>JAUTXW010005312.1:0-1272500 GCA_030620095.1 Kuschelorhynchus macadamiae
CAAAATTGGCTATTGTGATATTTAATAATTAGTCAATTACCCGTGATTTTCGCCTTTTTATTGATAGTAATATGTTGACACATTGTACGCAATTTTAAGCTCATGAGCGGAAGTATTCTATTCGTGGGGAAAGATCACTCTCCGAGATATTTGCAGATCTTTGCGTTTTCGGGTCCCGGACCCCGAAAAATATATTCTCACACATTTCAGTCAGTCTGTCGGTGTGTCTGTCGTTTTCACTTTACGCAGCATAGTTCAAAAACTACTTATTCGTCATAAAGGGATAAAATATAAGTAAGAATCCAATATGGCGGAGTCACAAAACGTAAAAAAATCGTTATTAAAAAAATACTTATCGAATGTACTTCTAGTAAATAAACTCCTAAATCGGGTTAAACTGGTAACATTTTTATGTTAATCCATTGTGGCGGAACAAAATAACGTCTTAATGAAATATTAAAAAATCAGTACCAAAAACTACTTATCAACTTGACAATAAATAGGAATAAAAAAAAACATTATTAAATTAAAAACCTCAAAAAGTTCATATAAATTAGAATTTATAGGATTTATGGAGTTATTACCAAACAATTTATTTTCTATGCACTAAATTATTATTACCTTAAATATTTCATTTCCAAACGTCCTCATGAAAATATTAATTAATCATATCTCATCTCATCATATAGGGCGAAACGTCATCAATTATGCCGGTAGAGTCGATGGAAAGCGCTTAAAGGCTTGTTAGTATAATGGTCCATGATTTTTGGACCCTATATTTGAATAAGCTTACTACAAGCAGAATATTTTGTCCGAATAGTCGTTAATTTCTTTCTTATTTTATGTATCTACACATGTAATTTTGTATTTTATTAACACTTTGACCCAAAGACCGACATCATGGGTTTCATACCTTTGGGGCCGTCTTTTCGCCAATAAAATAATTGGTATCGCACGGATTACACAAAAACAATGAAAGCCTGAGTACGTCGCGATTAGTTTTCATTTTATCACTATAATGATCATTACTAAAGAGGTATAAACAACAAACCTCTCATTTGTTCCCATAGATGGCACCTCTTACTCCATGGGTTAATATCTCCCTGCCTAATATTTTCATCATTACCACATGTCTGCATTGGCCTGATGAGCCCCATATAGGGGGAAACGTCGTCAATTATGCCGGTAGAGACGATGGAAAGCGCTTAAAGGCTTGACAGTATAATTGTCCATGATTTTATTATTATGGGCAGAACTAAATCGGGTCATACTTTACTATTCCTAATATAAGGAAATATTCATAACGAGGGAAGTTCCGGCCTTTTTATGAATATCTACATATAAACAAGGGTTTTGGGTAAAGGAAATTTACCAAACTTTTTAGTTCAGAAACTACTAAAATATAAAAAAGAACGTCTCTCTTTTATTTTTTATCTCAATCAAGTTAATATGGTAATATTATTTAAATTTACTCGTAAAAAGTTTTATTCTTAAACTCAGTGCAATCTGTCATGCCTGGAGAAGACCTTCAAGAAATTGCTATAAGCTATGATCGGACTTCTTGATTAAGCCATTTTTGTTTGTCTTGTATCAGCATCGTGGTTTATGTGGTTATTTATGGTGAGTGGCCTTATATAAAATCCCGGGAATTACTAAAGATATGTTTTTCAAAATTTTGTACGAGCAGTAATTGACACTGATCTTTTTACCTGAAATATTTTGCCATTTGTCTTATTCGGTTTCTACAGCAACCAACTACAATTTTGGTATTTTAAATTGTTAGTTATAAATATGGACCTAAATCAGTTAAATTGAATTGTATTATTAGCGGCTAGAAGAGTAAATTCTCCTTTAATTGCTTAATATGTTCTTGTACCTACCCTTCACAACTTTTAGGATTTAGGAAATTAAATAAAAATACCCATTAAAATCCTTAATATTGCAGTACATAGAGAAGTAGACTTGTTAAGTTTGACGTCAAAGGGTTTTAAAGTTACTAAGCTAGTTTAAATAAAATGGAAGGCATACAAACGTTGACATCTTAAATTTATTTTAAATTTATAGCGAGCGCCAAAAAGTAATTTTCAAATGAAAACATTTCAGTTACCTTTATTTGTAGCTATCACCGGTTAATCCAAATTAATTAAATTGTGGTAATATAAAAGAAGAAATACTTCTGCGAATCTAATTACAGAATCGGAAGCTAATCATATACCTCTCTTTTTACTTCTCTCGTAAGAGAGATAGGGGTAATCCGATAATTTTTTTGTATAAATCCATAATGGCGGCCTAATGAAATGTTTAAAAAATTAGTACCAAAAAACCACTTACCCAATTGACTTAAAACTTTGTAAAATTCGATTTCCTCGGTTAAAAAAAAACCTTCTTTTTATGTTGGAAAATAATAAAGGACTTAATTTATTTTTTAGACTGCATAAATAATGTTATGAAGAATAAATAAATAACAAAAATAGTAATATATAACGTGAAAACAGTTTATAGGATTTGTATAAAGTTATAACCAAATAATTATACGCAAATATAGACTAAAGACCGACCCTAATTTGAAATGAAGTATATACATTTTATTCGTTTTTTAGTGTATATATCAAGGTTTTGAATATTTTTGAGGGGGAGCTAATTTGGTATTTGAGAGGGCTTAGCTTCCCCAAGTCCCCCCCTAACTTCGCCCATGTGTATGAAGGAAGTTGTGGGTAAAGGCGAATTTACCGATTTTTTGTTTATTATTATCAGTTTTCATATCTATCGAAACATCGATCGATGTTTTGTTAATGACATAAATATATCCAACGGCGTGACCAAGGTTTTATTATCCGAGGGGTCAGCTCGTTAAAAAAATATATGGGGATTTTGTGTTTAAAAGTGCTATTTCCTATAAAGATCTTTAAAATAAAAATGGTCAAATACATTTTTCGTTATACCTGATATAGATGGACTTAAAATATTACGCAATTCAAGGGAGAATTTACTCCGCTAGCCTCTGGTGAATTAATATACAGGGTGTTCCATTTAATAAAATTCATTTAGGTTTATTTTTCTACCTTACAAAATCACTTAGTTTTCTCTGTATTAAAATTAAAACCTATTGGTTTTGAGATAGAAGTCATGCCTTAGCAATGGATAGTTAAAATTTTATAAGTCTAACTTTGGCAAAACGGTTAACAATAGGTATGTGTAATTATTAATAAAATATGCTTACATTAATACGGCGCATGTAAAAAGTCAAAAATATATAGGGTGTTCTATTTAAAATAACAAAGTTATAGTTGGTTTGCTATGGAAACCCAAAGTAACTTAATCGTCAAAATATTTTAATTAGAAAGATCAATGTCAATTATAACCCATACCAAATTTAAAAAAAATCGTTTGTAATTACCGAGGTATACCCTCAGTTCATTCCAATATTATTTAAGTTTCCCCCTTTCTCATGCAGCGTCATTTCAAAGAGGTTTCTAATTGCATTATCATTATTCTCTTAGATTCAATAACAGAAGTCACATTTAATAAGCTATTTACTTTTATAACTGTAGTAAAGTAGTGCAATAAACGTGTTAGGCGATTTTGGTTTGTTTTTATTGCAGGGGTATTAACTTCGCCATTAAGGTATACTCCATTTTAGCATTATGGCTTCGACTAGAGTACATTTCAAATGGATGGCTATTAAAGATATACCGGGTGATAACAGTCATTTAGTTCTATATCCTTTGGCAATTTCTTGTTAGTTAGTTGTTAGTTGTAAATCTTGCAAAGGTGTTGTAATAAAACGCGAAGAATTTTTAAATGAAAACAATTAATTGTTTTAAGGACGTACATTTTTCGAAGAACCCATCAATTTTTTTTTATTTTTGCTATGTTTTAAAAAACTGTTAACATACAGGTTGTCTGAAAAAACTTGTTACGGTTCAGCTTTTTTTTTAAATGAAACACAGTTTGTTTTTCCAAATCTGGGTTTTAAATATTGTGGTGTAGCATATTCTATACCTGATTTTAATAGTTTTTGAGATATTCACGATTGAATATTGACAATTTCAGAATTTTAGTTGTTGTAAAGTCTAAATTATTTAACTTATGACAAAAAAGAATATACAATCATATCGTAGTTTTTTATGTTCCTTTTATGTTTCAACTAAAAAAATCGGTTTTACACAGGATTTTCCTCCTTATGAATACTTCCGCTTATCAAGAAAAGAGAGCCAGTATAGATTCGCTAATCGTTAATAATTATTTAGTCCTATGTATATGTCCAACTTTTGTTAACTCTTATTTTCTTGAATTAATAGAAAGTTTACCATAGTCGTTATGTAATGATAGTCAACGAAGTCGTTGAGGATTACAGAACAGGAGAGGCGGAGGAATAAAGCTAATAATATGCATAAGCGATATAAAAAATCGGTGAATTCTTTTACCCTGAACTTCCCTCGTTATGAATTATTACTTTTATTGGGAAGAGTAAAATGTGATCCAAGTTAGTTCAGTACATAGTCACACTATATATCTGTTACATATACTGTCTCTTCATTGTTATTGGGCACCATTTTGTTCCACCATATTGGACTCCTACCGATATGTTTACCATTTCCTTTCTACCTATGTCACTTGACTTTTGGGCCTAATTTAAAATAAATTTAATAAGTATCCTATACTCACATTTAATTTTTCTGCAAAATTTAAAATCAATTGAACAAGCTTTTTTTACGTATTTTTTTTAAAAAATTTATTTGGCCGACATTTTGTTTCGCCATCTTAAATTGAAACCCATATTATCAGTATTTACCTACTCCGTTGGTCCGCAGATATCCCAGATGTTCAGTTTTTAAATGGTTTTCATTAACGATCCTCTTGTTATTTTAGAGTGGTGTATTATTTGGGGTTAAGATCCAGTAAAAAAAACAAAGGCCCTTTTTTAAATTGCCGAGGTTTCGCCAATTTACTGTTGCATCCTCACGACATATAGATTTTATATCTTACATGATACACATATTAGTCTTTACCTACTCCATTGGTCCGCAGATATTTCCTAACCTTCCAAATAATACACCACAGTAACATAACTAAGTAATTTAATACCTGGGAAATTTCTGCGAATCGGCGGAGTAGGTAAAGACTGATAATATTGGTATCATGCAGGATTTAAAATGTATGTGTCCTAAGGATGCAACAATACAGTTGCGAAACCTTGACAATTAAAAAAAACTTTTGCCTTTTGTAACTGGATCCTAACCCCAAATAACACACCACTTTAACATAAAAACAAGAGGGTCGTTAATAAAAACCATTTAGAAACCTAATATCTGGAAAATATCTGCGACCAACATAGTGCGTAAAGACTGATAATATGGATTTTATGCAGGATATACTATATATATATATATATATATATATATATATATATATATATATATATATATATATATATATATATATATATATATATATATATATATATATATATATATATATATATATATATATATATATATATATATATATATATATATATATTATATTTATAGATATGAATCCTAAGGATGCAATAATATGACGATTGTTTTTCTGCTGGATCCTAACCCCAAATAATACACCACTCTAACATAAAAACGAGAGGATCGTTAACGAAAACCATTTAGAAACATAATATCTGGGAAATATCTGCAGTCCAATGACTGTAAAGACTGAAATTATGTGTTTCATGCAGGATATAGAATCTATATATGTGTCCTGAGGATGCAAGAGTAAACTTTCAAAAGGTCGACCATTTAAAAAAAGTCTTTTGTTTTTTTACTGGATTCTAACCCCAAATAATACACCACTCTAACATAAAAACAAGAGGATCGTTAACGAAAGCCATTTAGAAACTTAATATCTTGGAAATATCTGCGGACAAACGGAATATGTAAAGACTGATAATATGGGTTTCATGCTGGATATAGAATCTATATAGGCGTCCTGAAGATGCAACAATAAAATTTCGAAACGTCGACTATTGAAAAATGGTCTTTTGTTTTTTTACTGGATCCTAACATAGCAAAAGGGTTGTTAATGAAAACCATTTAGAAACTTAATATCTGGGTAATATATCCGGAGCAACGGAGTAAAAGTACTGATAATATGGGTTTCATGCAGGATATAAGATCTATATATGTATCCTGAGGGTGCAACAATTAAGTTGAGAAATTCGACAATTTAAAAAAATACTTGTTTTTTTACTGGATTTTAACCCCAAATAATACATCACTCTAACAAACATTCTTTAACATTGTTACGCCATATTGGATTTTTACCAAAATATTATCAGGCCATCCCCATATGACCCGACGTCAAAATTTGAAGTCAATCGGGTAATTAGAATTTAAGCCATGTCGCGAACTGACACACAGACCGACAGACGGACCGACGGAATTGATAAAACATGTTTTTTGGCATCTAGGGAGGCTAAAACGTGAAGATATGTAAATCCTGAGGGGGTGATTTTTTTTACGATTACAAAAAATTTATTTGGCCGCAATTTTGTTCCGCCATCTTAAATTATAACACTGTTTTACTAGTTGAGCCCTATATTACAATTAGTTATGGCCCACAATTCGTAATCAATCCATTAAGTAGTTTTTTCAAGCTGATTTTTTAAATATTTTATTATACCGCCATTTTGTTCCGCCATCTTGGATGCGTACCAAAATTTTACCAAGTGATTCCAACATAATACTTGATGATTATACAAAATTTGAAATAAATTGGTTAAGCAGTTTTCTCGTAATAATTTTCTTTCGCCATTTTGGATTTTTACCAAAATATTACCAGGTCATACCCATATAACCCTTAGTTCTAGGGATGCTAAAATGTAAAGACGTGTAAAACCTGAGAGGGTGATTTTTTCACGATTACATACTTTTTATTTGGCCTCCATTTTGTTCGGCCACCTTGAATTAGTACCAGAATTTTACTAGTTGATCCCTATTCCAAAATTATTTATGACACAAACCATTAAGCAGTTTTTCGGGCTGAATTTTAAATATTTCATCAACTCGCCATTTTGTTCCACCATCTTGGATTGGTACCAGATTCCAACATAATACTTGATGTTTTTTGCAAAATTCGAGATACATTGAATGAGTAGTTTTTTTAATAATAATTTTTTTAAGTCTTCACTAGGCTGCCATTTTGTTTCGCCATATTGGATTTTTATCAAAATGTTACCAGGTCATCCATCCCCATATGATCCTTAATTTTTGACCAAAATTTGATGTAAATCGGTTAAGTAGTTTCTAAGCTATGCCCCGAACTGACAGACAGACAGACCGACGGAATTCATAAAACATATTTTTTGGCATCTAGCGACACCAAAACGTAAAGATGTGTAAAACCTGAGAGGGTGATTTTTTCACGATTACAAACATTTTATTTGAACGCCATTTTATTCGGCCATCCTGAATTAGTACCACTATTTTACTAGTTGATCCCTATACCACAATAATTGTGATGGCACACAATTTGAAATCAAACAATTAAGCAGTTTTTTTCAGGCTGAATTTTTAAATATTTTATTATGCCGCCATTTTGTTCCGCCATCACCAAAATTTTACAACTTGATTTCAACATTATGCTTCATGTTTTTCCAAAATTTGAGATAAATTGGATGATTAGTTTTTTAATAATAATTTTTTAACTCTTTGCTAAGCCGCCATTTTGTTTCGCCATATTGGATTTTTACCAAAATGTTACCCGGTCATCCTCATATGGCCCCTAATTTTACCAAAATTTGCAGTCAATCAGATAAGTAGTTTTTTAACTACGCCGCGAACAGACAGACATACCGATGGAAATTAGAAAACATGTTTTCCGTCATCTAGGGACCCTGAAACGTGAAGATCTGAAAAAATCTCGGAGAGTGATTTTTCGCGATTACAATGCTTCCCTTTTACGAAGGAAATAAAAACATATAAAAAAATACTAAAAGTTTATTTTAAATATAGCATTACAAAGGTTTTGTCAACCTTCTTTATTTCCATCTGAATATTATAAACTTAAGGATCAAAGGAATGTTTTTTGATGTTCTATTTACCTTCTGAATATTAGAAAGAGATAGATATTTGCTAAAACCTAGTTTCTATTGGCTTTAATCTCTATAATTCTTTGTTACTAAGAGGATGGATATCGGAGTAACTCCAGTAAAAGAATCTAATTATTTTCATTATATCTATACGGAAGTTTTTATTCTCCAAAATAATATTGTCTTTATAAAGTGGTATATTGAACTGCTAATTTTAAAAGACGGTTTTAGCGCACGCGTCGTGTTTCATATCAGAGCGATTTAGGACCAAGTTTTTTAAAAAAGGTAAAATATTCAAATTTTTAAATAATTGCAAATCACGCTGGGATTAGAGTTATTAGACGTCTGGAAAATTCAGGAGATGTCCGGATTGCGCCGGGAATTATAAATTGTCCAGAATTTTCAGAAATCCCACCGAACTTACTAAATCCCAAGCAATGTTCACCGCTAAAATTAAATGTCTCTTTGTCAGTTTGTGTTCGCAATTCAGGCACATAATGCAAACGATGAAAGAGTTTTTTCGTTGTAGACAAAAAAAAGGAACAGACTTTCAGTTTTTTCTGTTAAAGAATTACTTTTAACACAGTTTAATAAGAACAATTTAACGTGTAAAGCCTTTTATTCGTAAGTTTTACACGACGATAATTTCCGCTAGTAAAAAATGCGAAGGCAAAGAATAGGAGCTATTAGAAGAATAGGAGCTATTAATTTTTTAGCTATTTTTTACTTATATAAAATATGTGTTTATGTTTTATTTATATGTCTTTGCGTCATATAAAGTTATTAAAATAAAAGTATAGTTTATTTTGTCATAATTTATGTTAAATTTTATCAGTTTATGTTTTTATTTTAATATTCATTGTTACGTTAATTACGTTTTTAACGTATTATCGTTTATAGAAAATGTTTTTATTTTGTTTTTGATGATATCTATTTTTTTTGTCATAAAAACTATTTAAATAAAACTAAATCTTATTATTTTGTCCGGATTTTTCATAAAATGTCCGGAATTTGCATCAGGTTTTTTGGAGATTGTATTTGTTAATATGATAACTCTGCGCTGGGAAAAGGCTATAAAACGTTACATAAATAAAGTAGATAAAATAGATGTAAAGAAATGGTAAGTGGCGTAACCAGGGGAAGGAAGCAACTGCCTCATCTAAGGACCCTTAAATAGACGCTAATGAGTATAATAAGAATAAAGGTCTCCAAATTATTTTGTGTTTAGCCTAAAGTAAAGTCTGATCTGTGAAAGTTTTGGTGCGAATAAAGTGTGTTGCACAGTGGCTATATCCGTATTGTATGTGTATATCCCGTATTTCTTGAAATATTTTATAAGGCCATTTTATTTGTACTGATGTCTTGTGTTAAAGATAAATATCATATTTAATTGAAATGATTTAATAACTAGCCGTAATTATTGTGTCGGTACGCATCTAAGATGGCGAAACAAAATGGCGGCCTAATAAACTATTATATACTATAATTATTATATAATAAAAATTATTCTGAAAAAACTATTCATTCCATTGATTTCAAATTTTGCACAAGAATTAGGTGTATTGAGAGATTAGTTGGTAAAGTTTTGGTACGAATTCAAGATGCAACAAAATGACGACCATATAAAATGTTTAAAATATCAGCGCATAAGAAGCTTTTTATTTGACTTCAAATTTTGCACAGTCCGACGCATGGATCTTAGGCTGCGACGCCTGAAGACGCCGAGCGGTAAAACTCATAAAAACACATCACTTTGAGTGTTGTTGAGAGCACTGGATATATTTAACGGTTTATTCCACTCGTCGGAAACTTTAGTATTTACAATGAATATTTTTTGCCAGCTTAGCTTCTGTAGCCCACGATTAATGCCTCAGACTTCAATAGATGTGATACCAGAGAAACTGGTAACTAATAAAATTGAAAATATAACGCACTACTTTTTCAATTGAATATAAATTTTGTCCAGAAATGAAGTGTGACATAGATGCTGCTACTGCTAAAATAATGGTACGAACCCATTATCGTGGAAATAAATGGAGATTTAAAAAATCGGTAAATTTCTTTACCCGGATCTTCCTACAGGGGCTCAAATTTTTAAACTATTATAAGATTGTAGCATAAAATATGCTAGTTGTGGTTTTTCTAATATGTACTCTATTTAGGTATAAATTTTCGTAGATCACGTTTAATCTATAATTTCATATGTACAGGATTATTGAATATAAGTTGCCCCTCCTTAACTTTTTTATTCTTTAAGATATATATTTTTCATCTAATTATAGGTAATCATGTATGTATATTTTTTTCAAGTATAAAAAAATTGTATACAGGGTGTATTAAAAATATAAGGAAAAAACCCAATATTTTAAATAGAACACCCTATACATAGTTAAATATTCAAAAACTACAAAATTCACGCCATATTTCATATAGCATATACCTATTTTTACCCCTTTTTGAATTATTACCGTTTGAACATTTTATTTGCCCTTAGCGCTTCTAATCGGACGAATCTAGTAGCCAAGTAAATTACTTTATTTTGACTCTTCATATTACATAACAGGTAATTTATATTTAAAACATCTTACTAGGGAAGTAATCAACTAAACTTTTAATAAATCTATTGGACAATTGCCACAAGAATTTATTAAATGAGAGTATGTTATGTATGTATTATTACCTAAAATTACTTAGTAATTGCAATAATTAATTTTTGCAAAATAGATTTAATCGTACATTCTGTTATATTTTTATATTTTTTTCATTATTTTATTTAACTATAATAATCATTAAATGTATCAATTAATATATTATGCATAACCATCTACATATTCCTTTGGTAAATGAACCAAACCGGCACACACATGTGGTTATTATATCTTCTAATTTCTGGTCCTGTACGATATAAACGAAGAAATTCAATTTCTTGGGTTTTCTTCGGAAGAGCTTGGTTGAAGTAGAAGTTACATCGCTTTATGTATTTTTCCGTCTGCAACCGTCTCGTAATCTATGTGGATTGAAATATGGAACTTTGTTCTTTGCACGGTGAAAACCCATCAATAAGTTTCCTATTTTTTATTGGGAAGTAGTGAATAAATTTCCGGAATTATACAAGTAGCTTCTTCAATACTGCCGATGTCAACGTGAATAGTATAGAGGTGCAGCAACAATATAATATATAATGCCAAAAACATGTTTTCTCAATTCCGTCAGTATGTCCGTCGGTCTGTCTTACTTGACTGACTTAAAAAATTAAGGATCATATGGGGATGACATGGTAACATTTTGTAAAAAACCCATATGACGGAACAAAATGGCTGTCTAGTATAATGTTAAAAAAATATTACTAAAAGAACTCTTATTGCATTTACCTCAAATTTGTCATACAAAACAAGTGTTGGCACGAATTCGAGATGGAATAAACTGACGACCACATAAACAGCGCAAAAAAAAGCTTTTTATTTGACTTCAAATTTTGCACAGTCTGACGCACGGATCTCGGGCTGCGACGCCTCAGGGGGCCGGGCGGTAAAACGCATAAAAACACATCGCTTTGTGAGTTGTTGAGAGCATTCGATATATTTGACGGTTTATTCAACTCGTCGGAACCTTTAGTATTTACATTGAATAATTTTTGCCAGCATAGAGTCTAGCCCACGATTAGTATGTCTTCAAGGTAATATTGAGATAAACTGGTAACTAATAAAATTGAAAATATAAGGATCTACTTTTTCAATTGATGGTACGAATCCATTGTGGTGGATCTAAATAGCGACTAGTTATAAATCTTTCCATTTATGAGGAGTAGAAAAATGTGACCTAATTCAGTTCCGCACATAGTCATTTAGTAACACACACATATACAGTCTTTTCAAATATTTTTATTGGGTGCCATTTTGTTGGACCATATCGAATTTGTACTAATATTTTATCGGTTTCTGCCTATGCCACAATTAATTTTTTGGCAAAATGTAAAATAAACTGAATAAATAGTTTTTTCACTGTTTTTTTTAAGACCGCCATTTTGTTACGTCATATTGATTTCGAATCAGTTTATTCCTATCACATTTAATTTTTGTATACATTTTGAAGTCATTTGAATAAGATTTTTTACTATGATTTTTTAAACATTTTATTTTGCCACCATTTTGTGAAATCAATAATTTGAAGAAAGAAATTATTGATGAATATTTACTTCTCACAAAATTATGTATTAATCAAAATTTTTTTCAATTCAACAATAAATATTATAAATTACTTGAGGGAACTGCGATGGGCAATTGCTTATCTCCGTTCCTTGCAAATTTGTTTATGGGCAGATTAAAAACCCAATTCAAAAAAGAACTCAAGTATTTCCCAAGGGTGTGGTATAGATACGTAGACGATATACTTGCTATTTTTGATACTAAAACAGAAAATTTGGACACTTTCTTAGAAACATTAAACAATAAATATCCTTCCATTAATTTCACGTACGAAAAGGAGAACAATGGGCAATTAGCTTTTCTCGACACGTTAATTATTAGAAATAACGATAAATTAGAATTCGATATTTATAGAAAATTTACTAATACTGATAGGTATATAACATCCGACTCATTTCATTTCCGTCAACACAAAATGGCAGCATTCTATTTCTTAACTCACAGGTTAGTCAATTTTCCATTAAGTAAAGAACGTTTTAACTATGAAATGAATCGGATTAAAAATATAGCTAAAAGTAATGGATATAATGATAATTTTGTACATAAATTAGTAAAAAGACATAAGCATAAAAAATGTTAAAAGATGCCACTACTCTTCAAGCCCTGAGGCTTCCAATAAGTTCATAGTAATCCCATATGATCCCAGATATACGAAAGATGTAGAAAAAGTATTTAAAAACGTAGGTTTTAGAGTAGCCTACAAAACGGAGAACAGTTCGAAAAATCTCTTTGGAAACCCCAAAGACAAAGTCGACTTAAGGGAGAGGAGTGGCATCTATGAAATTACCTGTAATGACTGCGATCTAAAATATGTTGGGCAAACTAAACGCTCCATAAACATTCGTTTTAAAGAACACATGGTACATTTAAAATACGGAAGAACAGAAAAGTCAAGCGTTGCCCAACATGCTTGGGAAAACAATCACCGAATAGGAATAAATAATCTTGTTGATAATGTATCTAATAATAGATTATTCGATGCATTTGAGAGTATAGAAATAGTTAAATGTGGTAAGAAAACACTAAATAAAGACAGAGGGCCTATTCCCTATAGTCCCCTCTATTGCTTATTTGACAACGGTGCAGTCGGGTGCAACCGTGTGACCACATTTACCTATAAATAGTCTCGGTTAGCGAAACGCGCGTCCAGAACGTAACAAGTTGTGGTGTAGAGTGGTTAGAACTCTTGTATTTTGATCTAGTTTATATCTATATCGCACTTAATGCTTGCACAAAATTTGAAATTAATCTAAGAAGTAGTTTTTTCCGACTGATTTTTTTTAAATATTTTATTAGCTAAAAATGTTACCAATTCATCCCTATGTAACACTTTATTATTGTGCAAAATTTGAGGTAAATTGAATAATTAGTTTTTGACCAAAATTTGAAGTCAATCCGGGAAGCAGTTTTTTAGCTATGCATGCAGCTTTGGCATCTAAGCATGCTAAAACGTGAATATATGTAAAATATGAGAGGTGATTTTTTTCACGAATACAAAAATTTTATTTGGCAGCCATTTTGTTCCGCCATCTTGAATTCTGACCACTATTTTACCACCTCAGTATCCCACTTAATTATTGTACGAAATGTAAAATCAATCTAATAAGTACCTACTCTTTTTAGGCGTTTTTTAGCCATTTTGTTTCGCTATCTTGAATTCGTACCAAAATTTTACCAGTTGATTCCTAAGTAATACTACCTATTAGCAGTCAATCGGCCAAGTAGTTTGCAATGCCGCGAATAGATAGATTGACAGACCGGCAGACATACCAACAGAATTGAGAAAACATGGCTTTTAGTATGTAGGGACCCTAAAACCTAAAGATCTCTTTTTGCAGTGACTTTTGCAGGATTACAATGCTTCCCTTTTATGTGGGAAGTAAAAATCTGTATATTTCCTTTACCCCGGAACTCCCCTTGTTAATCCTTTAGGAATAATAAAATCTCACCTCATTTAGTTTCGCATATAGTCATTTAGTAGTTTTTATCTCCTGAATCCTCCTTTTTCTCGATAAAAATGAAAGAAAATACAATTTATATATGTGTTAATGATTATATGCGGAATTAAATATGATCATACTTCACTATTTCCCATACAAGGAAATATACATATCGAGTAAAATTACAAAGATAATTTAGCGATTATTTTCCTTGTTGCTTTTAAAATGTAATGAAATACTAAACATAATTATGGCTTAACTTTTTTGATTAAACAAACTAAATTTATTAAGATATCTTGACTATACTATCTATACTATAGAAAGTAGCATTACAAATCAGAAGCAGATAATAAACCAAGTGGTTCTACTGATTGCATTTTTAGATTGCTTAAATTGGCTTTTTCTATTTCTGATTTCGGAAGTAGTATACTTTATCTATATTCCTTGCAATTTTATACACGGCTTCTCTTGAACGGAAATAGAATAAATTGTTTCAACAAAAAGTAATAGCGGAAGTATCTTTACAGATGGCAGGATCTGATTGAAAAGTAATATCACGGAACTGATTTCATGCTATATTATACATAATTAAATGTACTTTTTCCAATGCGGAAGATGGTTTAGTGATAAAAAATACGTGTATATATCTATAAATAGATTTAGCCCGAAACTACAGAAGTATTTTTGTGTAGATAACTTGATTGTAAGATACTGTATCAAATGTCAATAATATTCAAGGATTAATGTAGAATTAAATTTCTTTTAGGACAAAGAGAAAGACAGAATTCATTGTTCAGTGTTCATTGTACAACTAGTTATTTTTTATTATACTAACAAGAAATTTATATTTCTATTATGGATCTGCTCTGCCTCTCTCTTACAATTGTTTTATTTACTGCTTTCGTGCAAATATAAGGATTTGAAATATATATAAGACAAAAAATCGGTAAATTGGCTTTTATACCCGCAACGTCCCTCGTATCGGATTTCCCCACATATATAATCCATAAAAAAAATCATTTATTCTAGAAAATGATGGAATTTTACCGACTTTTACATTTAATTAGGTTGTCATTTTGTTTTTCCATATATGACATTTTACCAGTTCGTCCCCGTCTCACATTTGATTTTTGTGCAACATTTTAATTCGGTGAATAAATGATTTTTTGATACTGATATTTTAAACATTTCGTTAGACCGCCATTTTGATCCTTATATCTCCCATGATTTTTGCGTAAAATTTAAATAAGAAGCAATAAGTAAGCAATTTTTTTAGGCCGATTTTTTAAACATTTAATTAGGCCCCGCAATTTTGTTCGGCCATCTTGGATTCATACCAAAAATTTTTACCAATACATAACACTTGATTTTCATTAGAATCCCCATATCACACTTAATTTTTTTTCACAATTTGGAATAAATGGGATAAGTAGTTTCTTAGTAACACTTTCTTTCACATTTTATCAGGCCGCCATTTTATTTCGCCATAATGGATTTTTACCAAAGTGTTAGCATGTCATCCTCATGTGTAGTTTTTGAACTATGTCGAGAACGGACATACAGACAGACCGACGGAATTAAAAATGTAAAGCAAATGCAATCAAAGCTTTGAATTGTTCAAGTAGATATGTAATTTTATGCTTTTCCTTATTTGAAATACTGCACTGCATATTTTATTTCTCGATAATTATGCTTAAAATTGAATTACTTCTTAACAATTATTTTGTATTTGATATTGGTTTCCCAAAACAGGCGTTTGAAATATTTATCAATTTTACTTGAAATACAAAGGAATTGAAGTCAATTAGTAACACATTTTCTTTAAACATTTTATAGGGTGCCATTTTGTTCCGCATATTGGATTCCTACCAATATTTTGCCAGCTTTTACCTATGCTAAACTTTTTGTGCATAACTTAAAACAAAATCGCTTAATTCTTGCACAAAATTTGAAATCAACCTAATAAGTAGTTTTTTCAAGCTGTTTTTAAAATAAAACATTTTTGGTTTAACCACTTTGGATTCGTACCAAAATGTTACTAGATCATTCCTATGTAACATTCGATTTTTGTGCAAAAGTAAGTAGGTAAATTGGATAATTAGTTTTTAACAATAACTTTTTTAACATTTCACTATGCCGCTATTTTGTTTCGCCGTATTCAATTTTTACCAAAATGTTATCAGCTAATCCCCATATGAACCCTAATTTTCGACCAAAATTTAAATCCAATTGGTTAAGTAGATTTTTAGCTATGCCGCCTACAGACAGATAGACAACAGACTGTCAGACAAAGCGACGGAACTGAGAATACACGTTATTTTTTTTTTTGGCATATAGGGACCCTAAAACGTAAAAATTTATGAAATCCTGGGTTACTTTTCACGATTGCTCACGTTTTATTTTGCCGTTATTTTGTTCCGTCATTTTTAATTCGTACCAAAATTTTACCAGTTCATCTCTATATCACACCTAATTCTTGCACAACATTTGAAATCAATCTAATAAAGTTGTTTTGTCAGTGCTGATTTTTTAAATATTTTTTTATGCCGCTATTTTATTTCACCGTCTTGGATTCGTACGAAAATTTTATCAGTTCATTTCTACGTAAACCTTGATTTTTGTGCAAATTTAGAGGTAAATTGGATAAGTAGTTATTTAGTAATATTTTTTTTAACATTTCGTTAGGCCGCCATTAGTTCAGCCATATTGGATTTTTCCAAAATCTTACCATTTCATCCCCAAATGACCTTAAATTCTATTGGAAAAGTGCGTGAAAAGACCAACAGACAGACAGACCGACCGACGGAACTGAGAAAACATGTTTTTTTTGCATCCAGGGACCCCGAAACGTGAATATCTGAACAAATCTCTGAGCGTGATTTTTTCTATTACAATACTTTTTTGTTGATTTGATACCTTAATTAATTACACAGGCAATTTTTATACATTCTGTATTATTATACCTAAACAATGTAAAGGGCGTCTCATGAGAGCGGGCCACTTGATTTTACAAGTTTATGGTATATCGTAATACAACGTCAAAAAATAAACAAATGAAAGAAATATGGAGGAAAAACTAATAAAAAAAAAAAGGTTTTATAAAAGAAATTGAAAAAGAATAAGAATTCTTCCTGAAGCCCAAATTTCCTAATAATTTAAACAAATAAAAGGACACGTTTTATGGTATAATTTTTTAATTTTACGTTCTATTTTGTTATGTCATTTCAGCAGTCCGAAGATCTATATAAGAGAGGAGAGATCATCATCCTTGTACATCAATGTAGAACTGCTATAATTCGATAAGGTGAAAATCATTTTAGGCTTCCCCTGTATATATAATTCACTTGTTTCTTATTTTGTGAGATTAGTTGTTGGGGACTAAAGAAAAGGAACAAGGTTTTTCTCATGGAGAGAGGTGTGAAAGGTCAAAAATGATTGTTTTAATATTTGTTTTGTCTTAATATATTTAATTAAATGATCATCCATTCATGTTGTTATTTGAAACAACGTACTTACGGCGACAAAAGAAAAAGCATAAATGACAAAAATATGTAAATCGGATTTTATTTTAAATAATTTCTAAATTGTCTTTCTTACATATCATTGGAACAAACAAGTTATTTGTTCCGATTTAGAAGTTACAAGATTAAAAAATAACTTTATTCTTTTTTGATTTGCGATATATCTAAATAAATGGCTGGTGATAGTTAATGTGTTATGGGATATGATGTAAATGTCCTCCAAATATGCTACGACATCGATGTTCCATTTTAAATATCCAGAAGTTATGAAAATGTATTTATTTTCTTTGAAATTTTGTCTATCCAAAAAATAGATTCATGTAATTAATACATAAAAATGTATTAAGGGTACGTTAAAGTCTAAAGTGATAGTCTGAAGGTACCCAATGTAATTTGGTAATGGTAAGTATTGGGTACTTGTAACTCAAATAATTTTTGAAACGGTTTAAGTTGTTGTGCGTGTTTTAATTATTGAACACTAAATGATTTGGTCGGGTCAGCTTTCTGAAAAATTGCGATTTATTTTCTGATAGAATTGATCTGAAGAAATCTGATTTTTCCTCGTTGGTGATTAGACCACTTTTACTTTCTCTATTCCGTAATGCTTAAAGACTATATTTCCTTTTATTTTGAACTATCGGGCGCCAAATCTTGCCAATGGAAAATCGTTCTATAACCTTGGATCAAAGTAGTCCACATAATTTTGAATCAAAAATGCTTTTGAGTTTGAAAAGGGTTGATTCATCTAGCATTTGTTATATTAGTCGAGCGACTTGCGAATCTTTCATAACTGATAATCTTTTACTTGCTGAAAGCTGCTCTAAATACTTAATGAAGATAATCGCCAGCATTTGGTTAAAAAATGTGGGTAATGTAATAAACCATAAACTTAACATCCCAAAACCATTACTACATATATTGTTGAACTCCTGTTTAACTCAATTTTGTCTCAATTTATGAGGTATTTAATCTATTGAAAATAAGAAAGCTCATATAAATGTTCAGGAAAAGATAAACATCGTATAGACGTTATAATATATTACATTAAGACCCTAGTTTCGAAAAACATTATTTTATAGCAAATGACTTACGAAACGAGTATTTTATTCTATTTTTTCTATTTTGTGTACTATAATTTTAAAAAGCATTATCTTTTAAAAACATTATTTGCTGTTGAACGTTTTTACTTCCCTCGTAAAAGGGAAGTATCGTAATCGTGAAAACATGACTCTCCGAGATTTTTTCAGATCTTTACGTTTCAGGGTCCTAGATGCCGAAAACATGTTTTCTCAATTCCGTCCGTCCGTCGGTTTGTCTGTCTGTCTCTTAGTTCACGGCATAGCTTAAAACCTACTCATCAGATTGACTTCAAATTTTAGTCAAAAATTGAGGGTCATATGGGAATAACAGTAATATTTTGGTAAAAATCCAGTAAGCCTAGTAAAAAGTTAAAAAAATTATTATTGAAAAAACTCAAATTTTGCCCAAAAATCAATTGTTACATAGGAATGAACTGGTAAACTATCCTGATTTTTGCATATTTTATTTTTTTCCCAGAAAGTACCCATTTGCAATATTACATTTCGAAAATAAAAATTGCGGGATATGCAAGAGTTTTCCTAAAAAAATTAATTAAAAGTCACACTCGGTCACAATTTGACAGCCTTAAAACGAAAAATTTAGCAATGTTGCCAGATTTTAGATTTACCAATTTGTTAAAGGAAATGAAATGACCAATTGAAAATTATTTGGACAACAAAATTGTAATTATTTATTGTTATTATTATAGTTTTAATGAAGGTTTTATTGACGAACCTGGGCTAACCTAACGTTAACGGGACAGATTCACCTAACAATATAGTTTTTGTTACAGAAACATCCTCCTTTCAATATAGACTCGGAATTCGGTTTGCGCGCTACCGCGCGCTTTCTTTACAGAAAACCTAACCAATCCTAACATAACCTAAACCGCATTTGTATTAATTATAAGTTTTGTTATAAAAAAATTAGTTTTACGTGTATCATAACGTGTATAGGTATTTCTTTAATTATGAATATGGCAACGTCGCACATCAAATTAAAAACAAGCATGGCGAGAGGAACAGTCGGAAAGATGTTTGAAATCAAAATTACCTTTGATTTGTATAATAATTACATCTTAAAGTAAATTTTGAGTATTGATGAGAGTTTTCCACACATTTTCTCAATTTGGACTACTAGAATGCTGGATAAAAACAAAAAGAAACAAAACTAAACGAGATTTAAGAGTGTCAACATAATTTACCGAAACCGAATATAAGATATGTCAAAACAAAATGGCGGCCTAATAAAATATTTAAAAATCGCCATGAAAAAAATTACACTACTTATTAGATTAATTTCAAATTTTGTGCACGCATTTAATGTGATGATGATTTATAGAGATAAATTGGTACAGTTGTGGTACGAATTCAAGATAGGGGAAGGAAATGGAGGCTAAATAAATTTTTCCCCCTTCCTGTATTGTAAGCAACCTATTTTGCCACTACTTTAAAAGACGAAAGTGAAAGTTACTCAACAAGATATTGGTTGCTCTTAACGACAGGATCTAAGTCAACTTACATCCCTAGGGAAATAATAATCTAAAATTATTATAAGAAGCTTTAATTTTTGAAAACCCATCGATCTTCACAATAAGTATATATAGGCTTCAAGCATGGACTTATTCACATCTTCCCTGTTAAACACATTCGACCATAAGCGAAGTTTTGGATACTTAGAAATATCCATATTTTCCTCTATAAAAAGGATGGGCTTCAACATCGAATACTTACACCATAAGCTTGATGGGGACTTCAATATAGCACTTTTTTCGAGGAAATACGCCAAAAACAAGGTTTCTGAGACTGCAGTAGCCGTCTTGCTTTCGCACCAATTATTAAAGGATTTATACGCTGCTTCATACCTTTTTTTCGACTTTTCCGGTAGTAAAGATAAACAAGCAATATTCGCTGATTCTCCTATGTCTGAAATATCCATTTTGTCCACACAGAATGAAACAATTCAACTTCTTCAAACTTTTCGCTATGAATTGTCAACTTGACGTTGTTGATAAAATAAAAACTGTTTATGTTGCTCTGGCAACCGATCGCGACTGCCTTCATAATTTAATGAGAATGCTATCGAATGTAATGATAATGAAAATCCAAAAATATATCCAGCATTTTCTTGTAAACATACAATACAGGTAGGGGGCGAAATGTTATATACTATATAGGATGTAAGTACATTAACCAGTAAGTAAATGTTACTTACATCCCTTATAACTATTACTTCCTTCGTAAAAGGAAGTATCGTAATTGATTTTTTCAGATCTCTACGTTTCAGGGTCCCTAGATGCTGAAAAACATGTTTTCTCAATTCCGTCGGTCTGTCCGTCAGTCTGCCAAAAATTAAGAGTCATATGGGGATGACTTGGTAACATTTTGGTAAAATTAAGAGTTCATAAAACACTTCCGTTAAAAGAATTTATAGAAGCTATTAACATTACTCTAAATAATAATTATTTCCAGTAGGAGGACAAATATTATCAGTTAGATGGTTGCGCTATGGGTTCTACTATTTCATCCATTGTCGCACAATTATTTATGGAATATCTGGAGGAGAGTGTGATAAGTGAACTTATTCTTAACCTTTTTTTTAAGAGACTTGTAGACGATTGTTTAACTGCCGTCCCAAAAAACTATATTAATTACCTATTAAATGATTTTAATAACTTTCACCCCAAATTAAAATTTACCATGGAAACTGAAGACAAAAACAAAATTAATTTTCTTGGCTTAAATCTAATTAGATACAAGAAAAATCAAATCATAAAAACCAAGTGGTATACCAAAAAAAAAAACATGGCTAGGTCGGTACTTAAATTTTAACTCCAACCATCCAAAAAATCAAAAAATAGGGCTATTATAGGTGTAGCTTATCGTGCCATCTCACTTACTTCCCCAGAATATCGTCCTGAGATTTTAAAGAAAGTTAAGGAGACTTTAATAAATAACCATTATCCGGAAAAAAACATACTATGGATTTTTAAACAACGAACTCATGTATTTCATAATAAAATAAAGAAAGCAACAAAAGAACAAAATGTTAATACAAAATACGTTGCAATACCCTACACAGATGGTCTATTAGAAAAAAATAAATCACATCTTGTCTAAACACCTCATATCTGTGATAAAGCACAGGGAAAACCATACAAATTCTGTATTTAACATTTTCTTCTAGCTCTAAAAGTAAAGCCTGTAGACCCTGTTTAAACTATAATCAAATATCCTGTACTGTACTTTTCCATTCAAGGTGTTTTATTTTTTATTAAAATTCAAATTTTCTCTTTTATAAGACACCCCGCAACTTACAAAGTGTTATATTTAGTTCATACACTCTAAAACTAAAATATTTCAATTAGGGATCACGTGAGGTGTAATGAATTGACAAGGAAAAAACATTGTAAAATATGTGCAACCCGATATCCTTCCCCCATTTAATATTTTTTCAAAAAATAAAAAGGAAGACATTAAAGAGCCCTAATATACTTAAAATTGATGTTGAAAAATTGACTTTACAATCAAAGCAGATGTTAAAAAAATATAGTATACTTATTAATTGACATCTGAAAACCGTTAGTCAAACGTGTTTTATTTTAAGCTTTTGAAAATGTGCCAAAGTTGTTAATTTAATCGTACAATTGGACACATATTGCACCCAGTCGACTTGGAACGATTTATAGCGCTACGATTCAAACTGATGGAAAAGAACGTGTTCAGCTTCAGAGTATACACTATGAAAACTGGTAGTAAGTTTAACATATATTTTGAACATTTTTAACAATAAATACAGTAAGTAACACTCGAAGTGGCTAGTAATTTTTTAAAGAAAGGAAAAAATCCATTTGCGATTTGCGGCATATGAAACATTTTTACGTTAGTATCTAAGAATAGATCGTTAATATGCACACCAAACAAGACAGGTCCTAGTACTCTGTCCTGTAGAATACCACAGGTCACGGTCCAAATTCACTAATTTCATTTTCTATCTTAACATATTGCTTTCTACCGGATAAACAATTTTTAAGAAATTGGTTTTGTAATCCTCTTATACCATATTGATCTAGTTTATTTAAAAGAATGTTATGAAAAATGGTATCAAACGATTTTGCCAAACCAAGAAATATTACCAGTAGATATTTCTAACAATTTTCGGAAATTATTTATGACAAAATTACATGTTTTGCTTTTCTCAATTTTTAAATATGTGAGATACAACAGATTTTTTTAGATTCTGTAGGAAAGATACCCTCAGAAAAATCGAATTCCACAAAGATTTTTATTTATAATTTCAATTTCAGTAAACTTGGATAAAAAAAGATAGAAGTACAGTTTATGTTTCGAAAAGTTAGTAATTTTGTTCAATTAATTGTATTTGCCATTTCATTGCAATTTGTATATATTTAAAAAAAAATTTGTTGAATCCTTCAGCTATATCTTTCTTATTTTCTAACTTATTACTAGCTTAGATCTGTAGTAAGAAAGTTCCTTTTTTTTTAGTTCAGTGTTTATAATTTGCCATATTTTTTTAGGATTATTTATATTATCAGAAAACGCTTTGAAAAAGTAGTATTGTTTAGCTTTTCTAATTAAATTATTAAGAATGTTACCATACGGTTTATATTCATTAAAAATGTCGATATTATTTTTATTCTTTAGATATTTAAATCTTAATTTATTTCTTTTGCGAATTGATTTATGCAATGCATTTGCCATCCATTGACTTTATTTTTCTATACTTAGAAGTTACTTTTATTTTTGTACTGGTAGTTTCAATTATCTTTTTTAATGTATTGAAAGAAAATAATTCTGATGAATTTTCTTTATTATTTACAGATGTTTTATTGTCTGGTACGTTTTATTTTTAATATTATTGAATAATTGATTTGCTGCTTATATAAACAAATGGCTAAAAAAATCCTTTATATTTATCGGGCACAAGATAAAAAATGGTCTATAAAGCTTTCAGTAGTTAGTGTTACTCGAGTGTTTGCATTTAGGTAGCTGAGGAATCTGTTGCTTATTAATATATTTATATATTCGTTAACTATACACCACCCTTATTTAGCAAATCGAGGTTAATGTCGCCTGTAAATACTGTGACAAAAATATTATTTTTGTGACTGATTATTTCTTAAAGTTCATTAAGAAATTGGCGTGTATTAGTTGATGATAATCTGTAAAATGTTATTAGTTCTAGCAAGATGTCAAAAATGTTAAGGTGTACGTATAGTGTTTTCGGTAAATTTCTGAAGATGAAATGATTTTTACACAATTCTTGAAAGAAAGATCCCATCATTTTGAATACATGTCCTATTTGAGCAGTACGTGTTATAAATTTTCATATCAACATTTTCCAGAAAAATAAATTTCCATGTTTCTGACAATACAATTATTTCGAAGAATGTTCTAAACTTTGCAGCAAAATCAAAAATTCATTAAATTTTTTATTTGCACTTCGAATATTAAGATGTATAGAAAATCGTGATCATCGCAAAAGTTATTATAGTTTTGTATAGTTCTAGTTTTTATCTCCACAAATTTGTTGAACTATGTGCAGTATTTGACAATATTCAAAGAAAATCTATTTATGTTCCTAACAGAGTTTGGTCTCTTATTCTTACAAATAAATGTAAAAAAATATTTTTAAAAACAAGCTTCTATTTATAAACAATTGAACTGAAAAGAAAAAATTATTAAACCTACATAAACACGCAACTTTTGAAAATTTGAGTATTTTCATAAAAGCGTGATGACGTGTCAAGCCTCAAGCTTTTAAGAAAATATTCAAATTTTTAAAAGTTCTCTGTTTATGTAAGGTTAATTATTTCTTATTTTTCAGGTCAATATTTTAGAAATAAAAACTTGTTTTTAAAAATTATTTTGTACTTTTTAGCATTATGTTTTACGTACCTTATATAAGACATTCGCGATTGGAAACCATATTATTGTAGTGTCATCGAGTTTACGTGTGTATCAAACCTCAGTAAATTCCGATAACGGGCGCTGCTTCAAAAATTAGTTGAAAGATTTTACCCAAACGTACATACTCTAACTAAGTAACCGTTTGGGCGATAGAAAACTTTAGGCTGCCCTAAATTGTAATTAGAAACACCATTTTTTCAAAAAACAGTTGAATTTAGGTATTGGACATATTTAAAATGTCTTAGTAAGTAATAAATAATATAAGGGGAGTCGCATTTAAAAAATAAGTGTACGACGTCATAATTCTTAAACGTACGACGTTTTGATCAAATTGCTATTAGCAAAAGATCCGAAGTCGAAAAAATCAATTCGATGGGTGAAAACCGGTTTCTCAAATTGTGCATAGTTTTTAAAATTTATTTAACTTAAATGATCCACAGTGTATAAACCCTGAAGCACAGTTTTCATTATATTTTAATAAAAATATTTGGTTGTATACAATTCTAAATAAATTATAAAAAGCAAAATTTAGAAACACGTTTGGGTAACTACGAATTGCACATTTTACAGTAATAATTGTAGATGCATTTTTCATCATTTGCTTTCCACTGCCGCGGCCGACTTTCCCTACAAATATGTTAAATAACTGTTATTTTTGCACATTAATATGCATATCTATACTTAGATACAGTCTCAAGAGTAATTAAATTATTATTTTTAGGGCTTTCAATCAGAAAAAGAACAAATGCATACACGGGTTCTTGCGTGTGTATTTTTTTTCTTAAATATATCGGTATATTGACTGCACCATTTGAGTTTACTTGAACTTAATTTACAAGCTAATAGCAATCATTTTCTTCAAAAATTGATAATAATAAAAAAAATAAAAATACAAAATCAATATTCTTTTGTATAAAACTTATAAAGACTGCTTTTAAAAATAATGTTAAATCTTAACGTTCTTTAGCACTATGCACCTAGAACCTACAGCGATTTGTTTATAGCAACATATCTAATATTTACCCTGAATCAAAAAAGCGTAAGTAAACGTTCAACCCATCTAATCCAGGTTTGTCTGACAGCAAGGCTATGATTTATAGTCAATTTGATTCCCGGACCCTAATTCAATAAAAGCAGGGGAGTCCACCATTATTTTGGGTCAAACCGGTTTTGTTCCCAACCAGTGAACTGCAATCTGTTTCTTTTACGATTTTTATTTTGTTGATGATGCATTAGGATTTTAAACTGTAGTAAACTATAATGATGCTGTTTGTTCTTAAAAAAACTGTGTATAGAACTTATGTTTCTTATTTAAGCACATTCAATTAGTTTTAGAAAAATTAAAAAAACCTTGTTACTTTAAGTTCGTAACTGAAAAACTTCAGTTTTTATAAGCATACTTAGCAAATGATTTCTTTTTTTATAAAATTTTAAGGTATATAATAAACATTTAATGAAGTATTAAAGTCAACAAAATTTAAGCTTAATCATAATTCACAAAATAGTATTATAAATGCGATAGTCGTATCATTCTTTTCAAACATTACCTACTCAATTCTAAACATACCAACCTGAAATATAAAATAAATGTGGTAATTTTTAAATTCTTTAAGGTTTAAGGTACTTCTACACATATCCTGTTCTTAATATTTTTATTTTCATTGGTAATGAAGATATCTGCATAAAGTTATATTTGAATTGAGAAAAACGTTAAAACATATATGCAAAATTGACTGTGTTCAAAGAGGAGAGAGTCATGCCAGTCCGCGATATACTGCAGTCGATCAGCTGATTAAATTCGTTTTGTGCATTGAATCTCTAAAAGTAGACGTTCCTGGCAATACTGAACCACATATTGTTGCACATGTTCTAATTAAACTGCGACACGAACAGGGACTGACGAACGTCTATTCCAAGTATATTATATAAAAAATACTGTAACAAGACAAATATGTTACATACATAAATTCATTAATAAAAACCTAATTTATTTTTTAATATTTAGCGGACCAAATTTTTAAATGCTAAATCGATACTCTTAACTCGATTTTTTGCGAAGTCAAAATTATAGGTTCATTGCAATAGGAGTTCCAAATACTTTTTATTAATTTGCATTAAAACAAGACCTAACGACTATAAAATGTAATTGTTCTGCCCGTGCTCTAAATTGTTCCCTTTATATTTTGAAGCAGATCGAGTCGAAATTCTAAATTTGATATTTCTGATAACAGAATTCTACTTCCTCAGAAATACCGTCAGTATATTTCCCTATGTTTTGCAGCAATACATAATATTCCATTACAACGTTAAAAATCATTAAGACAGAAAAGAACTCAACTTTACCTTCACAGCTTATCTTTGTCCAGGTCTTTCTGTTCAGAAAAAATAGGTACTTAAACATTTAAGGATACAATTTAAAATTAAATAATTTCATTATTCGTGTTCCAATATGAGACATTAAAAATGTTATATACGTGAAACTACTGTCATTTTCTGTTTATTGGTTGCGTAGCCACAGAAAGACTAACGGAAATTGGAAAACATGTTTTTTTTTCATACTGTCTAGTAAATCTACTTACTCAGTACTTTGCGGCCGGTAAATCGAACATTACCGTATCTGATACCCAGCGGCGGCTCGCGGGTGAAAAAGCAAGTGCCAATGAAGCAAGAAAATATCGCAATAATTTTTTTTCCAGAATTTGTTTATATGTGGAGGGAGGAGAATATTTACGACTTTGTAAATTTTGTATACTAAATCAATTTTCCTATCCTTCATAGCAGCAAATTTATTTATAACATCCTCATAAAATGGATGATATGCCCTAATCTCATCCAGAAATTCATTTTGAACTGAAATATTGCCTAGAGAAGTAAGTCTTTCTTGAGATCTTGTATTTCTTAAATAAGGTTTTAGACGTTTGAGGCAAGAAAAACTTGTTTCCACTGAAGCACTTGTCGACGGTATTGTGAAAATAAGGGAAAACAGTTTATATGCTTCGGTAAAAATATCTTTGTTTTCATTAATTTTTTTCACTTGATCTTGCCGCGATATATTCCAATTACTCTCATTGGCAAAAATAAAGACTCATTTTTAAGCTCATTTTTAAAAATATTTCCACATATAACTGTACAAATTTTCAAACGGGCCAGTTGAAAAATTTAAACTATATTCGGAAAATTTAGCAGAATTTTCCAAACATAAAAATGTAAGTTATTCACAGTCTTGAAATCTTAGCGTCATTTCCATTAAAATATGGTCCAATATTTCATAAAAAAGGGTTCTATACTTAGACCTAATTTCGTCAGGTGAAAGCTTAGCAAGCTCAGGTTTGTAACGATTTATTTCTGTAATAGAACTTGCTTTATCAAACATGGTATTAAAAAAATGTGCATTTCTTTTTTTACAGAGCGCCTCACGACAGCGTTTTATATTGGATATGCAAAAATGAATATCAAGCGATTTTTTTTGAAGAACGTCAAATAGTATGTCCGTGATTGAGAACATGTCATTAAACACTAATGCCAGAAACGTGAATTCAAAATCGTTCATGTCACCTAAAAATCCTTTCGCAAACCGGATTGATTTTTCATCAGATTTGTCACAGTTTGTAAT
Organism: Kuschelorhynchus macadamiae; assembly: GCA_030620095.1. Lineage (NCBI taxonomy): Eukaryota > Metazoa > Arthropoda > Insecta > Coleoptera > Curculionidae > Kuschelorhynchus > Kuschelorhynchus macadamiae. The sequence goes on from JAUTXW010005312.1 coordinate 28,358, forward strand.
AAATTCAAAGACGTGTTTTAATTTATTCCAGTCTTGAACAATCACATTTACTAACTTCGAATTTGAAGACCAATGAGTTTCTGTAATTGTAACGTTCGTTTGGATGAGTGATGAAAAAATGAGGGAATGCCACTAAAGCTTGCAAAAAATAATTCGACATTCAGAAATATTTTTTAGGCTTTGCTGCATCACAAGGTTAAGACGATGCGCAAGACAATGGACAAATACAGTCTGCGGGGCTTTTTCTTTTATTTTTTTTGAAGGCCATTTAGATGCCCAGACATCACACTTGCGGCATCGTACCATTGCCCTATTAATTTATGTTTGTAGTCAAACTGGTCCAAAATTTGATCCAAGAGAGAATATAAATTCTCCGACGTTCTATCGGAGCTGACGTTATAAAATCCTAAAAATCTCTCGACTATTGAACCTTCTGAATTAACGTATCTTAAAATTATGGAGCGCTGGGAGGTTTGCGTACTATCAGTGGTGTCATTCACTTGTAGAGAAAAAAACTGTTTGTTCATTATTTCATTTTTTACATGATCATTTAAATAATCAGAAATGCATTGAATTATTTCGTTTTGAATAGTTTTCGAGTCACCAGTAAATTCATTTTTAATTTTTTCGTGATGATCTTGTAGTTCTTGGGAACTTCTCGATATTAATAAACCTAAAAGCTCTTTAAAATTCCCCCTCTTTATTGACTTGCTGCTCTCATCATGGCCGCGAAAGGCTAACTCTTGTTTTGCAAGATACAAAACTGCGTCAATTACCAAGCACATAAATCTATTTAACCCGACGTTTTCGTTTTAATGCATTTTATACAGTTTAGTATTTTCTTTTAAAGCGTCAGCTATAGTGCTTTGATTTTTTACAAATGTTTTTAGCATTCATTCGCATTTTAAATGCTCCGCCGAGTCTTCATGTTTATGTAAAGACCTTGATATATTTAATATACCTGCAAATCCTTCCTTATTCAACACTGAATATTTATTGGAAAATAGTAAACAAGGCCAGCAAAACAATTTTTGTAATATTTGACTACTACATAACCATTTGTACGCCGAAAACCAGGATGACTTAAAACTTACATTCCATGTTCTGCCACTTTTTTAATTTTTTTTTTGTGGAAATTGTCAAGTCAAACCTTGGCTGCCCATTTAATACATCCCTCCGATCTTGTTCCTTCCATCGATTAAATGTAGTTTCCAAGAAAATGCAAACTACATCCGTGATCGGATTCATTTTAAAGCGTAAATATTATAGTCAACTAATAATGTACATTAATAAACCCGACACCAAATAAAGTTGTAACAACACCATAAATAAATATAACACAAAAAAGTCAAGCAAACTGCCAAGGAACTCACCGGTTGGAGCGAAATCCGCGAAAATAAAAGTAAACAACCACCCCAAACTGAACAACACGTGGGTGTAGTGTACTGTGGCAGCACTTTGCCGAGAGCCTTGTATGGCGCTGGTTAACATTATTCTTCCCTGCGCTCGACGTCATCGCGTACACGTTGTCATTGCAACATAGTAGGAAAATCGTAAACTAGACATAGCACCTCCAGCAAAGTCGCAGCGGTTTGCGCCACTGCTATAGTTGTTACAATAAAGTTCGATTGAAAGTTTTAAAAAGACATGCCGCCAATGGTCAAGTAAAATATTTATTCCAGATGTAAAGTTTATTTTTTGCTAATTAGGTGAATAAATGAATATAAAAACTAAAATTTTAAGAGATATATAATAAATATAGTTAGGTGTTTGCTTATTTATTTTTCCTGGTGAAGTAGCACTTTACCTACTTCACCTGAATACCGTAATGTGTTGCCTAGGAACACTACGATGTTATTGTTATTAGGAAGCAATTTAATTATTTGTCCGGATTGACTTTGACATTTTCTCACTTAAAAATACAAAAAATACAATATTTAAATACATATTTTTAACAATTATTTACTGCATCAAACTTATATATATATATATATATATATATATATATATATATATATATATATATATATATATATATATATATATATATATATATATATATATATATATATATATATATATATATATATATATATATATATATATATATATATATATATATATATATATATATATATATATATATATATATATATATATATATATATATATATATATATATATATATTTTTAACAATTATTTACTGCAATAAAACTTTATTTTTAAATTAGCTATAGTCGAATCTGGTCTTATCGTGCGGGTATATCAGTTAATCACTGACAAACTTTTTGGTATATATGTACATATATATATATATATATATATATATATATATATATATATATATATATATATATATATATATATATATATATATATATATATTTATATATATATATATATATATATATATATATATATATATATATATATATATATATATATATATATATATATATATATATATATATACATATATGCACGTCAGGAAGCTTAAGGAAAACATGAAAAATAATGGTAGCAAGTCATTTAAGAAAATGTCAAAATCTTAATGGTGTCCTAGTAACGGCTGATCAAAGTTGAATGTTTAATTTTATATTTTGGGAATATTTAATTTATTTCTTTACAGATCAACTTGATATTTGACACATACGTTTAAGGTAATGGATGCTGTTATCCAAAGGTAAAAATATTTATTTAAGTTAGCACCAGATGGCACTTCACCTACAACTAAAAACTTATTTCCGTGAAAACTTTTTTATTTTGGAAGAAATTGTCAAAATTGAGTTGCCATCTTTCAGCCAATAGATTGTGCTGCAAATAATGTATTCTACCTTCAAATCGATAAATCATACCGTTTAGCCGCAAATCGATACTAAAGTTTTATTCAATTAAATTATTTGATTGAATAAAATGATTTAAAGGTCGTAGTCAAGGTACTTTTATTAATACCGGTAGAAATGAAATTTGACATTTAGTCTACTTTTCAGTTTGAAAAACTTGTCTAAATGTTAAACATAAGTAATTTATTTTTTATTTAAAAATGGCTTATTAATATTCGAATGTAGAATATTGGGTCATGCACTTTTGCTATGGGAGAGCAAATGGAAATGCAGAAGAAGCACGTCGGCTTTACATACAAGCACACACCCTAACTGAAATGTTCCTCATGCTCAAACCTTTGTGAGTGTTCATAGAAGACTTGGTGAACAAGGTTCATTTACGCATTGCAAATATGACACAGGAAGAGCCAAGTCCGTTAGAACAGTTGAGGCAGAAGAAAGAATAATTCAAACGATACAGCTTGGGAGGTAATCCATGAAGAACTTTTGTATCCTTTCAATTTGCAAAAGGTCCAATCTCTTTATATGGTGATGAGGTATTACGCCTAAACATGTGTAATACTATTTTACATAAATATGAAAATGATAATACTTTCATTAATATCATATTATTTACTGATAAAGCTGGTTTTACACGCGATAAAATAGTGAATTTACATAACACACATCAGTGGGCTATTGAAAACCCAAATACTTATGTAGAAAGAGGACATCAGCGAAGATTCATGTTAAAAACGGTATTATTTTGGGCCGGCATTATAGGCGATTGTCTCGTAGGACTTTTTTGATGGGACGTTGAATGGAAATCCTGATTTAAGTTTTTTACAAAATGTTCTTTCTGGAAAATGTTCCCCTTCGATCACGAATAAGGATATAGCTCTTGCAAGACGGCGCACCATCACATTACAGCCTTAACGTGTGTGAATATCTGAGTGAGGTATTTCCGGATCGTTAGATAGGAAAAAGCGGAGCACTCTCTTAGGCACCCCATTCCCCAGATCTTAACCCAATGGATTTTTTTCTCTGGGGGTATTTAAAGACGTTGGTGTATAAAACTGCAGTCAATAACCTTGACGTTTTACGAGTTGGAATAATAAATGGCTGTGAACATATTAGAAAAGCCTATAGAAAATGTATTGAAGTAAATGGTGGACATTTTCAGAATTTATTATAAAGTGTGTTAGTTATGTTACGCTGTTATTTGTTATATTGTTACAATTTAATTGAATAAAACTTTAATATCAGTTTGCTGCTAAACGGTATTATTTATCGATTTAAAGTAAGAGTGCATTATTTGAAGCACATTCCATCGGCTTAAAGACGGCAACTCAATTTTGACAATTTTTTCTAAAATAAAAAAGTTTTCACGGAAATAGGTTTTCTGTTGTAGGTAAAGTGACCTCTGGTGGCAACTGAAATAAATATTTTTACCTTTGGATAAGAGCGTCCATTACCTTAAACCTATGTGTCAAATATCAAGTTTTTCTGAAAAAAAATACATTAAATATTCCCAAAATTTAAAATTAAAAATGCAACTTTGATCAGCCATTACTAGGAAACCATTGAGATTTTAACATTTTCTTAAATGAGTTGCTACCATTATTTTTTCATGTAGAATCACGGTCTTAAGTTTCCTAACGTTGTTCCCGAGCACCTGTATATATATATATATATATATATATATATATATATATATATATATATATATATATATATATATATATATATATATATATATATATATATATATATATATATATATATATATATATATTAAAATTTTAAATTTACCCTAATCTTAACATTACATCTAAAATATTTTTAATGACTAACCAAGATACAAATTGGAAATTTGTTACACTTCGACAGCAGACCAAATATTCCTTTTATGAATTTTTATTAAATACTATTAAAAAAAAAAAACAAAAACACATTACTAAAAAAATCAGCAAATTACCTTTACCTGGAACTTCCCCGTTCTAACGGACGTGTATCGTATAATATTTCATTTCATACTGCCTTTATAATCTTTTTCCAAAAAATATGGATATGTTTTATTTTTTATTAAAATTTGTCGAGAAATTTTTTTCCATAGCTAATTTTGATTATTGCTTGTCACTGTCAAATAAACAAAACCAATATTGTATCTATAAATAGTATAGGTTCAAAAAAAATTAAAATTATTAACTTCTGCAAAATAATCGAAGAGCATTTGAACGTTGTGTCAATAAATAATAAAATTATTGTGTAGTTGAATCCAGTCTTATCGTGCGGATGCAAAGATCACCAATATTATAAACCAAGTAGGCTACTAAACTGTTATGCGGTTATTTACAAATATATATATATATATATATATATATATATATATATATATATATATATATATATATATATATATAAATATATATATATTATTTTGCAGAAGTTAGTAATTTAAATTTTTTTTTGGAACTATACTACTTAAGATACAATATTTGTTTTGTTTATTTGACAGTGACAAGCAATAAATAATCAAAATTAGCTATGGAAAATTTCTCGACAAATTTTAATAAAAAATACGATTTATCCATATTTTTTGGAAAAAGATTATAAAGGCAGTATGAAATGAAATATTATACGATACACGTCCGTTAAGGTAATTTGCTGATTTTTATCTTGGTTGGTTCTTTAAAAATATTTTAGATGTAATGCTAAGAATTTTTTTCCATATTAATATGGCATAAGGAGATTTGTAATAGATCTATATTGTAGAATCAAGTGGCTAAGACTTTCCTTTCTAGAAGGATTTTTCTTTAACTAGCATCTTGTTAATAGTTATAAGACATGTTATTTAATATATATGTTAAAATATATATATATATATCATTAAATTATATATATATTATATAATGTAATGGTGAATTATATATTTATATATATATTTATATATTATATATGTTTTTTAATATAATTTTTTTTTTGATTATATATATATATATATATAAATATATATATATATATATAAAGAAAATTAGGCGGCACTAGTACCGCCCGCTCAGTGGCAACGGTTTGTGCTCCCAGCTCTTATGTCAATTTATTAATTTTTGCAATTTTTATCATTTTTTTTTAACATTCTGATTGATCAGTACACACTATATTTAGATTTTATAACATTGCAAAACACAAACAACAAACTTACTATCCCGAATATTCCCAAATAATATTTTCAGACATAAAATATGTTCATTCATTATCTGTATGCAAACCGTTCAAAACATTTTCCATGGAATTTAGAATGTTGTATTATGGCGTAAGCATTTCCATAAGATTAAGAACACTATAGTTTCAATTTTTCGAAATGTACAGAAACACAATATGAAGTTATAGGTATAACAATGTAATGTTATTTTATTTTAACTCCTTTTTATATACTTTTACTCTTGTATAAAATAAATATTTGTTTTTCTATAAAATGGGTAAAGCGAAACAGCAGTTCACGATTTTAGTACCAGAGAATAAAAGAATACAATCGCAAAATGCAATAATAATCAGCTGGTTTAGGTATGTTTAAAATAAATTGTCAAAGAAAACTCCCCTATGCTAGTAAGCGTATGCTACTTCCTAAAAAATATTCAATTTTAAATTTACTCTTAAAAAACTAGTGATCCAGTTATTGTAAGCAGCTACTCTGAACCTATTTCTGCAATACAAACAACAACATAAATCAATTAATAATTAGGGCGAAAAGCGATTATACACCACTTAATATGAGAGAATGGTGAAAAAATGCGACAATGGTCTTCGAAGGAGCTCCACGGACGATTTTATAATAACTTGCATAAAGAAGAAATTGATAGGGAGGCAACGCTCGAAAGTTTAAAAAGCGGATCACTATTTTCGGAAACAAAGGGCTTCAGGATAGAGATTCAGGACAACGTTATATACATTAGGAACTATAAAAAACACATACTCAAAGAACAACTAAAAATGATCAATATAGACATTGTCAGAGTGACACTGAAACTACTGAGTACATCTTATCAGGATGCAAACAATTGGCCAATACTAAACACCCGGAGAGACACAACAAAGTAGCAGTGATTGTATACCACGTATTGTTAAAGCTATACAGTGTCGACCCAGGAAATGAAGAGTCTTATTACCGGTATAAACCACCGCCGATTGTTGAATCTGAGGATGTGAAGATTTACTGGGATAAACAAATTATAAACAGATTTAACTTTAGAGCAAAACAAGCCCGATATAATATAGTTTACAAGAAAGAGGGCACTCCTTATTGACGTTGCTCTCCCGAATAACAAAGAATAACTAGAACAGAACCTGAAAATCATAGCACTGCATACTAACACCTTCATCGACATCTAGAAGGCACTCCTGCTCAGTACTTGCCACTTTTTTGTTGCATGCATCCGGGATGGGCTTGGAACCCAACATTTGTTGAGAAATTGATTGTCAATTTCGATAATAATAATAATAATAGCAGCACGAAAACGTGCAAGTAAAACAACAGACGTCAATAGCAAAACTACCATAAAGCGACAAATTGTAGAGTTTTGGAAATATATATGGTTTGTGTCAACTACCCATAATGCTGCAGCACCTTGGAACTACCATAAAAAATAAAAGATGAGCGAATAAAAACCTATGAATGAGCTTGTTATATCACCAGAACTTGTTACCAAAAATACACAAACTTAATGAGCCCTTGCTGCCGATTGTTAGCGAACTCTAGTACTTACAACCTATCAAAACATCTAGCTAACATATTAAATCTGAGAACACGAGACCAGTTACAATATTATGGACACCTTCGCATTTGTAAATGCTGTCACTAGTCTCCAATTACTACAAAATTAAGCTTTAATCTCCTTCGACGTGGTATCTATGTTTACGAACATTCCACTAAAATTGGAACTAATAGTTTAGACCAGAAATGGCCCGAAATTGAAAAATTTACTAGCTTATCAAAAAAGGCTTTCGTAGAACTCATTAATTTTGTTTTTAATAACACGGATTTTGGTTTTAATCGCCAAATTTACAAACAAATCTTTGGGACTCCTATGAGTTCTCTCAAATTTTGTTTTACATCACTTGTTAGACATAGTAATACCAAAATTGCCTTTTAACTTACCTTTTATCTACAAATACGTAGATGATCTAATTTGCTCTGTTTCAACTGAACAAATTGAACATATGTTGAGTTATTTTAACTCGTTTAATAGCCATTTGCAATTTAAAATTGAATATGAAAAGCATAGAAGTGTACCTCTTTTTAGACACGAAAGTTATAAGAACAAACGAAAACAAAATTATTTTAGATTGGTGTCAAAAAAATACATCATCCGGTAGATGCCTTAATTATTTTTCAAATCATTCAACAAATCAAAAATACCATACAGTCCTTGCAATGAAAAACAGGGTAATTCACATTACTGATGACATTTATAACATAACCTAAATAAACTTTTTCATATATGTATTTATTAACAATGGTTATTCTAAACACATTCTGAAAAAACTTATTTACAACAAGAACTTTTATGATAGTCCAACAGAAGACAGTAAATAACATATAAAATATGTCAGAATTCCGTATATATATATATATATATATATATATATATATATATATATATATATATATATATATATATATATATACAGGGTGTCCGGGAAAATGTGGGAGATCTCTCGGACTCAGATAGAACATTAAAAAATAAGATGACAAGTTCCCATAAATTTTTTTCCTAGCGGCCCTCCCTACGGAGATACGGCCCCCTAAAGGACCCCACTGGAAATCGGTTTTTCTAGAATAACTTTTAAACGACTCAATATAATTTAACGAAAATTTAATATGATAAACAGTAGTAAGGACCTCTCAAAATGCTTCCCTTAAAACATAATTAGCTTGTTTAGTTTACCAGGGACGGACTAGATTGTACATTTTAACGCTCAAATTTTTAACACCCTGTATGATAAGGAGTTAAAAAAAATAAATTTGGATACCTTGAACATTAAGCTAAAGAAAAGGTGCTCTTGTTCATTGTCGATAAAATGAACCGTTTTCGAGAAAAAAAAATAATAAAAGAATACAACTTTGGGAGTATTAAATATGTTTTGATCCTGAACAACCTAATACGCTAAATAGAAAAAAGTCAATTAAAAACTTCATAAGTGGGTTCAACATGTGCTCCGTGATTTGTGATGCACTCGCGGGCACGACGAATAGAGGACTGCTGTACTCGCCACAACAACCCAGCATTGTTCCTTATCATATCGCAATGAAACGTGATTCTCTGTAAAAGTTCCTCCCTAGTAGCAACCGGAGAGGAATACACCAAGGTTTTGAGATGACCCCACAGGTAGAAATCCATTGGCGTTAGGTCGGGAGACCGTGGAGGCCAGGCAATGGGACCTCCTCTGCCTATCCAACGGTTTCCATAGACGTTATTTAGGTGGTCCCGTACAGCAACGCTAAAATGGGGTGGGGCTCCATCATGCATAAAATGCATCCTTTGGCGGGTTTCAAGTGGCAAATGCTCTATTGAATCTAGAAAAGCGTTCTGAAGGAACTCTAAATAAAGTTCACCATTCAATCGTGCCGGTAATACGCATGGTCCAATGAAAAAATTGCCGATTATTCCTGCCCAAACATTAATGGATTGAAACTGATGTTGATGATGATGAACGACAGTGGCATGAGGGTTTTCATCAGCCCATACATGCGAGTTATGTAAATTTACAATACCATCTTTGGTAAATCCTGCTTCATCGGTAAAAAGAATAATGCTAATGAAGTTTGGGTTTGTTCGTTGTTGATCTAACAACCAGTTTGCGAACTGGATTCTTCGAGGAAAATCTTCAGGAAGTAGTTGATGCACTTTTTGCAGATGATAAGGGTATAACAACTGTTCTTTAAGTACTTCAGCAACTGTACTTTTTGACACATGAAGCTGCGCGGCTAATATTCGAGTGCTTATTGAGGGAGTATCAGCTACAGTATCCAAAATATCTTCCTCCAATTGCACCGTACGTACTGTTCTCCTCACACCAGCATCAGTACTCCTTTTCCCAAAACTTCCTAAAAATAATTAATGAACGTCAATAATGTTACCTTATTAATTGAGAATTGCCCACCAGTTTCTCTTAGACGTTGGTCAATTCGCTGAAATGTTTTCTCATTTGGAATATTGCGATTAGGATATCTTTCTCCATACAACCTTCTTGCTTCATAAGCATTGCAAGATGCAAGTCCGTACATAAGATGCATATCTGCATACTCACTAAATGTGTATCCCATTATCGAATTAAATTTACCAAGGTATTCAAAATTTAATAAATTAATATCGAAGTAGGTACAAAAAGATCAACGTGTCAAGAAGATTTCAAATGCACACGTCAATGCGAGATTATTTATTTCGTACCATAGTAACGTTTGTAAAAAAGTGCATTCTTTAATACTGATAAATAAACAATAATAAAACATTAATACTTTTATTATTTTTTTTCTCGAAAACGGTTCATTTTATCGACAATGAACAAGAGTACCTTTTCTTTAGCTTAATGTTCAAGGTATCCAAATTTATTTTTTTTAACTCCTTATCATACAGGGTGTTAAAAATTTGAGCGTTAAAATGTACAATCTAGTCCGTCCCTGGTAAACTAAACAAGCTAATTATGTTTTAAGGGAGTATTTTGAGAGGTCCTTACTACTGTCTATCATATTAAATTTTCGTTAAATTATATTGAGTCGTTTAAAAGTTATTCTAGAAAAACCGATTTCCAGTGGGGTTCTTTAGGGGGCCGTATCTCCCTAGGGAGGGCCGCTAGGAAAAAAATTTATGGGAACTTGTCATCTTATTTTTTAATGTTCTATCTGAGTCCGAGAGATCTCCCACATTTTCCCGGACACCCTGTATATATATATATATATATATATATATATAACGAGGTACAAATATTGGGTAAACGGTCTGTATGAGGGCTGCTTAAAAGAAGACTTTTTTCTACTAGGCCGAGCTTTCGGAAATCTTTATTTCCTTCTTCAAATCTACAATATACAGTTGATGGAAAGTAAAAATTATAAAATCTATGAGCTAAACTTACTTGTAAAATGAGTACAGGGTAAATTGGTACATTTTTAAAAACTTTTTGGATCTTAATAATTAATATAAATTATTTAAAATGCATATGTAAGATAATTGATTATTATTAGTATACAAAATAACACCAAACGTCTTGTTGACAGATAAATGAGGTGATGAGACAGAAGACAATGAAAATTGTACCAAACATATGTCATTTGTAAAATTTTTTTTTTGGTATTTAATATTTACCTTTGACAGTGGTGGTGTGAGAAATACTTTTAATTTTAGAATAAGGTAAGAAAAAAATATATAATACAAAAAATGTAGTTTTTTTTTATTTAAGTTTACATGGACAACGATATTACTAGTGTTAATTATACCCTTCTATATTTAAAATTATCCTATTTGTTTGTGTTGAATTTTTTTTTGAGAAATCATAGTTAATGACATGTCATTTGAGTTCAGAATATTTTATTACTCAAGGAAACTCGCATTGTCCTTTTCAGAATGCTGAACATACTTTAAAAGTTCTTAACTTAATAATTTTGTTTTTAATTGCCCAAAAGAAAAGACATTTTAATATTAATACAAAAAAGTTGAATTTGTTATTTTAGAAAGAATCCTCTATGTTTTCATTTATATTAATTTGTACAATTTTATTGTTATATTCAGTGACTAAGATGTTCGAGTAAATTGAACTGAGATCTTCTAGATCTCTCTTTTTATTGATAACTGTGCTATCAATAAACCTATTCAAAATTGAAAGATAAAGATCCACTCTTGAAAAAATCGGGGTTATATATAGGATTCCTTGTTTAGGCTGTCAAAAGCAGTGGCGGCTATTCAGGTGAAGTAGGTGAAGTGTTACTTCACCAGGAAAAATAAACAAGCAAACATCTAACTATATTTATTATATATCTTTTAAAATTTAAGTTTTTACATTCATTTATTCACCTAATTGGCAAAAAATAAACTGTACATCTCGAATAAATATTCTACTTGACCGTTGGCGGCATATCTTTTTAAAACTTTCAATCGAACTTTATTATTTATAACAACTATAACAGTGGCGCAAACCACTTCGACTTTGCTGGAGGTGCTATGTTTAGTTTACGATTTTCTACGTTGCCATGACAACGCGTACGCGATTACGTCGAGCGCATGGAACAATAATGTTAACCAGCGCCATACAATGCTCTCGGTGAATTGCTAACGTAGTACACTACACCCACGTGTCGTTCAGTTTGTGGTGGTTGTTTACTTTTATTTTCGAGGATTTCGCTGCAGCCGGTTAGTCCTTTGCAGATTGCTTTGTGTTATATTTATTTATGGTGTTGTTACAACTTTATTTAGTGTCGGGTTTATTAATTTACATTATTGATGAATCTGATCACGGATGTGGTTTGCATTTTGTTGGAAACTCCACTTAATCGATGGAAGGAACAAGATCAGAGTTTTAATCGTCATCCTGGTTTTCGGCGTACAAATGGTTATGTAGTAGTCAAATATTACAAAAATTGTTCTGCTGGCCTTGTTTACTAGTTTCCAGTAAATATTCAGTGTGGAATAAGGAAGGATTTGCAGGTATGTTAAATATATGAAGGTCTTTGCATAAACATGAAGACTCGGCAGAGCATTTAAAATGAGAATTAATGCTAAAAACATTTGTAAAAAATGAACGCACTATAGCTGATACTTTAAAAGAAAATGCTAAACTATATAAAATACATTTTAACGAAAACGTCCGATTAAATAGGCTATTTATGTGCTTGGTAATTGACGCGGTTTTGTACCTTACAAAACAAGAGTTAGTCTTTCGCGGCCATGATGAGAGCAGCGAGTCAATAAATAGGGGGAATTTTAAAAAGCTTTTAGATTTATTAATATCGAGAAGTTGCCAAGAACTAAAAGATCATCACGAAAAAATTAAAAATATTTTTACTGGTGACTCAAATGAAATAATTGAATGCATTTCTGATTATTTAAATGATCATGCAAAAAACGAAATAATGAACACACAGTTTTTTTCTTTGCAAGTGGATGACACCACTGATATTACGCAAACCTTCCAGTGCTCCATAATTTTAAGATACGTTAATTCAGAAGGTTCAGTAGTCGAAAGATTCTTAGGATTTCATAATGTCAGCTCCGATAGAACGTCGGCGAAGTTATATTCTCTATTGGATCAAATTTTTTACCAATTTGACTATAAACATAAATAATAGGGCAATATTACGATGGCGCAAGTGTGATGTCTGGCCATCTAAAGGGCCTTGAAAAAAAAAGCGCCGCAGGCTGTATTTGTCCATTGTCTTGCTGCTTTGAAGGATAGGAGAATTGATTTAGTATACAAAATTTAGGTAAGTCGTAAAAAATATTCTACCCCTTCCACATATAAAAAAAATTTTGGAAAAAAAATAATTGCGATATTTTCTTGCTTCATTTGCACTTTACTTAATTTTTCATCCGCGAGCCGCCACTGGTCAAAAGGCGTATATTGGACAAACTTCCAGAGTGCTAAATGATCGCGTTACATCACACAAAAGTGATTGTAGAAATCAAAAGCAAACTTGCGCCCTCGCTCAACATACCTTGGAAACAAATCACATTTTAAACTACAAAGAAATATCAGTACTATTATCTGAAAAAAACAAGAGCAAAAGAGAGTTTCTAGAAATGGTTGAGATTCGAGTTGATATGAGTACGTTTGATTCAATATTTGCTTTCACGGGTTGCAGCAATTTTTCTGTTTGAAATACCGACAAGCGAGCGGACCTGTCCGCAAGTAAATACATGCATTCGTCGTCCATATACTTTATGTCCACATGCATGCTTTTTTCAGCGTGTGGCTATATTCGTTCGCTAATTGAGTGTGCGGCTTAAAGTATGTGGACCACGAGTGCATGTGTTCGGTTTCGGTCTCGGTACTTCAAAGAGAAAATCGTTGTACGATGTCATTCGTGTACATAATTATGCACATTCTACGCATACGTTCGTTAAATGTAGATGGCAAAGCAAATATTGGAAATTATAAATAATATTAAAAATAATAATTAAATTTATTATTTCATAATTTATATGAACATATTTCTTCTTTACTAACCAGTAGTAGTTAGTTGTCCTCTTATTATTGTCAGCCACAACATAACCAAGAAATGTATGCGAATGTTTCGCATATATTATGTACACAATATTTGCTAACACGCTTCCAATTTATATATTAATTTTTTCCGTTTATAACCTTGAGCAGTCTGAATGTATAATATATCGACGGTCGATTACAATTTGAAATTAGCAATAAACTTCAACAATGCAGTGAATAACTTGGTGTACGCCTACGCTTCGTACATATTTACGTCTTATTAACAATTAGGTGGAGGTAATTAACAAAATAATTTACTATTGTGTTTTTTTTATCAGGCCACCCGTTCATGAGAGCTTTACAGAATTCTATTGAATTTAAGAGTGTTCCGTTATTTTGTATTTTTCCATTATGTTTTTAATCAAGTTTGCTAATGAAGTGGGTCAGTAATGACCTTCTTTTAAATTACTTTATAATAAAATTGGTTATTTCACATATAAAAATGATGTTTTTTTCATCTATAGTTCGTTTAAAAACTTTCCGTATAATAGATTACTTAGTTATGGGACAAAATAATGTCTAATTATGTCAACAATAGATTTTGGATATAAAATAATAAACACAGTTGTTAATTAAAAATAATCTGTAATTATGTTAACAATAGATTTGGATATAAAATAATAAACACAGTTGTTAATAAAAATGTTTATTGATTACTGACAAAAAATGGATGAAACATATCACAAATATGTACAGGGTGATCTACAGAAGAGTAGAAATATTTTATATCTCTATTTTATAAAATATAAAAAAATACAGTAAGTGGGATTTGTATAAGGAATTTAAATATATTTTCGTAAAAAGAAACAAATGGTAACTAAAAAAGTTATATAGCAAAACTGTTAAAATGTTTCTTATTTTAAGTATTTTAATACATCTTTAGGATTTAACTAACTAAAAAAAACTAGGCCAGTTGTGTGAATATACAAGATATTAAGATACTTAACGTAAAATATCCTATTTTTCTTAACTTTATCACGTTTTGTGAAAAATTAACTCTAATAGAAACAAGTCCAGGCTTCATTTGTTTCTGTTATTACCATTTTATAATCTCTCTAAAGAATATAAAAAATATTTTAATGAATAAAAAAAATATAATACTTATTTTTATTTGGATAAATATTTCCAGGCCTAGTTGAAATATTTATCCAAACGTTGATATGCATTATATTGTATTATATTTTAATTTGGAGAGGGATTGTATTAAGTACAGTAGGAATATGAACTTTTTATTAGGCATCAATGTTTTTATAACCCGTGCTTGAAGTTAAGAAAAATTGGATATTGTACCTCGGATATATTTAAAACAGTTATATTTTCTCATACAAGATGTTATTTCAGATTTACATGTGTTTATTGTTTCAGTTGATCATGCTGGTGGTTATTTTCGGTGTCTATTTTCAATTAATATAAAAATTTCAAAAACTATAGATGCCAGATATAGCACTCTGATTCGTCTTCAAGCCCCATCCTATGCATGTAATGTCTTAGGTCACAATGGCCAGTGTATAGGCCTATTGCTGTTTTGAGCTTAATTCTGTCCATATTTAACAGACTTTCTGTTATCCTCTTCTTCATAGGAAGGGGAATAAATGCCTTTGCATGGGACAGACCTGGCAGTCCAAGCCAATAGAGATTATCTTTTTCCTCAACCAAGTCCAAAATTGCGCGCTTGGTCGTTTCGTGGGCTACTCCTAAAGCTAGTTCAGGCCCCACGAATCTTGTCTCTGCTCCTTTCTTTGCTAGAAAGTCCGCAGACTCATTTCCCTCCAAACCCGTATGTCCTGGTATCCAGATAAGGGCGATCTTATTGTCGCTCCCCAGGCCAACAAGTGCCTTTTGGCAGTTCTAAACTATTTTGGATGTACAATGACTCGCTTCAAGTGCTTTAAAGGCCGCTTGACTATCCAAGAATATTTTTATCGTTTTATGTGTTACTTGTTGGTCCTGCAACATTCTAGCACACAATTCGATAGCATGAACTTCTGCTTGGAATATTGAGGTGTTATTGCCCAGGCTTACAAAGCAACCTTCGGCCTTACCACATGGATTCCAGCTCCTACTCCTTTATTGGTTTTGAGCTGTCTGTGAATAGGCACAGCTCTCCTTTCAGTAGATCAGATTTATTCTGATGCCACTAGTCTCTCCTTGGGAGATCACGGAGTAGAGTTGCTATGGACTAACAGTTTTTGGTAGCAGGTCCGATGGCATTCCCAACGTATAATGGCTTTTCACAATTTTCAACATGATGATTCCATGTGACTGTTGGTGACATGGTGGAGTCTGTATGTTGTCTTCATTGCTTCGCCTTCCACAAATAGGTGAAGTGGTGGAAGTTTCAAAAGTAGTTTCATGGCCGCTGTCGGAGTGCAGTCCACTCAGCTTGGCTTGGGCAACACTTGTTGTCCCTTGCTCCACCAGGCTACAGAACCATAGGCTATCATTGGTCTTATGACCGTAGCCAATATAGCTGTTTTGGTCGCATTCCCCATAACCTTCCGCAGATTTTACGGCAAGTCCACAGGGATAATTTAGCTTTCTGAATTATTTTGTTCAGATGAGCATTCCAGGTCAGCGTTTTGTCCAGGATAATTCCCAAATATTTCACTTCAGCTGAAAATGGTATCACCTGGGAAGGAAGGTGGTCGAAGTCTCTCCAGATTCCTTTTCTTTGTGAAGGGGCCTAAAACCATTTTATTAGGCTTGATAGACATCTCTTCCCTCTCACACCATATTAGTGTGGTGTTCAGTATTTCCTGAAGTGTTGCTGAGATTTCCTTTTCAGCCTTTCCTGTTACTATGATGACTAGATCATCGGTATATGCCTGAAGATCAACCTCCCACCATAGCCAACAGATTGTCTACCAATAGTGACCACACCAAGGGCGATAACACTCCTCCCTGTGGACACCCTCTAGCAGCTCACTAACTTGTCCTGTAGAGATGTTGTTATAAGGGGTTCTACCCCTCTTTCAGTAATTGCATTATAGACGGATCCTGAAAGGGCATTGAGAAATGCTGCCTCGTTATCTAAGAATGCAGCGACTGCATTCTCCTTGTTTTCCAGAGAGTTGTTTATGCTCTCCACAAGATTGTTGAGAGCCAGTTCTGTTGATTTGCCCGTTTGGTAAGCATACTGATTATCATTCAGCGGATGTCGGTTAAGAGCTACGTCCCTGATGTGCTCATCAAGTATTCTCTCCAGACCTTTCAACAGAAAGGAGGTTAGACTTATTGATCTAAGCGAACTTAGTAGAGGATCATGCAGCGTGTGCGTCCTACCTGTTTTGTATCAGAGCTGGAAAGACTCCACCCTCTCCAGGCGATTTGAAGGGCTTACTCTAATTATTTTGTTGGTAATCACCCAATCATCACTGTGAGGTCGTTTGTATCGACCTTCGAAATGGTAAATTGACCGACTATCCATTATTAGGGTACCTGGGAAGTGATTTTGTGCTAAAAGTTCTAAAGTTCCTTTCCTAGAGTCTGTAAAGGTTCTATCTGGCTGTTTTACCGATCCCAGTTCCTGAACAGGATCCCTGGACAGAATCTTGTGGATTCTGACACTGGTGGGTATATCTGATATACCCTCACAAAACCTTTTCCACGATTCTGGTTTGGCTTTCCTGGTTGGTTTGTAATTCGTTAAATCATTTCTATATTGGTCACATTCACCTGATATTTTAGCTCGATTGAAGAGTCTAGAAACTTTTTTTCTTAATTTATTCGGGTTATTGTTCCACCGTGGTGTAATTCTTTTGTCTTTTTTAACCTTTAGTGTTCACTTTTCGTGATGCGATTATGGCGGTTATAATTTTGTCCGTCACAAACTCTAGTTGTTCACGATTATTGATTGAGGTAGACGCGTGACAGAGAGACGTTTTATAGCCATTCCAATCTGTGCTTCTTGCTTCGCGATATTTAACCTCGGCCTTGGGGCCTACCATAATATCAAAACTGCGAACCCTTAACACAGTTGGTCCAACTCTTATGGATAATTCAAATATGCGATAAAATGAATATCTCCAAATAATTGTAAATTGTAGCTTTATCCTCTCCACAATAACCCTTAACTAAATTGGCTTAAATTTGAATGGAAAATCCAAATATGCATATATAAAAAATGCATAATATGCATATATATATATATATATATATATATATATATATATATATATAAAATTAACTTTTATCTGCCATATATTTTTTGACGCACTTTGCAGATCTCCATATATTATTAAATATAAATTAATAGCTTTGCCCCATTTACGTAATCCCCCATGTTATATTTAAAATGAAGTATGGTTTAGCAGGTGGAGACCGAAAGAGATACGGTTGTCCCAGCCTGAATATGTATATTTGATGCCTTCTAGCGGTAAAACTAAACATTATCAGTTTATATTTCAGATTTTTCACCAAACTTTAAAAGATATTCAAATTTCGTTAAATTCCACCGGGGGCCAATATCTACCCATTCTGTATGCGATCCTTTGCCCGAATGCAATTTAAGTTTAAAATTCATAAGCGTAAATTTATCATGAACTACAGAATTATGTATTTTTGGCATAGTCTTTTAAGTATGAAAAAATATTAAAACAGAAACTTTTTAAAAATAATTCAATTAACCAATTTTATTTGTTTACAAAAAAATTACTAGCTCCTGTCAGGGGGAGGGGGCAGCTAAGTAGGCGCTATCTATATCTATATTAAAAGTATTAATTGAATTGCGTTTTATTAAGGATTAATAATAATTTGCCTCTGTCGCCTGCTTTATTAACAACGAATGCGACGAAATTTGCAAACATCTTCATCTGTATTTCCCTTCTGATTGTTTTCTGTACGATGACGCAAACTAGAAACTGACTGGGCTGCTGTTGGTCGGCAGATAGTGCCGTTTGTCTATTCTGTCGAATATAAGCAAATTTCTCCGCGTTACTTTTTACCCAGTTTTTTGTTCGATATGAAGACAGTAAAACTACTTTGATTTTGCCGATACTTTTCATTTTAAAACTGTTTTAGGACTGATTATTTCAGCCTTTGTTATACTATCACTGAGTAAAGTCATACAAGAGTAATAATAAAAATTATATTATAAAATATTTTTGAAGTAAATTATTTATTTTACGTTAATAATAGTAATTATCCATTTGTTTGTGAGCAAATTATGTGGTATACCTTCTGGTAGATTTTCCATGCCTTCATTTTTTGATTGCGATTATTCACTTAGTTGTTATAAAGTTTTTAATTCCCAATAGTCACACAACAGTGAAGTCACCTTTGAGAAGCGAAGCCTGTCAGTAAAGAAAACCTACCATTTGTATTATGGCTGAAAAATTGTAGACCAGGATAAAAGTTGGGTACACATAACAATATTAATTAATCTGACCATATATAACATTATTATTAATTCGCCATCTTAATGGTCGTCTTTCATTTTGGCGTCGCCATTTTGAGTTTCAAAGTTTGACAAAAAAGGCCAATTTGCAATTCTAAAAACACCCTGATACCGTTCGAATCGCACCACAAATAACAATATTGTCCGCCATTTTGATGTATTATTCATGATCGCTGCTCATAATGAATTTTTTAAACAATAAACAAAGTCTAAAATCGAATTGTGTTGTCATACCTACCGGCCTATTGTATTCACGTGTTAAAATATTAAATTTAAAAGAAGATCTAGACAGAGATGCTTATAAAAGTGTGGTAAAATATGAGTTTTTGAAGTTAGTGGGTTATATTTTTTGCTACATTTGATGATAGGAGGCTAGGAAGAATATATTTACAGATTCCTTTAGATAAATTACTCTTCAACTGATTTTTAACCAACGATTTCAGTGGGTACGAGATCTCTTTTCGATCGCCATTATGAAAGTTGACAGAACTACCTAAGCGTCATTTTTAAACGTACTTATTGTTAAATTATTGAGATTCCCATTTAAACCAAAAGTGACACTAACATATAATTTTTATGTTAGTGTATGAAACACTATGCATATTTTTTCAAGTTTTGTTTATTTGAATTATCGAGAAAATTTTAAAATGATATGATGATAAAGTGTTACTTATCGATTTATGCCAGGGATATTTAAGATTGCTTATAGAGAAAATAATAAAATGATATGATATAAAGTGTTACCATATGTCTCGATTTATGAAAGGGATATTTAATTTTTTATATGGCACAATAATAAAATGGATCTTGATATGTCAAAGTGTAGGACCAACATCTTCTATATAGGATCCAAACTACGTTTGTCATATTCATAAATTACAATAAGTTCAACGAAAGTGTTTACGATACTTGGACTTTAAATCCTTACTTGACAAATTGTTACCCCCCCCCCCTGTGATGATGAAAAAATCAATAAGTATTCTACAATGTCATTAATTCTAAGGGAGATTCCTCGATTTTGCGTTTTTAATAATAATAATAAATAGCGTAATGTATAATTTTCCACCTTTCGCCAAAATAATTGAAATAGTAATTAAACATATAATTATTCATGAATATCAACTACTTTCTCGATTACAATTAAACAAACTAAATAGAGATTTTGTTTTTCATTTTTCTTCCTTCAGATTGTGCATGATGTTTGTTTGCAACCTCGACTGTGTGTCTTCATTTTAGAAATAGGTCTGAGTTTAAAAAAAATCAATTTTTGTGTGTATAACATCTTTTTATCTATGAAATCATTGGATCTCTAACTATAAAAATAACTTTTTACTTTTATTACTAAGAGAATTATAATATTAATAGTGGTAATAATTTATGTTGGTCTATATTCTGTGACGTATTATCAAATAAGGTTTTAAAAAACTTTGATACAGCTTGACAAAGAATGACGGAAGGGTCAAAAATGTGTGTTTTTGCTATTTTTATCGGAACTTTGCCATTGCTTAAACACGTTTGGTTGCTACTATTAATAATAATTATATTAAATATTTTTTATTTTACTATTATATATAGTAAAAATTAAAATTTGTAGTTATGATAAAATCAATTCAGTTTTAGGGGGCTGAGGCACAACTAAGCAACTGTATAAGTTTCAAATCTTAAAATCCCTAATTCCTTATTCCTTGCAAAAATTCATTAATTTTTATATGTTTTTAATTCGTTTAATTTAGAATACAAACATACAATTGAATGTATTAATGTTTCTAATTAGTTATGTAAGAGTAGGCTGGGCAAAATGTAAGTATGTTGTTGAGTGGCGTGCTCAGCATGTGCACAACATCGCAAATTCAATCCTTTACTGTTACCAAAGAAAATAATATGTAGCGTATAATCTATTTTGACGTTACTAATGCTGGAGTTGGCGCGCCAACTACGATTTGCAACCCGAAGAATCAAGTGCCATATTACTTACCCCTTAAAGAGTAAAAGCACGCCCTGTATACTGTAAAGTATGCAAACATAGTTTTTAACTTTAATTGATTTTTGATAATTGATATATTGATAATTTTTAAAAGTAATTGTGCTTAGCTTTGCTGAATAGTAATCCTTGCTGAAGATTTGTGAGATCGTATATAGTCATAGGACTATATTGTTGATATGTGAAGATCGATAAATGAAATAAAAAATAAGTGATTTTTTATGACGTTGGTGTAACGTGTAACAAAAAGATGCCCACATCATTGCTTTTAACGAAACTCGGGGGTTTAGATGAGCTCGAAAAAAGCGCAATAATCGTTTGACAAATACAGATCATGGCGCCTGCGGCATACAGAACATGTCAGAATATAAAACATGCTGCCACCGCTAATTTTTATTCAAATTTATTAAAACCTACATATTTGGCCCTGGTTTTAGGATTGCTTTATGCGGTCCTAAACGAATTTTCTCTGTGGGGCCCCTAGGATATATTTTACTATTTTACGTTTAAGGGAAAAACATGCTGCCACTGCTAATTTTTATTCAAATTTATTAAAACCTCATATTCGGAACTAATTTTAAGTTTCCTTTATGCTATCATAAACGAATTTCCTCTGTTAGGCCCCTAGCTTTTGTACGTTTAAAGGAAAAACATGCTGCCACCGCTAATTCTTAATCAAAGTTATAAAAACTTTATATTTGGAACTAGTTTTGAAATTGCTTTATGCTATCATAAATGAATTTCCTCTGTGAGACACCTAGGACTCCCTTTACTCTTGTACGTTTAAGGGAAAAACATGCTGCCACCGCTAATTTGTATTTAAATTTATTAAAACTTCATATTTGGAACTAGTTTTGAGATTACTTTATGTTATCATAAACGAATTTCCTCTTTGAGGCCCCTAAATCACCTTTTACATTTTTTTTAAGGACAAAATATGCTGTCACCTCTAGCTAGTTTGTATTGAAGTTTATTAAAACTTCATATTTAGAGCCGGTTTTAGGATTACTTTATGCTGTCATTATGAAGTTAATTTAGCTAGGTATGCCTCTAACAGACCGACAGACATGCCGATAGATAGTCAGACCGACGGAATTAAGACAACATGTTTTTTGGCATCTAAGAACTCGCAAAGATTGTAAAAATCTGGGACGTTAATTTTTTCGCGAATATAATACTTCATTTTTATAAGAGAACTAAAAAGCTAGTGTTAGTTCGGGATCAAAAGGCAGTTAAAGCAATTTGCTACATAAGTGAGAAAATACGTTGTGTTATGCCTTAATTCTAGTTTCATAATGATCACCCCCATAAATAATAAAAGTTACTCGAAAGCAACCTTGACAGTTGGTTTATTATAGAAAGCTGTATTTAGGAAAAACAATTGCTAAAAAAATACAAGAGTAGTTAAAAATACAATAACAGAGGAAATGCAGATGAATATATATATATATATATATATATATATATATATATATATATATATATATATATATATACAAATCTAAATGTGTATACAGTAAACAAAGCAATTTCTAGGAGTTGATTAATTTTTTTGACATTTATTAACTCATTGTATTCATTCTTAGACATTTCTTGTTTTTAATTTCGAAAACAAATAAAAATTTCTAAGATATCTTTTGTTTTTTTTTGCTTACAATAATTACTATACTTATACGTCGGCACTTAATATAAATTAAACAACTGATAAACAGTTTGAAGCGGCGCGGCGCCTGAAAGAATAAGAAACTTAAACGGGGTTTTTAATGATAATGCTGTTTACAAAATTCTTAAGAGTAGACATTGATTGACAGGTACTCAGCCTTTAAGAACAATTTTGATATCGTCAAGATTCCAATTCTCTTTGACTCGATTCCTTTGATAATACATTTGTTTGATTGTTTGCTATCTGCTAGGATGATAAAAAAAAAATTTGCATGAGTAGTGAATCTGTACACAAGTTCTTCGTAGTCGTCTAGTTGAAACCTATAATTTCCTCAAAAAAGTTTATATTGAAAATTGGCGGAATAATTTGATCTGTTTTCTTTTTTAAAATATCCCACTATACAAAACAATACCTCACTTCTCTTTAAAGCGTGTCAGCGTAATTTTTATCTCTTGTAGCAGGAATATGACAATGTAGATAGACATACCAATCAATGTATTATTTTTGTGGAAACATATAAATAACATATAATTCAGTGGTATTACTGTAGACCTAACCTAACCTAGATTTTGATGAGCATCGCTCAGAAAATAATATGAGAATATGAACTATTTGCATGAAAAATGGGTTACTGTAAAAATGTATTTTTGTTTATATTTCAATATAACTTTGTAGATATATATTTAAGGAAAAAATAATACTTGTTTATCTTGTCGCTAAAAAATTCTCTACATGAAATAATCGCAAATGCGAAAAAATTGGTAAAAATCAAAGTCATTTTCAAGCGCTCCTCTAACATGTCAGAAATCATTTAATTTTGCTATAAATTTAGATTTAAGTACTTTGAAGTATTACAACATAAAAATCGAAAAGAACTAGCAGTTACTTGACGGAAATCCATTTTATCTACGTAAATAAAAATACTTGTTTAAAGTGTTTACTTAATTTATTTTACAGAAAATAAAACACATGCCAATTGTTTCGCCAACACTGTGGTTTCATCCGATGATAGAATCTAATATCTGATGAAGCCACAGTGTTGGGGAAACATTTTTATTGTCATGTGTTTTATTTTTTGTAAAATAAATTAAGTGGAAATTTTAAACAAGTGCTTTCGTTTAAAATCCGAAACGCCATCAAAATCGGTCTGGTAGTTTTTGATTAAAATTTGAAGTCAATCTGGTAAGTAGTTTTTAAGTTATGCCGCGAACGGACAAACAGGCAGACTGACGCCAGACGGTGGTCATTCTGTTACTCGATATTGAATAAGTATCACAATTTTACTGGTTTATCTCTACACCACAATTAATTATGGCATACAATTTAAAATCAATGCATTAAGTAGTTTTTCAGGCTCAATTTCTAAATATTTTAGTAAGTCGCCATTTTGTTCCTCCGTTTTGCTGTCGTAGCAAAATTTTACCAGTTGATTCCTACATAATACTTTTGTGCATACTTTGAGATATATTGAATAAGTAGTTTTTTAGTAATAATTTTTTTAACATTTCACTAGACCGCCATTTTGGATTTTTACCAAAATGTTACCAGGTCATCCCCACTTGACCCTTAATTTGACCAAAATTTGAGGTCAATCGGGTAAATAGTTTTTTAGCTACGCTGCGAAGAGACAGACAGATAGACAGGTAGACAGACGGGGACCCTAACGAAGATGTTAAGATCTAACATCTAACAGTATTGGCGAAACAATTGTCATGTGTTTTATTTTTTGTAAAATAAATTAGGTGGAAATTTTAAAGTGTTTTCGTTTACTTAGGTAAAAAAAAAAATTTTGTCATAATTGATTTGCTAATTTATTTGGTCATGATATTTCGTGCTTTTTTTGTATTAATGCCAGGCTCAAAGCCATGCACATAAATAAGCGGTGATTTTTTACCAAGACCATTGATTTTCTCGCTCAGATGCTCAGCTTGGTGATATTCATCCATTACTCCTGCCTAAAGCACACGTGCGATGATGTTCACGAAACGCATACGAAAATTTCTTGAAAAAACCTACCACCTTCAGTTTTATTTATGGTTAATTATAAATGATTTCGTCGCTGATACTTGTCATTTTTGATAGAGAATATGATAGGACCTATATGACCAAATTGAAGGTTCTTTTTTTCACATACGATTTTAATCGAGATTCGCATTTTTGTTTTATAATACTTCAAAGCACTTAAATCTAAATTAATAGCAAAATTAAATGATTCCTAACATGTTAGGCGAGTGCTTGAAAATGACCCTGACGTCTTTTTTTTTGTTTTCGCAGTTACGACAGTGGCGGCTATTCAGGTGGAGTAGGTGAAGTGCTACTTCACCAGGAAAAATAAACAAGCAAACATCTAACTATATTTATTATATATGTCTTAACATTTTAATTTTTCATTCATTTATTCACCTAATTGGTAAAAAATAAACTGTACATCTCGAATATTTATTTTACTTGACCGTTGGCGGCATGTTTTTTTTAAAACTTTCCATCGAACTTTATTATAACAACTATAACAGTGGCGCAAACCGCTTTGAGTTTGCTGGAGGTGCTATGTTTAGTTTACGATTTTCCCACTATGTTGCCATGACAACGCGTACCCGATGACGTCGAGCCCAGCGCCGTACAACGCTCTCGGTGAATTGCAGACGCAATACACTACACCCACGTGTCGTTCAGTTTGCGGTGGTTGTTTACTTTTATTTTCGCGGATTTCGCTGCAACCGGTGAGTTCATTTGCAGTTAACTTGACTGTTTTGTGTTATATTTATTTATGGTGTTGTTACAACTTCAAATTCGAAGTTAGTAAATGTGATTGTTCAAGGCTGGAATAAATTAAAAGACGTCTTTTTTACATTTATTACAAACTGTGACAAATCTGATGAAAAATTAATCCGCCTTGCGAAAGGATTTTTAGGTGAGATGAACGATTTTGAATTCACGTTTCTGACATTAGTGTTTAATGACATTTTCGCAATCAGTGACATACTATTTGACGTTCTTCAAAAAAAATCGCTTGACATTCATTTTTGCATATCCAATATAAAACGCTGGCGTGAGGCGCTCTGTTAAAAAAGAAATGAACATTTTTTTAATACCATGTTTGTTAAAGCAAATTCTATTACGGAAATAAATCCTTACAAACATGAGCTTGCTAAGCTTTCCTGAAGAAATTAGGGCTAAGTATAGAACCCTTTTTTATGAAATATTGGACCATATTTGATTGGAAATAACACTAAGATTTCAAGACTGTGAAAAACTTACATTTTCATGTTTGGCAGGTTCTGCTAAATTTTCCGAATATAGTTTAAATTTTCCGACTGGCCCGTTTGAAAATTTGTTACAGTTATATGGGGAAATATTTGCAAAAAGTCAACGACTTAAAAGTGAGCTTGGTCTTATTTTTGCCAATGAGAGTAATTGGAATATATCGCTGGAAGAGCAAGTGAAAAAAATTAATAAAAATAAGTATATTTTTACCGAAGCATATAAAATGTTTTCCGTTATTTGGACAATATTATCGACAAATGCTTCAGTGGAAAGAAGTTTTTCTTGCTTCAAATGTGTAAAAAATTAATTAAAAAATACAATATCTCAAGAAAGACTTACTTCTCTAGGCAATATTTTATTTCAAAACGAATTTCTGGAGGAGATTAGGCAATTCATCCATTTTATGAGGATGTTATAAATAAATTTGCTGCTATGAAGGATAGGAGAATTGATTTAGTATACAAAATTCAGGTAAGTCGTAAAACATATTGTGGAGGGGGTAGCCACATATAAAAAACTTCTAGAAAAAAAATTATTGCGATATTTTCTTGCTTCATTTGCACTTCACTTACTTTTTCACCCGCGAGCCGCCACTGAGTTACGATTATTTTCCCCTAAGGAAATATTACGTGGATAATTTTAAATCAACTACATTTTCTAGAGGATTATATATCGTTCAAATTCACATGTATTGTTTTTTCCTAAATATTATATCTACAAAGTAATATTAAAAATATAACTTAAGAAAACCACGGGGAATTCGCCATGGAAATGTCGTTATTACCCTTTTATTTTTATTTGACCAAGCTTTCGAAATATTTTTATTTCTTCATCATCGGTCTTTACATTTTTTTTGAAGTACGTCTTGTAACGTCAGTCGATGTAGAAATATAGTTTTTCTACTTATAAAACAGTTTTAAGCGATGAAAGACAATCTTTTTTTTTAGAAGAAAATTTAGGAAAACATTTAACAGTTTCGTTAAAAAAAATGCTTTTGTATAATGTTTTTTTAATTGAGAAATAGGTTTTTCTTATTCGAATTAATATTTTTAATTTTTTGCCATTTATAGGTATACATAAAGTATGTACGGGGCAATTCCCTATATATAAACCCATATGCTCTTGACGTTATTTACGAAAGATATCAAAAGGTAGCAAAGACGAGTGTTTAACATATTTATACTAATTTATTAATGCTGTTTTCAAAAAGAACAACTATCGGAAGTTACAATGTTTACACACATCGCACTTTTTTAATTGACCCTGTATATTTTTATATCATATTTTGTGCATATAGTCTGCATAGCTGGTATATGCGCAATTTCGTATGTTTTTTATGTATATTTTAAACCGAGCTTTAGTAATAATTATTTGTTGTCTGGGAATATGAATCGATTTGGTTTTTCTTTCGTACCTGAAAACTGGAAACCCTGAATTAGATCAGAAATACGCAATATTTGAAAAAATACTCAAACATCCCGATTGAGTTTTTAAGTCTCCCTTATTTTATTAAGACTCATTTGTTTCTACACTGCTATCAAACCTATGACATATATCTACATTTTTTCAAACTGCAACATGGGTCATGTGATAACTCTTTTGAAAGGTATTTTCATCCTGAGATGACTACCAAATTTGGTGTCATTCGTCAGCTCGTAGTATTGTGCACACAACCGCATCCGGAATTAGCATTAGAAGGTGATGTGGACAAGCGGTAAGTGTTTTAAATTCAGTTTTGGAAAATCAGTAGCTTTGACTGAAAATTGAAAACGAAATATAGGTTCAGCCACAAAAAGCATTGGAAGTCTTGTTGCCAAAAAACAAAGGATACAATAACAACAAATATAGTTTTTCTATTTATACAACAATGTTAAGCGATAAGAAACAATATTTTTAGAAGAAAATTAAGAAAAACATTTAATAATTTTGTTAAAAAAATAGTTTTGTATAATATTTTTTTAATTAAGAATATGTTTTTTTTTCGGATTAATATTTTTATTTTTTTACTGTTTGTAGGTACACATACTGTATGTACGGGGCAATACTCTATATATTATCCCATATGTTATTTACCAAGGTATCAAAAAATGGCAAAAACGAGTGTTTAACATTTTTATACTAATTTTTTAATGCTGATTTTAAAAAGAACAACTATCGGAAGTTGCAATATTTGCATATCGCACTTTTTTAATGGGGCCCTCCCAGTATATTGTTGGGAATATAGTCCTTATACTTTATTTTAAAGCTTCTATTGTAGGGAGTCTCTTAAAATAAAATTTACATTTTAAATATCCCCACAGGAAAAAATCTGAGGGACTCAAGTCAGGTGACCTTGATGGCCATTCGATGTAATCAAGTAATCCAAAGCATCGATCCGATACTAACCAGCAGAGTAGCTGTTTTTGTGATTCCATTTTGTGTTATTACTCTACCCGGAGCTGGCAAGTCTATAGCGGACTGATGAACTCGAAAAAGAGCAAAATTGCGTTCGTCGTTTCCTTCTCGTAATATCGTCGTTTACTATATAAAATTTGTATTTTTATCAGTCAGTTTCAGCTGTTTACTTAGATGTAAACTATTTACCCTGAGATGTGTATAATCGACTTATACATTTCAAAATATCTAACAAAGTAGTATTGTGCATAGAACCGCATACGGAATCAGCATTAGAAGGTGATGTGGAAAAGCGGTAAGTGTTTTAAATTGAGTTTTTCAAAATCGGTAGCTTTGACTGAAAATTTAAAACAAAATATAGGTTCAGCTACAAATAGCATTGGAAGTCTTGTTGCCAAAAAACTGAATGACTTTTTTAATAAAAACAAAGGATACAATACACTGATTAAAGTATCGAATGTATTGTCTGGTCCTTCTTGTGATAATTTTAAGAATTCTGATATAACATCTTGTTTGAAGTACCTCCACGTTACACGTCAGTCGATGAAGAAGATAATTTAGAAAAACATTTAATAGTTTCGTTAAAAAAAATAATTTTGTATAATATTTTTTTTATTTCAGAATATGTATTTCATTTTCGAATTAATATTTTTAACTTTTTACCATTTATAGGTACACATACGGTATGTACGGGGCAACTCTCTATATATTAACCTACATGCTCTTGAAGTTATTTACCAAGGTATCAAAAGGTGGCAATGACGAGTGTTTAACATTTTTATATCTTTAATGGGATTCCCCTGTATATTTTTATATCATATTTTCTGCACATATTCTGCATATCTAGTGCTTATATTCACAAAATTCTTACATATATGTATATGCGCATATTTCGTCTGCTTTTTACGCATATTTTAATCCGAGATTTAGTGATAATTATTTGTTATCTGGGAACACGAATAGATTTTGCTTCTTTTTCGGATACATGCAGTGTGGCAATAAAGTCTGGCAACATTGAATTATATCAGAAATACGCAATATTTCAAAAAATACGCAACCATATTTTAGTAAGACTCATTTGGTTCTGCGCTGCTGTCAAACCTATGACATATATATCTATATTTTTTCAGACGACATAATTCATGTGATACCTCTTTTGAAAGGTATTTTCATCCTGAGATGCCAACCAAATTTAATGTCATTTCGTCAACTCCTTTGAAGATTGCAATACTTAAAATTTAGTTGATAGTATCCTAAATTGTTAAACGTTGGTTACAAATACATCTGAAATTTCAAGTATTTATATCCTTATACTTTATTTTAGTGCTTAAAATAAAATTTACGTTTTAAGTATCTCTATAGGAAAAAATTTAAAGTAGTCAAGTCAGGTAGCTTTGGAGGTCATTCAATGTAATCAAGTGGCCCAAAGCATCGGTTTGATACTAACCAGCGGAATAGCGTTTTTATGATTTCATTTAGTGCCTTTGCCCTACACGGAGCTCGCAAGTCTATGGCGACCTAATGAACTCAAAAAAGAGCGAAATCGCTTTCGTCGTTTGGCTAAAAATGGATCATTGCGCCTGCATCACTGCATATTCGAGGCAGGGGTCAAAGTATCCTTTTTATGCCGTGTTAAAATATATTAATATTATTGGTCCCCAACCAAAATCAGGATTCAACAGTGTTATTCAGTGCTGGTCGTGGTACTAGCCAGCGGAGTAATTGTTCCTGTGATTTTATTTTGTGTGTCTGCCCTACACGGAGCTCGCAAGTCTATGGCGGCCTGGTCAACTCAAAAAAGAGCAAAATCGCGATTGTTAGATATAGATCACCTCTCCTGCGGCATTGCAGGACATGTTCTAGACAGGAATCATAGTATCCTTGTTATGACGTTGGTATACCGTAAAATAAAATTAACATTATTGGCCCTAACAAAAGTCAGAAGTCAGTGTAATTTACTGCCGGTCGTGGTACTATCCGGCGGAGTAGTTGTTTCTGTGATTCCATTTTGTGAATATTTGATCACGTCTTTAAGTATTTTTAAGTACGATTTATACAGGGTGATATATGATTGACATGGAAGTTTAAACATGTTTTACCTGTTATTAAAAATAGTATTAGAAATCTAAGAATAGTATCACATTAAAAAGGATGAAAGTGTTTGTTTGTTAATTTTCTGGTTTCTCAGTATTAAAAAGTGCAACTAGTTATTTATTTTAACAATAGGATTTTGTTTTATAACATCTATTTATTTAAATAGCAGAATAAGCTTTAATTTCTTGCATAACATTAGATTAAAGCAAAAAATTAATATGATTTTAGGACCGACGAGGAAAAATTTTAAATTAAAATAGAACTTGCTCTGTCCGAAATACGCCTTGCAAAAACTTTACCTGTTATTAAAAATAGTATTAGAAATCTAAGAATAGTATCACATTAAAAAGGATGAAAGTGTTTGTTAATTTTCTGGTTTCTCAGTATTAAAAAGTGCAAATAGTTATTTATTTTAACAATAGGATTTTGTTTTATAACATCTAATTATTTAAATAGCAGAATAAGCTTTAATTTCTTGCATAACATTAGATTAAAGCAAAAAATTAATATGATTTTAGGACCGACGAGGAAAAATTTTAAATTAAAATAGAACTTGCTCTGTCCGAAATACGCCTTGCAAAAACTATAAAATAAAAATATACAAATTTTTACTCCCGATTTCTGGCTAATGCTGTAGTTGGCGAGGTTTGGTGGAATGGCAAAAAGTTTTCTTATAGCGTCGACAATGACATGCTAATAGCATATTATATACCAACAGACCGAAGTGCATCTTTAATTAAAATATGCTTTAGTCCCGCGCATTATACGTACAGCCGGTAATCGAAATATTATGAAGATATTGCCAAGAAACAAATTTAATATCTGTTAGGAGATTCTGTCAATTCTGTGGTTATTGGTTATTAAAAGATCTCTATGTGCTTGAAACGGTTACCATGAAGATGCATTCGCATAGTATATCTGTAATTGTCAATTGTATGAGTTATATCTGTCAGATTTAATAGATTTCGCCAAAATAATCACTTATTTAACATAACTAATTGTCAAAATGTTCATATCAAAGTAACATCAATAAAAATTCGATATTAAAAGTTTCGTTATACATTAATTTTCTTTTGTTTTTATTTTTTTTCTAAGGAGAAGAATTACTTTTTCCCTTGGGAATAAAAGTAGCACTTCAGTTCCTGCTAGAGGGTCTAAACTGCTCACTTTAGTCCCAGTTATACGAAATAGGACATTATATAACTAGGGATTAAAGTGACTCATTTAATCCTGTGAATGGAGTTTGTTGGAGCAACAACCATTCAAGGGATTAAGGTAAAGTGCCGCGATAGATACATTATTTTTTGCACTTTCGGGAACAATATTACTAAATAATGTAATGTATAAGTGCAAAT
This sequence comes from Kuschelorhynchus macadamiae, assembly GCA_030620095.1. Lineage (NCBI taxonomy): Eukaryota > Metazoa > Arthropoda > Insecta > Coleoptera > Curculionidae > Kuschelorhynchus > Kuschelorhynchus macadamiae. Next base: position 60,580 of record JAUTXW010005312.1, read on the forward strand.
TTAAAACACCTCATAATGCGACAAATTATTACAGATAACAAACACAAATTTGATGAGTATGCTTTGAAATATTAAAGTCACGTAGTTACAGCATAAATAATTAAGTTGTCAATGTCATTAATTTCGTGATTATAAATCGAGATGGAAACTTTTGATTCAAAAAAAGCAGCTGAAGCAACACCGACTCTACTAGAAAGCCTGAAAGCGGTCATCGATGAGTCATCATAAGTAGTTTTTCCCGCAATGAACAGCTGGAGTTGTGACGTCACAGCGGCCATATTGTTAGGCACTGTCATGCCAATATTTTCAATGTTCACCTTTGGAAGTTTGTTTACATTGATTAATAGTAAAATAAGTTCTTTTTTGCTGGTTTTTCAAGTGAATGTTCAGTTTTTGTTACATGTAAGTATACTTACGAATAACGACAAGTGTATATTGTCGATTTCTAATAAATAAAGCTTGATTTTTGCTTAAATAACCATAATAGATGTATGTGTATTTTGGCTAAAATTTCTTTTTTACTCTTTAGATTATTATTAACAACGAAATCAGTTATCAGATTTTCAACAATAATTCAAGCTTTTGCAAAGAAGAAGAAAACGCGGTAGATTCAAACCGTGAGAAAGACCTGGTTTTTATGTGGAACTTCTTATAATCAAAGGGAATGCTCTTCCAAGTATAAGAGAGATCGTGTTTAGAAGGTGGAGGTAAGCGCTCTTTATACGTTTTAGGCACATATTCATATTGAAAAAAATATTTAATGTGTTGAAACAGTATTTAATTTTGAAACCATTTTTACTGATTTTAATATACTTTGTCAATAATGTATTTTTGAATTTGTTACTTGCAGATTAAACTTGATGAATGACATTGAGGAATCTATGTGCAAATGCTCTAGAGGTCAATTGTTGTGTCATCATATGGCTACATTGCTAATATTTGCATACCACAATATATCCGCTAAAGGTGGAGTAAAAACCATAGATGATTGTTTGGTAGAAAAACGGTACAAGAAAAATTTTCTGAAATATGCCAGCAAACACTAGGCCAATTGCCAAATGAAACCTGGTTTGTCGCAAGGAAGAATCGTTTGACTTCCAGGAATTTTGGTTCTGTCCTGTAAGATAAATAAAAGATTCCCACCTTCATTATATAAACAACTCACGGGTAATATATATATATATATATATATATATATATATATATATATATATATATATATATATATATATATATATATATATATATATATATATATATATATATATATATATATATATATATATATATATATATATATATATATATATATATATATATATATATATATTATATGTTAAAAAGTTATTTACCACAAACATCATGAAACAGATTAATTTTGTATATTTTACAGCCCTCTCAAATGAAAATATGTTTTTTCTTTGACCACTGAACATCCCAGCTTAATAATTTTTGGCTTATTGGGAGTTGGATTTGTTTTATGGGTGGTTGTGGTAATCATCGATTATACACGTCATTTAAATAAATTGCTTATCTGTAATGTCACTGCTATTCTATTGAATGCAGTTAGCAAGGGCGTCCATAAGGGGGGAGGCTTGGAAAATGTCCTGTAATCGCTGAACCATCAGGAGACACCCTTGGCAGTTAATTCGAGCTAGGTCATATGAAATGATATTTTTGTAAACTGACTAGTAAAAGCTGGATCGAAATTACCCATTTAAACAGTCAAACTGAGAATTGTATGCTTTGTTAACTGAAAAATATTAAAAGGGTGATTTACCAAAGTGTTTTTAAAAATTTAAACTGGTTTTATTGTATAAAAATGTATGAATATTTTTTTGACAAAAATAGGACAATTATTAATTACTGCTTATGGCAATATCTGAATATTTCTGAATATGGCTATTTCTGATCTGACATTTGCAGACTAATGAATATTTGTCTGCTGCCTCTATCTTTTTTTTATTCTTTTCAGTAAGAAACACTTTAGATGGCATAAAGACCATACAATGGGGGCAAGAATTCAAAACTAATGGGAATATTTGAAAAAAACCGAAATACTACCGTTACTCCCACAGAATTGTGGCTTGATAAGTGTGGATTTATTGGAGGGAGTACTGATGGACTAAGGGGGAAGATTATATATATATATATATATATATATATATATATATATATATATATATATATATATATATATATATATATATATATATATATATATATATATATATATATATAAATATTTTTTTTTTTATTTAAGTAGATACATATAATTTTTAAGTAGAAATAAAAAACCGTAAAATAATTTTTGTTTTGTCATAGTCCCTACAACAAATTATATGTAATAAAATGTTTAAATAAACCTTTATCTTGTCTTTAATTATAAAAAAGTACTTTTAGTCAGTTATCTAAATATAATATAGGCAACAAAAGTAATTTATCAATCAGCATTGGGATAACTAAGTTATACAGAATAACTCTCTATAGAGGTATATTAGTTAAGTGTTGAAAGTGAAAATTTTCAAACGAAGTAGGTCAGAAAAATAGTAAACTATTTTTCTTACAACCACAAAGAGTCTTCAGTAGGATTTTATTTAATTCTCAACATTAGTATTGAAAAACAGAGTATTTGATTTGAAATAGATTAAAAGTAGGCTTTAGCTTTTTTTTACTTGCCATCTTTCAAATAGGTACTATAGTGTTGATTTTTTTTAACACACGTGTGATATAAAGCACTTTCTAGTGTAAATAGTGCTTTTTTGTTAGTTTCATATGTAGCTGCATGACAAAAAATCCTGTCTAACAAATTTATTTCAATTCCAATTTGTAAGAAAACATAAGGCAACAAAACCTGCTTTTGTAAAATTCGTTTAAAAGAGAAAAAAACAGTTTTTTTAATGATTTTTCTAGTTTTTATAAAACCTTTTTTCTTTCCTGTCAGAGGAAGGATTTTCTTAATCTGAAATAATATTCTATTATTTATTATGACAAACCAACATACCAAATATCTTTAACAAAATGAAACAATATCTATATTTTTATCACAGTTTTATTCACAGACTAATTAACAGATACGCAAATATATACATACATACATATGTACAATTTAAGCTAATGAAAAGAGACTAATATAATATTAAAAAGCTAATAAGATTTATCAAACATAATAATTATATAAAATATACAATGTTACATAAATTTAGATTGATTCGATTTTTGCCATCATAATTGCAAAAATTGAGAATTTTGTTAACGTACCATGTAGTAAATTTGGCAGAGTTTCAGTGACAAGGTTTCACCTAGCTCATACACAGCCCAACTCGTGAAAAGAGAACTGTTTAGACAATATTTTTATTATTTTTTAATAAATGGGTTTTAAAATGGGATGTTCTGATCGTAAGGCTCAGATTGTAGAAGTAGAATTTGTCTCAATGGGAATGCAGATCTATAAACATATATATATAATCAAGTTAAACATCAAACCTTTTATAATTATCTTTCACAAGAAAGTTGACAAAACTCGCAAAATGTGTATGAGGCTGATCTAGTCGAGTTGAAATATATATTTTTTCATGAGACTTTTCATTACTTTTACGACCTGCGACATAAATTTGAATGGTTGGGTTACTGAAGAGGTAAAGGCAGTAAAGCAAACAGTTATGTTATGCTATGAATTCTTTTGTTGGCAGTTGGTGTAAACCTTCTCTTTTTATTGCATAAAGCCACTTCTTTCGACTTTCTTCTTCCTTTGGAAATCCAAAAAATGAACTTTAGGTCCTTTCGGATAGTTTCTAATGCAATTAGGTACACAACAAATAAAGGGCATTGCTCTAAATTCACATATTTCTTGCAAATCCACTTTTTATTAGAATTCAAGTGTTCAACCTCACTACCACAAACTTCTATTTTGACGAAAGTTTTACAGCAGCAGTCTCAAAACTAATAGCCCTAACACAAATATGTACAGAAATAGTTAAAAACTACTAATGTTCTAATTTATTTCTAAAAACGAATGCAAAAAACACGACGTAAACGAATTTACAGATAGCAGTTAACTACAAAAATTAACTACTCGTGATGACTCATTTAGTAGAGACGGTGTTGGCTGAAGAGGCTTTAGAAGATATTTTGCCTTCCAAATCAAGGAAAATATATGAAGCGCAATATCAGACTTTTTAAGATAGTGCTGTGAGTGAAACGTGGAAAATTTCAACGAAGACGCGCTACTTGTGTTTTTCACGGAGAAATCTAGGACTTTATCACCTTCGACGCTCTGGGCAGATTATTCTATGCAGAAGACTATGCTCAACGATAAGAACAATATTGACATTAGCAAATTTCACAAGCTAATTGCCCTGCTGAAAAAAAGAAATGAAAGATATAAGTCCAAAAAGCCAAGATCTTGACTGATGACCAGGTTGATGAATTTTTAATGGATGCCTCAGATAACCGGTTTTTAATGATGAAGCTCTTATTTTTGGTGTAGAAGGTGCCTGTAGAAAAGTTGAGTTGACGATGGAAGATGTAACTGATTTGGATCACTCAGTTATGACTAATATTAAAAATACCTAAAACAAAATTACAATTAAGCAATACTGTCAACTTTACTGAAATCTGCCGCAAGTATATGGCTTTAAGAAAAGCTAAGGCTCCTCATTTGCGATTTTTCGTTCGTTACCAAAACAGGCAATGTACTATGCAGCCAGTTGGTAAAAATACATTTGGAAAACTACCCCAGCATTCTTAAATCTACCAAATTCGTCATTATATACTGGACATTGTTTTCGACGAAGATCTGCCTCTTTATTAGCTGACGCTGGTACATCTGTGGGTGTTTTAAAAAGGCATAGAGGATAGAAATCGACAGCCATCACCAAGGGTTTGATTCGAAAAAATGTTTGAACATGGTTATGTGAATACATTCCAAAGAACTGTCGCATGTACTTCTACAAGTAGCGTTATTGAACATACTGGTCGTCGAAACAAATCGATTATTTAATATTGTAAATTGTAGTAATATAAATATTTATCTAAATATAAATAAATAAATTTGTTCAATTTAACCCTTTTTTAATTATATGTTGCTAAGATACATTTTAGTTTCTTGGTACTAAATGAATCTCTTTAGTCCCTATTAGGCGGCACTAAAGGATATACTTTAGTCCCGAAAATACAAAAAATATTAGAGGTAGGTTCACGAATCCAAAATACGTTTAATTTATGCTATCTCCTTTTTGGGGCTGGCCGAGTTGCAAAGGATTTCAGTACAATTTTTAAAACGCTCAATTTGCATTTCTTGGTTTCATGAACTGCTGTTGACTAACTTTTTTAAATTTCAGTTGTCTGTCCAATTAGATTTGGCACTTTCTCAATACCAGGTGGAAAAGGTGTAGTTCATGTAACTCTGTATTTAGGCAGTTTGAAGAAAATTGAACATTGTAAAAGCAATAGTAAATTATAGCTGCTTATGCAGTTTTAAGAAAATTGAACGTTGTAAAAGCAATAGTAAATTATAGCTGCTTTGCATTTATCTTTCCTATGGTTTATTGTGTTGTTACGACACTTGTTGGCGTTAGCCTGTTTTATGGCATTCGGTGTATTTAATGAAAAAGTAGCAAGTGGTTTATTGGTAATAATTTGTAAATCCAATTTAACACATGTCATTAGTTTCATATGATGTATATAATTAACACACCTATTACAAGAGTTACAGCACAATATACCTACTCATAAATTCATGTAAATTAGCGTGTAATACGGTATTAAACTTAATACATACGTAGGAATTTAATGATAATATAAAAATGAAAATATGAAAAAGTAACTATCCGAATTTTTAACGCTGTATATAGTCCAGCGATTAGAATTGAAAATTATAAGAAATATATAAAGTATCACAAATTGCTTTAAACGTTTTATTTAGAATTACGTTCAGAATTCGTTTTTTTCGCAAATAACTTAACTTAACGGTAAGTGTTATTGCAATAATAGTCATTCTGCAGTTTGTAGTTTATGAAATTACCAACAAAAAAGCATCTACACTTTTTTCGTTTTTGAAAATTGGAAAAGCCATATTATGCATTATTTTTTGCATCTATAGGCATAATCCGCGATCTATTTTGAATAGCCAAGGCAGATTCCGGTGGACTGGTAATAAATTAATCCTTAGAAGGATCCAAACTTTGTATTTTATTTCGTATATTTGGGATCTATCAAGAGATTTCCGCATCCGATGCCCGGGACGGACGCGTTGGCCTCGCAAAATGCCCAGAGTTGCCAGTTTGTGACGTACTACGTACGCTGGTCAAATTTTTGTATTGTATTTCGAAACGAGTAGAGGCTTTTAGCAACACCAACTGCGACACGATCAGTTAATGTGGATAATTTATTTATTTAAATCTGATTTTTGTTATACTTGATAATGTTCAAATTATGGACAAAACTTCATTCATAATAATGCACCTCAATGTGAAGTCTTATGTTTTATTATTGTAGCCCCAGTCACCTGACTTAAACCAAAGTTCACATGTCTGCGTTCATCATGGAACAATCGTATAACACACACAGAAACTTATTAAAGGCGAACTCAAACGACTGGCGTATTTGACAATTATGATCCATGATTGTCGGTCACACTATGCGACAAACATTAGTACGCATTTACATAAAACCGTTTGGACTTGCTATAATACAAGGATGCTTTGCCTTGTGCCATATTTACCCACAACCGATGGTAAATAAACAAGTGCTGAATATTTGTACAAGTAGACCATGCACACGACATGACAAGTATTGTTCACAAGTGACAATTATTTGTCAAGTACACCAATGTATTTAACAAATAATAGTCATTTCGTATGACGGCCTGCTTGTACACATTCTATTGTCTTTATCTCATCGGTTGTAGGACAATGTGGCACAAGACAAAGGGTGCTGTGTAAATGCGTTCAAATGTTTTCCAAAAACACTATTTGTCTGAGTTCGTCTTCAGAAGCATGTCAAGATGATGTAGCGCGGTACTGAACAGTACTCTTTACAAAAACTAAAATGTTAAAAATAACGACCGGAAGACATGTTTTCTTGATATTTTTAGAAAAAAGGCGTTTTTGAAAATTTTCCTTTTATATGTTATGGTCCTCAAAAATTAATTCAGCTTTCTCAAAAATTTTTGGGGGATTAAAATATTTATCAATATTACTTTTAGTTATATTTAATTGAGAATTGAGGAAATATATTTTTCTGCATCTAGGGACCCTCAAACGTAAAGATCTGAAAAAATCTCGAGGGGTGATTTTTTCACCATTACAATACTTTCCTTTTACGAAGACGGTAAAAAGTTTGTAAAGCTTACATTACATATTATGAACTACAATTTTTAGAGGGAGATGCGATTAAAATACGTCATGTAGGATCAGTGACGGCTCATACTATAAAATTTAGGGTCGGCCGAGGCTCAAGGCCAATCAAAAGCGGTTTTACTGTGAAAGGGTAATGAGGTAATTACCCCCCCACCTCCCTCCGCCCAGACCGGTCAAATATCATGTGTAATTTACATATTTTTACTTGGAAATTACAGTTAAAAACTTGGCTACGAAACACTATAGCACAAGAGCGACCTGTTGGATTGGGTCTCTTGCATATCCATAGATAGAGTATTGATGTAAATATAAACAATGTAATTAATAAATTTGTTGCAGACAAAAAAATTGGACGTTATTCTATAACTATTTATTAGAGGCTGTTTTTTTTTACTTTTGCCACAAATATGATAAAAAATATAGGTATTTATGTTGTTCTCATACCATTTATAATAAAATATATTAACAAACTTTTTTTTTAATTAACCTCCCCCCAGAAAGGTTTTCTAAAATCGTCTTTGAGGCCAATGTGTTAATTAGTGCCGCGTCCAAATATGGTCAAATACAAGTCTTTTATTTTTTCTCTATTTCTTCAATGATAATGGTAGTTATCAACCTATATATAGCAGATCTAGACTAGACTATGAATTTAATAAACCAGAAAAAAATGTCAGTGAAGCGCTCGTCAGTCAATTTAATTTTTTGATATTTTAATGTATCTTGCCTCAAGAGGAAAATAAAATAGATGCCAAACAAAGTAAAAGCTACATACACAACCAATAAAGCACATTGTCCAGAAAGAATCACGATGCGGCCGGCCGATTTCTAAAACAAATTGCAAATGATATTTTAAAATATCCACTTGCACTTATTTCGACACCACATTTAAACATGTAACATGAAGTAAAACTTGCTAATATAATATATTAACCATCATTAGTCATCACTAAAGCAAAGAACTAACTAAAATTAATTTCAAAATAAGTAGCCTTATTTTATAATAATTACAATTAATACCTGTAAAATGGTAATATTTAATTGGGAAAAATTCCGGGGATACGGCCATATCGAGACGGGCCGGTGTTGGGTGATATAAGCTACGACGTACGTTATAGCAGAGGTAATAGCATGGGATATTTGCGAACGTACTACGTACCGCCTGAACTAGTAGATGAAGTATTGCGTTAATGGCGTTATTTGTATGTTAGTTAAGCAGTTATAATAGGGATACCTAGTTATTTGTTATGTTCCCAGGAAATAATAAACTGCATTTTGGTTTTGTGCGTTTTTAGGATGTTTGCAAAACTATTTTTGAAAAATATTTACTTTTTTAAAAAGAGAATTTTCCCAGTATTATTCTGCTATGGCCCGGCCGACCCAGCCGCCCCTGACGAGCCGTCACTGTGTTGGGTAGTATACATATATTTTCATTTTGATATCAATCGACCTAGTTTGCACAGGACAACGACGTAGCTTGCATTATTACATTAAAAAATGCATTCTTTTCTTATACCTAACTGAAAAATATTTAATACAATTTTCATTTTTATGTACATAAAATTATATGAGACTATGTTTAATTATAAATCAACAAACAAAACCTACTTTATATTTACATTAATAAAGGCAAGTAAAAATTGCATTTCCTTGCCATGAATCTTTATGTTTCACAGTTCATCATCAATTAAAAAACGTATCAATATTATTGAATTCGCACCTTGAAAATAAAAAATAGTTTAAACTAACTTCTAGTTATATTTAATTGATATAATAAACAGTAAAATTTAGTTTTATGTTGGTTTGAAAAACATTACACAAGGTGATTCCAGTTAAATAACGCTAATTTTTTAAAATAGCGTTTGTAACATTTTCCAAAATAAAACACTATGTGGTTTTGAGCTTGCCAAAAGTTATTCTAATACTACTAAAATTACTCCGAATAAGTTCATTATTATTATCATTACAATAATTATTATCAAGATGTTGGTATAAGTTTAATATTTTACCAAATTAAATACTTGATGCAAAAACGTCAAATTTAGTTCTAGTTATAATAATTTAAAAAATAATATAAAAGGTGGTAAAAGTAAGTAACAATCTTTAAAGTTTGCTAAAGTTAATATGATAACTTTTAAATTATTTCTTTAGACTATTAGACAGGGATGCTATTATTATTAATTACTACCTAAAAAATCGGCCAATTTAGTTCAGTCCATAGTCATTTAGTAATACATATATATTATGTATTCAAATATTTTTTTTGGGCGCCATTTTGCTCCATCAAATTGAATTCCTACCAATATTTTACCAGTTTCTACTTATGTCACACTTGATTTTTGGGTATAATTTAAAATAAATTCAATAAGGAGTTTTTCCATTGACACAAACCGCCATTTTATTACGTCATGTTGAATTCGTACCAGTTCATCCCTATATCACATTTAATTTTTCTGCAAAATTTAAAGTTAATTGAATAAGATTCTTTATGCGTCGATTTTTTAAAAATTTTATGTGGTCGCCAATTTTATATATTCATACCAAAATGTTATCAGTTCATTTCTATGTAATACTTGATTTTTGTGCACAATTTGAGGTACATTGGGTAACTCGTTTTTTAAGTAATAATTCTTTTAACATTTCACTAGGAAGCCATCTTGTTACGGCATATTGGATTTTAACCAATAATATTACCAAGTCATCCCCACATAACTCTTAATTTTGATCCTAGATTTGAAGTCAATCTGATAAGGAGATTTTAAGCTATGCCGTGAAATGACAGACAGGCAGACAAACCGACAACGGACCGACGAAATTGATAAAACATATTTTTTGGTATCTAAGAACGCTAAAACGTGAAGGTACGTAAAACCTGAGAGGGTGATTTTTTTCACGATTACAAACATTTATTTGGCCGCCATCTTGAATTAGTACCACATTTTTACTAGTTCTTTTCTTCAGAATCATTTATGGCACCCAATTTGAAATAAGTGCTTTATGAAGTTTTTTCATGCTGAATTTTGAAATATTTTATTACGCCGCCATTTTGTTCCGACATCTTGGATTCGCAGAAATATTTTACCAGTTGATTTCTACATAATACTTGATTTTTGTGCAAAATTTAAGATAAATTGGCTAATTAGTCTTTTAGTAATAATTTTTCATTTCACATTTCACTAGGCTGCCATTTTGTTTTGCCATAATATTGAATTTTTACCAAAATGTTACCGGATCATTCCCATATTACTCTTAATTTTTGAGCTAAATTTGAAGTCAATCGTTAAATAAGTTTTTTTAACTATGCCGCGAACAGACGGACAGACCGACGGAATTGAGAAAACATGTTTTTCTGCATCTAGAGACCCTGAAACGTAAAGATCTGAAAAATCTCGGAGGGAGATTTTTTCACGATTACAATACTTTCTTTGTACGAAGACGGTAAAAATAAAAATGAATTGATTCTATGTATTTTAAATTACGATTGTTTATAATCAACATTTGGATAAAATTTTATTATTTTACATATTAGTTTACATTACATATTAATTAACTTTTTGTTGAACTACAATTTTTAGAGGGAGATGCGGTTAAAATACGTCCTGTGATAGTATGCATATATTTTCATTTTGATATCGATCGGCCTAGTTTGCATAGGACAACAACGTAGCCTATATTATTTCACTAAAAAATGCATTCTTTTATTATAACTGGAAAATATTTAATACAATTTTCGTTTCTATGTGGATAAAATCGTATGCGATTATGTTTTAATTATAAATAAACAAACAAAACCTACTTTTTATTTACATTAGTAAAGTCAAATTACTCTTTACCTGCAACATTTGAAATATATCAGTAAATCCTTGCCATGCTGCCCGGATGCTAATTTAATTTCTGTCTGATTTTTTGAAGCAAAACTCCTGCAAGTTGAACATTATAGATTCATATAATGTATTAACTATTAACTTGCATATTTTATAAAAGTCACTCAGGTGCACTGCATGGTGCATGTAAATAAATTCTGAGAAACATTTAAATATGGACTTGGAGTACCCATTTCGAGCTTCAATAATCCAACGTATTTTGGTTGACATTAGTTTCTTCAATCGACAGATCAGATAGGTCAATGTCAATATAAGCCGTATAGTATCACGACGGTAACCTCTGCTCACCTTAAATATATTGACACATGAAAAAAGAGTTCTTGATACTTTGAATGTCGCATTCACATTCATTTCTTATCCTTACAGCATTATTGTTACAATAGCCGCACGCGCATTTCTCTTTTTCGACCGGAAATGTTTGGAATTTGTGTTTTTGTTTTTTGACCTTCTAAGTGCCCCAGCTCCATAACGGTACATCGGGGAAATACGCTTCTATGGGGCCAATCGTAGAAGATAAATGGGAGCTTCTTTTGGTATAAACGCAATTTCGTTGGGGCTAATAATAAGGCGGATGATTCAAAATGTAGGTCGCTATGGTTAATTTTTCGAGGTCGATTTTTGTTCGGATTTCTCGTGCAAAAATCTCGGACAAGTTCGTTAACGAGCAATATCGGAGTAGGGCATGTAAAAATGGTGAAATGGTAGAAAATTAGGTAACTTTGAAGGCATTTTCTGGAGCCGAAACCCTGACTACTATGTCAAAGTAAAAAGAAGGGGTTTGATGGGGAATATAAAGGATATTTAAAATCAATATAGGATGCCTATACCTCAAATACCGAGAAAGCAGTCGAAATGCAAAAAAAAACAATAAAAAACCGTTCCGACTTTTCAATTTTTTCAGATTTCACTATTTTCTTTTCGAAAAGAGTAACGAGGGGTGGAAATTGTTTATGGGACCCCAATTTTCCCCGGAGAGACTGAAAAACCATATTGCCGAAATTACTTTCCGGTTTATACAGGGCGAGCCTTTAGAAAGAAACTTGCAATGTTGTTTTCATATGTTTTGCTATGGTTTTATGTTTGACCCGGTAGTATATGAACGGTTAATCCGAGACATATCAAGTAAATACGAAGAGAAACGTCTTTATTTCTTCTAGAAATTTTTGAATTGTAGCGTGCACGAATTCCGGTTGCTATTCCTTGGCCCTTCATAAAGTCGAATTAGTGCCTCCTGGGATAAAAACGATTAACTATATCAAAAATTCGATCTATTTTTTACAGGTCATACAATTTTTCTTGGAATCATCCAAAGAAGAATTTTGTAAAGTTTTGAGCCGTTCGGACTTTAGTTAAAACTGGATCAGAGATGCTAGAGGCATGAATCAAAATAGAATTTGTTTTTTACAAAATACTAAAAGATATTTTTTGTGTATTTTTACTTGCCTAAACGATAAAGCCAGTAGTTTTTTAAAAAATAATTGGGGTACCATTTTTTTAAGAAAGTTAAGGATAGTTACCCGTGGTTAAAGTAAAAACTGCTGAATACTTTTAAAAAATAGCCCTCTATGAGGTTGTTTCAAATCTTAATCAAATAGCTCTTATTGTTTCGGTATAACTAAATAAAGTCATATTTCTTTTTAAATTTTAAACATCTGCAGACCCATCTTTATATCAACTTTTCATCTTATCTTCTTAGAAAGAATCTTCCTTTAAAGGTTGGGATATGTTTTTTTGAAAACCCAGATATATTTGAATTTCAAAAACTAAAATTCAATACATTGGTAAAGGGTTCCAAATGATGGCTTGGTGTAATGTATAAAAAAATTATTACTAAAAAACTAATTATGCAATTTACCTGACATTTTGCACAAGAATCAAGTATTACGTAGGAATGAAACGAAAAAGTTTTGGTACCAATTTAAGACGGCGAAACAAAATGACGACCTAGTGAATTATTAAAAAAATATTACTTAAAAACTATTTATCCAATTTACGTGAAATGTTGCACAAAAATCAAATTTTATGTAGGAATGAACTGATAAAATTTTAGTATAAATCCAATATGTGGTGAATCAAAATGGCGGCAAAATAAAAGAATTAAGTGAGATATAGAAATGCTGATAAAATCGTGGTACGAATTCAAGATGGCGGAATAAAATGGCGGAAAAATAAAATGTTTGTGTTCCAGAAAAAAATCACACTCCCGGGATCTTCACGTTTTAGCAAAAACATGTTTCTCAACTCCATCGGTATGGAAAACTTATCCGATTGGCTTCAAATTTTCGTCGAAAGGTAGGGTCATATTGAGGAAGACATGGTAATATTTTGGTAAAAATCTAATGTGGCGGAACAAAATGGTGGCCTAATTATTCAATTTACCTCAAATGTTGCACAAACATCAACCACTAGAATGAATTGGTAACATCCAAGACGGCAAAATAAAATGACGCCTAATGAAATTTAAAAAATCAAAAATGATTATGTACCGAACTAAATTAAGTCACACTTCCTAATAAAAGAAAAAATTTATAACGAGGGAAGTTCCGTGTAAAGATAATAATTTGATATTATAGAATCAATATTAGATGAATCGAATCTCGTTTTCTTTAGTGGGAAATTTTTAGTGCCTTGTTCGTTGCAAATTGATTGAAAATTAAAAATTCGTGTTGTATAAAAGTAAATGTTTTTTTTTACTTTTTCCCAACGCAGCTTCAAACCCCCGGCCCGGTTTGGCGCCCCTTTGCACGCTTGCTTACGGGGGCCCTGAATAAAAGATATTTGGTTTTGTATGTTTATCTTAATAGTGGAGCCAAACTATCGCAAATTTTCGTGAGACACTGCCCTTCCCCCCGAGATTTTTTTTAAACATCTTGGTGGGATTACAAAAAAGGGAATCCTGGGTTTTTGCATTATACAACGATTGGGAGACATTTGTTTTACTTTTGTAAAAAATTGCCGTTTTTCATCCTTTTGCGGCGTTTATTGGCCCGACCGGAAGAAAAAAACAATTTTTTCATTTTTACTTCAACGCCAAGTTTTTTTGCAGATCTTTACGTTTTTGCGCCCCTAAAAAAATGTTCTTGTATTTCCGTCGGCCTGTCTGTATGCGGCATAGCTTAACAAGTACTTACCCAATTGACTTCAAGTTTTGGGCAAAAATCTAGGGTCATAAGGGAATGAAATGGTTACATTTTGGTAGAAATCCAATATGGCGACCAAATAAATATTAAAAATTCATAATTAAAAAACCATTTATCCAATTGATCTCAAATTTTGCTCAACAATTGAGTGTGATGTAAAAATACACTGATAACATATTTGTATTAAGTCATGATGGCAGAACAAAATGGCGCCATATTGAAATGTTTAAGAAATCAATGTCAAAAACTACATGTCCAATTTATTTGGAATTTTTCATAGATACCAACTGTAATATAGAGTTAAACTGCCATAATTTTAGTGCGAATCCTGTATGTAAACACAAAATGGCTGCCCAACACTTCCATTTCCTGTTAATAACGTTATGTAAATTAACAAAAGTAATTAATTTATAAAAAAAAATTAATAATAGAAAAACTATTAAAAACAAAATAAAATATGTTATATTGGAACGTATGTGGTTTTGTTTGAGTAGGTATGGTAACTAAATGCATGTATGTATGTTTGCTCTGGATTTAAAAATAATTGCAGATAAAAGTTGAAGGGATACAAAATGTTTACTCGTTAAAATCAAAATAAAAAATTCCAATTCTTATTTACACAACAGCGAGAACGGTAATTTCAGCTTCTCAAACAGCATAAAAGTGTAGCTAGAATGGTAAAAAAATATATGCAAAATAATAACTTATTAATAAAAAGAAAATAAAAAGATCGGTAAATTGCCACCACACACAGATCACACAGATTATATTTGCATATACTTATATGGCAATAACTTTATACATATTAAGTACCTAAATGCATTGTTATATCTTTCTCTTTCCTTCAGAATATCATTTATTATAAGGTAAGTTCTGAGTACTTGAGTAAAAGATAGGTAAAATCCTTTTAACAGGACTTTCCTAATAATGAAACTTTCTCAGTGTCAAGCAAAGTGAAAATGATTTTACCACGGGTTACTTAAGGCAAAAAAGTCTTATACAACCGTGCAATTTAAGAAGTTTACTAAATATTTTATTCGTTTTATTATCTAAAACTGTTAATTACATCATTATAATTCAGTTATCATTCAAGTTATTGTTCAAAATAGTCGCAATGGTTTAAAAAATATCACTGAATGATCCTTATTTCAGAACGTGCAATCCCTCAACACGGAGTAAATCTTTCGTGAAGCACAAACTGTTTTTGCTATGTAAACGGCTAATAATATTAGGTTGTTAAGCAAAACAACTATTTTATTTGACCCTACTTATTTGGGCGTTGATGTTTGTACTATAGTGGCATTTCTGTGTAGGAAGCTGGAGTATTTTACAGCGAAAGATAATTGAATAAAAGAAAGATATATGATTTGTATTACGATCAATGCGTACGAGAAACAAGAAACGAAATTCCAGCGAACTAATTTGCTTCCTTTTTTTGCCGTTTAGTGTACCGTGTGGTTTGTAAAAAAACTTGATTCATCGTTGACGTGCATGTACTTTTCGGTAGCGTGTAAATGGTGCAAAATTAAAAAAAAAACAAGTATTTTTAATTAATTTAATATAATTTATTTATTCAAACACATTGATTTTCTTATTTAAAAAAATAGATAAAAAAGTAATCCATAAGTTATTTGAAATAATTAGACGACAAAAGTTTAAAGTGACCTAGTCTAACTAGTGTTTAAAATGAATATTTGTGCTTGTGCAGCATTAAAAAATAAAACTGTAAATTTTAAAATGTCTGTAACGCCAAAGCAGCCCTTGAACTTTAACTTCCTGTTATTTAAACATTTTTGGCTCTAAATTATTTGTACTTTTACCTGTTAAAATATTTGAACTCATTTCATTTCCACCCTGTATATTATGCCAAAGTTATAGCTAAATAGCTATATGCAAATACAAAAATCTGCCTGTGGAGAAATTCGTTACGATGGAGATGGGAGTTCTGGGTAAAGGCCAATTTACTGATTTTTAAATTTTCGACAAAACTGCCCTGATATATGTCAAATACAAAATCTAGTCTTAAAAAGGTCTGTACAAAATACTCCCACACATTCCAGAAGCTAAAAGGTGACGACCTAACTCAACTTACTTTAGTACTAAAGTTGATATTAATGGAGATACAGGGAGTCAAAATAAATTTTTAACTTTCAATTATCTCGCATAAATTTGCTAGTTTTCAAGATATCGTTACGAAAATAGAACATTGGGGGTTTCTTGGGACGAAAAATTCAGATATGTTCTCAACTTTAACCCAGCTCCTAGAGGGCGCTACGTGCGGTAACTCTTTTAGATTAAGAACTCGTAACTTTTTTGTGCCAACGTGTATAACATTTTTAATTGAAAAAAGACATTCCCGGTATTTGCTTAACAAAAAACGCGTACTTGTCGAAATTTTTGATGCATGTTAGTTTGTATCCCTAATTATTTCTTTCTTAATACAATTATTTTGTTATGTGATTCCTAAAGTATTGTCTTTATAATGTTTCGTCAGTTTAATGAACTTTGTTAAAAACTCAGTTTGAAAATCGAATAATCTGTAGTTTTTGTGCAAACCTGCCAATTTCAATATTTTGATTTTATAACTATTTTTAAAAAAGAAATTCTATTTAATTTCCTAATTTAAAAAACATTTGACAAAATTCGGGTTATTATGATTTAGATAGTTATTTTTATAATTAGATCCAGAGAAAAAGCAATTATCCTGAAAAAATGTGCTAAATACTCTAAATAGTTACAAAAGCTTATGTTTGTATGTAGGTACTTCTTATTTATACAGCTGATAATAATCCTTTTTATTGAAATTATGATTATAAAATTATTATTTTTTGTTTAAAAATAATATTTGCAAGTATATGGCCTTTTTTATTATATTGACTTTTTTCATACATTTAATTAAAACAATACATACCTAAAAATATAAAAATAAATTTCAGAATATTTATTTTTTAAATTATGAAATTAATTAGAATTTCTTATTTAAAATAAATTTTTTAGTGAAATTTTCAAGAAAAAACTTTTTAAAAAACAATTAAAAAATAAAACATTTAATTTTGCTGGTTTGCACAAAAAAAATTAGAGAGAATTCAGTTTTCCAATTGAAGTGCAGTGTTTAACCGTTTTATTAGATAAAAAAGACCTAATTTTGATGTTTTTATTAGTGACCTCGAAAAGCATATTGTCACATTTTCTTGCCAAAATTAAAAATTAAACACAAGAAAAATTAAGTATGAAGAAAAGTAGAACATTTTTTTGTAATGTGGTTTTTGCTATTTTACAGGTTATTTGTTGGGCATAGGCGTACGAAACCACCTTTGTCGGGAATTTAAAAGAGAAGCCGCTATACTTAGGTCTGTGAAAAAAATAGCTATTTTTCTATAGAAGTCAAAAAAATATATCTATGAGTCGTTGTGCAATGTTTACACAAAAAACCTAAGGGAAAGAACAGTTCATTTTACACGAAAATGTTTGTACATCAGATATCGATATATCGACATCAATTTTGCTAACATCAGTGTTAACAATACGACGGCCTGGTGGCATGGTAGATATATAAATACGTAAGTATATGGAAAAATAGTTTTTATAAACGTTAAACATACAATACAATAAATGGTTAAAATCCATAGGACAAATAATTAAAAAATTTTCTTGACGTACTGTTACCAATTGATAAATAATTATAATTATTAATTATTAATAATGCAATTATTATAATTGCAACTTTCTGTAGTGCTTTATTGCTCCAGCCAAATTGTTAGAAGCGCTTTCAAAAATAATATTTTTGGGATCTTTTTCAACTGAATATTTAAATTGTTACTAAAAAATTACTTATCCAATTTACCAGAAGTTTTGTACAAAAATCAAGTATTACGTAGAAATTATGTAGTTAGATTTTGGCATGAGTCTAAGATGGCGAAACCAAATGGCGGCCTGGTGAAAAATATTACTAATAAACTACATATCCTATTTATCTGGAATTTTACACAAAAATTAAGTATTAAGTAGTAAAATTTTAGTGCGGATCCGAGATGGTGAAACAAAATGGCGGCCTGATAAAATATTTAAAAAATTACTTACTAGATTGATTTCAACATTTGTGCAAAAATTAAAAGTGATATAGAAATGAACTGGTACAATGGTGGTACGAATTCAAGATGGCGGAACAAAAGGCGGCCAAACAAAATGTTTGTTATCATGAAAAAAATCCATTCCAAGGTTTGACATAGCTTCAAGTTTTCTCCATTCAAATTTTGGTCAAAGATCAAAGGTCTTATAGGGGTGACTTGAAATTGTTAAAAAAATTTCATTACTTAAGAAACTAAATATCCGAATTACCTTACATTTGGCACAAAAGCACACTTGGTATGAATCCAAAATGACAGTCTAGTAAAATAATTAAAAATTCACTTTGAAAAAACTGTTCATTAGATTAATTTCAAATTTTGTTGAAGCATTAGGTGTGATATAGAGTAGTGTGATACGAATTCAAAATGGCGGAACAAAATGGACGCCAGATTTTTCACATAAACTAAAGTGATATAGAAATAAACTGGAATTCAAGATGATGGAACAAAATGGCGGTCTCAAAAAAATTAATCTAAAAACTATTTATTCAGTTTACCCAGATAAAAACCAGACTAGATGCGAAAGACTGTCAAATTAATCGTTTAGTTTCAATGACCTTGGCGTGTCAGATTTAAGCGGCGTGCACCATCTTGTCTTTATAGCTATTCCAACGTGTGTTAGAAAATTACCCGCACCAATGCTGTTCTAGTTAAAACGTTTTGATACTATACTTCCCCATCTGTTGGAGATGTAAACCTAATATTTTATTTCTTACAAAATTTATAGAGCCATGTACCTATATCGTGTGAAATATAAATTTAATTTTATACATATTTTTTTCTAACCTGATAATATAACGATTTTTGGAGGAGGCTCTTCAGATCCTACTTCAGTAATAGATCTTCATTGTATAGCATTTTCATGCTTGTTGAAGTCATAGAAATATATTTTTTTTCAAAAGTGATCCTCGCACAGTTGTAATTCTTGTAGTGTTTTTCTAGAAGATCTGTTCTTCCAGCAGCCTCAACCACGCTATTGCTCTTAAACATTTATTAGGACTTATTAACAACAAAGTCAAGATTACTTGGTTACATTTATTTATAAAATTACGACACAATTCTAAACTAGAAACATGTTGTATAATATACATTTAGATATACTTACTTTGGACGATTTTTTGGGCACCTGAATAAAGTCTTTCCTCCAGTAGCTTTATTAGAACAAAACATAAAGACACCTATAACCAGGCATTTTCGCTCTAGCAAAGTAAAACGCCTCTAGGTAGGTATAATATATTCTATGTATGGAGTTTACGCATCTAGTTTGGTTTTATCTGGGCAGTTTATTTAAAAATTGTGCCCAAAGTGTGGCGTAGATAGAAACTAATAAAATATTGGTATAAATCCAATATGGTGGAACAAAACGGCGCCCAATAAAAATATTTGGAAAGACAGTATATGTATATGTGTTACTAAATTACTATGTGGGGAACTAAATTAGGTCACACTTCACTATTCCTGAAAAATGAAAAGATTCATAACGAGAGTAGTTCCTGGTAAAGGAAATTTACCGCTTTTTTTAGTTCGATGTAAAAGAAAATTTTGTTCATTTTGTTTTTTTATTTTGTACTTTATACTTCCCGGTAACTCCTAAGCAAGTATATTAAATAATAATAAAAACAGAAACAAGTACTTTAATATTTAAGCGTGTTTTTTCCCAACATCGATACATCAACTTTTTCCTCCGATGTATCGATCAGATCGATGTTACATGAATTGATGCTCGCCGATGTGGATATATCGATGTTTTCTAAAAAATTGCCATCCCCATGAGTCCTCTATAAAATATCTTCATTTTCCTTATCTGCAAAATCAAATAAATTTATGTTATTTGACGTATTTTCCTACAAAAAAAATAAAGCAAAAAAATTACTGGCAATGAAACAGTTTCTATAGATATTTCTGGTGTGTGTATTTAAATAATAATGAATTCACACATACACATCGTCAGTGTTGTTGCAGTTAGTACATTTGTACTAGATCTAGTACTTTTTGTTTTAATCTAGTGATTTAGTACGTACTGATCAAAATGTAGTACTTTTTTATAAAAAAAAAAAACATTTTAAAAAGTAAGAAAAAATAAAAATAACCTGTTTAGAAGAATGCGGATCGGTTCCGCAACCCCTTCATAATTCAAACCATTCGTTTATCTAATTCTAACGTTGCAGATAGGCTCATAGCTTTGCACCATTTATTACCACATGTGGATTAGACCTTCTTTAATGCGCGGAACACCATGGAGCTTCAGTATTAGTTTTAGGTAAAAACTAACCTACAAAAACGAAACTTACAAAGAAAGTACAGATGTGTGATACAAAAATGAGTGATTATTTTTATGTTGGAATATTTCAGCAAAGAATATAACAAAACACCGAAAAATACAGTAAGAGAAATTAAGTTTGACGTAAACAAATGATTCTAGATCTAGAACTTTTCTTTTTGCACACCTTGTAATATTAAAATCAAGTTTCGATACCACGAAATCTATTTTTATTTATATGCAGCAATTTTTTGCAAAATACTTTAAAAATAAACCTATAAAATATTTTTTGTAAACCTTCTGGTGGCTATTGTATATATCTTTAGTATAAGAAATACATTTTTAGTTTTTTAAATTGTAGCATTTTATTCAAAAAATTGCCCTTAAACACAAAAAAATGTTTCCTTTTATTTACAGTAAAAAAAAGGTTACAACCATCATGCAAATCTTTAACATGTTTTTGATAAACTGTTTTCGTTGAACACCTAATTGAAAATAGCTAATTTTTTACATTTATGTACAACATAATATGAAATTTATTTTAATATAAAAAAGTTAGTACAAATGTACTAAAAAAAGCAGTTTTCTAGTACTTCTAGTACTTTTTTCCATTATGTTTTAGTACATTTCTTGAAACTGAAACAACATCACTGCGACATCGTATAAACGTCATTGTTTATCAGCTTCGATAATGCAGGCAAGTTTAGCGAACCACGTGAATTGAACCCTCGTATATTTTTAAACGCGTCGGGCTTATTTTAATGCTTGAAAGTGACCTTAGACTTTGTTTTTGTGTAAACGGAATGTTAATCAGTGTATTTTGGTTCAGATACTTTGAAGCGAGCGCTGGTATTTGCTAAACATTAAACGAGTTTAAATATTTGGTTAGTCAGCTGTAGACTTATAAATTAAATGTGTAATCACAAGAGACGTCAAACGGGTCGTTAAATAGGCATACATATTTTAAGCGGCATTGTGTATTCTCTCGGCGTCATCATCTTCATCATGCAAGAGAGAACATTATGATGGCACATGGGCGTTGGTAAAATTATTTTCGATGATCATGACTCATGATTCATGGGCAGTTATATAATGTAGTTCTATACAAAAAAAAACTTATATAAAGTAGATATTTTTGGAGCATTCGTGTTACCCATGTATATTCAAAATTTTTATAATCTTTCAAATATACAGTGTGTCCCAGATTCGCTTCTCTATACAGGGATCTCGGCTCCTATTATACCTACAGCAAAGGTTAAATGGGGAAAGTTTTAGAGGAAACTTATTGCATTCGATATCCGGCTTCAGATTTACGATCGATCAATTGTTTTTGGAAATATCGGGGAAAAACCGAAAATGGCGGATTTCGTTTTTGGCCAGTATAGCCAGAACGGTAAATTTGACAGCTGCCAAAATGTCACATTATTCGGACACATTTTTAAGACAAATAAGATGGCGTATACGACACGTCTTCATTGTTTTTTGTTAACCCGCAACCCGCCTCAACTTTCATTTTTCTTATGGCCGCCATAGGATTTTTCGATTTTTGGAAAGAGCCTAAAATTTCCAGTCTAGTGATATTTCACAAGTGCATTACAGATTTTAGTATCATCGAAATATTACACTTCGTAAAGTTAGATTTCAGTTTTTTCTAAGGAGGTCATGATTTAAAGTAATGTTAGCTCTCAATGCTTTTCTAAGGAGGCCATGATTTATTTGTAACAAAATTGGATTTTGACTTTGACGTTAAGTTCAATAGTTGAAAGTATCAAAGCTGTGTTTTAATCGGTAGTAGGTACGCTTTTATCCCAATAAAATCATAAATCTGGCACATAAATTGTCAAAACCTATAGAAAATGTCCGGCATTCCGTATTCAAATGAAGAAAAGGTTGACATGTTAGCTCTGTACTTTCAATCATACAGAAACGCCGACGTTACCTCAGCAAGGTATTTGGAGATGTACCCCGAACGACGGCAGCCTCATAAAACCCAATTCAGGAAAATCGAAGTTAATTTAATTAACCATGGTGCCTTCGAACAACCTAGAAGCGGATACAATAAAATCATGATTTACAAAATCCTGATTTTGTAAATCATGTCTTGTGGTCCGATGAGAGCAGGTTCACGAATTGTGGAGTCTTTAATAGGCACAACCGTCATCATTGGGCTGTGCAAAATTCTCACGAAGTGGCAGGGAGACGTCTACAGATCAGATTTGGAAGTAACATTTGGTGTGGGATCATTGGTAAGTTAATCTAACCAATCTTTTTTAAAAGCACCAAATGATGGTCAAATAATAATCTTTTTTTTTTCGTTTAGTTTTTTAATGAGACTAAAAGAGTATAATCTAATAAAAAAAAAGTAAAACGTTCTATTCTAGTCAGTCAACTAACTTTTTTGATATTGTATTACATTTTTATTCAATCATTTTGTATTGTAGTGGAAGGACCTATACAAATAGAATTGGGTTCTATAAATTTATTAACACTTTATCTAAATTTTCTGCAGATTTAGCTAATTCTCTAAAATTATTTTGATTGTCTGAATTTAATGATTTATTATTACCCGGGAAGCCTAGTTCTTGCGTTATGAAAAAAATACCATATTAATCAAATGTCGAATTATTTTTCGATTTTTATTATGATTTATAGAAAGGCCTTCAGCTGTATTTCCGAATAATTTAAATTTTAAAGCGCAACGGGTTTGTTCTTTTGATATTTTATGTTTTATTAAAGCACGGTGTACTTTTTTAAGATTATTATATCACTGAAATAAATTGATTTAGTATTTCCGAAATTAATATGCAATACCAACAAAATTATTTATTATGGCTATTACTTCCAATATGTTTTTTTTTTCATAATAAAGCTGAATAGGTTTCAACTGTATACAAGCTTATTCATCACGGGATGTTTCGATAATTATTTTTGGAAAGAAAATATTTACTTTTTGCCCCCCTTGACTCTTGGGCACCTGTTTATAAATTATTAATCATTTCAGGAAATCGACTTATTGGGCCATTTTTGTTTGACTACAACCTAAACGGACAGAGGTACCTAAAGCTTTTGCGAAACCAGGTTGTACCACCCTTACGAGCTATTCTAACGGATGAATTAAGAAGAACTTGGTTTCAACAAGACGGATGTCCGGCTCACAATACCATTCAAGTCAGGAACTTCTTAAGAGAGCAGTTTGACGGAAGAATAATTTCTTAAAATGGTCCAATATCTTGGCCTCCTAGATCCCCTGATCTGTCGCCCTTGGATTTCTACCTCTGGGGTCACACAAAGAAAGAAATCTATGAATTTGATCCCCCCGTGACCATAGAAATCCTGAGATAAAGAGTTCTGGACACGTTTAGAAATATTAACCGAAATACACTTACCAGGGTTGTACGAAAAACAGTCTGCACCAATTGTCAAAAATGTTTCGATGCAAATGGACGTCATTTTGCAGATTTGTAAATTAATGTTACCCACTTACAAAGTAGTTAAAGCTCATTTAGATTTTTTAAGTCGTTACTTACGTTCATGTTGTATTGAAAATTCAATGCGTTCAATACATTACTTACATATTAATGTAATCTTGTGACAAATAAATCATGGCCTCCTTTAAAAACATTGAAACCTAATTACGAAGTGTGATATTTTGATGACACTAAAATCTTTAATGCACTTGTGAGATATCAATAGACTGTAAATTTTAGGCTCTTTCCAAAAATCGAAAAATCCAATATGGCGGTCATAAGAAAAATTAAAGTCGAGGCGGGTTGCGGGTTAACAAAAAACAATAAAGACGTGTCGTATACGCCATCTTATTTGTGTTAAAAATGTGTCACAATAATGTCACATTTTGACAGCTGTCAAATTTACCGTTCTGGATATACTGGCAAAAAACGGAATCCGCCATTATCCGCCAGATATCGAATGCAATAAGTTTCCTCCAAAACTTTCCCCATTTAACCTTTGCTGTAGGTATAATAGGAGCCGAGATCCCTATATAGAGAAGCGAATCTGGGACACACTGTATGTGCAGGATGATCCAAATAACTCTGTAAATGGAAATATCTCGGTTATTTTTTTTTAAGTTGGAAAATAATGTTCCAAACAAAAGTAATTTGAGTTGATCTCCTTTTTAATATTTTAATGTATACAGGGTGTCTCAAAAAAGCAGGGCATGTACCAATTTTGTTTTTTTAGATATAATATAATACCAAATTTTTTAATGTTTTTGTATTTTCTACTAATAATATGCGGAAAAGTAATAGCCGTACTATATAATTTTTATTATTTTGTTCCAAACAAAAAAGGTTATTCCGATATCTTAAAAACTAAAGAAAATAATATAATTAAAGGTTTTATGTTTTCCTAATATTTTTTATAATTAATTTCGACTTACATGATTAACGCAACTGCTCTCTGGTATTAATTCACAATGAGTTTTAATTACTTCAATTACATTAGCGGACATTTTTGGGTTTACATTTTATTTTTCCTATTTTTAGTCAATGTTCTGAGAAATGTTCCTTCACATATTTCGGGCATCTATAATACATAAATATTACTAATAAAATATAAGAATGAGTATTATTTGTAATAATTTAATTTTTCAAATTAAGTTTTTTTTACATTTTTAGAAAAAGAAAAATGTTACCCTTTATTCTTATTGTTATAGCGTAAAAATCGTTTTTAAGTAGTTTATCAATAGAACCGTTTTACCGCTTCATACTGCAGATAAAATGTTTAAAAAGTTTTTTAGCTTCTATTTAAATAAGAGTAATTTGAGTATTTAAAAAAAATAATAATTTTTTATTTGGAGATTCAGAAATTTTTAAAACATCCTATTTAATTTGATTGACCGAATTAATTAGAGTGATTGTTTTATTAGATACTTCTAAGAAACAAAAAAACATATAAATTTTACCTCGGAAAACAATTCTCTTACAGCACATCGGTAAATGTCATTTTGTTTTTTGCTCTATCTCTTCAATTCCGTTATCGGATTCATAGTTTTCAACCCACGGTCTAAACATTTTAAAAATTACTAATAACAGCTCACACAAAGATTGTTACTCTAAAAATAAATAACACCACTGAACACCGCTAAGGCCACAGTTCAAATGATTTAATAATAAAAATAAAATACTAACCTGTACTGAGAAACGCTTCCATACCAGACCTTAATTGCTTTATTGCGGCAACTTCATGATCATCATCATTTATCGAAAACTTTGAAACAAAATGGATACCAGGATTTTAAAATTAGGCCAATTCAACAATTAAATAATGAAAAAAAAAACATGAATTTGTTCAAATTATAAAAGCAAGTTTTGATTAAGATCCAGATTACTTCAATCAAATTTTATGGACCAATGAGACGATATTTACCTCTGTCAGTACGTGTAGGGTTAAAAAGTTATCTGGTCTTGATGGTATTTCGGCCTTAGTCTGAAAAAGTGCTCTTCTGACTTGGCCCCTACCCTCACCAGGTTATTCCAAATGTCCCATGATAAGGGCATTTTTCCTAAAAGCAGGAAATCTGCTCTTGTACAGCCTGTTTCCAAAAAAGGATCCAAAACTCTTCCCTCTAACTACAGATCCATATCCCTCCTCCCTATTATGAGTAAGGCAATGGAGAAGTATATCAATATTGATTTTTTAAATTACCTTGAAAGTTATACACTTATACACGAAAGACAATATGGCTTCCACCATCAAATTATTGCCCTCGACATATCTAAAGCATTTGCGGTCTTCTTCCAAAACTTTGTTCTTGGATGGCCAGTTTTCTATCCACCAGAAGTATTTCTGTAGTGATTTACGGTCATTCCTCAAACTTTCACCAAATCAACGCAGGCGTCCAACAGGGTTCAATGTTGACACCTACCCCATTCCTCCAGAACATGATCTGCTATCTTCTACTAGCAATCCTATTCACAGCTATGCTGACGATAGCACACTCCACTCCATTCTACAATTTCTCATACCTGTCTCCAAGACTGAAATCGATGGTAGGCGTAAAGTCATGACTTTATGCCTAACCGAGGACCTCATTAAAATCGTAGAATGGGGAGCAGAGAACTTTGTCCAACTAATTGACACTAAGACACATTCTTGTTTACTATCTCACAAGTTATCTCCCAGAACCCACACCATTCAAATGAATAATCAAATACTTAAAGTCAAACATTCCTTTAGCCTAGTCGGTATTCATTTTTAGAAAGATCTTCGCTGGCCTGATTGCATCACTTCAATTGCCATAGCAGCTACTAATAAATGGAGGTTTTTTTTTCGAGTTCGAAAGTACTTTTCTTCCGCCAACTTGTTAACTCTTTACACTTTGCAAATCAAACCCTGCCTTGAGTGTTGCTCGCAGATATGATGAACAGCCTCTCCTCCAATTCTTAATATCATTGACACTGTCCAAAGAAGAGCTATTCACCTGGTTGAAGATTCAAACATCACCAGGAAGCTTTCCTCACTAGAGCACCGTCGAATTGTGGACGGTCTATCTCTGTTTTACATATATTACCACAGATCCTGTTCTGATGAATTATCATCCATTATACTCTCCTTAGTCATCCCTGCTAGAGAGACACTAGCATTGACCTACAGGCATCTCTACACAGTCCAACTACAAAAACCAAGGACCCCCATTTTGTTCGCTTCTTTACTCCCAGGGTGTCCCGATTATAGAGTGTGTTACCAGCAAATCCATGTTCTTCTTCTCCTAATCTGCAAGTCTTTAAATCCAGCATCAATAAACTTTACCTGTCTTTGTTTAAAGCAACCACCGTACCTAGTAATTAGGCCTTCGGCTTTCATGGTCTGCTTATAGATAAAAAAAAGTTATAATCGGAAAATTGCCATATTTGGATCGTGGAATTATAAGAATATGGGGCGCGTTTACCACATGGTCCAGAAATGTTATTGTAGAAAAACATATTGGTTTTATAAACAAAATACGCAATAAAACAATACACCGGTCGGTAACCAGACGATCATTTCAAAAGAAAATCATGCAAATAGGTACAGTAAAACTCTCTCACGAACTTGCTGAAAAAATCTGGCTTAGTGTTTTAAATATATGGATGTTTTCTATGGTTTCAAAGTACCATGGGATTTTAAAATGCCCCAAGTGCCAATGAAGCCAGACGACTTATGGAAATCTACAAAAGTGAATTGTGTCAGCACACTGTACTCAGTGTAGGGCTTTACATTACAGATATAATCTTTTGTATTAGAGCTTTTTCTGAAACAAGTTCTAATATCTTACTTTTACACCGATTTATATTAGAATATAGAATATGTTCTGTCTGTTATGTGTTTCTGCAACAAGCTCTCAAATAACATAAGTTGGAATGTAATATGTAGGGACAAATATGTATGATTCATAATACTATTTAATAGTAATAATACATAGATAATATTGATTTTAATTCTCTCATAAGAGGCAAGTATTATAGATCACCAATAATGTTTTCAGACCTGCACGTTGCATTGTCTTTTGAGACTGCTTAATGTACTTACATCCCATATAGCATATAACATTTTTCCACCTCCCTGTATTGTATGTTTACAAGAAAATGCTGGATATATTTTTGGATTTTCATTATCATTACATTCGATAGCATTCTCGTTAAATTATGAAGGCAGCCGTGATCCGTTTCCAGAGCAACATAAGCAGTTTTTATTTTATCTACAACGTCAAGTTGACAATTCATAGCGAAAAGTTTGAAGAAGTCGAATTGTTTGATTCTGTGTGGACAAAATGGATGTTTCAGACATAGAAGAATCAGCGAATATTGCTTGTTTATCTTTACTACCGGAAAAGTCGAAAAAAAGGTATGAAGCAGCGTATAAATCCTTTAAGAATTGGTGCCAAAGCAAGACGGTTACTGCAGTCTCAGAAACCTTGTTTTTGGCGTATTTCCTCTAAAAAAGTGCTATATTGAAGTCCTAATCAAGCTTATAGTGTGAGTATTCGATGTTGAAGTCCACCCTTTTTATAGAGGATAATATAGATATTTCTAAGTATCCAAAACTTCGAGCATTTTTGAAAAGAAAAAATGACGGTTATAGACCCAAAAAATCGAATTTAACAGGGAAGATATAAACAAGTTCATGCTTGAAGCCCCCGATGATATATACTTATTGATGAAGGTCGTAATGGTAATTTAATGAACTCTGTAAAATGAAGAAGAAGTCATATTTGTGACCATTCCTGACTCCAAAAATGGAATGTCACGTACATTTACATTGACAAAAAGTGACGACACTCAGGTTTGTCATTTCAAAATAATTCAAAAGTACATTGATACAAAATCCCACATAACGACTATTAATCCGCGCTTCTTTATGCGATATCAAAATGGGAAGCGCTTAAACCAAAATACGTTTTCGTCAATTCCACGTAAAATTGCGAAATTTCTAAAGTTTGAGAACTTCAAAATGTATACGGGACACTCTTTTAGAAGAACGTCGGCAACTTTATTAGCAAATACTGAAGTTGATGTATTAGCTATCAAGGGACATGGTGGATGGAAATCCGCTACTATTACGGAAAGTTACGTAGCTGAGAGCCTCAATAATAAAAAGGAAGTAGCGAATACAATTTTATACAATAAAACCCAGCCAGCAGTGCTTCAACAGTGACAGCAACATTGGTTAGAAATGAAGGATCTGTGGAGTCAGAAAATGTAATACACATCGAGAAGAAACCAGAAAATGTGTTTCCAAATTTTGTTAATAATGTGAATAATTGTAATAATTGTACCATTAATATTAATTTCAACTAATATCACCGGATTTTTGTAATATGTTGATGAAATCAAAAATTAAAGCGACTTATAATAATTGTAGATTATTATTTCCCTAGGGATGTAAGTTGTCGTTAATGGCAATCAATACCTTGTTGAGTAACTTTCACTTACGTCTGTCAAAACAGTGTCAAAATAGGTTGCTTACAATACAGGGAGGGAGAAAATTATATTTTCCCATTTCCATCAGTACTTGCTTACTTGTTCGGATGTCTATGGGTGTTGTGTTCCCGGTATAAACAAAAGTTCTTATATAACTGCCTTGAAATTTCCCACACATGCAGGCTGGTTTTCCTGGAACTGGTTTTCCTATAACCCAAGAAAAAAAATCGGAGAATTTCCTTTAGCTGGAACTTTTTGTTACGCTATAATGACTTCACATAAAATTTGTGCCAGTTTATTTTTATATTACACTTGATTATTGTGCAAAATTGGAGGTCTGGAGGATAAGTAATTTCTTAAAAATGATTTTTTTTACTTTTTGTGATGTTTTTTGGGGTCTAGGGCTCTTAACACAAAGATATGCAAAAATCGCGGAGGATGATTTGTTTCAAAAATAAAATACTTCTCTCGTAAGAAGAAAGTTGAAATTTGATTATTAAGTAAATTGTTCATGTTACCTAATTAATTTTTTTTTGTTAGGCAATATTTTTCCCAGCACACGTCAAAATTTGGAGCAAGAAATAGAATGTTGTTTTATTGTTTGAATATTTCTAATCCTTTTGAGGTTTTAATCATGTTTTGTTTATATGAAATGCTGGAATAATACATTATCCAAATATTAATTTTTTACATGTTTCATAAGATCCTTCACATGAAGGGTGATGAATGACAATACTGCTGGTTGATCTGCTGCAGGGACTGAAAAAGTAAAAAAAAATTGTTTTAGACATTTTTAAAGTCCACAGTTAAGAGCCTAACCAGCGTCGCACTATTCTAATGCCTCATCACTTACACACGAACCTCTTTCCATATATACGTTATTCTTAAGGTAAATCTCTTATTTCGTCGAGGAAGAGGAGTACGTAATTCTGAATTTTTATTTTTAATTCCAGGTCTTTACCTTTTTTAATAATATTCATTCTACATTTTCATCAGTATTCAGTTGATTAATGATTTTTTGTTAAGGTGAAAGTTGTCTTCAGTTTTTACTCTAAAACCAAATTTGTAGAAACATATCCCTCTTACGAGGGAAGTAAAAATATGAAACAATCACACTTCGAGAATTTTGCAGGTCTTTGCGTTTTCGAGTCCCTGGGCACCGAAAAGCCTGTTCTCTTCTTTCCGTTAATCTATCTGTCATTCTGTCTCTATGCGGCATAACTCAAAACCTACCTATCCGAATGACTATATTTTATATTTTGGTAAAATCCAATTTGGCGGAACAAAATGAGGCCGTCACAAAATGTTAAAAAATTATTATTAAGAAACTACTTATCGAATAGACTTCAGAACTTGCGCAAGAATAAAGTGTGATACAGGGATAAACTGGTAAAATTAATGGGTAAATCCATAACGGCAAATCAAAATAGCGGCTTAATGAAATGTTAACAAATTCAGTACCAAAAACTACTTACCAATTGACTGGAAAATTTGCACGAAGATTAAAAATCAAGACAACGGGGATATACTGGTAAATTTTTATTGCGAATCCTATATGGCCAACACAAAATGGCGGCCTAATAGAATGTTTAAATATTCGGTGAAATTCCATTTCCTGGAAAAAACCATCTTTTTATGGAGGAAAATAATAAAGGACATAATTTACTACGTTATTAATGTTATGAAAAATAAATAATAATAATAAAATATAAATTCAAAACTTGAAATAAATCATCAATAGCAGAAAAAAGTTATTATTATTATTAAAACCAATATCTTCTGGTACAGTTCACTGAAAACCATAGTTTCTACAATTGTTTTGTGTCTTCTTTCCATCGCGATGCCTATACGAATAACGGCGTTGACTTTGTTTTAGCTCCTAATAATTACGATTTTCTCAAATATAAATTATTTTTTACCAAATTTTTATATACTTTCTAATTTGGGATAAATCAAAGTTTTGTAATTTAAGTGAAACACCCTGTATATCTCAGTAACCAGTAACCCAAGTTGATGCATAAAGTAAAAAAGAAAAAATAAAATAGAAATAGACGAATTCATTAGATTGTTTTGTCTTTTCTAGCTTTTATTTTAGCAGTAAATATTTGATAAAAATTCGTGCTTCAGTTCTCTGTTAGAATATCAATGGATGATTTTTATGTTAAATAATGTTGTTCCATAATAATACTTAAGTTTATAAATATCCATCTATGCTTGAATTGTGAAAACATATTGACATAACCTCTAAAATAAAAACAATATTTTTGATGATGTTTGTATACCCCTTCCTAGTTTCCTCCAGAGCAACTTACCAAATATTTTGACCTCCCTATTCAAAGGGCCGATATTATATAAAACTTTATATAACCTGACTTGCTGAATCAAAGTTGTGTCCATTTTCAAAATAAGTACCATATAACAGACAACCATAACAACACTGGAATGTGCAAAAGTACATTTAAAATATAAACGTGATGTCACGCGTGAGGTGGGTTACGTTAGGTGTATTTAGTGTGATTCTGAGACATTAAAATACAAAGTAAAATGATAGAATGCATGTGCGTGACATGTGCTCACGTGACGTGATAATAGTTTGTTTTCACCTTACGACACACAGTTAGGTATTTGTGAGATGTAGGACGATATCTAGCAATGTTAATGTTGACGGTGCTGAATTGTTATTTGATATATTTGGGTCTGGAATAGCAATTCACGTTACAAGGCTGATAGGTGACTTATTACAGTACGAGATATTAGTCCGGAATAAAACGAGCACTGTAATAACACCTGACGGCCGTGTATTGTACATATTATTTCATACTGTTTTTTTTTCTTGCAAACTGAGAAATATGTGTTATATATTTGAATATGTTATACATTATTTTTGAACGCATAATCTATCTTCTATATTTTTGTTTAGTTTTTGACCTTCGAAGTGCCCAGCTCGGTAACGGTTTGTCGGAGAAATATGCTTCTATAGGGCCGGCGATAAATGGGTGCTTCTTTTGGTAAAAATGTGATTTCATGGGACTTATAATAAGTTGACAGCGACATCCAATATGGGCACTCTTTTAGAAACCCCGACGATTCAAAATGTACGTCGTTATGGTTAATTTTAGTAGGGCATTTTTTCCGGATTTCTCGTCTAAAAATCTCGGTTAAGTTCGTTAATGGGCGATATCGGAGTACGGGATGTCACTTAAAGAAAAATAAAAAAAAATATATATATATATATATATATATATATATATATATATATATATATATATATATATATATATATATATATATATATATATATATATATATATATATATATATATATATATATATATATATATATATATATATATATATATATATATATATATATATTTGTATATCCGGCATGAAACCCATATTATCAGACATTATTGTTTGTTATTAATTTATTAAAATAATAAATTGGGGACAAACATAGTGTACCTAAACATTTCGCAACTTTATTGTTGCATCCTCAGGACACATACATTGTATATCCTGCATGATACCCACATTATCAGTCTTTACCTACTCCGTTGGTTCGCAGATATTTCCCAGATATTAAATTTCTAAATGTTTTTGGTTAACGATCTTCTTGTTGCTGTTAGAGTGGTACATTATTTGGGGTTAGGAAATATCTGCGGACCAATGGAGTAGGTAAAGACAGATATTATGGGTTTCAAATTAAGATGGTAACACAAAATGTCGGCCAAATAAATATTTTTAGAAATCAACGAAAAAGTCTTGTTCAATTGATTTTAAATTTTGCAGAAAAATAAAATGTGAATATGGGACACTTATTAAATTTATTTTAATTTATGCCCAAAAGCCAAGTGTGGCATAGGTAGAAAGAAAATGGTAAACATATCGGTAGGATTCCAATATGATGGAACAAAATGGCGTCCAATAAAAACAAAGAGATAGTATTTGTAACACACGTATTCTGTAACTATATACTGAACCAACTTGAGATCACACTTCACTCTTCCCAATAAAAGTAATAATTCATAACGAGGGAAGTTCAGGGTAAAGGAATTTACCGATTTTTTACTTATACATTCATAAGTCTAGTAGCCACAGACCATCCATTAATTTCAATATGACCCGTGTCAACCAAAAACCATGATTTCTTAACTTCATTGTATATTTAAGGTCATTTATCGACGAGAAAAAAACCTAAGACGCTTCTACTCCTTATGTAGTTTCACACTAGAAATGGTTACATTTTTAATATTTCTTGAAGAAAAATGTGGTAAAAAATTAGCCCTATCCGATATGGTATACGTGCAATAATAGCCGAAGGCGGAGGAAAAAACCAGACCAGACGCTGCTAAGAGTTATTTTAATAGATTTCAGATAATTGGACGAGGAAAGCTTTTTGATGAAAGACCAGTTGTCAGTTTTGAAAAAAACCTGTTAACAGTTCCTCTTTGCTTGATTGCTATTTGAGTCGATTTACTGATGATTCGATTTACTGATGATTTTAACGAAGAATAAAAAACGTATAGAAATAATGGATTTTTTTCGTTTCATTATGTTGAAAAAATGCATATTACGTTTTTGGGTGCTACATAGCTGTGAAACGTCTAAAAAGTGGCAGTATAATTAGAGTCTCAACTCCCAAGCTTTAATTTCAAGTCAAATTTTTAACTTAGACTCCAGCGGCTATTGTTTCCATGCTGCCCAATTGGGGCAGAATGTATATATATATATATATATATATATATATATATATATATATATATATATATATATATATATATATACATATATATATATATATATACATATATATATATATATATATATATATATATATATATATATATATATATATATATATATATATATATATATATATATATATATATATATATATATATATATCTTGTTTAATATGAAATAACTTTTACCTGTCAAAATGACGTTCGATTTGACAAAATTAGGGGCACTGCTAGGTAACGCTTTAGTATAGTAATAAACTATTTACCGGATAGCATGAAATAAGAGTAATTTACTTTACCAAGCAGGTAAGTGACCTATTTTATTATTTAGTATTTTATTTAAATACTTTCTTTATAATTTTTTTCCAAAACATGATGTCGTATTTTTTATTAAAGCCTGGGTTATAGATTGAAAACTTTTGCGTCTTACGTCGCCGTTTGCGCTGTCCTTGAAGTTTACTTAACGCAAAGCAATATGTACGGTTATATTTTTGCCGCAATCGGCTTGAGTTTCCGCTAGCCGTCGAAAAGATGGCGATCTTTAACTTTGACCGAAGCGGCTGGCGAAAATCGACGTTTGTGTTAAGCTGCAATCAATGAAATTGCTGGATTTTAGAGGGCCTTTTAAAACGTTTGTCCTTCGTAATAAATTTGACATTAATATATACATATAACATCCTCGTCCATTTAGAAAAACTGCTTGGGGTCATTGTCTTTAATTTTAAGAAAATACTGGTAGGAGTTATGAGTATTTCCACCAAAAAAAAACAGGCCGAATTCGCGATCTTCTTTGCTGCCTTCTCTTCAACAACGTTCAGCTGCGGCGCACATTAATATATTTACAATGCCTAGTCTTTACTAGGCATCATTACTATGATTTTGATTATCCATGCTCAACAAATTAAAAAAACGCATATAAACTGAAAAACAAGCAAGACAAAATTGCAATACACAAAAAGACAATAAATATAAACATTAAAGTAAAGTTGGTTCCACAGGCGACGCAATGAGCAAACGTTTTCAAACTATAACTCGGGCTAAGAACCAGCGTAAACATTTAGCTCAAACGGACGACGCAAGACGCAAACTTTTTCAATCTATAAGCCAGGCTTCAAATTTGTAGAGCCGTTTGTGTCCATAACTAGTTATGATTGTCTATTGCTTGTCAATGTCAAATAAACAAAATCTGTATCTATAAGGAAAGGTCCAAATAAAATGAAACTTACTAACTTTCGTTAAACAAAATAATTGAAAAGCATTTGAAAGCTGTGTCTATAAATAATTATTGTAGTCAATCTAAAAATAAACTTTTGATGCAGTGAATAATTATTAAAAACGTGTATTTAAATCGTTTATTTCTTATATTTTTAAGTGAAAAAATTTCAATGTCAAACCTGACAAATAATTGCTTCCTAATAACAATAACATGGTAGTGTTGCTAGGCTATACATTACGGTATCAGATACTGTAAATGTTCGATTTACCGACCGCAAATCAGTACAGGGTAAGTAGATTTACTAGACATTATGATATAAAACATATTTTGCTTATATATTCCAGAAGTGGAATTCCTTTTGACATATATTCACCATTCATGTTTACGAAAAAATTGTTAAACAACAACTATTATTTTGAAGCCCAACGTTTTTTGAAAATCGTCATTAATTTCTAAAGCATTTGAATTTTTAACAACAATTGTATGTTTAGTTGGTTGCTAAAGGTTTATTTATTATCATATCTTTTGTATCCTTTTTGCTTTCCTTAAATTCTAAAAATACCATTTATTTTTAGTTGTTCGGATAAGTTTGGTTAATTCATTTCTATAAGTTTTTTTATTCTTCGTTTAAATCATCAGAAAATCGACTCACAAACAATCAAGCAAAGAGGAACTGTTAACAGGTTTTTTCAAAACTGACAACTGGTCTTTCTTTAAAAGCTTTCGCGTCCAATTATCTGAAATCTATTAAAACAACTCTTAGCAGCGTCTGGTCTGGTTTTTTTTCCTCCGCCTTCGGTTATTATTGCACGTATACCATATCAGATAGGGGTAATTTTTTACCAAATTTTTCTTGAATAAATATCGAAAAAGTAACCAATTCTGGTGAGAGACTACATAAGGTTAATTAAAAAATACAGTGAAATGTCTTACAATTAAATTAGGTTTTTTTTTCGTCGATAAATGGCCTTAAATAGTACAATGAAGTTAAGAAATCATGGTTCTTGGCTTTTAATCTTTGAAGCGAAAGTTGCTTCGTATGATTTTTATGTCACAATTATATTACCGAGTTCTAGTAAAATTGTAAGTTTAATGGACCCCAATTCTTATTTATTTTATTAGGTAAAATTGTGTGTTCGTTGTTAACCTAAATCCAAGAAAATAAAGTATCAACTCTGTGGATTTGATTCAATAGCCAATTTTGTATAATCTGAATAATTTATTTAGCTATTTTTTAATTTTATTATTATTTATTTATTTCTACAATTCGCCATATTCGCATAATAAAATCTACATCAATAAATTTACAGGTGTGGTCTGATGATTAGATATTTAAATACGCAATGTTTTTACTCAATCCGTAAACATGTTCTCAAAATAAGATTTTTTAAATTGTATGTCACTAAAATGAATAATGTATCTAAAAGTTTTAGAACATAATATTGTAGGAATCATTAATATTGATTGAACAAAATATAGTGCTAAAAAAATCGTAATAATCATGTAACTATTGCCGATATATTTTCGATATACTATTTTTTTTTTCTGCCTGCACGATAGCAATAGAGAAACAAAAAATACCAATAACTGGAAAATAAATATCAAAAACTATCGATACTTATAGGTATATGGATAAATATCGATATATTGGTAATTATCGATAGTTAACGATAATCGATAGTTAATCATATATTGATAACTATCGATAGTTATCGATATATCGCTTTTATCGATAGGCGATATGCTATCGCCTATTGATAGATAAAGTCTAATATCGCTCATTCCTAGTGAAGCTCCCCCCCATATCTCTTGCAATCTCAGGTGAAACGCCGGACAGTAATTCCAAATGCTTTATTTGGTTTTTCTCCTAGAACTCTTCTAAAAATTATTTGAAAAATAGGCATGTCACAACGAATGCAGAAGTAGTGTTTTGATTTTTCTTCTTTTCGTATCGCAAAGTTTTAATTTGGATGTGTAAAGGTCTCTTTTAATGAATTGTGTCTGTTCTTTTAAACCCTTTACAAAGTCTTCATAAAGAATATGAGACGTTAGGAATGATATAATTTGGTTTCATCACATAGCCCCACTATATCACAATTAATTTTCGATAGGAAATGATAATAAAAGTACAAGGGTAAAATTCTCTTAAAGAATTATAGAGGAGTTGGACAGAAGATTTCAGATATATAATTTATATGTTAAAATTTTAAGAATAGTGCCTGGTCTTTGTCCAAATATAAAAGTTAGAAGGTTCAATGCATTAATAGTTCTAAAGTTCAATAGAAAATAAAACAAAAAAAAAGTTCATTCAAGCAGCAAGTAAAAATAAAAACTAAAACTAAAAACGCTATAAATACTTTATTTCACTGAAAAATGTATATTATAATAGCAATAACCTAAGTACGCTTAAGGACCACAAAACTTTAAAGTTTTTTTATTAAATACATGGTGTTAATGTCACATTTTACAAACTTGGGGAGGAGATACCTCTCATAAAATTAGAAAAAAAATGTTTACTAATTTAATGAGAGGTATCACTTCCAAAGTTGTATTAACTGTTGTGCGCAAACCCCTTATTTTCAAGATACAGGGTTTCACATTTTTTTTAATTTTAATTGTATGTTTTAATGTCACCGTTTTAAAAATGAAACTTGGCACAGGTATTAGACATTGTTAGGCATTGACATTGATTGTGGCTATTTGATATTGTCACAAATTTAATTATTTAACGTTTTCATGTATGGAAAATCATACTTTTGGTGAATACCTTGATATGCTTCTGATCTAAAGGGAAGTTCGATGCAATAGTAGAGCCGCTTCTTGGTTTTATGAAGAACGTTTTCCTGCAAGACGCATCCCAGCCCACACATTGTTTGAAAGACTTAACCAACACTTAAGGAAACGGGAATCGTTAAAGTAGAAAGTAGAACGGTTCGATAATGGAGTACAAAGAAATTTGCGAACTCCTGCTTTTAAGGGAGAGGTACTCCAACGATTTGAATAGGACCCTTCTTTAAGTACAGGTATACCATGTGAAAAAAGTACAAGCATTTGGGGCCAAATGATTTCGCACCCCGGATCGACTTCTGCCAAGAGTAATAATATAATAATCTTGGCCGCTTTGCTGAAAATCAATAATTTCCACAGTCGGTTCTCTTTCCTAACGAGGCATTGTTCACAAGGAAAGGCATGTCTAATTCCCGAAATAGTTATGTGTGGGCCGAAGACAACCCCTATGCCACATTTTTGAGAGGGTATCAAGAACGGTTCTCAATCAACATGTGGGTCGGCATTGTTGGAGACAGATTGATTGGCCATACAAGTTACCTCAGCGTTTAAATGGAATAATTTAATATTTTTAAGTGAAGTATTGTCAGAGTTAATGGAAGACTTGCCACTAAAATTCTGCTTAATATGTGGTTTCAGCGTGATGGAACTCCAGCTCATTTTACACTTCCCGTCCGACAGTACTTACATCCACGTTTTGAAAATCGTTAGTTGGCCGTGGAGATTGTGTTGCGTGGCCAGCAAGGTCCCCCGATCTAACGTCCTTAGATTTTTTCCTTTAGAGGCATATCAAAACTATCGATACTTATAGGTATATTGATAAATATACCTATAAGTATCGATAGTTTTGATGAACAATATATCTGTGAAACCCCAGTGCAGTTGGAGGAAGATTTAGTTGTCAGATTTGCTGCTGAAACTGAGGTCATCAGTTAAAATGCTGCGTCGGTACAATACATGTATTGATCGTGGTGGTCGGCACTTTCAACAATGCCTTAAAATAAATGAATAATGAATACTTTGTTTTATACTCTTTGTTCTGTTATATTGTTTCAAGTGTTTACAACAAATTTGTGCTCCATATTACAGCATTGCACATTTTTGTTGGTCAACGTCAAATAATATGCCTAACAATGTCTAACACCTGTACTAGGTCTCATTTGTTCGAATAATTATAATAATATTTCTTGTAAAATAATTACAAAAAATATTTTAAATAAAACATTTTGGATACCCTCCCTGTATCTTGAAAACGAGGGGTTCACGGACAATAGTTAATACAACTTGAATAATGAGAAGTATCACCTCCCCAAGTTTGTAACATGGTCACATTAACACCCTGTATAATACCTGCCTTTCATCATCTACTCGCGTAGAAGGCATGTTTTTATTTCCTTATATTATAAACGCCCTTTACCTGGTGAAGAAAAATTTCAA
Source organism: Kuschelorhynchus macadamiae (assembly GCA_030620095.1). NCBI lineage: Eukaryota > Metazoa > Arthropoda > Insecta > Coleoptera > Curculionidae > Kuschelorhynchus > Kuschelorhynchus macadamiae. The sequence continues at coordinate 100,455 of JAUTXW010005312.1, forward strand.
AAACATTTATGAGTTTTAGTTAACATGTTTTATTTTAAATATATTTTTGACACAAGCCACTTAGCTTTATTTTTCCTCTTAGTAATAATGTTTAATTAATTCATTTTAGTTAGGTACCTAATTCTAAATAAAATAGTAATCAGAATTGAAACCGGACATCATAATTACTTTCCGATTATAAAAGTAAGGGTAAAAGGATTTTTTTCTGTAAACAGTTTCTGATTACTTTTTTGACAAAGTAATTATAATCGGTTAACGATTCCTTTTTTTGTTGTAATCGTCCACTTTGTGCAGACATAGCTGACACGAGATCTTTTTTATTTCTTTCAAGCTTTGAGTTTACTTTTGATTTCGCGATTAATTTTTATGGTAATTTGTCTTTGAAATTCAAAGACCGTACAATTGCAACTATATGATGAGTTTTAACTTCCCTCGTAAAAGGGAAGTATTGTAATCGTGAAAAAATCACTCTCCGAGATTTTTTAAGATCTTTTGTGCGACGTATTGTTTTCTAAACGTCATATATCAAAAAGTCGCGTAAACAGCTTATCTCTAAATAGAACTTCCCCAAAGACAAAAAAAACTAGAATAGGAACGGCTAGTAACCATAACATTAACAGTAGAAACAAAATATTATCTGAGGTTTATAAAAAACGAAGCTCAACAAAATATAGCTGAAGCTTTATTTCATAAAATAGGCTAAATAAATCTTTACTGACTGACATTTTTATTAGAATGTCTCTAGAGTATGTATTACGGTTAAAATTTGCAATTTAGATTTAGTGATTTTTTGATTTAACATTAGCTAGGTTTAAAAAGATCCACTGTGTGTAACTGGCCGCAGTCCTGGATAATTTGTCAGCTTCGTTGTTTCCTCTAAACTGCAAGTGTCCCTTAACTCAACAGCCTAACAAAAAATAACACGAGTTTCACCAAAAGCACGGACCAAACAAGAGTATAAAGAAGATAAAAGGAATTGATAATCCTTACATTGTAGGATATTTTTCCGTAGAATTATAGGAAACTTTATTAATATTATATTATTTCTCAGAATGTTGCAATGTGTTTTTTAATTTTTTTCTATATTTCTTTATGCACAATCTAAAATTTCATAGAAAGACCCACCATTCAGGAATGTCGTTTATCTTGTGTGCTAATACATCCTAAATTTTAGTTTTCTAGGAAACACCATTTGTTGCAGTTATCGGTAATAACCACAGCCTGTAATAAAAAACAGAAACTTGTTTTTGTTTCGCAAATAATTTATCATAAATCAAAAAGCACTTAATGACAATAGTATGATAATTTAAATTTCATACAGTATTCAATAAAATAATTAAAACATGTTTTTTATCTCCCCTTTTTGAGACGATTTAACCTTATCACGGTTGTCTGGCGTGATATCCTTGAGCCGAACAAACGCTGTAAGTCGAAAATATTGTTGTTTTTGATAGTAAATTGAATAAATTTGCAGTAAAATCGTTAGTTTCATGGTTATCGACTGCTCATGCTAATTTAATAGAAGGTTTAAACCGCCAATTTATTATGTCAGTGGCGCGTTTCGATTTCTATTCTAACGTTCTACGTATAAATTTGCATCATTTACCTGTCTGTCTAATATTGAGAGAATTGTATGGTTGCTGGTAATTGATTTGTATTACAATACTACACCTTATTAATTTTAAATATAATTAATGGGTTGTTTCAATTCTTCGCAGCAGCTACGCGGATAAACAATTTGATTTGAAATAGTATGTGATATTTTATGTGGAATTCAGGATTATCGGTGTAAAATGCACTATAATATACATATATATATATATATATATATATATATATATATATATATATATATATATATATATATATATATATATATATATATATATATATATATATATATATATATATATATATATATATATATATATATATATATATATATATATATATATATATATATATATATATATATATATATATATATATTCAAAACCCCTAAAGTTGTGCTCGCAAAGTTTGGCATTTGAGAGTTTATGGGCATGCAAAATTGAAAAACGGTATCGGCTCTGTTGCCAGATTTCCCAGTTTTGCGCCACATGTAGTCATTTTATTTTCTTAAATGGAATGCCCTATTTATTTTTATTGCATTAAATTGGCCGTCTCGAATTTAATACCATCTTAAATTTTCAAAATTCTATCTTTACTGATTGCTGAGATTTGACAACACCGCATTTACAGTAAAAAGTACTAGAACGCCTAAATATCTCTTAAACCGCTTGTTGTGCTTTCAAAATTCGGTCTTTGCGGGTTTCTGGGCACGCAAAATTGAAAAATGGTATCGGCACTGTTGCCAGATTTTTCAATTTTGCGCTACACATAGTCTTTTTCTTATCTTAAATAAAATGTCCAACTTATCTTTATTTCATATTTAGTAATATTTCAAATTTTCAAAATTCTATCTGTCCTAGTTTTTGAGATATGACAACACCGCATTTATAGTAAAAAGTACCGGAACGCTTAAATATCTTGAAAACCGCTAAACATAATTTGGCATTTGGAGGTTTTGTGCTACTCGTAGTCATTTTGTTATCCCAAATGGAATGCCCCATTTATTTTTATTGCAATAAATTGGGCGTCTCAAATTTAGTAATATCCTAAACTTTCAAAATTCACCGCATTTACACTAAAAAGTACGGGAACGCCCCATTATCTTTTAAACCGCTAAAGTTCTGCTTACCAAATTCGGTAATTCTTGGTATCTGCAAAGTTCCCATATTTTCCAGTTTTGCGCTACATGTAGACATTTTCTAATCTTAAATGTAATTCCCCATTTATTTTATTGAAATGAATGGCTTTGAGTTATTAAGCTGTTTTTCTTGTTAAGTGATATTGGTGGCTTTCCACAAAGAAAAAAATAATAGTATAATTACTTCTTAGTTCTGCGTACATTGAAAAAGGCAATTATTTCGAACCTACATTACCAGCCGTTTATTTTCGAAGAAGAAAACATAACTTATTATTAACTAAAAGGAAGAAATCCCTTATTAAATAAAACATAAATATACGTATGTACTTTAACTCTTCACACCATTAATGTATTATTCGTCTTCTGCATTCATTTTTATAAACGCTACATTCTTAATAAATAAATCTTATTCATACGTAAGTAATAAATATAATATAAATTGCGGCGTTTGTAATTTAAAAAAAAATCGAACCTACATTCTTAATAAATAAATTATACATTACATAAATTAATACAACCTCACCTTATAAAATAATCTAGTTAATACGCGTATAAAAATTTTTTTAAGTTTCAAATTTCTTTAAATTCACTTTTATCACTGATCGACTTGATTTGTACACCAGTCTTAGAGAAAATGTAGACGTCTCCTCGTGTATTTCAACTCAGCGATCCACTACATTGAAGCATATTCCCTCGATCCGCAACGTACCGTTATCGGACTGAAAGGTGTAGAAGGTTAAACAAATGAACTTCAAGATTTTTTGATCTAGACAGAAAAATGCAGATCGTAATAATAGCCCCGTGCGGCTATTGTAACAAGTTGGCGCTGCAACAGTTGTTTTTGAAGCACTTGCCGTTGCCATGCTGCAACAATGACAAATTAAACGCATTATCACTGTCAGTTAAGCAGCTTAATATTGTATTAATTATAAAATTACAAGTTTAGTTATGGCTTTTGTTCTGACAGAGACTCAACGTATTGATTGAATTTTGTTTGGCCTAATTAATTAAGTATACTTTATTATTTTGGAAATAATTAAAAGGTGATGAAGAGTTAAAAATCTGAAGCTACTAAGGTCTGCCTGGAGATCCTTAATACTTGTGTTTGTTATACTTCTAAAATGGAAGATATAGCAGCATTGTTGGCATCAATTGGTGATGGTGAATAATATTGTACCTAATACCTACTAATATTCTAATAAAACAGAAGTTAACAAATAAGTGGTGATTTCAAGAGACCTAAATTTGACATTAATTAATCGCTACATGTGAGTGCAGTGAAAAAAGCGAACATTTTAGTGGATATTCTATTGTGCTTTTCCAGAACAGATTTTAATGTTATTATACCTTATTATAAAGGCGTAATATAATATTTTTGCACTTGTATTTCCAGATATTTTAGAGACATTAGAGAATATGATATTCTTAAAGACACTGTCAGGTATTTCGAGGTAGGAAATAACTATTTTAAGATTAATTAATAATCTAATAATTTTAACAGACAATTGTTGAATACTTTAGTAAGCCATATTTTGAGATAGAGCTTAAGTTTTTTTTCTTTATTGTCTACAAATTTAATTTACTGTAGTGATAAATGCATACATATCTTTATTAGAGTGGACTAGTTTTAGACGTACTAGTCAAAATGTTATTTATTCTGAATTAAATATTTTTTCAAAATGAAACTTCCAACTTTAATTTCTAATACATTTGTTTTCTATATTTATCTAATGAATTGGTAATAAAAATATGTTTTTTATTTTTCCAAATGTATTGTTTATTTTAAGACGATTTTTAATAAAATGGTAATATGGTCTTAATAAAATAAGTTACACACTTATTCTGTGTTAAAATTATTAAAATACATAATAGGATTTATTAAATCATTAGAAAAATAAACAAATAAAAGTTAATACTTTTACCTTTTAATTATAAAGTTTAAAATAAATAAGTCCTTATTGAAGAAGGGCAACTACCAGCATTTAGATCAATTTAAAAGAGTAAAAAATGAAAAATTAGCCATTTAACATTTTTGCAGAACTTTGCATTTTAGGGTGCTTGGGCCCCATGTTTTCCCACTTCTGTCAGTCTGTCTGAACGCAGCATAGCTTAAAAACTACTTATCCAGTTGAATTTAAGTTTTCAACGGAATGGACACATTTTGGTAAAAATCGAATATGGCGAAACAAAATGGCGGCCTAATGAAATAAAATTGCATAAAACTCAAGTGAGAAACAGAGACAGAATGGTAAAATTTTAGTCCGAATCTTGTATGACAAAAGTAAATGCCGGCCTAATAAATTATTTGAATATGCAGCACATTGTAGTGACAATCTGTACGAGGGAAATTGATTGCCATTTAAAGTGGTCCCTTTCTAATATTTTTATTATTTCTCGTACTAAAAAATATTACACACAGTGTAATTTTTTACATGGAATGCTCTGTATAAAGAAGCCCTTTTAAGAAATAATCTATTTGTAACTGTTACGAAATTTATATATTCAAAAATAATATGGCCATTTGCAGGAAGGTATTAATTTTAGTTTTTTAAATAGCATAGATGGGTATATCCGAAAATTTGGCATGAAGTTTTTTGGAAAGATATTTTTTAGCTTTTCATAGGTGTAAAAAATAGACAGGGTATTCATTTAATAAAAATAGATATTTTGTCACTCTCTATATATTTCAAAGATACTGATAATTACCATATGATTGGGAAGAAGAAAATTTACTTTGCATTTTATTCATTGCATTAAAAATAATAAAATTACTGCACAGTTGATCCTATACCTAATAGAGTAATTTTATCGTCTAAAAATTAAAAATTGACGTTTGGGGAGTTTACATAACTACCAAAAGAAACAGTTGGAACTGAAAAATAAATATTTCTACGTTCATACCTTAACTTTTGGAAATTTGTTTAAAGATTCATATATAATACCACCCATAACTAATTTCATAATGGTATCAATCTCTAACTTTCTATATCCCTGTAAATCTGTACCTATAAAACGCCTAAATATAATTATTTTTTTAGATTTAAGTATAGTCATAAATCTTTAAGATATAAATGAAATAATTTTCCATTTTGATTATTATGAAATTGACTGGAACTTCTTTAATTGTTTTTAAAAGTGTTGCAATATTTTATAGTGAAAATCAATTCTATATTTGTCACTAAATAAAAAAATATTACAATTGGACATGTTTTTATTGTTCAAGTTGTTACAAGCTGAAATTAGTTTCCATTGCTGCTGATTTCTGGTGATATGTAAGTACACACCATTTTCTTTTACAAAGGGTCCAAAGGACTCACACTGTGACTTGAAATACCTAAAAAGAAGAAAAAATATTGTAAAAAAATTGCTTTTCGAAAATTCAGCTGTAAATATGCTATTAAAAAACTTCGTTATTGATAAAATAGGTATATTTCCAATTTTCGTTAAAAATTAAAAGCAATACTTAAGAAGCATATTCCCCTTAAGAAAATAAGAAGAATATCCATATAAATATGGCTTTTTAAACTTGTGTTTGTAACGAACAGCATGTATAATACCTCCACCCAATTTTTTTTATTCAATATAACCATAACCCCTACATTAATTAATTAATTTTAGGTACTGATGTCCAAATTTGTAGACATAATTCAAGTTTACTAATTTTCAACCAGATTTTATATATTGAGTTGTGGTTTTCGATAATGCATAGCACTGTATGTTGGATTTATCGCTTCGAAAATGCAAAAGGCCACAAGCAATCTGTTACACAGAGTATTATCTAAGCCCTTGTCATTTTCACAAAATGTTTATACACACACAATGACTATTACAAAACGAAATACTATATTGTTATAAAGGGTGTTTTCACCAAAATGTAAATTTTTCTGGATGTGTTGTTTTTCTCAGCTTCTGTATGCATCAAACAATTGTTTCTTACCCCATTCTATTGTGAACTTTTTACTTTAAACTAACTTTCATGATCCATCAGATCAAAAGGTCATTTGAGAGTTTAAAAATTAATGAAACTTATTAAATAATGGTAAAAAGGTCTGTTATTATTTAAATTTACATAGATATTAGTGAATTCTAATGATGAGTTTGAAGTTAGTTCAAAGTAAAAAATATGCAAAACAGTTTTTTATAAGTATAATGTTTTTATTTATATTTTGACATCTAGATACAGCTTTAACTATAAAAAATAAAAACACAATAATTGTAGGATTTTTTCACTATTATTTTCTAAGAATTCAAAATATTACTAAATAGAAGAAATTACATAACCTATATTTTTTTTAGCTGGCCCCATTTAATGCAACATTAAATGAATCTGAAGTTAGCAATTATATCAGGTTTGGTACCTTTATCTTTAAAGATTATCTAAAAAATTGATAAAAGCCATTTGCCAAAGAGGCAAAGATATTAGTCCTCTCTCTCTCTCTCTCTGAACTCATATATTTATAATCGGTATGAAAAGACTAATTTAATTAGATAATAATATTCAAGGTGTCACATTTAAAAAATCCATGTTATGTAGTTTTTTCTACTTTTCAATAACTTTTAGAAATATTTGATATTCTTAGACTATAATACAGGAATAATCCTACAAATTTTGAAATTAAAGTTTTTTTTTTATTTTCATGTACTAGGTGTCAAAATATAAATGAAAGCCCTGTACAACAGTCGCATTTATAAATTTAGAGACATTACCTTTATTCATAACTGAGGTAAGAAATAATAGTATAAGGGATACAAAAGTTGAGAAAAAAAACATGTTTAAAAAAAATTTACAATTTCGTTGAAAACACCCTGTACAAAAAAAACTAAAGAATTTAAAAAAAAACAAGGAAAACTTTTTTTACAAGTGTTTTACAAAACACTCTGTAAAACAACTTATTGAAGACCTCTGCATTAACATTCTCTAGGCTATAGACTTATTGCTAGACCGTAAGGGGGTCCCTAGACTCCTGTTACTGAATGGGGGAGGGGGACGCATGCCTCCCCTGGAACATGTAAATATTGTATATTACATATATAAATTACATTTATATACCAAATGGACTATGCATGACCTTTTTTGTTTTTTTTTTTCATCAGTTATGGTTCTGCGGGCGCCCATGCAATATCCCAAAAAAAAAATGCCCCCCTTAGTTACGCGCCTGCTAGACAGTGTCGAAAACCGTAACTAAATATGTTAATTGTTGAACAAAAATTGAGATCTGAATATTGTCCAAAAATTTCCATCTTTAAGTTCGTCATTTATACGTCACAATCCACAATGCCACTAGGTATTCTAAAAATTATACTGAACAAAGCCTATAAGAAAGGGCGAATTGCGAGGTAGCTACTAGGACTACACATAAATCTTATAAAACTAGCTTGAGGGAAATTCCCTACATTTTATATATGTTGTAGTTCTTGACTTTCTGAACAATAGATACCATGATCACCTCCAAATCTTACAAAATAGAGACAGAATTGAATTTATAAAATAAAGTTATTCTGAAGAAAAAATCGAGAAAAAAATATTTCTTGTTACAAAATACAGTTTTCACTGTGAGTAATCTTAATTTTCATAGACTTAAGTCAGTTATACTTTACTTGATATGATTAAAAAAGACAACATACAGATGTTTCAAGTAAATTGAAGTTTAAAAAATAAAATTTTAAACAAAACGAATTACAAATTCATGTATAGTCTTTTTTAAGGTATTAAACCTCAGTTTACCAAATTGCACATAAACCAGACGTTTTGTTCTTTAATAAAACAAAATAGTCCATAATAAAAAAACAGCAGCTGCACCTTATACAACATTTTTGGGACATCCTGTATAAATATTTAATATATCCTTACAAAATGTACTTTTAGCAACCTAGTTTCTTCCAGTACCTAACAAGGTATCCCAGAATTACCTAATAATGGATTTGAAATAACCTCTTCTGGTCAAAAATGGTAAACACAGTTAACTTACAAAAAATAAGGTTTCTTCATGATATAGGTATAATGTATATGGTGTATAATTTTTTCTTCTCTAAAATTAAGTTGGGTTCACTTTTGTTCCTTTATGTATATATATGTAGTTTTTTTTAATTTGTAACACGTCTGATATTTTATACAGATTTTATGTACAGGATGTTTGGTTATATATTAAACAGTACCCTAGAGACTTTATTATGAGTTATCGAAAAACAACAACAAGAAAAACAAACAAAAGATAATCGGAAATTTAGCAAATGGGCATCGACTGCGTTATTTTAAAAGGCACACCCTGTATAATAGATACACCTCAAATGGTCTCTTCTTGCTGATTATTAATAATGGACTAGGTTTAAGACCTTTATCTCTAAAGATAATCAAGAAATTTAAGAAAAACCCTATCTTAAGAAGCAATGTATTCCAACTGACTCCACTATATTGGGAGCTTTCTCCATCTCTCTCTTACACATTGCCTCTTATGGCAGAGTTTTTCTAAAATTTCTCTATTATATTTAGAGATAAAGTTTAAACCTAGTATATTTATAATCGGCAAGAATGATTAATGAATGATGATTTTGTTCAAACCCAAAAACATTTGTATTTAAAATTTTCTGATAACTCATAGCATAAGGCCTCTAGGGTACCTACCATTTAAAATATAACCAGGCACCCTGTACAATTTTACATAGGAATAAACAAATAAATTCCATTAAACATTATGAACTTATTAAGTCATATAATAGTTATTTTTTTAAATAGAATATTTTTATTGTGATGTGAAACTTCAAAAGCGATTCATAGATTTGAACAAAAGATTAATTTAAAAATACACATTAAAAATTGCAATTAGCAAAACCCAAGGAAAAACAAACACTTTAAACATATTTGTATCACACTATAAGAAATTAGACAAACATATAAAACATAATGAGGTGTCTAGCACAAAGTTTAATGGATGACATAATAAGAAAATAAGTGCACCATTCATCAGTTGAGTTGCTATGCATTATCTTGCTGCGGTTTTCCGACATAATATCAGTGCTAAAACAATTAGTCAAATTAAACAAGGTTTCAAGTGTTAAATTCTGTTTGATACTGTAAACTGATAATTTGTTATAATAACGAACTGATAGGTATGTTTTGCAGTAGACTTTGCTAAACATAAGCTTATGATTATGAATTATACTAGCCTAATCTGTTTAAGTCTAATATTATACTAAGTTTCTTTATAAAAAAAAAATAATCACAATTAATACTTACGCAGGTATATATCTTCTACAATCAAAATGGTTGAGTTCAAATTTGAATCAAGAAAATAGCTTATCGAGGAATTTGTAATTGTGCTTCGGTGATTGTTCTTCCTTATATTGACTAAGTATGTGAAAGGTAAATGAAAATACTGTATCAAATACTTGACATCATTTCTTGTATCATTCCCTTCTTTTTAGGGTCATATTCTGCAAAAAAGTAAAAATATTGCTATAATCAATAAATGTGCCATACACCACATACTGTGTAATATAATATAACTAATTATTTCCCTACTCTAATAATTATAACATTATATAATTCCAACTATAGTTCTTTTAAAGAAAAACAAAGATTATTTCATTTCGCCCTCAACAATGAAAATATATAATACCAAAGAAAATAATAGCTTACACTATACATTTTCTTTGACAATACCTGTTAAGGAATACTTTTGTTTACAAGTTATACATAGACCTCGACATAAACAATAAAATATAATTTTAGCAAGTACATTCTATTTGCTTAAAAATATACAAATTCATGCCTACCTGTAACAGTATTATGATAATCTAGATTCAACTGCCCTTATCGCTTCTTTAGTCTTTCCATCAATAGAAAATATTATTCTTAAATTGGTTCCTAGTTACTGGTATTTATGTTCAATTTTGCAATACTTAAATATACCATTATTAAACCACTGTTATGTTTCCGCAAGTGATCCATCAGCTGTTCGACTTGTTTACTGTGTATCTGTGAACTACAAAAGTTAGGTTAGGTTACGAGAGACCAAAATAAATAAAATACTGCCTATTCTTAAAATAGGGAGGGCCATTCCCCAGTATCAACGGGCAATTACAAACTAGAGTAAGATTTTTATTCTTACTCTAAGTTTAAAACGCTTTGTTCTCCCCAGGAACACATTTCGCCTATATTATTATATTATTTTTCTGTGGAAGGCGCGCCCCGTTTCAAAGGCGGATAAATGTATGATGTTTATGTGGTTGCATAACAGCGGCGTTGCTGGATTAGAATAGATGGAATACATATTAACATAGGTCCCTTTTCTTTTAAAAATAAAATACGTAATATAGAATTTTGCACCATATAGCAAATAATGTAATTAATATTTAAACAGAATATTCACAACTTTGTTAAATATTTCTTCAAAAGAAGTATATTTTGAGGATAGCGTTTTATGTTTTCCCGTACTTCTAACAAAATGATCAAGAAAGAATTCACTGAATTAAAAATAATGATTCATTAATAACTAAAATATACAGGTTTCGTAATAATAAGATATAGATAGTATTTTTTAAACAGATTAGCTTACCTTGTTTAATTTGAAGGATTTACGAGTTTCGTATCTTTGCTACCTATTTGGAGGTTCCATGTTTTCATGATTTTCTTGAATATTTTGTCATCTGTTGATTATTTACGGTATGATGCATATGCTAATATATCATGGCTTAGCTTTCAAGTAATCAAAACTACTTTTTATCTTACGAAATGAAACTCCAAGGCAGTAAATTTAGATATTATCGAAAACTCAAGAACTGACAGATTCGGAAAATGGCGGCTTTAGTAGTAGGTTGGTGTTTAACAAACCAGGATCGGAAAATCCGATTGTCATGCCGAACAGCTCTCCGAACGGAGAAAATTTTCGTTAACTAACGAAATGATAAGTGCAAAATCGCAACCCACAACATACCAAGAAGTCTGTGACTTTTTTAATGATCGCTATCCTAACATACCAATAAAAAAATGAACCGTCCACAGAACTTGTCGACGCTCCCAGGGAACAAGGTCCATAAAACCTAAAACAGGACGCCCAAAAACTGCTACAAGTGATGAAAATAAATGAAACGTTTTATTACAAGTAGAGGAAAATTCAAAAGTAAGCACCAACCAGTTAGCTATAAATTCCGAAATATGTCAAAAATCTGTAAGGTCTATTTTAAAGGAAAACAAATTGAGGCCGTACAAGATCCATTATACCCAAGAGCTTTTAGAGGATGATCCTGACCGCCGCACTGAATTCGCCAAAATCATGATGGAAAATGTTAACTAAGATCCTTATTTTGCGCACAAAATTGTATTCAGCGAAGACGCTACTTTTTGCTTGAAGGGCCAAGTTAATAGGTACAATAGTCGATTTTGGTCTAGAAATAATCCTCATTGGATGGAAGAACTTCATACCCAACATCTTCAGAAAATTAATGTATGGGCGGGGATACTGGGTAACAATATTATAGGCCCTTAGTTCATAGAAGGTGTATAAACTGAACAGAAGTATTTAGAGCTCCTCAGATGGTGCTTTACCGCATTATTCAAGGGAAGCCACGCAGTTCTTAAACAACCAATTCCTAAGCAGGCTGATTGGAAGACGTGGTGCGTTAGAGTGGCCACGTCGATCCCCTGATATGACTTCACGGGACTTCTTGTATCATTTGAAGGATCGTGTATACAAGAATCTTCCAGAAAATTTAGACGAACTCCGCGAAAGAATCCGCATCGAAGTTCCACTAGTAACACCGAATATATTGAGCAACACACTGCAAGAGTTTTATGATCGACTTGGGTACTGTCTGGGAAATAATGAAAACCACTTTCAAAATTTAATTAAAAAATAGTGTCTTTAAAATAAGTATTCTGTAAGGTTGTTGTTGTTTTAGTCCGTTGACTTTTAATATTGTTGTTCTGTCGATGTTGTTTTGCCCGTTGGTTTTAAACACGATTTAACGCTGCCACTGATGGAAGATGGAACTTAGATCAGTTCCGAGCCTGGATAAAGTGTGAGAGAAAGCCGCCAATACCACCTGATAAAAAAAACTTGCGAAGCCTTATCACCATCTGCTGCGCTTATACTTCACCAGTTTCACGAATTTTTGTAAATTTTACTTACGGTAGATTCATTTATTGGATTTCTGTTAGGATATTTGTCATTAAAAATGTTATAAACATCTTGCAGGTTTCGCATTCTATTTCCATTTTTGTAAATCAATAAAATTGACATTGTCAAATATATCAGGTAATCTTTTGTATGCAGATATTGTAATAAAAGGCAATACATTAAATTATGGATATGAAACCCCTATCTTCGCCAAAACTGTTGACTTTTATAAAAAGTGCTCTTAATAAAATTATTGTGTATAATTAAAAAAGTAATATAATATTGGGTGTTCTATTAAAAAACATAATTTTCTTTTTATAACAGAAAAACGGTAAACTTGGCAGTAATGCAGAAAATATATATATATATATATATATATATATATTATATATATATAACATATATATATATATATATTTATATATATATATATATATATATATATATATATATATATATATATATATATATATATATATATATATATATATATATATATATATATATATATATATATATATATATATATATATATATATATATATATATATATATATATATATAGACTTTTATAAAAAGTGCTCTTAATAAAATTATTGTGTATAATTAAAAAAGTAATATAATATTGGGTGTTCTATTAAAGAAAATAATTTTCCTTTTATAACAGAAAAACGGTAAACTTGGCAGCAATGCAGAACTCGTGAATATTTTTATTAAACTCAGGTAAGCGGTTTCCTTATTTTTCTTACACGCTGGATATATATATATATATATATATATATATATATATATATATATATATATATATATATATATATATATATATATATATATATATATATATATATATATATATATATATATATATATATATATATATATATATATATATATATATATATATATATATATATATATATATATATATATATATATATATATATATATATATATATATATATATATATATATATATATATATATATTTATATATATTTATTTATTTATACCCGGAAACTGAGGGAGTCCTGCTGGCCATCCAAGACCAAGTCGTTCCAACCAGGAACTATACTAAGTTCATATATACCTAAGTCTGAATATTTTTAATTAACTCAGGTAAGCGGTTTCCTTATTTTTCTTACACGCTGGATATATATATATATATATATATATATATATATATATATATATATATATATATATATATATATATATATATATATATATATATATATATATATATATATATATATATATATATATATATATATATATATATATATATATATTTATATATATATATATATATATATATATATATATATATATATATATATATATATATATATATATTATATATATATATATATATATATATATATATATATATATATATATATATATATATATATATATATATATATATATATATATATATATATATATATATATATATATATATATATTTATTTATACCCGGAAACTGAGGGAGTCCTGCTGGCCATCCAACTATACTAAGTTCATTATGAAGCAGCAGTTGGAAAACACAAAGTGCAGAGTATGCAGGGCGGCCGAAGAGACTGTACAGCATCTAGCTGGAGGCTGCACACCGCTCGCCTCCACCAGATATCTGGACAGACATAACAACATGTGGAAGGTCGTTCACCAGCTACTTGGACTCAAGTGGGGAGTCATACCGGATTTCACAGCATACCATATATATACGCCACAAGCTGTGATTGAGAACGACATGGCTAAGATCTACTGGGACGTTCCCATTGTCACGGACAGGGCAATAGAGCATTCAATCCAGCATTGCAATCCCCCTGGACCACAGCATGTCTCAAACATATGCCACAAAAATTAACAATTACACCGCTCTGTCCAGGGAAATGAAAGCCATGTAGAACCTGGATAATGTCAAAATTATGCCTGTTATTATCAGCACGAATGGGCTGTATGTAATGGAATGTATAAATAAATAAATATATATAAATATATATATATATATATATATATATATATATATATATATATATATATATATATATATATATATATATATATATATATATATATATGTATATATATATATTATTTAACTTTTGTACGCTGAGTCAAATGCTAGAGTCAAAAATATCAGAACAGAATCAGGGGAGGAGAGGGAAAAGCCGCCTTAACTTTTTCTGCGTAGAGTTTTTGGAAAAGTTTAATTCTTTAGGATGCACCGTTTTCTTGAAAAATTGATTTGAAAATTCTCTTACATGACATTAAACCCGCAATTTGGAGTTGAAAATAGAAACCAAATTGTTTAATTATTTACTGAATCCCAAAATACGATTCATTTTAATATAAGACAGTTTTCAAATAAATTTGTCTCGAAAACGGTGTATTCTAATAAATTAAACCAAGAGTACCTTTTTTTTGAAAACCCAGATTTTTTATAATTTGAAATTAAAAAAAAATTGCGTATAGAAAAGATATATTCCTATTCGGGACGCCTCTAATTTAGTACTGATATTTTTGACTTCAGGATTCGACTAAGCATATAAAAGTTACCAGAATACCCAAATATCATAATTTAGTAATGAAACGATTCGAAAATATTTAGGAGAAACCATCTTCAGAGGGGCTCATTCTCGGGGCTGTAGCCCTTTAGCGAAGCTGACTTTTATATGCTGGTTTAAATTATGAACTCAAAAATATCAATGGTTAATCAAGGGCATCCCAAATGGGAGAGGGAGAGAAAAAAATCACGCTAACTTTTGCTGCGTGTAGTTTTCAATTTCAATTCCAAAATTCCAGGTTTCCACTCTGTTTTCGAGAAAAAATATTTCGAAAATTGTCTTACCACTCTTACAAGCCATTAAATGTACAATTTCCAGTTGAAATTAGAAACAAAATGATTTAATTATTTACTGAAATATCCAAACTACGAAAATAGAAATAAAGAAAACATTGTAATAATTAACACGTGAACACTGACTAGAAGAAAATTCTAAACGTAGTTTCGATAAAGGTAAAATAATTTGTCTGCATTTATTTTTAAAGACTCGTTACATGCGTTGTCGATACCAATCGTGTAAACTCGTTAAAGCCATAATACAAAAGACGCCATACACACTTAAAATTACCGTTGCAATCTATGTCAAGCAAACATTAGCATTATCTGCTAGAGATGGGACATGTAACTCACTTTAATGATGTGCTTCACTGACTCTGGCTCAGTTTACTGAGTCAGCTCACTGAGTCGGCTCAATTGAGCTGCGAAACGAAGGAGCGAAATACACTCCTAACGTCTTTTGACAAGACTCCTGACTCATGAATTGATTCCCGGGCCACAGTTTTGCTACCCTGGCGGCTGGTAGCTGTAAAGGACAGAGGATGGGATATCGTGCTACATTATTTTCTTAAATAGTAAATTGCCTTATTTTGTATTTATTTTACATCTAAACAGCCGAAACAAAAAGATAAAACCTAAAGAGTTAACACCGCTAAGTCGCACCGCATCGGGAATGTAACAAAACAAACAGCACATATTGCAATGCAATTCGAGTCTTTCGGCGTTTGGTCACTGTCCGGCTCTTCATGGACAGGACATCTCAGGATAAAATTAGCAATTCTCGTAAGCCTAGCATTGATCTATTATATATATTTTTTATATTGATTTCAGTTCAGTAATTAGTATTCTAATCAGTAATTGTTATGTTCAAGAAAATTGAGACTCTGGTAATTTGTTTGTCGAATACCTTTCAAATACCTATTTTTTTTTATAGCGAATCTTCCTTTTCGTGAATTTTAACTGGTTAGCCATTTATTGTACATATTTTGATCAGAACTTAAATAAGTGTAACACCGCAATGATGGGAAATTAGTTCAATTATGCAAACAATAAACAAAAATTAACGATTTCAGATTCAGACTGCACACATGTGTCAATATCGCCAGAAAATGTCTGGTTTTTTGTTTGTTACCATATTAGTCCGTTTTGTATCTATTAAATCGTAAATACTGCTTTTGCGTCTAAACAATTGGCAAGTGACTTTGTTATATTATGCATTTTATTAATTGGCAACTAGTAGGTCAGGATTATCCCCAGACCAGTGGCGGCTCGTGGCTACAAAAATAAAGTGTTGGTTAGAGAAAAGTAGGACAGACAAGGTCTAAAAAGTGCATGCAAAACAGTTTTTTTCAAATATCGGCCTCTACACAGCCACTTAAGTTCAAAAAACCAAGAATTTTTGAAATTAATATTGTAGGAATTACCGGAATTTTTAATGTCTTTTTTAGCACTAATTGTCAGCACAGTTGTTTCTCGAGCCTTAATTAAAAGGACCTTTTTGTCATCTTCTTTCCAACGGGGAAATGGAGTTTCTATGGAGAATTCATTTTCAATTACACACACGCGCCACTCCTCCAAGGAATAAAATAAAAGACAGTCGATAAAATACTGAATAAAGCGCGATCGCCGCGGTCTACTTTAGGTACAATACGAACGGAAGAATTAAACTGCAGCTCTTCCCTAGAAGCCCGGCAACGCATTATTTTTAAGCATTGTTTTCGTTTCCCGCTGGAAGATTATTGATCCGTTGGTGGACAAACGAGTTTACTGCCGGTGAGGTGGGCGCACATACGGGTTTGCTTTATACGCGCAAGTATATCATTTGGTTTTCTTTAGGTTTCTGACGAGCGGGCGGCGGCAATACTACGAATGCTTTAAATTTAACATTGCAATTATTGATAATTTTTAATGAAATGAATTAGATTTAATATTGAAAATTAGTATATTGTATTGATTTTTAAAGTGTGTTAAAAAATAATTTGCCAGGTTTTTTTTTTTGGGGAAGAGGCACTTCCCCTACTTCCTCCGAATAGCCGCCACTGCCCCAGACCCCGTCATAGACAGTGCTGGGGCACAGAGCTGGTGATTTTTTGGTTTGACTTACCATTAAATAGCCGTAGGGCTGCAAGAGCGAGGCAAGGAAAATAGCAGCTTATCAAGGAAGTAAAAGACGGATTCTCTTAAA
Source organism: Kuschelorhynchus macadamiae (assembly GCA_030620095.1). Classification (NCBI taxonomy): domain Eukaryota; kingdom Metazoa; phylum Arthropoda; class Insecta; order Coleoptera; family Curculionidae; genus Kuschelorhynchus; species Kuschelorhynchus macadamiae. Next base: position 118,346 of record JAUTXW010005312.1, read on the forward strand.
AACCCCATGCCCCGTTTTTGAGTTATTCATCCTCAAATTGCATGGATCTTCTAACCCCAATTTCACTTTTTTCTTCCTTCTTTTTCATAAAAATTGACTGAATTTGTTGTGAAACTGTCACAGGCAATAACGAATATACATAAAAATTCTGTTTCTGTTTATAGTAAACTGAAGAAAAGGCTCTGCGATGTTGCCATGTTGTTTGATGACTACATTTTTTTTACCTCAAAACAAAGCCAAAACAAATGAGGTAACCAAAAAAGCATTTTTGAATGTAATTGTGTTTAAATATCGAACTGCGTTTTTGGTTAGATAAGGTTAGGCCGTTTTTTGCTTTTGATGCAAAAAAGTGTATCAATCAAAATACTTGGCAACATGGTGTCTTTTCGGCGATTAGCCATTCATCTTTTTAAATTTGAAATTCTTGTATAATTGAGTTAAGTAAATTTTATTACTTATTTCATAGTTTCTTTTTTATAGTAACATTTATACGGTATCATACGACATCGACGCTCAGGCCAGTGAAGCCCCTCGCACTTTGTATTAGGCCTTTAATGATAATGTCTAACCTGGTGCTATACCGGTACCAATCCGCCTAGTGGTACTGATCCACCTATGTATGTAACAAAATATCCGCAATTAATTTGAATTAATTATTGTTTTTTTTTTCAGTTTTTTATATGTTTTTATATATGTTTGTAGTAGTTTTACACAAAACCGGTGAATTTTTATAAAAAAAGGAAAAGGGAGAAATTGGGGTTAGAATGTCTATAAACTTGGAGGGTAATAAGTTAAAGACGAATCACAGCACCAGAATTTTAGGCAGATTATGCCACAAGTCCTTAAAATCGGCGATGGTGTCGAAAAAGTAAATAATTATTACCGGAAAAATTTAGTTAATTCCATAATAGTTATTTTATGCGTATTGACAAATATTTGCTGTTTCAAATTGTCTGTTTTTAATATAATTTTGGTGTTTTTTGTTGGCTAATGAACGCAAGATTTCACATACCTAAAATTTACCGATTTCACAAGGATTTTCATAAATCACATATTTTGTACTTTCGTATTTAATATAAGCACGTTTAAAGAAATCAAACGTTCACACATTATTTTACACGACAAAAACGCGTTCATATTATTTTCGGAATTATTTAAAATTATAGTATTTTTATTAACAATGTTTCAATCTAGGGTACTAAGAATGTAACTGTCTATAGTACTACTAGGATTATAGTATCTATAATCCTTCTAATTAAGAATGTAACTAAATAAAGATTTTTTTAAAACTAGATATATAATTATCTGGAACCAAAAATTAAAACAATATGTTCTGTCTATTTATTTAAAACGATATTAAGTACCTGTTTTTTTAGATGTAAACATCGGAAAACATTTATAAATTTAATTGCTTGTTTATTTATTTACGTAATACATTTAATACAAGTTGAAATCAATATTAGAAATGTGTGTAAGTGTTGCAATAAGCACGTGCGTGTTAACATTTACATGTTTGTCTTTAAGCAAAACATCCCTGTAGGCGATTGTTCACTGTAGTGGTTAAAGCTATATCGGTAGTTGGGGGGATGGGGTCAGACTAGCCCTAACATGTGGATATTGACTGCCTAAGGGTCTTGTTTACCTTGGTACACTGCACTGATATTACGAATGTCTGGATTAATTTAAATAATTGAATAGGATTGCAGTTTTTTAAGTTACAGGAAAGTCATGATTTTTATTTCAATTTTGTGAATGAAATTGATTCTAAGAATGGAAAAAATTTTAGAAAATTTTATTAGAAACCTAATTAAACTTATAGGGTTCCAGTTATGCATATCGAAAATAAGCAGTATCCAAGAATTTTTTAGTTTTCTCTCTCCCTTATGAATTTAGTATTTTGCGCCAATTTAATTTAGAAAATGTTATTTATTATATTATTTTTTTAACAAATATAATTCTAATCAGTTTTTGTGTGTGTATGATGAAAAACCATGATGAGATTGAGATCATCGTTTTTTGTAAAAATAATATTCTAGGTAAAAAAGTCTTGGATTAGTGGGGAGGGTGTAGTCCAGGGAATCCATACTTTTGTGTATGAAAATTTGCCAACATGTATGTAATAAACCAATTTACACATGGTCTATAAAATTTCTCCGATCAACCTTAAAAACTTTCGGGATTGACATCCCTGGTATAGGTAAATATAAACTTGCAGCTCTTATTTCCTAAGTCACTCATTTAAAGAGCAAATAGTATGTATAAAAAGATAGACTCCTATAGAGTTAGTTAAAGCCTTCATGTATTTAAAGAATTAGCTCAATATTTAAAGTATAATAAAGTATCAAACATTGAGGCCAGCTGCATCCATTTTCCAAAATTTAAGTTTTATTGTAAAAACCAAAGATTGTGTGGCGCGAAGTAATAAATTACAGTAAAACTTGCTATTAACGGCCATCTAAAAAATAAAATGTATTTGAAGTTCGAGGATTATCTGTCACCAATTCATCAGGTTATTACATAATAAATATATTTTTTTGGCCTTCGGCTTAGCTTATATAGCCTCGAGAAAAAAAATTAATTTTTTCTAAACAATCTAAAAATTTCGGCAGGTTTTTAGGTTGAATATTATAAACCATGTAAATAATAGGATAGAAACATAACAAAATCTCAGATATTAGTCTCTAATCCCTACGAACCTAAACAATTAAAAAGAAAGTATACACACTTCTCGTATTGGGGCGAGTGCAAGACATTTTATAAATACACACAAAACACAGGTGGACCCGGATAGGTAGGTTGAAAAACATTTAAGGAAAGGGAAAAAAGGTGGCCGATATCTACGCAAACAGATCAGCTTTTCAAATAATTCATAAAGAATTTCTCTAGACTAGGATCAGTACATACTTTAGTCATAAAGGAAATATGATTTAATGGAAGTAAATGTAGTTTCGTTAGTTCGAATGAAAAATATGATACGGATTCTGTGTTATGGAAGAGCTAAAAATTCTATGGTTTAGGTTATCTAATGATTCATTATCACATGAACACAATGACGTGTCAGATAGTTTTAATTTTTGTAGATGTTTGTTGAATCTTCCATGCTCAACCAGAATCCTAAAATAAGACACAAACACTTTGCGAGATAATTGCATTCTATGGATAAGAGGTATCTCGTTTAGATTATGGTAAATTAATGAGTACTGAGTAGGGGAAGTCAGTGCATTATTTATATATAATTGTTTCCAGGTCTCCTGTGTATTTTCTTTGATATCTAAATAAACCTGAATGTGGATTAACTTCTGAGCGAAGGCCTACTGAACGTACTTTCTTTGCTGCTTTATCCGCAAGTTCATTTCCAGAAAGACCTAAATGATCTTTTGCCCAAACGAATTTATTATTAATTTTTCTAAATGAAAGTGTAAAGATTAAGTTAATACTGGCAACAATAGGATGCTTGCAGTTAAGGTTATTTTTTAGGGATACCAAAACACACTCAGAATCAGGTATGATCGCGTTAGATATTGTATTATCTAAACTGATAAATTCTAGTAATAATAGTAAGATTTAAACTGATCTAAAACGTTATTTAAAATGTTTTTATTGAGTATTTGTTACTCAGTGAATTTGGGAAAGATTACTTCTATATTTAAATAAGTAATGTTTAATGTGTTTTCAAATAAGAAATAGTTCTCCCATTTGAGAATAATATTATTGTTCTTTGCTGTTGTAGTAAAAGCTTTAGCAAGTGGAGAGCTTTTTTTATTAGACCAAAACTGTAGTGTTGGGTTATCTATAGCTAATTTATTTATTCTATTTAAAAGGTTGTTATTGTTGTATTACATATTTTTTAATAAGAATTTCTTCGCTAATACTTTTCTCTTAGAAAATAATGGGGGTTCTCCACACTCTGTCAGAAGCGCCGGAATTTGGCGTGGACTAAAACGGTCCCGTAATTAACCTCAAAGCCTTATTTTGTACTATATCAATTGTTTTGAGGCGTGAATTACAAGCTGCTTCATAAAATATTGCGGTGTTACCTAACAAAGATCTAGTAAATGCTTTAAAAAACATCATGGATGCTTTTGGATCTTAACCCCAGTGGCGGCTCGTGGTGAATTATATTGGAAGGTCAATAACAAATTTAAAAATAAGCATACTTATAATAAAAATAAATATCTTATCTTTAAATTGAGCTTTAAATTCTCTTGAGGTTCAGGTCTACTCTTCGTTCTTTAGAATTGGAAAAATTCTGCATGACACGTTCGTTAAAATTGCACCCACATTCCTTTTATAAACGATTTCTCGATACTTAACATTGCTAAAGCGGATAATTTATTTTGGCCCAACCCCTTAATAAAATTTATAAGCCCTTGAAAAACCCCTGAATTTTCAGATAAAGCCGTTTAATCATGGCCTCGTAGTGCCAGCTCGAATGACCCACAAATCAAATACAATCTATACATACATACGGATACATTTTTATTAAAATTTTTTTCCATAAGCTGTGTCTAGCTGAGTGCGAATATCAACACTTCCGACCGTAGCATAGTTCACCGAACATTTCATCATTTGATCTGCAGAAAACACATGTTTTTTATTTTTCTTTTAAGTGTTTTAAGTCTTTAACACCGGTTTTGCACCATAATGAGTTTGACAAGTCCTTGGAAAATAACAAAAAAACATAACAGTAAAATAAGTTAGAGACCTTACAACCAAATATCCAATTAGCTAAATCGTACATACTTTTACGAATATTTCATTGAACGTGTTTATTTTTGTCTTTATTAGTTTGTCCGGTTTGTCGTATACTAAGTTCTGGCAAATTGCGACCACTTACCTTGAATTCGGTTATTTTCTCAAAATTAAGTTCTTTACCACTCTTTAGTTGTTTAATTTTTTGCACTATGGACATTTTATTTCGTCTACATTTACAACTCAAACATAGACTACCTTGAAATTGTTTATTTTTGCAACATTAAGTTGGTAAGAACTTTCTAGTTGTTTATTTTTTTGCACTAGTCACTACCAACATTTTATTTCCTGTATATTTCCAACTCACACATGGATCATAAAAATAAAAAAATATATATTACAAAAAACAGTATATAAATGAATTTTCATCGGTTAAAAACGTCCGAAACAATATCGATCGAATTATGGGAAGAGACCGGCTGACGACCCAAATCGCGATTTCATATTCCATTTGCTATCACGTTCGGCTGCCGCTCGGTAGCTGTGAAATCTTCGGGTACTTTCGTCAAGCTTTAAGGTAATCAGGGCAATTCGGACTGCCCAGTCTAGCTTAGTATAGTGTATTTTATTGTGCTTAAGGAACGCAAAGACACAATTCGAACCGCCGCGCGCGGCTAATAGTGTAGGGTATTTGACTTTTCTCAAGATTCGCGTTTTATTACAACTATTAGGAGGGACGGTCAAACCAATAATTTTTTGAATATGAAAGAGCCGCCACTGCTTAACCCCAAGACCTTGGCACAAAAGCTGTCAGAATGTTCAGATTATTATCACCTTTCTCAATAACATGATTAATATGGTCCTTCCAAGACAATTTTTGATCCAAAAACATTCCCAGGTATCTAATGGAATTCACCGACGGGATAGGAGTTTTATTAAGTATCATGAAATTCTCTTTAACAAGCCTATGTCGTGAAAAAATTAACAAAAGGATTTGTTATTGGATATACTAAAGTCATTTTCTGGAAAGTATGCATTACCCAGGTACAAAATATGATTTAGATTAGTTTTACATGCTATCATGTTTTTTTTGGAATAAATGCATAGGAATAAATTATCCTCAAGAATATTTAGATTTACATTTTCGTATGCACTTGATACATCCAAGAATAGAGCTGCTAGGTAGTCAATAGAATAGAAAATGTGTTTTGAATATCCGAGCCATACAATCGCCTAAAACCAAATTGGTAAAGGGAAGCGTATCTTTGTTTCTTTATATTATTATCAAGTTCTAGTAAGGATATAGGTTGTAGTAAAAAATGATGTGTATCTGTCAAGATTTTGGGGATTTCTAAAGTGACCATATCCATGGCTATTTTTTTAATGAACAATTTAGCCGACTCACTTGACATGGAATTAGTAAGAGTAGAATTTAATCCACCTTTAAACTGAGTTAACCTTTTTCCAGGTCGTAGAGGCTGGAGTTTGAGCATCTGGGCTACTACAAAAAGTTCACAATTTTTGTCTAGCTTTAATTTTAACACTTAGCTACAATTTTTTTTATTTGAGGAAGTTTTTCATAGTTGTACGACTTCTCTACTTCTTCATACGCTTGTCTGAAAGTAATTGACATTCCTCATCCCACCAGAGGATGAAACATCTGCCCAAATTACTTTTCATTTTGGAAAAAGTGGAATTGGCCGACACTTGGACGGATTGACAAATAAAATCTATAATTTTAGTAGCATTATCGGACGTTTTATTACAGTTAAGGGTTTTTTGATCCAGCTCTTGTGAAAACCAAGCTCAGTCAGCGTTTTTGGGTTCTCATCCTAGAGATAGGATATTAGAACCAATATGTTGCATAGACTAAATAATGGTCAACTTAAGACGAAAATGATCAGATCCGTACGTATATTGAGAACTTCCCAATTTTATTTATTATGCAAATTAGAGGATATGATGATTAAATCTAGTGCAGACCCAGTGTTACTCGGCCTTTCGAATTTGGTAATTCCACCTTTATTCGTTATAATTAATTTGGAAATTCTTCAATGCATCAGTAAGTGTTACTCCAATAGCATTAAAATTAGCGATTATACAATATTTATTTACCATGGAAAATATTTCTGATAATGGTATATATATATATATATATATATATATATATATATATATATATATATATATTCGGAGGTCTATAAAGTGATTGACAGAAGTTTTGAGTGTTTTTAAAAGTATTGTTGACACCACAAATATATCCTATTATTATTTAAAGTAGAAAAATCAATAATAGAAAAAGGAGAGGATTTCCCGATAAAAACGGCAACACCTCAAGGTCTATCCCTCCTAATAATGTTATGTTTATACCAAGTTTCACAGATAAAGCCTACAGCGAAATTAGTATCCTTAGTTAGATTTTATAGAAAGTTATGGTTACAAAAGGCCGATCTAGCGTTCCAGTAAATGAAAGTTACTTTTGGAAGGAAGAGACGCGTTCATGAAAAATGTAGATTCAATTTACTGATATCATCAATGATGTCATTCATATTAGAAGATGATATGGCTTTAAAAGAAGAGATAATTTGATATTTTATTTTATTTGGTAAAGTAGCAAGGTCATCATGTTTTTTTATTTGATGAGGTTCAATCCAGGGTGCCCCCAAATAGGACCAATCAAACTCTCTACTTATAGGCTCAAAATTGGGTCTTCTATAAGTTAACTTTTCTCTTTTTACAACTAGAAATATCTCTAGATGTACAAGGCTGTGACAGCGATATTTCAGTAACTCTTTTTAGGAATAGAATTATTGCTTTGTGGATTGTTTTAATATGTATTTAGCTCAGGAAATTCTATATAAGACGGCATGAGTGGAGCAAATTTATTATTTGAAACTAGGATTAACTACTTTTTCTGCTTCGTTAAAAGAAATATTGAGATTCTTTGATATTTTTGATCGATATATTTAGGACACTTTTTGTCGCTAGATGAACGAGAATCAGACTTAAAATGATAACACTTCTTTTTGCAACCATCACACATGTTGTTTCTACATCCTGTTTTGACCTTGTATTGTTCAGCAGTATGCCCAAGATTGCCCATACTTCAAACCATTAAGCATTGCGATACGGGAGAATACCATGTTTCTACTTCGTGTCTAACCGTATACATATAAACATATTGTGGTAATTCTAGCCTATCAAATGTGATAGTCTGGGGACACGAATCAGTTTTCCTTCTTTATCGGATACATATTTATATCTCCTTTGAATCGATTTTATAGAAATAGGAGATTTATTAATTTTTAAAAGTATCTCTTCGTAAAAGAAGTATCAACTCTACGAACTCAGCCTTTTTTTGGGCAATAAAAGAAAATGTTTCGATACTTAATAATATAAACAATATTATTTAAGCAAACATAGGAAATTGTGTCATTTACCTTATGTTTGTTTAAATAACATTCTAAATGCAACAAATAATCTGAACAGAATTAAAAATATCATTTTTCAGTTAAATAAAACACCTCTTTTTAGAAGAATGATTTATTTATTATTAAAAGAACCAAACCTCAATCAACTTTTATTATAAACATTAGTAATGCCAGAAGTAGATGTGCTGGAGCTTTTTAAGTTCGAATGTTCAACAATTAAATTCGTGTTTGACCCCATTTGCTATCTTATTCTTTAAAGAATTCTCGATATAGTCTTCTGTCGTAGATGAAGCCCCAGGATGCTTTAACATATCTGCACCGCATCGACCAGAATCGTGGCCACAGACCTTCTAAAACAATGTCTAGTGTATTCTTCGGGATTCTTTAATCCAAGTTCTGTTGCAACCATTTTTAGTATGCTTCCGAAAGTATTAACTCCGATAGACTGGGAAGTACAATTACCTTGTCTGCAGTGACGACTCGTCAGGGACGGCAGGGTCGGCCAGAAAATATACAGAGAAAATTCTCTTTTTAAAAAAGTCTCGATGTGGCCGTATCCAGTGGCGCAACTAGACATCTACTTTTGGGGGGGCTTAAGCCCTGACACTTATAAGATAATATTGATTATAGGATAAAACCAATTTTAACCATTTTTTCGTATGATTTAATTATAAACTCCCGATATTGTCTAAGTTTTTATGTTTCGGCTATATACGATTTGATTAATATCTATGACAGCTGTCAAAAAATATATATTTTTGTAATAAATTACGACACTTAAAGTTACACAGAACGATGAAACTTGTATATAAAAATTTTAAGGAGTTCAAAGTTATCACTTCTCCTGCTTTACTGGACCTGTTAATAGGAAACCTGCTAAAGTGCCTCCTCCTTTTTGGTCTACCCTGTATACCAGCCCAAGTAGCACATATTATCATATATGGGCTAAAATGCTGTGATATTTGCTAATATCTTTAGCTAATTAGCTAAAATTGCTAGCCAAAATAACAGTTCTATTATAGTATACAGACGGAAATATGGCTAAAGTGGGGAATAATAATTTGGCTATAATGGGGTAAAAATGGCCAATTGGACGACCCACTCTTTTGATTTTGTGGTTGGGCTTATTAGCTACTTTTTGACTTTAAAATCGAACTTTTTTAGCTGAATTCTGATTTGTTTTTTAGCCGAAATTTGAGTAACATTTTTTCCGAAATATACCTAAATAATTTCTCATTGCCTTTTCTTCATTTATATGATAAATCATCAATTGTTTCAAATTATGTAGAAATAGTATTAACAGAGCAATCAGTTAAGAATTTATAAGCCAAGAGGAAATGCAAACATAACAAATCATGGTATCGTAGAAATACGTACACTATGACTTATTGTGTAAAATATTCATTTGACGGTTGGTGGGGACAAAAAACACTTGCGTAGGAACTTTTACTGTTAAAATAATCTAAGATAGGCACATAAAACACGCGTCCCTTCTTGAAACTAAAAATTTCGTTTTCCACAATTTTTTTTTTTTGAGATGTAATTTACTAAGAAAATTCATAAAAGAGTCCCTAACGTAAGAAAACATGCACGAAAATACGTTTTTATAGATAGAAAGAATATGTTTGTTTAAAGTGGTCAAGTATTGGTTGCTGGGTAATTAATTTCATTTTAACTTCAATCATGGCGGATCATAAAAAGCTTTGGGTTATTTTTCAAGCAAATATTCCTTGAAATTGGCCACCTTGTAAGCAGATATTTAGCAAATGGCAATAGTTTTCAAATGTAGCAACATTTACTAAAATTTTGCCAGTAAAAATGCCTACTTGGCAGCGCCGTAACTAGGGCGTGGCGAGGGCGGCATTTGCCGCGGGCGCGAGATTTTGGGGGCACCAAATCCTTCGATAGAAAAAAGGCTTTTCATAATAAAAAAAAATAAAAGAACAAGATTTATTTAGACAATAATTATAATTATTTTAATAAAGGAAAAAAATAGGTGTAGTTTTAAATTACTGTATACTGTACTGTGTTACAGCACTATCAATCAGTCCATATTTTTTACAGAAAAACTTTTCTTTTAACTTTTATCTGTAAATACTTACATTTTTCTATCCTACCAAATTTTGACACGATGCGAGTTATGACAATACATTTTAATTACGGAGTACTGTTCTTTGTTTTTTGCGGCAAGTGCATCATTCATTATTACTGGGACTGTGCAAGAAGTGTTGTGACTGTATTACAGGTAAATTCATATTATTTTAAGAGTGCATTATTTACTAATTATATTGAGACTGTTTAGGGCCAATAATAATTGTATTTAGAGTTTTTTTCTTTCTACAAATATCGTTCAAATTTTATTTAAGGTTGTGTGGTTATGTTTCCGTATTTCATAGAAGAGGTGGGTGAGAACCAAATAAGCATTTCTCATTTCCTTATCTTTTTAAAATAAAAGTCTCTTAATAAACATTAAATTATATTCGCTCTAGGCAAAACTTGGCATACTTCCGTGTGTAAAAGGCTCAGAAAAATAATTTACTATATTTATTTATTTTTGTATTTTTTTTTCAAAATACGTTTCTATGGTTAAGTAACATCCTGTATTTTTTTAGAGCATAAAAGAAGAAAATGCCACCCAAAAAACCATCTGGGGCTGAATATAAAAAATTGCGGCAGTTGAAAACAGATGAAGTTAAAAAGATCGTGACCCCAATACAAAACTTTTTTTCTGTAATACCTAGGCCCAGGTCCAATAGTGTTAATGATAATTCAATAACAGAATCAGTTACTTCTCCGTCCTCTTCTTGTGAGAGCAATTCCAATGTAGACCGGGAATCCGAAGAAAAAGATGATTTAATTATTAGCAATAATAATAAGCCATTAAATTCAGTAGAAAGCTTAAGTTGTGCAGAAGTAACTCTTGATTTGAATGATCCCCAGACTTGGACAAAAGAAAACTTGAGAGTTTGTGTAGAACGCGGACCAGACCCGGGAGATGACATGAATGTATATCCAGTTGTAAATAATAGGCAGTTTGACAAAAAATGGTTTCATAAAGTTCTGGTGAATGGAGAGACAATACAAAGATCCTGGCTGATTTATTGCAGGAAAAATAATTCCTTATATTGCTTTCCTTGTAAACTTTTTGACCGAAAGGTATTTGGTGTTTTTTGCGAAACCGGTTTTTCAGACTGGAAACATTTAAATCCTGCTATTCCTCGGCATGAAAATCTCACTATCTCACAAAGAGAACTACTTGAAATGGAAGGAATTCGATAGAGGTATTAGGATGAGCGCATTAATCGACGATAAAACTGAAAAATTACTTTTGACAGAAAAACAAAAATGGCGCCATATTCTTAGTGTCATATTGGACGCCATTTTACATTGCATTAAAAACAATGATGCATTGAGGGGATCATCAGAAATTATTGGACATCCAAATTGTGGTAAATTTTTAAATACAATTGAACTTATAAGTCATTACGATCCCACAATTGCAAGTCACATTAAATCTCATAGCAAAAACCAAATATCATATTTTTCGCCTATGATTCAAAATGAATTTATACATTTGATTGGACAGAAAGTAAGAAAAACAATTATTTCGAATATAGTCGAATCAAAATATTATTGTTTAATGTTGGATTGCACACCAGACACATCCCACCAGGAGCAAATGTCACAAATTATTAGATATGTCCGATGCAGCCAAACCAAATGTTCCATAGAAGAGAGCTTCATCGATTTTATAAAGGTTACGGGCAAAACTGGAGATGCAATGGCAAATCAAATTACTTCAAAACTGGTTCATGACGGACTTAATATTGACAACATCAGGGGTCAAGCTTACGACAACAGTGCCAGTATGGCGGGAAAATATGTTCAAGCAAAAATATTAAATTTAAATAAGTTTGCCCGGTTTGTCCCATGCTTGCCCATAGTTTAAATTTAGTAGCTTATCATGCAGCTAAATGTTCCCCAGAAATAATAACTTTTTTTGGGACTGTTCAAAATTTGTTTAATTTTTTTGTAAGGTCAACAACTCGCTGGGAAATTTTAGTTTCCACCTTAAAAACTAGGCTTAAGGGCCACAGTGATACCCGGTGGTGTACCCGAAGTGAAGCTATAAAAGCTCTTGTATTTAACTTTAAAGAAGTAATTGACTTACCTAATAAAATACAAGTTGGAGGTACTAATTCGAGTTCAGATTCTGATACTGCCGATTCTAAATCATTTTTAAAGTTGCTTTTGGACTATAAATTTGTATGTCTTCTTGTTTTCGCAATTTTAAGTAAAATTAATAAAGTTAGTATACTTCTGCAGGGAACATCTGTAACGGTATTGGATGGGTCTAATTTAATAAAAGGGCTTGTTGAGGAAATTCAATCCCTTAGAGAGAATTTGCTTGAAAATGTCCTGCAAAAAGCTAATCAAATTTCTGAGTCCGTAGATATGGAACCAGAATTTGCAATTAGAAGAAAGAGAAAAGTAAAAAAAATGGTAGAGGAGTCTTGCTCTGACGAAGCAAACAATTTAAGTGAAATTAACAAATTTAAAATCTTATGCTTGCAAATTGTTGATGTCATTCTAACTAACCTGAATTCACGGTTTTGTGCTCTTCAGAGCGTTGCAGATGATTTTAATTTTTTAACTGGTAAATCACTTAAGATGTTTTCTGCAGATGACATGAAACGACATGCTGCTGATTTGGCTCTAAAATATGACCAAGATTTAGATGCATTTGAATTTGTTAATGAAATTGATAGTTTTAGGTTTCAAGCATCTTCTCATATTGAAGACTTACAATCTTTAAGCCATTTAGAAATTTTAAATTTTATTAGAAAAAACGAGTGGGAATCTGTATATCCAAATATTGATATCGCTCTTAGAGTGTTTCTTACCTTGCCAGTCACAACAGCTTCATGTGAAAGATCATTTAGTAAATTGAAACTAATAAAAAATTATTTAAGATCATCGATTGGGCAGGACAGGCTCACTAATATGGCCATTTTGAGCATAGAAAGAAAATTATCTTTTTCTATTGATTTTAATGAAGTCATTGATGAGTTTGCGGCTTCAAAAGCGAGAAAAGTTCAAATTTAGTTTGTTTTTTTATACCCAAAGTTTAGCTTTAATTTCTGTTTTTTTTTTGTTATTTTACCTAGTTATTCGCTTATTTTGTTATTTTGTATTTTAGTTGGTGTAATATTATCTTGTAACATCTGAGTTGTTTTTTTTTTGTATTTCATGTTATATTTTATTTTAATGCCAAATTTAGCCCTTTTGTACCTGAGTACCTGTAAAAACAAAAAAATTATAATAATAAAAATTATTTGAAAAAGTTATTTGCTGTTTTCATCTGGTTATAAAATGTATATAATAGGGGCGCCGCCCTAACACAGGCCGCGGGCGCAAAATTCCTAGTTCCGGCACTGCTACTTGGTTTGCCTTTAGTACTCGCTAAAAAATGGCTAATTTAAGACACAGCATAACAAAATTAAACGATGATTACCCCAAATCGACGTTTTTCTATAATATGTGGTGAAATATTTATTCTTTTTATTAGACATGTTGTATCGTAAATAATTTATATTTTGTTTTTCTAAATAAATCTTCAGTTTGGTTAAGTATAGTTTTATAGGTAATAAACGTAAATTTGAAAATGTGGCATTTTTTGGCAATATTAAAGCAAAAATAAGCGAAATAAAACTACCCAATTTTAGTTTAATTTTGAAACAAAAATGTGATAATAAAAGCCATATTTTTTCCTCTCAATTTTTGTTGTCTTAAAATGTCATAATCTGGCATTCTTATATACCTATTATTACTATAATTAAACCTACATACTTGCTAAAATATGTACGGTGAGCATTTGGGGAAAATGCCTACTTATTTATTATATTCTGACCTCGATTTCTATTGATTAAAAATGTCATATTCTAGCATTTTAAACAGCTATGCTTACGATAATTTAACTTCAATACTTACTAGAATAATATATGTGGCCATCCAATATTACAAAAAAAAAGATGGAGGTTTAATTATCCTATAAAAGATATTTTTTGGCCAAGTAATTATGCTATAGCCTATCTACATTAAAAACTGCTACTTTTGGAGCCAAAAAAATCTAATTTGAAGCGAGCTTTCGTGGCTAGAAAACAAACCAAGAATCATTTGACAAATCTCTTGTTTTTATGTGTTTTTTAAGGATAACTGGCAAAAAAGCTCATCAGCTAATTTGTGCTACTCGGGAGACGAACATGGTTTTGATTCAAAAAATTAAATAACAGAAGTTTCGCCATTTTTTGAAATATCACCTCAATTTTATTTTAAATATGTATAGTCGAGAAAGATTAAGTATCTACATCAATCACTTTCATGATTTTTCGATGTTAGAACATTTTCTCCACTTATTTTTGTTTTCAGTTTGACTATTATCGGTTTTGCGTAAACAAAATATGATTATTTTTACTCTTTTAAACCCCTTAAAAAATATCGCTTACACTTTTCACTATTTCTCAAAACTTTTATTTTTCTCAGTTGAATACTAGGTTTTTACAGGTATTAATTGTAATTATTATAAAATGAGGCTACTTATTTTAAAATTAATTTTAGTTAGTACTTTGCTTTAGTCATGACTAATGATAGTTAATATATTATATTAGCAAGTTTAAATTCATGTTACATGTTTAAATGTGGTGACAAAATAAGTGCAAGTGAATATTTTCATATATCATTTGCAATTTGTTTTAGAAATCGGCCGGCCGCATCGTCGTTCTTTCTGGACAATGTGCTTTTTTGGTTGTGTATGTAGCTTCTAGTTTGTTGGGCATCTATTTTATTTTCCTCTTGAGGCAAGATACATTAAAATATCAAAAAATTAAATTGACTGACTAGAGCGCTTCACTAAAATTTTTTTTCTGGTTTATTAAATTTATACTCTAGCCTAGGTCTGCTATATATAGGCTGATAACTACCTTGTTATCATTGAAGAAATAAACGGAAAAAATAAGACTGGTATTTAACTATATTTGGACGCGGCACTAATTAACACCACATTGGCCTCAAGGACGATTTTAGGAAACCCTTCTGGGGGGAGGGGGATTAATTTAAAAAAAAAGTTTGTTAATATATTTTATTATAAATGGTACGAGAAAAACATAAATACCTATATTTTTATCATACTTGTGACATAAGTTAAAAAGCCTCTAATAAATAGTTATAGAATAACGACCAATTTTTTTCCTGTAGCAAATTTAAATTACATTGTTCATATTTACATCAATACTCTATCTATGGATATTCAAGAGATCCAATTCAACAGGTCGCTCTTGTGCTATAGTGTTTCTAGGCAAGTTTTTAATCGTAATTTCCACGTAAAAATATGTAAATTACAAAGTATGACCGTTGGAGGGGTGAGGGGGGGGGCAATTACCTCATTACCCCTTCACTGTAAAACCGCTTTTGATTGGCCTTGAGTCTCGGCCTACCCTAAATTTTAGAGTACTAGCCGTCACTGCTTGTCTGTAACATGTGAGTTGCATTAGAAGAACGAAGTTCAGCACAATTTCGAAAAATATTTATACAGTTATTACCTGGCACATTTCCTTTTGTCATAATATTATCATAGCAACTTTCGTGGATAAATATGTTTGATCATCTGCGGTACTTAGAAACTTATATACTTCTTTCTTTGTAAAAAGTCTGGACTTTTTGGCCTTGTAACTCTCGGAACTTTTTTCAAAAATGCGATTGATTGAGAAAATCTGCTTATATCTTGACTTTTCTTAACTGAAATGATAGTTCTCAACATTTAGTAGTGAGTCCATAATGTAGATGGTTTCTGGGAGCATTGCGTTGCGAAAAACTAAAAGAATTTTCTCAGACACCTTCTTTACCTTGTTAGCTTTACACCAATCTTCAAACTTTTGGTACTCTAACTCTTACCGGGCCTTGGATTTTGTCCGAACTAGAATTGAGTTGGCTCCGTTTTCCGCTGCTTCTAAATCAGAGGGTAAACTTCCATCAGATTCACTCATTTTTGGGTTTATTTGACAAAGTTTCGACATTAACTGTGCGAAAGATAACATAAGAAAACTTGAACCGTTAACTTAATAGCAGGTATTTTTTGTGTTCATAGAAAATACACCAGCTTCTTGTTCCCCCATTTTACACTTTTGCCAAGTATATTTTTCTTTCTGTTATTAAATAAAACTAGATAAGATTATGTACAATATTCTTGTTGTAAATTCACGTTACTACGCGAGGGATTTATTGATAAAACTTCGAATCTTTACAACAGTTATATTGCATATCACTTTTACTTAACGGAATTTAAATATTTTGTGTTACTCATATATCACTAAAAATATGTTAAAATTTACTGATTTTACACTTATTATAACTAACATATAGCGATAAGATATATTACTTATAAAACCGTAGGAAATAATGAGATTGAAGAATAATAGGCCTCTCTTATTTATTCTATAACTTTTTATAAACCATAATAGATATGCCTAATAACTTTGAAAAAAAATTAATTACTCTTAACATGGAATGATTTATTGTTTTACAATAATTAACAATGTTTAATTATTATTATAATACTTTCTAATGTATTCGCAAAATATAATCATAAGACAATTAACGGAAGTGTATACACAATTAAGTATACTGTAAATTACAACTTTAACAGATATTTTAAATCTAATCAGGGAAGTGCTTCCAATATTTAATTATTTTTTCTAATGCCTATTTGGCGGAAGTATTTCCGTTTTTTGATGATATTGTCCTCTAACCCTATAGCGTTATGCATTTACGATCTTACGGAAATAATGTATTGAACAATGGAACATTTATAAAATATCCCAAGACAAAAGATACCTCGTATAAATATTTCTTCAATCACATCTCGCCCTTCGAGTGATTATAAAATACACAAATAGAAGTTCAAAAAGGTTTCTACATTTTTTTCATGCCAATGATCATTCATGTCAATTCCAATCTTGCTTTATTGTTGTATCAAATGCAACATATTATAATAGATAAAAATTTCTGGCTTATCTTGTTTGTTAAGACAATTTATGAAATCAAAAATAAGAAAATGAATGCTTTTAAATGAAATTGGCGTTTCTTTGCCTTTTATGGTAATCGTTTACAAGGGCTTTAGATTGAGCAAATGACAATATACGGGGTATGTGAAAATGTCTTTACACATATTTATAACAAAATTGACTTATATTTTCGCGAAAAATAGAAAACAGAATTTTTGATTTATTACTTGATAGACCTAGGTATAACCTTTGGCTACCTCTTAGTTTTGCTCTTTAACTTTTTTGCAAATTTTGTTTTTATTATTCGAGATCTATTTAAAAATATTTTCGAAATCAAGTTCAATTTTAGATCTGATATTTAACAGGTTAAACGTTACTTTTGGCAATTTAATATAAATAATGTATATAACAAAGTACAAAAATTTAAAAAATAAAAAATATATTCCGGTCTATACCATTACAGAGCCACTTCTGTATGCATACACTTCTTGTACATATCTATTGTTTACTCTAGTATCCGAGACCTTTAATATAATAGCCCAAACCGACTCTCATCAGAGAGTATCACATAATTCCATTCTACACCCCAGTTAAGCCAAAAGTTTAAATATTTTTGTATTTATTTCTACAGATACGCTCTATAATGAAGTGACAAAGTACCATGCAACATGTTAACATAAGATTAAACAGATATCAGTAATATAATAAATAATTCCTCATTCTATTAATAAAATTGCAGGGATAAATTTATTCAGGTTTACTTACATTTAGTTATCTCTAGGTAAAAAGCCCTAAATAAAAAAACAGTTTCAATTGAATTTTGGTATAAAGGTATAATAAAATTAAAAAAGAAACAGCATTTCCCTCTACCATCTTTCAAAATTAAAAACATTAAAAAAAATAAAATTTAACAGGTAAGATAATTCACGTAAGTAACGTTTTTATTGTCATTTTGCATTATTTTTTAAGCAAAACTTTCTGTAAGCTCAGTTTTTAGTTTTGGTCAAATTTAAAATAAATCTCATATAATGAAGATTTTACTGGTCGGATTCTATATGGAGAAGGATAGGAGTGCTCTCCCCAACTGAAAGCTTGTTCCATTTTTCAGAAAACATGATGACTGGGAAGAACTGTTAAAATACTGAAAATATAAAATTGAGCGATCAAAACAAAAAAGTGATGTGTCTGGGCGAGAATTAGTGTTGTAGAGTTGTGCTCATATAGGGTTACCCCTATATGAGCACAACTCTAAAGCTTCTTTTATCTAATATATTTTTTATGTTTTTTTTTGTGTGTAAGTAACTTTTGTCTGAAATGCAGGAGGTATTGAGTGATTTGCGTATAATATTTTAATTCCGTTAGGTTTTTTATTTTAAGTTTAAAAAAAACAATTTTTTAGAATCGTTGTAGTTTAACATTTTTATTGTACGTCTGGTATATATGTCGGTCTGCATGGAGACTACCTCCATACGAACGCCCAACAAGAAGATTTCAAAATGCCAAATGCTGTTCTTTTTAGAGCAAGGGTAGTGAATGAGCAGGTATATTGCCGGAATTAACACAGATCGCATGTTTCTATACCTAGAAGATTGAAAATCAAAACAATATCAAAAGGGACACTACATAAGAATCTGTTTTCATTTATTTTTATTAGGTGTGGTTCCGGCAACGTAAAAATATTAAAAGTATACAATTAATGATGTAATGAGAATTACGTTGATCAGCTGATTACAAACACAAAATAGATTTTTGTTACTATTTCGCTACAATAATTAATACTAAAATGCCTTAACGAGGAGCTGTTTTCTGCTGGCAGAACGACTCACCTTGACAAAATCAACATGATAAGATCACAGCGATAAAATTTTGTTGAACTATGTATTTTTTTATTTTATTTCCATAATAACTTAAAAATGATTAAAAACTTATTTTGGTGTTTATTATTTATTTTTCTCGTCAAATAGTCATGTCGAATACTATTCGAGAACACATTTTACAGGGAAAAATTTTTCTCTTGTAAAATTCAAGGTTGGTGCTTTTTGGCAATTTCACTCAGGATATAATTTTTACCAAAACCGATTTTGTTAAAAAATATCATTCGCGAAATCGCCTTGCAAAAGATTTTATGACAATTGAAAAAAATATACCACTTTTATTTTCAATATGCGCGGCTTCCTTGTAACAACGGCAAAGTTCCTGAAGTAGTGTTGGTCTTTCATAAGAAAGAGTTAAGTTCATTCTAATGTGCAATAAGTACAAGAGGCCAACAAAACTGATTAAAAACTGAGGGATGCTTCAAATTTAGATCTAAAAATTCTTTAAAAAATATTTAAAAATTTTTAGAATTAACTATTACTCTCCGTAAATCGTTTTTTCTTCTAGTTTTTAGATTTCACATAATTAAAGAAAAGCCTTCTGTCGTTCTTCTCTCGTTTAATCAGAACATAATACGGATTGGGGCTAAATAGCCCAAGAGCTCTTGACAAAAAACTGCAAGAGTTTTGTAATGGCTCGTATTTCAATATGATGTAGTATTAAGGATATACATGCGTCAGCACCCACTCGCCATGTCAGGTAGTGGCACACCTGGTGGGGCCCGCTTTGAAGTATGTTAAATTATTACATGCGCCACTACAAGTGTTTCCTAATAGTTGAAAATTGACATTAAACTGGTTTATAGTACAAAAAAAAACGCGAGGACCACATAGTTGTGAAACGCTGCGAGTCAGCACTTCATGTAAATTGTCGCAATAGTGATGTCGTTACAAGGGTTTTGTAATGGCTGAAAATTTGGTTACTAATTATTATATATAATTAGATGGCGCATTAAGTTTGCAGTGGAGTTATACGAATATGGGGCACGTTCACCAGATGGTCCAGAAATGGCTGTGAAGAAAAACATATTGGTTTTATAGAAAAAAATACACAATAGAAGGGTAACCACACGATCAAGTATATATAAAAAAAATCATGTAAATTGGTGCAGTACAACTCTCTCACGAACTTGCTGAAAAAACCTGCTTAGTGTTTTAAATATATAGATTCAAGAAAAAAATAGTCAGACCTCAGTTTAATGGAGCAGACACAGTCAGCAATCGCTCGAAGTGCGAATATCGTGTGCACGCCACTGCGTTCTACTTTTGACGTTGCGAGTGGGTACTAACTCATGTACACCCTTAATACTACATCATATATGAGCCATTACGAAACTATTGCAGTTTTTTGTCACGAGCGCTCCGGCCAAAAGTGTGCCAAACGGATTTTGGGCCGCGACGGAAGAGGCAGCGTTGTTCAAAACATGCATTTCCATAGTTACTCGCTTTCTTTTCATAGCGCTAGATTCGTGGTCTGAACTTTATAAAAAAAATACCTGAATGTACCTCGAATATGGTGTAGGAAAGAATGCTTGTTATGCAGCATATGATTTCCACTTTCTGGAGGTCACAAAATATTATGAATAAACGTTCCTGTTATAAAACGATTCATTTCTTGTAGAAAATTGTTATGCCGGTCATATTTACCTTTAGCCTTGAGATACATTTTTTAGCATTGTTGGAGACTTGACATTTTATCTGTGATGACATTTTAAAGGTTTCTACTAATATATTTTGTTGATTTTGATGGGTTGGTAGGATCTAAGTTTAATAAACCCACGAGTAATATATATTCTTCCTCAGGGCTCTGAAACTAAGAGAATGTCTTTTCAATTTTGATTTTTTCCATAACAAATATTTTTAACAACAAAATATGTATAAACGTAGGCTAAATAATATTATAAGTTTTCTTCTTTCGTTGTCGGTTCAAATAATTATTAAGTTTAAAGGTTTATAACAAAAGACACAAATATACACATTTTCGTTTGTTATAAACCTTTTAATTTAATAATTATCTAAACCGAAAAATGAAAACTTATATAATATTATTTACTTTCTTGGTTTCAGAGCCCTGAGGAAGAATACATATTATTCGAAACGTCGGCTTATTAAAAAAGGTGTTTTATTAAACCTTGATCCTACCAAACCACCAACAAAATCTACAAGATTAAGGAACATTATCACTAAAAAAATTATTTTCTATTAATTTTAAGTTCTATAACAATTTTTACAAAGTTGAGTGTCTTGACTGACTGGACTATTTTCTTTTTTCCACTATAAAAAATCTGTAAATTGGCCTTTGCCCGGAACTTCATAAGGAATTCTACTATACACAGTTAATACGGTTTGTATATGTAAATAGGTATTTGCTAATAATTATAAGCATAATTTAAAAAATATAATATACATATTTCACTTTTCTTGATAAAAGAAAAGTTTCATTACGAGAAAAATAATGTTAAAAAATCTTTAGCTATTTTTTTTCCAAGATACTCGAAAGTTACCTCATAATAAAACTTCCGTTTTAGTAAGAAAAGAGAAATATGTTACAATTTATATAATATGCAAAATGTTATTGCCAAATAATTATATGCATATATAATCTGTGGGTGGCAGAATTCGATATTTTCGCAATATTGCATTTTTACCAAAATGTTACCAGGTCATACTCATGTGACCAAGATTTGAAGTCAATCAAGGAGGTAGTTTTTTAGCTATGCCGCGAACAGACAGACAGACTTAGCGACGGAATTGAGAAAACATGTTTTTCGACATCTAGGAACCCTGAAACGTGAAGATCTAAAAAAATCTTGGAGGGTGATTTTTTTCATAAAATCATAAGTACCTTTTACGAGGGAAGTATAAAAAGAAGAAACATTGATTGAAAAATAGTTTCTTACACTTATCCACCTCTAAATATTAAAAAAAGGAACATCGTTTTAAATTATTGAACTTTTCTTATTCGTATGCGTCAGTCAATGTTTATTTCAAGATTCAAAACTTCAGATTATTTATACTATTAGTTTTAAAACTGTAGGTCTTAATATTTTCATCTTTCACTCTTTATTGTTAATAATTGCCCTATTTAAAGCAAATAAAATCAATATTTTACATATTTGAATGATCCGTACAAAATGGGGCAATTAGTTGTATGCTACATTTCAAAAATTTAATTGTTGTGTATACCATTAAAAAATAAAAGCACTACTTATACGAGCTTTTATTTACGTCATTCTTATAATTTTAGGTAAGAAGATAAGTGATAATTATCGACTTACCCTATTCAAGGTTATTCCTAAGTACTTATACTACTCTTAATGAAACTTTAATCTATATTTTTATGAAGTTTCGCTTTAATTTACAATTGAGAGTTCTAAAATAAAAAGGGTATAAGGGCAATTTTTAAGAAATATAAGAATGTAGAATTTTACCTCAATCGATTCAATAGAGCTGAATATATTTTTAAATAACAAAATTATTTCTTTGCTTTCAACACCCCGTTGATTGGAAAGAAGAGGCGTATGAGTTAGACGGATTTAGCTCAATCACCTTATTTTTGTCTCAATTATCAGTATTTAGGTTTTGTACCATTATTAATGATCCACTTTGTATTAATCAATATAAATGTTGCAACTAATCGTTCAATTTTTTTAAGTGAAACACATATATTTATCCATTTGAAGTTAGTTTATAATTTTTATATATCACTTAAATCTTAGGCATACCTGAGTATCTAGATACAGGTATTTTGAACAAATAAATATTTAAAATATTTACTTTTAACTACTGGCGCCCATTGGTCAAAAGTCAACAAGTATATAATAGCAATAAACTATCTTATTAATTAATATCTTATATTTCAAAACTTAAGGTTGTTCATTATCAGTTACATCTGTCTAGACAAGGCCTAGCCTTATAACTTACAAGAGGTCGAAATACAACAAGTGATTCTAATTAAAGTTTTGTTAGAAGACCTGTTATTTTAATTATATATTTTATAGTTAGCAAGTAGTTAATAAAGTAGTAGGGATGTTAACAATATCAGTGTATGTACATATTATAACTTACATCCTTAAATCAAGTTTTCCTCTTAAATTATTACGAAGAAAACAAATCTTTCAGCAGTCATAATTGTTTTGACGATAGGAAAAACTTTTTTATTTGTGGGTTTACGAATAAAAAAAATCACTTTTCATAAAAAAATTTGCTTTTCTTGAAACCCTCAAAAATTACTACACTACTAATACTACAAAAGATACTTCGAAAAGTAATTAAGAAAAGTTGCTTAGAATTAATTTTTATATCTAAATGTCAAATCATATTCAATATTTGACATTTTCATCTACAGAGTGGCGCATTTTCGATACTTTTAGGGGGATCTGACAAAACTGCAAGTGCTATAAAAACCGATTGCACATTTTCGAGTTCGATTTACAAATTAACTATTACCGTGTTTACTGATGATGGCTACTTGACTCGTTATTGAGCTACGGGGTGTTTTTTATTTATTTGTTAGCACAGCCCAACAGGTGCTCTGAGCACCCAATAATAGGGCAGAAATTATAATTACATTTGACATTTGTTTGTCGTCTCAGCGACGTTCAGTTAATCTACGTTTTAATAAGAAAATTAATTACTAAAAAAAACTTGTACACAAAAAATGTCTAACGTTACCCAGAAGATGCGTGAAGCCAATGCATCAAAATTACAAACACAAGTTCGGATTACTACTGTTGACTAATAATAAATATAGGAAAATTTGTATGTTCTAGAATCATATTATATTCTGAAGTTGGAGAATATGGATTTTTTAAATTTAGATAGACCATTATGAAACATGTCAATATCTGGGTTTTCAGCACACATATTATTGACTGTGTTCATGCATCTTATTAACGGGGAATTATAAAAGTAGTTAGTAGTTGTTTGGGGTGCTTGCAAGGGATTCCTATGGCGCGTTACGTAAGGCTTACAATTTATACTAATATAATTTAAACAATATGGAGAGTCAACTAAATTATTTACGATTTTAAATACAAAAACACTATCAAATATTTTCCTACGTACATATAAACTGTTCATTTTATAAAAAGATAGATTGCTTTCATATGTATTAAAGTGTCTATGCCTGTGGAATCGAAAATTCAGGTTACTAACCAATTTCTTCTGAACAGCTTCGAGATTATGAATATATTTTTCATAATAAGGGTTCCATACTGTAGACGCGTATTCGAGAACAGATCTTACAAGAGAGTTATCTAATAACATAATAGATTGAGGATTTCGAAAGTCTCTAGTTGCCCTAAGAACAAAACCAAGGATCCGGAGCGCTCTCTGGCATATACTGTTAATGTGATTTTCAAAATTTAGTTTGTTCTCCAAAATTACACCCAGATCCCTGATCTCACTCTTAAGTTGCAACTCAGCATTGTTCAGAAAAAGAGCATGCATGGGGGGACTTGTTTTTCTAGAAAACAGCATAACAAAACACTTATTAATATTAAAAAACAGTCGATTTACGTTACAGTAATGAGAGAAATTGTCAAGGTCACGCTGAAGAGTATTGTAATCTGATATATCATAAATGGTTTTATATATTTTTAGGTCGTCAGCATAAAGCAAGACCATTCAATGTTCAAAGCAAGGAGTAACGTCATTTATAAATATACTGAATAGTAACGGCCCAAGGTGCGAGCCCTGGGATACCCCAGAAGTTACAATTTTTTTTTCAGAAAATACACTATTTATTGCGACATACTGATATCTATCAGCCAAATATGATGTTAGGAGCCTCAGCAGGTTCCCTTGCACCCCGAAAGCCTCCAGTTTGGCAACGAGAGTCGGGTGATGAACCTTATCGAACGCCTTCGAAAAGTCGGCGTACACGGCGCTTACACATTCTCCGCTCTCAATCACTTCCAACGTATCCTGTACAAAGGGAGTCAAGTTGGATAAGGTAGATCTCTTTCTAAAAAAACCGTGCTGTGAATTAGTTATTATTTGTTTACTCCAAAAGAATATTTCGTTAGTTAATATGGATTCGAAAACCTTACCAAATAAATTCAAAAATGAAATATATAATTTGTGATATCCTCTTTTTTGCCTGATTTAAAGATTGGAATGACTTGTGCTACTTTCCACGCATCTGGAAATATTCCCTCGGATAAACACTTATTAACAAAATATGCAGAGGAATTGAAAGGGAATTACAACATTCTTTTAGAAAAATAGCTGGAAACCCGTCAGGGCCTGCACCTTTTCGAGCATCCAAATTCCTGAGGCACTGTAATATATTATTTATATCAATATTTTTTATGTTAAAGTAATTTAGTGAGCATGGTGGATTTATAAGTACGGGTGTGTTATTAGATTCAAACACACTGCTGAAGTAAACAGAAAAAAGTTCGCAAACCGATTGTGGATCCTCTCCAATATCTCAAATATCTCCAAAGTAAATTTTTTGAGGAATTGTTTTGGAATTTGTTTTATTTGAAATAAAAGACCAAAAGCATTTATTGTTTTCTTTAATATCGTTCTCAGTTTTATTTACGTATTTTTGGTAATCTAAATTAATAGCTTTTTTTACTTTTTTTCGGTAATTAGAAAATTGATTATAGACGTTCGGATTTTGTGAGTGTTTCCAATTCTTATGGTGCTTATCTTTCTGTTTTAATAAGCTAATAGTGCTTCTAGAGAACCAAATAGGATATTTACAGTGATTAGACTTTTTTTTCGGAACATGATTATTAAAAATCTTATTTAATTCATAATAAAATTTGGATATATTATTATTCGAATCTCCATCGACAAAGGCCGCGCTCCAATTAATTTCTGAAATACTAACTTCCCACTTTATACCAGGTAGGTTATAATCACCTACAATAATAATTTTATTATCAGGATATTTACTTATAATACCTTCTACTTTACTAAAATGAGATAAAAGATGGTTAGCGTTTGCGTGAGGAGGCACATAGACGCAACAAATAAATAGTGACTTACCACCTTCCAGAGCTACGGACACCCATAGATCCTCCACCAATCCGTTACAAGACCACTGTGGTAAACACTCAGAATTAAACTCAGATTTCACTCCAATCACGCCCCCACCATCACGTTTGCCACTGGTAACCTCGTCACGATCCTTTCTGTAAACAGTATACGAATCGTGAAACAATTCAGAAGAATATATGTTGTCTTTAAGCCAGGTTTCAACAATGCAAATTATGTCAAAGTCGGCTGCTGACGATGACTCCAAAAATTGGAAAGTTTTTGTTCTTAATACTTTGGTATTTTGATAATACAGGTTAAGGTTATTCATCGTGAAATCATTGGTTATGCTAAATTAACACTGAGAAAAACTAAGCAACATTTAGCTTAGCTAGTACGTCCTCACTAGGAACATGTATACCACGACTGTCGTCTGACTTCTTGATAAAGATTTTAGTATCTCTAACCCAACAGTATTTAAATCCGTGCTATCGGCAAAAGTCACATTTTCTGAAACGAAGCTTATAATACGGAGACAAATGTTCATTAACATACACCGGGGTGCTATCTGTGAAGCCAAGGTCCGAGCAAGTAAGTTTTTTGCGAGCAGCATTTATAAAATTACGTTTAGTTAAGCGAGATGCAAATTTTACTATAATGTTTTTGTGCTTATTTTGAACATTGTCGGAAAAAAGGGCCACACGATGAATATCCTCGATGTCAGTGTCTGCCAGGGCAAAATTCAACTTGTCGGCAACATTTCGCACAGTGGAGGTTAGGTCTTCATTTCGTTTTTCGGGAATACCACAAATTTCGATGTTATTTGATCGGCCTATCTGGTGCAAAAGTTCAATTTCCGAACGTAGCGCACTGCACTCGTTTTTGAGAGAAGTCAGTTCTTCACGTAAACCACCAATAGCGTTAACAACAGCCTGAAATCCTTCCATTCTTTTGCCAAAATCATCTATCTTGTCACCGTAATAGTTAAGTGACCTTTTAAAATCGGCTTGTTCGTTTTTTATAATTTTTATATTGCTCTGTATGGAATCTATTTTTGTGAGAAGTTGCTGTTCATAGATCATCTTTTCAGAAGTTCCGCAGGCCGAACACTTCCAATAAACTCCAGAATCCACAGGAATATCAATATAGCTCGGAGGCAATTTTACACATTTCAAATGATAAAACTTCCCGCATCGTGCAATACACCTGACGAAAATTAGTCCATTTTGATAGGTTCCTGTATCTCGCTAATTATTGGTGATGGGAGAAAAAAGTAAATTCGTGATTTATGGAGTTTTTTACGTAGAATTCAGTGGCATTCTTACTTTTTCTCTATCGGGACCTACCTGAATGTAAGCCCCGTCTCTATCTATTCCAACTTTTGAGATATGATATAAACTTATATATTTTTTAATGGGACGCCCTGTATATTTTTTCTTAGTTGATTGGAAATTAAATTTCTTTTCCGACGACGCACGGTCCCAAACACTGCCGGCCGGTTGCAGAACGCTTAATTAAAGTTTAGAATGTTTATCAGAATGTCAAATTTGACAGCGAGTTCCTATAGATGTCTTTAAGCAACTTGTCGAAAGCTCGGTTAAATATTCTAAACAGCAATTAAGTTTTGAGCAATCAGGGGTTAGCGTTTGAGTTTTTGCAAAATAATAATTTTATAAATATAACTGCGGTAAACATAGAAACTGAGCTTTTTATTTATATCTTTGGAGGCGCTTGATTAAACTTCACGTTTGATAACTACAAAAACCACTTGATAATATATCTTAAGATATTATATATAATTTCAACAATACCTTTGATAAAATAATTGAATAAATCGAAAAAAAAACTACTTCGCTGAATTTTTGGGATTTGTAAATATTACCTTCCCTCCTTGTGTCTGTTTCATTTTTTCCAGAACCTATTTGAATTAATTTGAATAATAATAAGTGCCATTCCTGAAACAAAATGGTACTTTTAAAAGCATAAAATGTAAAATAAACATGTTCAAGGCCTGCTTAGAGTCGAATTGACTATGGAGCTCACGCAGGTGTATTTAAACTTATTTATATAGAGTAGGCTTTGGAAACAATTATTTGGCGCCATCTTTCCAATATTTTAACAGTTAAAAGTTTGAGTTACACATATTCCGATAAAATCTGCACACATGGCATACGACAATATGCAAATATTTAATATGATAAAATGTTACAATGAGTCCGGTAAAGACAGTGTTGCTGCGTCGGAACTATATTTTAAGTAGTACCCAGAAAAACGGCAGTTCTATGCCGCTATTTTTAAGCGACTGGAGAAAAATCTTAAGCTGCATGGCTACTTCCAGAAGCCAAGGCCAAAGTCATATAGAAATGAAAATAATGAAATAGAATAAATCAACACAATAGCATATGTTCCAAGTTATCTTCGAGGCAGATTAGAGACGAAATAGGCGTTAACAGAAAAATAATTAAGAAGATATCGAAGAAGCACAAATTTCATCAGTATTGCTATAGGAAGGTTCAAACTTTACATACAGGGAAGGCAGAACGTAGACGGCAATTTTACTTACAGTATTTGGACAATTGTCGGAGGGACAATAATTTCTTCAGAAAAATAATATGGACAGATGAAGTGCACATATTTAGCGATGGAATATTCAATCGCCATAGTAATTTGTATTGGGCTGATGAAAATCGTTTTGGATTTATTATGTGATGTACCCTATATAATGTTCGAATATTGGGCTACACGATTTTTGATGGAAATTTAACTACTGAAAGTTATATTGAAATTCTGAGGGAAACTCTGATACCGAATCAAGGCATGAAATTAAAAACAGTTACTTCCAGCAAGATGTTGCGCCGAGTCATAATGCCGGAAGAGTAGCTGAGTTTCAAGATCGACATTTGCTCCAATAAGTGATAGGGTACCAATGGGCTGGTAAGGTGCCTACCTAGATCGCCTGACTTTACCCCATTTTTTTCTGTGGTTTTCTAAAGAATATCATTTACAAAAATAAGCGCAATACCAATACAATGTTGGATGGTTATTTAGTCATGTTTATGTTTAGTTTTGTGTCAATATTTGAAGTTCAATAGAGAATGGCAACGAAAGCGTTAAACAAATTCACTTAGCTGTATTGTTTAAATCGCACTTATATATTATATAAATATAAAAAAATATATATAAATTAAGTATAAGTATTTTACAAAAACTCAGACAACAAGTATTTGGTATCGTTGAGAAGATAATGTAATTTCCTATCGATTAAGAAAGAAATATACAGGATATCCCATTAAAAAGACATAAGTTTATGTCATATCGCAAACACCGAAATAGATAGAAAAAAATTCTTTGTAAAAAACTACATAAAGCACCTTACTTTTTTCTTCTATCACCAATAATAAACGAGATACAGGATCCTATCAAAAAGTATATAAGTTTATGTCATATCTCAAATTTGGAATAGATAGAGACGGGGCCTACATTCAGGTAAGTCCCGAGAGAGAAAAAGTAAGAACGCCACTGAATTCTACGTAAAAAAATCCATAAATCACGAATTTACTTTTTTCTTCCATCGCCAATAATTAGCGAGATACAGGAACCTATCAAAATTGACTAATCTCTAACACAATAATGAATCAAGTTAGCCATGATCAGTATGCACGGTTAAAGTTCATTTGTAAATCGAACTCGAAAATGTCCAATCAGTTTTTATGCAGCACTTACAGTTTTGCCAGAACCCCCTAAAAGTATCGAAAATGCGCCATCCTGTACAAAAAATGTTAAAAAAGTAAAGAGTAAATCAGCTTTATTTTTAAAGATACGCAGAAAAGTAATTAAGAAAAGTTATTTAGAATTAACTTGTAAGGAAGATGCCAATCGTGTTAAGATGCCAAGGTGATGTAGTGAGACTAGTTTCCACGTTAGGTATGTTGGTGATGTGTGAAAAGTTGGTATTTTATTTTCGAATTGAGTTTGGGGTGGACGGTAAGAATCAAATAAACTCTTAGATTATATGATTATATAAGAAAAGTTTGTTATATGTATTTTTTCCTAAATAATTAGGGTGGCATCTATGGATCGGTGTAAGACTCTAAACATTTTTCGGGGTAATATACCATAGATTTATTTTATATTTTATTTATATTATTTATGAAATGACATTTTACTTCTTTATGAGCATCTCACCCTATTATTTTCCTCACAGTAAGCGTTTTTGATTTTTGCTAGGCTACTCATTTTTAATAATCTCAGTAAATATGACTTTAAAAGATGAAATATTTTTAATTTTATAGTTTAATAAAAAAACCATTGCGCATGTTCCCCCTCTTACCTTATATCTAAATACGAAATCATAGCTCACTATTCAAAATTGACATTTTCTAAAATTCTTTGATTTTTTGATCGCGCTGTCCACTAAATTTGGAAAATGCGAATTCTCGTAACTCTTAGAAAATCAATAAATGAAGCTTCAAAAAAAATGTGAAAAGTAAAATACCTTTATTTTACAAAATATGCAGAAAAGTAAATAAAAGCTGTTTGGAAATAATTTTTATATTTTAATATAAAATCATAGTTTCTTAGAATTTATGAACGCTGTGTAAACTAAATTTGGAAAATGAGACCTTTTTCGTAGCTTTCTAAGAATTCTAAGGAATGAATATCTGAATTTTTAAATTTAGCGTACGTTTGTTAGAGTTATCAAGCTAGATACAAAGGAAACAAGTTATAGGAAATTATACCTAACAGATAAGCAGCACAACAGAAACCGACATTCGAAAAACTGTTCTCTGATTAGCCGAGTGGGAAAGCTTCGGCTACGTCTGTTGTTGATATAGACTGTTTAAATGAAACTTAGTTAGCTTGGGCGTTTTAGATGCTGCCCGCTGCATATCTGTTATATTTTTGACTAGCTGGCTTTCATAGTCTATTGACGTTTCATTCCAACTGCAGTAATTTAAATGATTCCACTTTCCACTAATAAACAGCGAGGCACACACAAAAATAACTCAAACTCGCAACATAATAGACGCAGCATGCGCAAGTTGCACGACCTTAGAGTTTAAAACGAATAAAAGAACAAATAGACCGGCATTCATAGGCGTGAAGAAAATGTTTTAACACCTAATAAGTATTTACTTACTAAATTAAGTCTATATTTTTCACAATATAGTTATCGCAAAATTAATGTCCAAAAAAATTTTTCAAAAATGTTAAATAAGCATATTTGGTCAGGTCGTCAAGGGCATATCCAGGTATTAAATCCATAAACATGTTTTATTGAAGAGGAAAGTATTGTAATCTTAAAAAAACTGCCCCCCCCAGATTTTTTCAGATCTTCAGATATTTGGTAAATTCTTGATATAAATCCTATTTAAATTAACCTATTCTTTTCGGAAATAACCACCAATCAACTATATGCATTCAAAAAAAAAGTGTTATCTGAGTGTTGCAGAATTCTGTAGGAGGGAAGTTGTGGGTAAAGGTGAATTTGCCGATATTTAAAAAAATTATAACTTTATTTTTATATTATTATTATTAGTTTTTTATTTACATAGTCTAAAAAAATATAAGAAGGTTTTATTCCAAGAAATGAAATGCTACCGAATATTTAATATAGGATTTACACAAATTACTTCAAAATTAGGATTTGCACTAAAACTTTACCACTTTATACCTATTTTTCCAGTGCAAAATTTCAAGTCAATTAAATAAGTAATCTTTGTACTGAATTTTTAAATATTTTAATCAATTAATTAATGGCTTTACACCAAAATTTGATCACATTATTTCTGTATCAAACAAAATATTTGTGTATTGTTTAATATCCATTCAATAATGATTTTTATCATTTTGTTCCGTCACATTGGACTTTTACCAAAATGTAACTATTGCATCCCCATATGAAACCCAAAATTTCGAGTCAATCGGATGAGCTAGATACCTTAAAACGTGAAGATCTGCATTACATCCCTCTTACGAGGGAAGAAAACGCTACTTATACGGTTGACTGCAAAAATTAAGAGTCATATGGAAATGACATTGTAATATTTTGGTAAAAATCCAATATGGTGGAACAAAATAGCGGCTTAATAAAAAGTTTAAACAATTACTACTAAAAAACTACTACTCCATATTACCTCAAATATTGCACAAAAATTAAGTGTGACATACGGATAAATGGATAATGCTTTGGCAAGGGGCGATTTTCGTGAAACAAAATGGTGGCCTAATTAAATGTTTAAAATATCAGTATCAAAAAGAGCTTATTCAATTAAGTTGAAATTTTGCACAAAAATCAAGTGTGAAACCGGGGATGAACTGACAACATTTTGTCATTTCTATGCCAAACAAAATGGCGTCCTAATTAAATGTTTAAAAAGTCAGTAAAATACCGTTTCCTCGAATAAAGACCTTTTTACGGATAAATTCCTACCAGAAACTGTAAATCTTATTATTTTGGACGTTTACAAGAAAACTCGTTAATGAATTTTATCGATTTTTTTTCCTACAAATATGTCAATAGATTAAACAATTAAATTAAGTAATAGGTAAACATAGTAAGTTTACTCAAGGCAAGGTGTTGTTAATATTGTTGAATACAAAACTAACACAATTTAGTTTGGTCTGATAATATAATAGCACGATTAATTAGCAGCTTTAGATGAATAAATTACGTAATTACAATGTAGACTTTCAATTTTCGTTGCAGTACCAAAGACAATAATTATTTTGCGGTTAGATCATGACTAAAAATAAATATCGGCAAAAACTCTCTAATACACCGACTCCACAAAAAGACAGATAATTTTTACTTCCCCGCGAACGATAACTTGAAAATAAAATGTTTCAATTTAATATAAAAAAAAACTACTTATCCAGTTGACTTGAAGTTAAAATTAAGTGTGGGACAAGGGATAAACTGGTGAAATTTTAGTGTGAATTCTACAGGGCAAATAAAATGGCGGGTTAATAAAATGTTTACATATATTACGGGAATAAAGTTATGAAAAATAATATAAAAGTAAATTAAAAACAAACAAAAATAATCGGTTAAATCGCCTTTACCCTCGTATAGAATTCCACTACACACAGATAACAGACTTTATGAATCCATGTGGTTATTCGGTTGTTGGTAATAACTTAAAAATAAATTGAAACAAATTATAGTTTGCAGGATTTGAATAGTTACTACCGATAAATTATATTCATATAATATATGCTACGTTATCTGTTATTAGGCAAATTCTGTACGAGGGATGTTGAGGGTAAAGGCGAATTTATCGATTTTGTTTTGTGTGCGTTAAGGATTATACGTGGGTTGAATCACTGAAGTAATGATGCAACTTGCAATCAGTAAAATTTGCACCCCTTTTAATTTACTCCGATAACCACTTGAAACTGATGAATTAATAATTGATTAGGTGTGTGTTGGATGGTGATGAGAATGTGTATATATGAACCTATTAATATGTGTTGCTTTTCTTTAGACCGAATTTCTTAAAGCGCAACTTATCACAAAAGTGTCATCTGTATAGCTGAATGCAGATTTTGGATTTAACGGAGAAAACAGTAAGGAATATTTCTGCAAAACTGTCATGGAAAAACTGAGTCTTTTGGGTTCAAAGCTCTTTAAAGAATGAAATATGTTAAGGGGGAACTGCACGCAGTAATATGGATCATTTGCAAGCCTTCCGCCGCTGCAATATTATGTTAAAACTATAAGAGATATGTATTAGCCTCAATGTGATTTTAATAGGGAAATATGTATAGTTGAGCGCTAAAGGCGAATTTTTATGAAAAAATCAAATCTAGAGTTATAAAATAAAAGTAATTTGTCCATTTTCGACCATTTTTTGACCACTTTTTGACGCACATGCCTTCGCATATAATTTTTTTTCCACAAAATGGCTCATTACCGCCTTACATTGATCCTTTGTCTACGTAACTGCTACATTTGAAATGTTAAATCGTACTCATGTCTTTGTATTTTGAACCCATTTATAACCGAAATGTAATTTAAATTACCTATACATAACACATTTTTTTGAAGTCGGACGTGCAGGAAGTTTTTTTTAATGCGTAGGTACCTTTTCATCTTACTTTCAACTCGACTAGACCTTGTCGCTGGTTCACTTTTTGCGTGCAGTTCTCCCTTAATGTGAAACATATCTTAATTCTCCGACCAACGGCTGTTGTTCATTAAATCATTTTTGTAATTGCCTTCAGAGATCAAAAAGTTTGGCCTATAAGAACGCCTGAATAAATTAAACAAAAAACTGTAAAAAAGAATCATTATATGTCTTCCGTCCCTAACCGTTGTAAGAGTATCAGAATACTACAGAGGCTTAGCAAAAAAGGGACATTTTATGTTAAATTCCTACATGTATGTACTTATCCTTTAGCCTCGAACCGGCGTATTTAGGCATATGAACATCGTGATCAGTTTATTATAGTTGAGGTGTTTGCTTTCAAATCGGATCAGACATATTATACTTTGAATTGTCGATCCATCCTATGTAATATAAAATACTCCCTAAATGGGTCCCTTCTTTGTATTGTATTCCCTACAGTTCAAATCCATCGGGAGATGTTCGCGTAGTTCAACGCACAGGGTTACCAGTCGCACTGCATCCGTTCGACTGGTTAAATTCGTTAATAGATCGGTTTTGCACTATTACCTGGGAATCCCATTTGTCTCTTTAAAGAATAGTGTTTATTATGTAATTTTTAACAATTCACGCTTGCCGCAACACTGAGCTAAATATTGTTGCGTATTTTCTACCTAAACGGTGACACGAGGAGTTGATGTAGTTAATTTATGCACTGTTATTCAAAGTTAAATCGATCTTTGAATAGATCTTTTAATCAAAACGCGTTATGAGTCTGTAATCACGCTTTTCCAAATTTTAGACCAGTTGACAATTTAACGATCATGATTTTAAAATTTTCAGTCCATGTGAACATGTTAAAATCTTGTACAGATATAACTCTAATCTTGAATTTTAATTTAAATAAATAAACGCTATTAATTAGTTTTATTTAAATTTAAAGACGAAACGGAATAATAAAATGTTGCAAAATCATAAAGAAAAATGTTAGAAATCTTTGTTGCTGAAAAATGAATGCATGTCAAGATAACTACAACCTTACTGGCGTTCTTTCGCATACAGTTTTCGAATCATGTTCAGTTCAACCTAAACATTTACGATTATACAATTATGACTTATCTGTTTTGCACATGAACGTACCTCTGATACTCATCTCTTCACTGGTTGTGGTATTAGTACCGTCAGGTGTGGCTTATAAACAGTCATGTTTGGTATCCGTTCATAATTGTTGGTATTACATATATATATACAGTTTGGATTACGTTTTATTGTCAAACACTTCACTTGAAGAATTAATAAGCGAGTGTGAGTATAGCTTACATTAGCTGTCGATATAGGTCTGTCATAAGTGACACCCATTTTGCATCTGACAGGAATCCTTTTATTGACAGCTCACATTTTTCAAAAAATTGTGGCATTACTGTTTGAGTAAAACATGTACGTCCTTGCATTTCATAGAGAGGTTACAATTTGTTTATAAGACGTTAGTGATGAGCGAGACTGGTCTTGGTCTTACAGAAAAAGCAAGAACAAGACCAATACCAAGGCTAGCGTCAGATCTGCAAGACCAAGACCAAACAGTACAAGACTTATGTAAGACCAAGACCTAGTAGTGCAAGACTTACGCATGACCAAGACCCAGCTTGCAAGACCCTTGTGGTCATGAGTTTTTTTTCACGTTTTTTATTTGTTCACATATTGACTATTACCTTAGATTCTGAGGTCAAATATGGAAAAAACTTCCTATAAGTGTTTGTCAAAAAACACTTTGCCACATTGTATGCAAATGCATAAGAATGTATTCGACTAAAACTGAATAAAATTTTTAAAGGAAACATCTAATTAGGATTTTAAACAAATTACACAAATGTTAAAAAAATTCCCAAAGTGTTCTTGTTTACTAATTAACGCATATCGTTTTCCTTCAGAAACATTCTGTATCTGTTACGCGATTTTGAGCACATAAAATTCGAACTTTTCATAATATTTGAACTAACAGCATAGGGAACCGACTTTTTTAGAGCAACTTCAAAATTTCAGAGATACCACAGCCTTATAGTAAAACGTACACCCCGTGCAGATAATAACCACTTAGTTAATATGACCTGGAATCTTCGATGTGTGCTAGTGACAGTGACAGTTACTTACCAACTACAAGTGGTTCAGAAAGTGATCAAGATGTAGCACCATCGACCTCACAAAAATCAAAAACATATCTGCTTCAAAAAAAATCTGAGGAAAAGCTAAAAATTTCGGATACACCTATTCCCAAGTTCAAGACTAAGTTTAGTGAATTTTTTAATATTCTTCAGAGTAACGATAAAGGAACTGTCTATGGGTTATGTAACTTGTGCATAAATAATGATGTAATTAACTCTAAATACACAGGATTCAATATTACACGAACAAACTTCAACAAGTGGTTCCTTAACTAGAAACTTTTTTTAAATTTTTTTATTTGAAAATATTACCGCACTTATTGAAATTTGCCGGTGTAGTACTAGTACTTAATATTGAAAAACAAAATCTTTCACCAGACAATTCAATTACTTGAAAAATTAATTTTTTAAAGATTTTCTATGTAGGAATTGCCTCGAGTTAAAATCTATCAAAAAAGTGCAAGACTTGCAAGAGTCTGGACTCTGCAAGACCAGGACCACGACTACTTATTAGACTGCAAGACCAAGACCAAGACCACATATGCAAGACCAGGACCAACCCGGTCTTGGTCTTAGTCCTGGTGATCTTACATTTGCTCATCATTATAAGACGGCTAATGCCTAAAAATAACACATACTAAATATAGTAAATTAAACTACGTATATGTAATGCATTCTACCTCTATCTTCAACCACTGTAAATGGCTGATTATCTAAAGCAAACATTTCTCCTATTGCCCTATGAATTTCTAAAGATTTTCGATTATTTATATCCCATTTTTTGGCAAATGTTTGATATCTACACCTGCTTCAATACTTTCCTCTCTGCTTACAACTTTCTTTAATTTGTGTTTGCATTAAATGTGAATGGTTATATTTAATATGATTCCATAAACTTGTAGTTGTTGCCTTCTTTCCCACGCCGCGAACTATTTTTTTATTACACTGTTTGCATATTGCTTTGCTTTCATTGTTTTCATATTTTGCTAGACATTTTAAATTCAAAATGTTCCACCAATCATTGTCGCAGCTCTATTATTATCTCTTATTACTAAAAATAAAAACGCATATATGACTTCATCCGTTCTTCCCCGATATACAGCGCGGCGTGACGCCAGCAAAAATTGATAATCCTTTAACAACCGTGCCGGCCATTGGCGCCGGCTAGAATCAGGGTGGCTTCCCGGTTTAAATTATATTTTTATTGATTTTTTTTTAATTACGGATATTATTCGCCTGAATACTCGATCCGGCCGGATATTACTTTGCCGAATATTTGGTTTTGGCCAAATAGTGAAAAGAATTTTGTTCCCGGCATCACTATTATTTAGTCAATATTATAGCAAAGATCCATTGTAGCTTACGCAATAGATAACTCATTTAAATGGAATGCGTTGATTCGGTCCGGAGACATCAATGCTCGCCGTAACTGTATTATTTCGTGCGGTAACCCTCGACTCGCTAACGGGAACGAGACTCGGCGTTTCCGATCATTAAATATTAGAAGAGATCTTTTAGTTAAAAGAGGAATATTGAATTTGTCTGTTAATCTTTGGGGTTGAAATTTGATTAGCTTAAAATAAAGTTTCTCGAAGTAAGCATACGTTTTAATAGAAAACAAGCCTACAAAAACCTAAATAACTAAATCAAAGAAACAACGCTAAATATTATTTTAATAAAAACCAGTTTGAAAACTATTAACTTATACAAGAAGAGAAACATTTTTGCTTTTTGAGATACTTGTATGTACGGGGTGAGTTATTATATTATGACACTTACCTGCAGAGTTATTTATTAACAATAATAGAGAAAAAGTGTAGGGTCAGAAATACTTTTTTTAATGGAATAACCTATATATCGTTTATTTTTATGAAAAGCCAATCTCTACTGATTTTAATGGAATGTAAGGGAATGGCTGTTATGCAATCGTCCACGTATCGAAAATAAAAAGGAAGTTGGTATTTGAGTTTATTTTCGATACGTGGACGATTGCATAACAGCCATTCCCAGCAACATGACAATAGATATACTAGAAGCATTCAATTCATTTCATCCAAAACTTCAATTTACATTAGAGGCCGAAAAAAATAACTCTTTAAATTTCTTAGATATGACACTACATCGATACGATAATTTTGTTAAAACAGAGTGGTACACTAAGGAGACATGGTCGGGTAGATATCTCAATTATTTATCACAGCACCCTATGTCTCAAAAAAGATCTGTAGTGATAGGGTTAGCTGATAAAGCGTTAAAATTAAGTGACTCACAATATCAAAATAAAATAACCAAAAAAGCAAAAAATATTTTAATTAAAAATAATTATCCCAAAAAACTCATTAATTCTATTTTTAAATCACGACAGCAGAAACAATCAAAATCTCCCGCTCAGGTAATCAGCAAAAATAAGGAGAAAAACTACTTATCACTACCATATATACATGGTTTATCTGAGAGTATACAAACCCTTTTCAAAAAACACGAGATACCTCTATGTCACAAGGGATATCATTTACTTCAAAATAATTTTATTTCACTTAAATCTAAAGCACCAAAAAATAAAAAAAGCACTTAATCTATCAAATACCATGTCATAACTGCCAAAAAGTATATATTGGCCAAGCAAGCCAACACCTGCAAAATCGACTAAATGGCCATCATTATGATAAAAGAAACAAAACTGCCTTAACAAACCATGAAGAAGTTACTGCACATAAATTTAACTTTTCAGAAACAAAAATTTTGAGGTCTGAACAAAACCAAAAAAAGCGAGAATTTTTAGAGTTGATTTTTATTAAAAAATCTCGGAATGCCATCAACAATATGGCTGATATTGAAAACCTAAATCAAATTTATTATAACCTTCTAAATTAATTTGTTATTACACTAAAATGTAAATAAGAACAAAGAGGGGAAAAATTGTTTTTTAAAAACATACGTCTGTTTCAGGCATCCCACTGCCAAATTAAACGGAAAAAAACAATAACACCTATAAAATACCACAGATAAAATCGTAGCCCAAATCAGTATTTGCAGTACCGTCCTAAATGTATATAATATTTTAAGCTTGAGCTATAATGCATAATTTAATTGTGAATTGTCTTCGATGTGCTAATGTTTGTTCCGATTTTTAATAATGAGTTTTTGTACCATTATTGTATGTCAACATTAGAAAATAACTATGGTGAGTCGAGAAGAAATCATTTTTATTCTATTTTATTTTAATTTTTAGATCTATGTTCGTTCGTTGTTATATAATAATATAGTTTAAAAAATTGTTTAAATCCAATCTTAAATCAATCAATCAATCTATAAAAAAAATCAAAATGAACTGATTTGTACCTATTTTTCAATTAATATAACTTTTTAGATAACTGATGAAGGTCACATTCAGACCGAAACGTTTTATCCTTTTATCAATAAAATGACTGGCTATTAAAGCAAACGTTGATTTTGGAATCTTATTCGCAAGAAAACATATTTGAAGAATATAGTTAATGGTTCAAGAATATATACATATATATATATATATATATATATATATATATATATATATATATATATATATATATCCAAAGTTCTTCTGACTCGCCCAAACAAAAATACGCAAAGCACCAAAAAATAACGGTGTTCGTTTTTCAGTGGATCACCCTGTATTCTGTATTGTATGAATGTCTAAGAATTTAGTTTAAATGCTGATACGCATTTCGATATCTATTTTTAGTTTCCGAGATATCGAACTTTAAACTTGCCAAAAAAATTCAGTTGATTGTTTATTTTTTGATACCACGTATAACAATTTTATACATATAAAAAGCCAATGTGCCGATCAGTAAATTTTAGGGGCTGACCTTAAAATCAAAATAAAAAAATAAATTGCTCAAAAAATTAGTCGGACAGAAAATGTTTTTGTCATTTTTATGAGACTGTATCTCGGTAGCCGATTTCTAAAAATTAAAAAGATTCTGGAAGGTCATTATTTGTACTATAGTAATCAATAGCCTGGAGTGGTCTTCGATAAATTTTTTTTTGTGTTATACAGGGTGTGAAAAAATATACTGTAAAAATGCAAAAATTTTAACTCTCTGCATCTCTTGCAATAGTTATTCTAGAAATTTTATAGTAATCACATTTAGATCCCTTGTTCAATATCTCGGGCAGTATTTGGCGGTTTTTTATTTTTTTGTTTAGAAAAAAATTTACCTAGTATTTTCAAAAAGTCTATATTTTTTTAAATTAAAAAATTTAATATTTCTAGGGGTTCCTTTATTTATTATGAAAATTT
This sequence comes from Kuschelorhynchus macadamiae, assembly GCA_030620095.1. Classification (NCBI taxonomy): domain Eukaryota; kingdom Metazoa; phylum Arthropoda; class Insecta; order Coleoptera; family Curculionidae; genus Kuschelorhynchus; species Kuschelorhynchus macadamiae. The sequence continues at coordinate 158,944 of JAUTXW010005312.1, forward strand.
CAGGACTTTGTTATCCCAGTTTCTCTATACCCAGAAGTATAGAGGTTTTGAATTTTTTTGTTTAAAAAAAGTTACAGGATATTTTCATAGTCTGTTTTATTTTAGTTAAAAAATTACAAATTTCTATGAGTTCTTACATTTAATATAAAGCTTTCAGGACTTTATTATACCAGCTTTTCTGTGCACAGAAGTATTAACGGATTTGCAATTTTTTGTTTTGAAAAGTTACAAAAATTACAAATTTCTATGTGTTCTTTTTATTAATGTGGAACTTTTGGGGACTTTATTATCCCAGTTCTTCTGTACACCAGACTATGGTGGTTCTGTATTTTTTGATTCAGGAAAAAAGTTAAGTCCAGGATGGTCCACTACAAATGTCTACCCCGTTTAATTTATTTGCTTTACACAAAGCTTTACATTTTAGAAAAAAAATTTAAATACAAAAGTAAAATTTAATAAGTAGTTTTTGGCGCATACATTTTTATGTATACAGGGTGTCTCAAAATAGACTGACAGACAAAAGTTGCATTTTTTAAAAATATAACACCCCATATTTGATTTAATTTTAAACGTGTTCAGATTATTTGTTGCGTTTAGATTAAAAAAGAAAAATCTTTTTGGCTTTTTCGCAACTGAATAAAAATATTTAACTTTAAATTAATTGAAGCAAATATTTAATAAAATTACATATCTAAACATGCGGACTAGCCTGTCTAAGGAATGTTTCGATACATTATATAAACAATATTATTTAAGCAAGCATAAGAATTATGTCATTTATCTCAAGTTGATGAGTCCAGATAGGATGAAAGTATTTGTACAACTATTATTGGCCTTTCGGAATATAACGGAAGCTTTCACGGCTTTGGTCAACTGAGAAATCATGTCGTGTCAAATTGGAATTACTATCCGACGTTTCGCCTTCAATTGCACGAGGCATCTTCAGGGATCTTTAAAACACTAAAATCTGTGAAACTAAGAAAGCATTAACGAAACCAAATAAGGCACTAACGAATGACATCAAATTTGAGCAAATTGGAAATACTTTGGGGGCTAAACTGGCGAATTTCTATTTATTCCGTCATGAAAAAAATAGTGCAAGTATTCTATTACCGGTTTTTGTACAAACACAAATTTTTTTGAGTAAGTTTGCAAAACCAATGCCGTTAAAAACCTAAATGTATAATTTTATTTGGTAAAAAATAGTTTAACTTAACTTCAGTTGGGAAACTTTTTTTAAAATAATTTGTTTTTTTTTTGGAAAATCGCAAGTATTATGACAAGATTTTTAAAAAACGCTTCTCCCGCATTCAGGATTTTCTGAAAAACTGTACTCTAAATGCAATACGCAACAGTAGTCAGAAAATATATTTAAAATAGAAAACTGTTTTCGATTCCTCTCTTCTAACTCTGCTACAACATATTCAATTTTTAAGTGCAATTAAAGACAGAATAATTTGAATAAACGGTCCATGTTAAAATCCATATACTGTGATAGTACAATGCCCAGGGCCAACGCCATTGGCCTGCACAACACCCAGAGTTATCATTCTAATACGTACTGCATCCGATCAGCTGTTGCTCTTAAGTTCGTTTATAGATAAGCATAATTTTTGTATTTTATGTCTAAACAAGTAAACGCTTCTGGCTACCCCGAACCATATATTGTTGCATGCGTTCTAAATAAACTGCAATGCGAACAGTTGATGTTATTAATTTATTTGTATTTGATGTACCGTCTATTCGAAGTAAAATAGGTGTTTGGTTAAATCAACGGAAAAAACCAAATTTTGCTTCACGTGGACAAAGTATAAAATACGATATAAATGATCATAGGTAATAGCAAAAAAAGTTTGTCAGAAGTGGGATTCGAACCCACGCCCTCAAAGAGGACCAGAACGCTCGAAACCTACAGAGTAGGCAAGGTAACCTTGAGTCTGGCGCCTTAGACCGCTCGGCCATCCTGACATGAGCTTAATTTTTGCTTAGTTACAACACGTCACGCAATGGCTTATTTTTAGCAACCGAAACAGTAGATATTTATAGTTTGTCATTGCAATCAACATTAGGCAATCACTATATAATTAAGTAAGCACATGTATTTAAATAAGTTTATTTAGACAATACTTAATAAATGCCTGTTTTCAACATTTAGTAAATCATTAATTTGATAAATAGCCAGTATTAAACCATAAATTAGATACTAAAACATTGTGCGTAATTATGAATTCCTTAGAAATAAGTGGAAAATTACATTCTGAACTGCACAAAAATCTATCGTTTGCAGTGACGTAGCCAAAGGGGGCGTCTTAACACACCTCAATGCCCCAAAAAAATCTGTAGGTGCTTTAATAACTTTAGGAATAAGCTTCAGATATTTGGAATATCTTTATTTTGTTTCTTTTACATCATAGTCCTTAACATGCTATAGGTAGTAGCAGATTACAGGTCTTTTTCTCCAAACATTGGGTGCATATTTATTTTACGAAATTCTAACTAAACAAGAACATTACTGCTGAACAGTGGCATGCCCAAAGGGCCGCTGGTACCCGCTGCGCGAAAGGGGCGGCTATTAGGGGGCCTCCAAATTAAACAGGGTATTCAAATAAAATATTTTTTCCCTAGTTAAAAAAAATCACGGATTTCGTAATTTTTGCAACCATCGGATACATTGGAAATGATAATAATAAGATACACATTTGGAAGTGAGATGTGTATTTAGATGCAATAGTAAGTCAGCTAGATAAAAAATTTACTGCGTTTAAAACAGTTTATGCGTGTTACTGCGTTTAAAACAGTTAAAATAAGTAACTCAGAAATTTTGGAAAAAGCTCAGTTATTAGTGGAGAAATATTCAAATGATTTAACTTCTCAACTAGCAATCAAACTAATTCAGATAAAATCCTTATTGTATAACAGCATTAAAAACCTTAATACAACTCGTGAATTCGCAAACTATATTTTCGAAAAAAATAGTTAAGTAGTATACCAGAAGTGTGTTCTGCATTCCAAATATTTCTTGTCCTTCCTGTAACCTCAGCTCAATCAGAAAGATCATTTTAAAAGTTGAAATTAAATGTCCTTAGGTCGGCCATGACTCAAAGTTGTCTTAGTTCTCTAGCTCTTATCTGAATAGAGTACGAAAAGGCTAGAGAAGTAAATATTGACGAACTAGTTGATAAGTATTTATTTAGTTGATACAAAAACCAGTGGTGGCTATTTAGGTGAAGTAGGTGAAGTGCTACTTCACCAGGAAAAATAAACAAGCAAACATCTAACTATATTTATTATATATCTCTTAAAATTTAAGTTTTTACATTCATTTATTCACCTAATTGGCAAAAAATAAACTGTACATCTCGAATAAATATTTTACTTGAACTTTATTATAACAACTATAACAGTGACGCAAACCGCTTCGACTTTGATGGAGGTGCTATGTTTAGTTTACGATTTTCCTACTACGTTGCCATGACAACGCGTTCGCGATGACGTCGACCGCATGGAAGATTAACGTTAATTGTAGTGAATTGCTAACGCAGTACACTACACCCACGTGTCGTTCAGTTTGGGTGGTTGTTTACTTTTTTTTTCGCGGATTTCGCTGCAGCCGGTTAGTTCCTTTGCGGTTTACTTGACTGTTTTGTGTTATATTTATTTATGGTGTTGTTACAACTTTATTTGGTGTAGGGTTTATTAATTTACATTATTGATGAATCCGATCATGGATGTGGTTTGCATTTTGTTGTAAACTCCATTTAATCGATGGAAGGAACAAGTTCAGAGTTTTAATCGTCATCCTGGTTTTCGGCATACAAATAGTTATGTAGTAGTCAAATATTACAAACATTGTTTTGCTGACCTTGTTTACTAGTTTCCAATAAATATTCAGTGTGGAATAAGGAAGGATTTGCAGGTATGTTAAATATATGAAGGTCTTTACATAAACATGAAGACTCGGCGGGGCATTAAAAATGCGAATTAATGCTAAAAACATTTGTAAAAAATCAAAGCACTATAGCTGACACACAAAAATGCTAAACTATACAAAATACATTTTAACGAAAACGTCCGATTAAATAGACTATTTATGTGCTTGGTAATTGACGCAGTTTTGTACCTTGCAGAACAAGAGTTAGTCTTTCGCGGCCATGATGAGAGCAGCGAGTCAATAAATAGGGGGAATTTTAAAAAGCTTTTAAGTTTATTGATATCGAGAAGTTCCCAAGAACTAAAAAATCATCACAAAAAAATTAAAAATGTTTTTACTGGTGATTCGAAAACTATTCAAAACGAAATAATTAATTATTAATCGAATTTAACTAAATGCATTTCTGATTATTTAAATGATCATGTAAAAAATGAAATAATGAACACAGTTTTTTTGTGTGCAAGATATTACGCAAACCTCCCAGTGCTCCATAATTTTAAGATATGTTAATTCAGAAGGTTCAATAGTCGAGAGATTCTTAGGATTTTATAATGTCCGATAGAACGTCGGAGAATTTATATTCTCTATTGGATTAAATTTTGGACCAATTTGACTATAAACATAAATTAATAGGGCAATGTTACGATGGCGCAAGTGTGATGCCTGGCCATCTAAATGGCCTTCACAAAAAAAGAAAAAGCGCCGCAGGCTGTATTTGTCCTGATGCAGCAAAGTTAAAAATATTTCTAAATTTTTTTGCAAGCCGTAGTGGTATTCCTTCATTTTTTCATCACTCAGCCAAATGAACGTACGCTCTTATATCTGCATCTACGAGGCGTATACCAACAATTACAGAAACTCGTTGGTCTTCAAATTCGAAGTTAGTAAATGTTTAATTGTTCAAGTTGCGTTCTTCAAAAAAAAATCGTTTGACATTCATTTTTCAAAAAGTGAAAAAAATTAAATCGCTGCAAGAGCAAGTGAAAAAAATTAATGAAAATAAAGATATTTTAACCAAAGCATATAAAGTGTTTTCCTTTATTTTGACAATACCGTCGACAAGTGCTTCAGTGGAAAGAAGTTTTTCTTGCCTCAAACGTGTAAAAACTTATTTAAGAAATACAATATCTCAAAAAAGATTTACTTCTCTAGGCAATATTTCAATTCAAATGGAATGTCTGGAGGGCAACTCATCCATTTTATGAGGATGTTATAAATAAATTTGCTGCTATTAAGGATAGGAGAATTGATTTAGTATACAAAATTTAGGTAAGTCGGAAAAAAATATTCTACCCCTTACACGTATAAAAAAAATTCTGGAAAAAAATTATTGCGATATTTTCTTGCTTCATTTGCACTTCACTTACTTTTTTACCCGCGAGCCGCCACTGACAAAAACTAAAAAGTCTAGTCTATCGCCAAAGAAAACGATTCTTGTACTCTTTGTTTTTTATTATTTTTTAGTTTTGCTTGAACAAGAGTATAGTTATTACTTTTCAATATTTAGTTGATTTTTGTTTTGTGTTTATTTTTATTAGTTTACCTATACCTAATTAATCTTAACATGTATATCGTTGGTTCCTTCTTTTTTTTACTAGAGTACCCCCCTCCCTCCCATAGAAGCAATATGTCTATATACGCCACTGATGTTTATTAGACAATAAAGATTTTTTTAATTTGATTTGGTTGTTTTAAATTGCCGAGGCTGGTGATTTGCGTAGGGCTTTGGAAGCTTTGGTGGTTAAAGCACCTGCCTAGAATGTGAGAAGTTTTTGCTAAAATAGCCTAACATATAGGAAATTTATAAAAACTAAAATACTGTCAAATATCAAAGCAACAATAGTTTAAAATTAGCTCAGCTTAATCTAGTCATTTAATACTTGTCCCTCTTATAATCAGAGTTGAAATAAAAAACCAGCTTTTGTGTAAAAAACCAAGCCTAGTGAACATTATTGGGTTTTATAAGGTTTTTTTTGGGTGTTTTTATAATTAAGATTTTATTTCTATATTTTTGTTATTTTATGGATTCTCTCTAGAGCAGCTACTTTAACGTCGTAAACGCACCACCGGGACATATAGGAAATTTATAAAAACTAAAATACTGTCAAATATCAAAGCAACTGAAATAGTACTTTTTTAAAATAAAGCTAATGATTTTTTTAATCTAAGTCAGGGTAATGAATATTTAGTGTCCATCAAACTTAAACACATAATCATTGAGAACATTGAAATAAAAGGAAATGAACCATGGACTGAAGTTTTATATTCAGTTGATAAAAATAAAGTGATATATAGATATGCAAAATGAAAAAATAATGAGCCATTTAAAAAGATACAGTACCTAAGGAACAATTATTGGGTTTATAATTTGCCACCCCCTGAGAGGCTAAATTCAGTTATAGGAATTTCCTAAAGATTTACATTTCCAGAAGACGATCGGAAAATCACTAAATCACCATCAACTTTGATATTTTAGATGGGACATCCTGTATTTTTTGACATTTTTGGATTCTCCTCATTCTCCCCTTTCCAAAATTATATAATTTATTTATATTCGGAACAGTAGTTTTTGACTTACTCCACTTTAAAGTTTCCACATATGACAATTTCACAGATATGCAGCCATACTTAAATCGCGGTACCTATGAAATGATAAAATCACTACCCATGGAATGTTACCAATGTCAACGAAAACAAAACACTTACTTTTATTCGTAAGTAAAATATTTTTTTGATTTTACGGAAAAGAAAATTACCGAAGAAGAAAAACTAAAAGTTCTTCAACTTTATTTCGCAAATGCTAATAATGCGTCAATGGCAGTGCGACAATACAGGCTGCTATATCCTGGTGCAAGAGTTCCCTCAAGGAAAAGTGCTGCTTATTAGTAAAAAACCACGCACAAAAAAATCCTTGCAGAGGCAAAGAAGACGAGCAAATTTTGACTTGGACGAGGAATTATCCATATTGTTATATTTTTAACGTAAAAAATTCTTTCATTAGTAATCTAAAAGTTTCTTTAGGTAATCTAAATGATTCCCAATGTCTCTCGGATAACCGAAAAATCCATGTTCTACATCCGTTCAGTGCTAAAAAAAAATCGATATGGCCCGTATGAAATTGGACCAGTGCAACTATTACCAACGATCATTTTAACCAACGCCTCCACTTCTGTGAGGATATCCTGACCAGACTGAGGCAAGATATGCTGTTATTTAGAAGGATTTTATGGTCTGATGAGGGTTGTTTTACCGGAATGTTTAATAGAAAACAGGGGCGTACGGTGAAATTTTAAGAAAGGGAAGCAATTTTTACAAACTTACCTATTTGTAACGTAATTCGATCATTTTTTGCAAATTCGTCAATGACGTCATCATAAAAACGTCGATGCTCCGACATATTTTGGAGAAGTTTATTTTCAATAGACAACAGCGATGTATGCGAAAGTCTCTCCTGCCCCGTTAAATTTCTCACGAATTTTTTTATACGTTTAAGTGTTGAAAAATTGCGTTCTACTGATGAACTTGCAGTTATATACTAATTCACACAATTTCGACACTTCGGTGTAGGAATCTTCCAGCTCCTTGTCTTTTAAAAATTGCATTAGTTCCTTAGCGTTATTTTTTGCGCTAATGTCATCAGTTTCGTAAATCACTTTTTGTTCAGATCGTAGTAACGTTCGGTCAAAGAACTGGCCATAATGAAGAAGAAGAGATTTCAACGCATCTTCTGGAAAAGTCTTTCCTTTAAATGCATCAAAATTGCAGAGCTCGAGGAATTTAAAAGCATCTAAACCGATAAATCTATAGTTTATTTCTTGCTGAATTTGATCGATTATTTCATAAAAGAGGCGTCTGTATGATGTTTGAACATATCCCACCTTGTCTGTTCGAAGATGCTTGGCTTGTGGCTCTACATTTAACGTCATCGTTTTCTCCCAAAATAGGTCAAAGTCATCTCTTTTTTGGCTTAACATGGACTTAAAATCATCCACTTTTTTTAGGCAAAAAGCAATATCATTTGTTTTTGTTTGTAATTTATTAAAAACATTGTCCGAGAATGGAAATATTTCTGAAAATATGTTCAACAATAATTAAAATTAAAATCTCGTTTCAAACAGTCCAAAAAGCCCTGGAACTATTTATTGCTTCTGAGTCCCACGTTTCGTTATTTTCTATTATATTCTCAAATAGTTCATTCACTGATTCACGATTTTCAAATACTGTTAACACAAGTCTTCCATTATAGTTCCACCTAGTAGGAGTTACTTTGGGCAATCGTTTGTGGACAATGGAGTCCAAAGCTTGTGTACGTTTTGTTGACTTGGAAAAAATAAGCAGCCATGCCACTTAAAGTAACGAAAAATACTTTACACTCTTTAATGTGACTGATGGACTGGGATAAAACTAAATTTAATTTATGAGCAAATCAATGGACAAACACAGCAATTGGGAAAGTTTCTCGAAATTTAGCTTGCAGACCCCCTAATTGTCCTGCCATCACTGCGGCTCCATCATAGCTTTGAGCAACTAATTTTTTCTCTCCATTAATTTCTTTAGTAACGTTATAAACTACGGCATATAATGCATCTGCTGTACAATTTTCGGACACATTCTTATAACCTAAAAATCGCTCTTGAATACTTCCGTCTGTTTTAACGTAGCGTATTACTATAGATAATTGGCTAAAATTAGTGATATGAGTTGTTTCGTCCAGAACAATAGCAATGAACCTCATTCTGGATTCGATTCGACGTTCCGCGAAAAACGCTAGACTGCTCTGAATGATTTTTTAAGCAATCATCATATTCAGCCATTAAACTAAGTAAATCTTGAAAATTTCCTCTATTTGAAGAAACCCTTGTTTCGTCATGACCTCTAAATTCCAATTCGTGCTGTCCGAGAAAACAAACAACATCGATAACTCTTCTTAATATTTGCCTATTCTTATCGACTAGTTGATTGTGTTGGCGGTGACTAATTTCTAACTGTTTATTAAGGGCGTGTTCAATTCTGGTTTTGCCAAAGACTTTTTCTTTTATGACGGCCTGCAAATGCGCTTTGGACATAATGTGTCTTTTTACAGCTTTATGGAAATTGTTTAAATCGGAAAAACCGGTGTTATTCCAGAGACCTTTTTCATTTTTAAAAAGAAAACATGGCCAACAAAATAGTTTACTTTTATTTTCACACCCTGTTAGCCGTATTGTTTTTCCGGATAAAAATGTCTAATAAGGTTTTTCATTTTTGTGGTTAAATTTTATATAGGCGGTTTTGCCCTTCCTTTGAAAATTATTTGAAGCTTATCAGCGAAGTTTAATGTTGAAAATCTCTTTATTATTAAGACACACACCACACATTCACACACACTCTTCTTACTAAATTCTCCAACATTTTCAATGTTATTACCGACAGCCGAAGTTAACGGTATTTGCATATCCACGTCCGTATTATTGTCTTCCATATCGCACCATGCACCACGCGACGTACGTATCACACAACACACGGATAGCCGTTCAAACAAAGAACCTACTCCAACGATAGCATCCGCCCCCACTTAAAGCACGCGACTGAAATGCAAAAATTGCAAACAGCCGGTGGAAAGTTCAATAACCTCTAGCTCAATTCACAGAAAATCAAGCATACAGGACTTGGCTGCAGAGAAGCTAGCGGCCTACATAGGTTCTATTCCGTTTTCTATTGCCGCTCGGTCGGAGTCAAGGCACATTTATTATAGGCTTGATAAGTAAGATAATATTTTAGCATTTTTAATATAAACTAAATTAATGGTTTCCTATTTCAAAAATTACATTTTAGAAGATGTTTTGTAATTTTTTTTTGGGGAAGTACTGCTTCTCTTGCTTCCATAACCTGCACGACCCTGATAAAAAAAACAAGCACCATTGGGCAACAAGAAATCCACATATAATTGAAGAGCGAAAGAGACAAGGGCGGAAGTCAATAAATGTATAATAACGGGGGAACGATATTTAAATCTATTAAATAATTTGCGGCAGCTTTATTTAAACACTTATAATCAAATAATTTGGCACCAAGATGGCGCACCACCACACAACATTCGGGAGGTCACAGATTTTTTAAATGCTCGATATAATTTGTAGATTGGCAAATATGGCTATATTCATTGGCCGGCAAACAGTCCCGACCTTACACCTTTGGACAATTTTTTGTGATGATATAATAGAGTATGAAATTAAGGTTTTAAATACAGAATGTCCCATCTCCATTACCCAAGCAATTAGGAAACTGGAATGAGTGTTTCAAAATTGATTGGTTAACGGAAGGGGTCATGTAAATAGGCTGTAAAAATATTAATTCCTAGTCCTTGTTTTGTTTTGAATTTGAAAGTGAAATAAGTCAAAAACTACTGTTCCGAATATAGACAAATTATATATTTTTGGAAAGGAAAATGAGGAGAAACCAAAAATGTCAAAAAATACAGGATGTCCTTTTGTTTTTAAAATTGTAATTGTAAAAATATAAATCTTTAGGAAAGTCCCTATAACTTTCTTTGAAACCATTTCTTTGTATCTTGAAAAAATAAGCCACTCAGGGGGTGGCAAATTATAAAAAATAACCATGTACCAATATAAAACATTTTCAAAAAGCTTGTTAAAATATTATTTGTTTTTTAAAATTAAAATATATTTATTTTGTTTTTCTTAAATATAAGCCACTATTAACGATATCTTTTTTGCTAAAAGTAGGAAAAATATAAGTAGTTTTCATTTTAACATTTGGCCTTGGATCAGTTAATTTAATGTATTTAACTGTTGTGACAAAAACATTATGCTGTCTTTCTCTTGTTAGGTTAAATTGCCATTACTATTAGATTTTAAACGCTGCCTAATATATCTTATTATTATATAAACTACTGGATAATATTTCTCGTAAAAAAAGACAAGAAATTAAAATTTTGCATTTTTGTTATTACAATATCCAAAATCGGTACGTTTTTTAACGTGGGTTTCTTTTTGACAGCCAACCCTGCTTAAAATAGACATTATTTACCAAAGCTCAGTGAGTATAAGTATTTTTTATCGGTCCAAACTCCCACTTGAAAGTTAAAAAATTGGTGTAATTCCGTACCCAAAACCAATTTTCCTTTAGTTTCTAGAAAGTGGCGGTAAAAAGCAAGCGATTAAGATCGTTTGCCCGAATAAGTCGTCACATTAATGATCTATCCGCAGCCTAAGTGGCCATCAGGCCATGTGGGAACCGCAACAAATGGGCTGCGCGTGCCGTAATATCCATATTTAATTGACGGGTAACGTGGAAATGACGGGAAGGTATTTTTATTGATCGCCGTCACGCCAGCCGCGGCTCTTATTAATGATCACGTGTAGGCAACAGAAAGAAAATATTGAAAAGTCTCAGGTACTTTCTCGAGAACACGTTATTATGGCCATTACGCATATGGTAATTTTAACTATCGCATAGCGGTAGGCCATGATATTTTTCCTGCGGTTACCGTATGTGAACAGAAGTATATGGTGCTCGTTTTACGTTAGAGTATTTTGCTCTTGTGAAGATTAGGTATTTTTCCTATTTATTTCCTCAATTTTTTTTGATTCACTCTAAAGCTTACCTTGAAATAAATGTGTATGTTTATGTCTACTGTTACATGGGCCATGACTTAATGGATGATTCCTTGTCCAAAAATAAGGCGAAAAGTTCATATGTATGTTTTTGAAACACAGGGCGTTGAAGTTGAAATCTTATTTTCATTTTTTTTTGAGTAACTTTTACAAGGAACGATATTTTCGCACACAATTTGATAACCGGGATTTTTTTGAAGTGAGAAATCATAATTTGGTATTCGTTTCTATGCAGCACCAAGAGGGCGCTGCGGATCCTATTATGATTTCACTTAATTTGCGGTAACTTTTTTGGCAGCAGAAACCTTATTCCTACATCTCTTGTAAATCTACTAAATACCCACGGCACGAAAACATCGATGAATTGGACAAACAGATCATGAACTCAGTTACCGAAGTAATTAATAAAAGCTGACAGAAGAGAGAAAGCAAAATCAGTGAGCAGACAAGACAACTAATAAAAAACCGGAGAAACTTACAAAAACAAGAGAATATCGATATTCACCAAATAAATCAGCGAAGCAAAGAAATCTCAAAAAATATCAGGAAAGACATAAGAAACTATAACAATAAGCAAATTAATAAATTAAATTAAATTAATAGTTAAAAAGATAATAAAACTCATAAATAAAAATAATCAAGTCATAACGAACAGGGATGAGATACTTCAAATCTTAGAAGAATTTTACGAAAATCTCTACAAAAGTAGCAAAAAGTGGGAAAAATCACCCAAACAACAGAAGAACTACCGGTTATTACCGTAAATGAAATTAAATCAGCTATAATTCAAATGAAAAACAACAAAGCTCTTGGTGACGACCAAATAGTAATAGGGGCAATCAAAATGGGAGGGGAAACTCTTCTAAACAAAAGATCTGTTTAATTTGTGTTTATTCGATGCCTCTGTTCCCGAAAACTGGAACGACGTTTCAATGACGCTAAAAGGTGATGTGACCGACATAGATAATTACAGACCAATAAGTATCACATTTATACAAACTGTTCACTAAGATAATTAGCAAAAGGTTAGAGCGAAAACTGAACTTCTACCAGCCAGTCAAATAAGCTGGTTTCCGATCAGATTTTGGAACAAACGATCACCTTCTCACTTTAAAGTTACTGATTGAAAAGACACTCGAGTATAACAGACTACTAGTGATCGACTTTCAAAAAGCTTTCGACACGATTGAAACGCAGTCTATACTGGAGGCTGTTCAACAATGTCACATCGATTATAGATATACCCATCTAATACACAACATTTCCAATAACAACAACAGCAAACATAAGACTCCACAAAGATAGTAATAAAATTCGTATAGAAAGAGGTGTCCGACAAGGCGACACCTTGACTTCTAATTTATTCACAACTGTGCTTGAATTTGCCTTTAAACAACTTAACTGGGAAGTCAAGGGTATTAATATAGATGAAAAAAAAGAAGAACTTACGTTTTGCAGACGACATAGCACTCATAACGGATAACTTTAAAGAAGCAGCTGCAATGATCGAAGAACTAAATGAAGCGAAGTCAAAAGTAGGGCTTTGCATGAATAGACAGAAAACGAAAATCATGACAAATTTAGTACTCGGGGGTACCATTACATTAGAAAACATCATAGAAGAAGTCAGAGAATACAAGTTCCTAGGACACGAAATCAGAAAAAGCAGGGACAATCAAACACATGAACTGAAAAGAAGAATTAATCTAGGTTGGGCAGCATATTGAAACCTAAGAAATGTAACTGGCATAGTTCCAGATCAATTTAAAATTTCAGTAATAACCCCAGTCCACAAATCTGGAGATAAATCAAATATAAATAATTACCGACCACTTAGCATAATAAATATCTTTTCTAAGATTTTTGAAACATGCCTAATAGACTCTTAAATTTTCTTCATGCAAATGGTTACTTTCAGTAAATCAATATGGTTTTATAAATTTATACAGATTAAGTTATAATTAATGTATACAGATTGACAAAGCACATAACAGAAAAATTAGAAAATAATGAAAAGTGCATTGGGGTATTCTTAGACTTAGCAAAGGCATTCGACACAGTGCCTCATGACCTTCTTTTGGATATATTGCAAAATTCTGGGATTCGAGTCACTGTGTTGAGTGTTTCTCAGAGTTACCTTAAAGACTATGGCGTAAAGTCCATATGAACTTACCAATACATGCGAACGGCAGCCAGACATCTTTTCGGAGAGCTGTAGGTTGCAGGTTCTCGGGTACACCTTTAGAAATTAAAAGGGGCGCCACCTAATTGACTGTGACTCAATTAGGAAGAAATCTATATTGATATTTAAATGCAGAGAAAATAAAGATTTGGAGGGCTTTTCAATAAAACACTATATAAAGTGCAGACTGTCAAATTTTAATTATCATCTTGCTCTTGTCTTTTTTTTTAAGAGTTGTTTTATAAATTAAGTTTGAAACATAAAATATTGTTTACATTTTACAATTTAAGTGTTGTTAAGAAATAAAAATTAATATATCAAGAAAGAACTATGTAAAAATTAAAATATATCAAAGATGTGAAATATCATAGTAAGTTATTACCATTTCATCATCAACCTGTGAACATCTGGCGAAATGTCATGACGCAAATATGTAAATATGAAAATTAAATTAAATAGCGCATAAGGAAATAAAAAATTCATGAATTTTCTTTTACCCCACTGCCGCAAGGAAAAAAAAGTTATAAAAATATAAAGTATTTCGCCAAGGCTGTTTTACAAAAAAATAGGTTACTTACTTTCTTTCTGCTACCTTATATAAAATTTATAAATATAAAATTAAAAATTAATTCCTCATACTCTTACAGGAAGGAACTCCAAAACCATTGTAGAACTCTTGGTTTATGTACCGCAAAAATTACATCATCAACTTGTAACTATATCCTAAAACCATATCTTGAATTCTTAATTCTAGGCACTGCACTTTAAAAGAAATTACTAAAATACTTTCAATACTTTTAAAAAATTGGTCCATTAAGGCACTTTTATAAAGCCGGACACATGTTGCACCTCTAAGGAGAGCCAATAGAAAGGGGCGAGAAAATCAACTCCAGAAAATTCGAAGAAGTTTGACATTCCTCTCCACCATTCTACCTCACTTCAGACTTATGCCAACCTGATGCCATAAAATAAAATTATAATTAGAGTGGAGTCCACTGCCGGCGCCACTAGTATAAGGGAGTAAGAACCCGATAATATTCGGTGTCCCCCGAATAATGCTGACGAATTGCCGCTGAGCAGAACCAAAATCGTGACTGAAATAAAAAAACACGACACTGTCGAAGCTGGCTGGATGCCGAAAAATAAGAAACCAATGAAACCATAGTGACAGAAGAAGAAGGTAGGCAAATTCCGAATATTTGTAAACAAAAACAAAATTCCTTTGTTTTGATTTAGAGAAGTTGAAAATACTTTAAAAAATGTAATCCAATGAATTATGGATAAAACATACTGAGGTATGTAAGATGTAATTTACATAAAAGTTCTTAATATTTTAAAGGTTATATTTAACTGCAAAATTATAATGTTTAATTTCGTTTCAGATTACTAATGGGCTTAAAATAACGAAAAACCATCAGCAAAATGTGTTTAACATTCCACACCACGTAAACATAAAGAAAAGCAGCTTGGATAAATTAAAACAAAAAGTTATGTAAAGTGAAACTTCCTAATAGTTCAAATGTTGTCAAAGTGTTAAATTGATATTTTACAAGAAAGTGAAGTGAAATGGACTGAAAAAAGAAACCAAAAAAACACATTAATTCTTTAACCAACTTAAATCTATATAACGGATCAATAATATCAGACAGATGATACTGCAGCTATTTTTTCTGCTGAAACGTGGCACGAGGTTAGAGAGTGTGTTAAAAAAAGGATCAGTAAAATAAAAAATTGGCTTGACATATTCAAATTAACTTTAAATATATACAACATATAACATTTTCTCTAACTAAAGTAAACTGTCCAAATTTTGAATTCATTAAAATTGACAATTTAAATGGAATTATTAAGGAAGTTAAATCTACAAAATATTTGGGGATTATGGTTGATAATAATCGTCTAAAATGGGACCACCAAGTTTACAAACTAACCACGAGCATAAGAAAATTAATACATAAATTTTACATTTTAAGAAATATTCTTAGTAGAAAACTCATAATTTCGGTGTATCGAGTCATGGTTGAATCATTGATACGTTACGGCATCCTTGTGTGGGGTGGAATGTACAATAATGCTATAAAACCCTTAACTGCTGTGCAAAACTATATTTTAAAAATAATAAATAAAAAAAACAGGCGTTTTCCAACCACATTATTCTACTCAAATGAAATTCTAGACGTCAAGTCTTTGTACATTTTGGAAACATGTTCTTATGTATATAAAAATGCTGACTTGAGAAATTATGTCAACCACTGTTCTGAAACTCGATATAAAAGAAATAAAACATACCAATCCTAAGCATTTAAATATTATAGCTATTATATTTTTGTATTGTCACCTTGTAATGGGCAAGTCCCAGATAAATACAGTATTTAACAGCGACATACCAATAAATCTGATCGATCAGTATGTTTTACGAGTGTTAACATACGGAGCAGAAACCCTAACACTAACCAATGGTACTATCCATAAAACTGAACGTAGTCCAAAGAAAAATAGAAAGAGACATGTTGGGAATAAAATTGAAGGACCGGATAAGGATCATAGATACACGACAAAGAACAAAATTCGACGATGTCATAAAATGAATCACAACACTAAAATGAAAATGGGCAGGACACGTTGCACGACTAAGGGACGATAGATGGTTAATAAGAATATTAAACTGGTCACCCAGAGTTGGCAAAAGAAGCCAAAGAAGACCACCATCCGCTGGAGTGATGACATTAAAAGAGTCGCCGGTAACTGGATTAGAGAAGCTCAAGACGGAGCTATTTGTATGAGCCTAATGGAGGCCTAAGTTCAGTAAACTCAACAGGCTGGAGGATGATGATGATGTCTTGTACGCCTAACGTATACCTGCTCAACAACGCTAGAGATGACCGTTTTTGAGAAATTTGCAAATTTCTACATCAAAGCAGATTACCTTCTTTCTCCTTTAGTCCTTTAGGTGCCTGCTTCAATTTTTATTAAAAAATATCTATTGGTAGTGATTTTGCGTTCATTTGAGAAATATTAACGAATTAAAAAATATGCCGTGATTTTATTAATTTAATAATTTGTTTCTAACATTTAAATTATTATTTAATTATTCCTACAATATTAAGTACTAGTTAAAAATTAATGGAAAAATTACAAGAAATAATTGAAATGGTCACCTCCGGCTCGAATACAACATGGTATTCTTTTTTAGAAGTTTATCCTTACACTTCGACACAGTCCAATGCCTTGATGAATGAAAGCGAATGCCTTGCTAAAGTTCTTCTCTTGAGGTAACAGGGGTATTATAAACAAGCTCATTTATATGCCTCCAAAGATAAAAGTCTATATGATTTATATCAGGGAACCAAGGAGTCCAAGCAATAGGTCCACCTCGTCTTATCCAACGGTTTCCAAAGGTCTCAATTAAAAACTGCTCTGTCATGTTGGAACCGCAAAATATTATTTCGCGTATTTAGAGCAAGCAAATCTTCTAAATCATTTTGTAGGAAATTGAGGTAGGAAACGTGATTTAGCGAACTTGGTAGTACAACGAAGCCAATAAGCTGATTGTTAAGAATCCCTGCCTATATGTTAATAGAGAATTGGTATTGTGAGTTTACTTTTTATAAATTGGGATTTTCATCACACTATAAGTGATGGTTATGAAAATGTGTTATACATTTCCTGGAGAAACAAGCTTCATCAGTAAATAGAACTTAATTTAAAAATTTTGGATCCCCCCTATTTTTGCGTTGAAACTCATGACAAAATTGCATATTGAAGTACAGTCTTACAGCAGTTCTTGAATTCTGTCTTGCTTGCCAATAACACAGAAGCATATCAGTTAACACAATAAAAGAATATTCAACTTTCGGCATTGTTTGTAAATAAGTATTTAACTGAAATTAATATCTTCTCATTTATCGGTTCGAACTGACATTCAAATTATTGTTAATGTTTCCTTCTTGCCTGTACTAATACCAAAATATGATTTCTCACCAAAAAAAACCCCGAGCACCAAATTACGTGCGTTATTGTGTGCGAAAATTTCGTTTCTCGTGAAAGTTATTTAAAAAAATTGAAAATAAGATTGCAACACCCTGTATCTCAAAATCCAAAGTCGAATAAATCACGCGTCCTACTTCAATATCCTATAAAGTCATTTAGAAGATTTGCTTTCTTGCTTTCCTACAAAATGATTTAGAAGAAGTTGTTCCAACACCTTGTATACTGTTGAGATTTTCTCAAAAATGTCAACTTTTCCTTGACTTTCAAACAAAACGGTCGGTTAATCTATACGAAAAAATACAATTTCAAATCTCAAACTACTCGTTATACTCGGAGATGATACTCGATTTTTCTTCGGAACAACACATTGAGGTGTTTTACGTACCTCGATTCTAAACGGGAATAACGATACCAAGGGATGAAGATAGTTGAGAGAGAAGACGGAAGGAATAATCACCTGATAATGAAATATTCTTCCAAAACCCATCAGTGATGGACCAAAATTATGAACCTTATATTGGCTGAATTTATGGCAAACTCAATCTTTGATAAATGAAAATCCCAATTTGTATGTTATATATCTTCTGATAGCAACACCAACAGTATTATTAATACGTTTCACAAAATTGCACTGAGCTGTATATCGTGGCTTAAACCCTATATAAATATTTAAATATTTTGTTAGCAAATTATGACACATGTCACAAATGATCATTTGAGTTACTCCGAGAATTAGAAATAGATTATTTTTCAATTACTTAGTCGAAACAATAGCTTTTCTCTTCGGGAATAAAAGTATAAATTTTGAAAACCAGTAAGTAACAACAAGCAAAGAACAATTTCCACCTTTAGATCTCGGCAATGAACCCATAATATTTACGGCAATTATTTGAAATAGATACTGAACATACATCTTGTCCCTTTTACCCAAAGTCGCAAATTTTGAACAACAGTGAAAGTTATGGCACGAGCGGGGATCGAACCCGCACTTCTGAATCTCTAGCTCATTATTGTTATTATTAATATCATATCTCATTTTAGGCAAAGAGGTAAGTTTCCTAAACTCGTTAAAGAGTTGTATAGAAACTAAAATGATAACAAGATGGTGGGCCATGACAACTCTTAACAACTGGAATGCGAGACTTTTTTGGTTCAACAAGCTTCCATTCACAAATATTACTAATGATAGGCAAATTGTTAATAATGTGTTTATATAAAAAGCTATTTCAACTTTCCACTGAGCTTGAGATGAAGGATCCTGATTTATCTTATTTCGAATATTAGAATACCAAATCTCAGATTCGTCGAGTGGTAAATCAATGATGGCACCTTCATTATAGTCTGAAAGATGCAAGTGATTTCTACAAAGTGCATCAGGGGCCTTATGAGAAACACTCTTTGGATGAAACGAATGTTTTTGTAGTTTAATCGACCATCTAACCTAACCTCTCTGACGTATCGTTAAGTTTATTTAGTCAGAAATAACTATAGTGCTCTGTAACAACTTTAAACTTGATGATTATATTATATACCTTCGACAAAGTTCTGAAACAATATGCAATAACCTTTTCACCTCCAACGATTTCTTCCGATAAAATATCACCTAGGTTTGTATAACTAGGGTCACATTGAATAGTAAAAGTGTTTGTAAAACCAAGTAAACATAAAACTGCAGTGGCGATAAGAGTATTCCTAATGTTTTTAAAAGATTTCTCTCAGGAGACCAAGTGATCACTTGCTTTTTCCTCTTTCCTTTCGATAAATGATTTACTATAGATATCAAAGAAAAAAAGTTGTGAATAAATCTCCTATACCAACTGCACATTACTATAGACCTCTTAATCTCAGTTGTAGTAGATGGTCTGGGATAGTTTATCATAGTTCACACTTTTTCTGGATCCGTACGAATTCCTTGATCACATTTAATAATATAACCTAAACACTTGGTTCGTGCTTTTTTACTGACACATTTGTCTGTGACAAAATAGAAGTATTTGTTGTGTCTGAGCACTATTACAAAGTACAAGAAGAACAATCTTAAAAGGGAAAAGACCTGTCGATGGAACAGTAAAAGCAGTTTTCTCACGAGAAGCTGGATCCAATGGAATCTGCCAGAAAGGTTTTCATAAATCTAAGATAGAAATAAATTTTGCACTACGTAATGAACTGAGGATTCTGCCGACACTTTGAAGTGGATAATTATCACGACAAGTCAGTTGGTTCAGTTTTCTTCCATCATACCAAAGTCACCATTTGATTCCTTTACTAATAATACTAGACTATTCCATGGACTTTTGGGATGGTTCAACTATTCCTAACTTGAGCATTTCATTAAGTTCATCGTTTAAAATTTTCAAAATCACAGAACTCATTAAGCATTGTCTTAATTCGTAATGTTTAGCCTCAGCTGTATCAATGTTAATTGTTATTTTATTTGAGACCTAACCTATCTTTACTATTCATTTTATTTTTAAGAATCAGTTATGTTCGGCGCTTATATTTGTGTATCTTCCGATAAAGCGTCTAGGGGCACAGACCATAAAGAGTAAAATCTTATCGTGAAAGCAACGTATTAATACTACTTCAGGATAAATCACTTTGAGCGTATTACTCATTATTTTCAATTTTTTTTACAGAAATCACAAAAAACGAAGGTACTACATAAAAAGGCAAAAGCTGCACTGAATCTTCTGTAATAATAGATAGATTAATTATTACCTTGTTTACAATATGTTCCATAGATGTATTGTGAATTTTTAAATTTAAAGTATTTAAACTATTTAACCCTAATTTACCTACTCTGGAAATATTCGCACCCCTATATAATTGTAGTATCATAGGCATAAAAGAATACTCTACCTTGAGAAAAAATTTTGGGCTAATCATTTATGAAAAGAAAAATTAGCGCACCCATGATACTACCCTGAGGTGTTCATATATTTTGATCAAAAAGATCAGAATTTGAACCGAAATGTCCTGGTAGTTAAAAAAGAAATGATCCAATCGTTCAAGTTACCCGTTATGCCAAAACTGATTAATTTTAATGCCACAAAATCTCTATCAACAGTGTGAAAAGCGCGAATAAGATCAAAAAAGAAGAAAATTACAAGTTCTCTATTATCACTTTTATGTCTTACGTATTAAACAAGGTCAGCGCAAGCGCTTTCAGTAGACAGCCCCCGACGAAAGCCATGCTGACGATCTGAAAAAATATTATATTTAACCAGAAAAGAATACATTCTGTTATAAACTAGTTTTTCTAAAATTTTAGAGACGCTGCTCATTAGAGAAATAATGTATTTCTACTAGACAGGGGTCACCTTTCTTAAATATGGGTACGACAATGGAAGTTTTAAGATATTCGGGAAACACTCCGGACTCAATTGAAACGTTAAACAGAATAGCAAGAATATCACCTAGCTATTTTGCCGATAACTTTCTTTAGAAATGACATAGAGATATCGTCCAGTCCCTCAGAATTCCTATTTGGAAATGTATTCACTGTATCAATTATTTCGTTACTAGTAATAGATTTAAAAACATTGAATTTGGCACATGCATTTTAGTCAATGTACTATTATGAGAAAAGTTTTCTCAAAATAATTGTCAAGTTTTTCCTCTATCGCCAAGGAGAGATAACTTCCGAAATTCGAGGCAGTTTCACTAGGATTTTTTGTTAGTTTATTATAATATACATCAGAGATTTCTTTTATTTTTTTGGTACTCTTTTTGCCTTGAATATTGTTAACAATATTTCATGATTTTTGTTTTGTTCGTGGAATTGGCGATTTAATTATCTTAATAAAGTTGTGTTTCTAGCTGAATATTTTTGTTTAAATGTTTTTTGAGAGACTTATACTCTTCCAAAATCGTTTTCTCATTTGTATGAATTTTCAACCTGTTAAAAGCCTTCTAATATCCTCTAATCCATTATATAACCCCTGTGAAATGGTTATTGTTGTGTTTTTAACTTTTTAACTTTTTTTCTGTTGCAAGGGAATACATACCTCAAAGCTCCAGCTGTAAAAGAATTCCTAAAGTTTTCATCGACATTGTCACCGTTGATTCCCTCATAAATTGAGTGAAAATAGTGTGAAAAAGAGGAATATTACGAAATAGACATCTGTGTCGGTTGTATTAAGACAAATATGAAAACAAGCCGTCCAAAATGGTCAGAAAAATCGGGATCAAAGTTGTTAAATTTTACTGATCATTTCCGGTTTATCAGTTATCTAAAATGGAAAAAAAGGTGAATTTAGGACCAGTGCACACATGAATATTGTACTGCAGTTCTATTCAAAGAAAATATATCAAAATGGTAACATCCTAAATTTACGATAATCTCCGATGCATTTAAAAACATTCAGTACATTTGGTTAGTTATCTCTAAAAGTACAAACAACAGTTGGAAAAAATATAACTTATCAATGGTAAACCTTTCTCGCTCAAGTACAGCAATATAAAAATAGTAGTGGATATGGAGTGGAATAACCTCAAAAAATGTATTATCAAATTATATTATGAAGATATAAACTATCGGATAAAAGTAAACCAACTTTTATGATAAAGTCAAATATCTAAATATTTAAAATTCAATTAATCTATGGAAATCAATAATTATGTAGTTTAGAGAGTCATAGTAGGCTGCTGTCAGAGGTAAAATGGCATTGTCTTCAAATGACAAATAACTTAATATTATGTAATAACGTATTTTAATACACTTTATTAGCGAGACAAAAGTAATGCAATTTTTAAGAGAACAATATTTTATTTTATTTGCGAACAGAAAAAAAACCAGAAATAGTATTGAAGAGTTATAGCAATATAAACACATTTTCTAAATATTTAATAGGATATCCATTGATGGCTATAACTTCTTGGCAACGACGCGGCATTGAACAAATTAAATTTTGGATAGTAATAATTGACATATTCGTCCAAACTTCGTTAATTTCATCAATTAGGGACTGTTTATTTGAAAACCTTGCATCCCGAATATGACATTTTACCTCTTTCCACAGCTTCGCGATGCGGTTAAGGTCCGGTGATTGTACTGGCCCGTGAAGAACCCGAAAATTATTCTCTTGAAACCACTCCTGAACAAGGTTAGATATGTTTCGGGTCATTGTCCTATTGGAACAAAAAATCGCAGTGACATCTCCCACTTAATCTAGGGCAACATCGCGTTTTGGAGTATATTCCTGTATATCAATCGATCCATAGTCCCGTCCATAAAGTGCAATGGACCTACTCCACGAAAAACAACCCCCATAAAAACACCCTACTTGGTCCCTGCTTTATTGTTGGCGTAACATACTTTGGGTAAAATCTTGTATTTACCGGACGTCTTACACGCCTTATTTCGTCAGAATTGACATTTTTGTAAGGAACTTCATTTCTAAATAATATCTTTTTCCATTTTTGAACAGTCCAAATCAAATGTTGTTGCGCAAATTCAAGCCTGGTAAGGCAGTTTCTCTCGGAAACCAATGGTTTCTTAGCTGGACGTCTGCTATAAAATTTTGCCCTAACTAATCGCTATTAAACAGTCCTCGTACTAATACAAAACTAGTTCAGGAATTTCGGCAATTATCCTTGATCCTGACACTCACGGAGAGAAATTCAATTTTTCTTATCCATATCCATGCGGAAAGTTGGTTTTCCGCACTAGTGTGGAAATATTTTTCGGCACGTAATATTTCAAAATTAATTTATTATTTATTAATTAACCGTCTTTGATACATATTTCAGAGTGTTTAGAAGGCTTAATGCATTTCGTTTTGGTTAGCTACCAGCTTTCCAGGTTACTAAGGACGCTTAAAGTCAATCGTTAGAAATCAACAAACTGACATTTCGACATATCTATTTGTTATTAATTGCTTTTATATGCGCGTATTTCCGTAATTTCGCTCTATTACAATGAATTTAAGCGAATTTGACAATCTGGCTATGCAAGACGGGGTTCTAGAATATATTATGAACGCAGCAAAAGAAGTAGATTTGGATTTGCTTCCAGAAAAATCCAAAGTCAGATACATTCAGAAATACGAAAAGTTCATCAAATGGTGAGCCCACGAGAAAATCAACAACATTAGTAAAGAAGAAATGCTTCTAGTTTACTTTTAAGAAAATTCAAGGAATTTTCAACCTTCTACAACGTGGTCCAAGTAGTCAATTATAAAATCTATGCTAAACATTAAGAAAAACGTTGATATTAGCAGGCATTTTAAATTGATTGCTTATTTAAAAAAGAAAATTGTAGGTTTTAGATCAAAGTCTAAAATTATTAATGTTAAAAAAATTTTAAGCATTGCGCCTGACGATACTTATTTAGTAATCAAAGTCGCAACACTAATTGCAATCGCTGGAGCCTACAGGCGTAAAGAATTAACTCATCTGTTGTGTGAAAACGTAGTCGAACAAGAAGATTTGTTTCTGGTGAAAATACCAAATAGCAAGACTCACCAGAATAGAAGCTTTGTTATAACTGAAGAAAAAATCTTAATTTAATCAAGAAGTACACGTCCCAAAAGTACACCGCATTAAAGGTTTTTTGTCAATTTCCAAAAAGGTAAATGTACTACTTATACTGTTGGCATTAATAAGTTTGGTAAGATGCTATCGGACGTGGCTACTTTTTTGAGACTTCCAAATCCAGAGACCTTTATTGAAGACTTAGTTATAGACGCTCTTCGGGTACTATGTTGGCCGACGCTGGAGTGGATATTACTAATTTGAAACGTCTCGGGGGATGGAATCGACCAAAGTTGCAGAATCATATATGGACAAATCCATGCAGAACAAAAAACGCATTGCCAACCAAATTTTATGTTCTACCGGAGAAAATTCCAAGGAAAATTCGCCTCCGCCTTCGCCCTTGCCTTTTACAAGTTTCGCGTATGAAATTGATAGTATTGACTGACGACAATGGACCAGTGCATCAGCACAAATATGACAAGTTAAGAAAAAAAGAGTGTGAACATTATTGCCAGCACCAAAAAGGCCAACTATCAAAATGCTCCCAATTTAGTTAATAATGCCTATAATTGTCAATTTTTGGTTACGTACATGTTAGCTATCACAAAGAATATTTTTTTTAAACAGTTTTCTATAGCTCTATGTAGTTATAGTCAAAAGCAGTGTTATCGTGCGGGTCATACGATTTATCAACGACAAACTTTTTAAGTTTGTTTTTCTTTTATTACGTGTAATCATATCCTCCGCATAAAATCCGGAAGATGATTTAGATAGACCTATGATATTTTCATATGAAAAAAGAGGATAAACATATAATTACCAGGAGTTGCAAAAATCTTTGAGCGATGTCACTTCAAATTCAGATTGACAAGTCAGTGACAAAATGAGTAATAGAAAACAATTTTCGAGTTTTTTGCATCCACAAGCGAAAAAAATGGTATTAAATCTAATAAAATATTACAAAAATGAAAATTCATCAATATCCAGGAGACAGTAGCAAAAGCTCTGGGAATCGGTATAAGGACTGTGCAGATAATTGTGCATGCAAAAAGCATAATTTACTACCGAAGAACATTAAGAAATGTACACGAAAGAAGCCAAAGACAGAAGACTTAAGTGACAATTTAAAAATGGATGTTCGTAATGCAATTTACGATTTGTACACATCAAAAACTAATATAACCCTTCAAGTTTTAAAAGAAGCTTTAAAAAATCGAAGCATATTGGAAATTGGACTAAAATCGTTGTCAAAATTAATAAAAATGTTGGGTTTTCGATATAAAAAGGACTGTAGTCGAAGATTTTTATGCGAGTTGCCACATATAGCAAGTCAGCGTATCCAGTTTTTAAAGAAATACACGGGAAATGTTAATTCAAAATTTAGAAAAGTGGTATTTTTAGACGAGATTTGGATATTTTCTAATGGAAGTGGTTCGAAATCTTGGCAGGACGAGTTTGTAAAAAGTGTCAAGAAAAAAAGAGATGTGGGACGAGAAAACGGTTCATCATTTTACATGCAGTTTCTTCAACAGGATTTGTCCCAGGTGCAAGTTTACTGTTTTCTTCAACATCCAAAAGTATGGACTACCATGATAATATGCACTGTGAGCTGTTTGAAAAGTGGTTAAAAGAACAACTGATTCCAAATTTAGATGCTCCATCTTTAATCATTCTGGACAATGCAACTTATCATTCAAGAATCTTAAATAAACAACCTAGTTCATCCTGGAAGAAAAGTGATATTTATGACTGGCTAATGAAACAAAAACAAAATCTTTTACCCAATATGCTGAAACTAGAACTTCTTTTAATGGCAAAATCTATTAAAAAACCATATATGCCGTAGATGAAATATTACGGGAAAATGGACATGAGGTTTTACGACTGCCGCCATACCATTGCCAGTTTAACGCAATAGAATTGATATGGGCTGGGGTAAAACCATATTATGAAAAACACTTGAACGATGGTCTTACATCGAAATGCAAATTGTTTGGCAAGATTCATTAAATTATATTACGCCGGAGTACTGGAAGAAACCTGTGGAACATACGGATAAATTAATATGGGATTGGTGGAATCGAGAAGGAGTTCTATATGTCGAAATAGCACCAATGATCATTGCGCTATTTGAGGACGACTCAAAAGATGTGGACTTTTTAAGTGACGATATTTTTTAGTCTAAAATACTAAAAAGTTTCTGAAGGGTTATATTAATCTCTAGTAACTTAAGTCTTTTGCCTTTGGATTTTTTCGTGTACACTTCTTAATTTTCTTCGGAAGTAAATTATGTTTTTTTTTTCATGCACAAGTTTCTGTACATTCCTTATACCGATTCTCAGAGCTTTTGCCACTGGCTCCTGGATATTAGCCAGTGAATTTTAATTTAAAAGTTTTTTATTAGATTTGACACCATTTTTTTGCCTACTTTTTTAGTACATTTGTAATTTTGTAGGCAATAAATAAATAATTATAGAATACTTGTTCCAATTTTAAAGCGTGTTTAAAATAAGTAATTTTTTTTATTAATTATAAGACAAAATTTGTTAATCGGTAAAATCGCTTTACCAGGAACTCGGGGCTAACGAAAAATACAAATATATATATATATATATATATATATATATATATATATATATATATATATATATATATATATATATATATAGAGCCTGTATTTTTCGCATGCATGGCCCTTAATTTTAGACTGAAATTTGAAGAAATGAATCAAAAGTAGTTTTTTAGCTATGCCGCGAACAGACAGACTGACGGACAGACATACCTACAGGCAGACGGAAATGAGAAAACAAGTTTTCCGGCATCTAAGGACCCTTAAACGTAAAGATCTGAAAAAATCTCACGAGGGAAGTAATAACTAATTATCTTGTGTTTTTAATAAAAGTGTATAATATTTTTGCAAAATAAAATTTTTTTGTTATCACAATACAAAAAAAAAACAAGTTTTCTTTGCACAGGGGTGGCCAGCATTTAAATAAATGACACTGTATAAGTGGTTAGATTTTTAGGTCAAGCGGAGCTCATAATTTTTGGTGATTGATAAAAAAATCTCATTTTCATTAAGTGGCTGTATAAATAGATCATATCCCGATTGTTCCACTGATTCGAATCGCCTTCCGACTTTATTAAGGCGCTTGCCATTCTGTGTATTTTTGTTTTTGCCAACTAAAAAATTTTAACCAAATACATATTTAGCGAATTTTTTTATTTAGTCCCTCGGCATTTAATGTATAAAATAATATTAAGTGGCTATCTTAATAATATTACGTAATATAATAAAAAAACTATTTTCTTTCTCCCTGTATATTTGTAAATAGCCCATCGAGATTTAATAGCTCGATAAAAGAATCACACAACATTTTGGTATTCACTGTGTTTTCTGATTTGATTCATAATGTTGGTGACCTTTGGACCCGCACGATAAGACCGTATTCGACTATACTACCTTTTTCAAAATAATTAGTTACTTTTAAATATATAATAGTTTGTGTTTGTTATAGTTTAATAAAAACCATTAAATCACTACGAATTATGTACTTATTTCCGCAAGTCTGTAGAAAAACTATTGTACCTAACACTTGCGGCACTCGGCTGCTTCAACGAGCGGGACTCCTGTGGAAAAATTCATTTTCCACACTTGTTAGGTAAATATCTATTTCTTTATGCCAAATGAATAAGTTGTTTTACTTTTGTCGCACTAATAAAATAAATTGTTGACATCAGCCTACTATGATCCCTTAAACTATATCCATTTTGATTTCACTGGTTGCTAATTGCATTTTAAATATTCAGACATTTTTGAGTATTTTTATAAACACGATACTCCATAAATTTCTTCTGAAGATAACCAGTTATTAATTATTACTGAACTATTTAACATGATACGTACATGACGTAAGATAAATGTCTTCCAGGACTAATAAATAGCAATTCAGCATGGTACTTTGATCCGGTATTCTATATTTGCATGTAGACATTCGTTATAAACTTTCCTGATTTAATGTCCTGTTTATGCGGCTTAACACGGGTAAATAATTAGCCTTTATATCTACATAAAACGGCAATTTTTATTGGAATTAGAGTGTCCCAATATTTAAATTATACACACATTTTTGTTGATATGTTTTAGTCTCCTACCACGCTAGGGGTGGACTTTTACGGTAAAATTCTGGTTTGATAGATATCACAAAAATGTGTTTTACTTTAAGGAAAAATCACAATAGTGATACAAATCAGAGTTGCCTAGACATATTTGAGCATTTGGAAAGGTACCGGGGTGTCTTTGTAGTGACGTTGGTCAGTGGCGAAACCACGTTTTTAGATTGGTAGGGGCTGATGTATTTAGAATTTGGTTTCAGGAGACGTCCTGAGCTCAAAATATTTGTTGATGACTAAAAAAAACAAAAACTTCGCTTTCATATATGAATGGCTATAAAAGAAATGTATGGGAGGCTCACAGCTGCTGGAATCCCATAGCTAAGTACATATGTTTTCGGTCTTGCGGGGGCTGCAGTAGCCATAGCCCCCCTCTGCTTGCGCCACTGGCGTTGATGAAACGTAAAATGCAAGATTATTGAAACCAACAAAAACCAGGAGTTGGCAGTATAATCCGATATTTCGGGTGAAATTCCTGCTATATTTAGTGAAAGCCATGTGAATAGTTAATAATTACCACAGAAATGCTTGGAAACTGAATCTTTGAAGAATTATTAATATTATTTTTCCTTTTTCTGTTACCACAAGTTCTTACTACAGCTTTTTCGAATTTAGTAGTAGATATACAACTTTTTTAAGCTATAGTCTAAAATAGTTTTATTAATAAATACTTTAATTTCAGTAGATATGAAAGGAAATAACTAGAAATATTTTAATATCGCAAAGTATGGGATATACCGGGGGTTAAAACTTAGAGGAAATAAAGGTCAATATTGAAGTTATTTTATTGTAATTTAAGCAAATTACCAAATATTTTAATTATAATGAAAGACTAATATTATATCATTATTAATTTAACAATTAAGATTTTTGATTAAAATATATTAAAATTAAAAAAATATTCTGAACAAAAATAGTTATTTCTGATATATGGATCGAAGTGTGTTCTTTTTTCTGATATATGGATCGAAAAGTGAATATTATCAGACGAGATGTTATTCGAGGGTGATACTACGGCCTGTCTCCAGTGGCGTACCAGGTGGGGGAATAATAAAAAAATCCACATGTTTGCGTTATACAGGATATCCCCAAAAATTGCGGACAGCCATTGAAAGTAAAATTTCTATTTTTCTACACAATTTTGCCGAGACTAAACTTAACTTCAAACACCATTTATAAAATAATAATAATAATAATAATAAAACATGCTATTTATTTTAAATTTAATGTTTAAGATGCGTTAGTCTCGGGACGGTTTCGCTATTAGCGGCTGAATGAATTCCAGAGGAATAGTTTCCCATATATCCCTATCGATATTTACTAAATCTTCCACACTCACGATCTCATTGTCACGCTGTCTCAGCAGGAATTTTATTCTACTTCCGACATACTCAATTGAACTTAGATCTGGAGACCGGGCTGGCCATTCGATTCTCTCAATGTTGTTCTTCCTTAAGAACTCCTCGACGATACGTGCATTGTGGGGACGCGCATTGCCATTAACAAAAACAAAACCATTTAAAAAAGTTCCGTCTTATTATTTCTCCTACCTCTTCCTACCCAAAAATTCACATCACCACCTTCAAATGACAGACGCGCATTTTCCTCTCTTCCTCTTCTATTATTTTCATTATTTTAATTTTATCTTTATTTTATATTTACATTACGTAGGTAGTTGATGATTACATAACACTAAGATTAGCTATATAAGAAATTATAATAAAAATAAAATAATATAATAACTTACTCTCTAAGGAATTTTTCTTAGATGGTATACTAAAACATAAATAAAAAGATCTGAGTTTTTTATGGTTTATGCATGCGAGAAAGAGTGTTTAGAAATATTAAATATATCAGTATTACTTTTAGAATTTTGCACGTTAAAGAATCTTAGTTCTCGGAATAGGCTGATAAAATAAATCATCATCGCGACTGTTTATACGAGGAACACAGAATTTCATTCTCGAAAAAATATTAGGGCAATCAAGATTATTATTCAGTAAATCAAACAAAGTGAAAATGGCAGAGGACTCTCGTCGATCTTTCAATGAGGAGACATCAAATCTACCAAGTAATAAATCATGTGGAAAATCGGAGATGGGGTAAGTTCCGTTATATCTGAAGCACAAGAATCTTAAAAATGTATGCTGAACTTTTTCCAGGTTGTCAATGTGTATATTGTAGCCCGAAGAACAAACAGTACAGCATCAGTACTCTAATATTTTGAGCGGACATAAGAAAAATATAACAGGATTGGGTCAATATTACTAAAGTCTCTGGTGCATCTTAAAATAAAACTGTATGATGTATACGTTCCAGATATAACGTTGATAATGTGAATAAGAAAAGAAAGATTTGCGTGAAAAGTTACATTAAGGTCTTTAAATGAGACCACATGGTACAATATGCTACACCATCAGAATAAAACAAAAAATTGACATCAAGTTTCGACCCAACGTCGTTAATAAAACAGTTAAAAAATAGGGGTCTGTAATGGGAGGAACTCCTGAGGTTGCGGTATAGAAATCGGATTTACCTCTCTTCATACTAAAACACGATTATATGAAACGTGCATAATGAACTTACATTCATCTACAAACACACATTTTTTCAATTTTACTATTTTTCAGTAGGCATGCGCAGTTGCTCACGGTTTTCCAGCACCACGATGTTGTCTTGTAAGTAGAGGGTAATCTGCTCTTTTTCTCGTGTGTTATAAGTGTCTTCTAATGGTTTGAGATGATGCTTGCATACCAGTTACTGCTCTAACACAGCTTGCACTAAGTCAACAAATACGGTGGTCCTTGCTCTCTGTGATAGCTCTTAACTGTCTCCCTCCGAGTGTTGTATATACCACTGTGATCAGATAAGATGCTTCGCCAACGTAGGCCGATATTCCCTTTACTTGTCTGAAAGAACCCAACAAGTGACTTATGTCAATTTCTTCATAATGAGGCATGTAAAAGGGATGCATTTTGCCCATACTATTATATTTTGGACCAAAAGGTTACTCCTATATTTGAAGAATTAGAAAAATCGTTAAATTATAGAATTGTAGGGATTATTTTAATGCATAGATGATATCTAAAGAAACTTGGTTGTAGTTAGCTTAATTTGTTATAAAAAATTCATTATTAGTTTCAAAATTAGTTTTAATATTCTATTCTATAATAAACAAATTATTTGTTCTCCCCAAGTTCGGGACGTTACGGGATATTTTCTATTTCCGGTTAAACAGACCGTTGATGTCATAATTATAGGATAGGAAAGAATAATGAAAACTAAGATAGAAATGAACAAACCCTTTTCTTCCATGTCATGCTGTTTCGAATCTACAGTCACTTATAAAAACGAATCTAAACTAAGCTTTTTTTGAGACACCCTACGTGCAAACAAATAAATTTGCTAAAATTACATGACAATCAACTCTTCATATTTTGATCCAAAATATAATCCTGTGGGTAAAATTCAACATAGTCACTAGTTGTGATTCTTTCAGGCAAGTAAAAGGAGTACTGGCGTACGTTGGCGAGGCACCATATTACAGGAGCAGTGGCATATACAGCACGCAGAGGGGGAGCGTTGCCAACCGTACGATTTTGAGTCTCTGTACAAGTGTAGTAGCAGTAGTAAGCCGGGGGGACAAGCCCAGCAACTAGGCCTAAGAGGCCCTCTTCGCGAACCCCACAGTCGAGATGTTGTAACTCTTCCTTAGAGAGGAACTCAAAGCCGAAAGTTTTCCAGCGTAGTCTTGCCCAACTTTCACACGTGCCAACAAGATGATAGGGATCGTCCTCCTTTAACCCACAGTTAGGACAACAAGGGTTGTCCGCTAATTCGAGCTGGTACTTGTGCCTGTTTAGTTTACAGTGTCCTGTCAAAATGCCAATCACCTGTCTACTGTCTGACATCAACGAAGTTGCCTTAGATCCTCATGGGTTCTTTTTTTCCTTTTGCCTGTCTACAGCAGTTCGTCCTTGACCAGGCGCATCTATTCACGGCCTGCGAGCAGTTTTACTTATACCCAGGCAGGGTTTTGGGCCCGAGAATTGGAGTGTCGATCCGCTTATGGCGAACTCATCCGCTTTCTCGTTGCTTTTGACACTACTATGCCCAGGGACCCATTTTAATATCACCACCTTTGTCGTTGCTAGCTCACTTAGTGCATCTCTGCATTCCTGGACTAGAGCTGAGCTCATCCTGGGCTTGCCGATGGTTTTAAGGGCTGCCTGGCTGAGTGAATGCGGATTTCTGTACAATGTACGATCGCAATATGACGATCGTGTGCAAAAATACCATTATTCAAATATACGAAAATTCTGTAACTATAGGCAAAGCAAACTTCCAAATCAGGAATTTAATATTTAAAAAATGTAGTACTATAGGATATTGCCATTTTAGTCTATGCAACAAACCTGCTCATCCACAATTAATCGGTAAAATCCATAGTTCTTATTTATGGCCTTCTTAAAATATAGTCCTTTATTCTGTTTCACTTTTGTGGTTGGTAGCGCACACGCTGTGAAAGAGTGCCAAATAAAATATTATAATAATTATTGTAAAGTCTATTTTAATGTGGCTATACAAAAGCAAGTGCGTCTAATATTATTTAAGGTAATTTTAATAAATAAGTTGAAAAATTGTATACTATACCCACCATGTTGAAGTGGTAAATGGAAATTTAATCTTAATAGGTTAATTTCCTATGCACGAAGGTCCATACAAGGTGTATCAAAAAAATCTGAAAAAAAAATTAAAACCTTTACATCCAAATTAGTTGGTTTGAGTTTTATTTATTCTGTTTGACTTGGACTTATTTGTAGAATTTCAACTTTGCTTGTTATGTTAGTATCTTATTTTCTGTGTTTGTTATTTCATTAAAATAAATTGTAGATGGGTCAGTGAAAATAATTCTAATTCTTGTAATATTAATTATTAATCTAATATAAATAAATAAAGAAATCAATTATTTTTTTTACTTTTTGATTCAATCTTATTTCTCAAGTATTTATTTTATTTATTATCATTTAAATTGATTTTTTCAATAATTTAGTACACCCATTGCGTTACCAGGAGCCACCAACACAAAAAATACTGAACGATATTTCGTCTGAAAAATTGTATACATTTTTTACATGCATTTTTTGCACTAGCCATACGATTTTCTCCAAAAAATATTTAATAACACTGGCGCGAGAACAACCGTATTTTTAAGTCAGCATGCCGAATACGACACAACTTAGGGCAAGATGTATTAGGGCAGTAACTGCTTGTATGCAGGAAGAGGCTTTTACACCAGAGGACTTCGTGCTAGAAGGAGAGCAAGTTACCTTCTGCTAACATCTTGCTGCTCGAAAACAGTGGGTTGCTGGGCATGCCTAGTGGGGAATTGCAAAATGGAGTAGATGTGTCTTCGCAGAAGAATGTAACTTCATGACTTTTTTTTGTACACGAGATTATGATTGTTGGGAATTATTTAGATGTACGTGCAGAGAGAATGGAATGGCCTGCCAGGTCTAGATCTGAATGCAGTTGAACATGTCGGGAGAAGAATCAAATTGTTTCTCAGACAGCACGACAATAAGACTAAATGTGGAAGAAGGAGGAAATGTTAGTAGGTATATATGGGAAGCTATCCTCTGGAATTTACTCAGCGTCTAAGCGCGCCTAGTTAAGAACGATCTTTAATAGTTATTTGGGGTGGATCAAATCACTACATTTTAGTGTTTTGTTTGGTAAAGTGGTGATTTTTATTTAAACTTATTTCTACTGAATACATTGGAATAATTGTCTACCGAAACTTATTCGTTAGATGATAAACACCGTGCATATTCAAATAATGTTGTTTCAATAAACAATTTAGATGTTTTTTTGGAATCACATAAAATAACAAAGTCTGATTTTTCAATTAGCCAAAAACATTATATACATATGAGAAATTGGACTGAAACGTAATTCCAGTGGACTACTTTGATTACATTTTTACTTCTGGGAACATATAAATACACAAGTGTACCGCAAGTGAATTTTGGCCACAGCGGTGCAGATAAAAATACTTCATATACTCTTCAAGTAGTGTGTAAAATTTTGATTTGCCATTGCCGTTCTTGGACTTGGGTAAATAGTGATGGTGCCCATTTTCAATACTTACTTTAAAAATATTTTAGTTAGTAAAGAACTTAGCCTAGCATGTCCAAAAGTGTCTATGCCATTCTTTAGACCAATCAGTGCCTAGTGAATTCTTTGCTTCTACACACATTACATTTCGTCAAATTAATTAATAATCAAATTAAATTACCAGGCGTACGTTACTTTATCTCCTTATCAAAATAGAAGTTTACGTGTATATCTGCTTCTTTCTTTCTGGGTAAGTGTTTGAATATCGATTTTATTTTTTATTTATACTAAAAATATAATGGTTTAGAGGGTTTCCACTAAGGCCCGAGTTTGTGGCCCAAACACGGCCCTGGTTTATTAGTGAGGCTTACTTGGATACCAATACATGTTTTAAATAATTTAGTTATACACTAATTTTAATTTTGTTTGCAGAGAATGGCGGCCGCTAAAAGAAGGAGACGATGGTAGGAGGAGCTGCTCCCTAGGTTTCCCCCGAGCTTGGTGTTTTAGAAGAAGTTCGGATTTTTTCGAAAAGGTGTGGACCTTTTTTTTTAGTCGCTAATTACATTTAGTAGTATCCGTCGAATTTACAACGGAAAATTTTTCTTCGGGGACCCACATGTCATTCCCCCGGGTTTTTCTTTTGACGTCTTCAGGTAAGTATGGGATCTCTAGGAGAACCCTTCGAAACCACTAGACCACCATACACTGTCCTCAATACTTATGAAATAGTCTTTATGTTGTCAGATGAAGGCATGCTTTTAACATCCAAGCATTTAAGAAGATCAGTATTTATCTATTGCCAAATGCTTGGAACTTCCCATCTATTTTCCGAAACAAGAAGAAAGTAAAAAATGGTTCCGTCTTTTTTTGAAGCAAAATCCAGATTCATCGTAAATGGACATTTTGAAAAATTTCGGCTTATTCTCGAAAAAATTACGATTTTCAAACTTATAAAGCTTATCTTAATTACATTATGGACGAGAATGGATGAAGTCTTACCTTGCATAAGCAACCCCAAATATTCGCAAAAAAATGTTCTTCAAATGTCCACATTGTTACAGAAGAAAATGCCGAAAAAACTACGATTGTAGCATCCGGAAACGCAAGAGGCAAAATATGGCCACAGGCTGCAAGCTGCAACACCAGCAAGTTTCTCATATGGATTTCAAGCAATTGGAATCTACCCTTTGTGGTAGAACTGGAAGACCCATACACAGATTTTTTTTAAATGCCAGGAAATAGTTAACAAAAGACTTAGAAATGTTAATGGTGCAACATTTTATTAGGAAGGTTATTGCAAAAAAGCACTTAAAGTTTTTTGGCCAAGAAAGTATGGTACAAAATTACAATATTTTGAAGGTAAACTGCAAGTATAAAACAATAATTATTCATAACTTTTTTAGGTTAATCTATCTAGCGTTCATAATGACAAGTTGGTCAGCGCTGTAAATTATCTGTACTTTTACCTGTTAAAATATTCGTAGTCCTATTCACTCCGTAAAATCAAATTTTTTAGCATACATTTTATTGTTACTACAAAATTAGACAATAATTGTCACATTATCTATTAATTTAAGAATATCTCACCAATGAGGAACCCCTATTTAAAATAACATAGTCATTTGATTGTAATTAGTGGGCGCAGGACAACATTGAAACTAATTATCTATCTTTATGGCTCGTCATCATTCGTTCGGCAAAAGGAAACAATTTCTACGACTTGGCTATAAACGGCACTGCAACTTCCGAAAAGCGGAGTGTTCGTGACCGACGGAGCGCAATAATTTGTTGGTTTCCTTGGTTACGCTTCACGAATTTCACCCCTGCAAGTTGCGTCTTTCTTTCAAGGGTTTTCGCCCCCTTGACTTCGATTTTGGTTTGTGTTTGTGCTTAGAAACAAATAAGTAACTAGGTGGGTTCTTTGATATGAATGTGAGATGTCTCGTTGTTTAATAAAAATGATACATACACAAGATACAGAATCAATAAATTGTTTTTTTTATGTTTATTTAATTAATGGTTTGTTTAGTTTAAGTAAGTAAATATAGCAGTATAAAAGCAGTTTAGTAAAACAAAAACGGTTTCTAGAGTGGGATCTGAATGCGGAAGCCAGTATACAAAATATGGTCACCGAATTGGTGGTTATGAGTTCTAGAGACATACATTTTAATAATTTTGATGATAACAGAAACCATTTTTTTTCATACCTAGGTATCAAAGAAATCTGTATCTCAACCTCTGAAAAGTTCTGATATGTTTTGTTTTCATGACTATTAATAGTTTATAACAATATAGTTAGAAACAATAAGTTATAAAATGAAATAACAACAAAAACTCAATGGAAAAAAAGATTATTTAAAGAAATATGGAAAAAATTAACAAAATAACAAAAAAACACATTTCTTCATAATGATAAATTATTATCTACTTGTTATGTTTTATAATTATTATCAACACAGTTACATAAAAAATACAATTTACATTTTTTTACAGTTGCGTGAAATTGTTCGGTAACTGGAGCTACATTTGCGTGGTTCAGTTTAAGACTATATCATGATGGTTTTATTTTGCAGAAGGTACAAGTTACACTCTTGTATATTATAGCCAAACTGTGAGAAATAAGTTGGCTAGAATAGGGGCTCTGATAAATTCTTCCATGAATATGTTTGGTTGAAGCCTCCAAACAATATGAATACAAAGCATCAGACGTACAGGTTTTTTTTTATAATTTGCCACCCCCTGACAACCTTTTTTTTAAAGCAACAAAAAAATGTTTATATGAAATGTGTAGAACTTTCTCTAAATATTTACATGGCGGTAAATTTAAAAACAAGTGACGATCAGAAAATTAAGAAATCACTATCACATTTTTGGATTCACCTCATTTTTCTCTTTTCAAAGATATATAACATGTCTATACCGGGAAGAGAAGTTTTTAACTTATTCGGTTTTAAAGTTGGCACATATGACAAATTCACCGTGATGCAATTCGACGGTACTAAAATCGCTTTACCCATGAAAAAAACAAAATAGTTATTTGTAAAAAAAAACATTTTATTGACGTCACGTCAAATAATTATTAATAAAATGCTTTTTACCGAAGAAAAAAACTTAAAATAATTCAATCATATTTCGGAAATGTGAATAACGCGACGATACAGGATGCTATATCCTGAAGCTCGAGCTTCCTCTATAAAAACTGTTTCATATAAAAATCCATGCACAAAGAAAATCACTTCATAGACAAAGAAGGTAGGCAAAATTGAATTTGGACGAGGAATTAACTATATTATTATATTTTGAAGGTAATCAAATATTTCCAGAGGTAGTCTAAAAGTTTAACTAAAATTAATTTTTAGAAAATCCAAGCAGATCGATTCATGACGTTTCTAGAATAACAGGAAAATCCTGGTATTATATCCATTCGGTGCTTAAGAAACATTATTACCGTCCGTATAAAGTTAGACCGGTGCAGTTGTTAACTCACAATCATTTTAATTAACGCCTCTAATTCTTTTGCGAGGATATGCTGGTGAGATTGTTGTACCACAACCGGCATGTTCAATAGAAAGAATAAACATTTTTAGGCAACAAGAAATCCTCATATAATTGACAACGGAGGAAGCAAGGTCGGGAGTCGTCCCATATGTGGTGCGACATTTTGAGTTATTAAATTATTGGTTCAATTTTTATTGAGGATATTTTAACAGGGGAACGGTATTTAAATTTATTAAATAACGAGATAGAACACCATCTGGAGCGTCTTCCCATAAATACCTATAATTTAATAATTTGGCACTAAGATGGAGCACCACCCCACAACATCAGAGATGTCACAAATTTTTTATATGCTCGATATGGTTTGTGGATCGTTAAACATGGTAATATTCATTCATCAAAAGTCCGGACTTTACACCATTGTATTTTTTTGTGCATATTTAAAAGATAAAGTTTACATTGATAGAACGGACAACATAGACGAATTGCGGCAAAAACTAGAGCACGAAATTGCCATTTTAAATACAGAATGTCCCATTTTCATTACCAATGCTATCAGGAAACTGGAAAGAGTTTTCCAAAATTGCTTGAATAATGGAAGAGTAGCGTGATATGTTAATATTATAATATATTAAATATATATAAAAATAATATAACTTATAAAAAGGCTGCTAGCAATCGGTCCTTTTAAAAAACCTTAAAATATTATGTTGCATTGATTTGTCAGTTAATTATTAGTTTGTATTCATTAAAAATATTGTATTAAAATAATGTTACTAATTTTATTCGTTTTTCGTGGGTAAAGCGGTTTTAGTATCGTCGAATTACATCACGGTGAATTTGTCATATGTGGCAACTTTAAAGTCGAATAAGTTAAAAACTACTGTTCCCAATATAGATATATTATCTATTTTTGAAAATAGGAAAATAAGGAGAATCCAAAAATGTCAAAAAATATAGGGTGTTCTATTTAAAATAACAAAGTTGATAGTGATTTCTTGATTTTCCGACGGTCATTTGTTTTTAAATTTACCGCCATGTAAATATTTAAGAAAAATTCTACAACTTTCATATAAACATTTTTTTTGTAGCTTTAAAAAAAAGGCTCTCATGGGGTTGCAAATTATAGAAAAACCCTGTACACTGTACAGGTAGCCCACGTAGGATAACCCAGTGCCGGATAAGAAAAACTATAAGAGTTAGTCATAAATATAAAGTTTATTGCTGTAAAACGAAGTTTTATTTAATAATATTTTTGTATATACATGGTGGGTCGTTTTCCTAGGGTCACTATCAACTTCGTTATTTTAAATGTGACATCCTACATATTATATATATATATATATATATATATATATATATATATATATATATATATATATATACATACACATACACAATGTATTATAATTATACTTCATGTAACATGTCCTATACCCACACTTATTTGTTTTCGTGATATTGGCACTTTGACATTTTGAGCACTTTAACTAGTAAAATCTGGTTGATTCAAAATAAAACGGTTTGAAATGTACTAATCTTAGTTTTTAAATATATATAAAGTGACATCAACTTCCGGTCTAGTGTCAAATTTCAAGTGTCAATATCACGCAAACAAATGAATTTGGATATGTTGTATGAAATGTAATTAGAATTCATTGTAGAATTTAAAAATGTAAAAATATTTAAAATAACAAAGTTGATTGTGACAGAATAAAAACTACACAAAAATATTATAAAATAAAACTTGGTTTTGCAGCAATAAACTTTTATGTTTAACTTTTTCTGTAAGTCCTATAGTTTTCCCGACAAGGTACTGGGTTATCTTACAAGCGCCACTCAGTACAAATAACTTTACATAGAAGTTAATTTTCTGCGATCCATAAATCCTTCCCCAGAACATGCAAGTGAGCTCTTAACAAAACAAGCAGTTTTTAGGTTAGTAAGTTGCGTAGTTGATCTATTTTAAGACGACAGCATCTACAGAGAAGTCCAGTAAACCCGACCATCGAGAAATTAAAAGCAATCCAATTAGATTCAAAATATATCTTAGTCAGTTTCGATGTAGAATCGTTATACAGGATGTTCCTTAATGACATGCTAATATTTAAGGGGGTGATTCTTGGACCCATTTTAAGAAAAAATCTTCATATGAACTTATGTCCTAAACGTCTTAACTTTTGAGATACAGGGTGCTAAAGTTTTCAGAAAAAAAATTATTTTTTTTAATAACTGTGATACTACTGTAGATATCTTTATGAAATTTGGTACACGTGTTCTATGCATCAAGATGCATTTTCTAA
This sequence comes from Kuschelorhynchus macadamiae, assembly GCA_030620095.1. Classification (NCBI taxonomy): domain Eukaryota; kingdom Metazoa; phylum Arthropoda; class Insecta; order Coleoptera; family Curculionidae; genus Kuschelorhynchus; species Kuschelorhynchus macadamiae. The sequence continues at coordinate 199,234 of JAUTXW010005312.1, forward strand.
TGTACAAGCAATTTTATTCTTTTTACCAGTGGCGTCCGTACGCGTTTTGCTTAGAATATTTTTGGAGAAAAAATTGATACGCCACTGCTTTATCTTAAAATAAAAATTATTTTTGGAATTCTCATTCATTTCTGAGCAAAGTCGATCTCTTGATTTTCTTTCGGCCGACGCATAGTTTTCGCTTAAAAAAATAAAAATCGTTTTACTTCAGGGTCAAATCGTTAAAAACCTGATGTGGTGACTATTGTGTGGAAAGCGTTTTTTTTCTTTTTTCGTGCTATTCAGTTCATTTAATAATAAATATTAATTAATTTAGAAATAAGTAATTGATTTACTTTACTTTAGGATTGATTACTTTAGGAAACAATTTTTAAAAAACTTTCATGTGCCAATAAATTACAGCGGGGATGTCAGCTTGCAGAAAACAAAGTTTACAGAAACGGCTTAATTTTATTAATTATTAACAATACTAACATTAATTATAAAAATTGTTGGAAGTGGCCACCTTCACTTAATATGCATGCTTCCGCCCGTCTACGCATGGAATTGCGCACTCGTTCAAATATTCCCGGCGTATTCCGTATAGTTTCACACGAGGCAACTATTCGCTCTCTTAAATCTTCTACAGTGTTAACGGGAGTTTTGTACACTAGAGTTTTAAGGTGCCCCCATAAAAAGAAATCCAAACTATTGAGATCGGGGGATCTTGCTGGCCATTGCTGAGGTCCTCCGCGACCTATCCAACGATCAGGATAAACTGTATCTAAACGATTTCGGACAATTACGCTGAAATGAGCCGGTGCTCCATCGTGCATGTACCATATGCGATGCCTTAACGCAACTGGTACATCTTCAAGCAACCCAGGTAGTTCTTGTTCGAGAAAATGCAAATAAGACCGTCCATCAAGACGTCCTGGTAGGAAAAATGGGCCTATGAGATGATTACTAATAATTCCTGCCCAAACATTAAGCGAAAATTGTTCTTGAAAATGGGTTTCGGTTATGGCATGCGGGTTTTCTTCCGCCCACACATGATTGTTATGGAAATTTTGAATAGCATTCCTAGAAAAAGTTGCTTCGTCTGTGAACAAAATTTGTGACTCAAACTGCGGATTTAGTGTAATACTCTGAAGATACCACTGAGAGAAGTTCACAAGCTGTGGGAAATCCCTGGGGAATAATGCCTGTACTCTTAGAATATGATATGGATATAACAAAAAGTCAACTAAAATACGCCAAACAATTTGGTGACAAATATTCAAAGCTCTAGCGATCTTCCTCGTACTCGTCTCAGGATGTTCGTCGATTTCTTGCAGCACCGCTTCCTCAACTTCAGGTGTTCTGACAGTTCGAGGTCTGCCTTCCGAAGTACCTTTATTGAAACTACCTGTTTCGCTAAGTCGGCGATGAATATTCGAAAAGGTTCGGCTATCTGGCAAGGCACGATTAGGATATCTTTCCTGATAAATGCGTCTGGCTTCTGTTGCATTACCATCTGCGAGGCCATATGCGTAATGCATTGCCGCCATTTCCGCATTCGTATAATTTACCATATTTAATGATATTATTCGAAAAAACGGCGAAAATAACTTCAATAACTTCAATGAAACACTAAAAACCAAAGAGATGACACACTGAGATGGTTTTGAACACCAACAGCTTACTTTAAGTCATTTGACATCGACGTTTGTAAAAACGTAATTTATTCCAGGACTACTAGATTTATGGGTTTAAAAATTATTATTAGTTGGTATTGAGATATTATGAAGCAATTTTAACTCAATTATTTAATCAAGAACGGACCATCAGACGAGAAAACTTTTTCGTTTATGAACACATTCGATGTCATAATTTTCTTTCACCCGATAAATAAGCGATTTCCACACAACAGTCACCCTATCAGATTTTTAACGATTTGACCCTGAAGTAAAACGATTTTTATTTTTTTAAGCGAAAACTATGCGTCGGCCGAAAGAAAATCAAGAGATCGAATTTGCTCAGAAATGAATGAGAATTCCAAAAATAATTTTTATTTTAAGATAAAGCAGTGGCGTACCATTTTTTCTCCAAAAATATTCTAAGCAAAACGCGTACGGACGCCACTGGTAAAAAGAATAAAATTGCTTGTACATTAGAAAATGCATCTTGATGCATAGAACACGTGTACCAATTTCATAAAGATATCTACAGTAGTATCACAGTTATTAAAAAAAATAATTTTTTTTCTGAAAACTTTAGCACCCTGTATCTCAAAAGTTAAGACGTTTAGGACATCAGTTCATATGAAGATTTTTTCTTAAAATGGGTCCAAGAACCACCCCCTTAAATATTAGCATGTCATTAAGGAACACCCTGTATATCAATACCATAACATATTTAGATTTGATTGAAGCATGCGTCACATCAACTTATTTTGTTGTCACCCATATTTTCATGGAAGCTTTTGAGGAGGAAGCCTTAAAGTCGCCTCTATTAAAGCCAAAATTGTGGTTCAGATATGTAGACGATCTATATATGGCTGCATGATCAGCTTCCTCCCGTTTCTTGATCATCTGAATCAGCAACACCCTAATATAAAATTTACAATGGAAATTGAATTAGAGACACGATTCCGTTTCCAGATGTTCTTGTCGAAAGGAAAGTGGATAATTCCTTAGGACACTCTGTATATAGAAAACCAACACATACGCACAGATATACCTAAATGCAAATTCCCATTATCTTCCGGCACAAAAGCAGTTAGTTAATAGCTTCTACCCAGCCCTCGCGATTTGTGACCAAAATTCTTTACAATCGGAAACAAAGAAACTGACTTAATGACTGATCAATTAGGAAATAACAATCCTACTCCACCAAATGAAACTAATAACGAGTTACCGATGGGAAGTGTAGTTCTTCCATTTATACACGCAACCAGAGATAAAATTGCAAGGTTACTTCGCTGGTCAGACATACGTACAATCTTCAACACACACAAGAAAATTGTATAATGTTTGCGATCGCCAAAGGACCTTATTCCCTTTCAAACAGAAGCAGTATACGCCATTCCTTGTTCCTGTGGCGATGTCTATATTGGAGATACTGGACGATCCATATTAGCTAGGCTTAAGGAACATGAATCATGTATTAGGAAGCAACAAATTCTAAAATCTGTTGTATATGAACACCAACATTTCACTGGATGTATGATAAATGTAAAGGAAACCAAAGGTCTTGTACCGTGAATTGGAATGGATTCCATTTTGACACGATCTAATCCCAAGAACCATAATTTCTTAATTCACCACAGCCGTGCAAGCTTTCGATCTATATTAAAACTTGTTTATTATTTTATCCTTTGCTACGTAATTGTGATTCCAAAAACTTAATTCAAACACTAAAAATCTTCGTAGCAATCCAAGTTGACATCAAATCTCCTGGCGCATCCTGTATAATCACCTTTTTTTACTAAATAATATAAAGTTATCTACTATTATAAATAAAACCACAAAATAAAAAAAAAGATTATCTATTTTGCTGTGTGTGCGGCACCAATATGATCTGACACTGGAATCTGATTTGGTTTGTAGTTTGGTGTCTCATCTTAGTTATAGTAAATTTCAGATACGTTAAAGGACTTTACTTATACATATTTATTTACTTTTTATTAATTTATTTACTATAAATTTACTGCAATTTTCACAGGTAAGTTCAAAAATAGTTTTCTTTGAATTTAGAGGCACTCTTATATTTGTATTTCTGCAATTTTTGTTTCGGCTGTCAGGGTGGTCTTATATAGTGGTCAAAACATTTGGTTCTGACCGAGATAGTCTGAGTTAGAATTCTATCATATTTTTTTCTTTTTAATATTAATTAGTGTATGAGAAAAATATTTGTAGGTCTCTTATTAAAGCATTAAGTTAAAAACATATTTAAAACACAATGCGATTTTTTGACAGATTTTATATAGATTATCTTAACGTAATAATTTAAAACTTTTTTAAACATACCTAAAAGATTGGACTATTTTGGGTCTAAATTTGACCTTTGTATGTCTAAAATGACTTTAGAAAATTAGTGAATGCGGTCATATTGAAAAATTTAAACCCCTGACAAGTTTATGTGTTTAATACCGGATTTAGCGATAGTCTAAATTTAGACCTTTAAAACTTTATTTTGTGAATATGGTTTAAGGGGGCTTAAGACTTAGTTTAAATTTTAAACCACTGGAGAGGTTTAAAATTTAAACTCTAGTTAATACGGCTATTATAGTTTAACGTCTGTAAAGCTCATATCCACTGACAGAATGCTCATTAATCGGTAAAAAGCAAAAATATATTTATTAATATGATTATGTCAGAAAAAACACTGTTGACAATTTAATAGCCTTCATGTGCTAACCTGCAATAAAACAGCAGGACGTTTGTTTAAGAATAAGATTAACAATAATATTACTAAAGAGCTGTTGTTTAGGCTGAAATTCTAGCAGCTTAATCTCCTGGTTAACGCAGTAGCGATGAAAAGCCTACAGATAGAATAACTCTGGTTCTTTGGAGGGCAGGCAATGCTTTATGTTGGGATGCTATATATAGACATATCTTAGCCAATTTCTGTTTCGAACAAACAACACTTAAAGCAGTTATGGCTGAATCTCAAAAAATTATCAGATATGAAAAGTTTAAAGACCGCTTAATTTTTATTCCTTTCGGAGTACAGACTTTTGATCCTTGGGGGAATATTTCGTTTTTGAATCGAGTAGTCGAAATGAAGGCAAAGAAGCTAAAATCTTTATTAATTAGGAGATCAGTTTGACAATACAAGTAGGTAATCCCTCGGTGTTGGTAACTATTCCTGCTTATTCTGGTCCTAATGAATTTGTTTATATTTAGTTTTACTTATTTCTTAATATGTATATATAGTTTGTAAATAAACCAACCCTTTGTGAACCATAACTAACTAAATTATACAATGATAAAGGTTATTAACAAAATAGACCGACTGAGGCTAGGAACTAATCTAGGGATTTGAACTAACCTTGGTTTTTCTGGTCTACCAAGTGTTGATCGAATGTTCTGTAATGATTGCACTATAAATTATGCAGAAAAGCTTTTCTTTTTTTCAGTGGTCCAATAGAAAAGTGGTTAAATAGAACGGTATTAAAGTCATATCTAAAATTATGAGACGGCTTTATTGTCAAATACATTAAAACTGGTCTATCAGTACCTCATGAAATCGAATCGAAACAACTCTTAACAAGATAGATATAATAATTTTATACTTATGAAAATTTGTGTTTCAGTTTCAGGAAAAACATTTTGATACACAAGGATTATTTATTTTTTTTGAAAAACTCTTCATGTCTAGTAACCAATGATCTGGTTTACACAGTAATGTTGCACCTAAAATAACCTACAAAGCTTAAAAGTGTGGATAATTTAAAACAATTAAATATACCATAGCCTGAAATGAGACCTCTGTAGAATCCTAAAAGGATAGATTAGGTTGGCAGCGTACGCTATTAGTTCGAGAACATAACTAAATATATAGGCGGGGTTCAAATTGATCGCATATATGGGGCGAATTTAATATTACGGGTCAGAAATCAATTTCACATCTTGCTTAAGTTATCTTAGTTAATATCTATTTTTTTTTTTAATTTCAGATCTAGTAAATATGGTACAAACGTATGAAAGGAACTGGGGCTATATAGAGGATAGAAGAACTATAGTGTGGAACATATTGAGTAATTCTGAGTAAAAATAATTGAAGGTGGATGGTGTCTACAAAGAGCTGCTCGTGAGTACAAAATAACTTATGGTATCCTAAATAATAAATACCACAGACGTCCTATAAGAAAAAATTGAGAACAAACTGTGAAGATTGTGGCTGATGTGAGACAATTTGCGAAAAACTATTTAAAGGTGGCAACGTCGCAATATTTCCTAAAAATCCGTCTGGAATCAAGACCGAAAAGTTTACAAGATAGTTAAGGGATTTTGGGGTTGGCTGTTTCATAAATTTCTTAGATTTGTTTTTAAATCATAGAAAACGTAGGCAATAAAAGAGTTTAATATAAAATGACTGTCGCTTCTACAGTCGTTTGATTTTTTTACCTGTTCGAAAACGTCAGTGTCAAAATAGGCTCAATTATTAACTTTAAACGTTCTGGCATTTTTTGAGTTGGAAAAGCAGCAGCTTAGTAAAGGGAACAAGAAGTGAATTGACTACAATAATGTTTTAATCAGGACGTCGAAGTCATTAAAAGTAAGACAAGCTATTTTGTCTTGCATTAAAAAATGGAGTTCAATCAGACGAAACATATTTAAACAACATATCAGATGAAATAACTAAAGACAGAACTAAAATTTCAGATTTTATGAAGAATAAAATTAGGGATACAATGTATATGATGTATGTTAAAAAGGAATACGTTACCAGTTTACACAAAAAGTTAACAGGTCTCAACTGTTTTTTTTATTATTCCCTTCCTTTTCTGCGAAATTGGTACCGTAGTATAGGATTCAGAGGGAAGAAAACTAGTAACCGAAAATAATTAATAGAATTACCCAATATTCAATTGAAGAGAATGAAATTTTTGCTTGAATATATAAGAAATATCGAATCGCAATCTATTCCCGTATTTTTAGATGAAACATGGATATTTAGTAAAGGAGTCTTCAGACGTAGTTGACAGGATGATACTCCCTCTACCGGTTCTACACAGACAACCGAGGGTAATCGAATAATTTTAGATTTTTAGAAAGACATTTATGTAGTTTTCTTTTTCAGGCCACCGTTATATCGTCATTCACCCTGCGGCAACGAGAATAGATTTATTAAAATGCAAGCTTAATATTTCGAAGTGGGTCCAAAAACGGAGGATATCACGATAGCGTGAAAAAAAATTTAAAAATGAAGGACGAAATTTAGACGTTGGTTCTTTCTAAAGGAATTCCGAAAAAAAATATCATCTTGACGAATATGTTTAACAGTTTGGACACAAACTGACTACTACCATATCATTGTCAGTATAATGCCATTGAAATGGTTTCGTCGGAATCTAAGAGGAACTACGATCAGTCATATACCTTTAAAAGGAGCAATTAACGAAGTACTGGCTACATGGGTTAAGGTACTGAATGAAATATCCAGTAAAAATTGGAAGAAATATGTAATGTAAATAAATTCATTAGAGACCCCTGGGATATAACAAAAGCTTGGAATGGATCTGGAACACAGCCACATTTTCTTAAATGATTCTGACGATTCTGAAACGGATTCTGATGTTTATACCTCTAATGATGGAAATGGCTTATAATTATTTATAGAAATTATTGTTTATTTCTCCCAAATTGAGGTGTTAATTGTTTTTAATATCCAATAAATATTTCCTCCTTATATTTTAATAATATTCTTACAATGTTAAACTTCCATTTTTCTAATTGGATACAACAATTACGTTGTTATTATAGTCAAAATGACCTCTTTGAACTGCTTCTATATATCATCTGAAATATTAAAAAAAAAGTTGAGATATTCGTTTAACTTCTTTTGTAAACTCGTCATTTTAACATATTTCTCCTAAACATACATCATATAAATTGTATCCCTCATTTTATTTTTCATACAATCAGATATTTTGGTTCTGTATTTCGTTGTTATTTATGATATGTTGCTTGAATATGTTTCGTCTGATTGAACTGCCATTTTTTTTTAGTTCAATACAAAGTAGTTTGGCTTACTTATAATATATTAAAATACAAGAGTTCTAACCACACTACACCACAACTTGTTACGTTCTGGACGCGCGTTTCGCTAACCAAGTAAGCATCATCAGCAGTTGATATAAACTGTTTAGTTTATATCATCTGCTGACGATGCTAACTTGGTTAGCGAAACGCGCGTCCAGAACGTACCAAGTTGTGGTGTAGTGTGGTTAGAACTCTTGTATTTTGATCTATCTTCCACCACAGGTTCCAGTGTTAGGACTTATAATATATCAATTCCCTTATTAGTACATTGTTGTAGTGCTCTTATTTATAATTATATCTGATTGATTTCATATTTATTAATACATTGTAAATACAATAAAACTTTTTTAGATTGAATAAATAATGTTTTCACGGAACTAATGTAAAGTTTGAGATTAACAGTTTTCATTGATGTATGTACCTTCACGTTCTTATTTCTTTTCTTTCAGACCGTGTCTATCTTTTTTCGTGATACATTAATAGTAAGAATTTTGTAGTGAAATACAAACAGCAATTCATTTTCAGAACTTGTTGCGCTGTTTCTAAAGTGACTTTACTGTGGTGACTGTATACCATTTTCTTATACCTATGCTCTAATACTTTTGCATTTATTTAATTAATTATTGTATTTATTACCTAAAAAATCGTTGGTAAAATAAGTTGTAGCTTTTTGTCAGTATCTGTTATCTCAGTTTGCTAAAATGTTATTGGTCAAGCTCAGTGTAAAGGGATCTAATTTAAAGCAAGAATGGTTATTAGCAGAAAGTTAAATGGATGCAAAATTGTAAATACATACATTAATACACAAAAGGTATACTAATTCTGAACTTATTTATAAGAAATAGATTTTTAAACGCATTCACCACCTCTTAATACAAGATGCGATGTACCTTGACTATCAACACATGTTGATGATAAAAGTTTTCCAAGGCATATGTCCTTTTTCACCTGAATTACGTCACAGTCAATTCCTATTACGTTTACTTTAGTTATCACATTTTACCAATGAAGTGCTAAAATTATGTAAAGAAAATAACATTGACGTTTATTTACTTAAAAAATTAACACATTTAACTTTAATTTAAAAGTCACATGTTTCTCAGTCATCAATTGACAAAAAATATTTTCGGTATCCATTAGCTGTTTCTCTACCGAAAAGGAGGAAGGAGGCGCCAATAGAAGGTTTGATATATTCTTTCAGGGCTACGGGAATTTTACTATTTGAGCCAGAAAGAATTTTGTAAAAATATCCTGGAAATTATTCCCCCAACCGAAACGCCCTTTAAACTGTTTTACTGAATTACTTGCAACAGCAGTAGTTTAATGCTACTCCATCTAAACATTAAAGAACAAACGATTGATGTAGAACCCGGTTAAAAAGTAACGCCTTGAGATGTCAGGTTCAGGAGAAGAAATTAAATATTTTTCAACCGACAAGGACAATTTACAATTGTTCAAAACAATTTGTTCAATAGACCAGGAGAATTACTCAACTTGAGTTTCTGTGTCTACGAGGCAAAAACTATGTGGCTATTAAAAAACGGTCATTGTATGATCTATTCTTTATCTCAAAAGACAGGGCAAAAGTTGTAAAATTGTCCAAGATATCAACATTACGAGCGATGAGGAGACATTAATAATATAAAAGTTATATCGTTTTTGTAATGCCTATAATATTACATAATTTTCCTGCCACCGAAAAAATAGAATTATATGAAATTAATGCTGATTACTGTCAATTTTGGGGCGAAGAATATGCAGATCCTATAATAAGTAAAGGTTAAAATGCCTTCACTGGGTTCAGTCTCATTTTTCTAGTGAAACATTACTTTTGTCTATGATAATGTACTACATCCACCAATTCACAAACGCCAGACTAGCTTTCACTTTATCATTAATATATTTTTAAAAACATTTATAGTAAATCATTTCAAAAGGTTGTAGGTAGATCTTTATAGAAAAAAGTATGATCAATCCTGATCTATATATTAACCTTAGAGACATAGAGACTTTTCTTTTTTTTTTTAATAAAGCTATTAATTTTTTGAGAAAAAACTGTTATTTTGATAATATTAAATTGAATGTAGAGGATTGTAGTGGGAAGAGGGTAGGCAAATAAAACTACTATGGTAATTTATATCCCAACGTTTCGTGGTCAATTACCACTTTCTCAAGGGCCTATAACTATAAGGCCTATAAGAAAAAGAAGGACACATTACATTTGGTCGTACTATGATCCTAACTTGAAACGTCAAAAATTGTTCAAAGAAAAGAATAAACTAGTCTTTTCTTTGAATTCTTATAATCAGGTCTCTTAGAGAAATATCGACGATTTCTTTGAGCCACAAATTGTACTTACCCTATTTAAAAAATGACAATAAATTGAACACATTAAGACAAGAATAAATAACAATGTTTAACTTACCAATACCTCACGCGGTCTGGATGCCTTTTTAAATCATTTTAGTGTATGTAAATTTATATAGCTTCATGAGATGCAAAATCTTAGCAAATAACCCCTTTTTCGTTTTTAGTTGTTCTTATAAACAATGTTTTATTTCCGACTGATATAGGAAACGATATAAAGTTAGATATTAAAGAATTACATATATATAAAGTATACAAAGTCAACTAATGCATAAATTAAACTTAAAAAAAAGGACATCACTAAACATCTAACCTAGTACGTCACAAATTTAAAATACAACAAAAACCAGAAAAGTAGTGAAAAAAATAGGACAGACGAGGGTAATATTTTTGTATTATTGATTTAAACCATTCTGGAAATGATTTTTATATTTATTTAGTATTGATGAGTAATGGAAACTTAAATTGTTTGTATCTGTTCTAAAATTAATCGAATGATTCAGGTTAATATATATCATTTCTCCAATATTACGCTTTATATAATTTTGTTCTTTATCAAAAATTATTGTTTTTGAAAAATCAAATTCATGAACCGTGTTGCGATGATGAAAACTGAGAGCAGTTGTCTCTATTTTATTATGATTGCGACAGTCGCTTGTATGTTGTCGTAGGCGATCTTTTAAATACTGCCTCGTCTGACCCACGTGTAAAACGTATTCCAGCACTGGGAATCCAGGCTTAAAAGAAAACTTATAATAGAGTAGCACTGTCATCATTTTCTTTCAAACTCGTATTACCTTTGTATCTAGTAATTATTTGATTTATGAAATGAAGCCGATAATTTTAATTAAATTATCATTGTAAAACGATTCATGCGATAGGTTGCTTGACCTATATAATAAATTTTTGACTGTCATTATTTTTTGCGAAATAGGGTGGTTAGGATTAAAATTTAATAGTCTACCCGAACTAGTTGGTTTCATATACCAATTAGTGAAAATCTGTCCATTAGGTTGTCTTTAGACCACGGTTCAGATTCAGTCTCCATGGTGAACTGAAGTATCTTATTGATAACTGTTGAAAAAAGACAAAATATACAACCTATCACGTGATACTGAGGCCAAAGTGTCATCTACATATTACAGCTTTATGAAACCCAGACTAAAAGGCAAACTGTCAGAAACTGACTCAATCAAGTCGTTCATTATAAGGTTTGGGATGACCGGGCTTGATGCACTTACCTCAATTTGGGAATTTACCATCGAACAAAAAATAACTTGACTGAAAACAGAAAGTCAGCATTCTCATAAACAAGGACTTTGGTATATTTGTATATGACCGAATATAAGGCCATTTTTTGTTAATAATATTGCACACTAATTGGTCTTTTACCGATTTTTTATAGCGTGTTTGTCAAGCCAAAAGTCACAATTCTCTCGAATAGTTATATACATTGTAAAACCACAGCTTGGATATTCCAGTGAACGATACGCAAACACTAGTATACCTAATGCTCCATCTCTCTCGCATGAATGAGGTGACTTTGGAATCAGAATTTGAAATCCAGGCATTTCGGGCTTTTAAATTACAAAGCACAATATTTTATTATTTTTTATTTATGGGAGAATTGCACGCTAAAAGTGAAAAACTAGCGACAAGGTCTAGTCGAGTTAAAAGTAAGATGAAAAGGTAACGCATTCCTGCCCGTCCGACCTCAAAAAAAAAAGTGTTATGTATAGGTAATTTAAATTACATTGCGGTTAAAAATGGGTTCAAAAGGGTTCACGCGCTGCAGAAATACAAAGACATGAGTACGATTTACCATTTCAAATTTTGCAGTTACGTAGACGAAGTATCAATGTAAGGCGGTAAAGAGCCATTTTGTGGAAAAAAAAATTATATGCGAAGGCATGTGCGTCAAAAAGTGGTCAAAAAATGGTCGAAAATGAACAAATCTACTTTTATTTTATAACTCTAGATTTGATTTTTTCATAAAAATCCGCATTTAGCGCCTAACTATACATTTTTCCCTATTAAAATCACATTGAAACTAATACATATCTCTTATAGTTTTAACATAATATTGCAGCGGCGGAAGGCTTGCAAGGGATCTATATTCCCCCTTAAGACATTTACCTTAATGATACGAATACTAGACACACAATTAAGGACAACACAAGAAGATGAACATCACACAAACACACAAAATACAGAAGAAACCTAGGAATATCGCTATTATGATACCAGCTGACTTGTGTCGACAAGTCAGCATACCGATGTTTGTGTATCGTGCTCCAGTATATCATTTTTTAAGTTTTATTTTTATTTGTTGTTAATATATTTTTACTTTAATATTTTAATTATCCTTTAGTTTTTTTAAGTTTATTTACGTAGTCTATAAAAAGATACATATTCTGAAATGTATTATTTTCGATCTTGAAAACAAGGTCTTTATACTAGGAAATGGAATAAAAAGGACTTTTTAAACATTTAAATGGGCCGCGATTTTGTTACACCATAATGGCTTCTTACCAAAATTTTACCAGTTTTTATATCTCCTCTCGATTTTTGAGCAAAATTGGCGGTAAATTTGATTGGCAGATTTTTAGAAATATATTTTTTTAATTTCTATTAGACCCATATTGGAATCGTTCCAAAATGTTACCGTGTCATCCCCATAGAACCTTTATTTTTTACCAAAATTCGAAGTGAACCTGACAGGTAGCTTTTTAGCTATGCTGTGAGCTGGCAGACAAACCGACAGACAGACAGTAATTTTTTTCACGATTACAATACTTTCCTCTCATGAAAAAATTAATATATCTAATAGTTTAGAAAAACTTACTCAACAAAAACCCATAAGACGTGTGCGTGGGCCTTTGCAAAAAATGATTGGGGACTTAAAATGATAGGGGAGGTCGGGTACAGTTGTAACGCGGTACAAATGTAACAGCGGCTCCTAAAATTTACTAAATTAATTTTTAACTTTGGCAACTACGCGTTATTACAGCTTGCATTCATACACAAATGTTCTGGAAGTACGGCGAATTTACACCTGACGAATAGTGAAATATATTAAAATATTTATTTCAAAGACGTAAAGTAAAATTGTGATTGTGTTAAAGTTTTTCTCATAATATCTGGTAAGTAAAGTTGTTAAATGTTTCTGTGTGGTTAAATATTTTGTGAAATATGTGTGATTAAACACCCATGGTGTATTTGAGGTTATGTTTCTGCTAAGTGAAGATATGCATAAAAATGTTGCCAGGGTACAAATGTAACATTTCAAATGGGTACAATTGTTACATGTTACATTTGTACCCCTACGAACAAATCTCTATAAAATTATTGTTTTTAGCATTATGCCGCGTCAAAGAATAAGAAAAACTGAGAGAGGACCATCAGATGATATTATGAAAAGGGCAGCCAATATGGTTATAGAGAGAAATTTGACAGAAAGGCAAGTGGCAAGAGATTTAAATATATGCCATGTTACACTTAACAGATACATAAAAAAAATGAATGCGGGTGAATCTCCTAAAATAGGTTACAATCCACATACCAGAATTTTAACCAAAGAGCAGGAAAATGCATTCTTAAAGTACATACGGAGGTCAGCTGCTATTTACTTCGGTCTTACGCCAAAAGAAATCCGAAAATTGGTAATAATAAGTTTATTTTCGCTATATTTTGTTCGTTGTACCTATTTTATTTTTCTTGCAGGTCCATGATTTTGCTTTAAAAAATAATATAGAAGTTCCCCAGCAGTGGTTGACAAATGGCCTTGCTGGAAAAGACTGGTTTACAAATTTTATGCATCGACACTCAGATATTTCTATAAGAACTCCTGAGGCAACCAGTTATGCACGTGCAATAAATTTTAATAAAGTGAATGTCAATAAATTTTTTGACAATCTTTCAAGACTCTTAGAATTGCACAAGTTCGAACCCTCCGATATCTATAACGTTGACGAAACGGGAGTTACAACCGTGCAGAAACCAAATAAAGTCGTAGCTGTTAAAGGAACAAAGCAAGTTGGAGCTGTTACTTCCATGGAACGTGGCACTTTGGTAACTGTTTGCTCAGCTGTTAGTGCTGCGGGAAATACCGTACCTCCCCTTTTTATATTTCCACGAAAAAAATATCATTCCCACTTTATTCGAGGTGGTCCTACGGATTGTATTGGTGCAGCGAATGGTTCAGGGTGGATGAATGAGGAAACTTTTTTAATTTTTATGCAACACTTTGTAAAGCATGTAAGACCTTCCCCGGATAAAAAAGTGCTGTTGCTATTAGATAACCATAGCTCACATTTGTATGTTCCTATGATAGATTTCTGCAAAGCGAACGGTGTGGTGCTTTTATCGTTTCCACCACACACATCCCATAAGCTTCAACCTTTGGACCGTGGTGTATATGGACCTTTTAAGCACTTTGTCAACATCGCTATTGATAACTGGATGAAATCTCATCCAGGACAAACATTGACCATTTACGATATACCCACTGTAGTTGCTGAGGCATTTCCAAAGGCAACAACTCCAAACAATGTAATGGGAGGATTCCGGGTCTCCGGAATATGGCCGTTTAATAGGGATGTTTTCGGAGATAATGAATTTGCACCTTCCTCCGTCACTGATAGGGAACGCACAATCACTGCCGATAAAACTCCTCTTGATAAAGACAGTAACATCACCAATGATGATGATGGGTCAAGAATGAGACCAGATAGTCCAGTCCCTGGGCCAAGCACGAGGCCAGATACTTCTGTTCCGGTTCCTAGCGCGAGGGCAGATAGTCCTGTTCCAGGACCTAGCACGCGACCAGATAGCCCTGTTGATTTTGATGCGTCTTTTCAGCAGCTAAAACAAATTCGTCCCCTTCCAAAGGCTCCAGCTAACCCTACACGGAAAGTAACAAAAAGAAGAAAAATGGGCAGCTCCGTTTTAACTGATACTCCAGAAAAATATATTCTTGAGCAAGAACAGCTAAAAAGAAAGCAAAAGGTTGGGGCAGTTACCAGAAAAATAGGTGATTTTGATGAAAAAAAAGGACCAGTACAAACTAAAAAATCAAGTAAGAAGGTTAAGAAAATAAAAAAGAGTGAAGTGCAAGGCTCTTCGGAGGAAGATGGTGATGATTGTTTTTGTCTGTATTGTTTGAAACCTTATACAGACAAACTCAATGATGTATGGATCCAATGCAATAAATGCAAGGAATGGGCACATGAAAAATGTGCCCATAAATTAAGACCCTTGTTTTTTTATTGCCTACATTGCGATGAAGACGATGACCAAGAAGGAGAAAGTGATAAGGTGTAGTTACCATGTAAAGTGTTTTTGATATTATAAGTTGCATTATGTTTTTTATGTTTATTAAGAGTTATAACTTTGTTTTATTCTTAAAAATTAAAGCAAAACAAAAGTATAATGGGCTGTTACAATTGTCCCTCAGTATGTTACAACTGTACCCACAGCGGGTACGCTTGTAACACTTTGAATGGCCACATTAAAAATTTTTTTTAATAAAAATATTTAAGAATTTTAAAAAAAGTATCTTTTCTCATAATTGGTAAAACTATAAACTACTCTAGGTTAAATTTTCATCTTTTTAAGTTGGTTCAATTTGGCGAAAAAAAAATTAAACGTAAAAATTGTTACATTTGTACCCGACCTCCCCTACGCATACATTTAAACTCCGTGATGTTTCTTAAAAAAGATATGATAGATAATTCCGATATGCCAAAAATTATAACGTCATAGGCCCAACTTTAAAGTCATAAATTAGGAAAAATGAAGTTTTATAAACGTTTTGGCCAGTGTAGTGAATAAATCATAATTGTCTTGACTTGTGAGTATCTGATGTGATAACCGGGACATGCAAAGTCGTTACCGAAGTGGTATATTAATCTTCTCGGAAAATTTAAATGTGATTACGGCACCTGCAATCTCGTCACCATGGTTTTCGACAGTTAAAAAAGTGGCACACAAAGTCATTAGCCAATACCTGTCAATTAATAAGTGTCTACAGGTATTAAACAACCATCATATTTGTGTTATGGCTTTAATGATGGCTTTATTGACGAATCTGGTGCTAACCTCGGTGCGGATCCGCATAGTGGTACCGATTGTTGATTTTAATGGGGTATGAATGAAGGGCGTATTATTATAAATATTGTAAGCAATAAAATTAATACTTTGCACATTAGAATATGATGGACCTCCCAATAAATGAACGTAGGTATTTGAAATGATTAAAATGTAATTTTATATTATAATGTTAGGCAAAATATATTAATTTTTTATAAATTGAAATAGTTCGTTTTAAGCATTACATTACGTATTTGCACACTAAAATATAGAATAATATAATAGCGCTATTTTTTTAAGAATATAAACTCACCTACAAAAAAAAACACCTACATTTTTTTTAACAATTTT
This sequence comes from Kuschelorhynchus macadamiae, assembly GCA_030620095.1. Classification (NCBI taxonomy): domain Eukaryota; kingdom Metazoa; phylum Arthropoda; class Insecta; order Coleoptera; family Curculionidae; genus Kuschelorhynchus; species Kuschelorhynchus macadamiae. Next base: position 215,772 of record JAUTXW010005312.1, read on the forward strand.
GATATGGAATAACTTTTTATTTTTGATTTTATTACAATCATTTTTCAGCTGGCTGATGGACCAAGTTTTGTCGTAACGAAATTTTGTTTGTTCCAATGTTTATACACCGCAGTAGATCAAAATGATATTTTTATACGTAGGTTTAAAACATCCTGGGAAAAAAATACGCCAAACATCATTGTTTCAACATGATTTTGCGATGAAACTAGATGCCTTCCGAGTATTTTGTTTTTTAAATCATCGCTTTTTCTTCCCTTTCTTTTACGAGCTACGCATTTTTAAATTAACCGCTGCATTTTTTAAATATCAATAAAAATAATCATCGTAAAATAGTCAAGTTAGCTAATTAAGATAAAGATATAATAGATAATTTCGACATGCCAAAAATTATAACGTCATAGCGCTTAACTTTAAAGTCATAAATTATAAACGTTTTGGCCAGTGTAGTGAAAAAATCATAATTCTCTTGAATTGTGCCAATACCCATCAATTAATAAGAATCAACGGGTATTAAACAACTCTCATATTTGTGTTATGGCTTTGACGATGGCTTTATTGACGAACCTGGTGCGGATCCGCATAGCGGTCCGATTGTTGATTTTAATGAAATAAAATTAATACTTTTCGCATTAAAATATGATGGACTTCCTAATAAATAAACCTAGGTATTTGAAATGATTAAAATTTAATCTTACATTATAATAGAAAGTTAGGTAAAATATATTAATTTTTTAAACATTGAAATAGTTCGTTTTAAGCATTACTATTTGCGCATTAAAATATAGAATGATATAATAGCACTATTTTTTTAAGAATTTAAACTCTCCGACAAGAAAACCGATTCCTACATTTTTTTAACAATTTTGATATGGCATAACTTTTTTATTTTTGATTATATTACAATGATTTTTTAACTGGCCGATAGACCAATCCATTTAGATTGCGCTGCGGTTTGTCGTGAAGAAATTTTGTTTGCTTGAATGCTTATATACCCGGTTCAGGGTAGATCAAAATGATGTTTTTATACGTAGGTTTAAAACACCCTGTGAAAAAGATACGCCAAACATCCTTGTTTCAACATGATTTGCGATAAAACTGGATGCATTCTGAGTATTTTGTTTTTTAAATCATCAGTCTTTCTTTCATTTCTTTCACGAGCTACGTATTTTTAAATAAATCAATAACAATAATCAGTGTAAAATAGTCAAGTTAGTTAATATCTAATCAAAACTGTGTTAACCACTGCAGACGTGAGTAGCGTAGTCGCTTTATCATAAGATGGTTGTAATAAAATTTATGTTACCCGTGTGAATTCAGCGATCAATGGTACAAGTTACTTGGAATAGATATCTAGAAATGGCAAATTATACCAAAAGGCCAGGGCCCGAAAAAAAATCAACTCTTTTAGGTGACAGCCGTTTCATATTGTTAAAATCATTAGGTGACCGAAGAGCTACTGCCAGTTCACTAAAACATGACCTAAAACAGGTATGTGAGAATAACGTTAGTGAAGTAACAATTAGAAGAATTACAGGAAGCTGTTCCATTTGGCCCTTTCATTGGGGTAGAGTTTATTTATACTCATGCAACACAATGTATGAATGCTGAAAATTCGGAGGCTAGATTGGCCAAACTGCAGCTCAGATCTCAACTTAACTGATGAGCATTTTTGAGATACATTAAAAAGGCACGTTCGTGAACGGCTCATCAAGACTATACAGCTTTGGCAGAGCTCACGTTAGCACTAAATGAAGAATATATAGCTATTCCTCGAAAAAAGATACTCAATCTAAGTATACTTTAACCCCCGTATTCACTAAAAAGGTTTGAGAGTTAGACCAGATCTAGTTGCCATGGTACTAAAACTCTTAGTTTGCCAGTTATGTTTCGGTTATGTCACTGTCATTTTGTAATTGTGACATTTAGTCATGTCACCTTAAATCTATAACTGTCAAGTTAGACCTGGTCTAAATTTAAACCTCTTTAGTGAATACGGGTGGAAATGTTTAAATTAAAAAAATGTTTTCAAATGCAGCGTTTGATTTAAAAATGCGCAGCTCATGAAAGAAACGAGAGAAACAGATGATTTGAAAAACAAAATGCTCGGAAAACATCCAGCTTTATCATAAATCATGTTGGTACAAAGTTCCAAAAGGGTGTTTCAAACCTACGACTAAAAACATCATTTTGACTCTGGTATATAAAAATTCAAGCATCCAAAATTTCGTCACGACAAACTGGAGCGCAATCTTAATGAATCGGTCTATAGGCCAGCGAAAAAATCATTGCAATAAAATCAAAAATAAAAAAGTTATTCCATATTAAAATTGTTAACAAATTTAAGGAGCCGTTTTTTTTGTCGGTGAGTTTATTTTACGTATTACTAGGAAATACCCGGCCACTCAAACGAGGATAGTATTTGTGGTGTTGGGTTAAGACCGAAAAAAAAGTAACACCCTGTAGATTTTTTGAAAATGTATTATTCTTATTTCGTAGACTTTGGTCACCCTATATTATGTGACAAATTTAAATAAATTATCTCTAGAAATGTACAGGGTTGATAAAAAGTAAATAAGAAATATTAAAACTTTATCACTCTGTATTTTGGAAACGAAGCACTTTTGACACATCTTTACATGAACATTTCGATTATTTCGAAGACATTGATCACCCTATATTTTGTGCCAAATTTAAACTCAGTTGATAAAAGTAAATAAGAAATATTAAAACTTGTATCTTCGAATCGAAGCACTTTTGACATATCTTTATATGAACTTTTTATCTTAAAAATACTTAAGGAATTGTCCTATAATATATCAGACACTTATTCCATGCATATGTTTAGATTCCTGGTCCTGGTCTTGTTCCCGATCCGTTCACATTCAGAAACGATTATTTTTAACATTTTTAATGCGCGTATATTAATTTCAGGGCTAAAATATTTTAACAGTTGTTCAGAAATTTTAGTAGAGAGCAAATTGCATAGTTAGTTAATTCTTTATTCAATCCTTAAAAAATATATTAAAAGGTAATACTTATGCTGAGACCGCAATTGGAGTATAGATCATGCCACAATAAGTCTTAAAACTAAAAATACCTACAACTAAATAAACTTTAAGACAATAAGATTATAATAAAACATGAAATAAATCAACATTTAAATTCACTTAAAAAGTACAATAAAATTTTATTAAAACTAATCTATAAAGGATCAAGTTTATATTTAGTGCAGTGCCTCCTTTATAGTATTAACCTTACCAGATGGCTGTTGCTTCAAAGGTAGAGGGAGCATATTCCCGTCCTTAATTATGTTAAATACATACATTTCTTTGTACAAATGTAAGATTTGGTTTTTCGGTCCTGAGGTTTGTTTTAAATCTTGTATCATAAGAATGTTGTCGTATCTTATCTGAGAAAAGGGAAAAGTTATTAATCAAAAACTTAACACATTCGAGAATATAGAGGCTGTCCAAGGTGAGTATACCAGCTTCCTGGTATACCTCCCTGCAGCTGTCTCCACATCCCATGTCAAATACAATACGTATTGATTTTTTTCGTAATAAAAATATTTGATCTGATTCAACAGCAGTGGCGGCTCCTGGTGAATTTTATTGGAAGGTCAATAACAGATTTAAAAATAGGCATAATTAAAATAAAAATAAATATCTTATCTTTAAATTGAGCTTTAAATTCTCTTGAAGTTCCGGTCTACTCTTCATTCTTTAGAATTGGAAAAATGCTGAATGACACGTTCGTTAAAATTTCATGCACATTCCTTTTATAAACGATCTCGATACTTAATATTGCTAAAGCGGTAATGTTGAAATGAGTAAGCAATTTCTCATTTAATTAATTTATTGCCGCTTCTTCTTTTTAAAAGCTTGATTTTTTTATTCATTTAATTTATATTTAAAATAATGATCATTTAAATTGAAGTGATTTTAATGGCTATTGGCAATCTTAAATTTATGTTATTTAAAGCTATACTAACTGCTTTACTGACGAACCCGGGGTGTGCTAACCCGGAGCGGATCCATCTAGCCCTAGCGAATATTAAATTTAGGATCCCAGAACGGCTTAGCGCCGAAAAAAACATATAGGATTATCTGCCTTTCTTAGTCGGACAGGTAAATAACTTTGATTTGACTTTGGTTTTGCTTAGGTGACGAGAATGCAGGTCAGTTTAATAAACTTACGATCCTGGTGACGAAAAAGCATACGCCCACTGATACTACTGTATAACCTTTCTAAATATGTTTTTTGTCACAACAAACTTATTTCCAAAAAAAATTATATTCATAGTTAATATAGGTAATTGCTTTCGTTTCGAAAAAGGTTCTATTATTTATCGCAAACCTCATTATTGTTCTTCGTCACTTATAAAACACGTCTCTTAACCTTTCCTATGTTTATCTTCTTTATCCGCTGCTCGGATTACCCGCAGCATCATCCGTCTCGGGCTTCGCAGGTCTCGAGGGTCTTCTCATCCGTCTGACAGAAAGACGACGTCCATTACGAATTCTTTATGACCTCCCTCGGCCCGACACGTTTGGCTAATGCTAGGCTTTATGCGACTTTTAGGCGCTTTTATTGGCCTTATAAATTGTCAGTATGTCGTAAACTGTTTATAGATTCATAATACTTCAGTGAGTGAATATCAGTTTTCATGATAATGTTGGAGATACAGTCAAATAAAAAGCAACTTCTTTTTTATTACATTAAAACATAAAAAAAGTCACGAAATAAACATTTTTAACATTAAGTTGTCTTAAACCTCCGCTATTAGTATCTTGAGTACTTACGGGTATTTTAATAGCCTAGTTTTGTTTATATGAAATAAGTAGTAATTAAGATACAAAATAACGATACAAGAAATATGTTCTTAAGTATTTTATAAAAAAAAACATGTAGTCAGAAAACATAAACAAAAAACAACGAAACAGCAATCAGTTATGGCTTTCCTGGACCAACGTTGATTGTTTTTAGAAACTCAATTCGGACACACCACAACATTATTAGCCTGAAATTTGTTTGAAAACATGACTTGAGGGTCCATTCAGTCAACACAATATCTAATCCCATAATATTTTAAATCTAGTTCTTTGCCATCTCCACACTATTTTTATTATTCCAGAAAATCTTTTTCCAGTGGCGGCTTTTAACAGATTCGGAAGGGGGTCACGCTTCGGGAGGGGGTCATGCCAATTCGAAAACAAATAAAAATTGCGCATATACAGAATATTCATAACTGAAAAGCTTACCATGAACATTGAAGACAAAATTTTATAGAAGCAGTTTTCATAGAAAGGAGTCAATATATTTTCAGTAAGCTCAGCGTCGATATTCTGTACATACGGAAGCCGCTTCTAGTTAGCTCAAACCGACCACTTTAAACTTCTGATCGGGTAAACTAAGAGGCAGGGACTTCCAACATCACCACAGACGATTAGTATTATAAGCCTGTAGCTTTAGTGTTAGAACTACGAACTCACACTAAGCTTAACCGCAACCAGATATCAATCCGGGGAATAATTAGCAACGAGGAAAAAACTGCTTTTCGGGAATATTTTTTAAGAAAATTTGCATAATATGTAACTCAAATGACGCCAGAAGATAAAGTTTTTGTATGTTATTCGGATCAAAACCAATCCTGAGATACGCCGTGGTATCAGCCTCATCTGATAATATTCATTCATGGTATCTCTGGAAGAGGCAACATAAAATCGGATAGGCTAAAAACATGAGTGTGTAAATCAATTCCAGCAATGGATAATGGTTAGACTTGAATAGAACGAAAGCTTTCACGGCTGTGGTCAATTAAGAAATCATGGTTCTTGGGATTAGACCGTGTCAAAATGGAATCAGTTTTTGACGTTTTGCCTTCGATTGCATGAAGCATCTTCAGGGATCTTCACTTCACGAGATAGAACACTAAATGAGCGCAGGCCGGCTATTTATAGTCGACCTGTGTTTACCGAAACGTGACTCGGTTTTCACGTATGATGTAGACTGAAGCCTCTATTAAAATTGTTAGGATCCTCATACATTTCAATAGATTCTCTAATTTTGCGTTTATTGAATCCCGAAACCGATGCAAGAACTTCTTTTTTACTTATTTTACTTATTACTTTATTTTACATTTATGATATGTCCAGCAGAATGTTGGTGTTCAGATACAGCAGATTATACAATTTGTTTCTTTCTGATACATCGTTCATGTTCCTTAAGCCTAGTCGATACGGATCGTCCAGTTTCTCCAATATAGACATCACCACAGGAACAAGGAATTGCATATACTCCGTTTGAAAAGGACTAGTGTCCTTTGGCGATCGCAAACATTGTCCAATTTTCTTGTGTGTGTTGAAGATTGTGCGTATGCTGGACCGGCGAATTAACCTTGCAATCTGGTCTATGGTTCCGTGTATAAATGGAAGAACTACATTTCCTATCGGTAAGTCCTTATTAGTATCATTTCGTGGAGTAGGATTATTATATTTTCTAATTGATCCTCTAATATCATCAGTGCAATATCCATTCCCTCTTAAAGCTTGAGATCTCTGTTTCCGATTGTAAAGAATTTTGGTCACAAATCGCGAGGGCTCTGTAAACCAACGAGTTAATAACTGATTGCTTTTGTGCTGGATGATGATGGGAATTTGCATTTAAGTACCTGTTCTTATGCGTTGGATTTCTATATACAGAGTGTCCTAAGGAACCATCCCCTTTTCTTTGTACAAGAACATCTAGAAAGGGAATCGTTCCTTCTGATTCAATTTCCATCGTAAATTTATATTACCATATTGTTGATTCAGATGATCAAGAAACCCCGAGAGGTTTTCTGGACCGTGAGGCCATATTACAAAAGTGTTGTCTACATATCTGAACCATGATTTTGATTTTAGTGGAGATGACTCTAAGGCTTCCTCCTCAAAAGCTTCCATGAAGATATTGGCTACATCTGGTTATAGCGGAGATAGCATGGCTGCTCTTGAGGTTTTTCCATAGAAAGTTCCTTGAAAGACAAAATACGTTGATGTAAGACATGCTTCAATTAGATCTAAATCTAATCTAATTGACAACTCACTTTTAGATCTAATTGAAGCATGTCTAACATCAACGTATTTTGTCTTTCAAGGAACTCTCTTTCCCGGTCCGCCGGTCCAACATACGCACAATCTTCAACACACACAAGAAAATTGGACAATATTTGCGATCACCACAGGACATTATTCCCTTTCAAACGGAAGGAGTATATGCAATTCCTTGTTCCTGTGGTGATGTCTATATTGGAGAAACTGGACGATCCGTATCGACTAGGCTTAAGGAGCATGAACGATGTATCAGAAAGAAACAAATTGTACAATTTGCTGTATCTGAACACCAACATTCTACTGGACATATCATAAATGTAAAAGAAACCAAAGTTCTTGCATCGGTTTTGGAATTCTATAAATGCAAAATTAGAGAATCTATTGAAATTTATAGGCATCCTAACAATTCTAATAGAGATACCGGCTTCAGTCTACATCATACGTGGAAATCGTTACACCGAGTCACGCTTCGGTAAACACAGGTCGACTATAAATACCCGGCCTGGGTCTCTCCGCGTTCATTCAGTGTTCCGATCTCGTGAAATGAAGATCCCTGCAGATACCTCGTGCAATCGAAGGTGAAACGTCGGAAAGTAATTCCATTTCGACACGGTCTAATCCCAAGAACCATGATAGACTTGAATCTTTTATTTATTTATCAATGAGAAATCAAACTTTTATGCACCGGTAGGTATCTTGGGCTTTACCACGTTTGATCTATACGTCTCTTATAAAATTCGTTTTTTTTTTAACAAACATACCAACACTATGTTTTACCCGCCGTCCGTCGAGATTTTGACAGCTAAGCATATACAAATATGTTTCTAAAATGGGGGCTTAGTAACTAGTATTTCAGTTATGTTTCAAGATATTATAAATGTGGTAAAATCAAATTTTACCATCCTAAAATACATTTTGACCAATTTTTAAAAGCCATTGGAGATAAAATCGCTTTAAAATCTCATTTAGCTGAACATATATAGTGGAAAGGAAAAACACATTTCAGCCCTCTCTTCTAGGAAATACTAGAAGTGATTTTCAGATAATTATCTTTAAAAGACTTTCCCAAAAATCTGTTTAAAATCTCATTTAGTTAAGGAAATATTTAAAAAAAGTAAAATAACGTTTCACCCCATTAAGCATGGAAGATCGAAAAATTAAGAAATTAATTTTTAGATAATAATAAACTGTATTTAGTCAAAGAGATATTGTAAAAAAGTGGAGACACAATAATTCACCTCTTTTCACCCCCTTAAGTGCATAATGTGGAGAAATCCAGAAATTGAGATTTAGATTAATATTTTTAAAAACATTTAATGAAAAAATTTTCTTAAAACCTTATATTGTTGAAGATATATGTAAGAATAGTAAACAAACAAATTTTACCCCTTTTCACCCTCTAAAGGGTGAAACAAAGAATAATCACGTGTTATCATTTAAGTAGTTATTTTTAAAAACCGTTGATGAAGGAGTTATCTCAAAATATCAATCAGTTGAATGAAAATTGTAAAAAAGTATAAACATATATCACCTCATTTTACTTCTTTAAGCTTCGAATTTCGAGAAATCCTGAAATTGATTTTTTTGATAAATATTATTGTTGAAAACCAATGGGGAAAGAATTATTTTAGTTCTTTAGTTATATTATTAAAAAAGTGAAATACATATTAATTTCTTTCACTCTCTTAAAAGCGGAATTTCGAAAAATCCCCAGACAGATTTTTAGATAATAGTTTTTGAAAGCCACTAGCAAAATAATTGTTTTTAAAACTCAGTTAGTTGAGGATATATTGTAAAAAAACAATTTAACCGTTTTGATCCTCTTAAGGGTGGAATTTCAAAAAAACCCAAAATTAATTTATAGATAATTATGTTTGAAAACCATTAATGAAAGAATTGTTTTAAAAATTTACTTGAAGATATATTGTATAAAAAGTAAAAATACATTTTACCACATTTGACCGTCTTTAGGGCGAGTTTAAAAAAAAATCCACACAAAAACAAGTTCCACGTCCAATTTGAACATTGAACTTTTAACGGTTTATATAGATTGGTAGAGAATTGAAAACTAAATAATATGAATCTATATACAGGGTGTTAGATTTTTGTATTTGAATATCTTTTTCTGTGGGGCCAGAAAATTAAACACCCTATACAAATTTTAACAATAAAAGCTTTACAAAAATATAATTTACAGTTTATTTAATATCTTGTTTAATTTTCGTAAACTAAAAGAAACATGGAAATCAAAAATAACATACAATATAAAGGGTAAAATAAAAAAAAACGAATAATAAAACAGTTGATAGTCATCACATCTAAATGACTAATCTCATCTATATTAAAATTATATAAACAAGTACTAAAGCAAATATTTGCTTTACACCATACAATCTGGGTATTGTAACTTGCAGAGATGTCGAGATAAGGTACAGGGTCACCTTACATGGATCACCCCGTACATACACAGACCTATTTGTACTTATAATAGAAACACATCGTGAAGCAACAGCATTTATTTTATTGCTTTAAGAATGTTGTCTGAAATGTCTGCCATCGAACTCTCACAGATGTAATTAAAGCTAAATAAAGCCTAATTATTTAATAGGTGAGATTCTCTTTAAAGAAGCAAATAATGCAGAGTAATCGAAAATAGGCATTTGAAATGTATTCATTATATGAGTAATAAAAGGAATTAAATATACTGCCAGAAAGTTTAATAAGGATCACATTTAACGAATCTCTTCCAGATGCTTTTGACACAGTTGATAAGTAAAAATCACACTTATTAGTACAATTGACAAGCTTGCTATTTCTATAAAGGTTAAAAAGTTCTCGACCAGAATAATATTATCTACTTATTTTTGCAAGTTTTCCCAATATATGATTGACAAGTATATTATAATTGAAAATATTGAATTGCCTTTGGAAGGATTTGGATCTTAGAGGAATTTTGGGTTCAAATACCTGTAAAGGCAAGTACACTTTTTTTTATTTTTGATATAGGGTTTTCTCTAAAATAATGTTATCATATTTTGGGAAATTCTTGAACAGGTTTATGGAAAATTCTCAAAAGGTCCTTAGTATTGTTGGGATTACTTATACAGTATGTCCGGGATTCTCTATGAGGATCTCGCTTATTATAAGATATAGAGAAATAGTTAAATAGGGACATTTTTGGATAATAGTGTCTGCGGACGGATTCTACCTATTAGGGTTTTGAGATATTTATAAAAAAATGTTACCTTTTTTAAATCATGCTGTAGCTTTTATATTTCCCAAAATTTTTCAAATCTGTAAACGCATTCATTCCTAAAGCAATTTTTTGTGTAAAATATTGCAGTATTATCAGAGTTTACTCCTGAAGTTTCGTAATTAAAGACCTGTCATCAGTTTTCTTTAAATACAAGTCCCACATTTTTAATTTTGTTTTTTACAAGCCTTTGAATTCTCAAAATGAGTTATATAACGCTCTCATATATTTAAATTATGCAAAAGTTCTCCTTTGTGGGGAAATTCGGATTTTCCGCCTATTTCTAACACATTGTCTTTTACAAGAAAATTTTAAATCTGATGTCTAAATATTAAGTCTTATACTTTGTTAGTTTTAAGAGGTCAAATGTTTGTTATAAACGAAATAAAAATCCAGGTCTGTATTTAAAAAAAAGGAATTGATTACAAAAATTATGGGTTCCTTTGGGAACGTGTCTACAGATTTGAAAAATTTTGGGCAATAAAAAAGTTACAGCAAAATTTAAAAAACGTAATATTTTATTTCTTCCTAAATATCTCAAGTACCCTATCTAATCTGTTCGCAGAACTATTTTACTTGTAACAAAATTATCTAAACTTTTCCCATCTAACATTTCTCTGTCTCTTATAATAAGCGATGTATTAAGTTTAGTAAGTTTTTTAAGTTAAAAACGAGCGGATTTTTATTTTAGGAACTTAGGAATTTATGCGATAAAAATGTGACTGTAAAGGTCAAAAAATTAACAAACAGTTATTTTTATTTTCCCCGTAAAAGAATAGTATTGTAATCGCAAAAAAATCACCCTCCCTGATTTTTACATATTTTGAAGTTTCAGTCCATATATACCAAAAAAACATATTTTCTCAATTCCGTCGTTCTGTCTGTCTGCTCGCAGCATAGCTAAAAAACTACTTATCCGATTGACCTCAAACTTTGGTAAAAAATTAAGATTGGTGCGGGGATAACCTGGTAACATTTTGGTAAACATCCAATATGACGAAATAAAATGAAGGCATAGTGACATTTTTTTACAGATGAAATAGCTCTGCGGACGGATTACAGCTGTTCTTGAGAGGGTTCTTGATATATTTAGAAAAAAATAAAATATTGCGATTTTAAAATTATTCTGTAACTTTTTTATTCTCCAAAATTTTTCAAATCTGTAAACACATTCCCAAAGAGATTTTTAGCGCGTAATTTTTGTGATCATAAATATAGACCTGGATTTTGATTCCGTTTATAACGAACGTTTGACCTCCAAAAACCAACAAAGTATTGACTTAATATTTAGACATCCGATTTAAGATTTTGTCGTAAGAGTTAGAGATAGGCGGAATTTCCCCACAAAGGAGAACTTTTGCATAGTTTAAATATATGAGAGCGGTAAATAATTCATTTGGGAGGTCAAAGGCTTTTTATAAATGGAGGACCCGTGTTTAAAGGAAACTAATGACATGCCTTCACTTACGAAAGGTCAGGAATAAACTCTGAGAATGCTACAATATTTTACACAAAAAGTTGCTTTAGGAATGTGTTTACAGATTTGAAAAATTTTGAAGAATAAAAAAGTTACAGCATGATTTAAAAAAGGCAATATTTTTTTATAAATATCTCAAAACCCTAATAGCTAAAATCCATTCGCAGACACTGTTGACTAAATCTTTCCCTATTGAACTATTTCTCTTATAATAAGGGAGATCCTCATAGAGAATCCCGAATTCCGGACACACTGTATAAATAATCCCAATAATATTAATTTTTAATAAACCTATTCCAGAAATTTCGCAAAATATGATAACGTTATTTTATTCGAACCCAAAATTCCTCTAAGATCCAAATCCTTCCAAATGCAATTCAATATTTTCAATTATAATACACTTGTCAATCATATATTGTTGAAACTTCCAAAAATAAGTAGATCATAAACAACAATCTTCTTGGGAACTTTTTAACCTTTATAGGAATAGAAAGCTTATACATTGTGCTAAGTGTGATTTTTGCTTATCAACTGTGTCAAAAGCATCAGGAAGGTATTCGTTAAATGTGATCCTTATTAAACTTTCTGGCAGTTATTAATTCCCTTTATTACTCATATAATGAATACATTTCAAATGCCTATTTTTTATTACTCTGCTTTATTTGCTTCTGTAAAGAGAATCTCACCTATTAAATAATTAGGGTTTATTTAGCTTTAATTGCATCTGTGAGAGTTCGATGGCAGACATTTCAGACAACATTCTTAAGGCAATAAAATAAATGCTGCTGCTTCACGATGTGTTTCTATTATAAGTACAAATAGGTGAATGTATGTACAGGGTGGTCCACGTAAAGTGAGTCTGTACCTTATCTTGACATCTGCGCAAGTTACAATACAAAAACTGTATGGTGTAAAGCAAATGTTTACTTTAGTACTTTTTTATATAATTTTATATTATTTTAATATAGACGGGATGAGTCATTTAGAATTGATTTCTTAAAATATGTAATGCTATATTATACTAATTTACTTAACAGCGGCAATAAAAATGTGTAAATTAAGTAAAATCTTATAGGACATATTTCGATATTGAGCATAAATTCCTTGAGAGGGTCACCTATTTGTTAAGATCTTATCTTCAAATGCTGAATGAAACGATCTTATTTCTTAAAATAAAACTTAACGACTACTGCTATACTAATTTGCTTAACAGCAGACGGCGGTAGATATGTTAAATTAAGCAAAATCTTATCGGACATGTATTCCGGCGGTGTGTATTCTAAATTACCAAAGATATTGATTACATCATACAACAGAGACATCCCCAACGTAAATAAAACAAGCGTACATAGGAGCCTGCAAGTTAAAAAGTGTCGTCCTTATACCTAAATTCTTACCTGTTCAAATGTTAACTCCCATTGATATGGATAATAAGTTAAGGTTTTGTACAATTTTGATGGATCGCCACTTTGACAACCAAAATTTTCAGAAAAAACCTCTGGACAGATAATAATCGCCAAACCTCCCATTACAGATATAAATAAATACCAAGTTAAAATAATTCAAAAACAGGGACATCAAAGTGTTTATGTTTGGTTTGGTATTCTATGCAACCATGTTATTGGGCCAATATTTTATGACCACCAGTTTTAATTATACATTTTTACTAAATAACCAGATCCAAGATCTCATTAATGAGTTGTCAGAGCCCTTAAAAGAGGAGATAATATTCCAGCAGGATAGCGCTCCGTGTCATATTGTGAGTCCAATATTCAACTTTTTAAATAGTAGATTTAATACATAGATGGGGAACACGGAACACTACCATGACCTGCCAGGGTTCCTGATTTGACACAACTAGATATGTTTTTATGATGAAACCTAAAATAATTAGTTTATAAACATAGAACTAACAATATACACAACGTACATATAAAACAAAAAATAAATCATATTAATTAAAAGAATGCTGTAAGAAATTCTATAGTTGAAATGAAAATTATTTACATCACGTGTATTGCCAAGGAACATGGATATGTAGATATTGATATTTTTTGTGGTTAATACTTACATTTTGCATAATATATTACATTAAGTATGGAATAGGAATCAATTAAATGTCATTATCTTCTATACTGTTCGCTATAGCTATAAGACATGTATACATAGATTGTTAGAGAATTAAAAACTAAATCATATGAAAATAAAATATGAAATGTCTGCGGCCTAGAAAATTAAACATTCTATAAAAACTTTAAAAATCTATAATTTACAGATTATTTAATGTGTTTAATTTTAGTAGACTAACGGCCGGTTGCAGAAAGCTCAATTAAAGTTTAGAATGTTTAACGGAATGTCAAATTTGACAGCGAGTTCCTAGATTTCTGTAAGCAGCTTGTCAAATCTGAAAGCTTGATTAAATATTCTAAACAGCAATTAAGTTTGTGCAACCGGGGGTAAAAGTAAAAGAAAACATTAATAAAACTTTTTTAGGGAAAAAAAATAAAATCTTAAATACTTAAAAAAACCTTTTATATAAGAATAAAACACTCAATATAAAGCGTAGAATCAAAAAAACGAAGAATAATATATATGGTACTCTATTTAAAATAAAAAAGTTGATAGGAGCCAGATTTAAATAACTCACCCCGTATATATTAAAGATACCGTCCTTCTTTTATTAACATCCCTCAGCCTCAACCCGAAGCAGATGAATTCCGATATAAAATAAGGACCGTTTTGGATAAAAAGACAAAGACACCAACTAATATATCCAAACAAGAACACACTTAAACGTCTCAAGAAAGACAGTTCCATAAAGATTCTTCCTGCAGACAAAGGGAATGCTACAGTAGTTATGGGCATCAAAACATATGACCAGAAAATCGACAATGTCTTGACGAAAGGAAACTACAAAATACTACCGAAGGATCCCACAAGCTCAATTGAGAAGAAGGTACACAAGACAATGAGTTAACGAACGCCACAGCAAGCCACCTCATCTCTATGGTTTGCCAAAGATACACAAACCGAACCTACTGAGACCAGGGATTAACCAACAAGTGCTTTAGCCAAATTTTTGTTAGAGATCATTCACCCTGTGTGTCGGAACTATTGGAATGCTGTTGCCATAACTCCTACTTTCAAGTGACAAATAGGTTTTGCTTACTCCCTCCGGTGGTGGCCAATATTTATATGGAGTGGTACGAAGAACACGCAATAAATACTTTAGGTATGTGGATGATACTTTTATTATTTTGACTGCAAATGACAATCATTAGATAGAATGTTTCAATCACTTAAATAGCATAAGAAAATGTATTAAGTTATAACACACTGGACAATATCTCAACCAGGATTCTAAGCATTCTGCAGCAGCAAAAGAGGACATCATAAGAACGCTTTACAACAGAGCTGTAACAACTTTTACATACTATGACACATTTCGATCTACAGGAAACAACACCATTTTTTACCCTATATTAAGGGAATATCTGAAAAGATTCGGAGAATAGCCAGGGATTTCAGTATCAAAACCGCTTTTAAATCGGGAAATACGTTAAGAAGCCTTCTGAAAAAATATAAGCCAAAGAACGTCGATAAGAAAAGAGAATGTATTTACCAAATCTAGTGTGAATGTGCGAGTCACCACAGTGGAGATATAAAACGCTCTCTTAGTATAAAAGTCAAGAAGCATTTTAATCATACTCAAAAGGGACAGATGTCAAATTCGAGCAGCGGGACACGTCTTGTCAAACCAACAGTGGATGTAGCGGTCGAAGGCGAAAATTTTACATAGGGAACAGCGCTGGTGAAAACGAAAGTGTATAGAAGAGGCTTTCATAGAAAGGAATTAAGGCTATTCAGTAAGCCTAGCGTCGATATTCCAAACATATTGAAGCCGCTTTTATTTAGCTCAAACTGACTTACTAAAACTTTAGGGTTCAGTAATCATGATGCGGAGACTTCAAGCATCACCGCGCACGACTAGTATATAAGCCCGTAGCTTTAGACTTAACATTTAATTTACACTTGAAAACGATTGGAGATAGTTACCATTCGAATCGTTATAAAACCAAAATAATAAAGATAATGCAAGTGCGAAAGAACGAGTTTCATTTTTTTTTGGCTTCTATAAAATCTTTTGAATGCTTTTAAAGCTTAATCACGAATACCAAATCCAAAATTATTTGGCGACGTTTCGTTTCTGAGTTATCCACCATAAAAATGTTCAATATTACTTCTCATTATTTTCACCCTTCTTTTCCCTAAAACTTACTGGTTAATAAATTTTGTCAATAGTAATGACATAACATTGACTAAATAACCTAAATTATTTTATTTACTTGGTGTATTATATTAAAAAATTGCTTTAATAACGAAAAAAATAAAATTTTTAGTACGAATCCAAGATGGCGAAACAAAATGGCGGCTTAATAAAATATTTAAAAATTCATCCTGCAAACAATACTCAATATTAATTTCAAATTTTAAAATTGTGGTACAAATTCAAGATGGTGGAACAAAATGTTTGTAATCGTGAAAAAATCACCCCCTCAGGGTTTACATATCTTCACGTTTTAGCATCCCTATATGCCAAAATATATTTTTATCAATTCCGTCGGTCTGTCTGTCGGTTTGTATGTCTGTCTGTCAGTCCGCTTCAGCTTAAAAACTACTTAACAGATCGACTTGAAATTTTGCTAAAAAATTAAGGCTCACATGGTAGCATTTTGCTAAAAATCCTATATGCCGGAACAAGATGGCGCCTTAGTGAAACGTTAAAAAAGTATTACTAAAAAACTAATTATCAAAATTTCCTCACATTTCGCACAAAGATTAAATGTTACATAAGAATGAACTGATAATATTTTGGTATGAATCCAAGATAGCAAAACAAAATGGCGGCCGAGTAAAATATTTTAACAAAAAAAAAATACTTACTAGATTAATTTCAAAATGTTTGCAAGCATTAAGTGTGATGCAGAGATAGACAGCTAAAGTTGTGGTACGAATTCAACATGACGTAACAAAGACTTTATAGAAGTCAAAAAATATATATATATGTTGTGAACGTAATCACATTTGAGTTAAGAAAAAGTTATAAAATGAACAAATAAATAAAAATTGGAAGTTACCACAGATAAAAGTTTTAATTGCCGCAATCCACTCTATAAAAGCCAAAAAAAAAATACGTTGTGAATGTATCACATTTCAGTTAAGAAGAAAGCACACAAATAAATAAATAAAATAAAACTTAGGAGTTTCCGCAGAGAAATTTCTTAATTGCCGCATTCAGGAGGCTTTATAGAAGTCAAAATATATTTTGTGAATATATCACATTTTAGCCAAAATGTATATTTGGTTAAATTTTATAACAGAGTAACGATAAGTCTATAGTTTTTCAGGAAACAAAAAGGAAACCTTTTTGAGAAAATAAATTGACTTTCCGATAACATTCAGAAAAAAAAATGCATAAGTTTACTAAGGACATTTTTTTCTTAAACTGTAAATAAGACCCTGAAAAGAAAACGCGTTTTAGAACTATTCCGTTAACTTCCTAAGGTCATATTACCTTACGACAAGTGTAAGTTTAGTTTTCGGCCGGCATAAGTTAATTACAATTTTGCTTTGGTGACGTATTTTTACGGCTCCTATAAATTCATATTATTTTAACACTGTTTAGACAGAAAACCGATTAAAAAAAAAAGAAAAATGCATTCACTGGGTTTGTAAACGATATTAGCAGAGCAAATCACGATATATGGTTGACTCAGAGATGGCTAGAAGATCAAAATGGTGGTAATTCCTTCTACTGTTTGTAAAAATATGAGTGAGGAGGGCTCACTGGATTCGGAATGACGTCTAGAAAAATGTGAAAAAGTTTAACAAACTTTAGATTATATATTATTTCCAAATCACCTTAAATAATTTGACATATATTTTGATCAGTTTTACAGAAGAATAATAGTATTTATTGTCTTTTGTTATTTTATTTATCGAGTTACACAAATAACATATTTATAATAATCATACACGCAAACACTCCAATATATTCGAGTGAAGAGATAATCAATCAAACATTTTTGTGATCAAGCATACCGTAAAAGCGTACAAACACGCGGGAACCGGAAGTACCGTTTGTTGTTAATATTTATTTATTTCATATTATACCTAGATATTGTTTACTATTTCCAAACCACCTTGCAGAAACTTAAATAATTTGACATATATTTTGACCGTTTTACAGAGGTATAATAGTATTTATTTTCTTTTCTTCTTTTATTTATCGAGTTGCAGAAATAACATATTTATAGTAATCATATAACTGTATGCAAGCACTCCTATATATTCGAATGAAGAGATATTTTTAACAGTTTCAAACAATTTTGTAATCAAGCGTACCGTAAAGCGTGTTTGTAGTGGGAAACGGAAGTACCGATAAAGAGAGAACGGAACTTCGTAATATGCAACAAATGAGCGTTTTCTCGCCAGTGGCGCACTTAGTAAAAGCGAGTTTAATTTGTTATAAAGGATTAATGCGAGAAAGGGATATTGTTAGGTTCAGTGACTTTTCGAATATCTATTTTGGGGTTGCTTACTGCGCTTTCGACTTTCGCCATTTTCAGTGCTACCTGAAAATAAGGAAATAACTTTCTCTTATGGAATTCAAATGAAAAATTGGTCAAATGATAAATTTTAATCAATTTGCTAAAACCGATGTTAATTTAAAAGTATAGATATATGAAAAACATGTATGAAATTTAGCAAAAATGTGCGCTCAACGAAAACAATTTTTTGGATATTTTAGTGTAATAAGTTATCTTGAAATTTAAATAGTTCTTTAATAAAAACGAAAAGGTTGTCTGCAATAAATAAGAGTAACAAATTTTGTCATCTACTTTTATGTAGAGGAACAACAATATGAATAAGTTGATCTTGTCCATGAATGCTCCCTTTTTCCCCCTCTGACAAGGAAGTAGATGACCAAATTTGTTACTTTTAGATATTGCAGTCAACCTTTTTAAAAAACTATCTAAATTTAAAGTCAACTTATTACCTAAAACATCAAAAAAAAAATTAAAGTAAATAATAAAATTCTTCGTTGATCTGCATATTTTTGCTATGGTTCATATATGTTTTTCATACATCTATATTTTTAAATTAACTTTGGTTTTATCAAACTGATTAAGATTTACCTTTTTATCAATCTTTCATTTGAATTCTCGGAGAGAAAGTTATTTCTTTGTTTTCAGGTAGCATTGAAGATGATGAGTGCCGAAAGCGCTTTGCTATGATTTTATTTCATACACATATGCACGAAATACAAAGTTTCTACAATTTCATTTAATCTCTACGTGCACCTAGCCACTTTCCTTATTTTCATAGCTGAAATTGTTCCGAAGCATAAACTGTGATTTAACTTTAAGAAATGTCTAAAATGAGTTAAGTAACAGCTTTTCTATTGTAAAAATTTCAAATGATATCAGCCATGTCATCTTGAAGCTCTCAAACCTTAGGATTTCTTAAAAAGTTGGTGCAAACATAACTAAACTAAATTTTTAAACATGGCGGGTTTGCAAGTAGAATATATGTGGAAAAATAAAACGAGTTTTATAAAAGCTGGGGAAAATTTTCACATTTGAAGGACCCTTGATAAGTATAGAATTAAGTCTAAAAAAAGTATAATTCAAATTACTGTTTACAATATGTACGTATCTCATGACTATACTATTTATAATATTGGGAACACAACAAAACATTTTACTGGTTTACCCGTTCATCGAACGTATCGATAACTAGACAATGCTACAAATTAAAAAATATACACAAAGTCTCAGTCAAAAATAAGTTTATAAATTAAGAATAGGCTACATGTTTTGCCCTAACGGGCATCATTAGACCTAAATTGAATATACATTACAACGGAAAATACAATTGAATAATATATAACTTTACCACAAAGAAAACACATTTTATAAAGTACATAACACAAACATAACCAAACAAAGAAACAATGAAATACGAAACAAGGCTACGCTTGAGTGACCAATCAGAGACGTCGATGTACATTTTTTGATGAGAGGCGATAGGTCAAAACGAAAAAAAAAGAGATTGTTCAGGATGAACTTGATTAACTGTCGTAAAGTACATGCTACATTAATAAAAAGAAGAATTAGTGAAAATGGCAAAACAAATTTGAAGGTTATACAAAATAAGAATATATAGTTATTCTTTTTAAATATTGTTAAAAATCAAATGAGGCTCAAAATTAAACTTTTCATTAACGCAGGTAAGGATAGGGCTTTTTTTAGCTTTTATTATTTCCATCTTTTCCAAAGGTTCAACTTCTTACCTTCATGGCATTCGTGAATTATATTTACATCTTCAGGTATGGAAAAACGATGTTTTGAGGATAACAAATGATTCGCAAAGGCAGATTTTGTATTAGAAATATCTGTATTTTGATGTTTTGTAACCAAGCTGAGGTAAACAGCAGGACACTCTCCACAATGAAGGGAATATACTCTAGATTTCTTAAGACTATCCTTTTTGCCTGTGATTCTGTGTTGTTTTAAAGTATTTTTGTTTTAAATGATATGGATATTAAATGAATTAAAAAAATTAGCTAAATGTAGAGATATATTTCCAAAATATGTTAAAACTCTGAATTTGTTTGTGTTAATTAGATTATTATGTATTAAGTTATTAGAGAGTTTGTATTAGTTCATAAATTTATAAAAAAGTTTGTTGAATGTCTTCATTGAGAAACCATTTTTTAAGACAATTTCCCTTATTATATCTAATATTTTAGTAAAAGCAGCTTAGGATAGTGGTAATTTAAAAAGTCTGTACAAAAACGAATTAAAAGCTGCAAATTTGTGAGAAAATAGTGAGTTAGATGTAAACTGAATGATATTATCGGTACAGGAGGGTTTTCTGTATGCCTCAAAACTGATTTTAATAACATTTCTAAGTAAAAGAAGGTCTAGAAAAGAAAGTTTGCCATCAGTGTCACTCTGCATAGTGAAGGATATTTTTTCATGCAAAGAATTGATATATTCTAAAAATTTTAACAATTCTTGTTCACTACCTTTCCAAATAATACAAATATCATCCACGTGCCTTTTATAGCTTACCAGATGTTCTGAAAACAAGCTATACATAGTTTTCTTTTCTGAGTTGTTCATAAAAACTTCACTCAAGAATGGTGAAAGACAAGAACCCATTGCCAAGCCGAACATTGTCGAAAATATCTATTATTAAATTTAAAAAAGTTTTGTTCAAGCACAGTTTTTAGCAGTAGAATGAGATCAGATATTAAGACAGTCGGTAAGTTTTTGTTTCTTAATATTTTTTCGGTTAAATCAATGCATTCAATTGGGGGATTGCTAGGGAGAAGGTTTTTAACATCTAAACAGACAAGTCTAGCATTTGGTGGTAAGGATATGTTTTTTAAGTAGGTGGCGAAATCTATGGAACAATAAATACTATTGGATTTATTTTTGGGAGGATTAGCAGTCTTAATAGAAGGTGGTATAAATATTTCTATAGCTAATTGGATTACATCCGAGATTCGTGAAAAAATTTTGGAAGGATCGTTGGTAGAGAAACAAACACCATTTCAAGGGAAGGAAGAATAGAAATCCCGCAAACCGTTCCAATCGCGGAAGTATAGTGCCAAATAGTGCGAGGTGGCATGGATTCTACAACTTCCTGTTTCATGGGCCAGGACCGTGGTCAGAGGAACCCAGAGGAGCGGAAATGAAAGACTGATAAGGCTCTGGGTGGTTGGTGAAAAAGAGGTCCAATGGGTTCTGGCTTTGTGTGATGAGGCGTGGGAAGTAAGTAGTTTCTCTGATGAGGTTGGTAATAGAATGTCTGATTGCAAAGGCCTCTGCTGCTCTATCTTGGGGGTTGGTTTTAGTAGAGTCTAACCATTTTTTATTATTATTGTTAAAGTCGCCAAAGATAATGATTTCAGGCGACGGGAATTCATATATTAGGAAATCCACTTTAGGCGAAAGAAAGTCGAAAAGCTCGTTGAAAGGAGTTTGTTACATACAGACTTTTACATTACATTGACTGATTGATTGACCATGTATCCTTTTTCTGTCCGTTTTGCTGACGCGTAGTAGTAGCGTGCTAAAGAAAGCACTGCAGTCGAAAGTGCCTCGATATGATCTCTTTGGATGTTATACATGTTATAAAGGTAGACTTTCTTGTTTCATAACCATGATATGTTAAAAGATATTATTAAAAATTATATAATTTCCATACTTCAATGCCAATTCTAATATCAGTTGTTTGCTCCAATGAACAAGAAGTTTTAAGAAGCACAGGTAAAAAATTTTGTGACAATTTGTTAACATTAAGCATAGGAAAAAAATTTTAACTGATACAGGTTGTAACAAGCTTTACTATTTCTGTCGGTCATTCTGTCTCTCTGTCCGTCTAATATGTGTGAGTGGTGAAAAAGAACTTACCTTCTTAAGTTTATTTCAAGTTTTGGTAAGAAAATAAGGGTCATATGAGGATTGAGCAGTAACATATTTGTGAAAATCCAATATGTGAAAAAAAAAATCAATACTCACCCAATTGAATTGAGTGTGATATAAGGATCAGCTGGTAAAACTTTGATACCAATTCAAGAATCAGAACAAAATGGCGGATTAATCTTAATGTTTAAAAGGTCATTACTCATAATAAACCTTAAATTTGTACAAAAATTAAATGTGATATAGGGATGAACTAGTAAAGTTTTGGTATAAATTCGCAGTGTTGTACTTAGAATGCCTTCCTGGAAAGGGCAAACATTTATATTTGGTAAGGTCATTGTTTTTACTTTGTTAACACAACAGA
Organism: Kuschelorhynchus macadamiae; assembly: GCA_030620095.1. Classification (NCBI taxonomy): domain Eukaryota; kingdom Metazoa; phylum Arthropoda; class Insecta; order Coleoptera; family Curculionidae; genus Kuschelorhynchus; species Kuschelorhynchus macadamiae. The sequence continues at coordinate 238,456 of JAUTXW010005312.1, forward strand.
ATCTTAATAACCCTCATGAAAATTGGAAATTACTGACGCTGACTAAAAAAAGGATTTACACTTATATAATCGTGGTAATGCCTTATAAAATAATTTTTACTTTCAAACATTTTATTTGGATTAAGAGGAAGGGTGGGATTTGCCCCTTTTGCCTCCCCCCCTCGCAATACGCCAATGAATACAAGATGGGGGAATAAAATCGTAGCTTGAGAAAAGAAAAAATGTTTGATTTCAATTTTTTTACAAAAAAACTGTTTGAGACTTTGGTTGCAATATGGTTGATCAAAATTTCTAATAAAATGTTTTTTAATACAAAAATTAACTCAAAAATGCCATAACGGAAAAAGTTAAAAAAATAACTTATTTGATTGACTTCAAATTTTACTCAAAAATCGAGTCTAATAATGAAAAATTTTTTTTAATGTATCATGTGGCAAAATGGCCGCCAAATAAAATGTTTAAAAAATCAGCAAAGAACCTTTTTATTTGTTTTAATTTTGTTTACATAGTAAAATTTTGGTACGTGTTCAAAATAACTTCAATCAAAAACTTCGGAATGCAAACCTACTTATTCAAATAATTTTAAATTTTTCCCAAAATATTGATACGAATCCAATATGGCGGAACAAATATGACGATATATTAACGTTTACTTCGGCACATATTTAGTAATATGTGCAATATCTATAGAAATTATGTTATCTTTAATTTCTCTAATATATGGAAGGATTCATTGAGAGGTAAATTCCAGGTAATTGGGCAAAACTAATCTGTAAAGCACTTTATCCAGAAGTACACACAAAAAAGACACACTACCTCTTTTTTAAGTTATTAAAGCAAAGCATTATGTAATGTGAACTGCGACACATGTTTTAAATGTGTTTGTTGTTTGTTTGGTCGTCGAATGATCTCTTTATTGATTTTAACCTGCGCAAAGCATGGCGAGTAAGTAAATGACATTCATAAAAAATACCTTCTAAACTTTTTCCACTTAAAACAACATATTTTTAAAATTTAAATACCTCCTGCTGCAATAACTTAATCACAATTGCTTTAAATATTTGAAAGTTCTTGTTCAGGTACATCCTTTACAAAGTCCGTTTAAAAAACTTCATCAGTATATAAAAAAATCGGCAAATTGTCTTTACCCGCTACTTCCTTCGTAATGAATTTTCCCTTTAATTAGGAATAGTGACAAGTGACCCAAGTTAATGATTTAGTAATATCTATATATAATATATATATATATATATATATATATATATATATATATATATATATATATATATATATATATATATATATATATATATATATATATATATATATATATATATATATATATATATATATATATATATATATATATATATATATATATATATATATATATATATATATATATATATATATATATATATATATATATATATATATATATATATATGTACAGACCAACGGGTTCGAAAAAACATGTTTTTCAACATTTAAGGACTTTTAAACGTAAAGATCTGCAAAAATCTGGGATGGTGATTTTTTCACGATTACAATACCCAGTTTTCCGTTTAACGAGGGAAGTAAAAATATAAATAATAACCAGAAAATTAATTTACTTTCCATTCTCTGAAATAAAAAATAAAGAGACATAGGATTGTAATAATAAAGATATTTTGCACGAAACACAAAATTTCTCCATTCATTCCTATTTGTTCATATTTAGCCTCAGGCAATAATTTTTACTAATGTACTTACTCCATGAATTATTCTTTCAAAATTATTTATTTTTTTTTTCGACCTAAGCCTCCACTGTTTACGATGACTTGCATAAACTTAAACTATACGTGTTTTTTAATAAAATTAAGTGAATAATTGCTTGTTTTCTTTCACGAACAGAATAGGTCCTTGTATACAATTTATTTCTTACCCAAACACCAATAATATACTACTTTCCCTCATATATAAAAACAGACTTGTCAATTATTTTTGCACAAAAACAATTATTTCCGGTGTTAATGTGATTTAAATTCAGCCAAAATGACGTCACATTAAAACGTTTTGTAACTGGTTGTGACGTCACGAAGTATGTTTACCACTTCGTTGTTAGAATAATGCCTACTGTCGTTCCCGTCTACTTGTGACATTGTTTTATAGTTCTATTGTTTCTGAGTTTGTGCTTGGCATCGTCTTTAGTGAAATCATTTTCTAATTTTGTCTTAAAAGAAACATGGCTGGTATACGATTTACAAAAGCCCATTCGGATAATCTCCCACATGTAGATGCAGAAATGGTGGCTTACTTTTTTTTTTAGTAATGCATTATATACATCAGCAGAAATGTCAGGCGTTAAAGTATAGTAAGAATACAATCATCTATAGTTTGTTGAATAAATACGTGAATGTTAAAAATAATACTTAAATTTTGTTTTATTTATGTTCTTCTGAATTTATTATTTATGATTTATAAATTAGTAACTAAATAATTTTTTAGACTAGCTTATTTATCTTTATTGTTTCTAAAAAAAGTATGTTATTACTTATTTAAAACGTGGTTACAAAGTACATTAATAAACTGGTGCTAAGTTAGCTATTATCTGCAGTGTTGTATAAGATATGCCCCGAACACAGAGTTCATTTTGTTAATTTTGCAGTTTAATGATCTGGAAGGAAAATTATTAAAAGCTGAGTGTCAGGATTGTGCAACTTCTGCAGGTGGGTTAACATTTTAGTTTTTCAGTAATAAACTAATGGCGTGTTCATGTTACTTTTCCTTTTCTTTACTTTTAATATTAATAATTAAGATAAATTAAATCTTAACGTTTAATTACTTAGTTTAATTCATTAGTCGTTAAAGTTCATTTATTTTTATCTTTTACTGTTGAAACTAAGAAAACCGATATTCACGCGCATAGCTAATTGACCTTTTAGCAGCGATAAATTTTTTATTTAACTTAGTTACGAATCAATTTTTGGTTTCTCCAAATAATATTTTTTTTTTCTGCCTGGTAGGTACTGTAAAATATCTAAATTTACGGGAAATGGCTTTCAGTCAGTTTTCCTGAATATTTGATATGTTGCAGTTTTCAACCTCATGATCAAAAGTTATCATAGGCACAATCATGCGACTAGTTTTCGATATACAGGCCGTTAATAATAATAATAATAAATGCCTTTTATTTTAAAGGAAGTAGTATGTAAAAAGAAAGAAATGGATTGTCAAAGCCTGGGGTAATCTAGCTTTAATAGCTACTCAACTCAACTAGGCAGGGACAAACTAATTATTAATTTACATTTCCTTGGTTAGAATGTCACAGTAAGCACTAAGCAAAGCAAAAAACGAACTTCTAACACTCAATAGAATAGTTTATGATTTGCCACAAAAGTAAAAAAAATCAATAGATTCAATAAAAATATCTGACTGAATAGAAAATAATTATTTTTGGTTTGTAAGTAATAATAATGTAATAATGATATATTTAAGTGAGAACTTAAAAAAAATATTAATTAATGCAGAATCAGTTTTTTTCTGCAAATTCATCAGATCTATTTTACATTTGGATTTAAACAAATCTAACTTTAAATATAAAAATTCAAATGATAATAAATTGTAGAAATTTACAGCATGATATGAAAATCCACGCTGAAAAACGGAGCTCTGGTAATTGGGCATAGTTAAGTCATGTCTCATTCTAACGTTAATATTATAAATATTACTACGAAATAGCAAGCGCTGTCGAATTGAAGAAGGAGAAGCTGGATCATTAATAATTTTAATTAAAAAAGTACAAAAGTGAAGATTTCGTCGAGTATCTATTCGTAGCCAGTTAATTTCGTTAAATAGATGTGATATAAGTTCATATTTTCTTACACTATACACAAATCGCACACAGGCATTTTGAACCTTTTGTATTCGAAATTTACTATCTTGATCTAAACAAAATACATAGTAATTAAAATTGGACAAAACAAGAGGTTCACATAAATCTCTTTTTAAATTCCTATTTAATATATGTCTGTTATTATATAACATTTTTAACGACAGGTAAGTTTTTTAGAAAATTTTTTTCAGGTGGTCCTTGAATCTAAATCGAGTATCCAACAGTAAACCCAAATTTTTCGCACAATTAACCCAATTTAGTTTTGAGTCGTTTATTGATAATATTAAGTGTATTTTTCAGAAAATCAACTTTATTCTTATTTTCAAAAATTAAAAGGCACGATTTAGATGGATTTAAATGCAAGTTGTTGCTCTGTGAGAGTTCACTTAAAATTTTTAGGTCATGATTTATGTTGGTCTGAATTTTTATGTAATTATCAGAATAAAATCTACAATATATTTGTGTATCATATGCAAATACTTGGACCTGACAAAAAGTGAAAGATTTTAGTATATCCGAGGTATAAATAAGAAAGAGTAATGGACCTAAAATTGAACCTTGAGGTACACCAGGAAGTAACTTAACTCGATCAGCATATTTATTATTAGAAAATATAGATTGAAATCTGTTAGCTAAGTATGACTTAATAAGAAGAGAAGATTCATTTTTAAAACCATATGTTAATTTATAAATAAGCAATTTCTGATTAATAGTGTCGAAAGCTTTTGAAAAGTCGAGTAGTACTAACAAACTATTCATTTGCTTGTCACAAGCCCAATTTTGTTAACATCAGATATTTCTGCTAATTTAAATGAAAATTTTAAATCCTGGTTGTAAATATTGTTTTTAAGATAGTTAACCTTTTCATTGCAGTCTGATACATTTTGTAAAAATGATAGCAAAAAAAGAATTTATTTCATCAGGGCCAGACAAATTACGAAGAACTGTAGTATATTTGTTTTCACAAATATTAAAGTTTTTTACAGCTGACAAAACTTGTATTAAAATTCATGGCCACGGAAATATCAGCTATTTACAAATCTTTTCGATACATTTCTTTAATTTTTATTTAATTTTAATAAAATTAATAACAAATTAGCCAAATCTGGCTATTTGTTTTAACCCTATTGAACTTTTTGTAAAAATTGGAATTTAAGTGTTTCAGTTGCCATCGAATATGTAACAAAAATGACCGCAATGTGGAAAACAGTTACACCCTGTATGAGATATTTTAAGCAACTGACTTATATGAAGGGATATTAAATATTTAAAAACAAAGAAATAAATAAAATTGCATAAAATGAGGCACAGGCAAAATTCCAACTTTTACACCCTATATATCGAAAACTAGCCGGAGGATTAGCTTTTGATCAGGATGTCGAGAACTACAACATAGCAAATTTTCAGGAAAATTGACTTAAAGCTATTTCCAGTAAGGATTGTGCGGGGTCCTTTTAAGAACGTGAACAGGGTAAGGCATTATGAAAATAGTTATTACTAAAGTTATGGGAAAAACTAAAGAAAAAGAAAAAGTCTAGTTACATGAACTCACCTTAAGTAGACAGATGTACAGGGTGTCCCATTTATCTTGAAACACCATCTATATCACAGAAAATATACAAAATGGAGGGAAAAGTTGAATACAAAGATAAATTATGGTAATTCGTGGGTTTAATTTATTTTATTTTCCTATATACAAGGTAAGTCGCTTTTCGTGAGCAGGTATCAACTTTTTTATTTTAAATGTATTTACATTGATACGGATTCAAATAATGCTATTCATGACGCTTTCAACCATACATTACTTGATGGATCTGTAGTATTGACATTTATCATCATAATTTGTCACATTTTAACATAGATATATAAAAGATATTTGGTCACTTTGTCAGCTCACTCTGTCTGATCTATAGATAGATGAATATATGTTTTATTTGCTGCCTAGTACTTAACTCTTAAAATAAAACAATGAGACAATTTGCCAAATTTTGCGTATAATTATTTTCCTCAACATTTTCAAATGCAACCTGTATATTATGTTAGATCTATATAAAGAATTAAACGACGACTCTAATGATATATAACAACATGACAGCCGGTTGCAGGAAGCTCAATTAAAGTTTAGAATGTTAAACGTAATGTCAAATTTGACAGCGAGTAGATTTCTATAAGCAACTTGTCAAATCCGAAAGCTCGGTTAAATATTCTAATCAGCAATTGAGTTTTGTGCAACCGGCTGTTCCTTCAGTGAATACACTTTTACATCCAACGGAATTTCCAAACATTGTTAACGAAATATTATTATCCATAGTTTTAAAATATTTTGTCTAGGCGTAATTACCGTTTTCCTCAATCTCTTCTCTGTAATGTGCATTCAGAAACTTGGTTACTCCGTGACTGTGGTATGGAGCACCATCCTGCTACCAAATTAAATTTGCTCGTTCTCTTAGATGCACTTCATTTTCCATAAGGCGTTGGATGTTATTGAAAAGCTCTAAGTAACGCTGGGAATTTAAATTCTGAACTTATAATTATGAACCTATAAATGCCGCACTAAAATTTTACTGCAGTTCTTCCTGATCTTCTAACTTCCATAACTGTTTTATTTTTATAAATACGTTAGACCATTTTATATTATAAGTGGTTAATGTAGTTTTATTAGCAAAACTGAACTTTTTATTGTTTGGTATAAAGTATTAACAAAATAATAACAATTAATTATGTTGTTCCTCATCTAATGCGAGTAGGGGAATTGGGGATGGTATGGCTTTTTCTTTTAATAATAGAAAAATAAATTACATGCCAACAAGAATATTTTTTAGAATTTTACTTTTAAGGCTTAACTAAACATTACACAATTAGAAATACGGATATTTATGGACTAATGGGTTTATTTAGGTGTAAATTAAAAGAATCTTGATTGTAATGATATTGTCAGAGATATGGCAGACCAAAGTTGGTTGAAAATATGGAAAAACGCTTGCATTGCTGGTGCAACCATTCCCGATAGCTCTGGCGAGATAAGTGTGAAGCAGAGACCTAAATCATTATTTTCGTATTTGTACATCTACTTTAGGGTAAAAATTAAAAGTGTAGTTTGCTTTGAATGCGCCAAATTTTCTCTAGAACTGAACTAATTTCATACAGTTAATTTAAGCAACAGCAGTTGTATACAATTCTGTGATCGGTCTGCGAAAAAAATATATAATATCAGAATATATAGAATTATAAAAATGTTTATAGTTTTTATTTAATTAATTAATTGTTAAAGTTTCTACAGTGTCCAAAAATAATATTCATTTAGTTCTATACATAAAAAAAATACCAAAATCAATCTCCAAACCGTCTGCTCGTATCGCTCATATAGGTACTTAATATCCTTAATTTTTTCACAACTTTTGCCTTGGCAAAACATTTATCTTACAATACCGTCTTTTCAACAGCTACATTGCCTTTTTAATTTTGTTTTGGAGTTAAGTAATTTCAGTGGTGCTATCGGACAAGTTCTGTGGTAAGCATCAATCCATTTGAAGTCAATTTTCAACCCCATTTTAATGAAACCAACTGATTGCCTTACCAACACTGAAGTTGATAAAGTGATCGACGTCCATGGTGGGGAACAGCATCTATTGTTGATAGTACACTTGCCAAGACAAATTAATGTCTAATTGCGGATTTTGTAGAGCAAGCATGGTGACTTCTGCATCTTAGAATCATTGAGAAGCAAACTGATTTTTTTTCTTGACCTTCCAGAAAAATACTAAAGTAATATCACAGCCACTGAAGGCATTCAGAAATCCGACAAATTACCTTAGATTCATTCTCACTACTCCAATAACGGCAATGATGGATATTTTTTGGATTAAAAATTTTAGTGGAGGGTGTAAATATGGAGTCATAAGTCCAAATAATGTTAGCAAACATATTTTCTAAAAAATACCTTTCCATTAGAATATTGCGAAAATCTAACCTGGAGCTGTAATTACGTTATTCAAATTTTTGTACTGGACAATATTCATAGAGCATCCGTTTGTTTATATGAAAACACGTTTGCAGCGTTGTTCTGCTGACGTCCAAATCGAAAGATGCATGTCTGGTTGAATTTTCGGGAGTCTCTTCAAAATACATCAAAATATTGAGTTCTCTTTCTGGGGGTTGCCTTAATGGAAATTTAGTTACATAATCTCTAAAAGCCAGAGTCCGATTTTATGGTATAATATAAAACACTCTAACATAGCAATTTTGTCCTTTATAGTAAACATTAAACAAGCAGATAAACTCAATTATAAAAAGAAAACAAGGTGATGTTTGTTAAACATAATTTAACTTCCCAGCGTCACTTAGGCCTTCTAAATAATATCCAACTCCTTATTAAATACGGAGTGCTTCTTGGCAGATGAGAAAATTTAATTTTAAAGCAAGATTATGCTGCCTATCAGAAATGAAGGAAAAGTAAATCATATGAAAATGCAATGCAGATAATAGGATAGATTGTGGGATACTATTAAAGATCTAGTTCGCAAACACACCCCGTGAACACAACAAACAACGGTAAATCATTATGTAAATAATAACAATAACATAGGACGTCTGCTGTAGCTCGGGAACCCTTAATGAAGAACTTATAGGACAAAATATTTATAGGTAAATCGGCCAAGAGAAACTGCTGTAAATTATTTTCAAGTTTGAAAGTTGGCCGCTACGGGACGTAACTGCAACACAAAAGTGAAAATGCCAATTATCTCTTAAATTTCCGTAATTGAGGTATGTTGAAAATATAAGTATTGTATTATTCAACCAATTATGCACTTTTTTGGTTCAGACCATTTTTGTCTATTTTCAAAAATAAGGTGGTGGGGGAAGGTCAAACATTTTTACATTCAAATGAAGATATCTCTCTGTTGGATCAACCGATTTTATTCAACTTATTGTCGAAAAAAATGCTTTTTTACTCTCCTCGTGGGGCCATGAACTGTACCATTGACTGACTTTGTTAGTGGTCACTAGATGGCGTTGTTTCAGAATTCTCCAAATAATGCTGATTTTCTCAAAAAAAATCAAATGGTAAGTTATGACTTTTATATCACAATTTATTTGGTAGTTATGAAGATCATTGAATAGCGGAATAAAGAATCCAGGTCCGCATTTAAATTAGGAAAGTCTGTGATGGTCTTTCGAACCCGAAACGTCGGATTTGAAAATTAACCTTGCCGTTTTAGAGGAGAAAAAGTGACAATAGCAAAGTGGAAACTATTTTCTTATTTCATTTCAGTTAATCCTAAAATTTTAGGTAAAACCAGAAAACTGAAAAAAAGCAAGGCTCCAATAGAAACTTTAGTAATCTTGCATGCTAAAATAATTTTTTAGACTTTTAGATTTTTTTTGGATATCTTCCTGCGTTTAAACTTATTTAGGAAAATATACATTTTTCCCATTTCCAGCTTGCGTTATTAATGACCATTAAATTAGCTATGTATGTAAGAACGGTGCAGAATGTCAAAAGAATCGAACAAGTAAGTTATAAAACCGTATGAGGAATTTGATTTTATTGTTAAAGTCGTAATCTGCAAAAAAACACCCTGTAGTTTTTTTTAAACCAATGACATATTATAATTTGTATTAAGATTTAAAAATCTCTCTCAAAATACAGATTCACTTAAGAAGTTTCTGTTTTTAAATTTTTAAATAATCCTTATTAACTCTAAAATAAGGTAGCCTAACGTAGTAAACAAACCTCATGCTCATAAAAATCAAAATCAAACTATTTATTATGGGTTACATAAAAGAATATTTTCCACTCGACACAATATACAAAATATAAATTTATATAACAATGCCTAGAATATATCGAACTTGCATACATGGTGATTACATACACATGGGGAATTTAACTTTTAAATTAATTTACATCCAAATCTCCTAAAAAAGAAAAAAAAATTAAATAAGAATCAAAAGTTATGGCTCAAGAATTCATTCAGGCTGTTAAATCGGTTCATTTGTAAAAACTGTTTTACTTTGGTTTTAAACTGGGATTTATTTATATTCTTAAAATATGGTGGAGGCTTCTTGTAAAAGATAGAGCCAAAGTAATTTGAGGCATTTCTACAGTATTGAAGGCATATGTATGGTACTCTCAAAGATTCCGCCGATCTAGTTGGATACTGGTGACAATCAAAGTTTGAGACATACCGTTCCAGATTATTACGAATGTAGGTGAGACATGTATTCGATAGTATACGTAGAGAGATGTCATGGTGAAAATCTTTAGGGATACGAACCTCAGTCTTCGCTGTAAACTAAAAATAGGAGATCGCCTAACAAAAAGAATACTAAAATGCAAATGCTGGTAAGCTGATTATAATGAAATAAATAACCACCTTTTGGAGGAGTTCACAAAGGAAGGGCATTAGATTGACTGCAGTAGCTTCGAGAACGTACTAAATAAAATCATAGAACACTACATTCCCCTCAAGCCTCAGCAAAACATCCACAAAAAGCCCTGGTTAAATGAACACATCTTCAAAGCGATAGGCAAAAAAAGGAAACTCTGGAACAAATACACCGACAACAAAACAGAAGTCAAAAGTACAGCTTGAAGAGGGTCCTAAACAACCAATTCAAAAAGTTGATAAGAGACGCAAGACAACAGTATAAATGTAGCGTTCTGGATGACAGAGAAGAAAAACATTTTTTGGCATACATCAAAAAGACTTTAAATACCAATTCATCAGAACTCACACTGAAAAACCCACATACCGAAAATACAATAACAAATCCCCAGATAACATCTGATATATTTGCAGGGCACTTCCAAAATGTATACACTAGAGCCCGACTTTACCGTAACACACCAGGTCAACAGACTCTTTTTCTAGTGTTAATATAACGGAAGATAAAGCCTCCAAAGCAAAAACGAATCCAGCCCAGGTCCTGATAAAATTCATTCAATTTTCCTAATCAAATGCTCTCAATCCAATGTACCGTCATTGACAATGATTTTGCAGGAACTTCTAGATCAACAGATGATTACAGAAAAATGATCCCAAGCACATGTAGTTCCAATATTCAAAAAGGGAGAGAAATTCAATCCAAAAATGTACCGACAAATAAGCTTGAATTGCAACTTGTGCAAGATCATGGAAAAAATAATGGGTCCAGAAATTACTAGTTTTCTTATTCAGAATTGAACAATCCCCCGTACTCAACATGAAGTGCTCTCCCAGTGATCTCTCACAACCACCATGCTGTCATGTGTCAAAGCCTGGACTCCCTGCGATGTGCTATACTTGGATTATGAACAGACATTTGATAAGGTGCCACTAAGGAAACTATTATACATATTCGAATACTTCGGCATCAGAGGTAAACTACTTAAATGGATTAGTGCTTTCCTAAATAATCAAGCATAGCGGGTAAGAGCAAATGGTGAATATTCCAAATAGCACAATGTCATTAGAGGCGTACCTCAGGGGTTAGTTCTTGGTCCATTGTTATGTATAGCATACATCAGCGAACTGTCTCCACCTACAAAAACAAAAATTTCCTTTTTTGCGGCTGATACCAAAATCTATTGCAATCCGCAGCTAGAGCGATAGAAGACAACTTCTTGGAAGACCTAAAAAATCTCGAAATATAGAAGATAAAATGGTAACTCACATTAAATTCTGGAAAATGCACGATTCTTCATACTGGCAAGAATAATCTACAACTGGTCTATCATCTGCCCAACATTCCAGTAAAAGCAGTACCAGAACGAAAGGAGTAATTGGATTCAATAATCTCAAATGGGAAACTCACATATCATCAATTGTAAAAAAGGCCAATTCCCTAATTTACTTAATATAAAAATTCTTTGCAAGATGAGACCGTCAGTTCTCCTTCCAAAAATTCCGTCAAAAATAGATTGGACACGAATCATACAACTCTCAACTCTGGTTTTGAACAATACCTATAAAAACAATCTTGAGTGTTCAGAGAAAACGGTGTGAAATCTCAGATTGAACCTATGATAATAAGAAATAACAAGAAAATCCGGTGATAAAAATTATGGCAAACAAAAATTCACAGATCTTGCACCTTACGCAAGTATCCTACGTATTGGAAATACCGGACACCACTTTTAAATTATAATGTTTTACTCTGTCTTTCATTTGTTGAAGGGTTATAATCTTTTATGATTATTAAATAGCTACATTTTATTATCAGATGGGTCAAGAAATGGATAAAATTAAACTATTACGTATAATATATAATGCTTATATTTTATATTATATTATTTATATTATAAAAATATTATTAAAACCTAGGATTACAATACAAATAAAAAACTATGCAATCTAGAAACTCAAAGCTTGGATATTAAAATATTGTAATATTTAATAAATTGCTTACATTTCATGTTATATAAAAAAAGATTAATAAAACCTATAAAAAACATAGCAATATAGAAACTTAAGCTTGTGTATTAAAATATTGTAATATTTAAGAAATTGCTTATATTTTATTATATAAAAAAAGATTATTAAAACCTATAAAAACCGAGGCAATCTATTATTTTATAATATATAAAAAATTTCACAGTGAAATGGAAGATCGAAGAATTTTCAGGAGGAGGGCCTGTATAAAAGAAAACCCGATAAAAATCGTTCCATTTTTTTTTATATTTATTTCATCAGAGTTTGTGACATTTATAACATTTTAATACTATTAATAAAGATGGATTAAATGTGACTATTGTAATTATATCAAGAATGATAGACGTCCCTATATTTCTTTTTAATTTGTGGGCCTTTTCCCTGTCCCAATGTTTTCAAAAAACATTGGATGCGATTCAATTCTGATTCAATTTACATTTAGATGTTAGATTAATATACATACGTGTGAGCAATTCCTTTGCCTATAGCCTTAAAACTTTTAGTTTTATTGATTATTACTTAAGAATTCTTTACTGTCGTGCTGTCAAATAAATCCGTACCTATTAAAAATTATTTAGCATACATAACTTACATACTAAGATATAAGTGGAAAAGCTAGGACGTTTTTTTAAGTTAAAATTAAATAATTAATTAGTGGTAAAAATCGGTTCAAATATAACATACATATAATATATCTAACTTACCTTTTTTAACAAAAAAAAAATTAATTCTGAGATCGGCTGCAATCATAATTTCGTGCATTTCCGTACGTATTTAATGATTTATTCTAATAAGACTCGAAATGTTGTTGTACACATAGACAAAACAATGGACTATTTTGTTTTTACTAAAATTTGTTCACCTATGCATTGGTAATCCGTATTTACCTTATTTTAATATAATAATAATAATAATTATGTCTTTATTTCCACATTACAGAGGTAAATGATTTACAGTAAGTAATTAGATGTGTGAATTTTTAATATGTAATGACAGAAAAGGCGAAGTCCAGATGTAGGTAGCACCTGAGTGTTATCCACCCTGATCAACTTAACCTTAAAAACAACATGCTTACAATATAAAAAAAACATATTTCTTAAGCACCTGTTCCTTCTAAAAGGAGTATATAAAAAAGATAGGAAAACAGAGTAAAAATGTATAGTTCTAACTACAGTTATTATTATATCGTGGCCTGTCTATCAAAATAATATTTAAAATGTTTGTTTCTGAAATTTAGTGGTGTGAGGTATTTGAGATGATCCGGAAGAGAGTTATACAGTTTGGCAATATTATACGTAAAAGAACGTTCAAACATGGCAGATTTATGCAAGGGTGGAGTTATTGTACCACGGAATCAAACATTTAGGTTATGCACATGAGATCTAAATATTATTCTTTTATAGAGGTAGGGAGGTTTCTTAAAGAGTAGAATTTTATGAAACAACATGCCTCGTAAAAGCCTCCTCCTATTCTCCATATTCAACCACCTTGCATCCGATAATTTATAAGATATTCGTTCCCGCTTTCGGATTCCATATATAAGACGTAAACAGGAGTTTTGAACTTTTTGGATTCTCTACTTCTGAATAGCTTTTAGACTGTTTCCATAAACCACATCACCATGGTTATATATGGAGAGCACGAGGGAGTCACAAACATTATTTTAAGTTTTTTTGATAATTCTTGGCTATTAATGTATAGAAGCTTTAATCTAACGTAAGCTCGTTGAATACGTTGAGAGACATGGTTGTCAAATCTCAGATCTTTATCGAGAATAACGCACAGATTCCGCACATTATCTTTAACCTGTAGGGTAGAGTCTCCGGTTTTTATAATAACTAACTCCCTAACGGTATCCACATCATTCCTCTTACCAAAAATCATAATAAATCATTTTTTTGGATTAAGATGTAAGAAATGATCCAGTGAAGATTTTTGAAGTTCCTTGAGATCGGTATTAAGAGCCCTCAACGATGTCCTGTTTTTTAAAAGAGAAATATATTTGTGTGTCGTCTGCATAATATTGGGATTTGCATTTTTTAATAACGTTCGGCAGATTTGAAGTATATACAGAATATAACTGAGGACTGATAATGGATCCCTACGGCACGCTAGTATCAACGACTAGTTCAGTGGATAATTCCCCATCAAGAATTACACACTGTTTTCGATCTTGAAAAAAACTTTTAAAAAAATTTACAGCACTTTCACTTAGACCAATATAATGGAGAATAGCCGACAATAATAGGTAATCTAAAGTATCGAACGCTTTCGAGAAGTCTAAAAGTGCCAATATCGTTATTTGTCCAGAATCACTTGCACGAAATATATCATCACTAACGTTTAATAGAGCCGTGGAACACCCGTGATTCCTTCTAAAGCCCGATTGGGTTTCAGGCAAAATACGGTTTTTCTCCACATGCTCCTCAAGTTGTTTATTAATTATTTTTCTAATATTTTTGATAAACATGGCAAAATACTTACCGGGCGTAAATCCTTAAGTTCCTTCGGGTTGTTGGTCTTTGGGAGAGGCACCTCTAGAGCTATTTTCCAGCAATTTGCATATACAGAATTTAAAATGTAGTAATTTATGAAATGTGCTAAAAATGGAAGTAGGAAAGGGCAGCACAATCCTGTTATATCAATGTTAAAACCATCGTGTCCTTTAGCTTTTGATTTTATTTTAGATATTGTATGCCAAACGTTTATCTCTGTCACCGTTTTAAAATAAAGTTTTTGTACGTTGTCTTTGACATAACTACTATAAAAATTAATAAGCTCTGTACTGCTACCTTGAGTTTGGGGTACAGATGACCTAAATAAGTTGTTTATTAATTCTGAGTTTTTGTAAATTTGCTTAAAGCCCTATTTCTAAGTTTTATTAAATTTTTTATATTTTGGGTTATCCACGGATAATTATTCTTTGTGAACCTACCCTTTCTTATATAAGACTCAGAATTTTGTTACATACATACATATACAAAAAAATGGACTATTTTATTTCTATATAAAATTTGTTCATCTGTGCATGATCAATCCGATTACCTCATATTGTAATGTTATCATATTTATTCATTTAGTACGTCCGCACTCATAATCTACTGGTATTATCTTACTGAACACGTTATCGCAGTTTCGGTGTCGGGATTTTGTCTTGTCGAGGTTACGACATGCAGTGTGAAGTTTGCATAGAAGTGATCCCAATAGTGTGTTCAATACTAAAAAAAATACTAACTGTGATAAAACCAAAAAACTCTGTTAATTCTAAAAAAAGAATAGCACATCAGCAGTCTCATCGGCCCTGCCGCTTACTACTGTTAAAATAGTAATAATATGGGGGGAATGGTCCCACATAATAGACCATAACTACACCTAGACATTTTGGATTAAATAATGATATCAACGAATACGGAGACCTTTTTGAAAAAAACCATTTTGAGAGCGTAATTCATTTACTCAGTTTATGGAGGAGAACTAGCATTTATCATATCTCTAACCTTTACATAGGTGTTGGGAAAAACCATATATATTTTAATTTTATGCACGTTACGGTAAACAAAGAGAGCTTGAGTAAGAAACAACTAATAATTTTGAAAGAATAATACACAGAGTTTTAGTAAAAACTATTGCCTTTCCATAAATATGAATGATATTTTATAATAAATATGAATAATTCCCAAAAATTGATTTTTCAAAAATGTCATATATTTAGAAAAATTGGGATAAATCAAAAAAGAAAAGATATGTCCAAAAACGGAGAAATTCTGGAAATATATATATTAGAAGAAAAAATTTTTTTTATAGAAACCTGGAAGTCATGATATTGGAGAAAAAAAAACACACCTTTCTTATACCCTCCGTATAAAATTGTATCTATTATTTTGGAAAAAAAATATAAGCTAATTTTTACACATAAAAATTTTATTTAATGCTGGCTGGCGCATGCCGATAACTTATTTGATTTTCCAAATATTTTACTTTTGCCCTACAAAAACTAGCGATCCACTTAATATGAACAGAGGCAATTTATATGTAAATGCAGAAATTTTATTAAAAAATTATACTTGGAAATAAATAATAAATCGATGTAATAATATTCACAACCTGGATTTATAAAATAACCTGTAGCACGAAATGCCACGCCATGTACGAGTTGTTATACCCAGTTTTGTTGTGACCTCCTAATTTTGCATTTTAATTTTGACTGACTCTCCTTGTCCCCAATTGGGTATACGTTCAATAAAAAGACAAGAGTTATTTTACAGTGATTATAAGCAAAGTAAAAAACCGAAAGGTCGAACAGGTAGATAGTCCAGTCAATTTAAAAGAAACAGCTATATAATGATTTTCAGATTAGTTAATTTTAATATATTTTAATAATTTTCAGATTTATTTATTTATTTATTTAGTATCCTCCTGGTGCAATATCAAAAATATTTTATTTATTCAAAATGAGAATACTTTAAATAAATATTAAGATATAAATATGTTTGTCATTTACTGTCTATAGAGCAGGCGTTTCTGGAAGGTATATATAATAATAAATCTGGGAACATTCACATACAAATATTAGTTAATATCTAAATGAGGACAATATTGAGATTGTAGCAAAGTTCTTTAAATGGTCTACAAATGTATTGCAGCTAGGTTAGTTTAAATGTTTAAATTTAAATACATAATGCTTTATCAATTGTATCTGAAACTAAAAAAAACTTTTTTTTCCTAAAACACATTACAGTGATTCTCAATATATAAGAAACAGTCCTATTGGGTTTTCGAAAAAACGTTCTGACATAATAAGACATTAATATCTAGTTATTAATATAAAACTTGCTTATTATTACAGTACTTAAAAATCGGCTATAAATACTCTCAGTAGCTAGATGTACTGTAACTATTTAAGTATCATAGATCTACTTTAAGTATTGAAATATATTTTAAGTACATTTTAAGTAAAGTTCCGAATATATAAGTAATTTCTCAAACAAAACTGCAAGTAGATTTTTCTAATCAAGTACTTAATACTGGTTACTTTATAAATAGTTTTGTTAAGTACTTATTACAGCTTTGATCTAATTCAACACGGATGATTAAGGATAAATACAAAAATAAATTGTTTTTTCAGCAATAAATTAATCTTATCAGTTCATACTTTGTACACTATGCTTTTAGCATAATAGCTTGATAATTCGGTGTGATAATTTTAAGTTCTGGTATTGTTTTCTTTTTCAGGTTTATATTGTCATATGTAGTTTTTTATTCTGCTGTTTAATTTTTATTAATAACCTACGGGGAAAAATCGATAAAATTATATATAGTATATTTCTGGGATATTATATTGTTTGTGTACTATTATCAACATTCTTATTAATATATTATCTTCTAGTTTAAGTATTAAAAGTACATAAGTATTTCTACAAAGTACTTTAAGCAGATTAAGAGTGCAATGTATTTTTTAAGTAAAAAGTAATACTTAACCAAAATTTGATATTTTAAGTACCAGTATAAGTACTTTAAAGTATCAGCACAAATCCTACCAGTTTCAAAAGTCCTGGCTACTTTAAGTACATTTTTGTTTTCAGTACCTCAGCTCTGAATCAGACAAATTAGAACCTCCTAGGCCATTGCATCTTGGAGCAATAATATAAGAAAAGGAATAAAGATAATTTTTTTTTCTGTTTCGTTTAACGATCAAATAATAATCCACAGGAACGTATATTTTTCCCAGTTGTCATTAGAAAGGTTAAAAAGTTAAAAAGTTAGATCACATCTGATTGCCATGACAATGAAAACCTCTAGTTCGGCAGATAGGTTTTTTTCGGTTGCTGTTACAATTAAATACAATTACAATTAAATGTGATTTGGGTTTCGGAAAACTTACTTTGATGTTTTAGTATGTTGATGTCGTCCCTATAAGGAAAGTTTTTTGCCATTGGACCATATCTCCCAAACTACACATATATACTATTTTCATATTCGATTCCTACCAATATTTTACCACTTTCTACCTATACCACACTTGATTTTTGGGCATAATTTTAAATAAATTCAATAAGTAGTTTTTCCATTAACGCACACCTCGATTTTGTTACGTCATATTGAATTCGTACCAGTTTTCCAGCTAAATTAAGTAAATTCTTATGGAATACTTGATTTTTGTGCAAAATTTGAGGAAATTGGATAATTAGTTTATTAGTAATATTTTTTTAACGTTCCACTAGGCCGCCATTTTACCAAAATATGACCCCTAATTTTTGACTAAAATTTGAAGTTACTCTGATGAGTAGTTTTTAAGATACACCGCGGACTGACAGACAGACAGATGAACGTACGGAATTAATAAAAATATTTTTTTATAACTGGAAAATATGTAAAAACTAAGAGGGTGACGTTTTCACGATTTAAAAATATTTTATTTGACCGCCATTTCGTTCTGCCGTCTTGAATTAGTACCAGAATTTTACCAGTTGATCATAATTAGTTATGGAACACAATTTGAAATCAGTCCATTAAGTAGTCTTTTCAGGCTGAGTTTTTAAATAATTTATTAAGCTGCCATTTTGTCCTGCCATCTTGGATTCGTACCAAAATTGTACCGGTCGATTCCTACAAAATATTTGATTTTTGTGCAAAATTTGTGAAAAATTGCACTATTTTGGTAATATTTTTTTTAATATTTCATTAGGCCGCCATTTTGTTTCGCCATATCTATACCGCGAACCCACCGACAGACAGACTGACGGAATTAAGAAAACATGTTTTTCGGCATCTAGGAACACTGAGACATAATCTCGGAGGGTTTTTTGGACGATTACAATACTTCCCTTTTACGAGGGAAGGAAAAAATATTTCGTCACCCTTTTGTTCCGCCATCTTGAATTCGTACCACCACTTTACCCGTTTATCTCTATATCACCCTTAATGCGTGCACAAAATTTGAAATTAATTAATTAATTAAGTAGTTTTTTTGCAGGCCGATTTTTTAAATATTTTATTAGGCCTCCATTTTGTTTTACTATCTTATATACGTACCAAAATGTTACCAGTTCATTCCTATGTAACACTTGATTTTTGTGCAAAATCTGAGAAAATTGGATAACTGGTTTTTTAGTCATAATAAGTTTCAATAGGCCGCCATCTTGTTTCTGCACATTGGATTTTTGCCAAAATATTATCAGGTCATCCCCATATGACCCTTAATTTCTGACTAATAGTCAATCTGTTGGGTAGTTTTAAACTATGCCGCGAACTGACAGACAGACATACAACCCAATCGGTCGTTCCTTTTTTTATTTCTTTTTTACTAGAGTTATTTTTTTGTTATGGTTTTTGTTAATAAATATGACATTAAACACGAAAGAAAGACAAGGCAAGAAAAGTCTTGCAGGGCCCCCCCCCTACAAAATCGGCACACCACTGCAAGCGCAAGTTGCGATCAAAGTCTGATGTCGTATAGTATTAGTAGTTATTTTTAAAACTATAGCTCCAAAAGGTTTAAAAATAGGGGAACAATAATAGTGAGTAATATTTGATTTTTAAGCATTGGTATGGAAATTAAAAAAATAATGTTTTTTTATAGTGTTTTAAAAAGTAGTGAATTGGTTTGTTCTAATAAAAAACAATAAAATAGTTCCTTTGGATAAATGGTAACTATTCCTGCAATAAATAATTTCCCGTTAGTGTTCAAATACTCATATACGTCTGCGCTTGGTGATCATTATAAAAATATATACACAACCGATTTTTAGTTCAAAAACTAATAAACCCTAATGAATTCAATTTTAACTTTATAAACTTGAGTTCAAACCCAGCGTGAAACCATGCATAAATATTATTCTCGATATTATAGAAAGCAGACACCTTTACTAATTAAGACTGAAATATAAACGGCGCCATTAAGTGGGTAAAGCTCAAAGTAAATGCTCGCATGAACACATATGGAGCGCGATATTTTATAAATTATGTTTAAACCTCGATTTACAGAAAATGAAAGAGTTCGTCAATATTATATATCACTTAAAATGTTTTTTAGTTTATTTATTGCCTATATATATATATATATATATATATATATATATATATATATATATATATATATATATATATATATACCGGGTGTCAACGAATCTATTAAACAAGCCATAACTTTTAAAGTATTTGATGTATCAAAACGAAATTTCGTACAGGTAAATGGTACATAAAGAGGAGAGTTTTCGCATATTTTTTACTTTCCGGTCGCTTACGGTTTCACCAGTTTCAATACACTCTGTATATTTTTACATTTTTGGATTCTTGAGAGAATTCTGAATCAGAATATGACATTTGAAAAGCTTTATACGCCTACTTGACTTGTTTATAGTCATTTTTAAAGTAAAGAAATCGAGAACAGTGAGATCCGGTGAACGTACGGTCTCCCGTATTGGGCCATTGGTTGCAATAACTTTATTATTAAAATGTTTTATTAAATAATTAAGAACTCCTCTGGTATTGTGAGGCGGTGCTCTATCCTGCTGGAAGTAAATTCGGCGTAAAACTTCTAAAGGTGGATCATTAAGATGTTGCTCAATTTCATTTTGGAGAAAGCCTAAGTACTTAACCCCTGTTAATTGGCCTTGAAATAAAATTGGCTCTTTGTTACTAACGACACCAGTCCAGACATTGACACCAAACCTTTCTTGAAAATTTCCTACATTTCATGTTGATTTTGTTGGGCCCAGTAACGAGTGTTTTGCTCGTTAAACATACCATTCTTAGTAAATCTGGATTCGTCAGAAAATAAGACAAAGTTGATAAAATTTTTTGGTTTTTGAGATACAGGGCGTTTTGAAAATGCTGCAATTTCAGGCATCCCTCGTATCCCAGCGAGCTGATAACTTATCAAAAAGACGAAAACTCTTTTTTATATAACTTTTCGTAGAATTCAGTCCCGCTTTCAGAATAACTATGCAGGTCAAAACGTTACCGTACCCTACTTTATTTTTTTTAAATGGAACACCCTGTATAATATATTTATATATATTATATATATATATTTATATTTATTAGGAATAATGTTCGCTTACCAAAAATATGTACATGTATGCAGTTATTTTGAAAAACAAGCAAATTACAGATTTTTCTAAAATCTTCATTTGTGTCCAATTAGTAGGTAGTAGGCTATGACTAAAATGTATTAAAAATAAAATTCATATAAGTTATTATTATACTAAAGATGTAATACTTTCAATCTTAATTCAAAAGATAATCTAAACTCTAATTATTTACTAAAGCATTTTAACTTAATTATGATAAAATTATTGAATTTTAATCAAAACAAAACAATAATTACCTATCTTACTTAGAACTTAGTTAGGAAAAACAAAATTTTGAAAAAGCAGAGAGTTCTCAAAGGTGGTTTTCAAAATAATGATCATTTTCCCGTATGCAAAATTGGCACATTTTCGTTATTCCTCTAATAGCGGTCAAAAGAGGCCTTCTTTGCAAATTTCGCAAGTTAAATCGATTGCCGCAAAAAGCTCCGCTTCTGACTGATATCGTGTGAAAAAATCCAACATCGAAAGATCCGGACATCGAGGAAGCCATCTTACAGGTCCGTGGATACCAATCCACTTTTGGGAAACATGTCGTCTTAAAATGCCTTAAGGTGCAGAGTTGTAGCTTGGATTACCGTCTTGTTGATAATAAACGGCGTTATAAAGTGCCAATGGAATATAATCTAATAATAATATCCAGCAGTTGTGGAATAACTGCAAGGATTTCTAGGTACCGAGGCGCTGTGACACTTATTCAAAAATTCTATAGACTATGCGTCTGCCAAAAATGAAACACGAGACCACAATCCCTAAGCGCTCTTGTGCCCTCGCAATAATCAAATGGTGATTTGAACAGTTTATTATATTATGGCGACTGAAAATTCCCGCACTTAAAAAATAAGATTCATGGGACCAGATACAAGTCCGCCAGAGATTCTTTAGTATCGATTTGTTGTACATACCATTGGAAAAACAAAATCGCCGGGATGTAAATGTTGAACTATGTGGAATTTATATAGGTGATACATATATTTATGCAAAATTCTTTGAACATCAGACTTGCACGCATCAGCTGCTTCCCTTATTTGCTGGCAAGAAGATAAAGGCGTCGCTTCTACATATCCCAATACGTTTTTTTCTTTTCTCTCTCTATCTTGTTTGGAGTATG
This sequence comes from Kuschelorhynchus macadamiae, assembly GCA_030620095.1. NCBI lineage: Eukaryota > Metazoa > Arthropoda > Insecta > Coleoptera > Curculionidae > Kuschelorhynchus > Kuschelorhynchus macadamiae. The sequence goes on from JAUTXW010005312.1 coordinate 260,944, forward strand.
CTTTAAGACGGAGCTGGATAAATGATTCGAGCTCTATACTAAATTTGATTTAAGGTGGGCAAATATGTGTCTGAAAATTTGCTCTCTGGATATCTGATATGAACAAAAAGGACTGGAATAATCCTGTATATTATTATTTATATTTATTAGGAGTAATGCGGGTCTTCTAAAAATATATACATACATGTATGCAATTATTATGAAAAACAAGCTTAAAATTCGAAATTTTCTAAAATTTTCTTTTGCATCCATTTAGTAAATAGGCCATTTTATTTTGGCCAATTTACTTGAAACAAAAAGCAAAACGTCAAAAACTTTGCGGTTTTGTCAGTTTTCGATTATTAATGAAATATTTTTGTCGTTTTGATGTTTCTATTTAAATACTATATTTAATTTACTTTTTTTACAACTATGGCGATCTACGAAAACTATGATATGTTGGTTTGTTCAATATTCCCAAGAAGCTTCGGAATTATATTTACAAAGTTAACGTATTTTGAGCGCTTTGGTTAGGACAAAATCTTAGAAGTCCTTTTTGTTTATAATACATATCCAAAGAGAAGGCAAGCTTTCCGAGATATATTTGCCCGCCTTAAATCAAATTTAGTAGAGTACAGATCATTTATCTAGCCGAGTCCTAAAGCATAGACCAAACAAGATAGAGAGGGAAAAGAAATAAACGTATTGGTTTATGTTGAAGCAACTCCATCGTATTTCCAGCAAATAGAGAAAGCAAGTGGTGTATCCAAGTCTGATGCCCAAAGAATTTTGTATATAAGTATCACCCATATAAAATACACATAGTTCAACACCTACACCCTACCATGCCGAGTGCCGAATGTTGTTTTTCCAGTGGTATTTATTACAAATCCGGACTGATGAATATTTTGTCAGACTCATTATCTGGTCCGATAAATCTTATTTTTCCAGTACGCGAATTTTCAATCGCCGTACTAAGAAACTTGTCCGGAGAAAATCATCATTTAATTTTTGAGAGGGCACAAGGAAGCTTTGGGGTTGGGGTCTCGTGTTTCATTTTTGAAAGGCGAACTTAAATTTTTTTGAAGGAGTTCTCACAGCGCGTCGGTACCTAGAAATCCTTGAGGAGTTATTCCACAACTTATACAAAATGTTCAATTGGCACTTTATAATGCGATTTGTCTTCAACAAGACGGTACCCCAAGCCACAACTCTGCGCTTAAAAGATTTTAGATTTGTTAAAATGTTGCATTTTCAGGCACCCCCTTCATAAAATAAAATATATAAAACACCATATCAGCCTGTAGCGGAGCTGCGTGCGGCAATCGATTTAATTTTCCGAAATTTGAAAAGAAGGCATTATGATTTTTTTGAACGATATTAGAAAAATAACGAAAATGTGCCATTTTTGCATACAGGAAAATGGCCGTTATTAGTATAATAATTACATGAATTTTGTGTTTAATACTTAATTGGACACAAAAGAAAAATTTTCTTAAATTTTGAACTTGTTTTTCAAAAGAACTGCATACATTTATAGATTTTTGGAAAGCCCACGTTATTCCTAATAAATGTAAAGAATAATATACAGGGTGTTCTTTTTAAAAAATAAAGAATCCGATAAATTTCTGACCTGACCCTGTATACTTATTCTGAAGCGCCACGGAATTCTACGAAAAAGGTCATATAAGGAACAATTTTTGTTTTGATAACTTATCAGATAGCTGGGGTGCTTGAAAATGCAACATTTTCGAAAACGCCCTGTATTTCAAAATCCAAATGGGCTATGAAAATTCTGCTGGCGCCATCTTTAGTTTCACAAAAAGTAACACTGTCGCGAAAACCGCAACTTTCTATCTTAAAAAAAAAGTTAGATACCCCGCAAAAGTGCCAAAAATAGGATACCGTGTATAGGGTGTCCCATTTTGGGTACTTTTGCGGGGTATCTCCGTTATTTTTATAGATAGAAAGTTGCGGTTTTCGCGACAGTGTGCTACTTTTTCGTAAAACTAAAGATGCCGTTAACAAAATTATCATAGCCCTTTTAGTTTTTAAGATACAGGGCTAAATTGAAAATGTTACATTTTCAGGTACCCCACGTATTTCAACTATCAGATAACTTATCGAAAATGTGAAAACTGTTTCCTATATATCTTTTTCCGTAGAACTCAATTCTGGAATTAGTATACAGGGTCAAGTCAAAAAGTTATCGGACCCTACTTTATTTTTTCAATACAATTTTTCTCAGAAACACGCAAATAAATAACAATTTTCTGAAATTAAATGCTTAAATTTAATAGTAGGCATAAAACATGACAACCCAACTCCAAAGCGTCCTTGTTATGCCCTTTCAAACATTAAGTTGCTGATTTTCACTATGCCAGTTCCTGCTATTGTGACGATTCAAAATGCCCGCACTTGAAAAACAGCATTCGTCTGACCAGATAACAAAACTGCCAAATAAATCGTTAGCATCGACTTGTTGCAAATACCACTGGCAAAATAGTGTCCGGCGCTCGGCATCGCCAGGGTGCAAATGATGCACTATATTAAATTTGTATGGATGACACTTATATTTCTTCAAGATCCTCTGACAGTCAGTTTTTGGCACACCAATTTCCTTCTCAATTTTCTACATGAGGACGAAGATGTTGCTTCTATATATCTTAAAACATCTATCTCTTTTCTTTCCCTGTTCTCTTTGTTGTATGTTTTAGGACGCTGGTGAACAAATGATCCGTGCTTAACTAAATTTGTTTAAAACGAGCAAATATGTCAAAAAACGGTTGCCCTCTTTCTGAATATCTTACAAGCAAAAACTTATAATGTTAATACAGGTTTTCATGGCCATAATAGCTTACTTACCTTTGGAAATATAATTCCGAGGCTTCTTCAAAGTTTTCATTACTCTGTATAAAACATACAGGCATATCATATTTTTCATAATTTTCATACGCTGCCATTATTCATAGAAATTGATAAATATCAATTAAATAAAAATACCAAAAGAACGTTTATAAACTGCTTTATAAACCGAAAGTTGTTGAGTTATGGTTAAAACATGATAAAAATATGAAAGAACGTTCAATTTTTCATAGAAAAGGTACTCTTGTTTAGGTCGTCTAACTCTAAATAAATAAATACATAAATAAATAAATACTTTATTTAGCACTTAGCTAATTATTACAAAAAAAAAATCACAATGGCATTTACTTATTGTAGTTAGTTCGTTCTTTCAGATACTCGAATATCCTCTTATTAAAGACTCTTAAACTAGGTGCTTTTTTTATTTCATCAGGCAAAGAGTTAAATAAACGTATGCCTTCATAAAATAACGCTTTCTGTAGAGACGTTTTTGTAACATATTGAATGTTATAGTTTACTCTTGATCGAATATTATAATCAAAAAAAATGTTCCCTTTTCTCTAAAAACTTATTTAAATATGCTGGGATTTGCCCATGTTCTATTTTATATATTAACACTAGATTAGCCTGCCGCACTATTTGCCGAACAGGAAGCCAATTCAGCAACTCTAACATATTTTTTATTGGTGTATATTAACTAGAATCTGTAATGACTCTCATGACTTTATTTTGCTGAATCTGCACCCTATTCATTTCCTCCTGGGTACAAGAAATTAACAATGAGCAGCAGTACCTATGAGGCAATATAATAGTGTTATACATCAACATTCTAGCCCATTGTGACAAGTTGCCAGAAATACGTCGAAAGAATCCAATTTTTTTGCCTAATTTTTTACAAATATAATCCAGCTGTCTGGAGAAATTTAACTGTGGATCCAAAATTACTCCTAAATATTTGATTTTTGACACATACTCAATTGGATAGTTGTTAATACAAACTGCAGTTTGTTTTTGAGCATACGACTAAACATTTAGTCTTTGAGGCATTCAACTTTAACCTATTTTTACAAAACCTGCTATATAGTAAATCTAATTCATTCATAACACTAACCACATCCCCAAAATTTTTCCCAGATACACATACATTCGTATCATCAGCAAATAAATTTACAAATGACCTGTTTAGAACCGTATATAAATCATTAACATAAATAACGAACAATAACGGCCCCAAAACACTTCCTTGGGGAACGCCCAATTTGTTTACAATTCCATTTGATATATTATTATGTACTTTAGTTTTCTGTTGCCTGTCACACAAATAGTCCTGTATCCACCTCCACGCACTACCATTTACACCATACAATTTTAGCTTTTCAATTAAAATGACATGATTGATGGTTTCGATAGCTCTTTGTAAGTCAACAGAAACACTAAGAACCACTTTTTCTTCATTTATATCATTTCTCCACTTGGCACACACATACTGCAGCGCTGACTCACAGGAATGGTTGCTTCGAAATCCAGATTGTCCAACAAACAATAATCGATTGCCTTCAAAATAATTTCTTAACTGCTTACATACAATAACTTCATTTATTTTGTCGACAACAAGAAGTAAATTTATAGGCCTGAACTCCGCAGGAAACCTAGATTTGAGCACTTTAGGTATAGGGATCATGATGCTGGTTTTTAATACACTCGGAATTTTACCAGTAGCAAGGGAGGTGTTAATTAGATATAAAAGGGCATAACCTATTACACAAAACAAGTCTTACCAATTTTACATTTAAGTATTCATCACTAGTACCTTTATTTTCTAGACCAAAGACAGTTTTTTTCAGTTCCGAAAAGCTAACCTGCTTAAATTCTGTTAAGTGACTTTCCTGGTAATATTTGTGGTTAGGAATATTCCATTGTTTTACTTCAATATTATCTGAAATTTCACTTATACTATCTGAGTAGTAATTATTAAAGTTCTCTTCTGTCGTTCCAACATAACTTCCAAGGTCAATTTCTGTGTAGTATGTGCTCTGATTTTTGTTACCTATTAGTTCTTTTAGTGTTACCCACATTTTTTTTACTATCTCCTTTACATCTGTCAATGTTTTGGTCATAATATTTGTTTTTTTCGTTCCTGATTAATGAGATAACTCTATTTCGCATAATTTGGTAATTTTTCCAGTCTTCATTGTTTCCCGTTAAACGAAATTTTTTATACATTCTGTCTCTTTCGCACTGAGCTTGTTTTATAGTTTTGGTTATCCAGGGGTATTTCTTTACACAGTTTTGTTTTGGTGCTACTTTATCCATAGCTTTTTCAATACTATGTCTTTTGTAATATACATTGTCTTTCTCGAAAATATGTCTACATTGAAATGTCGTGCCAATAATTTCATGGCCCGTTAACGCAGAAAAATCTCTTGGAACCTCCTTGGCATTAAAATCATTAGTAATAATGTGATCAATCAATGTAGAGGATGTGTTTGTAATTCTTGTTGCTTTTTCCACAATTTGTTTGACACCCCCGGCTTCTAATATCGTAGTCAGTTTTCTAGCATCACTATAGTCTTTTGATAAATCAATGTTTAAGTCGCCCAAAATAACACTTTTTTGATTATTAAATGAGTCATTAAGTTTTTCTTCTAAGTACTTTAGAAACTCTGTACACCCATAGTTTGGTGATCTATAAACAGCTGCCACTACAAACACTTCTTTCTGTAACTGTCTTATCCAAAGCGCCCAATAATTATAATCCACAAAATCGCTGAACAACCGGGCGTAGTTTAGAGAGCTTTTTATATAAATCACAGTACCGCCGTGTCGGCTATTTGAGTAACAAATAGCTGCATTATGTGTGTCTCACTAATACAAACAATTTCTGGCTTTCTCTCGCACAACAAACTCTAAACTCTATCGGTTTTTGACTTATTTGCATTTAAATGGTTCAAGGCATTTTGCCACTGCCGCTCTTTTGCCGCCCATTGCAAAAGAGTAAATTGCCTAAATTTGGCATTAAAATAGTAAAACTAATTTTTTTCCAGTGTTGGGTTTTTGTCTTACACACCTATGGAAAAAAACTTTGCCTAATAGTACCCCTATTTAATAATTTAAAAATGAAAATCGTACCTAAAAAGGTTATGTTTTCCAAACAACAAAAAAATAAAATAATTATAAAACATTTTTGGAATCGCTGAGAAAAAACTTGGAAAATTCCATTGAATCCTCCCTTAATCCAATGCATTATATCGCTTGGTCACTTGTGGTGTTAAAATTTTAAAAGGCATTAACTGTAGTTCTATTTAAAATCTCTTTTAAATTAATAAAAATCAAAAATTGGTTTAAAAATAAGAACTTCTGGACTTCTCAATGACTTTCTTTGTCTTTAGTTACCTCTTTTTCGAGCATATCCAATTGATTGGTGACTTTTTGAGAAAGAGAAAAAATTTGATGGGTTGAAAATAAATGACTAGAAAAACTGATTTAGTATCAGTCACATCTGATTCTTGCATTTGTCAACATGACTTAAGTGTTCCTAAAGCCCGCTAGAGATTTTTCTCCACGATTGGCCGACATAAACCACGGGACAAGTGAACAACGCGTATTTATACCTTTGAATATATTAAAGGATTGGATTAAGGTAGCATTCAACAAAAAAGTTCCAGTTCGATCTTGGTCCAAAATTTGTGAAATATGTTACTATTGGGTCATAAATGTATACTACATCTGATGATGGCTTCTTGTGTAATCACTCTTTTGCTTTATTAGACTATTTCACTGAGGCCGGTACATTGTTTTCCTCTCCCAGAATTTACATATCTAATAAACTGAGTTTTGTGTATTCATCCCAGTTTTTTGTACGCCTCTATTATCTTAGACTTTTAGATTTTTTTCATAGTTTAACATTAAAATGTACTAAGATAAATAGCTAGATTTAAATTTTTTTATATACGCTTATTTTAATTAATCACATTATTAAAAGAACTATAATAGAGACAATAGAAATGCAATTACTCTGCAGAGTTTATTACCAACACATTTATTAGAAAAAAGCAACAACCAAGAAATTAACTTACATAGCTACTTACACATCAGCCGTTTACAAAAAAATAAATAAAAAGAACAGATGAAATGAAAAATCCAAAGTATTAACTATGGAACACATTACGTAACAGAACCTAAAATGCGTTTCTTCGAGTTTTTTGGAAGTAATATCAATTATTTCACGACATATCAAAGTTTTTACAGATATCTTGTACTATTGTAGTATTGTATGTGTTGCACCCCTGTCAGGAACGGCACTGATTTGCTATCTTTTTCTTTAGCTGCTAACATTCCTATTTTTTTTTCTAAGGAGGCCTGAGTCAGCATTTGTCAAATTTACATGTCATTAAATATTTGGCTATTTTGTGTGGGTAATACTTATTACTTGTGCAAACGAGCTAGCTAGTAATCACAAAACGCCGTTTTTTGCTGTATCTTGCGGCTTCACGAAAAAATCTACAACTATATTCAAATCGAAGGCAACCTAATCATAAGCTTTTCAGAAATATTTACAACCGTTCAAGCGCAACAGGATCATTTCACCCGAAAAGAAACAATGGTGCTCCAAAAATATCACCGCCGATGAAGGAGACGAAATTTTAATTCGTGTTTCGGAAAATCCAGGTTTGGTTGCTCGTCGCGTCGCGGTCGGTTTAAGTGCGGCGACGGGGGTAAGTCAATCATCCATTTGTAGAATCTTAAGAAAAGAAAAACTCCATCAATCTCAATATACTCCGGTTCAGCAGTTATTGCCTCAAGATTTACTAGCTCGCCTACAATTTGCTCAATTTTTACAAAATATGCAAACCGAAAACGCAAATTTTTTTAATAAGATTCCTTTTGCCGATGAGGCGACATTTACTAGACAAGAAGTTTTTAATTGGAAAAACAATCATTTGTGGGATTCCAAGAATCCACATGCTGTTAAAGAAAGCCATTTGAACATTTGGTGTGGTGTAAATTCTGGTTTTTTCATTGGTCCTTTTGAATTGCCAACAAATCTAACTGGACATCGTTATTTAAATTTTCTTCTGCAGCATTTAAACGAACTCCAGGAAAATGTACCACCCCTTTTAAGGGTTAATATGTTGTTTATGCATGACAGGGCACCACCACATTTTTCGTTGCCAGTGCGCCAATATTTACATGAGCTGTTTCCTCATTGGCCGGGGAAGTGAATTTGTTTGGCCACCAAAGAGTCCAGACTTAAACCCTCTAGACTTCTCAATATGGTCAAGCTAGAAGGATTTGGTATATGCAGAAGTTAATTATTTGCAGGAGTTTAGGCAGAAACTACAAGGAGCCGCGAATACCATTAAAAATAATAGAGAAGTTTTGTTTTACATTTAATAAAGTGTATTGTAAACTGTATTGAGGTAGATGGTGGATATTTGATTTTAAGTTTTTTATTATAACTATTAAATAAATATTGGTTTTTTATTGCAACTTCGTACCTTTTCATCTATTAAGTACTTATAAAAAAGCAGAAAACAAAATACCTTGAACTATTTAAATGCAAATAAGTCAAACACCGATAGAGTTAGACGAGCTAAACAAGAGTACCTTTTCTATGAAAAATTAAACGTTCTTTCACATTTTTATCATGTTTTAACCATAACTCAACAGATAATAAAAATACGTTTTGATTTGCCTAAATAATACGGTGAAACTAGCTCCCTCTCGCAGCAACGTCGAAATAAGTTCCAAATTCGAAGTGTTCATGCCAAAAAACCTAAAACTAACAAATTTGACATTTTACTATGAATACTTTCTCAATTAATGAGACATTTCAGAATAAAATTGAAACTTTGTACGCCTTGTATCTCCGAAACCAGCGACATTGGTATGTTGATCTCAATCATAATATTTTGGTGTCTAGTATATCCAGTTTAGAGCCTGCCCATTCTTTATGAATCCCATGTATACCATCTCTGCCAAAAATCTGCCAGTTTCGGCAAATTGAGATGACTTTTTGAGTAAAGATTTTATTACAATAATTTAAAATCGCAATAAAAAAATTTGATTTTTATTGAAAATTAGTCGCTTTTACTTGATTATACCTTGAAATAATATTAATAATTTAAGTTTAAAACATTATTCCTGAAAAATGTAATCGTTCTCTCTTTTTTCCCAATTTTTGGTTACTTCCAGAGTAATTTTTGTCTAAATTTGTATTAAGTTATCCTGTATATAAAAGGGTCCCCTTCTGTCAAAAGTTATCCTTTATATTTTTATTAATTTTTTTATTAATTTCTTGGAATGAAGTAGAATCTAAAATAGAAGAAAATTTGCGTGATATTATAAAATGGCTAGATTACAATCTTTTAAGTGTAAATTTAACAAAAACAAAATATTTGGCACTCTCGAACAATGTCACGGGCTTGCCTACAAACGATCAAATAGGAATATATTTACCATTCAGAAAAAATACTTACTGGAGCATTGAGAGGGTCGATTATATTGACTATTTGGGAATACTTTTCGATAAACGTATAAAATGGGACCACCAAATAAATCAACTAACCAAGAAGCTTAGATCATTGTTTTACCTTTTTAAACACATAAAATGTACAATTTACGGACTGTCTATTTTGCTGTTGTTCAATCGCTTCTGAATTACGGAATTATCGCATAGGGAAGAGCCTATGATAGTACATTGAACCCATTAAAAATAGACCAGAAAAAAATAATTAAAATAATTTTTAATCTAGATATAAGATATCCCACTGAACAACTGGTTAGCACGGTAAACCTAATTGACTTCAGAAATATTTTTCTCAAAACTTCAATCCTACACCTAAATAAAAATAATCATTTTACTTCTCCTGAATTTACGTACTATCGCACTAGATTTCAAAGAAATGATAATAGAATATTGCCTAAAGTGAACAAATCTATAGGAAAAAGAAGTTTTGAATATATAGGTTGCAAATTATTTAATTTAATGATTCCTCTAGATTTAAAAAACCTGATTCAATTGCCAAACTTCAAACGCAAGATTACGAAATGGATTATCGAAAATAGTCCTAAATTACTTTAGTATTATATTCAAATTACTTACGTAACATATATGGATATATTTTTTGTACTGAGGTAAATTTTTTGTAAGTACTTAATAAGTTGGTTGTTTGTATTATTTGTGGGTATTGTTTATTTATATTGTTTTATGGTTAGGATTAACATTGTGATGCTTATAGAATGTAGCCAGATATGAATTTGTACAAATTAATAATGTTTTGGTAAGATTTAAACCAAGTAACTTCCACAATCGGCTAGTAGCAGTCAAGCTATCAGCTTTGCACAGCCGTATTGTGTTATGAAACTTATTTATGAAAATATGATAAAGCAAATATGGTAATTGTCAATCCATATATTTATTGTTTTACCACTGTTTAAAATTATTTTGTAATTGTTTTGATGATATTACAAATAAATATATTTTTAATTTGATTTGATTTGATTTGATTTGATATAAGTTTCTTGTAGTTTTAGCCTAAATTGTGTCCAGCGCCTAATTTACATAAGAGAATTTACGTTGTTCTCTCCAGATCAGAAGTTGCCATGCGCCAATAAACGAAGTTTTTATTAATCAAGTATTCATTTTTAAAACATGAATATTTCATTAAGTTTCCTCTCCATCCGTCGGTCACAACATCATAATCATGCCTGAAAACGTACGTTGCAGGGTAGACACATAAATATTTCAAGGCGCTTGATCAATAACGTCACAACAATGAATGAAAGAGATAAAACGGCTCGCCCCTGGCTCGACAAGCGTAAAGGATGAACCTGTGGCTGCGGGCAGGCGATACGGCACGATGGGGAGTCTTTGGGGCTCTACGCGTGGGCGACGGCTGCGGCTTTAAAGCGCCGCTCGCTGGGCCAATTAAGAGTTTTCACCCGCCAAAAGTTATTTTTACTGATGGCACAATATGTTCGTATATTTAGGAGTTCGAAAAAGTTTCATAGAGAGACAGTAATTTAGATATGAGTAGCCCAAACTCATAAACATTTTATTTTATTATTTATTTACTTTCCTGCATATACATACAAATTACAATTTTATATAGGAATATAGATCGAAAGCTTGTTGAAGTGAGACGTGCTTCAATCAGATATAAAAGTGAGTTGTCAGTATTATAAGCCTCCTAACAATTTTAAAAGAGATACCGGCATCACTCTACATCATACGTGGAAACCGATCGTTACACCGAGTCATGGTTCATGGATGGCGGAACATGGGAAAATTATTCCAGTTTGACACGGTCTAATCCCAAGAATCATGATTTCTGAATTGACCATAGCCCTGAAAGTTTTCGTTCTATATTAACTAACCTCTATGGGGAGGATTAGATACCTACACCTACACCTACCTACACATTAGATACCGAGATGAAAACGTGGTACCAAAACCTCTACAGATGAAAGACCACATAACATCAAGCAGTGCAAGGAACATCTACAAACGAGCAAGTATGGCATAGCATAAAATCGACTCGTCGTGACTTCGATATAAACGCTCATAAGTTATTAAATATTCATTTAAAATTAGCTTTTATACTTCAAATTCTTTATATCAAATATTTAGAACTATCGATGACATTACCAATGCGCAAACGGAAAGTATACATCAATCAGGTACCATTAAGCAACAGAAAAGGTTCAAAGGACTTTTGGACAACCAAAGATCAATAAAGCCGCCACAGGACATCGTAATACATTTTTTCTTCCAAAATCCTTACTGAAGCAGAACAATCCGTCCTCTTTAAAGGCCAAAACTTGGCCATTACACCAATGGAAATACCCGTAGAAGACATATGTCAGTCCGTTGAAGCGACAATTAGAAGCAGAAGAAGCTGTCGAATCTATCAACTGTGGAAAAAACGGCGATAAAAAGATTGAACAACAATACAGACATTTTGGTTCTTCCAGCAGACAATGGAAATTCCACTGTAGTCATGGACAAAACAGATTACGTAGAGCAAAAACAACTACTTTTGGACGACAGCACCTACAAAGTAAATCAAGTAGACCCGACCAATAAAATTAAGAGACGGATAACCAACTTTATAAATGCATCCAACCTACCAGCAGAGAAGAAGATGTTAAGGCCAAGCAGCTCAAGGATCCCGCGGTTCTACGGGCTACCTAAAATACACAAGGTTAATGTACCACTTCAACCTATCGTCAGTGCAATAGGATCTCCTACTTACAAAATCGGTAAATATCTTTCAAATATTCTTAATAATTTTACAGGAAAAACACATTCATATATTAGAAACTCTATTTTATAGAGAAACTAAAAACAATCCCAAAAGATATCTTAGATAGTTTCCATGTAGAATCGCTATATACGGATGTGTCTATAAATGATTCAGTTTCCATAATATCAGACATATTTCACCACAATAATATTGATAACTCACTTTTAAATCTGATTGAAGCATGTCTCACTTTAACATATTTTGTTATTATGTTATCAAAGAACTTTTTAAGAAAAAACCTCAGGAGCAGCTATTGGATCTCCGCTGTCAGCAGTGGTAGCCAATATCTTCATGGAAGCCTTAGAGTCGTCTCCATTAAAGCCAAAATCGTAGTTCAGATATGTAGACGACACTTTTGTAATATGGTCCAGAAAACCTCCCCGTTTTTCTTGATCATCCGAATCAACCACAGGCCAATATAAAATTTACAATGGAAATTAAATCAGAAGACACGCTTCCCTTTCTAGATGTTCTTGTACAGAGGAAAGGGGATGGTTCCTCGGGACACTCTGTATATAGAAAACCAACGCATATGAACACATACCTAAATGCAAATTCACATCATCATCCGACACAAAAGCAATCAGTTATTAATTTTTTGGTTTATAGAGCCCTCGCGATTTGTGACAAAAATGCTTTTCAATCTGAAACAGAGAAATTTACTCAAGCTTTAAGACGATATTAGACGGTCAATTAAAAATATAACAATCCTACTTCACGAAATGATACTAATAAGGAATTACCGATAGGAAGTGTGGTTCTTCCATTTATACACAGAACCACAGACAAGATCGCAAGGTTACTTCGCCGCGCCGGTCCAACATACGTACAATCTTCAACACACACAAGAAAATTGGACAAGGTTACTTCGCCGCGCCGGTCCAACACACACAAGAAAATTGGACAATGTTTGCGATCGCCAGTGGGCATTAGTCCTTTCCAGACGGACAGGAGGTGAAGTCTATATTGGAAAAATTGGACGATCCATATCGACTAGACTTAAAGAACATGAACGATGTATTAGAAATAAACAAATTATACAATCTGCTGTATCTGAACACCAACATCCCACTAGACATGTTATAAATGTAAAAGGAACCAAAGTTCTTCGGGATTTCGGGATTCTATAAATGGAAAATTAGAGAATCTATTGAAATTTATAAGCATCCTAACAATTTTAATAGATATGAGCTTCAATCTACATCATGCGTGGAAACCGATAGTTACACCGGGTGACGGTTCGGTGAACACAGGTCGACTATAAATAGCCTTCTTCATATGGAGGGAGATAAACGCCTTTCCACTGGGCAGACCTGGCAATCCTTGGCCTTTTCATGAGCTACTCCCATTTTTTTTATTGCTAGAAAGTCCACAGACTTATTTTGCCCCAGACCCACATGTCCTGGTATCCAGATTATGACGATCTTATGGCTATTTCCTAGACCAACAAGTGCCTTCTGGCAATTCCAGAATATTCTGGATATACAATGACTTGCTTCAAGTATTTTAAAGACTGCTTGACTATTTAAAGTAGTATCTAGGTGTCAAAATATAAACGAAAACACAGAAAGTTTATCTTTTCAAAAGTTAAAATAAAGTAATTCTTCACCAAACAATATGTAAAGTATGCAAACTTTCGGCGAAGTCTGGTTCGTTAAAGAAATATTGCCGAGCTGTCGTCAGGTTGCGGCCCAGTGTGCACAGCGCCAATCGATAAAGGAAATATTTTACTACAGAATTACGGAACGGACGTAAAAGAGGAATGACGAAAGCTCGCAGACTTACAAGAGATTGCTTATAAAAGATATTAGAGCTGCTATATTGAGGCAATTTCCCGCATACAAGTTTACTTTATTTGGTTGTAAGTTTATAGCCAACACTTACGATGCAAACAGTGATAGGCATTTTCTATTAATATCAATAATTACAAAAATAAAAAATATTATATACAAAGAAATTTAGGGTATATTTAGTACCTATTGTGTTTAAGGAGCTGTTTCATCCCTCCTCCCCATATAGAGGAAAAAAATTAATTTTATATGTAAAAAGATATTTAACGTTTTTTTTTAGGTAATGATCAATTAAAATTATTAACCCTAATATTTGACGAAAATTTGAAGTCAATCGAGTATGTAGTTTATGAGCTATGCCGCTCCTAGACAGACCGACGGAAACCTCCTGCATAATACAGTTATCAACTTGTCGAGGTATAATATCGTCCGTTGAAGTCGCAATTAGAAGATTACCTGTGGGGCAAGTCGATGAGGTCAGGTATGAGACAGGGAAGATCATTAAGAATTCAAAACCACCGAAGTTGAATCTCTTCGCAGCCAAAAAAACAGGGATGAAAACCTTAAAATAAAAATAGCAGACAAAGGCAACGTTACAGTCGTCATGGACAGAACGGATTACGTGGAAAAGATAATGCAACTTTTGGACAACACCTGCAAGGTTATGCAGGCAGATTCTACAAGTAAAATAGAAAAACGCACCACTAATCTGATTAACGCATTCTAGCTAACACCGGAGGAGAAGAAATCATTAAAGCCAAGCAGCAGCTTCAAAGATCCCCAGGTTCTACTGTCATCCCAAGATACACAAGAACGATGTACCACTTCGATCAATTGTCAGTGCAATAGACTCGCCTGCATATACAAATTAGGTAAATATCTTGCAAAATTTTCTTAATCCATTTACCGGACAAACAGATTCTTTTGTAAAAAACTCTGCAAATTATATAAATGTGGTAGGCGTCTTTTTATAAAACTCCCACGTTTTTTCTAAACCACTGGAAGAATTGAAAAATCAATATAAAATTACATATTTTTTAAATGTGACTGGTTATTTTAGGCATTTTATAATTCGTTTGGTCATCGAGTAGGCAATTTGTAACATATCTAGTTTATCATCGTTTAGAGCACGATTTACATCGAGACTCGCATCTATGAGTAGTTATTACTAATTAAAGTTAAAAGACGATGTTCAACAATCTGTTGAGATTATTACCCCTAATACATATGATTCTATTCAAATAAAAATTAGATCTCGGGTTAGCTATGGTCGACGTCGAAGTGAATTTTCAAAATTCAAATAAATGCAAAATGTATGCACCATGTTCTTCCAAATCATAAAATAAATAGGTTATAGAATGAAAATGCAATTTGTGCAAAAATCAAGAAAAAATATAAATACAAAGAACTGGATGTGTTGTTAGGTAAAAACGCGCGGCTGAGAAAATGCTAGAAACAACCGATAGAAAACTTATTGAACTACTAAATTTGGCCAGAATATTGACATAGAAGTTCCTAAAGTAGACAGAGGGCAACTAGATCCCAAAAATATATTAGGAGCTATTCTGGACTTCAAAAATTAAGTGTGTTAAACTGGAACTAAACATGCTGCTCTGATTTTCACGAGATGAAATAGCCAGCATAGAAAACAGCATCGTCATTAAAATTCCTCTCAAAACATTATTTTATTAAGAGGCGCTGTTGGAATGTTTTTTTTCTGTTTTGAAGACAGAGTGAAAATATAGATGTAAACCAAGTAAAGGTCAATGCCGAACAAATAAATGGATCTTAGGAGTTTAATCTATTTATTTTCCTAAAATAAAGTCAGGTAATTTAAAAAACTTTAAGTTAAGTTTCTGTTTGTTTTGCGATAAGACTAAAAAATCACCGGCATTATATAAAATGCCTAAAATATTCAGTCATATTATAAAAGTACATAATTTTATAATGAATTTAAATTCGTCCAATCAATCGTTTAGAAAAAAATCTAAACGTTTTACAAAAAGACTGCTTTTGCAATACAGCTACGTCGTATATAAATAATAATAATTAAATAACTAAAGATTTTCTGCGTTTTTTCAAGTTGATTAATGTCGAGCTTATAGCTCTTCTGTCAATATAAAGTTGGCCAGCTGAACGAAATAATTGTTCACTAGCTACAGGTGGGAGGTGTTGATAAAATGTTTTCGCCGCTTGTTTTAAGTACATATAAGGACTATAGTCCCAGTAATTAAATACATCTGCATTTCTCAAAGCAGAGATTATTTTAAATAAGTTGTCAAATATTCATTAAAATATAATAATAGTAATTTACTTGGAAGCGTGCCGAAGGCGAAGCCAATTAATCGGTTGGACTCTACTAAGTCCTTTCTTAGCCGACGATATCTTGAAATCTAGAAGAATTACGAAAAAACTAATAATTCTAAAATATTTTGGTATTCAAGATGGTGTTTAGCGAGTTAGGGACATAAATCAAACCTCAGTTTTTAAAAATTGGCCGACGTTTCGACGGTTTATTTGTCGTCTTCTTCAAGGCTGAAAGACATCATTTTTTTATTACAGTGTGGCCGCTCATAGGCTACAAACAAAAATTAATAAAATTTAACAAGGCTAACAATAACTAAATATTTTTAAATTAATCTAAAAACAATGTTTGTTTTAGTCTTAGGAAATATAATTATTCGATACTGAAGAATTATTATTTTTTATTTTAAAATAAATTTTTTCTTAAATATAAAACAAGTGATGGTTACCACTACAATCATTTGTGTTCTATGGAGAAGTCTAATTGTATTAGTTGTATTGTTTACGTGAGCCTCTAATTCTAAGGAATCAGGTAAGTGAAATGTCACAAATAACAATACTTATGAACCCTAGGTTTCCCTTTATTATTGATATTTAATTTTTCTTTTTATGTTGTTGTGGTTACCTTTTTGTTCGTATTTATTTGTTTTCCATATGTATATGTTTTATACTTAAGAAAAAATTTATTTAAAAATAAAAAATAATAATTCTTCAGTATTGAATAATTATATTTCCTAAGACTAAAAGAAACATTGTTTTTAGATTAATTTAAAAATATTCAGTTATTGTTAGCCTTGTTATATTTTATTAATTTTTGTTTGTATTCTATATGAGCGGCCATACTATAATAAAAAAAATTATCTCTTTCAGCCTTGAAGAATACGACAAATAAATCGTCGAAACGTCCTCGAATTTTTAAAAACTGAGGTTTGATTTATGTCCCTAACCCGCTAAACACCATCTCGAATTTAAATTGAGGGACGCTACTTTCACACGCCATATTTTGGTATATTCAGGGTTCCGTTTTTATTATTAGTGAAACAGACATATTTTTTTTATTGAATACCCATTATATATTATTAAATTTTCTGATCTTAATAAAATTTCTAAACATTCCTTTATCACTCACTATGCGTCCAAAATTCAGCAAAACAATTTGCACTTTTCTCCTTAGCTTTGAATTATCTATCTTTTGACACCAATTTTCGGTTTAACCGGAAGTGATAAAAATTATGACAAAGTTGGGGTCAAAGGTTAGATAATTTAAAACTAAGACAGAAAAGTGCAAATCGTCTTTCTCTAAGGAAAACTTTGGGCTCCACAGGGTAATCAGTTTACTAAAGTGGCACTTTTTAAACCTCAATAACTCGAAAACAAATTAATTTAGATGCATAGTGGATTATACAAAAAATGTTTAGAATGTTTTTCAAAATCGGGAAATTAAACAATAAAGAGGGTGTATTCATTATAAAATATGTTTGTTTCACTAATAATAAAAACGGACCAACCTGTATATCTTGTATCTGTATCTGTATTTTTCTAAACATTTTTCATAACTCTTCTAAAATTCAAGATATCGCCGGCCTTTCGTCTTAGTGTGCACTGGGATATTATAGAACAAATCACCGATTTTCGTGATGTTTAGCACATGGTAGACTTTAAGGCGTGAATTACGAATACGTACGAAAAAATCAGTAAATTTCCTTCACCTGGTACTTCCCTCGTTATGAATCCTTTCACTAGCAATAGTGAAGTGTGACCTAATTTAGTTTCGCACATAATCATTTAGTAACACATATATACTGTATTTTTAAAGATATTTATTCGACGCTATTTTGTTTATATTGATTTTTCAGCATAATTAAAAATTAATTGAATAAGTAGTTTTTATGACGGATTTTCTTAAAAAAATTCATTAGATTGCCATTTTGTTCCATCATGTTAAATCTGTAACAAAATATTACCAGTTTAGTTTAGTTTTATATCACTTCTAATGTGTGTGCAAAATCTGAAGTCAATTGAATAACAAGGCTTTTTAGTTGACTTTTTAAACCATTTGTTTTTCCAGTTTATCTTTTTAAATATTTTATTAGGCCGCTAGTTTGTTTTGCCATCTTGGGTTCGTACCAAAATATAACCAGTTCATTCTTATGTAGCATTTGATTTTTTTGAAAATTTCCCACGTGTAGTTTATAGCCAATCAGATGCCTTTACTTTTTAACGTTACCATAGCATCCGGGGTCGGATTTCCGAAAATTTTTTGCCTCCAGGGCAGGCAGGGAGGTGATTACACTGAAAATCTTTTTTATGTCCAGAAAATTTACATTAGTTTGGGCAAAGTTTTCAATAATAAAACAACTTTATATTATCGATTACATATTTACTTCAGATAAACAACGAATTATTCTAATCTAGCAGCTAAGGCATCAAAATATTTCTTAAATTCTTGCATTACTTCTTGCTTTCTTAATGGGGAGTAAGGTGTAAACAACTCATCAGATTCTTATAAATGTTTATGTTTCGGGAAGTAGATATATTAATATTTGGATACTATTTTGTACTGCTTATTTCGGGATAATCAATCCAAGAAAGAAGATTCTTGATAAACTATTTTCTTGACATCCGCAAAGAGACTTTTTTGGAAAGAGTAGACAGCGGCCTTTTCTACTACTTTTAGGCAAGACAGTATTCTGTGGTTTATTTTAATACCGTTAATATTTTTACAAAACTTACATAAAGTTTTAAATTATCCATTTTAAAAAAATCTTCATATATACGTTGCGTGGTGTAAGTGTCACTGTCATTCTTAATTTACTAGTTACATTCCTTTGCCGTAGACGTGGTAATCTCTGTTTTATAATTAATATAATAATTTAAATATTGTACATAATACAGTCGAATGCGGTCTTATCGTGCGGGTCCAAAGGTCACCAATATTATGAGTCAAATTATAAAACACAGTAAATACCAAAATGTTGTGTGATTCTTTTATCTTATTATTAAGATAGCCACTTAATATTATTTTATATATTAAATGTCGAGAGACTAAATAAGAAAATTCGCTAAATATGTATTTAGTTAAACATTTTTTGGTTGGCAAACACAAAAATACACAAAATGGCAAGCGCCTTAATAAAGTCGGAAAAAGGTTCGAATCAGTGGAACCATCAGGATGTGTGGATATGTTTTGTTTATACAGCCACTTAATGAAAGTGAGATTTTTTTATCAATCACCAAAAATTATGAGCCACACTTGACCTAAAAATCTAACCACTTATACAGTGTCATTTATTTAAATGCGGGCCACCGTTGTGTAAAGAAAACTTGTTTTTTTTGTACTGTGATAACAAAAAAAATTATTTTGTTAAAATATTGTACACTTTTGTTAAAAATACAAGATAATTAGTTATTACTTCCCTCGTGAGCTTTTTTCAGATCTTTACATTTAAGGGTCCCTAGATGCCGGAAAACATGTTTCGGACAATTCAATTTTTGACACTGATTTTTGAAACGTTTCAATACCATCATACTTAATTTTTGCGTGAAATTTAAGCTCAAATGTATAAGTAGTTTTTTATTTATGATTTTTTTACATTTTATGTGGCCGCCATTTTGCTTCGCCCCATTAGATTTGAAACAAAACGTAACCATTTTATCCTCAAATTACCAAATTTGAAGTAAATCGGAAAAGTAATTTTTGAGCTATGCCGCGCACAGACAGACAGGTGTGTTTTTAGGAATTTAGGGATCCTAAAACACGAAATCCAATATGGCGGCCTAAAGACATTAAAAATTATTACTAAAAACGTCACTTACTCAAATTTTGCACCAAAGTCAAGTATTAATAGGAATAAACTAGTAAAATTTTGGTACGAAACAAAATGGCAGCTCAATAAAATATTTAAAAAATCAGCCTGCAAAACTATTAATTAGAAAAATTAAAACAGCAAAGCGCTATAGCTAAAAAACTACTTATCCTTGCTTCAAATTTTGGTCAAAAATTAATGGCCATATGGGGATGACTTGACAACTATAAAAAAAGTATTACTAAAAATCTAATCCAATTCACCTAAAATGTTTCACTAGTAATCTCCCTAGTGCTTGAATTATTGCCGGAAATTATTTGCGAGTGGACAAATTTTCTTAAAAAATTCGTCACCGAGGAAATCATTTCCGGTATTAATTCATGCACGTGGAAGATTCAATAAGAAAATTTCACACTAAAATTTATTTTTAATTTTCATCTCGATTTTCGTGTAGCTTGATGGCAAACGACATATTGTTCAATTATTGTTTAGTAGGCTGTGAATGATGAAAAGTCAGGATGACAGACCCCCTGATGATTTAGTTTACGGTGGTCTAGTTATCCATATATTATATAGTATAGTTTTGGTTCTTATAAAAAAACATTTTTTTTAGGTTTAAAATTTAACTTTTCCTAAAACTTTAGTAAAGTAAAATATTTTACACTATCTTTAAAACATACTGAAATTTTATTTTTATTTGAGCTTAATTTACTAAAATTCAAGGAAGTATATTTTATTAAGTAAAACTTTCCAATTCAATTAACTACCACCTACTTACGGTCATGCAGGAGTTTTTGTTCTTAGAAAAAACTAATTTCCGTAAACTTTACTAACAAAAAGTATACTTTATCAGATTCAGGACATTTTAAAGTTGAAATTTTGCCCTATTTAATATTACTAGACTTGACGGAACTGCATGAAATTTATCCCGAAAGTACATTATGTAGGTAGGTATAGTCAAAAGTAGTGTTATCGTGCGGGTCATACGATTTATCAACGACAAACTTTTTAAGTTTGTTTTTCTTTTATTACGTGTAATCATATCCTCCGCATATAATCCGGAAGATGAATTAGATAAACCTATGAACAATAGAATTAATATGGGCTGGGGCAAAATCATATTACGAAAAACATGTGAACATGGTCTTACATCAGATGAAGTGCAAATTGTTTGGCAAGATTCATAAAATTATATTACGCCGGAGCACTGGAAGAAATCTGTGGAACATACGGAGAAATTAATATTGGATTGGTGGAATCGAGAACGAGTTTTAGATGTCGAAATAGCATTAATGATCATTGCGCCATTTGAGGACGACTCAGAAGATGAGGACTTTTTAAGTGATGATGATATTTTTTAGTCTATAATATTAAAAAGTTTCTGAAAGATTATATTAGTCTTTGACGTGTATAAATCATAAACTGCATTATGAATATCCATTTTTGCGTTGTAACTTAAGTCTTTTGCCTTTGGATTTTTTCGTGTACATTTCTTAATCTTCTTCGAAAGTAAATTATGTTTTTTTTTCATGCACAAGTTTCTGTAGATTCCTTATACCGATTCTCAGAGCTTTTGCCACTGGCTCCTGGATATTAGCCAGTGAATTTTAATTTAAAAATTTTTTTATTAGATTTGACACCATTTTTTTGCTTACTTTTTTAGTACATTTGTAATTTTGTAAGCAACAAATAAATAATTATAGAATACTTTTCCAATTTTAAAACGTGTTTAAAATAAGTAAATTTTTTTATTAATTATAAGACAAAATTTAATATATAAAAATCGGTAAATATATATATATATATATATATATATATATATATATATATACATATATATATATATATATATATATATATATATATATATATATATATATATATATATATATATATATATATATATATATATATATATATATATATATATATATATATATATATATATATATATATATATATATATATATGTTTATTAGCCAGTCATAAATATAACTTTTCTTCCAGGATGAAGTAGGTTGTTTATTTAAGATTCTTGAATGATAAGATGCATTGTCCAGAATGATTAAAGATGGAGAATCTAAATTTGGAATCCGTTGTTCTTTTAACCACTTTTCAAACAGTTCACAGTTCATATTATCATGGTAGTCCATACTTTTGGATGTTGAAGAAAACAGTAAACTTGCACCTGGGAGAAATCCTGTTGAAGAACCGGCATGCAAAATGATGAACCGTTTTCCCGTCCCACATCCATTTTTTCTCTTGACACTTTTTACAGACTCGTCCTGCCAAGATTTCGAACCACTTCTTCTTCTTCGGTAGTAAATTATGCTTTTTTCATGCACAATTTTCTGCACAGTCCTTATACCGATTCCCAGAGCTTTTGCTACTGTCTCCTGGATATTGGCCGGTGAATTTTCATTTTGGCAATATTTTATTAGATTTGATACCATTTTTTTTACTTGTGGATGCAAAAAACCCAAAAATTGTTTTCTATTACTCATTTTGTCACTGTCTTGTCAATCTGACTTTGAAGTGACATCGCTCAAAGATTTTTGCAATTGCTGGTATTTATATGTTTATCCTGTTTTTTCATATGAAAATATCATAGGTTTATCTAATTCATCTTCCGGATTATATGCGGAGGATATGATTACACGTAATAAAAGAAAAACAAACTTAAAGAGTTTGTCGATGATAAATCGTATGACCCGCACGATAACACTGCTTTTGACTATACCTACATAATGTACTCTCAGGATAAATTTCATGCAATTCCGTCAAGTCTAGTAATATTAAATAGGGCAAAATTTCAACTTTAAAATGTCCTGAATCAGATTAAAGTATACTTTTTGTTAGTAAAGTTTACGGAAATTAGTTTTTTCTAGGAAACTCCTGCATGACCGTAAGTAGGTGGTAGTTAATTGAATTGGAAAGTTTTACTTAATAAAATATACTTCCTTGAATTTTGGTAAATTAAGCTTAAATAAAAATAAAATTTTAGTTTGTTTTAAAGATAGTGCAAAATATTTTACTTTACTAAAGTTTTAGGAAAAGTTTAATTTTAAACCTAAAAAAAAATGTTTTTTATAAGAACCAAAACTATACTATATAATATATGGATAACTAGACCACCGTAAACTAAATCATCAAGGGGTCTGTCATCCTGACTTTTCATCATTCACAGCCTACTAAACAATAATTGAACAATATGTCGTTTGCCATCAAGCTACACGAAAATCGAGATGAAAATTAAAAATAAATTTTGGTGTGAAATTTTCTTACCGAATCTTCCACGTGCATGAATTAATACCGGAAATTATTTCCTCGGTGAAGAAAATTTGTCCACTCGCAAATAATTTCCGGCAATAATTCAAGCACTAGGGAGATTACTAGTGAAGCATTTTAGGTGAATTGGATTAGATTTTTAGTAATACTTCTTTTAATGTTGTCAAGTCATCCCCATATGGCCATTAATTTTTGACCAAAATTTGAAGCAAGGATAAGTAGTTTTTTAGCTATAGCGCGTTGCTGTTTTAATTTTTCTAATAATAGTTTTGCAGGTTGATTTTTTAAATATTTTATTGAGCTGCCATTTTGTTTCGTACCAAAATTTTACTAGTTTATTCCTACAAATACTTGATTTTGGTGCAAAATTTGAGTTAAATTGGGTAAGTACGTTTTTGGTAATAATGTTTAATGTCTTTAGGCCGCCATATTGGATTTCGTGTTTTAGGATCCCTAAAAACATGGTCGCCCATCTGTCTGTGCGCGGCATAGCTCAAAAATTACTTTTCCGATTTACTTCAAATTTGTTAATTTGAGGATAAGATGGTTACGTTTTGTTTCAAATCTAATGGGGCGAAGTAAAATGGCGGTCACATAAAATGTTAAAAGATCATAAATAAAAAAAAACTACTTATTCATTTGAACTTAAATTTCACGCAAAAATTAAGTATGATGGTATCGAAATGTTTCAAAAATCAGTGTCAAAAATTGAATTGTCCGAAATTTTGCACGAAAATTAAGACTGCCGGAGTGATATACTGGCAAAATTTTAGAGCAAATCGTATATGGCAAAACAAAATGGCGGACCAATAATATGCTAAGAAATGCAATAAAATGCCATGCTATAGTCTGTTTCAGAAATATATTGAGTAATAAAACCTCGGTAGGTATGCAAAAGGACTACAGGGTGACCCCACAATAATTTATGCCACTTCCATAGTTTGGCATTGATCTCGTTGCAAAATTCTTTCTTTTCATAAGTGCAGGTAGTATCACCAGGTTTTGGGTCAGTGTATGCGTTTTGCCTATTGTTATCCGTTCATAAACACTGGAAATGGTGCAGTTGTATACTTATAGAAAGAATGTAAATTTAACAAAATTTTATTTTAACAAAATAAAAATTATATAATATGTACATAATATATATAGATAAAATAATTAATAATATATATTATTAGACAACAATTAAATTATATTGGGTTATATTCTTCGACATCTGAGGAACCGTCATCTCCTCTTGACATTGTAATTAAAGTGTCGACCGTCTGATCGATCAGATTGTCAAGATTCCACATTATCCTCTCCTGTTTAATCACATGCTGGACTGCTTTTCGAAAGTTCTCTGGTGTCACTTCCTTAATAACTTAATCAAACAGTAGCTTAACATCTTTAATTTTAAATATCGTGTTTTATCTTCCTACAAATCCTTTCATTTGCGCCCATATAAGTTCTATAGGATTTAGTTCGCAATGATATAGTGGTAACCGCAGTACAGTTGCATTATATTTTTCTGCTATATCTTCCACGGCATATTTCATAAAAGGATTTTTGTGTAAATTTTCTATGGCTAGTAATTCTTTCTTTATCAAATTGGGCTCAAAGTCATTACACTTGGTCGACAGTTTCTTGTTTTCTTCAAGATGAACTTGGTGTCTTTTTTATGCGCCGTGAATGATAGCAGAAGATATTTTATCATTTCACCAAAATAGTCTTCGAAAACATCCTAATTCATGTTCTTATAGTAATCTCCCGTCCGGTACGACTGAAAAGTTAAGAAGCCTTTTAAAAATCTGTCTTCACTTCCAATGAGTGCAATTATTAGTCTCTCCCCTTTTCCCCACGGGAATTTACTATCCGTTGACAGGCCTTCCATGAAAGCTTAGAGGGCTCTGGTTATATTTTGGTCTTGCCACATTTTTTGTAATACATAACCTTCATTGGTCCACGTCACATCAAGATAAAAATTTCTTTTGCTCCCTGGGGTACTATTTTATACTTCTTTTCGGTTATGCTTTTCCCAGGCAAAATCCATATTTTTTAAAGTTGTCCATAAGAGTTTTCCAGTTATCAAAGGAATATTTCCATCTTGGCCAAGCTCCATCAAATTTTTATCTAGAGTGGGTATTTCTTTTTTTAAATAAAAAGGTTGAACTTTTTGAACGAATTGCCCATTTGGTGTCTTCATCAAGGAATTTTGCTGGTCTTCCTGAAATGTTCTTGGAGGTTCCACTTGCCCTTGTTAAACTTTCTCTCCCGCAATAATTTGAAATCTGTAGACTTTTCAATTCCAGTCATTTGCGAACATCGTGCAAAAATTTCTCGTACAGTAAAACTAGGGTAACTTTTTCACTCACTGATAGTGGAGAATTGTTCAGTGAATATTTTTATAATACTGTTAACAGTATGGCGTAACAGCAAATTCTGACATGTTTAAAACATAATTAACAAGTATTTATAATCTGTATTTTATTACCTGCCTACATTAAGTAAAAGCCTATTATGTATGCATTCAGTAATATAACCTCATTAGTTACGCAAAAGGACAGGGATTTAAAAGAATCTTTATTATTATGTCTATAAACAAAGTTTACCTACGCCTATGGACGATCCCGAAATTTTGCAAACTGGACGAAATTCTCCATTTTATTACTCCATACATTTCTGAAATAGCCTTATAGAGTATCGAAACAGTGGTGTAATTTGAGAAGGTGTAGTAACTAAATTAATCGATATTCTTTTTGTCAATAAAAGTAAAATATATTATAGAGGAAATACGGGATGTTTAAGGCAAAAAGTCTTACTAGCTATAGGTCAAAACCTAACCATTTCTAAGAAGAAAAGAGACAAATATTGAACTCATTATGATATGGTAATTTAAGCAAATTACTAAATATTTCATTCATTTAATTTAGTCAAAAACTTTTAGTTACATCATTTTTATTTCAATAATTAAGATTCTTGTTTAAAATAGCCGCAAAACTAAAAAAACCCATTGTATTGACCTTTATTTCAGAACGTACAATCCGGCAACGTGGAATATTTCTGACTTGCCGCAAAAGTTATATTTCTCAATATTGCTGCTGTAAACAAATACAAAAAGAACATCGTTGAGCAAAAAAAATATTTTATATGTTCCTACTTATTCGACACTGAGATTTTATTCTCCAGTGATAGTCCTGTGTAGGTAGCTGTAACAATTTATAGCAAAAGATTTTGATCTGTGGCAGTATCAACCCGTACGAGGAACAGGAAACGTAATTCCAGTGAACTAATTTTCTTAATTTTTTTCCACGTCATGAAAGACATTATCCTGTGGTTGATAAAAATTTGATTTGTCATTGTTGTAGTTTTCCTTAGCGTATTGTGGAAAACGAAAAAAAGTGTTTTTAATTTTTCGAAAGCATTGAATTCCTTATTTAAAAAATAATTATTATCCAGTCGTTTTTCGGAGTAATTAGACGGAAAAACTTGCATTCAAAAATACTATTCGTGCAGAATTCAGGGAATATAACTGCACTGTTTTGTTTTTCCAAAAAATTGCAAATTTTAAAATGTCTGTAGTGCAAGAGCAACCCTTGAATGTTGAGTGTTGATTTTTGCCTGTTAAAATATTTGCAGTCATTTTCCTTTAACCCTGTGTATTATCCATGAAGTTATTACTATATGCATACATAAACTGTGTTATCTTTGTGTCGAGAAATTCATTACGTGGGATGTTCCGGGTGAAGGCCAATTTACTTTTTTTTTTTATTAATAATTTGCCTTCTACTATATTAAAAATGTTATACGATTGATTAGAAAATTCAAATGGCTACTAGAACCCTAAAATGTTGCTATTACTATTAAAGAAAATACTTAAAATGAGAATATTAGTTCAAAATCATATTCAAAAAAATTGAGAAAACAGTTATATATGTAAATAAGTTCTATTATATTAACAATTTATACGTTTTCGATACTTCATCTAAATATTTTAAATTAAAATATTTATATAAATCTTAGTAATTCAGTTTTTACGTCTTTTTGTGCCCTGTGAATTAACAGCAAGTCTTAAAAAATGTCTAGTGAGAAAGAGAAGAACTCAGGAAATGAGATTAAGGAACAACTTTAGAAATGTTCATGAAAAGTTTATTAACACAATTAAAACTTTCGCCCCAGGCAAGAGTCCGTCTTCAAATGATGCTTAGCTGGAAAATAATTTTTATTTTATTCTGCAACAAGGGTTCTCTGTGAACAAAACAGTCTAAAGCGCGATTTTAAAGAAACGTTTTCAAGTATTTTAGCTTCGCTTAAGTTTTTAAGCTCACTATATACTTAGATAAATCAATAAGCAGGATCTGCACCGAAAGCAGATATTTGCTTTTACAAGCCTTTTATGAAAAATTGCATTAACTTGTACATTGTATGTGTGTATTTAAATTTTAAACACTGTCGGTTTTGTTAAGATGATTTATATATATTCTGAATAGTTACGAATAATAAGTTGATTTGTATATTTTGCTACCTGACTTTTTCAAATAAAATAATCGTCTTTTGTAGAGATTAGGTATTTTCAATGTTCTTACTTTTAGAGCTTACCTCGAAATAAACACATTTCAGCAAAAAAAAATACGGATGAACCACTTTTTTGCAAAAAAAAACAAACAACAAATAACGAATGGTTATAACTTTGTAAGACACTATATGGTTATAAACGTCTACTGTTACTTTAATTATGTTAAATTTCAAGCAGAATGGACAATTAGAGTATATTGTTATATAATATACTGTTTTTTGCTTCTTAGAATTGTAATCGTGAAAAAAATCTCCTTCCGAGATTTTTTCAAATCTTTACGTTTCAGGGTCCCTAGATAATGAAAAACATGTTTTCTCAATTCCGTCGATCTGTGTGTCTGTCTATCCCTCTGTCGGTTTGTCCGTTCGCGGCATAGCTAAAAAAGTACTTGTTCGATTGACTTCAAATTTCATTTATTACTAAAAAACTACTCATCCGATTTATCTCATATTTTGCACAAAAATCAAGTATTATGTAGGAATCAACTGGTAATATTTTGGTATGGCTTCAAAATTGCGGAACCAAATGGCTAAATAAAATATTCGTAATCCTGAGAAAATCACCTTTTCAGGTTTTACATACCTTGACGTTTTAGCGCCTCGTCTGTCTATCGGTTTGTCTACCTGTCTGTCTGTCAGTTAGCTTAAAAACTGCTTACCCGATTGACTTAAAATTTTGGTCAAAAATTAAGGGTCTTTAGGGATGACTTGGTAACATTTTGGTGAAAATCCAAAATGGTAAAAAAAATGGCGGCCTAGTGAAATGTTAAAAAAATTATTACTACAAAAATCCTTACCCAATTTATCTCAAATTTTGAACAAAAATCAGGAATGGGGAAAAATAACTGATAAAATTTTGGTACGAATCTAAGACGGCGGATCAAAATGGCGGCTTAGTAAAATATTAAAAAATTCAGCCCGAAAAACTACTTAATGGACTGATTTCAAATTGTGTGCCATAAATAATTGTGGTATACAGATGAACTAGTAAAACTGTGGTAGCAATTGAAGATGGCGGAATAAAATGGCGATTAAATAAAATAGTCGTAATCGTGAAAAAATCGCCCTCTCAGGTTTTACATATCTTAGTTTAAAACTACTTATCAATTTTGTGCTAATAACAACCTATCATTAATAGATTAATCGATGTATACCGGTGGGAGCTGTATTATAGACTGATTGTAGGTCAGAAAATTTGTTGCTGAATTTGATCGATTATTTTATAAAAGAGGCGTCTGTATGACGTTTGAACATCTCCCACCTTGTCTGTTCGAAGACGAAGCTTGTGGCTCTACATTTAACGTCATCGTTTTCTCCCAAAATAGGTCAAAGTCATCTCTTTTTTGGCTTAACATGGACTTAAAATCATCCACTTTTTTAGGCAAAAAGCAATATCATTTGTTTTAGTTTGTTTTTATTAAAAACATTGTCCGAGAATAGAAATATTTCTGAAAATATGTTCAACAAATAATTAAAATTAAAATCTCGTTTCAAACAGTCCAAAAACCCCCTCGAACTATTTATTGCTTCTGAGTACCACGTTTCATTATTTTCTATTATATTCTCAAATAGTTCAATCAGTGATTCACGATTTTCAGATACTGTTAACACAAGTCTTCCATTATAGTTCCACCTAGTAGGAGCTACTTTGGGCAATCGTTGGTGGACAATGGAGGCCAAAGCTTGTGTACGTTTTGTTGACTTGACAAAAAAAGCAGCCATGACACTTAAGTAACGAAAAATACTTTACACTCTTTAATGTGATTGATGGACTGAGATAAAACTAAATTTAATTTATGAACAAAACAATTGACAAACACAGCACTTGGGCAAGTTTCTCGAACTTTAGCTTGCAGACCCCCTAATTGTTCTACCATCACTGCAGCTCCATGATAGCTTTGAGCAACTAATTTTTTCTCTCCATTAATTTCATAATAACGTTATAAACTACGGTGTATAATGCATCCGCTGTACGATTTTCGGACACATTCTTAAAACCTAAAAATCGCTCTTGAATACTTCCGTCTGTTTTAACGTAGCGTATTACTATAGATAATTGGCTAAAATTAGTGATATCAGTTGTTTCGTCCAGAACAATAGCAATGAACCGCGCCTCGCCAATCTCCTGCTTAATTCTTTTTAGAATAATGGTTGCAACAGCTGAAATTAAATCATTCTGGATTCGATACGACGTTCCGCGAAAAACATTAGACTGCTCTAAATGATTTTTTAAGCAATCATCATATTAGCCATTAAACTAAGTAAATCTTGAAACTTTCCTCTATTTGAAGAAACTCTTGTTTCGTCATGACCTCTTAATCCCAATTCGCGCTGTCCTAGAAAACAAACAACATCGATAAGTCTTCTTAATATTTGCCTATTTGTGTAACTAATTTCCAACTGTTTATTAAGGGCGTGTTCAATTCTAGTTTTGCCGAAGACTTTTTCTTTTATGACGGCCTGCAAATGGGTCTTTTTACAGCCTTATGGAAATTGTTTAAATCGGAAAAACTAGTTTTATTCTAGAGACCTTTTTCATTTTCAAAAAGTAAACATGGCCTACAAAATAATTTACTTATATTTTCACACCCTCTTAGCCATTTAAATTGTTCGTATTGTTTTTTCGGATAAAAATGTCTAATACAGTTTTTCATTTTGTGGTTAAATTTTTCATAGGCGGTTTTGTCCTTCCTTTGGAAATTATTTGAAGCTTATCAGCGAAGTTTAATGTTGAAAATCCTTTTATTATTAAGACACACATCACACATTCACACACACACTCTTCTTACTAAATTCTCTAACATTTTCAACGTTATGACCGACAGCCGAAGTTGACGGTATTTGCATATCCACGTCCGTATTATTGTCTTCCATATCGCACCATGCACGACGCGACGTACGTATCACACAACACACGGATAGCCGTTCAAACAAAGAACCTACTCCAACGACAGCTTCCGCCCCAACTTAAAGCACGCAACTGAAATGCAAAAATTGCAAACAGCCGGTGGAAAGTGCAATAATAAGGCTTGATAAGTAAAATAATATTTTAGCTTTTTGAATATAAACTAAATTAATGGTTTCCTATTTCAAAAATTACATTTTAGAAGATGTTTTGTAATTTTTTTTGGGGAAGCACTGCTTTCCTTGCTTCCATCGACTGCACGCCCCTGCTAGGAACGCCACTCATCAGCTTTGTAATGCAATATTTTTATTTATTTATTTTATTGTGTTATGTATGTTTCTGTAGAAATTTGTCCCGAATTTTAATTGAACTGTTTTCTAGATACTGCTACGGGTACATTAATAATATTGTATTAGTAGACCGGTCATTATAGACATATATTAAAAATGTAACCATATTTTTAAAAATCCCAAAAATGTTTTTCAATAAACGGAACATATTATTAATTTAATGCTAGTTTCCCTTATTACGCGAAAATAATATCAAAAGTTTTACAAACTTATAATATAGTGGGAAGTAATATTTTACATCAGTCTTGCATTGTATTTGTTTTATGATTCTATTTGCAACCTCCTACGTCGAAAGGGATAGTTATTTATCTAATAGTGCGGAAAGTGATACTTTTCCGAACGCAACTTCAGTTCGTAGTAGCGGAATTCGATAAGCAGTCGAGTGCGGAAAACTCACTTTCCGCACGAGTTAGGTGTATAATTTTGAGCGTGCGTAAATTACGTACTTATGTAGTAACAAACGCAGTTTAGTGAAGAGAGTGAAATGAAATATGTTAAATTTTTAGTTAGTATAATTGATTACTTCATATTAGATTTGATGACAAATTAGAATTTTAAAATATATCAAATGTAATTTTCAGAATTCATAAGCTGCCTTTGCCTTTAGCGGCTTTCAAAAATAATATTTCAAAATAGTTACAAAACGCACATACATGTTTTATTTATTTTTATTTATTTTAAATACAATATCCAACAGGCTAGCTAATTACAGGATAAGGAAAAAGATACACATTTTAAACAAACATGCAATATAAAATATATAACAACAGTAACAGTAATGACAAAATTTACACTTTTTGGGCAAGAAAAAGTAACGGTGAAAATTAGAATATAAATAAAAAAAGGGATTGAACATTGAAAATTAAACATGAAGTTAAACAAACATCCTTCTAATCTATTGAATGCTGCAGTGTAATATGTCAATATTATTTTCAATTTTATTGTAGTTTTTTGAAATCTTCGTGGAGCCGGGGTTTCAATAAAGCTCAAGCGTCTTGCTTCCAATCTAGGCACCCTAAATCTAATACAATCGAGCAGACGGATACAATTAATAATATTGTTTAATAATTTATACAAAAATATAACTGAGTTCTTCATAAGGACATCCAACAGCCGGCTACACATCGTCCAGTCTCCGAGAGAAAATACCGCCGTGCACTCCCCTGAATTCATCACTGAAAATAATCGAATAATAGATTTTTCTCGGTTAAAATAACCGATTAATCGAATAACCCAAAAAAAATTGATTAATCAGAAAAAATATCGATTAATCGAGAAGTTGATTATTTTCAATAATAGATAATCAATTGGGAAAATCGCTCAGTTCTACTGAACAATATTTATCAGCTGTTTTATACCTTGTCCTGGTGTCAAAATAGTCCAGAAACAACCTAAACATCTGTGCTACAATTTACACTCAATAAACAAGAAAATTCGGACCTTTAGTCTCCTCAGGCGGTAAAGGACTAATACGACATAAAATAAAAATCTTGAAATTCTCAAAAGAGCACGACGAAACATTGCAGCACAGGAAATATGCATTTATCCGTTATTTACTTTCCGCTATCATTTATCAGGCTCATTGTTATTCTGCGTGTTCCGGTCTCGCGGAGAGAATATGGTGAATTAATTGGGTGTGTTATGCGGCGAGACTTGTGGGAGTTTATTGAATGCCACGTCACAAATTGGCGGAATAATTAATAGCGTTGCAAAGGCCGCGCGTTCCGGCGTCTCTTGGCGTGCGTGTTTGTTGTAGTCGACGGGAATTTTAATACCACAAGGGTGCATTTACTAATAGTCCAGTATCTGGAGGATCATACCTAAGGAAAATTAGAAAGCAGGCCAATTTTAGCTTTCTTGAACTAGCCAACGTTTACATTGCTATATTTTGCTTACTTTCTTAAAAAATGCGGTAATTTATGTTTCGTCAATATCTGTCATAATATTCTGTAAACGATTTTTTATGTTGTAAAAAGAAAGTAGATGCTATATGAAGGCACACACATGGTTGATTTATTTTTTTTAGTAAGTTGATTTTTTAATATTTTAATACGTATTTTCTCGCAACCAAAAGCCGGCAACTTAGACTATGAAAACAAGAGAGGCCCAACTATTTACATTTAACACGGGATCATACATTGAATTTTTTCTCTCTCCACTACATCGATAGGTGTATGTTGTCACGTTTTAAAAATTGTCAAATATTCTAAGCCAAGCATTTTCATAACACAGTTATATGTATATCAAAAAACTACACGCAATAATTAACCTTAAGCTATAAAACATTGTTTTATTGTCTAAGAAATTAACTAAGGTCTTTAAAAAATGACAAAAATTTAATAACAAAAATATTACCAAATAGAACTGGTAACGACGCAACGCCAAATTTACGTCCCTTACGAATAGTTTTACATCTATACATTCATAGTAATTATCACAGCACTCTTGTTTTATAGTCTAATCACAAAACAGACGCTGCATTGTTGTCATTTTTGTTACCGCGTTTGATTGTTGTTCTTTATATATTTTTTTAGTTTTTTAATGATTTTGTAAATTCTTGTAGTACTTAAATAAATGAAAAATTATGGCGAGGAAGTGTCTAGTTTGTAGAAATAAAGACTATTTAAGTCCGGAAGTATCATATCACAAGTTAAGTCTTGACATAATTAAGGTTAGATATCAGTGGTGTCCGAACTGTAAGGCCTTAGCATTTACACATGAATTTGATATTTAAGCCATTCGAGTATGATAATTGGCATGGAAAACAAGAAAAAAAATGGGTACTAGTTGAACAAAAACAAATATTTTGCCAATTTTGGATTGGATTGTATATAACGTAAACATTAAAATACATACTAGCTCTCCAAATGATTAAATGCGTTATTTACAATATAAATATATTATTTTGGATGTGAATAAGTTCTATCTATCTAAATATACTATTTTGGATGTGAATAAGTTCTATACTTCTAAGGCCAAATGCTTTTATTTAAAAACAACCCTATTTTTGCGGATTTTTAAAATGCCTCTTGGTTATAAAACACTTTGTTTAAATCATATTGTGATTTTAATCTCCAGATACCTACGAGGAAGTAGCTCACGTTATTCCTCCACATATCAAATTCCAAAATACTTAGTTCCTCGGGTTTTATCTAATATATAAGTAAAACATAGTACAATTCCTACCTAACCTTTTTAGTATATGAAAGCTTATAAAAAATTATTTTATGAGTCCTCTTAATTTTGTTATACATCAATACTATTAAGTTTCAAAATTTTAATGTATTTCTGACATATTCTTTGTTTTTTTAATTACTCATGCATATACAATGCAAATTATCAATATGTATAAGTAAATGAAGTGTTTGGCAATAACCAGGCAAGAACACAAACAAATATATTACATTTTTATCGAACTTTTTAGTATATAGCCAAGTGCCTAATATATTCAAATTAAAGTTAGTAAAGTAGTTATAGAGATATAGTTATAGTAGGGCAGCTGAGAAGTTTTCTAGGGTGTTCCATAAAACTAATAGTATTTTTTACTAAAAGTCCTAAGTGAATATATATATATATATATATATATATATATATATATATATATATATATATATATATATGTATGTCTGTTGGGCTAATAAATAAATAATATTGTATTTTCATTTAATACTTCTTTAAAAGGGTTTCGGAGTAGTTGTTTTTGTGATTCAATATGCTTCAGTAAGAGCGACAGTGTTTGACTAAAATGGAATGCTGTGACAGAACATGTTCCAAACAAGGATCATTTTCTTGTTATGACGTTGGTGTAAGTGGAATGAAAACATACTATCATATATATATATATATATATATATATATATATATATATATATATACATATGTATGTCTGTTGGGCTAATAAATAAATAATATTGTATTTTCAGCTTCTTTAAAAGGGTTTCGTCATATGCTTCAGTCAACAGTGTCAATGGTACAGACTTCTAGTATACGTATCTGGTCAGTTCCTAGTAAAACTATTATTATCATTCTGTTACCGAAAGCAACAACTGCTTGCAATATTTAACACTAAACTAACTGAAAATTCATAAAAGAATATAAAAACCTTTTAACATTTTGCATCATTGTTTAACAGATCGGTAAATTTCCTTTTACCCGAAACTTTCCTCGTTACGGATTCCACACACACACACACACACACACACACATACACACACACATATATATATATATATATATATATATATATATATATATATATATATATATATATATATATATATATATATATATATATATATATATATATATATATATATATATATATATATATATATATATATATATATATATATATATATATATATATATATATATATATATATATATATATATATATATATATATATATATATATATATATATATATATATATATATATATATATATATATATATATATATATATATATATATATATATATATATATATATATATATATATATATATATATATATATATATATATATATATATATATATATATATATATATATATATATATATATATATATATATATATATATATATATATATATATATATATATATATATATATATATATATATATATATATATATATATATATATATATATATATATATATATATATATATATATATATATATATATATATATATATATATATATATATATATATATATATATATATATATATATATATATATATATATATATATATATATATATATATATATATATATATATATATATATATATATATATATATATATATATATATATATATATATATATATATATATATATATATATATATATATATATATATATATATATATATATATATATATATATATATATATATATATATATATATATATACCATAGTTTATATATTCATATAGCTATTTTGTAATAAATTAACACATTATATAATTATTATATATATATATATATATATTTTTTTAATATATATATATATATATATATATATATATATATATATATATATATATATATATATATATATATATATATATATATATATATATATATATATATATATATATTATATCTAGTTTATATATTCATATTATATATATATATATATATATATATATATATATATATATATATATATATATATATATATATATATATATATATATATATATATATATATATATATATATATATATATATATATATATATATATATATATATATATATATATATATATATATATATATATATATATATATATATATATATATATATATATATATATATATATATATATATATATATATATATATATATATATATATATATATATATACCATAGTTTATATATTATATATAGTTTATATATTCATATAGCTATTTTGTAATAAATTAACACATTATATAATTATTAATAATATGTCTTAATTTTTTTAATTACGTTAAATTCTGTTAAAAGGACTTATTTTTGAACCCAAGTACCCAAGTCTTCCTTATAAGAAATTACAAATACAATGTGTGCAGTGGAATTTGTTAAGAGGGATGTTCCGGACAAAGAACAATGTTCTAATTTTTTAAAATGTATTTTTCTAACATACATACATACATACATACTTACGAACATACAAACATACATACTATTTCTAGATTTTTGTTTTATTTATCGGTATTATTTTAAGATAAAAAAATCAGTTATGATATCTATTATTTTCCTCTATAAAAAAAGATTTTTTTGTAGGAAATGGAATTTTACTGACTTTTTAAACATTAAATTACGCCGCCATTTTGTTTCGTCATATAGGATATACCAAAATTTACAGGTTCATCCCTTTATCGATTCTAATTTTGGCTCCTCACCAAAATTTTATCAGTTTATTCCTAGGTCACACTTGATTTTTTTTTTGATTAGGCCGCCAATTTGTTCAGTCAGATTGGATTTTCACAAAAATATTACCATGTCATCCCCAAATGACAAAATTTGAAGTCAATCGGTCAAACATACCGACGGATTTGAGAATTTTACCATTCCTGAAACGTGAAGATCTGCAAAAAATCTCGAAGGGTTACAAGGAAAGCGAAAAGAAACCGCAAAATATATTGTATCACCTGCTTTCTGATTTTGAACCTCCCAGTGCGAATTTCTGACTACGCGTCGGACAGATACTTAAAATTGGCAAAAACGCATTAAATTGCTTGCTATAAACATATATTAAATTAAAGAGAAACGAGCCGCTGCTGGTTCAGTCTACAGTGAGAGCCAACAGGGTTAACACTTTTGGGACTGGCGACGCAGAGGAAGATTATATGTTTTCTTTCGCACCCATAGCACGCAAAAAACAATAATAGTTCCAACTTTCGAAACTGTTTATAAATGAAATGTTGGGTCTATCCTTTGTTTTATAGTCTAAGGCCGGCAACATCACGCATATGACGTCAGAAACCATAATGCTTCGAAACTGATGAAAATCGAGAACGACTATTTTCCGAAATTCCAATTTATGTCGAAACCGACAAAAAAAATTAACTCAATTTGAATTTACTAGTTAAGCCTGGATCACAATGTATATTTTGTAAACATTTAATATAAAAGCCAAGCAGCAAAAACGAAATTTTAAAAATAAGCAGTTATTTTTAACATCAATTGTGTATGACCGAAACCGGTGGCAGTTCGTGATCTCAAAATGTGACAGTGCTGTGGCTGCAGTTTATGTCGAAAATATAATATATAATTTATCTAATTTAAATTACTCACCTGTTGGCATTATTGATGATCTTTCAATATACAATATGCCTCGAAATAACAAAGTAAATATAAAATTTAAAAAATAATAAAACCCTTACTTCTTAGAAATGTCCTTATCCCTCTCCGAGTACAAAATTTTCTCTCCGGTTCTACAGTCTTCATCGGCCTAGTAACAGATACTTTTAACAATTTAATTGTTTCTTGAAAAATTCCCTCATTATTATTGTCAACTAAAAAATTGTGTAGTACTGATGTACAAGATGAATAATTTCTATATTCGTTACTGGATTACAAAAGTGAAGAAAGTGTTCATATTATCTAAAAGAGACCTGGTAATGAACAAATTAAAAAATATATACACAAAGTCTAGGTCTCAGTCGAAAATAAGTTTATAAATTAAGAATAGCTTACATGTTTCGCCCTAACGGGCATCATCAGACCTAAAATGATGAAACTTTACAATAAACAAAACACATTTTACAAAGTACATAAAACAAACATAACCAAACAAAGAAACAATAAAATACGAAACAAGGCTACGCTTGAATGACCAATCAGGGACGTCTATGTAAATTTATTTGTTAAGAGGCGATAGGTCAAAACGAGAAAAAAGAGATTGTTTAGGATCAGCTTGACTAACTGTCGTAAAGTACATGCTACATAAATAAAAAGAAGAAGAATTAGTTAGGGCGAAACATGTAACCTGTTCTTAATTTATAAACTTATTTTCGACTGAGAACCAGACTTTGTGTATATTTTTTTAATTTGTTCATTACCAGGTCTCTTTGAGATAATATAGACACTTTCTTCACTTTTGAAAATGCCAGTCAGGTTAAATTAGTCCATTTTTATAAGAAGAACCTAATTACACGGAAAAGTCTCCTGCTGAAAATTTGGTTTCTTCAAGAATGTTTAAGATTCCATTTGACACCGAAATTTGTTTCCTTAAAATGCAATGTCAAATCAAGATCATCGCAAACAGCTCTAAAACTTGCCAAATCCACCTGGCTTAAAGAAGAAATAAATGCTCATTACAGAATTCTCAATTCAGTGCATTCCAGGCTAAAATATTTGTACTTAACTTTAACACATTTGTTCTCTTTTGTGGAGTTTACTATTTTTGATTGTGGCTTCAGGGACGAGGTTAATGTTTTTTCGACCAATACTTATCAGAGACTAAAGAATAAACTAGTGAGATTAAAGCAACAACAGAGAGACTATGTAAGGATAAAGAACGCTAATAAGTATCGAGGGCAGATTCTTGAACTTGACTCAGTCCAGGGGAAGAACAAATATTGAGTTATAATCTTAAGTACAATTTTTCGAATAATATTTCTATTAAAGACAAAGAAACTTTGGACGTAGAGGCTGAAAATATTCATTCTAAGGGCAAAAATAATAACTTTCTTAAACTCTAATAGTGAGGTTAACAATAAAAACAAAAATTTAAAGAAAGTTCAACTTAACAGTTTGAAGGCAACAATAAGAGCTAATGATTTTTTGATTACTAAGGCTGATAAAGGCTCCTGTCTTGTTATAATAAAAAGGTTTAATTACATTGAAAAGTATTAGAGTTTTTAAATACCGATGAGTTTCAATCTTTGTCAAGGGATCCCACTAATTCCTTTTTTTACTAAAGTGAAACAAGTCCTGGATAAGACTCTTCTTACGCTTAAATATTTTAACATAATAAAAAAAAAAGGTTTATCCAATGAACTTCACAACACCACTGTTATATGGTTTGCCAAAAATTCACGAGGAGGGTACTTCAATTAGACCAGTGGTTTCTTTCATAAAATCGCCCTGTTATCAACTTTCTTTTTGGCTAAATACTATTCTAAGAAAGGTCACTGAGTTTGAGAGTGAATATTCCACCAAAAATTCCATAGATTTCGCCAACTACTTAAAAAACATATCCTTACCACCAAATGCTAGACTCGTCTCTTTAGATGTTAAAAACCTTTTCCCTAGTATTCAATCAACTGAACGCATTTAAGTGAATAATTATTAAAAAACAACAAAAACTTACCGGCTGCCTTAATATCTGATCTCCTTCTATTGCTAAAAACTGTGCTAGAACAAAACTTTTTTAAATTTAATAATAGATATTTTCGACAACGCTCTGGCTTGGCAATGGTTTTTTGTGAACAATTTAGAAAAGAAAATAATGTATAGCTCGTTTTCAGAACATCTGATAAGCTATAAAAGACACGTGGATGATATTTGTATTGTTTGCAAAAGTAGTCAGTTTACATCTAACTCACCATTTTCTCACAAATTTGCAGATTTAATTCGTTTTTGAACAGACTTTGTAAATTACCACTATCCCAAGCTGCTTTTACTAAAGAATTAGATATAATAAGAGAAATTGCCTTAAACAATGGTTTCCCAACGAAAACATTCAACAAACTTTTATATAAATGTATGAACAAATACAAACTCTCTTATAACATAATACATAATAATCTAATTAATACAAACAAATTCAGAGTTTTAGGATATTTTGGAAATATATCTCTACATTTAGCTAAATTTTTTAAGTCATTTAATATCTCTATATCATTTAAAACAAACAATACTTTAAAACAACACATAGTTAGAATCAAAGACAAAAAGGATAATCTTGAGAAATCTGGCGTTTATTTCTTTCATTGTGGAGAGTGTCCTGCTGTTTACGTGGGACAATCGGGTAGAAAAATTTCGACAAGGATCCAGGAACACCTCAGCTTGGTTACAAAACATCAAAATACAGATATTTCTAATACAAAATCTGCGT
The DNA here is from genome assembly GCA_030620095.1 of Kuschelorhynchus macadamiae. Classification (NCBI taxonomy): domain Eukaryota; kingdom Metazoa; phylum Arthropoda; class Insecta; order Coleoptera; family Curculionidae; genus Kuschelorhynchus; species Kuschelorhynchus macadamiae. The sequence continues at coordinate 301,653 of JAUTXW010005312.1, forward strand.
TTGAGAATCATTTGTTATCCTCAAAACATCGTTTTTCCATATCTGAAAATGTAAATATAATTCACGAATGCGATAAAGGTAAGAAGTTGGATCTTTTGGAAAAGATGGAAATAACAAAAACCAAAAAGAGCCCCATCCTTACCTGCCTTAATGAAGTGTTTAATTTTGAGCCTCATTTGATTTTTAACAATATTTCAAAAGAATAACTATATATTTTTATTTTGCATAACCTTCAAGCTTTTTCTGTCATTTTCACTAATTCTTCTTCTTTATATAAATGTAGCATGTACTTTACGACAGTTAGTCCTGAACAATCTCTTCTTTTTTCGTTTTGACCTATCTCCTCTCATCAAATAAATTTACATCGATGTCTCCGATTGGTCATTCAAGCGAAACCTTGTTTCGTATTTTATTGTTTGTTTGGTTATGTTTGTTTTATATACTTTGTAAAATGTGTTTTGTTTATGGTAAAGTTATATATTATTTAATTGTATTTTCCGTTGTATTGTATATTTATTTTAAGTCTGATGATGCCCGTTAGGGTGAAACATGTAACCTCTTCTTAATTTATTTTCGACTGAGACCTAGAATTTGTGTATATATTTTTTAATTTGTGGATTACAAAACACTGAGTTCCGTTTTTTTCAATCATCATGAGGAAACGATTTGTCGCATCATTCAAATCTTTCAAAAACTGATAAATTTGCTGCTTTTAACTGATCAAGATATTAAAAACGGTTCCCTGCAACATTAGTTATGACATCGCAAATTTCAAGTGCTGACGCTCTCCAAATTTCTTCTTTTGCGAGATAGGTTTTCAATGACAGGCGATGCGGCTTCCGCTATCAAATGTTCACAGCAGATTTTCTTACCTTCGTAATCCACAAATGGAACAAGTCGACATATCCAAAGCATTGATCAAAACCGGCACGACACACTTCTTAACAAACTTCCTACCTATGATCTTCCTCCAAAGCTTTGTACTTGGATTGCCAGTTTTCTTTCCAATAGAAATATTTCTGTAGTGATTGATGGCCATTCTCCTGACTTTCATAAAATTAACGCAGGCGTTCCACAGGGTTCAGTGTTGGCACCTACCCTATTCCTTATACACATCAATTTGGTCCGATTTCTTCTACCAGTAATACTATTCACAGCTATGTTGATAATAATACATTCCATTCCAAGATACAAGTTCCCAAACCTGTTTCCAAGACTGAAATTGATGATATGTATAACCGAAGATCTCATTAAAATCGTAGAATGAGAAGCAAAACATTCTGTCCAGTTTAAGGCCACTAAGACACAATGATGTTTACTATTTCACAAATTATCACCCAATAACCACTCCATTTAAATGAACGAGCATATGCTTGAAGTCAGATATTCCTTTAGCCTAGTTAGTATCCCTTTTCAGAAAGATCTTCGTTAACATGATCACAACATTTCAATTGTCACATCCACCTCTAAGAAATTGGGGTTCCTTTTCCTTTTTCCTTTCAAAAATATTTTTCTTCTGCCAACTCGTATACCCTTTACACTTCGCAAATCAGACCCAGCCTTGAGTAGTTCTGGTATATAGCGGGAGCAGCCTCTCTTTCAATTCTAAACATCCCTGACTCTGTCCAGAGAAGACCTATTTGCCTGATTAATGATCCAAATATCACAAGGAATCACTAAAGCATTGTCGAATTGTGGGCCATCTATCTCTGGTTTACAGATAGTACTACGCATTCTATTCTGATGAATTACACAGGGTAACAAAATGAAAACAAAAATTGGTGCCGGAAATCTAACATCTGATTTTAGATGTTTTTAATGTGCTGATTCCAAAAATGCCACCAGATTCTTTCTATCAGCTCTAGTTTTTGAGATACAAGTTACAGGTTAATTGATATTTTTTTCTGATAAACGACAACAAAAAAAGAGATAAATATGTACTTAATCGTCAAAATAGAAATTTCCCAGAATCTAATTAATCAAATGGATACCCAATGTTTCTATACTCGGAACTACTCAATACACTGCTCTTAATTACTTTTATACCTGTAATTGCCTATGAACCGATCCTTCTATACCTGCTTGGCTGTACTCGATTTAGTATGTTACTGAGTTTTCCCAAGTAAAGTTGTGCTATCATTTTGTGTAAATTTTGGTTGTTTCGTAGTATCAAGACACTAAACTGAAACAATGGCATCCACAAGCAGACGTACCTGTGTAAATCATCCCGATGTTTTTTGTTATGTGTGTGGTGAATACACTTTGAAAGAGAGCAGAAAAACGATTTCTGACTTTGTGAAATATATTCTGGCGTTCATTTAGAAGATCAAGATAAATCTTGGGCCCCACATTTCATATGTAAAACATGTGTTGAACATTTGCGACAGTGGACAGCTGGAAAGAGGAAGTGCCTAAAGTTTGGTGTACCAATGGTTTGGAAAGAACCGCGAAACTATCATGACGACTGCTATTTTTGTCTCATTAATATTAAAGGCATAAATAGAAACAATGGACACAAATGGACATATCCTGATCTAGATTCTGCAAGAAGGCCTGTAGCGCAATCGGAAGAAATACCCGTTTCCATTCAGCAGTCTACCCGAACTAACAGAAAATGATACAGAAACATCAACGTCTGACGAAGTTCAAAGATCTTATAAGAGACCTGAATCTCTCAAAGGAATCCGCTGAATTACTTGCATCCAGATTAAAAGAAAAAAATCTACTTTGTCCAGGTACTAATATTACATTTTATCGTAAAAGAGATAAGGATCTGCTGCCTTTTTTCGCTCAGGAAAATGACTTGGTATTCTGTAATAATATAAAAGGGCTCTTAGAAAAAATAGGTTTGCCCGAATACACTCCAGATGATGGGCGCCTTTTTATTGACAGTTCAAAACGTAGTTTAAAATGTGTTCCTTTACATAACGGTAACAAATATGGCTCAATTCCTATTGGTCATTCTACTACCATGAAGGGAGAATATGAAACAATTGCATTAGTTTTGAGAAAAATTGAATACGAAGAACATCAGTGGGCAATTTGTGTTGTTATAAAAATGCTTAACTTCCTCCTTGGACAGCAGAGTGGTTATACAAAATATCTTTGTTTTTTGTGCCTTTGGGACAGCAAAGCTAAAAATGAGCACTGGGTTAACAAAAATTGGCCTTCAAGAGATGTCGTGATTCAAGGAAAACAAAACGTGATCAACGAACCTTTGGTTTCAAGAGAAAAAATCTTACTTCCACCCTTACATATCAAGCTAGGCCTAATAAGCAATTTGTGAAGGCTTTAAATCGAAATGGAAATTGTTTTGGGTATTTGTCACGTAAATTTCCTGGCATTAGCACGGAAAAACTAAAAGCTGGTATATTTGATGGTCCTCAAATAAGGCAACTTGTTAAAGATCCACAATTCACCACATCAATGAACGAGACTGAATCTAACGCTTGGTGTTCATTTGTTCAAGTAGTACAAAATTTTCTTGGCAGTCATAAAGCAGAGAATTACGTAGAATTAGTGGAAACTATGCTAAAATTTTAATATTCTCGGCTGTAACATGAGTATAAAAGTTCACTACCTCGACAGCCACCTAGATCGTTTTCCAGAAATCTTAGGTGATTGTAGTGAAGAACAGGGGGAAAGATTCCATCAGGATATTAAAACTATGGAAGATCGTTATCAAGGACGATGGGATAGCCACATGATGGCGGACTACTGCTGGAGCAAAAGGAAATTTTTATGTGATTAGTGACTAACGTAATTATGTAAATTAAGTTTTTGCAATAAATACTTAAATCCATGTGTCTTTGTTTTTTTAACTGGCAATAGTAATATTATATATTATAACAGTTATAACGTAAAATATATACACAATTTTTTTTAAAACTAGATCTGATAGACAAAATCTGAGAACTTTTTACATTCTGCATCCAAAAATTAGCCAGGAACAGTTAAAAAATCGCAGGCACCAAAATGTGTGTTGGCCTGTCTTATAATCCATTATGCCTTCATTAATCATTCGTACAAGGCAGACACTAGCATCGACCCACATACATCCCTTCACCGCCCAACTGCAAAGACTGGATCTTCCACTTTGTTCGATCCTTTATTCCCAGAGTGTACCAATTATGAAATGTATTACCAGCAAATGCCTTTCCTTCTTCTCCTAATCTGACTTGCAACTTGCAATCTTAAATTTTCCTCTCTTCACTTAAAGCAACCGACCTTGGTCTGTTCATAGACCAAAAAAAAAAGATGCACAAATGCGAAATTCCGGTGTAACCGAAAGGTGGTATTATGTAATGGATCTTTCAAAACTAAGACAAGAAACTGAAAATCATTTTGCTTCAAGTTAAACTGTTTAGATTGTACATGGCACTATGTAGCAAAAATAGATATTTTCAGATATCAATTACTCCAAAATAAATGAACTTACAGATAAAGTGTATTACATAAAAAGTCTAGAATTCATAGCAATCCAAAAATCATATGGGGTGTTTCATTTGAAAAAATGTAATTTTCGTTTACCACATAGACCTTTACATATAAAGTCTGATCATGAAGGTATTTCGTATCTAAATACATATAACTATGACGAATCGGATATATAACATTCATATGAAACGTATTTTTGTAAAGCTAATATTTGAAAAATTAATGGGGGCTACATTTATTTAGATTAAACTAAAGTTCTTATGTAAAACCCACCGTAAAAAATGTTGGTAAATTAGGCAAAATGTTAAGAGCGGCAAAGAGTCTTCGCACATGGCGGCAGAAAAACTGGATCGGGCCTAGTATTTTCGTAATTGCAACACATACAAATTACTATTTGTACTATTCTATAGACACGCCATTGGCATATCAATTCGCTTTAGAAATATTGAAATCTATTTGTATACAAATTAATTTTTAATGGTTTTTTACCCTACTTATACACCATTTGGGGTGTATCAGCCATAAACAACATCTTTATATATAGGTAGAAATATATTTATATAAGAACAAAAAAAGTGAATAACTTCCGTAGATAAATTAATAGGAAGTTTAACAGCCATTCGGACAAATAATTCTGCCTTTGATAAGGTAATTCAGGTATAGGGTTCCAAATCTCATGAACCATTATACCGACAAGCCTTTAAGCATTTTTCATCACCTCTACCGACCCAATTGACGACGTTTCGCCCTTTTGAGGCTCATCAGGCCAATGCAGCCATATGGTAGAGATGATGAAAAATATTCAACGGCAGTTTGACTATATACGATGGAAAGTTAAGGCAGTAAGAAATTACCCCAAAGAGTAAAGAAGCGTCATCTATGGGTATAAGTGTGAGGCTTGTTATTTAAACCTCTAGTAGTAATGTAAAAGTTAAAAACACAAGCGCGATATGCGAAGGCTTTCAATTTTCTGTTTGCCGTGCGATACCAACTATTGTTGGCGAAACGACGGCGCCAAAGGATGAAAATCCATGATATCGGCATTTTAGACCATAGTTTCAATAAGAACAAAAAAGTAGATAACGTCCGTAGATAAATTAATAGAAAGTTTAACGGCCATTCGGACAAATAATTCTGCCTTTGATAAGCTAATTCAGGTATAGGCTGTATTGGCCTGATGAGCCCCAAAAGGGCGAAACGTCGTCAATTGTGCCGGTAGAGGTGATGAAAAATGCTTAAAGGCTTGTCGGTATAATGGTCCATGAGATTTGGACGCTATACCTCAATTGGCTTATCAAAGGCAGAATTATTTGTCCGAATGGCCGTTAAACTTCCTATTATATTTATATAATAATTTATAACAATATTTTTAGTTGTCCACTCTATAAGACCAGGTCTTTCTCGAATTAACATACAATACAATATAATTATCTGTCATTGAAATATGCTATAGACCTATTATTATTGATGTATATATGCAAGAAAATGGCTTCGGAATGATATACTTAGGAGTACAAGAGATCCCATATACAGATTATTCCATATTCCATAAATATTATGTATATAATATAATATATGTATATAATACCTGTATGGTTATTACATACTCGATGGTACGTTAGAAGTATCTGAAGAACGAAAAGGAAAATAAATTTGAAATTTTGACTACGGCGATAGGAGGCTGCGCTCTAGATTTTATAAATCATTTAGCGTTTGCAGTGTTGCCAGATCTACTGGGAACTGGGAACAACTTTGGAATTTTAAATGGGACATCCTGTAGTTTATTTTATTTTTAGATTCTGCGATACAATCCAAGTTTTTTTGTATGGAATACTTTTTAATTTCTCTTACCGTTTCTTAAATAATAGTTATTTTATGTTTTTTTACCAAAATTATGTGGATTAAAACTTCAGTATTTTCGTCTCCAGATGTCAAATCAATGTAAAATTTTAATAATGTTTAGTAAGTCATGTATTTAATTTTAGCAATATAGGATCGCCGACTTTTATACAGAGTGCCCCAAAAATTAACCGCAATTCAGATTTTATAAATCTGATCAAAAGTGACGTTTTTAAAATGGAATACCCTCTATCTCATTTAGGCGTTGAATAGAGTGGACAAATTGATTTTTTTTTCATATAAGGTGTTCCTATACCTATTTTGAACTGCTTTCCATTTATAAGCGATTTTATGAATAATTAGTATTATTAATATTCGACAAATAGACATTAAAGATGTCGATTTATAAACGATTTTATAAATATTTAATATTGATATTCGAGAAATAGACATTAAATATCTAAAACGCTTCGTATTTTATGATGTAATCACAGCTTACGCAATGCCAAACGATTTTGTTTTAATATAAATTGCGCTTCTCAAAAGAATCGATTTTGTCAGTAAATTAAAACTTTTGGAATTTTCACCTAATATGTCAGATATTTAAAGGGCTGACCATTTACATGTAGGCAATCGGTAATAAATGTCATCACATGACAGGTATTATCTCTTTGAGTTTCTAATGGATCAAGTTGTTCAAAAGCGCGCCTCACCCGATTTTCTAGATCTTCTTTTGAATTTACTGGTGTTTATAAACCATCGTAGAATTTCAATTTTGCAGGAGTTAGATTTTCGTCATAAATGTATATTGAATATTGCCTATCCATCAACAAATAAAATACATTAAAACTAAATTTTTGTTGGTAACCTTTTCTTTTATAAACCGTTGAGTTTCTGTAGCCGAAAAATCATTATTTTGACACTTAAAGACTGTGGATTTTGTATCATCAGTCCAAATAATTATTTTCAGAAAATCTGGATACTCCTGTGTACGAATTAATAACATTTCGCAAAGGTCTACACGTTTTGAAGGTTCATCTGGTTGTAAAGTCTGTAATATAAATAGTTTGTAGCCATACATATTATGTTTATGTAAAATTATCCATATTGATGTTCGAGTTATTCCTAAATCAATTTTGACACTTGTTATTGAAGCATGATGATAGGCATGAAAATACGCCAAAACGTTAATTTCATTTTCGTCGTTTTCAGTAATAGGGTGAAATTGAATTCTTGGAGCCCGTATAGTTCCGAAATTTAAAAAGAGAAAATTTCTGGGGTTCATTGGGGGCAAATTCAGAAAAAGAGCATTAAATCTTCTGCAGGTTCTTGCAACAAATCTGTTGACACTCGTCCTGAATATAAAACGAATTTAAAATATCCGCATTTGAATAACTATTATTTTCCATTTGGGCTAACTTAATCTCACATAAACTAAAAAATGAGACATATCATGCCACCATCTTTACGTATTGCAATTGTTACATCATAGCACACTTGGCGTTTTACATATTGAATGTCTTGTAGAATATTTATTCATAAACCCGCTTATAATGCGCAAGCTGTTCAAAATAGGAATTAAAAAAATTCAATTATCCACTCTATTCAACGCTTCAATAATATACGGGGTGTTCCATTAAAAAAAATCACTTTTGATCAAATTTATAAAATCTTAATTGCAGTTAATTTTTAGGACACTCTGTACAAAAGTCGGCGATCCAATGCTGTTAAAATTATAGTACCACATGTTGAATAAATAATATTAAAATTTTGCATTTGTTTGAAATCTGGAGACAGAAATATTGAGGTTTTAATTCACATAGTTTTGGTTTAAAAAAACACAAAATAATTAATATTTAAGAAACGGTGAGAGAAATGAAAAAATATCCTATACAAAAAAGCTTAGATTGTTTCGCAAAATCTAAAAATAAAATACAAGGTGTTCCATTTAAAATTCCAAAGTTGATGTCAGTAAATCTGCCGACACTGCAAACGAGAAATTATTTTTAAAAGATGGAGCTCAGCCTCCTAAGACCGTAGTCAAAATTTCAAATTTATTTTTCTTTTCGTTCTCCAGATACTTCTAACGCACCATCGAGTATGGAATACCCTGTATGAGATTTATTCGAATTATTCACAAACATTCTAAATTTTTCTTTATTGTTTTCCTTTTTGTAGTTCCACCTCTTTCCAAGAAATCATCACCCCAAATGTTCCTCTTTATTTTAATTTCATTGCAGATATAATTTCCCCATGTCCTTGATACAAGCGTAAACATAACTGGCTAAATTATTCGGAAATGTCTGTCTTAATCAACAGTATAGTGTTACGGTAGTTGAATCTATTATTTATTTAATTCTAAAGACCTTAAACGCGTTATTATGTGGAGCAACAAGTGGAAAATAAATTAATAAATACAATGTTCAAAACCAGTGGCATATCCTGGGGGGCAGGGGGTTTAGAGGTTTAAATTCCTCCTTGATGTTGAGAGTTTCGTACATTATTTTTTTTAATCAAAGAAAAATACAGCTATTAAAAAAAGCGATGACCTTTTTTTTAATAGCTAGATTTTTTTCTTCCGGTAGCGTATCTTCATAAAGGCGCACATTAGAATTGTTGTCATCGAGATACAGAAATGAAGATCTTTTTTTAGTTTTCAAATTTATATAGATTTTTTTTACGAGTAATTTGAATTTTAATAAAATAGTCTTAAAATAAAGTTTAAAGTTCTAAACTTATTTTTCAACCCCTCGATTTAGATTAATTTAAACTCAGCTTGGCCCATTAGTTGACTTTAAATTAACCCAGAAAAGATCCAGAAGTTTAAACTTAAATAATTCACATACCCTAAGTGAAATGAAAAAGCATATTTATTGAAGTTATTTGTGCCTTTCTTAGAAACCTAAATAACTGTAAGTAGGCGTAATCTTTTATTTACTACACATCTTCTAACGGATAAATAATGTGTTTAAAATAATATTTTAATGTTTTTTCTAGCAAAAAGGATATTTTTTACGAGCGACTTTTGTGTGTGTATTTTTAATGAAATAGTCTTGAAATAGAGTTAAGGAAAAAAAATCTTAAAGTTCTAAATTTATTTATCAACCACTCGAACTGGAGTAATTTAAAGATAGCTCTTGTTGACTTTTATATAACCGATTGAATAGATAAAGAAGTTTTAAATTTGAATAATCCACAGACCCTTAGGAAAAATTTTTATTGAAGTTAAGGACTTTTAAATCGAAATTTTAACTGCTTTAATAATGTACTAAAATATAAACAATAGTGGAGTGAGTATTATTGTGTCTTTCTTAGATAAATAACTGTAAGTAGGGGTACTCTTTTATTTACACAATGTCTAACTAATAAGTTTTCTGTTTTAAATAATATTACTGGGCAATAAACAAAATGTTTCCGAGGCCAAAATAGATATAGATCTATACTTATTATGATAATATACCTATCTGTCCCAGTATCGGACTGGCCCGCCCGGCTACCTGCCGATCGCCGGGGGCCCCCCGGGCTTTGGGGCCCCGCGAACAATCTAAAACTATAATATAATCTATAATAAGTTCGGAATATTAATTACATTTAAACTTAAAGAAAATCAAAAATTTATTACATATGCGTTATTCTATAAAATACAACAATGAACTAGAACTACAACTATGCAATAATGCTGCTATTGATTTCTGCCGGGGAAGGAAGCGCGAGTTAAGTTTCGCAAACCCTAAATTGACTTTTTAAAAAACAATTTATTTTGAGAACCGAGTTACAAAGATTCTGCCTTAGAACTACTTAACAATATTTTACGAATACAATTTATATTAAAATATATGCTGATGTCTGCAATCGAGTTCTTGTGAAAATAAGTTCTTGTGAATATATACAATTAGTCAGCGTTATGGAACACATAACTCCTCCCGACCTAGAGACGAGCTTACGCAGGTAGCGAGCTTCAGATGACTATCTCTGAATTGGGTGTAGTGTTAGCTTCTTGGTATCTCGGGGTAGGTTTGGGCTTCTTGAATCTTGGGCTAATGATTCTCTTGTAGAGGAAGTACCCAATTCCTATAAGTATTACCAAATACAGTAATAGCGTCCAAAAACTGAATTTGTGGAAGTATACGGGCTGTTGAAGGGCTTCGTTTAATTTTTGGTGTTGAACATCAAGTGCTGTTTGGATTCTTCTTGCTTCGTTGAGATTTAAGGAGCTTAGTTCAAAGTTACTAAACTTTATTGGAACCGACTCCTCGTTCGAATACTTCAGATTTATTTGTGGAATTTCTATGGTTTGAAGTGTATTTTGGGGTCTTGGTACGTCTTTAATAATACGTTGTTTATGTGTATTTCACAGCTTGGGTTCATTTCGAGGATGTAAGTTCCTTTTAGCGGAATATTATCTTTATTCGCACCGCATTGTTGTACTGCTACTACTTGCTTTGGAATTATTAACATCCATTCTTGCCTTTCTAGTTTCTCAATTTTGATATCTTGGATTTCAATTTTCATCTGGTGACATTGAGTTATATTTTGGATAAACTTGAGCATCTGTACTTCGCATGGAGGTTCTTGACCGATGGGCGTAGGGTTGAGTTCATGGCAGAGGTATTCTTCTGTACTGACTTCTTGGCATTGTTGGTTAAATGAGGCATACTTCCGCTCATTGAGGATAAGGTATTTGGATTGAGGGAATATCATTTTGAAGTGATTTGACGAAGGGGTTGGTAAAGGATAGAGGTGGTAGAGTACATAGTTATTGCTTTCTACAATAGGCACTTCTATTATAAAAATTATTTGATTTCTTTTTGAATAACTTTTGATTTGTAATATTTTTTCAAAAATAAGAATATTTTCGAGATTTGGAAGAAATGAGAGTTTACCAGATTTTATTTCCTTTGTTACAATTTCTATCTCATTGAAGAGATCATTGGGATCTAAAATTGAATAATGAAATGTGTTTAATTTAGAAAATGTTATTGTTATTTGTATTTTTTCTAGGATGTAAAGTTCTTGAAAAGATGTTGTTATTTGAGAAATTAGCATATGTATTAAAAAGTAGTGGTTTGTCTCCATTTGTTTTGTTTCTAAGTGTTTAAGGACTTCTTCTATTTGTAGGGTACGCGATTCTAAGATAAGATGGTTATGTGTTAATTTTTTTAAATTTCTTGAAATAGTTTATTAGATTTTTGTATTATGGTTATTTGCCCTTGCATTGCTGATTTTAAATGATTTTCGTTCGCAAATATCGATGAGATTGCCTTATCGTACTTTTCGGCATCGGCTTGATCAAGATTACCTGTTAAAGGTTTTATTATTTATTTAAGCCGTTTACGAGTCCTCTCTTTGTTCTGTTTCTAAATGCTATAGGATTTATCTGTGCTGTTTGTGATTTAATTTTATTTTCGAGAATAGAAGCTAGATTATATGAGTTGTAAAATTCTTTTTTATAGGTTGTTGAGTTCTTTAGGGAGGTTACTATTTTCCTAAAACTAGTTTTTAAAAGTGTATATTCGTCTAATATAGGGGTTATGTCATAGATTTGTACGAATGACCAAAAATCGATTATATTTTGGGAGTTGCCAAGTTTTAGTGGTAATAATCCGGGGTTCTTGTCGAGGTTGTGGAAGGTCACTTCTGCGCTTGTGCTTTCGAAGAGCCTGCAACAACAGGGGTTTTTAGTTCTTTTATGTGAATAGTTTCGAGTTTAATTGTTTGATTTTTGAAATTTCGGATGGACCGAGGAATTTCTTTTCCTTTTTGTCTCGTTTGTTACTTGTTTTATAAACAGTCTGTCCTATTTTAAACTGATGTTGGTTTGGTCCTAGAGTGTTACGTTTTTCGATTACTTTTTCTTTTTGAGTTTGTGAGGTATTTTTTATGTCGTCATAAAGGTGTTTTAGTTTTTCGTTGTGATTCGATACATAATCTGCATAAAAAGTTGTTTTTATTAAGTCGCACGTGTCTCTAGAATTGGTATGTCCAAATGTTATGTCAAAAGGGGTGTATTTGGTTGACGAATGTATGGAATTATTATATGCTATCAGGGCATATTTCATTAATGTTTTTGTGTCTTCCTTTTTGAATCTTTCTCTTAAAATACGTAGGTGTTCTATGATTGTCGAGTGGAAGCGTTCTACGGGGGAATTAGATTCATGATGGAACGGTGTTGTAAAATGTATGTCTATTTTGTGGGCTTTTAGAACTTCTTGTACCGTGTTGTTTTTAAATTCAGAACCGTTGTCCATTATTATTCGTTCGGGTATGCCGTAGAAAGAGAAATAATGTATTAGAGCTGTACAAATTTCAATAGAGGTTTTGCCGGACACAGGCAAGGCTTGTCCTAACTTTGAAAATGTGTCTATAATAGTTAGAAATTCTTGATTGTCGAATTTGAAAACATCTATGGGCAATAACTGGAATGGTTTTCCTACTGTTTCGGTAAGAACTAGAGGCACATACGGAGGTTTACGAGAATATTTTGATGTTTGGCATATTTCGCATTCGTTAATGTATTTGGACACGTCGGATTTCATGCATGGCCAGTAGTAGTTTATTTTGAGTTTTTCAAGGGTTTCAGAAATGCCACGGTGATTACACTTGCCTTCGTATTGGTATTTAATAAGGAGAGTGCGTTCTTCGGGGTCTTTTATTGAATTGACTAATTTAGTGCATTTTATTAGTTTTAAGGCTGTTGCATAAAAATGTCTCATGTATATGCCATTAAATTCGAGATACATAGAATCGTCGTAGAAATATAAATGAAAGGTTTTGTTATCTGAAGTGTATGTTTTTAAGAAGTCTAGTATTAGTCGAGGATTTCCTTTTCCGATTTTTACGTTCCATATATTGTGTTTTTCAAAGGTGTCCCAAGTAACTTCAATTTTGTTGTAGGGATTTTTCGAAATTATTATTTGATTGGGTTTATTATTTATGATTTCGTCCAGGATAGAGATACCGTCATTAATTGTTTTGTTGTTACTACTTGAGTGAGGTGTTTGTAAACTACATTCTGGTATCTGGGGTGGTTGAGATGGACCTATTCTTATGTCTTGTAAAATTTTGATTTTGTTTTCTTTTGGTTTCGGTGTTTCCAAATTTTTTAAAGTTGTAGTAATGTCGGTTAGTGCTAAGTTGTTTGGGTCAAATGATTGGTCTAAAAAGGTGTCTATGTCTCCCGGGTTATTTATTACGCTTTCATTTTCGATCGCATTGATGCATATTCGTGAAAGTGCGTCTGCGTTCGTATTTTGTTTACCTTTTTTATATATTATTTCGTAATCGTATTCCTCGAGTTTTAACCTCCACCTTACAAGTTTACTGTTTGGTTCTTTTAGGTTAAACAGCCAGACTAGAGGACGATGGTCCGTGAAAATTTGAAACTTTCGACCAAATAGATAAGGGCGAAAATATTTACACGCCCATACTATGGCAAGTAGTTCTTTCTCGATGGTAGAGTATTTAGTTTCGGAGTCGTTTAACGTTCTAGAGGCGTAAGCTATTGGTTTGTCATTGGGAACATTTCCTTGAGATAGTACTGCACCTATAGCGAAGTTACTAGCGTCGGTTGTGAGAAAAAATGGTTTTTCGAAATCGGGATATTGGAGGATTGGTGCATTGATGAGCAGTTGTTTGCAGTGATTAAAGGAGTTGACGAAATCAGAGTTATGAATTATTTTTGAATCCTTTTTTAGACAAACAGTCATAGGTTTGGTAATTTTTGCAAAATCTCTGATGAAACGTCTATAATAACCTAATAACCCTAAAAATGATTTTATTTCTTTTTGGGTTTTCGGAATTGGAAAATTTTTTATAGCGGAAATTTTGTCAGGTATGGGTTTGACACCCTCTGTGGTGACTACATGACCTAAATATTGGACTTCTTTTCTTAGAAATTCGGATTTGTTCATTTGAATCTTAAAATTTGATTTTCAAAGTCTGGTGAAAACTTGTCTTAATCGGGTAAGATGTTCCTGTAGGGAAGTGCTAAAAATTACAATATCGTCGAGATATACGAGGCAAATTTCATTTTGAAGACCACGCAGTATATTGTCCATCACCCGTTGGAATGTGGATTGTGCGTTTTTTAGACCGAATGGCATCCTTTTGAATTCATAATGCCCATTTTCAGTAGAAAAAGCTGTTTTTTGAACGTCGTCAGGGTCCATCTCGATCTGATGAAATCCGTTCGCTAGATCTAAGGTTGTGAAGTACTGGCTTCTGCCTAACTTGTCTAGAATATCTGAAATATTAGGGAGAGGATATCTGTCGTCAATAGAGCGTTCATTGAGGCGTCTGTAGTCGATCACAAGCCGCCATTTACGTTTTCCAGAAGCATCTAACTTCTTTGGAACTAGACCAAGGGGAGACTGAATTTTGAATAATACCTTGCTCAATCTTGGAAATTTGTTGTTTGACTTCCTTTCGATGAATTTCAGGGTAACGATAACTTTTTGTAAAAATAGGGGACTCATCTTTTAAGTTAATCTTATGCCTGATCTGATTAGTAAAAGTTAAGGGAACTTTATCACAATAGAATATGTCTCTGAACTCTAAACACAAATTCCGTATTGTTTCTCTTTCTTCAGAGTTGCAATGGTCAAGGCGAAGATTTTTTAGATTGGTTTTTAAAAGAGAATCCTGATACTCGGAAGTATCTTGGTCGGTTTCCGTTTTCTCGAGAAAGTTAATGTGGCACATATCAAGGGGTTCGATATCGACTGGTTCGGCAAAATTTATTTCAACAGGGAAATCGCAAGAATTGGTTATAGATGTTTTAGCGAAATAATTTGAAACATTTACTAAAGCTTTGGGCATTTCGAGATTATTTTCAAATTTTGTATACTCAAGAATCCCTATACCTACTTTCATTTTTACAGGTACTTTTATAATTTGTTGTGTTCTCGCTGGTATGTTTATGTAATAATTTTGAAAGTCTGTTTTGTCAGATTTTTTTTTAGATTTTTCTTAAATTATAGGAATTTCAGCAAAAGGGGTTTTTAATGTCCCTGCTTTTATATTAATACTGAAAAAATCAAATAGATAAAATTTATGAAAGCCATTTGTGTTGAAAATATTGAAAAAGGGAATATTAGCAACTTCATCGTGATTAGACATAGCATGTGCCGTCTGAATATTAAAGTTTCCTGTTTTATAAATTTTTTGTAAAATTTATGAGCAATATCAGGATTTATCAAACTTCTAGAAATACCTGTATCTATTAAAAAATATGCTTCGATTTCCGGAACAAAAATATATGGAAGGTCTGACCTCATGTTATTAAGAAATATTATGTCGGGTTGTTGTCTTGATGAACAAGCGAAAAATTTTCCTCGTAATTATTGTCATTAGAATTAAAACCAGGTGAATGGTCCGTCGAGTATGTGTCAGCGTATGTGGTGTCATATGGGCATGGATATGTATTATCTGCACCATAGTAATTTTGACTTATTTCGTAGTTATTTGAAAAATAATTTTGGCTATCTTCGTATGTCGCGTAGTCTGTTAGTTCTTTAATTTCTTCAGGGTTTTCATTAGAGTTTGAAGGATTAGTTATTTGTTGAGCGTATAATTCTTGAAATGTAAATTTGGGTTTTGGTTTATTTAACACAGTATTGCCTGAACTAGTGCCCATAGGAGTAACCTTATTTAATTCAGTTTGTTTCTAGTTTCGAATTATCGCGCTTGATTTTGGGAATGAGGAAAGTTGATTTTGTGGTTGTCTGTTGTTGGCAAATGGGAATCCAAAGTTTTGATTTTGAAATTGTTGTCCTGGTTGGAAGGGCCTAGGTGGAAAGTTACTTGTTGGCATTGGTTGAAATGGTCTAGGCGTAAAGTTGTTTATCATAGGTGTTGTTTGAAAAGGCCTAGGTGGAAAATTGTTTGGGGGTAACATGGGTCTAGGTAAAAGTGAAAAATTTGGTTGGGGGTATATATTTTGTGGTCTCGATTGAACGCTTGAATTTGGATTTCTTATATTAGGCAAATTTGTATTATAATTGGTTTTAAAATTAGAATTCGTTGTGTAGTTTCTACCTGAGCTAAACTGAATAAAATTTTCTTCTTCAGTTGTAAATGCTAAGGCCTCTTCGAGATTTTGAGGATTTTTAAGTCTAACTACTAATTGCATATGGTAAGGGAGGCCTTCTAAAAATGTTTTTAAGGCAAAGTCGTCATAATGGGCTATTTTAATTCTTTTTTCTGTATCGTCAACTATAAAAGTACTTAATTTTGCAAATAAAAGACTCCTAGCATCTTGTATTCGCATGCCGAAATTTAAAGGAGATTCATTTTTCTGTGGTTTTATAGAAATTAAATCTTGTATGAGGCAATCAATGCCTCTTTGATCAAAGAATGTTAAATTTAATGTGTTTTTAATTAGATTCCAAGAGTTAAGTTCAGATCTAGATCCAATTAAATCGGCTGCTCTACCTCGTAATTTACTTAATATAGTATCTAAAAGTATTACATTTATAGGGTCGTCAAGATTTGTAGAATTTTGAAAATTTTTTAAAAAGTTTTCACATGAACAGATAAATCTTTGAGGCAATTTAGTATTACCGTCAGAGACAGGAATGTTCTCGGCTTGGTATCTTATAAGCAGAATATCGTGACTTATGTTTCTGTTGGTGTAGATGTTTCGAAAACTAAATTATTTTCAAGAACTGTCGAATAAGTTTCGTCGATCGAGCTTACACTTAATTGAGACAAATTTGTGATTATTTCGTCAATGTCAGACATAAAAAGAAATGTACATGTATAAAAATAAAATAAAATGCCTATGTAAAACTAGGAAAAATGGGAAATTGTGAAGGAAATGAGCACTTACAATAGTATTCCAGCGAAGATTAACTGCATTGTTTTTTCTTGGCTGCCTTTTCTTAAACTACTGCCTTGAGGATCCCGATGTGAGGTGTCCCAGGCGTCTTAATTCTAGGTTCCCAGAGGTTTGGTCGATGTTGGACTTCTCTCTGGTAGGTTCTCGAGGGCTGCAAACTTCTTTTTTTTTTCTATTTTCTGGTTCTTGATCGACGAACTGTTGAAACAGACCGGATTAGCGATGTATGTCTTTTCCGTTCGATCAAAATCCGTGCCCGATTGCGCCAGTTAAGTTTCGCAAACCCGAAATTGACTTTTTTAAAAAACAATTTATTTTGAGAACCGAGTTACAAAGATTCTGCCTTATAACTACTTAACAATATTTTACGAATACAATTTATATTAAAATATATGCTGATGTCTGCAATCGAGTTCTTGTGAATATATACAATTAGTCAGCGTTATGGAACACATAACTCGCGTACTTACTATCGACCAACATTGTCACTGTATTGGCGAAGCTCATATGCCGTGTAGGGTGGTAAAAAAATAACAGCAAAAAATAGTTTGATTTTGATTTTGATTTTGTATTGTGTTTTGTTTCAATGTGAAAATAAAAGGAGGTATTCATTCTATAATTAACTCGTAATCTGCTGTTTGTGGCTTCTTTCATAAAACTAATAAACTTCTAGGAATTTATAATTCGTTACAGAAATTATCTAAAAATATCATTTTTATTGTGGGTTTAATATTTGACAAACTTTGTAAAATTGAAGATCATAAAACATGAAAATACATGTATAAAAGCATAATAAAATGTTTTGATATAAGTTACACTTATTTTAGAATTTTAGCTTGAAAAGAAATTAAAAAAATATTTTAGTATTTTTGATTTTCAAGATAAAATTCTAACCTAAAAGAATTACTATGCTTTTGTACTTATATTCCCATATTCTGTAATTTTGCATTGTCAAAACTATATTTTTTTATGTGTAGGTTAACTCTCAAACGTCTCGTTACCAAAAATAATATTTCTTCAACTTTAATCTGCAATAACATTTTCCTAGAAATCAACGATGAAAAATTTTCCGATTTATTAGGAATTTTTCAGGTACACGGTCTATACAGTGTGTTTCTGTTTAGGCTTAGTATCATATTTTTTTTAATTTTAAGTGTTGTTTAATTGTTCTTAGCATCCTAAATACATTTGTTGATTCAAAAATATGTTTCAGAAAAAAACGGGTTTTAAAAATTTTGAGTACATTTGAGAGTCCCATTATAAATTTAGCCGTTATTTACGCTTTTCTGTTTTAAGTTTTTTTAAGATTAACTTCCGGTTTAACATCGTCAGATTTTACATGTTGACGTTGTAATTTATTTTTTTTAAGTTTGTTAATTGTCCACTCGAACATACTCAAAATGTCATATTATGTTTTAGGATTTTAACAATAATATATAGAGTATAAAAAGTAGATACCCATCGTAATAAAGAGTATAAAACGTTGATACCCATCGTAATAAAGAGTATAAAACGTTGATCCCTATCGTAAGAACTGGGAAAAGAATAATTATAAAATTATATAAAAAATTAGATGAAAGACATAAAAACTTTTGTTTTTAGATGCTAGTGCAACGCCATCTAGCAACAGTGATGCACCTGCAGCAATGTTTAATTCAGTAACCATCAACCAGCTCGAAATTTGATTCAATGGAAGACACGGACTCTGAATCTAATACTGATGATTCCGATTTAAATGAATCAGAACACCATACAAATCTTAGTGATTTTGTTTGTCCCAACTTGCACGATTAAATTTTTTCTAGTTGAAGGTAAATGTCTATCTTTTGACCCTAGTAAATTATATTGTTGTTGGTTGCCAATTGGAGATAGAATTCATAGAAAGTGGCTTTCTCAGTCTCTGGAACTCAACAAATTATTTTGTAAAAGCTGTATGGTCTTCAGAGATATAAATAACCGGGTTTCGCCTTTCGTCATAGGGCATCCTTTTTCCGGAAAACATTCTTAGAAAGCCGTTCAAGAACACGAAAATTCATTGAATCATAAAAATTCTATGACTGCGGCATTGCAAAGCTGTCACGGAGCTGATATTGTTACATTAATAAATACAAATTTGAGTACTGAACGTTCCAAAAAATAAATAATCGTCGATTAGTTATCAAACGTTTAATAGAGATTATATTATTTATTGACAGACAGGGTTTAGCCTACAGTGGAAAAGAAGAAGTTGCTTATACGTTAAATACCCAGGCAAATCATGGAAATTTTTTAAAGCTGGTAAATTGTTACAGAGTATGACGTTGTATTGCAAAAACATGTACAAAAATCTGTGGAAGAGAGCAAAAAAAGAAAAATGCTCAAGACAAAGGGGAGAGGAGCTTTAGTAACGTTTCTGTCTAAATCATTTGTTAATAAACATATAGCAGTAATTGGTTCTACTGGACAAATGGCACAATGGTTGATAGCACTCAAAATGTGTCAGTAATGGATCAATTTGCATTTTGCGTGCGCTGTGTCATATAGATGATCAGGTATATGAAAGGTTATTGGATTTGCCTAAAATGTATGTTGAAATATAAAAGACAAAAAAGAGTATTTTCTTTTTTTTTCCATTTCACATGCGGCAGGCGCTGGACAGGGCGGGGGGGGGGGGTTCCCGGGCTCCTTTAAGTCTTTACATTTTAATTAAAACTCGCTTTGATACACTTAACATTCTGCTTTCTAACATCATTGCTTGTTCTTTTGATGGAGCCAGTAACATGATCGGAGGCAGCGTATCATGGGCTACAGGCATACTTAAAACAAGAGAATCCATCACTTATATACACTCATTGCATGGCCCATACACTGATTTTGGTTATAAGTGACTCGACTGGAAATTGTGTTCTAGCTCAAAATCTCTTTGGTCTCAGGAGGAAGAAGCGCGTATTTTAGATGCTGTAACTTAATATAGCGTACTAAAAGATAACTGATTATTTACTAATTTCAATATTATAGGTTCAAAAAAGGAACCTAGATCATCTCTTAGGGCAAATGAAGATGATTTGGAAACACCACACATGAGAATTTGGCGAACTCTTAGATCGCATGGGTACAAGCCATTCAAAATTCACGTGAGTCAAACTGTGAGACCTGGTGATTCTGAAAGGCCTCTAAAATTTTGTCGTTGGATGCAAAATAAATTAGAAGCAGATGGTGATTTTTGAATAAAATAATTTGGACGGATGAGTGCACTTTTTCCATGTCCGGCATATTTAACCGGCACAATGAACATTATTGGTCTGTGAATAATCCGAGACAAAATCAGCAAGTGACACCTCAAGGAAGGGAATCGTTTAGTGCATGAGTGGGAATGTGGTGTAACAAAATCATTGGCCCATTTTATTTGGACGTTCACCTTACATCTCCAAAATATATAGATTTGATAGAGCAAGAAATAATGGATGCCTTATCGAACGAACCATTGGAAGTATTAAGAAATTTAAGGTGGCAACAAGATGGTGCTCCTCCCCATAATGGAAAAGAAGTGACAGAGATTCTCAATCTTATATTTCCTGGTAAATGGATTGGGAATCAAGGTGTTGTACGCCGGCCAGCAAGAAGCCCGGACTTAAACCCCTTAGATTACTATCTCTGGGGTTTTTTGCAAAATCGATTATATCGGAATTTGCCCAAAAATATCGAAGTACTGCGTTATAATTTAGTGAGAGAAATAAGAGCTATCGAGCAAGAACCATCTTTGGTTTTTTTCGAATATCTTCGGAAGTATTCGGAATTTCCAAACTTTTAGGGCGGCATTTTGATTGGCATGAAACTGCGCAGCTTTGGCCTAATTTAACCGACTTTGTATCTCTTATTTATTAGATCCCGAGATCCCATTGATACGCCTCGAATTTGGGAAACCCTGTGCAGGGTTTTTACTTATATTTTCAATAGGGTCTACAGGCTTTATTATAAAAAAATTAAAAAAATGTCGAAAACAAAAGATTTTGGTTTATACTATTTATAATCAACAAGAAGAGACTCATTTAATAAAATGATATTATACAGGATGTTCTATATAAAATAACAAAGTCTATAAGGACTTCTTAACATAAGTAAGATTTCAGTTTGGACATATCGTAGTAACTCTTCTCATTAACGAAAATATTCCTTCTGAATGACTTACAGAAAATTAATTATCAGTTTCATCTGTCCAGCAGTTTAGTTACTGCAGTTACGACACTCTCACAACTTTTAGTGACCCATTTTTTAAGATCAATTTTGTCTTCTATATTGAATCTAGTTGCTCATTAGTTACAAAATAACTATCAAATTATTTCACTCATTTATCGATATAATTTGTGTGATGTCACGCTGTAAATTCAAACTTATGGTTTCATTTTCCAATAAGCGTTCCCAAATTTGACAGCTCGGCACCCAACAATTTGATTAAGAGCAGCAACCCATATAAAAGAATTCACAAGCGTAAAAGAAACAAAAAGGAGGGCGTAAAACATAATAACTGGATTAGGGAATTCAGATCGAGGGGAGTGTCTGACGGATGATTTAATATTTCATATAAAGATAAAAAGCATTTCACAGATTCTGCTTCGCCGTGAATTTTAAACTGGAATCCCGTATACGAGTAGGCCTAAAATGTATAAAGACATTGAAATATAAAACGACAAAAAAGCTTTATCTCAGTTTTTTCTCGTATTTTCTTTTTTTTTCCATTTCACATTGTTCTTTGCGGCAGGCGCGTGTCAAGCGGCCCCACAGACCCTGCGTCGCGGGGGGGGGGTTCCCGGGCTCCTTTAAGTCTGCTTACATTTTAATGTACAATATTTATAATTCATTATTTAAACAAAACAGAATAGTTGCCAGAGTAAAATCTTATAAAAATAACACTTTAAACCTTCGAATATTAAAGTATATAGAATTAACATGAAGCAAATTTGTTTGAATCTGGCTAAAGTACGGGGGTGAAGAGGGTATGTACTTTCTGGGTTGCAACATTGTCGATAGAGAAAAACTTTTCATATCCCCTACATAATTAAACACACCAAAGTCGTAATTTTTCTATACACTGTATACTATGTATAGTTTCTCATTTTAATTTTTAAAGTGAAAAGAAACGTAAATATGAGTTACCATCATTTATCATTTTTGTTGTTAAATTAGAAAGTCTTAGAGAACATTTTGAAACTGTATATCAGTTATCAATTTCAACCGCGAAATCTTGCAATATTGAGCCTGTATTGAAAACCAAAAGAGCTCATACAGCCAAAACATTTTTTGATGATAGCAGCTGATGAGCCAACTCATCAATTAATTGTTTAAAAATAACAGTGTTTTATACTTTTTTAGATATAATATTAACTCAGTTTAGAATCAGGTATGAAATATAAAAATAATATTCAAAATTTAAAATTTTAAACCCACAAGCATTGTTGAAAGCACAAGAATCTGATATTTTATCTAATATCAGAGCATTAATATAAAAATATCCTAACAACTTAACACAAAATCTAGCTCTGGAGCCAATACAATTAAAAAATTCACTTACGAAAAAATAAAAAATTTCCCAATATTATAGCAGTAAAATTTCAGATTTTATTTTTGAAACAAATCAACTACAAAGAACTTTTTCAAAGCTGAAGCTAATAATAAGCTTCAGGATGACTACTATGACAAAAAATCGCCTTAGCTCATTGACTAATCTGTAGAAAATGATCGAGCAAAAAATATAGATTTGGACAAAATAGTAGAGAACTTTCTTTCGTTCAGGTTCAAACTTAACGTTCCAGTAGGTAAATCTAATATATCTTACAAGTTTTTTAGAAATATTAAAAATCTTGTTCCCCTTTTTTATTTTAAAGTTTCATGTCGTTGTTTATAATAATATTTAGATTAAATCTAGCCTTTGTATTTTAATCATTTATAATATTAAATGCTTTTAGGTAGCTATCACAGTTTTTTTTTAGAATGAGATGGAGGGGTCTCCCAAAAAGTTCGCGGGAAGGCACCAAAAAAAGAACTGACACGCTACTGCTTTGCGAATACCTTAGAACTTTAGTTTCTTATGTGACGTCCCTCAATAGATGCATGTATAGTAGATAGTGAGGGGTTTAGGATTTAAAGAACAGAAATATTAAATGCTTAAAATGTATTGTAAAAAATATAACTGGAAACTAAAGGGTCTCAGAAGATTGACATTCGGTATTTGTAGTACAAAACTATGCAATTAGCGAGACAATTAGAATTTTAGCAAACGCCAAATATAGCGAATCATGTAACTCACATTTTAAAAATTTAAAAATATTAACACTTCGCTTTATTTTAGAATCCACCTTGTTTGTTAAAAAAAAAGATTTATTTCAGTTTTCACAAGCAAATACCCGCCAACAAGAAAAAGTATAATTCTACCAAAACACAAGTCTGCGTTTTTTTTTAAATTCGCTTTTCTATGTAGAAAGATGTATAATAAAATTTCTTTGAGATTAAGAGTATTTTCAAATAATAGATTAAAATACGATCTAAAAAAATCTTTTTTTTGAAAGACCATACTACAGCTCAGCTGAATTTTGAGCAGAGAAATTTCAATAAAACTGATATTAATAACTTAGGAACCTTTTATATTTGTGTTAGTCTACTTTTTTTCAATAACTCAATTTTAGATATAGTCTTTGATACGATATTTTTATGTTTACACATGCATATAAACAAACGTATTATTTCTTAATGTTTATATGAATATTTTTTTAGTTTGTTTTTTTGGGAATATATATTAACTTACTTACTTATATACATATTAAAAAACTTAATATTTTGGTCACTAATTCTAGGCATAATGTTTGATTAAAATATGAAATTCAGTGGTCACCTAACTACATATCTAATCTGTTTAGGATACTTGTCGCGGGACTATTGTAGAATACAAAATTTCAACGGTGGCTAGTACTTATACAGTGTGTAAATTAAAACTCTTCGTTATTCCTAAATATTTTCAAATGAAATTTGATGCACTTATACTACGACTACTGCCAGTAACAAAGTGAAATAAAATTTAGAAGAATCTGCATTGTGTTCATTTTTTGGACTGCGATCCCCTCAAATTCCTTATTCTGTTTTGTAACTTTTTGACCTCCTAGGTTTTGTTAATATTTTGCATCGTTTAGAAATTATATAGTAAAATGTCCATTCGTGCATACCTAATTTGAAGGTCATAATATTCATACTACTTTAACATTACAATTACTACATTCATTATGTCCTACCAATTAGCTTTCTTAACTAATTATCTTTTAATTAGGCTGCCTCGAACCACGACAAGAGGAAGAATGCAACCCTGTGTCTTTTTTGCTACAGCTAATAACCCCTTCACTTAATACATCACTTTCAGTCTTATTGTCTGGCAAAGGTAAGCCCCTTCTAACCTCAATCGGTTTATTACTGAATCGACAACATAGGGTCTGTTAGGCACTCCAATGATCTGTCACTGTCATGTCATTTTTGGGTTGTCGTAGGACAAACAAACTGATTTAGCCAATGAGGCTTAAATATTGGTTTGATAAGTCCCACAATAAATTGGTCAAATAGCGTCGTAGGACAAGCAGCTGTTTTCAGGATAGGGTTAGGTAAAGCTCCTTGACATATTAGTACAGTCATAAAACTCATAAGGACAAATGACCCACTTTATGTTTAAATAAAAGTTGTGAAACATTTATTTTCTACAATCATTCTTCTCATTAGCTTTTTATTTATTTGCTAACTTCTGAGCTAACAAATGGCGTCAAAGACGTGCAAAATATAGACGTTTTGCTCATCTTTATTTTGACTATGGAATCTTATTTTTCTTCTTTTTATGTACATATGCACCTTGTCCATTAAACCTAAAAAATAAACATGGTGTTGTTTTCGCAAGTTCTCTCAACTGATATACCGCACCCGGCACCAGTCTTTAATGTTGCGAAGCTGAGTGCTGCTTCGGTCCTGGTCCGCGTCACCCCTCAGTATCGCTTAGTAGAACCTTCTTTGGAATGGATCACTAACCAAATTTGTTCTAACTGTTAAACATTCTAGCTTTAGTAGACGATATTCCTATAATATACAATAAGATAGGCCATACATACTCGCAGTTACAGATCAGTTGGCAAGCTTCTCTGACAGGGTGTCCGGAAAACATGAAAATGTTTTTATACAAATCTGGGTCGGGAAATGCATAGTTTTCAAGATACGGGGTGCAAAACTTTTCAAAAATCGGTTTTTATAAAATATCTTAACTTTTTTTTGACCGATTTTGTTGAAATGTGGTCTTGAATATTATTGCCTCTTTTTCGAGAAAAAAAAATAGAAACCATATTATTCGATGTCTCTAGGCAACAAATCAGAGAAATTGCTGCTTGTATTTTTTTCGTGTGATCCAAAGGCATGCATTAAAATGATTTTTTATTTTTCTCTCGAAAGCGAAGCAAGATTGGTATATGAAAGTATAAGGTATTTGAAAAAAAAATCACAGGAGGTTTATAGTGGCACTAGATTAAAATATTCTTTAATATAAGGTGACAAAAAAAACATTTGAATAAAAATGAAAAGAGGTTACAATAAATATTCAAAGTATCTTCCATTCATCTCAATACAGTTCTTTAAATGACGCCTCCTTCATTTTCTAACTCGATGGAAAATCCCTTGTTTATTCCGTGTTTCTTGGCAACAATTTATAATCCGCTGTTCTATTTACTGTAGGTTGTCAACAGGAAACGAATAAACAAATAGAGTCAAAGAAAATAGTGCAATGCATTTAAATCCGGCAAACGAGGTGGCCACGCATACCCGATCCATCAGTCTGGATAAGTTGCATTTAAATACTCACGAACTAACGCACTGAAATGGGATGGAGCACCATAAAGCATGAAAAATACTGCTGTTCTTAATCCGACGGGTACCTGTTATTCCGGCAACACCGGCAAAATATTTATCAAAAAAATTAAATATGCCCGCCTGTTTAAACGCTGAGGCAGAACATACGTTCATATTAGTCTATCTTCCAAAATACCAGTGGCGGCTATTCAGGTGAAGTAGGTGAAGTGCTACTTCACCAGGAAAAATAAACAAGCAAACATCTAACTATATTTATTATATATCTCTTAAAATTTAAGTTTTTACATTCATTTATTCCCCTAATTGGCAAAAAATAAACTGTCCATTTCGAATAAATATTTTACTTGATCGTTCTTTACTTACTGTTGTCTTTTTAACTTTCAATTGAACCTTATTATAACAACTATAACAATGGCGCAAACCGCTTCGGCTTTGCTGGAGGTGCTATGTTTAGTTTACGATTTTCCTACTACATTGCCATGACAACGCGTACGTGATGACGTCGACCGCATGGAAGATTAATGTTAACCAGCGCCATACAACGCTCTCGGTGAATTGTTAACGCAGTACACTACACCCACGTGTCGTTCAGTTTGGGGTGGTTGTTTACTTTTATTTTCGCGAATTTCGCTACAACCGGATAGTTCCTTTGCAATTTACTTGACTGTTTTGTGTTATATTTATTTATGGTGTTGTTACAACTTTATTTGGTGTCGGATTTATTAATTTACATTATTGATGAATCCGATCACAGATGTGTTTTGCATTTTGTTGGAAACTCCATTTAATCGATGGAAGGAACAAGATCAGAGTTTTAATCGTCATCCTAGTTTTCGGCGTACAAATGGTTATGTAGTAGTCAAATATTACAAAAATTGTTTTGCTGGACTTGTTTACTAGTTTCCAATAAATATTCAGTGTGAAAAAAATTAATGAAAATAAACATATTTTAACCAAAGCATATAAAGTGTTTTTCCTTATTTTGACAATACCGTCGACAAGTGCTTCAGTGGAAAGAAGTTTTTCTTGCCGCAAACGTGTAAAAACTTATTTAAGAAATACAATATCTCAAAAAAGGCAATATTTCAATTCCAAAGGAATGTCTGGAAAAGATTAGGGTAACTCACCCATTTTATGAGGCTGTTATAAATAAATTTGCTGCTATGAAGGATAGGAGAATTGATTTAGTATACAAAATTTAGGTAAGTGGTAAAAAAATATTCTACCCTTTCCACATATAAAAAAAATTCTGGAAAAAAAATTATTGCGATATTTTCTTGCTTCATTTGCACTTCACTTACTTTTTCACCTGCGAGCCGCCACTGCAAAATACCTGCCCAAAAGTTAATGGAAAACGCATCGTGATATCGACTTTCAAAAATCTCATCTCTCCTTAGCGCGTAAAGTGAAGAACACTTTATCGATAAAAAAATGGTCATGATGATATTTTGTCTGCATCCATTGGCAAAATTCTTCACTAAGTTCAAAGTCTGAGGTTTCATTGCTTGAACTCTTTGTAAATGATATGGTTATAGAAGTTGTTCATGCAAAATTTCCCATACAGTGCTTTTAGGAATATTTTCTTCAAATAAATTGTTCTAGTACTGATATATAAGAACTCTTTCTTATGCTGCCAGAGTCAGTGTGGTATGTGGGAAAAAAATACATGTCTCTGGATCACACAAAAAAATAGAAAAAAAGGACTTTTTTACAAGCAATAATTTATATGATTTGTTGCCCAAAGACATCCAATAATTTGCTTTCTATTTTTTTTCGAAAACGAAGCAAGAAACGGAAACAATTCAAGAGACCAAAATATTGTATTTTTAATTGCTTAATTCGAAAACAAAAATAAAATTTTTAAAATAGTCTGGACTTAATAATTTTAATCTAAGTAAGGCTAAATTAGCCCCTTATTACTGCAAACAACAATGCCAATTTTCAAAAAAATCGGTCAGAGGATGTTCAAGATATTTGTTTTAAAATTCGATTTTTTAAAAAAAGTGTCTTGAAAACCATGCATTTCCGGACCCAAGTTGATATGAAAAATTTGAAAAACAAAAATGATGCACATGTATTAGTCACATTTGGCATGCAGTTACAAACTCGAGGATTTTCAACAGTAAATAATTTTTTAAAAGATAATTCTGCTCAGTGTACCATACAGATGTGTTCTTCATAGGCGTCCTCCGATCTTTACGTTCCTCAGATCTCTCAATTTTCGGCAGCGCCTTTATGTGCTTCAAATTCATGCAGTCCGGTCCAGTGACGTATACTTCGTAGCCATGATAATCTTTTACGTCCGATGCTTCTCCTTCCTTCGATCTTGCCTTCCAGTATAAGTTGCAGAAACTCATAGCGTTCTCCACGGAGTACGTGGCAGAGACAAGCGATTTTTCTACTCTTGACGTGATCAAAGAGTTCTCGGTCACGCAGCCCAGCTCTTCTGATGGCATCTTCATTTGTTACCCTTTCCATCCAGGATATCTTTTGCAATCGACGCAGAGTCCATATCTCAGAGGTTTCTAATTTATTGATTTACGTGCTATTAAGTGTCGACGTTTCCATCCCAAACAATAGCACAGACCAAACATAGCAAAGACCAAACATAGCACTTGATCATACGGTACCTAAGGCTAATGTCGAGTCTGCGATCAGTCGAAAATCTGCTTAGTTTCTGGAAGGTTGTCTTGGCTTGACCTATTCTGCTTATAATCTCCACTTCTGGGTCCCATTTATCTGTTACTAGATAGTCATGCGTTGGGGAAGGCATTTCTGCTGATACTCATAAATTTTGTTGTTACTATATTATTTTTAGACCTACCTTTCTTAATTTCGAACCTGTCTGTCTTGCTGGTATTTTGTAGACGCATTTCCGCAGTTTATTTCCAGTACTCATTACCCATGACACGATCGTGTTTCTCATCTAAGCCTAAGTCTTAAAGGTATTTCAAAAGAAGGTCGTGACGACCATTATCGAATGCTTTCTCGTAGTCGATGAAGCAGATAAATACATTTTCCTGTTGATCATAGCAGTTCTGAACAAGTGTCTGCAGGCTGAAAATTGCTTCTCTAGTGCCAAATCAATTTTTAAATCCAAATTGACTGTGTCCGCTCACCTCCTCACATCTTTTATCATAGAATGTATTCATAGCATCTTATAGAACTAACTAGTGTTTTAATACACGATTTCATTCTATTAAAGCGGGCTATACCGATTAGCATTTTAACCCTTTTAGCACAGCAAGGCTTTATTAAAAATTGCGTCCAAATATTTTTATTTGGTGACTCTTTTCATATTTTGGCCGTTATATGAGAGATTGATTATGACATGTAGTCTGCTGAAAACCATCATTTCTTTGAAACATTACGGGAGACGACTGCTCTACCTTGACACTTTAATTATTTTTACTTACACCTTTTAAACGCCAATTTTTGTTTAAATCAATATTTTGGAATAACGCTAGAATTTTATTATATTATTTTTAAAAATTGACGTTTAAATAGTTTAACAAAATGTTCCGGGGTAGAAATGGTCATATACCTTAAAACACATAGACTTGTACCTTGAAAAAAAGAGATTTATTACATAAATATTATATTTCACTTAACACTATAACCTTTAAAGTCAACCTGGAACCACAATTGAGAAGCTAGTCTGTTTACTGGTTGGGGTAACTTCATTACTAAATCGTTTGTATTTGCATCGAATAATTATTCTTCGGACTCTCTGACGAACTTAGAACTTTTATCAAGGCGTTTATAAAATTTGATATTGATATAATTCTATGATGAAGGCGATTTATAGATATTTACAGAAGACATTGCTGACTTAGAAGAAGAAATAACTTTCATATCAGATCGTTACGACATTACCGCCTATGTTCTAGCTCAGTTTCCTAAAAAAGGGTTTGACTAATTGCTTTATAGGAGAAATTATGTCAAAGGTTTCTACAAATAGCCAATTCCAAATCAAATTTTATAAACGCCTTGATAGAACTGCAAATACCAACGATTTAGTAATGAACTTACCCCAACCAGTATCATTGACGGGTTCTGACAGACTAGCTGCTCAATTGTGATTCCAGGCTGAGTTTAAAGGTTATAGTGTTAAGTGAAATATAATATTTATGTAATAAATCTCTTTTTTTCAAGGTACAAGTTTTAAGGTATATGACCATTTCTATCCCGGAACATTTTGTTTCACTATATAAACGCCATTTTTTAAAAATAATATAATAAAATTCTAGCGATATTCCAAACTATTGATTTGAAAAAAAATTCGCGTTTAAAAGGTGTAAGTGAAAATAATTAAAGTTTCAAGGTAGAACAGTCTCCCCTAATGTTTCAAAGAAATGATGGTTTTTAGCAGACAATGTGACATAATCAATTTCTCAGATAACGGCCAAAATATGAATAGAGTCACCAAATTTAAATATTTAGGCGCAATTTTTAATAAAAACTTGGACTGTTTTAAAAAGGTAAAAATGAAAATCGGTATGGCGAAAACCACTTTAACAAAATTAAATCGTATATTAAAACACTAGTTAGTTCTATAAGACATGATTTCATAGCACAAACCCTTGGCGAGGGGGGCGTGTAAGATTAAATATCTTATGGAACCAGTATTTTATACTATATTCTTATTTCGTGTACTATATTTTAATAAAGCGCTATCTTTTCTTCGCATTCGTGTAGAATGCAACAAGGCTATATAAAAGATGTAAGGAGGTGAGCGTAGACAGTCAATTTGGATTTAAAAATGGATTTGGCACCAAAGAAGCAATTTTTAGCTTGCAGACATTTGTTCAAAACTGCTATAATCAACGGAAAAATGTATTTATCTGCTCCATCGACTACGAGAAAGCATTCGATAATGGTCGTCACGACCTTCTTTTGAAATACCTTCGAGACTTAGGTTTAGATGAGAAAGAAGTTCGTGTCATCGGTAATGTGTACTGGAACCAAACTGCGGAAATGCATCTTCAAAATAGCAGCATGACAGACGGGTTCGAAATTAAGGGGTGAGATCAGACTGCATTCTCTCCAATGTTAATCAGTCTTTATGCTGGGTCTAAAGATAAATGTAGAAACAACAAAATTTATGGTTATCAGCAGAAATGCCTTTCCCAACGCTCGACTTTCTAGTAACGGTAAAGAAATTGAGAGGGTGAATAAAATCAAATATTTGGGATGTTTGCTGAATGATAAATGGGACCCAGAAGTGGAGATTATAAGCAGAATAGGTCAAGCCAAGAAAATCTTCCAGAAACTAAACAGGTACCTACCGTATGATCAAGTGCTATGTTTGGTCTGTGCTATTGTTTGGGATAGAAACGTCGACACTTAAGACCACGTAAATTAATAAATTAGAAGCCTTTGAGATATGGAATCTGCGTAAATTGCAAAAGATATCCTGGATGGAAAGGGTAACAAATGAAGATGACATCAGAAGAGCTGGACTGCGTGACCGTGAGCTCTTTGAACACATCAAAAGTAGAAAAATTGCTTGTCTCGGCCACGTAGTCCGTGGAGAACGCTATGATTTTCTGCAACTTATACTGGAAGGCAAGGAGAAGCATCGGAGTACGTAAAAGATTATCATGGCTACGAAATATACGTCATTAGACCGAAAAGCGCTGCCGAAAATTGAGAGATCTAAGGAACATAAAGAACGGAGGACGCCTACACATCTGTATAGCACACTGAGAAGAAGAAATTTCGAAAAGTTGCGCGACAAATAATTGGAACATATTTAAAAACAATAACAATGCCACAGAAATTGTACCTTTCAGACCTATGTCAGAACAATCATGTAAAAAAGTGTTCATCACATTGCAAAATTATGACTGGAATTTTCTCTTTAGTTAGTTTTAAAGTACTGATCTGCTGTGTGATTGTTTTCTCAAGGTATTTCTAAATTTAATTAATGAACATAACTTAAAATAAAGGTTCATAGTCTTAAGCAAGCGGAAAATTAAAATTTGTGTAGGCAAATAAATTTTATGTTATTTTATTTGTTATAATAGTTTGCCGCTTCACCTATAAAGTGCGCCAGCTAAGCGGTACGGAAAATTAATCGAGGATTTAGTAAATTTCGCACTGGTCCATTTGTAATTGGGATGTGCCTAGAGTCTCCATGCACTTGCCGCTAGAAGGTTCTAGCTATTTCCAGTGGCGCCTATACATTTCGAGCATTTGTTTTTATTTGTATATAAATGCGTTGCGTTGAATTTGAATTATTATTTCGAAGTAACGATGGCGAGCAAAAGAGGAAAAACAATTCGAAACGGTGCACGTGAAGTTATTGCAAGCGTTATAGAGGCCTGTACTAGAGAAGCTGAAAAAATAATAGTTTGACTATTCCAATTCAAAGTCGAACAGAACGCGCTGCATTTTACACTGGTGTTTCGGAAAGTAATGTAAGAAAAATTCAAAAAGAACATAATGATCGCTCATGTTCTACTTGGCCTTTAAAATCTCCTGGCAAAAAAAGATCGATTATCATACAAAGATAAAATTGGCGACGGTGGTTTTCAATTAATTCGGCAAATAATAGAGGATTTTTATATAAACTTGAAGAAAGTTCCGACCTGCAAACCCCTACTTCCTGCTGTAAAGAACAAAATAGATTTTCCGTACGGGTATAAAACCTTAAATCGGCTTTTACGATCAAATGGTTCTGTTTGGCGCAAGTGCCAAAATAAACGAAAATTGCTCACTGAGAGACCAAATATTTTTCACTGGCCGGTGAAATATCTATCAACTGTAAGGCAATATAGGCAAGAAGGACGCAATATTGTGTATCTAGACGAAACCTGGGTAGATAATGATATAACAGTGAACAAATGCTGGCAAAGTGAAAGTATTATAGGTGATGTTCAGGGAATCCGCTCTAGTAGTCACTATAGTATAGTTCAGGTGCTGCTTTAGTTTTTCGCTCGGGACTAACAACTGGAGACTATCATGGACAGAGGAATAGAGATAATTTTGAAAAGTGGTTACTCGAGAAGCTTCTACCTAACATTCCTCACAAATCAATCGTGGTAATGGATAATGCGTCTTATCATTCTCACGTAGAAGATAAAGTGCCAACTAAATACTCTACAAAAGCTCATATGATATCGTAGCTTAAATCGAACAATCTTGTTTGTGACCCAACATGGAGAAAATATCGATTATATGAACTAGTATCAGCCAACAAGCCTAGAGAAAAAAGTATAAAATTGACGGTCTTTTACGTAAGCTCGGTCATACACCTTTAAGGCTGCCTCTATACATGTGCGACCTCAACCCTATTGAACTTGCATGGGCAGGAGTAAAAAAATATGTTCGAGAGCGCAACACCGGAGAACTTTCAATTAAAGATTTAAATAAAATAACAATAGAAGCGATTGACTCAATATCGGATGAAAATTGGAACTCGTATGTTAAACATGTTCGTTCTATTGAAGATAAATACTGGGAAGTAGATGGCAAAATTGAAATGGTTATTGATGATTAAGTTTTCACACTGGGATCGTGACGACGAAAACTCATCATTTTCAAAGGAAGACAACGATAAGAAGGAATTGAACCATTAGAATCACAGCCGTCAACCTCAATGGCTTAGTTTTTTTTCATATATTTTGTAAACTTGTTCATAAAGCAGCTGTCAATAAACTACTTAAAAATAATTAATTTTCTGTTCAATACCGGGTGTCAAAAAATATCTAATATTGCAATTAATATTTGAAAAACTACAGAACTCATATTTTTTTTATTAACACATCAATGTAGTTATAGTAGGGGAGCCAGCACTGATTCCAGTGAACAAGATTTATCAAAATTTTAACTTATGCAGTTCGACTTTTCGGGTATGCCAAAAGTGACCGTTTGTCTCCGTCTGTCATATTATTTTGTACAGGGGGCGTCATTGTGAAGTACTATACAGGGCGTTTCCTAACTGCGTGCTAATATTAAAGGAGGGTGATTCTTGGACCTTTTTAAGAAAAAAGTTTAATATGAACCTAAAAGTCTTAACTTTGGAGATACAGGGTTTTAAAAAAACGTTTTTTTTTTAATCCTAATTCTGATCCTATTATAGACAAATAACTGTGTGAAATTTGATACACTTCTTTTATGCATAAAAGGGCATTTTTTATTAACAATCAATTTTTGAAATTTCTACCAGTGGCGTGCATATGTAATTAACCTGGGTAAATCCGTATGCTCCTTAATGCATGGAAGACTTGGATCAAATTTCATGCAGTTATCTACAATAGCATCAGAATTGGGATGAAAAAAAATGTTTTCTTTTTAAACTTTACCATCCTGTATTTCAAAAGTTAAGACTTTTATGACATAAAAACACCCCCTTTAACATCATCACGCAATTAGGAAACGCCCTGTATAGTACTTCACAATGATGGCCTCTGTATAAAGTAATATGACAAACGGAGACAGACGGTCACTTTTGGCATACCCGAGTAGCCTAAAGTCGAACTGCATAAATTAAAATTTTGATAAATCTGGTTCACTGGATCTGATGCTGGCTGCCCTTGTTAAATCTGGACTTGTAAATCGTATATTTCCTTGGTGAGATATTCTTTCGTTTATTTAGCGTTTATTGTACTAAATAATTTTTCATATTTATAGAAATACTGGGTGGTCCAATAATAGTGGACATAGGCAGTAGCCCGCGAACCGTTAATGACAGAACTCAAGAAAAAATATATTTATAGGTAAATCGATCAAGAAAAATCAAAATTAAACCATTTTAAAATTCGAAAGTTCGCCGTTTTTGCAACACAAAAGAGATATAGAAGTGCGGTACAAAAAAGAAAACAGACAAATATAGATAAAGGTTCATTAAGCATAGTTTCATTTTTTAATTATCTGAAGTGCGTAGAGTCAAAAAGGAGTGCCATATTATTTAAAGAACGACGGGACACCACTGGTTTAAAGAGATGTCTTGGCCGACCTTCCTAAACCGATTGACTCCGCCCGGTTTTCTTTCGGGTCCCGCACTTTACCAATAGAATTCAAAACCTTACACTTTAAAAATAAGGAAAAAAGTGGTTCATTCACGAGCTTAAAGTTTTAAGAGATAGGGTTAGGTTTATAACTCAGTTTGTAGGGATAATCCGAATAAACAAATTATATTATTTAAGTCAGAAAGGCTTATAAGGATAAAATATTTTTTAGAAGTTTACCCCTTTACCCGGAACTTCCCTCAATATCAATGTTTACTTTTATTAGGAATAGTCAAGCGTTTTATTTGGCGGCCAATTTGTTCCACCATCTTGAATTAGTACCATAAATCAAAATACAAGAGTTCTAACCACACTAGACCACAATTTGTTACGTTCTGGACGCCCGTTTCGCAAACCAAGTTAGCATCATCAGCAGATGATATAAACAGTTTATATCAACTGCTGATGATGCTAACTTGGTTTGCGAAACGCGCGTCCCCACTATACAGGTTTCAGTGTTAGGACTTAGTACCATAATTTTACTAGTTCATCTCTATACCACAATTAATTAAGCATACAATTTGAAATCAGTCCATGAACTAGCTTTTTCAGGCTGAATTTTTAAATATTTTATTATACCGCCATTTTGTTCCGTCATTTTTTATTCGTACCATAAATGTATCAGTTGAAACAAAAAGGTAGGTATGTATAACGTATATAATATCCAAATTCTAAATTCATAGCAGATCAATGCTATCTACAAATAAGTACATCGAGTAATAAAACCCTTCAATTACAAAGATGGTGAACAAAGCCAAAAGCCGAAAAGGAAAGTAAAATGTTGAATCAAACGATAGACTTACTTGTCAGTGAACAGGTAGAAAGATACATGGTACTAAATCAATGTACTAAAAACTGTTTACATGTAACAAAGACAAAAGTTGACGAATACCAATCTACATATTAAAAATTTGTTTAAATTTATTGCTTAAAAAGCAGCCATCGTTCATATAGGCATGATGAAACAGAGAAATTGGAGAATCTCTTTAACGCGAAAGTGCTCTGCTATAATTTCGGAGTTTGGATGTTATACACGTTATATAGACAGACCTTTTTGTTTCATTACTTTTGCAAGTACACACGTCATTTTAAGTTTTCAATTATCAGTTGATTCCTACATAACACTTGATTTTTGTGCAAAATTTGAGATAAATTGGATAACTAGTTTTTTAGGAATAATTTTTTTAATATTTCACTAGACAACCACTGTGTTTTTCCACATTGAATTTTTGCAATAAAATGTTACCTCATTCCCAAATAATCCTTAAAAATTTGAAGTCAATCGGATAAGTAGTTCTTTAGATATGCCGCGGACAGATAGACAGACCGACGGAATTGAGAAAACATGTTTTTCGACATCTAGTGCCCCTGAAACGTAAAGCTCTGAAAAATTCTCGGAGGGTGTTTTTTTTTTTCACGATTACAATACTTCGCTTTTACAAGGGAAGTAAAAAGTATACTAACATAAAAAATATGTGGAGGATAGGATTGTGAACTCAATTAATAAATCATGGGAGGTCTAGAAGTTGATTAAGAAAGTTGGACCAAAATCCATAACTTATCCAGAGCACCCTTCATGATTTAATAAACTCTTTACAGAATTATTAAAGCTTACAGAGAATATTTCTGGCGATAAAAAGAACATGGATATAGTCTCGAACTATTTTCAATGCAATGGCCCTATTTTTCTTGCTCTTCTTTCCAACCATGAGGTGGGGGAATAAGTGGTAATCCGTCGAGCCAAAGATGTTTTTAATATAAGTAATAAAATCATAAAAATATTAAAGAACATAGACTCTCACTATTAATAGCTGCTTTATCTGGGGAATATTCATCTCTAAACTAAAAACTTCGACGATCTGTCTATTTTAAAAAAGGTGACATAGATAGTAAAGGTCGTTATCGCCCAATCTCAGTGGCATCTGTTATATAAAAAATTATTGGACTTAAATTTAATAAAAGAGTAACAACTTTTTTATGCAACTCTTAACCAATTTGGTTTCCCAAGGGTCTGTCGACAACAGATGCCACGTCCAGCTAGTTACAGACAGAGTGGAAAGGTGCTAACAGCACTTCTTCGGGGGGGGGGGGTATTGAGAAATGCCTACAAGGGTTTATTTCAGAGCTAGTTACTGTATGGTATTTTATTTTAGGAAAACTCCACAGATTTCTCTTTCATTCGTGTGATTACCAAACTGCCTTATAGAGAATCATACCGACCTTGTTTTAAACAATTAAAAATCATGACACTCCCAACAATTTTTGTCTATCAGTGTCTGTTATATGCAAAATCAAATCTAAATAAACTTGTAATACATGAATCTAAACATGCTTACTACACTAGACAAACATCATTGGCTGTTCTGCCACACCATCGATTGACCCTGACCCAGAAAACGTTTATGATCACTTCAATTAAATTATATAATCGTTTACCTGAGGAAATCAATTATTTTAACCTAAATGACTGCCTGGGTCTTTGGAAAACCAACGGGGGATTGGAATGAATGGACAAAATGAAAACACTGTAAATTTATGTATATTTGGTTATTGTTTATCTATGGTTCAAATCTCCAGAAACTGTTCTTTGTATTTTTAAATTTTCATGGAATAAATATTTAATTCTAATAAACCTAGAACTTAAGTTTTATAGTGAGCGTTGAGTTCAACTTTATCTAGTTTTAATTCAAACCTCTTCTCTGCATAGAATTCATGATGATTTCCACAAAAGGTATTTTAGAATCAAATTGAAACCATTGTGAGTTCCAAGCACCATTTCTCCATGCTGAAACAATGTAATTGTTGATCAGTAAATAAAGGATTATTATTATGTTTATTACTATTAGGTGATTGATCTATTTGAATGCTGTCTTCATAACTCTTCCAGAACGACAGAAACTGACCGTTTTCCATACAAACATTTATGAAGTGAATGAAATATGGAATAACAAATGGATTGCAATACTTCAACATCAGCAAATAAATATCATCAGACCCTGAATAATTCCATGAATAATCTTAGCCGCCTTTGCTACTCTCTCTCTCTCTCTCTCTCTCTGGCTTCATAAGTTTTACTTTCAAGTAAAAGGCTTTACTCACAATATGATGGTTCCCGATGGGCTCATTCCTTTGTCCTATAGTAGCCCAGATTTACAGTGGTTCGAAGAGCATACATCTAATATTGCTCAAATCAAACTCAAACTTTGGTTTAGATATGTGGATAATACTTTTATTATTTGGACAGCAAATGATTATGATTTGGCAGAGTTTCTAAATCACTTAATTAACACAAGGACATATGTTAATTTTACAATGGAGAACCAAAAAGGCATAGGAATGCTTTACAAAAGAGCTATAGCAACTTGTATTAATGGACAATAATAATGATAATAATTAACGGATGTTGAGGCAGAAATTGTAAATATAAAGAGCATCCATTGTAGAACTGTTACTCTGAAAATTTAGTAAATAATAGTAGGTGTATCAAAATTATAAAATGATCATCATACTACTACACATTCCGATCTAGAAGAAACATCACTGCTCTTCACGATACCCTATATTAAAGGTACATCTGAAAACATTGGGAGAATAGGCAGAGACTTTAACATCCAAACCGTATTTAAATTAAGAAATAGGTTAAGAAGTTTTCGGACGGAAACTAAGCCAAAGGACATCGACAAGAAAAAAGAATGCATTTAACAAATCCAATATGAGTGTGGTGAATCGTATATTGGAGAGACAAAACTGCATATTGGTATAGGAGTCATTGAGCACTTTCAAAAAGGAGAGAGAGGCTTCAGAATTAGGAATAGCGGAACACGTTTGGTCAAACCAACATCGGGTGCGGTGGTCGAAGGTTAAAATTTTACACAGGGAGCAGCAGAACTAAAGTTTATAATAACATCGATAATCCAAATATATAGATGCCGCTTCTAGCTCAAACTAACCCCCTTAAGCTTTACGGTTCAGCTAACCAGGGGGTGGAGATTTCGTGCATTATCGCACCCGAATAGTATAAAAGACCGCAGCTTTAGAGTTAGTATTTAGTTTATACGTGAAAATGATTGGAAGTAGTTACCATTTGAAATGTGGTGAAACTAAAAAAAGAAATAAAGAGATAGACACGAGACCAGTGAACATCCTACATTGTCTACCACCTTCAAACAAAGTGTATTTACTGGCCATAAATTCGAAGTATTTACCTTATCCTTCTTTAAATTCGAAGTAAATACTGAGTAGTTCTTTTAGTATTAGCATTTACTTCTTTTCTATTCAGACTACTTACTAACTGCCTCTGATTGTGACAGAAACTGGTGTCTTCTTGTAATGTAAATATATTTTTGAACGTAGTTTCAGGTTAGATACAATCCTTTTATTAGTTGGGGCTATTCGGAGGAAGTAGGGGAAGTGCCTCTTCCATAAAAAAAACCTGACAAATTATTTTTTAATACACTACACAAAATCAATACATTATACTAATTTTCAATAGTAAATCTTTTCAATATTAAATCTAATTCATTACATTAAAAGTTGTCAATAATTGCAATGTTAAATCTAATGCATTGCTAGTATTGCTGCTGGCCGCTCGTCAGAAACCTAGAGACAAACACAAAAGGAAATGATATACTTGCGCGTATTAAGCAAACCTGTATGTGCGACCAACGCACCGGCAGCAAACTCGTTTGCGTCGATCTTCACTAACGGAAGAGCCACGTTCGAGCTCGGTAAAAATCTTCCAGCAAGAGACGAAAACAATGCCTGAAAATAATGCGTTGCCATGGCACCCAGAGTATCGCATGTACCAAGACCGCTCCTCTAGGGAAGAGCCGCAGCTTAACGCTTCCGTTCGTATTGTATGTAAAGTGCTTTATTTAGTATTTTATCGGTGGTCTTTTATTTTATTCTTTGGAGGAGTGGCGCGTTTGTGTGGTTGAAAATTAATTCGTTTAAGCCCGTTAATGAGATTGTTTGTAGTTTGTTAGAAACTCCATTTTCCCATTGAAAAGAAGATGACAAAAAGGACCTTTTAATTACGGGTCGACAAACAAGTGGCCTGACAATTAGTGCTAAAAAAGACATTAAAAATTCTGGTAAATCCTAGAATATTAATTTCAAAAATTCTTGGTTTTCTGAATTTAAGTGACTGTGTAGAAGCGGATATTTGCAAAAAATGTTTTGCATGCGGTCCTATTTTAGACCTTGTCTGTCCTACTTTTCTTTAACTAACACTGCGTTGCCATGGCACCCAGAGTATCGCATGTACCAAGACCGCTCCTCTAGGGAAGAGCCGCAGCCTAACGCTTCCGTTCGTATTGTATGTAAAGTGCTTTATTTAGTATT
This sequence comes from Kuschelorhynchus macadamiae, assembly GCA_030620095.1. Classification (NCBI taxonomy): domain Eukaryota; kingdom Metazoa; phylum Arthropoda; class Insecta; order Coleoptera; family Curculionidae; genus Kuschelorhynchus; species Kuschelorhynchus macadamiae. The sequence continues at coordinate 341,985 of JAUTXW010005312.1, forward strand.
TTATCGGTGGTCTTTTATTTTATTCTTTGGAGGAGTGGCGCGTTTGTGTGGTTGAAAATGAATTCGTTTAAGCCCGTTAATGAGATTGTTTGTAGTTTGTTAGAAACTCCATTTTCCCGTTGAAAAGAAGATGACAAAAAGGACCTTTTAATTACGGGTCGACAAACAAGTGGCCTGACAATTAGTGCTAAAAAAGACATTAAAAATTCTGGTAAATCCTAGAATATCAATTTCAAAAATTCTTGGTTTTCTGAATTTAAGTGACTGTGTAGAAGCGGATATTTGCAAAAAATGTTTTGCATGCGGTGCCTATTTTAGACCTTGTCTGTCCTACTTTTCTTTAACTAACACTTCCTCTATTTTTTACCCACGAGCCGCCACTGCCTTTTATTGTAGAATTCCAATAAATTTGACTAATTATTACATTGTCTGTATAAGCAGAACTGTTTAAGATGGTTGAAAATGTAATAATGTAAAAAATGATAAATATGTGGCATTTTTGGCTGTCTGTATGCAACTAAGGATATTAATTTCATATATCGCTTTATTAATATGTATGACTATTTAGAATGGTCAAAAACTGAAAATACGAGTAGGAAATTGAAATATTTTACAAAATCGTTAATGTAACTTGATTTACCGTTAGTTATTAAAGATGTTAATTTCCAATATCTCTCTATTCCTTGTGATCAAGTGCAAGAAATGTAAGTATCACTATTTCGTTAGAGATATTATCTAATTTGCCTTACACAATGTTAGTACTTATAAACTAATTTTATGTTTAAGTTTTTAGGTTTTGATTTTTTATAAATTATCTGGTTTTTCCTCTGCCACGTCACGAAATAGTGCTTCAACTCGAATGAATTCAAAATGTTCTAAAATCTAGATAGTGTGTATAAACAGCTGCCGTTTGAGAAGAAGTTCAATAATAAATTAGAAATTAGCCTGATTCATTATTGCAACAGATAAAAAATAACAGTAATTGAATTAATTGGAAATACCAACAATACTTTTTGCCTTCTATAAAGCTTAAAAAGCAATATTTGTGTATAAAAAACCAGAATTCCCAAGCTCGAAAAGCCCGTCTAAACAAAAAGCTCTAAAAATAAAAATTCCCCTCGACTTAAATTGAACTTCCAAAGCCTATACTTATACAAAATGACGAGTCTAGAGAATTCACAAAACGCTTCCAAGCAGGATATTTACAGCCGGCCAGCCAAGTCGCATTAAGAAGATATTTCGAGAATTTTCAATATCTGTTATCAAAATATTGTTCCAGTATTAAGAGAGGTACGTTTACTAGAAATATGAAACAGGCTGTATAATATAATAGTAAAATCTAAACCAGAAACAAACATTTTCTGTTATAAATCTCCAAAAGCATCTGTTCAGGGTAAACGATTAGTATGTTCAATAACCGTTTGGTCGACTGGGGCCTTTCAAATGCTGAACATTCGATCGATACGATAAGTTTTTGCGACTGCGCTGTACCTTCACAGGGTCACAGAAGGCCACGAAACGAGGGGCCCGTTGGGTACAAAACTGACGAAAGAGGAATGAGAAATTGAGATTTAACGTTGGATATTTTAATATATTTTGATTATAGGACGCTAGTTTTGTTAATATTTGTTATAAAGTTAATGGCTTTTCATATGAAAATGCACATTCGTTATTTTAAATGATTTTAACAGATTTGAATCAATATAATACAGGGTGTTCGTAGATGTTTTGCAAATATTCCTTGAGGATTCTTTGTCTAGTTTCAAAACAAAAAGTGAATATAAATGCATGTCTTAAATGGCTTATGGCTTATCTTTAGTTATATAGGAAGTTGTAGTATCAACATTTGTAAACAGTTTTTGATGAAATCCCAATCACGGTATATTTTTTGTTGTATTTAATTTAAATTTGGCACACAGATTTTTATTACAGATGTCTTTAATGTAAAAATATCAAACTTGGAATAAGCAACATGCTACTTTTTTTTTAAATTATGAACCTATTGATCCTTTTTTTCTCTTCACTGTACCTCATTTTCTTTTTAATATGCGATATTTTTTAATAATCTTACCAATTAGAAATTGGGTAACTGTAGATTTTTTTGCTTGATCTGTTCCATAGAACAGATCAGTTATGTGTTAATGCAAAAAAATCAGAAAAATCCTCAGACACGTGCATAATAAATTTTAATTGTGCATTCTTTGACACAATATTTTATTATACAGGTTGATTCATGTAGTAAATATGACGTCATTGACAATTTCTTTAACCACCATATTTCATTTCAGATCTCCAAGAAAAGATGGTTTCAAAAATTTTAATCATTTATGGTCTTAAGTAGATAGTTTCGTACGAGGAATTTTAAAAAATCTTGTTAGTTTTTTTTATTTTATCATTTAATTTCATAAAAAACAATTAAATAATTTAATTAGTTGTTGAAATTGTCTTAATTCTTCTGCCTGACAATACACCAAGCAATAAATGAACTTTCGTTGAACTCTTCATATTGTTTCTTCTAAATAATTCCTGCATTAGGTTGTTCTACTTTTTAAATAATATTCAATATTGTCAGGTCTTGTTTTATAAACATCTAGAGTAGATCTAGACATGAGAAGATAATGCAAAAGTACAATAATCTATAGGCCAAAGCTGGAAGACCAAGAAATACTAGGGCACACACTTTCTTACCCCTTCATTACCAGATGGAATTTCTTCTACAAATCGGTTTCGCAGATTTTAGTACAATACTTTGGATTCTTTGCAGGAATACTTTGCTCCAGGAAAATATTACCTACTATGGATATTTTGTACTTAGCATATTATCTCTAAAAGTAAAACTGCTTAAGCTAAGGCATGAAAAAGAATTTAAACTAATGTCTATGGTGTTGGAAAAAATTATAAAATGCTTGAGACAACGTTTTGAAAACTACTTTTCTTTAAATATAAATTCAAACAAGCGATTGTGGCGGCAATAACAATACCTTGAATCAAACTTCGCTGCTTATCGGTCCTCAAGGAAACTAACCCCAATGTGGATAATAAAACGATTCAGGAAGTTTTTCTTCAAACACCTATTAAAGTTGCATCAGATCATCAGGATATAGAAGATAATAGTAATGGCGTAGACCAAAAACAGGTTCAAAATATTTTTTGACTTCAATAAAACTCTGATATTGTCACCGACGTTACCTCCACCTGAACCTGACAATGACAATGACACCGGTCAAACTGAAAACTCTTAAAAAAACAAAACTGAATTCGAATTCTGACAAAAGACAAAATCTTAATATGTTAGAAGATTATCCTTTAATCAAGCATGTACTACTAGAAGACACGGATTATCAGACGGTTTGTTTGAAAAGTTCGTTATACTTAAGCCAAGTTCAATTATTTAAAAGTGAAACATCTGATATCTGTTAATTTTTTCTCCAATCTCCAGTATACGGCATTTTCTTTTGTTTTAGTTAATTTTATATTTATGTTTATGTTGTTATGATGTTTTCATACTTTTGAGTACTAAAATAAACACAACAAAAAAATTTTTATTTTTAATTTTAAACTAATCATTTTTAACAATAGCACTATTTATCAAGATGTGTACGCAGAACAATAGTTAGTCACCTTCCGAAATGCTAAAAAATATATGCATATACAAAAAGTAATCTAAATGTATCTTAAAACTTTAGATATTTCTAACTTATCTACTTATAAATAAAAGTAACTTAGTTACTAGGTAACGAAGTTACTTTTTTTTTTCAAGTAACTGTAACTTATAACTAGTTACTTTTTCTTGGTAACTTGACAAGCTCTGCATACAGACGGACTTTTGCTGCATAGTGTGGCGGTGCTCTATCACAAGTCTTCATCGTGAACTATAGGATTATTTCTACTAGGGTATAAGTCAACTAGACTGAGAATATTAAATTATTGAAGGAAATGAAGAAAATTTTGTCCATTCAAATTAGTGTCAAAAAATATGACCCGATAACTTTATTTGTAATTATTCCCGCCCAAACGTTAATTTTTGACAATATTGGTTATGATGTACACGCATCTACCTAGGATTTTCCTTAGCTCAATATCTTCAGTTTTGCCGGTTTACCTCACCTTTTAGTTTGAAAGTAGATTCTTCTGAAAATAGAATGTTTTAGCAAAAAAAAATTGACACAACTCCATCCTGGATCTGAACAATCGGATTTTAAACGGGTGCCATTTCAATCTTTATAAGTTGTGAACTCTCATAATGGCAACTTTGTGATCTGGAGCAACCCTGCGGACGCTGTTGTGGGGATTTTATTCAATAATATATTTATTTGTTTATTCTCCGGAAGAGCTGGGCAGCCTTGGGAAGATCTCCTACGAGACCCCTTCCTCGATTTTTTTTTTCAGTTTTACTAACAGTTGATCTAGTGCCCTTTCCAGATACTTAGCGAGTTCGAATTCTATTACATATCTAATCATCATAAGTGTAAAAGATAAACGCATTATAATTAAATAATAATAATAATAATAAAGTAGAAAAACTGAAATTTAATTATTATGACAGCATAATATAATTATCTAAATACCATAGTTACAATGAAAAATGGCACTCGTTTAAAAGTCGACTAGTCACGAGTTAAATGGCGATGATCCAGATCATAGGATGAAGCTCTGTCAAATTTAAATGGAAAGATTTTTTTTGTTAAAAAAAAACTATTTTCAGATAAATCTACTTTTAAATTGAATGGTGAAGTAAAGCAGCAAACCTGTAGATATTGGGGTAAACAAAATCATAGGTGGATGCGTGAGCATTATACCTAATATACTCAAAAAATCAGTGTTTGGGCAGGTATAATCAAAAATAAAATACCGGGACATATTTTCTGAACACTAATTTAAACAGACAAAATTATCTTCATTTCCTTCAAAATTTTCTTATTACCACCCTCCACTAACGTATACCTTGTAGAAAAAAATAATGCAGTTCATGTTGTAGACCTGTGATTCTCACAAGTCACTCAATGAAGCAGTAGTTGGCCAGTATATCAATTATATTTTCCCAAATAAGTGGATTGGAAGTGAACCTCACCCCATTGGCATTTTCTTTTGGACTCATTTAAAAAATGTTGTCTATAAAACAAGACCTGACAATATTAAAGACTAAAAAATAGATTAACAACAAACTGCAGGAATATTTCAGAATAAAAACCAACAAGAGTTCATTTATCGCTTGGGGTATTGACAGGCAGAAGAAGACCGTTTTAACAACTAATTAAATATTTTATTTATTTTTTATGTTATTAAATAGTAACCAAGAAATTCTACACTTAAAACCATAAGTGAATCATATTTTCGAAACCATTTTTTCTTGGAGATCATACATCTGAAATAAATTATGTAGTTTTCCATTTAATGGAATCGTCGATGACCTCATATCTACTACATTAGTCAACCCGTATAGCAAAATATTTTCAGAAAAAATGCTCATCTAAAAATTATTATACACGTATCCGAGGATTTTTTCTCAGATTTCTTTTACATTAGCAAATAATGATTTTTCTCCATGCATTATGTAGACACTGTATATTGTTATTTTATCTCGAAGATTTCTTAATAGTTCTACAGCTTGCAATATTGTGGCATTAATGGTAAAATGACAGTTATTTGCATTCGATGAATTTATGACTGAAGTTAATTAGTTTTTAACTGGTATTTTTGCCATTTCAGAATGATTTATTCCTTGTGTATGTTCAACTGGAGGGGGTTGAAGGTCAATTGTTGCTGGTTCCTGCGATTTGGGAGAAGTGCCTGGTTTTAGGGCTTAATTGCTGCGATTTGGAAGTGGTAGCCTGGTTTTAAAGGATCAGATGTGTCATTTGTTTTTTTTTATTTTATTTGTAGACTTCCATCCACCATGGCGCTTAAGATTCGTGATATCTACTCCACAATCTACTAGCAGACTGGCTGAGGACAGCCTAAAACAATACCCAATGCAGGGCTTGGGATTTAGCAGTTTCAGGATCCAGCCACCTCCGTGAGCATCTTCTCGATTTTGTTAATTCCAACACATTGGACAGAATATCTTCCGTTTTTAGTTTGTGGTAGCATTAATGTATACTGTTTACTAAGTTTAAATTTCGTTTTCCGCTGGGTTGTATATGACTTAAGTCATGAACATATTGTAGTATAAAATATTTTCCTTTTTAAGATTCAAAGCAGAAATAATTATTTGTTTTAAGCCAACAGTGACTATTTTTTTGCTAGTTTCCAGAGTCCTTATAATGTTGAATAATATCTTATATCTTGCTTTCTAATTTTCCTGAGGTTTGACCATCCAGTGACGACTGAAATGTAGTAACACGGGCTTTTTTTTCTCTAAATTAGTGTTGACAAATTTAGATTTCCCCGAACTGAATCTCTGGCTATGTTCCTGTAAAAAATCTACAGGTGAGAGGCCCATGCCCCGCGTCACACTGTCTTACGAAGGGTAAGCATCTTTATTTTGACTTAAACCAGTTTTTGAAAGACTTAACTGAGTTCTTAAATCCTGACTTAAGTTTTTTCTGTTCTGACTTAAGTCTTTAAGAAAATGTAACAGGGTGTTTTTTAATAAGTGTCCGATGTTTCGCAGGGCAATTTCTCAGTTATTTATTTCTAAAATAAAAAGTTACCTATAATTTGTTATACTCTATAATTATTGCAGCCTTATTACTATTTAATATTGCCTACAGGGCGATGGTTTTTCTCGGGACCATGACAGGTTTTACCCCAAACTGACATATAATTAGGTTTCTATTCTTCTTATGATACTTTTTGATGTCTTGTATTTTTTTTGTACGTGTCGCCCTTTTCCAAGTATTTAGTCCTGACAATCAAGTAAGCCGTTAATGATCAGATGGGGTGATGTAATCTGTAATAAGGAAATAAAAGGATCAAGTAGGTTAGTAAGTCTATTCCGTATTTGTTTATTTTATGATGTCATAATAATATACGTCAAAATAATATTTTGACTTACAGTTAAGTGGTAAACAGTATTATTGTGACTACTTGTCAAAAAATGATGAACTTTAATAATGCTGAGCTTGCCAAAATACATTTTACATACAGACTTGCTAAGCATATGAGGCTTCTGTGGCTAGACATTTGTGTCAGAAGCGTTACCCGAACCGCATAACGCTTAAGGAAAGCAGGAACATTAAGTCACTTCTCGGCTGCACATCGGACGGTAATAACACCAGCGACAGCAGTTCTTAATCTAGTAGAAAAACACAAACAACAGAAAATTAGCGCTACCGTTAAACATCTCTTATATTCTGGGATAGAAAATTTTAGTCGATAATTTATTATATCCCTACCACAATCAGAGGGTTCAAGCACTTCTTCCTCGTGATTTCAAGCAGCAAGTTTCTCACGCAACGCTATATGCACTTTTTACAACAATCATTTCTGGTCAGAGGAAAATCTACATGAAATAGAGCAATCACATTTTCAAGAACAGTTCTCAGTAAATATGTGGGCTGGAATCCTTGCAAATTATTTGAGAGGTCCATTCTTCCTTCCGGGAAGATTAATCGACAAAAGATATCGTCATTTTCTTGAAGAAGATTTGCATATTTTACTCGTAGATGTGCCACTTACTGCAGAGTGAAATGTGGTTTATGCGTGACGGTGCAGCAGCATTCTAGTATCCAAACGCGAAGACCTCAACCATGACCCCCTAGATTACCAGACCTTAACTGTTTAGATTATTTTCTTTGGGCACATCTAAAGACTTTAGTTTACCGAACACCTATTCAAAATGAACAAGAACTAAAATATCCAGTAATAGATTCATGTCCAAGTATCCGAAATACTCCATGAATTTTCCAAAGAGTGCGCGAATCACTGAGAAGAAGATTGGATGCATGTATATTGACAGAAGGTGGACATTTTTTCAATGTTTATTGCAATTTTTATTTAATTTTTTGTTTAGAGTTTCGTTATGTTTTTATGTTGATTTAAAAAATGTTATAAAATTGTGGAACGGAAGCATTCACGACTTTGATCATTTAAGAAATCATGGTTCTTGGTACGATGTATTAAAACGAAACAAATTGTTCAATCTGTTGTAGCACCAGCATACCACTGGCCATATTATAAATGTAAAGGAAACCAAGGTTCTAGCATTGGTACCAGGATTTTATAATCCAAAAATTAGAGAAGCTATTGAAATATTTAAACATACAAAAAATTTCAATAGAGACACGGGTTACGGTCTACAACACACCTGGAACTCAGTCAGTATTCAGATCTCATTCGAAGGCGAAACGTCGGATAGTAATTCCAATTTGACACGGTCTAATCCCAAGAACCATGATTTCTTAATTTATAGAACTGTTTCAATTTTAAATGTGATAAAATTTTGTAAGACAAGTGGAAACTTAATTATAAAAACGGCGTAAGTTTGAGGGTAAAACCCATCTTGGCCTCAAAAATATCATCGCCCTGTAGAACATATTAAATAGTAATAAGGCTGAATTGTAGATATTGTAACAATTATTAAGTATACCAAGGCCGTATTCCCTTTCTAATTTTGGTTTCGGTTTCGTGTTCGCCGGTTATCTGAAAAGTCGGTTATTTACGGAACACGATTCCTGAAAATGACTATCAACAGTGTTACTAGAACAACCGATAATTTTGTTGGTTGTCGGGTAACCAATGTCTGAACTGTTAATTATGTAATTAAAAATGTTGTTAAAAGGTTTTTCAGAAACCATTGTCAGACTTCTGTCAATTGGACAGGTTAACCAGGTTTGGAAACGGAATACGGCCCAAATTTAGTTCGGCTTTTCTTAGAAAATGAGAGAGACAAATCTATAAAATGAAAATAAAATTAAAATTTAAAAACCTTCTGTCTTGGAAGCGAAACGTTTTTGAACACATGTTTATGTGAGCTATTTATCTTAGACATACATTTTCAAGGACAGTTCTAAGTGAACGTGTGGCTGTGTTTCTTGAAGAAGATTTGCCTATTTTACTCGAATATGTGCCACTTACTGCAGAGTGAAATGTGGTTTATGCATGACGGTGCACCAGCACATTTTACTATCCAAGCGCAAGAATTTTTTGATCGAACTTTCATAAATCATTGGATAGGTCGGGGAAGACCTCAACCATGAGCCCTAGATCACCAGACATTAACTGTTCAGATTATTTTCTTTGGGAACATATAAAGATTTTAATCAAAGGATTTCCTTCCTTTCAGGTGGCACTGATGATGGCTAAAGACGAAAGCGCTTTGCTACGTTTTTAATAAATTGATTTGCATGAAATACAAAGAAAAGATTTTCACAATTTATTTACCTCTACGTGCACACAGCCCTTCCCCTTTCATATATAAAGATTTTAGTTTACCGAACACTTATTCAAAATCAACAAGAACTAAAATATCGAGTAATAGATTAATGTCCAACGATCCGAAATACTACAGGAATTTTCCAAAGAGTGCACAAATCAATAAGAAGATTGGATGCATGAATATTAAGAAGGAGGTGAGCATTTCCAACGTTTATTGTGATTTTTATTTATTTTTTGTTTACTGTCTTGTTTATTGATGTTTAAAAATTAAAATAATAAAATAATCTTATATTAATTTAAAAAATGTCAAACTTGAATATACTTGTGCTAAAGCGAGGTCGTTACAAGCATAAAGGATGAATATCTTGTTAAATAAAAAACGGGTATGTGAATGAAAAAAATACAAAACATCAAAGAGTTTTGTAAAACAACTGGAAATGTGATTATAAAAACGGCGTAAATCAGTGTCGCCTTTAAAAAAAAAATAAGTAGTACAAACAATCTTGGCCCCGAAAAAATCTTCACCCTGTAAAACATATTAAATAGTAATAAGGCTGCATTGTAGATATTGTAACAATTAAGTATACCAAATTTGGTTCGCTTTTCTTACAAAATGAGAGGGACAGATCTACAAAATAAAATTAAAATTCGAACACCCTCTATTTTGGACACAAAACGTTTTTGACCACATGTTTATATGAACTTTGTATCTTAGACATAAATGAGGAATTATCCGACACATATTGAAAAACATCCTGTATATATATATATATATATATATATATATATATATATTAAGTCTTGAGTCAATTTTTCAAAAATTAATTAAAATTAAAAACTGAAATCAATAAAATGAATTAAATCAATAAATGACTTAAATATATTTAAGTCTAACAGTTCTATTTATAGCTAGTTATCGATCAGATGGGATCGAAAGGGAAACTTACATGCCTATTGCGTATTCATGTCTCACAATATAAACTTGTAATATAATTATATCATACTGTGCATAGCAAGGATGGGCGCAATTTCAGATTTTTAACTGGTGGTAGCAAGGCCTACCGGAGGGTCTGGGGGGAACGCCTCCCCAGGTAGAATCATACTCAAGATAGTAATGGTGTTAAGAGATGAGTTGTGGAGAATAAAATTACAAATATACACGACTTGATCGGATCATTAGAACAGGGGAAAAAAACGAAAAACCGGAAAAATCAGACTTTTTTTTTGAAAATGGATATCTTCGTTGCTTCTCAAGTTGTAGCAAAGGCCCTTTGCGAAATAATAGTTATTGATATGTACTTTATGCCCTTTGCGAAATAATAGTTATTGATATGTACTTTATACCAAAATCAGGCACTGTGGAATTATTGTTTTTTCAAGCATTGTTGAGGTACGTTTTTTTCTTTTAAAAACCGTACAAAGGGCAGTTTGTCAGTGGTGGTACCCGATCCTCAAAATGTTTAGCTTATCAGGGGAAAATTCCAATAATCATAAAGAAAATTTAAGACATAAAGAAGCTTCACCAATGTATTCCAGATAGTCACAAGGCATTCTAAAACATAATCTGTGAATGGCCCAGTACTATTGCCGAAGAAACTGAACGAGAGAAAAATTAAAAAATATTTTGTTTAATTTTTTCTTAAATGTTTTATAGCAGTTTTATGTTTGTAATAAACAATATTATCCTTCTTACAATAAGAATTTTTAATTTTTAATACCCCTTCATTTTAAAAAAGGGTCATCTCTTTTTCAAAAAATAGCAATTTTAAAGCCTTAACAAGCAATTTCATCAATTTACTTCTATATAATTTCATCAATTTAGTTCTATATAATACGAATTCTCCCCTTTTGGCTTGAATTAAAGTCATCAATTACTTTGAAAATATCAACAACAACACTCTTTTCTACATTCGAAAGAGCTTAAGAGAACAACCTTTCCTGGCCGATAGTGTTCTTGGTGTACGTTTTCAACCACCACAAGTAAGAAAAAGGCTTTTTCCAGGAAGCTGAGTTCAATGGATTTGTAAAAAACAAACGATAACTTTCAAAGACTTTTTAACGAAAACGGCAGCTCCTCCTGGGATACTTGTGTTTTCTGACTTTTCCATTTTGTAAAAACGTCTCAACTCGGATAGAAGTTCTTTGTCCGAATTGTAATATTTGCACACATTGTTGTTGTACACTGGCTTGGTTATGTCTATTTTAGTTCCATTTAGAACTTTGTTTAGATAGAAGCCTGGTCCTATTCTCTTGCTCCAGGATGTAGGATTATAACTTTGCAATACTTGTTTACAGTTGCAGATAGAGCATTACTTCCTCCGGCAATTTTTGAGATAATTTTGCGATTCCTTGGTGGCTCTGGTGGTCAAAATCCTCATTTCTCAGCAACTTTGGTGCAGTGAAATGTTTGTAAATGATTGCGATTTTTACATTTTGGGGTGGCAAAATACAGGGTTGGGCAATCCTGGAGTGGCACTTCCCACTCCCAAGTGACGCCACTGATAGTAAATATAGTCGACTATAATTTTATCGTTAAACGACTTCTGTTGCGTATCGATGCCAAACCATTACATAATGATCCATTTATATCGTCTTGAGCTTGAAATTTTAACGAACCATACGTTCAAATGTGTTTTATTATTGGGTTAAGCAGAAGGGTGATTATTGCTTTTGGCCACTGTTGCAGTTTGTAATGAATATTTCCTTAAACTCGAGACAATGACAGTCAGTTATTTGCGTTTTTAGAAAACGAAATTAAGTAAGTGAAAAGAAGTCCTAAATACGAGGCTGTCATAATATAAGGATCCAGTGGTTTATAAACTTCCTGTTCTTGTCATGGGTATTCCAAGAAGTTCTGTCGTTCGTATCATGCATTTTTATGCACGATAAGACGTGGAACTGGTCGTCTTAGAGTAACAACTAAAAGGAAAGATCGTTATGTAGCAATTTTATCCGTGGGAACCGGACAGTTTTTCTCTGCGAGGTCATTTTTTAAGGACATACTGAAGACCAATATCATCTTCCACCATAAGAAGGAGACTGTATACTGATGATTTATGATCTAGAAGAGTTTTACGTGTCCCTAGGCTATTATCTCGACATAGCCTTTATTGGGCACAGGAACATGGAGGATTGCTTTTGCCCCAGTGCAATAACGTGCTTTTTCGGACGAAACAAAATTTGGTTTGGTAAGTGAGAGTTGGCGTCATAAACTCTGGAGGGCATTTGGAAGGTAAAAAAGACTGGTCTTTCCTCGAGAAACTGTTCCATACCGAGAAAGACTGGTCTTTCATCGAGAAACTGTTCCTTACCAAGGACGACCAATTATGTTATAATGGGGGTATAATGGTTAATCACCGCACAACTCTTATTGCGATAGATGGGACTACGAGTGGAAACATTTATGCAGAAAACATTATATCAGGTGTAATTCATCCACTTGGCAATGAAATTGGAGATAATTTCCCCTTTATAGATGGCAACGCCTCGCAACGCTCCATCGCACTAAAAGGGTACAAGAGGCATTACAAAATGGAAATATTGGAAGATTGGAGTGGCCCGCGAACTCTCCAGACATGAATCCGATCGAACACGTGTGGGATTATGTTCAAAGATGGATTCATAATAAGAATAATACATCTTTAACTCTTCAGAACCTAACAATTGCACCTGAAGACGAATAGAACAATATCCCGCAAGAAATCATTAATAACCTCATTGTTTCTCTGAATAGGCATGTAAAATATTTGAGATAGAACCAATTATTAAAAGTGCTACTAAATGTTTGTATTACATTTACATTTTGTTTAAAAAAAATAAAATTAAATTTTTGAATTTTTTGTTAACTTTTTTTTTGCTTTGTATACAAAATCTTTATATATGTATTAGGTATTATAGTTTGACGCACAAGGCATACCGAGATATTTTTTGATACGTTTTTACACGTTGTTAGAAACTTAAGACAATTTAGGTATTTGTATTTGTTCTCATCTTGCAGATGTAGAAGTATCAATCGATATTTTTTATTTTATTGTATGCCCATATTCTCCTAAGTACATATCTGGCTAGTGCCCGACTTCCCTTTGCCGGCCGTAGGGTTCGGAAACTTCGAAATAGATCAAGGATTTGTCGTGGAGTGGACCTACTAGTTTATTTCTTGACCACTACCCGGAACCTCCCTCCTAACGATTGCTCCACAAACAAGTTATTGTACATGCATACATAGTTATTTAGTATTCACTTTATGCATAATATACGGGGTGAAAAGGAAATTACTGCAAATATTTTAACAGGTAAACGGTACAAGTAATTTGGAACAAAGACAGTCAGTCAATACTCAAGGGCCGCATTGACTTTACAGACGTTTTAAAATTTACAGTTTTTTATGAAAAGGTGGAAGTATTGCAGTTTTAGTCTCTGATGCTGCACACATTTTTAACGCTAGTTAAATTAAGTCATTACATTAGACCAAGGGTCTTCAACCTTTTTTAGTGCAAGGGCCAACAATTTATTTCACATCGTTCAAAGGGTCACAATGGTCCACGTTACTTTACCACCATATCAATAAAATAAAAAACGTTTATTGTTAAAAAGTTCAATCAATAAATGCGATTTTTGACATTGTTTATTTTTGACAAGTGTGTCGATATTTGGTTTTGTTTTTGTAGTTGCAACCCGCAAACTTCCTACCAGATGTCGTCTGTAACTGTCGACATTGTGTTAGACTTCATATTCTTTATACGAGAAAACAGCTGCTCGCACACATATGTGCTCTCAAATAGAGCCATCATTTTCTAGGCATGTTTTCGGATTTCAGGAAACGAGTTATGATCAACTTAATAAAAATCAAGAAGACCCATGTCGAATTTGTCTTTCAATTCCGAATTACAATGAAAATCGAGCTTATCGATTTGACAATTTTCTGGCACGTCTTCAACGGATACACTGAATGGTCGGGCAAAGAGATTGATGTAATTTTCAGTATCTCTGAAGTCAGAAAACCTTGATTGGAACTCTTTTTTGAATAAATCTAGTGCTGCGACATATTTATCCACATCTGTACCTGTACAACTCTTCAGTTTAGGAAAGTGCGTATACTCTTTTTTCAACAACTGATTTTTCCATATATCCAGTTTAAACTCAAATGCCTTCACAGTGTCAAGTAGGTTGTTGATGAGATTTTCTTTTCCTAGTTTGGTGTTCAAGTCATTGAGATACAGCGTGATTTCCGTGGGAAATCCAAAGTCGCGCAGCCAGTCGGGGTCACTAAATTGAGGAACTGGTTTCCCTTTCCTATCCATGAAGGAGACGATTTTTTTCTTGACTTGAAAAACGCGTTTTAGCATTTTTCCCCCGTTCAGCCAACGAACATCAGAAACATATGTCACATCATCATACTCGGCATTAATTTCGTGTACAAAATTTTGGAATTCTCTGTGGTTGAGGCCGCGTGATTTAATAGTTCACAGTTTTTACGACCACTTTCATCACCTCATCAATATTTGTGGATTTTACACAAAGAATTTGTGGATGAACGATACAAAGGAAGATCTTTCTGCTGTTTTTTCGACAAACCCACGAAACCTTCATTTTTTTCTACCATGTTTTGTAAATTCTAAATCATATCGTCTCAGCAAATACTTATAAATATCACATCCTTCTGTAGTTCCTTTAATCGGAAAAAGGGCAGCCATCTCTTCAGTGATTTCAAAATTATTATCAATATCCCGAATAAATATAGCTAATTGAGCGGTATCGGTTAAATTTGTGCTTTCGTCGAGCGCCACAGAATATACGAACTTCGATGCACGTTCTTTTAGTAAATTTTTAATGTCTGCCGCTAACTCTTCGATTCTTCTGGCGACAGCAACACCGGGCAAACTAACTTTAGAAAAAAGTTGTTTTTGAGATAGGCACAATACTTCAGCGGCGGCCTCCATACATTCCTTGATAAAATCGGTAAAAGGTTCTGATTTCAAAGCTATTTTTTCGGATATAATGTAGCTAACCTTCACGCTTGCCTTATTTTCAATATTCTGCTTTTAAAAACTATCTACCTGTCGTTGAAGCTGACTTTATAGAGCTCTCACTTTATCTTGCCGTAATTGTCCTTTGAATGTCTCAAACTTTGTGGCATGCTTTGTATCACAATGTCTTTAAGTTGCATTCTTTCAAGGCTGAAAGGAATTTTTGACACACCAAACAAACGGGTTTTTGATTCACACTACAAGTACCACTCAGTCCACTTTTCTTGAAATATGCGCTTTTCTTCACTAATTTTTTGTTTTTTACGCCATTTTTAATGTCAAGGTAGAAGAAACGAGTTTAATTCTTCGATAAAAATATCCACGATAAAACTAAACCTGCGCAACTGCACGCCACAATACAGTATCCGCCTTACACGAGTCCAAACACACTATACTCAACTCACTATATTCACTTATCGCACAGGTGGCAACTTCACTGCTAGTTGGCACTCTTTCGCTTCGTTCGCTCTTGGAATTAGAACTGGCAAATTAATTGAAAACACTTAGAATTTTTTAAATTTTGCACCACTTCCATACTAAAGAAAATCACATGAACGGCAATTATGAATCAAGTTTTTTTACAAACCACACGATACACTAATGACTTTCATGACGGCAAAAACAAAAATTTAGGAAAATTCCTAAAAAACTCCGTTTCCTGTTTCTCGTACGCATTGATAGTGATACAAATGAAATGCTATAATTCTTTTATCTAAACATTTTTCGTTATAAATTGTTGCACCTACATAGGAATATCACTATAACGCAAAGCTCAACGCCCGAATAAGTATTTCATTTTAAATACGTGTTTCTGAGATAAATTGATCGGAAAGTATAGTTTATTTTCATCCACTGAGCTCTCCTAGTGAAAGAAAAATTTGATAATTGTCCCAGGAACAAATTTGTAAAACATCTACCAAAAATTATTATTTGTTAATATTAAAATGAGTTTGAAAGGGAAAACCTATGGCTAAAATCTGTGATAATTAATTTTTACTTGCGAACTAAGCAATACGGCAGTTTACAAAGCAAGTAAAACATTGGCAGCTGCTGAAGCGTTCTCCATGTACACAAAAGACAAAGCTCAATATGACGAGTAGCAAAAGTGAATTATTAATCTTTCATATCATAAACATATTTGAAAGAGTAACCTCAGAAAAAAGAAACAAAGAGTTTAAAGAAAAGTTTAATTTTGACAGTCGTGATTTGACAGATTTAAAAATGTTCAAAATCGAAAAAACAAAACCCTCATTAAAAAGTAAACATTTACGAGATTAGTCGACACATACATTGAGACCACTGTTAGAATATCCAATTATTTAAATTATTGTCTACACAAGGAAAATCTTGTTTTACAAATCATAGTTTTTACAATACGTTTTTTTACTAGCAAAAGTTCATGATTTGCAGGCGATCCTCCTCATGACACATTACAATAGTTTAACATACATGTATTTAGGTATAATAACACGTTTTTAAAATGTCAACAGTGGAAATTATGAAGATTTTTTATTACTTTTTTTTATAAATGTGCATAATAGGCTCATTCCGTTTCAGTTGTGCGTCTATGTGTAAGCTTAATGATTATGAAACTGGTTTTTAGGGTTGAGTACTTCTATTAATATATTAATAGAAAGTAAAGTAAAGTAAAACTATTCATACGCGATTCCAAAATATACATATCCAACCAAGATAAATATGTAAGTTTGCGAGTGAGAGAAGTAACACTTTCAATATGTGAAGAAAACAAAAAAGCCACAGTTGAAGAGAGAAAAATTATTGTGTGTTAATGCTTTAAGAAGTGACTGCTCAAAGAAATTAAGAGAACTAGAAGAAAGAGAAAAACAAAATATAGTAGATTTTACCTAACTCCTAACGATAGGTGCAATTTAGAAAACAAATTTATCGAAGAGCAAAAAAAAGACCATAACCTAAATATGTAATTCAATAACTATAAAGCACGTGTTGGAAGAAAATATTATTTACTTAACAAGCTGGGGAAGCGATACTTTCCAAGACGAGTGGACGAAAGCGATAGATTTCAGAACGACCCAAAGGCGAGGCCTGGAAGTTGGCGAGTCCACGAAAAGCACTATCTGAATGTTACGTACAATATGTTTTGTCGATCATCTATTATACAATGCCCGCCACTTTGCACTGTTGATTTAAATGCAAAAATTAAAAAAATTAACTGATTGAAATTTTAACATTTTAGCTCTTAATTGCCAAAACGGTACTAACATGCGTAACAGAACATCAAATAAATGCATTTCGTTTCCATGGAAACGGCGGAACACGGCTACTTGATTAATAATAAATTATTGGATTTAGTTTCTCAGACATTTGCCGACCTCGAGGACGAAAAATGTGACCGGTATCTTTACCGGTATTATTACCGATTCCTTTTTATTTTTCCGGGGTGATTTTATCTTTTCAGATCGGGATAAGAAATGGCAGATTTTTAAAATAAGACTCGAAAAGCTTCCTTTGTCGGAGGTCGAAAAGTTTTGCTGACGTTTCGCCAAAATCTCATAGCATTTTCGAAGCTTTCTTTCTCGTGTTATTGACCGCGAAGCTTCTTTTTATACCCCTACTCGGGGCCGAAGGTTATGTCTGAGCGGCCGTTGGTCGTTATTTATATTTTTAGATTTGTCGATTATTGTCTTCGATACTGTTGGTAGTTTTAATGATTCGTCACTTTTATTCAAATCACCTGGTTTTTCGATTTCTATGGCTTCTTGGATTATTCTGATCTTATAATATTCTATACTTATTGGCAATCTCCCTACACCCATCGAAATTTTGTGGTCAGCTTCCTGATGATGTAGGAGTAGGGATGAGGTTGTTTGATTGTTTCTGATGCTGAGTTTATGCTCTTCCAGTCTTGCTGATATTCTATACCTATTAGTTTGCCCCACGCACATCTCTTCACAGTCTTGCATGGCACGGAATGCTGTATGTTCCGTGGTTTTCCAGTTTGATTTTATCTTTTGGGTTGTCAAGTAGTTGACCTATAGTTGGGTATTATTTGTATGTTGTGTTTTCTAAGAATTCATCCGATTCTCTCTGTTGTGCCTTTTACGTATGGTAAGACTACTTGTTGCTTTCCCAGTTCATAATTTTTGTTATTCATTGTGCGGGAACCCTGCGCATAAATAGCTTTCTCCATGGTGAGTATTGTGTAGCCATTTTTCTTTAAAGCACTAGATATTATAATAAATTCGTTTTGTCTCGTATGTGTTTCAGTTAATAGCAAGGATCTGGATTTTACTGTATTGGCCACAGCTTGAAATTGTGCTGTATAAATATCTGTATGTATGTGTTGGTTTTCTTTACACAGTGTATTCGAAATGTCCGATATGCAATTTTGTGACCAGAACATCTAAAGATGGAGGTTTGTTGTTTTTCTCTTACTCTAGAGTAAATTGTATTCTGGAAAGTATTGAATTTACGTGAGTCAGATATTTTCCGATCTCTGTTTGATCATGTTGATATATAATAAATATGTCATCCACATCCACATGTGAACCAGGAAAGCAACAAGTAGTCTTATCATGTGTAAAAGGTTCTAAGAGAAAATTTAAAACAAAGGGCTAAGAAGTTAACAATGTTATATATTGTAAATATAATGATCCTACATACGGCCACTATTCTTCAAGAATGGCTGCTTTATAACGTACCAAAAATCCTTAAACTCCCTCCCTAAACACCTGACATTAACCCTATTGAAATTCCGTGACATATATTAGAAACTCGCATCAGAATGTTTCAAATAACAATTAAAGAAAAGCTAAAGGCAATATTAAAAAAAGAAATGTCAAAGATTACACAAAGGATCACCAGGAATCTGGTAGATCGATGCCTCGCCGTTTAAAAGCAGTAATTGATTCGAAAAGTTATCCAGCCAAATATATTATTGATAATATATGTATTCCTTTAGGAATACCTTTGCCTTAGATTTCTATTTATATAATATTTAATAAAATAAATAAACAAAATAGCACATCTAATAATCTATAATAAATACATACTAAATGCAATATGTTTTATAGATAACATAGTCAAATTTATTACAAAATATTTTAAAGATCTTTAAAAACACTACAAATGTATGAATCTTATGCGGGCAACGGTATGTCATTATTTATAGCTCCGCTAGTATCATATAATAGTTAGTGACTCCAGTGTCAAATTGCCCAAAGGTTGTTGTTATTTAGTGTCACTCATACCTCATATAGTCATATTAGTCATTTTTAACACAACACAACTTATGTTTTCGCCTTGAAATTTCGAGTTTCGACGAACACACGAAAAGAGAACGAGGAAGTCACGTGACTTCACAGGTCTATGACATCCGGACCATCTGATTGAATTCAAAGAACATTCTATTTGGATATCTGTGTCACACAAACTGTTAAACAATTCCGCTAATTAACAATAATAGTCTATATACTCGGTGTACACCTCTTAACATTCACGTTCATGAGAATCGCTGTCATAGTGTGTAATGAATTTATGTAATAGGTGTTTGAATCTTTAAAAAAATTTAAGTTGACATCAAGAACATTGATATAACGTTATTTTATTCGCACAATATTAAAGGTCTAAAAATTGACGTCACATCAACGAAATTGGCAAACCTTAGTAACGTTGAAAATGTAACGTTTAAATAACGTACAGTCTCTAAAAGAACTTTGTATCGACGTTAAAATACCTTATCACTTGGTTTAGTTAGGGCACTTATTGATCTTTAAATATTTGGGCATATTGCTCCTAGCGCCATCTTCAGCAAGTCAGTCAAAAATTCTATTTACTCCTGATAACTTTATCAAAATTAGTCAGCATCATTAACGCCATCTTTCACCTAAGAAGCGAAACTTTTTTAAATATATATATATAATTTTATATTTATCTTTTAATAACGAATAACTTACCAATTTATAGCAAGTAATCTACCAATCTACTAGATTTTTTTCATGATTTTAATTACAACTCATACATAACATTTTTTAACTGAATGCTTTACGACTCCTGTTACAGTATTAAGATGCCTTGACGTACAAAAAACATTACACTCGTTCCCCTGTTTACTCCTGATACCTCTAAACGGCGAACATCGCTACATAACACACTTAGCGCCATCTACTCGAAAACGCTCACACAGAGTGCGTTCGTTCCCCTCGTGTTTAAAACGCAAAGAAGTGTTTATGAAAATATTACATTACAGTCCGACAAATTAGTCCGTCTCCGTCTAGACCTGAGAATTATGAGAATGAGCCGAGTATAGTCGAACGGTTTTCATAAGCAAAGAAAAAGAGAAACAAAGGGTCCCTTGCCGATCGGCTTTACCTCGACATGTCTTGGGAATGGCCCTGGTTGGTCGCAAGCGGCGGATTATTTGGCCAGAAGGTCGATATTTCGATGGGCCATAAACGGGTGGGTGGCCATTATATAGTTAAAAATGGTCGTGTGTGGTGTGGGTGTGGAAAGTTATTAATAGTTGCCTTAAGCATATTATTTATACCTGGCTGCTTGTCGCCTTTTACGCTGTTAAGAGTTTATATATGCAAGAAGTTAGATTGAAAATAAAGTAGTAAGTTTTTTTATTTTAAGTTCATACTGATATGACATACCGACGTACTGATCATGCATAACGAACAAAATAAAGTATGTTATATAAAAAGACAGCAGACCATATTCTGCCGGTATGATCTGCTTATCTTTATCAGTCACTTAACATCCAAGCATTTTAGTCTGTTTGAAATCGAAACTCTGTGTACTCTCTACAAACTTACATAGTTGTCAGTGGGAGCTCATGACCTTAGAAAGTGACAGTGCTGCATGCCGCCGTTTGTGTCGAAAATAAAACGTAAGAAATAATTTAACTAATTTAAATACCTCACCTGTCGGCGTTATTGATGACCATTCAGTATACAAAATGCTTGGCAATATTAAAACAAAGTAAACTTAAAATTAAAACACACCTTGTCAAGTTCAGCCGTGCACTTGAAAATTCCAAAATTTGCCGCGTTTTCTGTCTCATCGTGTCCTCTCAGCTTAAAGGTTCCACAAAATATTATAGCGTCTATAATTCTTGAAAGTACAAACCTTTTTTAGTCTGTTTCTCGTTGTGATTAGCGATGTTGTTCTGCCAATATACACTGCCCAGTTGCTCCTAGATATTAGTTTTCCTAACAAAGTAAACTTCATTTGGTCACTTAATTGCTACTTCGAATTTTAATAAACTTGGCTGTTTCACTTAAATGTACACCACTACTTGTCCAATTTGAATCACCCCCAAAAAGTAGACAAGGAAAACAAAAGAAATAATTTCTTGTTTCACAGCCACAAACCCAATGGTATTTTGAATACATTTTTACATTAAATTTGCACATATAGGTACGTTTTACCCCAACTTTTCGAAGAGCAGTCGAATTTTAACTCAGGTGTAGGACATCCACTTCGTTTAATTTCAAGTTATTCATCAATACTAAGTCTCGAAAAGTTTCTATCTCCGACGACGCAGCAATGTAAAGAACACTCGCAGCAAACACATGTGTTTGCTGCGAGCTATTATTGTATGGGCCCCGACGAAAACGTCACTTCGCAGTGAGGCAACCACTGCATGACGTCGAAAGACGAATATACAGGAAAACGCGGAAAGTGTCACAGAATGCGCTTACCGGAGTGAACAAAACTATGCAGTTAAAATTGGATTAAAAATTATATTTTTTGAAATTTACAAGCCGCCACTGATAGTTGTGTATAAAAAATAACTGTTTTCACTCGGTGCAACACCATACACCCGGCGAAAATCTTTTAATAATTTCATCTTAACTACAGTAATAGCCAGCAAATTTAAATTATTAAGAAATGATAGTTCTCGGGCTTAGACCGTATCAAAATGGAATCACTTTCCGACGTTTCGTCTTCGATTGCATGAGGCATCTTCAGGGATCTTTACGTCACCAGATTTGAACGCTGAATGAGTTCGGAGAGACCTAAGCCGACTATGAACCGTGACCCGTGGTAACGATCGGTTTCTACTCAATATGTAATCTCTATTAAAATTATGAGGGTGTTTGTTAATCTTAAAAGATTCTCTAATTTCTTGTTTACAGAATCTGAGGACCGATGCAAGAACTTTGGTTTCTTTTACATTTATAACATGTCCAGTGGAAAGTTGGTGTTTAGATACAGCAGATCTTACAATTTTTTTCTTTCTAATACACAGTTCATATTTCTCAGCCCTAGTCGATACGGATCGTCCAGTTTCTCCAATACAGACATCACCACAGGAACAAGGAATTACATGTACTCCTTACATTTGATCGCAAACATTTTCCAATTTTCTTCGGTGTGTTGAAAATTGTACGTATGTTGGACCGGCGAAGTACCCTTGCAATGTTTGCAACACTTCCTATCTCCAGTTTCCAGTTTTTCTGTTTCCGATTGTAAAGAATTTTGGTCACAAATCGCGAGGGCTCTGTAAACCAAAGAATTAATAACTGATTGCTTTTGTGCCGGATGATGATAGGAATTTGCATTTAGTTTTCTGTTCGCATGTATTAGTTTTCTATATTCAGATTGCCCTAAGGAACCATCCCCATTCCTTTGTACAAGAATATCTAGAAATGGAATCGTTCCTTCTGATTTAATTTCATTGCAAATTTTATATTAGGATGTTGTTGATTCAGATGATAAACACGGGGAGGTTTTCTGGACCATGCGGCTATATTACAAAAGTGTCGCCTACATATCTGAACCACGATTTTGGCTTTAATGGAGACGACTTTAAGGCTTTTTTTTCAAATGCTTCCGCATGAAGGTATTGAGTACCACTGGTGACAGCGGAGATGCCATGGCTGCTCCTAAGGGTTGTTCACAAAAAGTGCCTTGAAAAACAAAATATGTTGACTTGAGACATGTTTCAATCAGATCTAAAAGTGAGTTGTCAGTATTATTATGGTGAAGCAAGTCTGATATTATGGAAATTGAATCATTTATAGGCACATTCGTATTTAACGATTCTACATCTAACTTCTACGAAACTGACTAAAATATGTTTTGGATCTAATTGGTTTGCTTTTAGTTTCTCTACAAAATGAGTAGAGTTTCTATTATATCAGTGTGTTTTTCCAGTAAAATTATTAAGAATATTTACCGATTTTATAAGGGGGTGATCCTATTGCACTGACGGTAGGTCGAAGTGGCATATTAACCTGGTGTATTTTAGGCAGTCCTTAGAACCGCGGGAACCTTGAGCTGCTTGGCTTTAACATCTTCTTTTCTTCTGCTGGCAGGTTAGATGCCTTTATAAGGTTTATTATCCGTCTCTGGATTTTGTTGATTGGGTCTGCTTGAACTACTCTGTAGGTGCTGTCGTTCAAAAGTAGTTGTATCTTTACTTCAGGAGATCGGAACACTGAACAAGCCGGCTATTTATAGTGGACCTATGTTCACCGAACCGTGAGCCGGTATAACGACCGGTTTACACATAGTCTGAAGCCCGTTTCTCTATTTGTAATATAGTAACATAGTCCAGAAAACCTCCCCGTGTTTTTGATCATCATCATCATGAACGATTCCCTTTCTAGATGTTCTTGTACAAATGAAAGGGGATGGTTTCTTAGGATACTCTGTATTTAGAAATCCAACGCATACGAACAGATAACTAAATGCAAATTCCCATCATCATCCGGAATAAATGCAATTAGTTATTATTAATTCTTTGATTTACAGAGCCCTTGCGATTTGTGACCAAAACTTTTTACAATCGAAAACAGAGAAACTGACTTTAAGAAGGAATAGGTATTTCTCTGAGGATATTAGACAGTCAATTAGAAAATATAATAATCCTATACTCCACTAATAAAGAGTTAACGTTAGGAAGTGTAGTTCTTCCATTTATATACGTAACCACAGACAAGACAAGGTTACTTCGCCGGTACAACATACGTACAATTTTCAAAACACACATGAAAATTGGACAATGTTTGCCATCGCCAAAGGGACATTATTTCTTTCCAAACGGAAGAAGTATATACAATTCTTTGTTCCTGTGGTGATCTATCTATCTATCTATATTGGAGAAACTGGACAAACCATATCGACTAGCCTTAAGGAACATGTACGATGTATTAGATAGAAAAATTATACAGTCTGCAGTATATGAACACCAACATTCCAATGGACATGGCACAAAGGTAACAGAAACCAAAGTTCTTGCATCGGTCTCTAGATTCTATAAACGGAAAATTAGATAATGTTTTGTAATTTATAAACATCCTAACAATTTTAATAGAGATACGGGATTTAGATTTCATACGTGGAAACCGATCGTTACACCGGGTGACGGTTGGGGGAACACAGGTCGGCTATAAATAGCTAGCCTAGGTCTCTCTGAGTTCATCCAGTATTCCGATCTCGTGAAGTAAAGATCCCTGAATATGCCTCGTGCATTCGAAGGCGAAAAGTTCGAAAGCGATTGCATTTTGGCACGGTCTAATCCCAAAAACCATGATTTTTAAATTGACCACAGTCGAGAAAGCTTTCATTCTATATTAATTTAAGTTATAATAACACTTAATCAGCTTCTATTCAATAATCGGGCTAAGAAAATATAAATTAATATAACCCATAAATTAAGAGATGCGAGATGGCTACTCATGAAGAATGTTAGGTCTTACATCCTGCAAGATTCTACCATTGCATATTTAACTCCAAGACACCATCATATTTTAACAATTAAACTAAATTAATATTTAGAACTAATGTTTTAAGGGTTTGCCACCAATTCATAAAACATTATGTTTTGAAATATAATTTTACATATAAGGCCTCTGCAAGTCGTATTGACATCCTTAATAATCTTATGAACGCATACCTTTGACTATGTTTAAGAAAAAAATAAGAAGTAACTGTCCTTACTTTTCTTTTATTTTTGTATTGTTTTATTTGTTAAGACATAACTTAATACGGCATGTGAATTATTTATAGACTTTATACATGCATTTGCAGCGTGGGATTATTAGTAAAAGGACTCTCCAGAAAATTTGATAACACTATCAAAAAAACAAATTAATATTTTTATTACGTAGTACACATTTTTGAATGGCATGTATTTTCGATCTACAGTAAACAGTTTCCTACAAAATTACATCGATTAAAGTCTCGTCATCACAAATCTATTGTAACAGTGATTATTTTAAGATTTTGATAATCTTGTACTGAATTTAAAAGATTGTCGAAAAAACGAAAAGATATTGCCGTCCCGAAGCGAATGTGCAGGATTGAATGATTTCGAAGATTCTTGTTTTGCTACCCTTTGCCAATGTTTAGAATGGTTGACACTGTCTTAAGAGTTAAGATCAGAGTGAATCAGAGCAGAGTGGACAGAATATTTTATATAGATGAGCAGAAACAAGAAAAACATTATTATATGTATTTATCCACAATATATAAAAAAGAAACAAAGAACAAGAAAATTCCTGCGATTCCTAGTTTTCTGGACGTGTCGAGGGAAAGTACATCCCCGCCTTCAGCAACTAAAAATAAAGATACTGACAGCATATCATCTTATTATCAGAAATTTAACCGGAATGGCAAATCTCTGACAGAATGTCATTAAATGAGAAACCTATTATTCCTTTCAGAATTTCGAATCTGCACTTTTCAAATATTTTTTATAGTATCATTATCGTCATCATCCCCTGCTTGTTTTCTATTGTTGAACGTAGATCGTCTCTAGACGCCTTTTAATTGTTTGAAATTATTTTGAGGTCGTGTTGTGGCTTCGTTTATCTATTCTTGATCTCCATTCAATCATCATTTTTGTCCACCTATCATCCTTTAACCTAGCGATATGTCCTGCCCATCTCCATTTCGCTGTAGTAACGCGGTCTTTAATATCATCTACGCCAGTTCGCCTGCAAATCTGTTAATTTCTCGCCCTGTCTATTAAAGTTATATCCAGCATTAGCCATTCTATTCTGCGTTGCGTGCGTCTCAGTTTGTCCGCTGATAGTTTCGTAAGTTTTAAAGTTCCTGCTCCATAGGTGATGACCGGCAAGATGCACTGGTTAAAAACTTTCCTTATTAGATAATTTGATTTAAATTCGTAGCTTATTTTCAAATGTCCTATCCTTAAGATGTTCTTCTGGGTAGTTCATAGGTCTAGTTACCATGATAGAATGTATGACCAGATTTTAGAGTCAATAAATTTTCTCCTTTTCTTCTTTCTTCGTTAACTTTGACAAAGTCCCATTTGATTTCCTCTAATTCATTCCCACTTCAGTAAACTTTTCTTCAGACATCGATTGAAATTAGCAACTTCTAGCATTTTTCGTCTGTTGTACGCTTTTCTTAACTTTGAAATCCTTCGAGTGAGAAAACGATTCACATGAGTAACTATCTTTTCCTACGACCGTAAAGAATCTTTACTGGGACTTTTATTAACATTTCAACACGGGTGTTAAAAAAAAATTCTCAACACTAGTGTTGAAAAACTGAATAATGTCTTTGAATGTAGACAAAACAAGTTCTTTTGACCATCTTTCAAATACTATCATCACGAGATGAGAACACTAAATAAACTCGGAGAGATTCAGGTGGGCTATTATCTGACTGTTCACTGAACCTTGACCCGGTGTAACGATGGGTTTCTAGGTATGAATTAGCTGTAGTCTATAGCCCGTATCTCTATTAAAATTATTAGGATGCTTATACATTTTAATAGAATCTCTAATTTTCCGTTTATAGAATCCTCTTCAGCGACGGACAGTTCGACGCCGCCGGGTCGAATTTATGTGTAATATCTCTTAAACAGTCAATAATATTTCTATTTTCAAAAACAAAAACTAACCTAGACATTTTTTCATCTGCCTGCACACACTTTTTCAAATTTCGCGTGGGTTGATATCGTTAGGTTAGGTTAGGTTAGGTGAATTCGTCCCGGGTTAACAGCAGGTTTATTAATAAACCTGCCCCACTATAATATTATAAGCTTTCTTATTTTCAAAATTCTCTGAAGTGTACGCTGTAACAACTAAAACACGTGAGATATGCAATATGTATACGTATCTGGATGTCCTTCGATAAAATCTACTGCAACAGCTATGGCAGAATCATTGTTTCTAAATAAAGAAAAGACTAAAAGTTTGAAACATTTCTTCGAGAGTGTAGGTCATTTTTATGGTTTAGGGTAAATTTATTCAGAACCGAAACACTAAAATGGTGATCATTTTAGGCAGTTAGTACCTAGCAATTGTAGCCAGAACGGTATTGATGGTTTATTAATAGAGACTTGACGGTAGTTTTGCCTTATAAATCAGGGACTGCCTCTTAAATTAACAATCGTTACCGCTAGGTGCATCCAGTTAGTCAACAAAACCATCGTTAAAGCCAAAGTAGAAGTATAGCAGTGGTTGTCGAATATTAATGCGAAAAGGTGAATAAAACATTCATTTACTGAGAAGGCGTCTTTTCAGGTAAAATATTGAATATAAAATTTTATATTTTATTTTAAAAGATAAATTGCGAAAACAAGTTGGTTATTTGGCGCCAAAAGTTGACACCCAATCGCTCGGCGCCGAAATGTCCTTGGTACCGAAATATATTAGACCCGACGCAAGAACTTTGTCTTCTTTTACACTTCTGAAATGTTCAGTGGAATGTTGATGTTTATTTTTAATATATCGTTGAAGCTAGTGGATATGAATCGTCCATTTTCTCTATTACAGACATCACTACAGAAACGACGAATTGCATATACTCCTTTTGTTTGGAAATTAATACTGTCCTTTGGCGATCGCAAACATTGTCTAATTTTCTTGTATGTGTGGAAGATTGTACGTATGTTGAAACCTTAGAATCTTGTCTGTAGTTCCGTATATAAATGGAAGAACTACACTTCCTATCAGTAACTTCTTATTAGTTTCATTTCGTGAAGTAGGTTTATTATATTTTTTAATTGACCATCTAATATCCTCAGTGCAATAATATCCATTCTCTTTTAAAGCTTGAGTAAGTTTCTCTGTTTCCGATTATAAAGAATTTTTGTCACAAATCGCGAGGGCTTTGTAATCCAAAGAATTAATAACTGATTGCTTTTGTGCCGGATTAAGATGGGAATTTGCATTTAGGTATCTGTTCATATGCTTTGGTATTTTATATACAGAGTGTCGAAAGGAACCATCCCGTTTCCTTTGTACAAGAACATTTAGAAAGGAAATCGTTCCTTCTGATTCAATTTCTATTGTAAATTTTATATTAGGATTTTGTTGATTCAGATGATCAAGAAACAGGGGGAGGTTTTCTGGAACATGCAGCCACGTCAAAAAAATATCACCTATATATCTGAACCAAGATTTGGGCTTTAATGGAGACGAGTCTAAGGATCCTCCCCAAAACTTTCCATGAAGATATTGGCTACCACTGATGACAGCGGAGATCCCATGGCTGCTCCTGACGTTGTTAGTAAAAAATGCCTTGAAAAACAAAAAATTTTGACGTGAGACATGCTTCAATAAGATCTAAAAATGAGTTGTCAATATTATTATGGTGATGTAAGTCTGATGTTATGGAAATTGAATCATTTATAGGCACATTCTTATATCATGATTCTACATCAAAACTGACTAAGATATCTTTTGGATCTAATTGGATTACCTATAGTCTCTCTACAAAATGTGTAGATTTTCTGTATATGAATGTGTTTTTGCAGTAAAATTATTAAGAATTGTACTGCCGATAGTTCGAAGTGATACATTAACCTTGTGTATTTTAAATAATCTGTAGAACCTTCTTCTCCTCTACTGGCAGGTTGGATGCGTTTACAAGATTGGTTATCCGACTCTTGATTTTTTTGTCGGCTCTGCTTGGATTTCTCTGTAGGTTCTGTCGTCCAAAACTGGTTGTATTTTTTCCACGTAGTATGTTTTTTACCTTGTCTACTGACCAAAATCTGTACTGTTCTTTAAACTTTTATCCTCCTTTTTTATCGACTGAAAGATTCGAATTTTTGATGATTTTCACTAATCTTCTCCTTGACTGGCAGGTTGGATGCACTTATAAGATTGATTATTCTTCTCTCGATTGTGTTTGTCGGCTTTGATCAGATTTCTGTGTAGATGCTGTCGCCCAAAAGTAGTTGTATTTTGTCCAAGTAGTATGTTTTGTTCATGACGACAGAGGCATTTTCTTTGTCGGCTGGAAACTCCAAGTCTCTTGGAAGTCTTCTGATGGTCTCTTTGATGAACGAAATTTTGTCTACGGGTACAATATCAAGCCTATTTCGCTATAGTTTCCTTGACAATTCATTTTGATTCTCAGGGAACTTTTTATGAACAAATCTGGGATCTCCGCTGTCGCTAATGATAGCCAATATCTTCATGGAAGCTTTTGAGAAAGAAGCCCTTGTTCCTGGATTATCTTAATCAGCAACACCCTAATATGTAATTTATAATGGAAATTGAATCAGAAGGCACGATATGCCCTTTCTAGAAGTTCTTTAATTGTTTCTTAAGATAATCTACGTATACAAACCCTAGTGAATTTGCACTTAGGTAACACAGTTACCTAAGTGCAAATTCACATCATCATCCGGCACATAAGCAATAATTTATTAACACTTTTGTTTACAGAGCTCTCACGATTTTGTGTCAAAATTCTTTATAATCTGAAACAGAGAACTTGATTTAAGTTTTAAAAGGGAATGGATAATGCATTGAAGGCAATAAATGGTACATTAGGAAATATAATAATCAGTGGAGTATATAAGGTGGGGTTGGATGTTAACCCCCCCTCCCCCATAGCCATTTAAATTTAAACTAAAATGATAGAAATAGCATAAACGAGGGACTTTTTTGTGAATTGGAGCACACAGCTACTTTTATTTGCAACTAAAATAAAGTAATGACCTTTTTTTGGTTGTTTATATTATTTACGTTCAAATAGGTAAAAAACAAAAACTAAAGAAATTTTTTTGTTGATTGTTGAAAATTTTCATCGTCTCAGGAAGCAGAAGCAATGTCTATATACGCCATTGACTCCACCACAGGAAACTAACAAGGTTGTTATCGATAGGAAGAATAGTTCTTCAATTTATACACGAAACTACAGACAAGATTGCAA
This sequence comes from Kuschelorhynchus macadamiae, assembly GCA_030620095.1. Taxonomy (NCBI): domain Eukaryota; kingdom Metazoa; phylum Arthropoda; class Insecta; order Coleoptera; family Curculionidae; genus Kuschelorhynchus; species Kuschelorhynchus macadamiae. The sequence continues at coordinate 372,461 of JAUTXW010005312.1, forward strand.
GGTTACATCGCCGTCCCAACATACGTACAATTTCCAACAGACGTGAGAAAATTGGACAATGTTTATGATCGCCAAAAGACATTATTCCTTGTTCCTGTGGTGATATCTGTATTGGACCTTCTTGACCACAATTTGAAGTCAATCGGGTAGGTAGTTTTGAAGTTATGCTGTGAAATGAGAGACAGGTAGACAAACCGACAGACAGACCGACGGAATTGATAAAACATAGTTTTTGGCATCTAGCGACGCTTAAACGTGATGATATGTAAAACCTGAAAGGGTGATTTTTTCACGATTACAAATAATTTATTTAGCTGCCATTTTGATCTGCCATCTTGAATTAGTTTTTTATTAAGGCATTTATCTTTTTCATAATTTTTAATCAATTATATTTATTATTTTTAATATATTATCAATTAATAAATGATATTAATGAAGTTATAATAAACAAGTATATGTGTATTAGTAACTGTCCACCAGTACCACAGTTTTACTAGTTTATCTGTATACCACAATCATTTATGGGAAACAATTCGAAATCAGTCCATTAAGTAGTTGTAGCCTGATTTTTAAATATTTTACTAAGCGTCCATTTTGTTCCGCCCTCTTGGATTCGCACCAACATTTTACCAGTTGATTCTTACATTACACTTGTTTATTGTGCAAAATTTGAGATAAATTGGATAAGTAACATTTCACTAGGCTGCCATTTTGTTTTGCCATATTGAATATTGAACGTTTGCCAAAATGTTACCAGGTCATCCCCATATGACCATTAATTTTTTAGATATACCGTCACACCGACAGACCGATATAGAGAGCGACGGAATTGAGAACACCTGTTTTCTTAAAATGAATTATTCTAAACATTAATAATTTGATTTAATTGAAAATAAGATTTTAATTTGTTATTTTAAAAAATAGTTTCGTTTAGTAATGAAGAATATGCATTTAATCTACGTGGAGGTTCAGTGTAATGCTCGAGCGGCACAACGTAGATATGTTGAAAAGTTTCCGAGTAGAATCCATCCTACTCATACAACCTTTACGGCACTTCACCAGAGGTTGAGAGAAACCGGATCGGTGTAGGTTAGACATCCCGTTGTAGTTGAGGAATTCGAACTAGCAATTCTGATGGATCTAGAAGATTACCCAGAATTAGGTGGTCGAACATTGTTAGCGATGCATCCAGGAATTTGCAAATCATCTGTAAGTAATATTATACCCGATCTAGTTTCACGAGAGACGGAATTAATAATTTACAGAATTCACATCATTATGCATACGTTTAGTATTAATGTGTGGATTGGTATTGTAAACAACAATTTAATTGGACCTGTTGAGTTGACAGGTCGACTAACAGGGGAAAAGTATTTAAATTTTTTTCAGAATATTTTACCCACATTTCTAGAGAAAGTTCCTTTAAATATTCAGCATGCCGTGTGGTTTATGCACGATAGATGTCCGGCTCATTTTAGTCGAAATGTGCGTCAATATCTGGATCAAACTTATGAAAATCAGTGGATTAGTAGAGGCGGACCTGTTCAATGGCCAGCTAGGTCGCCAGACTTAAATCCTTGTGATTTTTGTATATGGGGTTTTTTCAAATGCCATGTGTACTCCGTTCCAATACAAACGCGTGAGCAGCTCTGGTTGCGAATTCAAAATGCCTCCAGACGTCCTCTAAAAAAATTAATTACATTACGCCTTCAAACTAACGGTCATCACTTGGAGCATTTATTATAGTTTAGAATAATTCATATTCCTTTCTATTATACCTTCAATTTTGTATTGTCTTGAAATAAATATACCTTAGTTTTATATTATTAAAAAGTTTTGCTTGCATCGACGCATAAACTTGCAAATTGCTCGAGAACGGTTACCTCTAGCGTTGTTGAGTAAGTATAGTTTTTTTGCTTAGAAAAGGTACAAGAATAACATTTATTCGTAAAAAAACCAAGAACTGCATCGCCAAAAAAGTTAGGGAAAATTTACATAAATAATAGTGGCGTACCTAGTGTCACATGAAACTTAATACTAAACTATGATTTCTCACCCAAAAAATATCCCGAATGATCAATTTCGTAAGAAAATTTTATTATTTGCAACAGATATTTAATAAAAAATAAAATAAAATTTATATTTCAACACCCTGTATCTCCGTAACGAAGCATTTCCGGACCTAGGTAAATATGAACATTTTTTAATGTTTTGTAGAATCACCCCATTCATTTTGTAGGGATTGTTCGTGGACACCCTGTATATGAAATAATTGTCAATAAGTTTCCAGTTTAACGTTTTTATTGAATAGATTTTGCCCAGACTATTAAGTGAATTAATTATTTAAAGATAATATAAACTCATTAACCTTGAACTTGCTTGAAACTGATGACAGTAAGCATTTTTCCTATTATATATAGCGACATTATTTTCATAACTTCCTTAAAATACCGACCAGCTAGGAAACATATTTTTAACTTCATCCCCATATATCCTAACTTAAACCTGTCTATAACCTAAAGTAAAATACTCAGGTCGTTAAAACCTCACTTACTCAGTGCTTGTTGTTCTTAAAGGTGCATAAGAATCTGTTAGCTTAAAAGCCCCGTTAAGTTATCGTTCTTAACCCGAAAGTAAGAAGAAATATATTAGCCTAATTTCTACAACTAAGTGTAATAGCAGCCAACCCAATACACAACTCTACCATTGTTTTATAAATGGCGAATTTTATTTTACAAAACCATCTAAGCCAGTGGCCTATTTAGAATGCAATGCGAGGGAGGGCAAACAATTACATGATTTAACGAAAAAAAAGGTCATTGGTGTTTGTTACCAAAACATAAGCATGAGAGACATGAAAATCAGCGAGAACTAAAAAAAATCTCTCAATTCGGTTTTTAGCTCTAGGAGGAGCATTTGCCCTTTTGCCCGCCCCTCCTCTCTTAAATACGCCTTTGATCTGAGCTACGTACACCAAAGATTACGGTCCAAAAAACACAGTGTCAATATTAATGAAAACAACAATTAATTAGTTACTTTTACAAAAGTATCCCCATGATCAGAGTGTCAATTTTATTAAAATTATAGTTGTAATACGCGTTTCGCCTACATATCATTTTTTTTTTCACGAACTAGTTCAAAAGATCGAATCTTTAAACTCAACTAAATGATTCGAACATCGAGACTGAAAAGAATTAATTATATCTTACGAAAAAAAATGGAGAAAAGAACGTTAGACAAGGTCGTATTAAGGCCGTTGTGTTAAAGATTGATAGAGATGGGGAACGAAGCTACAGTTATTGGTCATCTTAGTTTGGAACCACCGCTAAATTTCATCTTAGACGTGCTTTTTTTTCTGTCAGATTTGTTCGATAGCTCTAAACCGTTTTTTATTCAAATGGATTCCTCGGAGTTCCATTTAACGGCATTTTTAAACTTTGACCTTGAGCAACAAGATCAACCTCAGTATGCACTAAAAAGATTTGAGAGTTAGACCTGGTCTAGTTGCCATGGCAGTTAAAGCTTTTAGTTCACCAGTTATGTTTCGCTTATGTCACTGTCATTTTGTAATTGTAACATTTAGAAAATGTATTTGTTCAATTGTTAAAAATGTCAAATGTTTTAAAACCTATAACTGTCAAGTTAGACCTGGTCTAAAGTTAAACCTCTTTAGTGAATACGGGTGCAAATGTTTTTGACCGAGAATCTTAGTAGACTGTTTAGACTTTTAAACCCGTAACTTAGTATCACATATTAATAAACCATATTTAAAAAATCACCTCATTCAAATAAATACACTGGCTATGTGTGCATATTAAATAACTTGGTGTAGCATTTTTAGGTACTATTTGAATTAATAGATTATAAACAATGTGTGATTCAGACTGTATTAGAGCCGATTCCTCCAAAATGCAGCAGTAAGTATTGTAATAACCGTAAGAGCTTTAACATAAATAAAAATACGATGATTCGTTGACAGATAAATGTTCCAGACTTTAGACGGGCAATATGACTGGAGGGAGTCTTTCTTGCCTGTTCTTGCATACATAAATAATTTTTTACTGAGCAGGAGATTTTGAATTTCATTGCTATTGTCTTTGAATTTTTTTTTCATATTTTGATTTGATTTTTGGCTTTATGCTAACTTGAATAAATTTATTCATCCTCTGAATTCCGGTACCTTCAGGAGCCTCTATTCTTCTGTTCTATTCAAGCTGTGTGACCCAGAACTTTTCTTTTTATATAGTAAGATTTTTGTAACACCCTGTATAAAATTTTAAAACATCTTAAAATATTGAAAAAAAATAAAATAAACCACACGTTTTTCTGAAAAACTAACCGTTTCCTATATAAAAAATATTGCAATATTTAAAGGGTGATTTCACCCCCTTGGAATTAGAATTTTCAAAAATCCCTATTTATCCAACTTCTACATCCTAAAATCAACTTATATGCTAAAATTCAGCTTTCTACGTCAAGTGGTTTGAGCATGATCGTGATGAATGAGTGAGTGAATAGTAGTACAGATAAGAACAACAATAAGAGAAATAATGCAAGAAAAAAACAAGCTAATTACCTCTTATCCCTAACCGAATAATTATTATTCTTTTCAAGATTTTGCAGAGTCAAGTAAATATTAAAAGAGTGTAAAAAACTTACATTAAAATAATCCTCACAGCAGTATTTTGCTGAATATATAATAATTTATAATAAAGAGTTTATCAGGGGTAGTAGCAGTTGTGTTTTTGCAATTCGGAATTATACAATATTTATAATTATCCTTATTACTTTGTTAAATTTCATGACGACACTAACTCTACTTTAAAAATACGACAAAACAATTAAGTATATATTCGATTTATCAAAAAATAAAACAGAACTATGGTCTCTCCCGTATACTATGCCGAAGTAAAAGAAAAACCAAGCGAATAGCATAGCGACAGCCAGCCGGGACCGACCGCCCGGATTCTATTAAATCACACTATTTCCAGATGCGCCGACTTTAATAATTTATTTAAATATGAAAACAAATTCGTAAAAATCTGAAATTTTGGATATATACCAAATTAAATACATTCTTCTGGAATTTGTAATAAAAAAATATACTGAACGAGTCTGTTGTCAAGCAAACAGCCGTTTTTTATTCAGTGTTTAGATAACTCTGTTTGATTTGGTCCGATTAATCCAAGTGGAAAATAAACTCACCTGTTATAGCGCTTGGGTAATCTCCCATTCTGCTTTTCTGTTGTAGATCGCCGACAGAAAGAGTAACTTTCTGTAAAAAATGTGTATTTACTTTAACACAAGCTCTCAGGAAAGGAACAATTGGGGGATCCTCCAATATTTTATCCTGTTGGCAAAATTTATTGGTAATATAGTAACGAGGCTCTGTTGATAACTGCCTTCCTTGGCTTGAGGATTTTTTGTCATCAAATTTCTTATTGTAAACATTTTATATGATATATATCTTTGAATAAGTCTTGTGTTGGCAAAGTTAAAGATGGCAAAATTGAAAATTTGTTGACAAAATTGTAATATTCTCCTTCCAACATTTTCTCCTAAGTCCATTTCTGCAAGCACTTGTGGCAGCATTGTCAATTCGTAAATGTGTTAATTACTAGTTTGTCTGTTGTTGTAATATCAAAATATATTTAAAAGAGGTTTTCACATGAAGTGCGATAAATATAAGTCACACAAATTAAATTTGTTTTTTAATATAATAGCTAAAAATTATCAATATATATAAAACATATACATCTGAAATAAAATTTTGAAAAATAAAGTTAACTGTTTAGAGAAAGGGCCGCCTGAGAAAACCTACGTCATTATTTTATTTTATATAGGTACTGGGAATATTGGTTTCTCTCTATAATAATAAAAATTCCGACGAAAAAGTGGTCGATTTCTAGCTGTGATTTGCTTTTTGATTTTGAGAATTTTGATTGAAAATGTCTTCATCAGGTAATCAGTCCCTTGTTTGTTCTCTTCTCTAATTTTTCAATAGAATTTGTTAAACTGATATTTATTTGTTTCAAGCCTCTCTGTATATGATTTCATTTTGAAGTGTGTTCCTGGCTTCCTTTAGCCTGATAAGAAAGTGTTAAACTATAAATTGACTTACTCTGAGTTCTCTTTCTACATTTAGCCGAACTCCAATTTCGCAAAGATAAGATGTCGGAAATAGTGTAAGTATATGCAGAGCTGTCAGTGCAGATTTGATTCATCGTCCAGTCCGACTCAAAATTCTAACAGTGATTTATGAATAGTTCTTGTCCTTCAATTGACGTACCTTCCAGGGTATTGTTTTCAATGCATTCCTTGTTGAAAATCCAGTTTCGAAAAGATAAGATTTGTTGTAGGGAACAGTGCAAGTACCCGATGTGCAGAAAATGCATTGGCCAGTCCGACCAAAAATTCTAACAGTAATGCATTAACAGCCTTTTTATCTTCATAGTTATTACTTATTGACGTGATTATTTCGAAATGGGTCTGTCCCATTCGTGTCTTGTTATTAACGCTATAATATGATTTTCAATTGTGTTATACTAAACTTCTATGTGTTGCTCCTTGTCAGTTTTGTTCTTAACAACTTCGTTCAATAAATGTACTTTTCCAAACCCATGTTTTCGAGATAGAGGATGTTGAAAAAATGTTTGTTTTAGAAATGGCTCTTTAATATCTCGAAACTGCTTTCAACTATTGCACTCTACTTTCATAGAAATAATAAGACAGTAAAACGTATTTTTTGAGTAAAATATGTGTTTTTGCTTTCATCAGTAACAAATACTGAAATATTTTTAACAAAATTTGATAACCACTGATTTTTTTAAATTAATATTTTCTAATATGCTTGTGGAAACTACTTACTCAAAGTTGATTCGATCTTATGAATCGTTTTCAAATAGAATTTATAATGAATATTAAAATCAAAAATATGTACCATTTGTAAGAGTTAACCTTGTTGAATATGTTGTATATTTGGTTGCCTTAACGTAAATCTATTATATGCGTGTCGCCATCTTTAAATTCCCAAATTAGTAGCTTCTGTCAGGGACATTCGCCATTTTGTCGAGATGATTTAAGTTTCGGCCTAATTTCTTCTCACAAATAGCAAATATTTATTTATTTTTCTAAAAAAAGCGCTTTCCGGGAAGAATGTATTTTTTAGTTTCTCGTTTAAGAACTTATAGACCAAAAATATTAAATTAATGCATATCATGCTTTTATACAAGGCCTGTAATTGCCTGAATCTCGGGTGCGCTTATGGGATCTCCGCTAACTCCTGCGGTGACGAATAACTTTGATTCTAGGAAACTGTTCTAGGCTCTGCATCATTACGACCTAATGTTGGCATAAGGGACCCAAGTATGAGAGGGTGCTAGCCCCCCTACCCCCGAAGTTGTTCTGGTTGGGATAAAAAAAAATACAAGTAAATTGAATTTATACCGAAATTGCCGTAATGTTCGTTGGGTTTTTCGGCTTCTCTCCCCTCACCCCCCCTCCCCCCCGCCAACAACTTGGGGTTGTGGCATCATATATTTATTGTACCTACAGCTGTTACAAGTACTGACAAAAAGTATTGAAGTACAAGTACCAAATACGTATGAATTTATCAACACGAACCAGGTAACAAGTACATTAAAAATATCAAGTAACGGGTTATTGTTCTTGATTTTTGTCAGGTAAAGTTATTCAAGTAATAGTTTTGCTGGTATTAAACTTTAGGGGAGATATACAGAGCGTTCAAAAAAATATGAAATAATGGATTTAAAAAACTATAAATTTCAAAAATTAAAGTATTTTCTGTATTTATTATAGTTCAGGAGATATTTAAAGTTAAAAAATCGAGGCATATTGGAAATTGGACTAAAATCGTTGTCAAAATTAATAAAAATATTGGGTTTTCGATATAAAAAGGAATGTAATCGAATATCTTTATGCGAGTTGCCACATATAGCAAGTCGGCGTATCCAGTTTTCAATGAAATACACGGAAAATATTAATTCAAAATTTAGAAAAGTGGTATTTTTGACGAGACTTGAATATTTTCAAATGGAAGTGGTTCGAAATCTTGGCAGGACGAGTCTGTAAAAAGTGTCAAGAGAAAAAAGAGATGTGGGACAAGAAAACCGGTTCATCATTTTGCATGCAGGTTCTTCAACAGGATTTCTCCCAGGTGCAAGTTTACTATTTTGTTCAACATGCAAAAGTATGGACTACCATGATAATATGAACTGTGAACTGTTTGAAAAATGGTTAAAAGAACAAGTGATTACAAATTTAGATGCTCCATCTTTAATCATTCTGGACAATGCATCTTATCATTCAAGAATCTTAAATAAACAACCTACTTCATCCTGGAAGAAAAGTGATATTTATGACTGGCTAATAAAACAAAAACAAAATCCTTTACCCAATATGCTGAAACTAGAACTTCTTTTAATGGCATTATATATATATATATATATATATATATATATATATATATATATATATATATATATATATATATATATATATATATATATATATATATATATATATATATATATATATATATATATATATATATATATATATATATATATATATATATATATATATATATATATATGTGTTGATTTTTAGTCCTTCACGGATGGAAAAATACAATGTGTTTTCATTCCGGGTGTACATCCGTTCACTACTGTCGTTCTGAAAAGAACAGTTTTGCTGACATTTCGCCAAAATCACATTTGGCATTTTCGAAGCTTCCTTTCTCGCGTCCGAATATAGTCTCTATTCGGATATATATATATATATATATATATATATATATATATATATATATATATATATATATATATATATTAAACGTACTTAAACGTAAAGATCTGAAAAAATCTCACGAAGGAAGTAATAACTAATTATATTGGGTTTTTAACAAATATGTATAATATTTTTGCAAAATAAAATTTTTTTGTTATCACAAAAAAACAATTTTTCTTTGCACAGGGGTGGCCCGCATTTAAATAAATGACACTGTATAAATGGTTAGATTTTTAGATCAAGCGGGGCTCGTAATTTTTGGTGATTGATAAAAAAATCTCACTTTCATTAACTGGCTGTATAAACAGAAGATATCCTGATTGTTCAAATGATTCGAACAGCCTTTCGACTTTATTAAAGCGCTTGCCATTTTGTGTTTTTTGTTTTTCCCAACCAAAAAATTTTAACCAAATACATATTTAGCGAATTATCTTATTTAGTCCCTTTATTTGAGACCACCAGTGTTGTCCATTACCATTTTTTACTGCTTAAATTTTTTTACCAAAACTGGTTCATTGATAAAATTGATAAAAATAAAAAAAACTTGGCCGAGTGGCTAAAATAAGAAAAAAATAAACACCCTCTAACTCAAAATCTATATCAGGATCAAGTTGTGGAATATCGAATTTTGATTAGAAATATGAGGACTCCATTATATAAAAAAAATCGCTGAAATCCATTTGCCATAAAAAATGTGAAAGGTCCTTTAACTGTATTTTTAGATATTCTATACTAACATTTCATGGAAACAGAGAAACTGATGTAGCTGCAAAATTAAACCCATATTGCATTGAATATATTAGGCGTTTGATTATATATTATAATAAATCCAAACCGTATCCCGTGTTTGATAGTCAAACATCATGCCATCGTGTATTTACGCAGAGTACCGCAGATAAAATTGTAACATTCCCACACAGAGCCGGTCAGATTTTGCGGGGCCTTCTTTTAGAAATTTAAATCCGGTACACCCAAGGAGCAAAAGCAATCAATTATTATTAATGACTAAAAAAATAAGCCATCATTTTTATCAGGAATGGGCATCTACAACAACAACGATTGTCTACGTTTTGGTGTAAGCAATGTTTCGACTACAAAAAATATGTAATATATTTTAAATGTATGTAGACAATGTGTAAACTATGTAGCCAACCCGTCAATTCAATACTCAATCCATAAATTGGTGCAGCATTATATTTTCGGACTTCCGTTTCTGCGGCGCGAAATAGTTCAGCCCCCTTCCTGCAACCCCTTAATTTGTAGGCACCCCAACTTTTTTTTCAAATGGCAACCTAGGTCATGTGGGGGCTCTATAAGAAGGTCTTCTAAAACTGTCAGATTCTAGTAACAAATTATGGGTCTGCTCATATCGTTACAGTAAAACGAGTCCACATAAGTTTTTTAATTAAAATTAACATTCGAGGTGATCCTTAGCACTCACCTGATTCGGTTAATGTAACAAATGCTGAAAATTATCTCCACCTTCTACTTAACATGCACAGAGTATGTGGTAAATACTAAAACTGGTGTAGGTCGTCAACGCTGTTTGGTATTTTTAAACACTATCTCCTTCAAATACCCCATAGAAAGAAATCCAATGATGTAAGGTCCGGAGACCCTGGTGACCATTCAATGGGACACCGGCGACCCATTCGCTGATTTGGAACAATTTCGTTTAAGTCCCTTCCAACATTTATACCAAAATGCGGTGATGCGCCATCTTGTTGAAACTATAGTCTTTCATGGAGAATATCTGGATCACCCTCGTTATAGGAAACATTACTGCTAATGCAGGTATCTAAGTAATCCTCAAAAATAGGATTTTTTTCAAAGAAATATGGTCCTAAAATTCGGTTATTTATTATGCCAGACCACACATTGACTTTTTGGGGAAGTTGTGTATCAAGGCCTATTAATTTTTGTTGAAAATTAAAACTTTTTTGTTACAATAAAATGCAGCTATCAAGATATAAATTATTATAATTTTAAACTTATGTTAAGGGATGTTGGTTGAAATTTTAACCAAGTGTTTTTGCTGAGTGCTTTTCAAAAGTTTCCCATCGTATTTGAAAAAATATGATGTATTTTTAAAGTCTCAAAAAAATATTGCTGTAAAAAGGTTTAGCATGACAAATAGTTGTAAAACTTTAGAAAATGTACATTTTGTTTATACAAAGTGTCCTAGTAGTGTGTTCTCGGTTTTGGTGATAATGGTTAAAGATTAAAGAGAGAAAAAGTTTAAATATAAATATTAGTATATAGGATGACTTATATACCTACTTAAATAGTTTTTCATATATGAAACACCCTATATTTTATTATATTACATTTTTGAATTGTATCTAAAATTCTACATCTACTTTATATATTATCCATAGGCATAAATTTAATTGTTTTCGAGATATTGACATTTGAAAACTGGGACATTTAATTTTGAACAACATTTTAAAGGTTCAAATTAGAAGAAAATGGTTTGCACTTTCTTGATTTAGTTTTTAATAATCTACCATAAATTTCTTCTCTATTCCTAACCGGTACCAAGATATCTACTGAGAACACACTATGGGGACACTTTACGTATATTATAAGTATTTTTCATATTTTATTAATTATAAGTATACTATTTGCAATAAACACAATTATTTAACTATTCAAACATCTTTTTTAATAATAGGAAATCAGCACACAATTTATGCTTAAACGGTAACAAATTAAAAATTCAGTTAGTAATTTTTTTTCATTTTTTATAAAGCTTTTCGTGAGGGTCCACTTCAGTAAGGCTTCTTTTTTTTCCTTCGCCAGTTCACTTAAATATTTCATTATTGTAAATAACCTTCTGTCTATTTGTAATTATTTTCAATAGTTTTTCGGTTATTTTGGCCCCCTTTCACTTGAGGAAGTAAAAAAATACTCTGAAAAACACAACTGACAACTATCGCCACGAAAACGTCAAGCTGAATAAGCAATAAACTGGCCGCCTTGTCAGATCGGGTCGACAGTCGCCGTCACGACCTCCGCGTCGCCCGCTCGTCCCCCTTGCTCGATAGCTGCCCATCGAGGTCACCTATAGAGTTAATAGGCCTTGGTTGTGTATGTCCCTCACATATCCACTATGGATTTTGATCAGACCAGAATCGATAATTATGTCTATTGATCATTCCATTTAAATAACATGTAGCCGCATCGGAAAGATAATATTTTTTAAAAATATGTTATTTTCATCATATCCTCCCATCAATTCTTCACAGCCTAGCAGGTGTAATCTACTATAGAAGTCATCTTCAAGAAGTTCTTGTACAACATGCATTTTATACAGGTGATACGTCTGGCTCTTTATTAATGTACAGAAGCTCTATTAACATCGTTATTTAGCGGTAAGGTATTAGTTGAAGAATGCGAACTTACTGATAGGTGTATATCAAGTTTTTTATCTTCAGTTAAAGCGGGTGGTCGTAGGTAAATCCCTTACAGTCCCATGCTCTATAAACTTTTGAAATACTCTACTCACACTTGACCGCGTAATTGTATACTCCCGTACTTTGTCTGCATAACCCAACAATGTCAAAGTTCCCAAATACTAACAGTTGCTTATAATTCAATGATCAAACTAAAAGATTAAGTGAATTTATATTTTGCTGTGTATAGGTATTTGATAAAATATGAATTTTGTGCGTTTCTTTTGAACAAACCTGTATATTGATGCTCGCTACGTATTATATGGCCTAAATACTCTAGTTTTTTTTTCTTAGTAATGTTAAGGAGTTCTGTACTGTTATTCGTTTTTTAAATTCGTTTTATTAGTTACATGGTCCGTCTTCTCAGAATGAGCCTGTACAATACTCCCTCGAAAGATTCCACTCTTTTGCTGGAGGCTTCTGTTGGGTCCGAGACTCAGTCCTATATAAAAGCACAGAGAATACATAACATACTAAAATGCTTATCTTTCATTTAAAGCTCTGATCGCAGCATTTAAATATAGCTACCTTTTTGGTGAAGGATGCTCTAGCTGGTGGTTTGGGTGTTTTTTTCAAAATTATTATGAATATCTGTTTTTATAATTATTAACTAACTTTATTTTCATATTTATTTACTTATTTTCATTTATTGTTTAAATTTAAAAAAAATAGCTATGAAAATAATCATACAAAAAGTAAAAAAATTCTAAAATAGGTCAGTTTGTTTAACATGTAATCTAGATATGAAAAAAATTATAGTTTCGAGCCATCTATAATGTTATTTTTAAATGTGTTCAGATTATTTGTTGCGTTTAGATTAACAAACAAAAATTTTTTTTGGCTTTTTCGCAACTGAATAAAAATATTTAACTTTAAATTAATTGAAGTAAATATTTAACAAAATTACATAACTTAACATCTAGACTAGTCTGTCTACGGAATATAAACAATATTATTTAAGCAAGCATAAGAAATTAATAAGTGTGCATATGTAGAACCCGGTAAAATATTAGTAGGAATCCGATATGGTGGAATAAAATGGCGACCAATAAAAATCTTTAAAAAGTTAGTATATATGTAATACTAAAATGGCTATATACCGTCAATTGGGGTGGAACTGATCAAAATTAAAATATATTTGCCCATATTTTTCAAAAAATACTCAACAAATAGGTAAAATCAGGTTAAGTACATAGAATATGATTATATGAATGATACGCTCATAAAATGTTTAATATAGTCTGCAAAAAACAAAAAAGCCCTTAAGCCTCTATTAGAACTTTCCGACTGGGTAAGGGCTTCGCGTGAGGTAAAAAAGACAACTCAAAACAATCCGTAAAAGTTTGGGCATTCATCAATCCGTGGTGGGTTCGGTTATAACGCGCCCCAGAACTACAACACCTTTCTTTGCAACACGGCTCACCTCTAGGACCCATTCCTATCCACTGCTGCCACATTTTCTCAGCCTTGTAAATGACGTAAGGAGGCAGTAATAAACCCGAAGCAGCTTTTTAAGGGCCTCTTCAATGCGGTCTTGAGGATAATCCATGTAGGAACGCGCTCCTAATGTTCTCTCATATTTTCTCGGCATGGTTCGAGCCTCCAACAAAAATAACACTATAGTTTAGAAGAATATTTATTATCTAAATATATATTTTATTGCTTGCTTTGTTAAAATTTCGGAATTAAACAATAAATAGTAACCAGCTTAGGCATTTATGTGAGGTGAGATTGTTCAATGGACGTGATCAATCTCGCCCCACATATAAGATCAATCTGACCCCTTTAAATAAAACGTAGAATAATATCAAAACAACTAGACAGGTTTTGTACGGGCAAGCACAAGGTGTCAAACAAGCATAATAACTGACCCTCATTCCCCAGAAATATCAAAATTTTATGTAGTTTCTGACTTACCTGACAAAGTTCTGAAGGTTCACTTTTGTACAAAAACACCAGTCTTAAAATAAATATTAGTCTTCTCGCCAAATATAAAAGCTTTAAACTTTACATACAGACACCATATTCAGCCATCTTTCTGCTGTCAGAAATGGTCGACAAGGTTGTAATCTATGCTTTGGTTTCGGCGCCAAATTTGAATCTTTTTTAAAAATGAGATTTGCTGAGCTTACCCCGGGAGATCAATTTCAGCCCAAATGACGGTAATGAACTAAATTAGGGGACACACTTCACTATTACTAATAAAAGGAAAGATTTATAACGAGGGAAGTTCCGGGTAAAGAAACTTTACTGATTTTTCCATTATTATATTTAATAATCAAGTGATAAACACATTTTTAGCAACTACAAAATTGTTGTATCTACATCGTTATTGCGACAACTTATGCGACGCGCTGACTCGCCGCCACCCATAAACATGCGGCTGACCACTTTCCCACGTTTTTTGTACTATAAACAAGCTTAGCACCATACTTCAACTATTACGAAACACTTATGTGTCAAAATGGAATCAACTTCCGACGTTTCACCTTAGATTGCATGAGGCATCTTCAGGGATCTTTGCTTCTATTTTGACACTGTCTAATCCCAAGAACCACGATTTCTTAACTGACCACAGCCGTAAAAACTTTCGTTCTAACTCATAGTGCATTTAATAATTTCACATACTTCAAAGCGCACCGCCTCCAGTTGTCCCACTACCTGACCTTGCGAGAGGGTGCGTGCTGATTCGTTTATATCCTTTTTACTACATCATATTGAAATATGAGCCATTACAAAACTCTTGCAGTTTTTTGTCACGACCTCTTGGATTATAAGAAAAAATGCTGTAACTTATGCTATTTGATAGATTAAAATTAAAACTAATCAATTATATTAATGTGCAGGATAGAATTAAACTGAGTAGCAGGAATTTAATTTTATAGAGCGATGTAGTTATATGTTTTTTTTCAATGGCATCGCTTCTACATATCACGTCCAAATGTTCAACGCAATTGCGACAATTTTGCATGTCCATTTACCTTTATTTCAAATTTCAGCGAATGACAGATGAATGCATAATTTACGTCGCATTCGCTTTAGCTCGCTTTTTAGCCGAGACAAACCATGTTTCTTCTCCCGAGGACGAGCCGGATGACAGGGATAAATAAATCAGTTTGCTCTGTATTCTGATAGCCTGGGTAGTCCAAGCGTCAGTTAGTAGTCAGTGGCGTTACGTACGATAAGGATAATAGTTATTTGCATTACTATACCTTTCCCAACCGTAATTCAAAAAGCGTCAATTGTAATTCAGTTTAGTTTATTTTAATTCAGAAAGCGTCTGTAGTAATGCAGAGTAGTCAATTGGAATTCAGAAAGAGTCAGTTATAATTCAGATTTTTCATTTGTATTTCAGAAAGTACATATAATTGTGATTGGTCATATCCATTTCAGACATTTTCAGTTGAAATTCAGTTTAATTTGTGTGCCAAACGCACTGGCTCTGATGATTTATTTGCTTGTTTATAGTTATGTACATAATATTGTTATCAAAGTGATTTTAGTGCAGGTACAAAAGTTAGAAAAATAATAAGTTTATGTATAATGCGTCTGTTGCCATTTATTTAATAGTCTTTTTATTTGTGTGGCAATGGTGCTTTACCACCTTTGCAGAACGGAACTAATAAAAAGAAAGCCAATTGTACGAAAAACTTTATTCTTATTACCACAATAATACAACCTAAGAGAATTGTTGAATGTGCAAATAAAGTAGATGACTAAATATGTTTAGCTGGTACCCTCACAGCGGAACACCATGCTAGGCAAAGGGGGAGTGAAGCTAAATAGTTTAACTGAAAGGGAGATAGACACATGTTTTTTGATTTTCATTTTACACTTACAAAATTACAGACACGATGTCCGCATGAGATCCAAATGTGCACGTAACTGAAACAATTTCAACAGCAAGTGGAAAGATTTATTTACTGCTGATTTAGCAAACGCTTGCAGGTCTATTTCACCCTTGGCAGTATATGAGCAACCAACTTGCTGATTTATTAGTTGTATGCCAACACACCATACCACTTCACATTGCAAACAGCATTTAAAGGACACCTCAGTTATTCACCTTGCAACTGCCTTAGCTATCTACAGAAAACACGCAAGTAGGAAGTTAATCTTTTGTGATATTTTACATCTTATGTACTTTTTACGTTTGAGAATAAATTGCTCTATAAATAAATGAATGTTATTGTATTTCCTTTATATATTAGAAATTGGCCTCTGGATATAGGTGAACATAAACTTCTATTGAAAATATTCTAAATTATATGGTTTTGCCGCATCTATACTGTATACCAGTCCGGTGGCAGCATCCGTCCTCTAAATGTAATGTTCGATATATTACTGAATTTTTGTATTTTTCTGAACATTCAAGTACTTTTTGTGTTACATATCCTATACTTAAACCCAACTGTTTTCGAAAAAATTACGCTCGTAAATTGACATTTTTGACCCTTTGAAGATCTATAAATGCCAAATGACTAAACTTTCGAACGAAATGAATCGCTCTTTATCTTAGTTTTTATTAATCTGTCCTGGGACATTCTACTTTGACAGAAAATGTCAAATTTTGACGCCTGTTAAATCGAAAATTGGTGAGTGGAAATATATAATTGAGATCTAAGATGGAAAATTGAAATGTATTTTGTTCCAAGTATCTTGCAGTTAAACGGCTTCAAATGGTGAAAAATGTCAATTTCAACCGCCATTTTCCCGAAAACAGTGGAATTTATCGATGTTGAACGGATGTACATAATGAAAACACATCATATATATATATATATATATATATATATATATATATATATACAGTGTGACCCATTTAAAAGCGAAACACCCTAATATCTCAAGAATTAACTATCAGGTTTATTTCAAATTTTGGTAATGTGGATGGATTTAAAATATGACTATTTTGACATATTCAACTTTGACATAGCTCATTGGCGTGCGAGTCTAGAGGGGGGGGGGGATGGTACGATTTTTAAGAAAGACATATTAACGATTTTTTTAACGAAATGTTGATTCCCGATTCTTACTTAGCATTATCAAGAACCCACCGAAATACCGAATTTCAACAAAATAAGTTATTAGCTTTGGGAAATACGAGCTTTCAGAAATAGGCATTTTTTTTATTTCAAAGGCAGAAATCTCTTAAACCATTGTCTGGATCAAAAAACACTATTTTTCATTTTTTATTTTAAGGATCTTTATTGAATTTTAGTAAAAAAATTGCTTTAAGCCTTTTTTTTGTAATTTTAATAAAAATAATGGATACAATAGCAAAGCTGAAGAACTCGAACATATTTTAGAGTACGTCTTAGAGCTATTTTGTTTTCCAAATTCGATAAAAATGGTCAAAATCCATTCGGGCGTAATCGCCGCGATTACGCCCGAACCGTCGCCTCTATCGAAAAAACTCATATGATCAAGACAATGCTTTAGGAGATTTCTGCCTTTGAAATTAAAAAAATGCATTTTTTGAAACCTCCTATTTCTTAAAGCTAATGATTTATTTTGTTGAAATTTGGTAAAAGGGTTCTTGATGATGCTGAGTAAGAATTGAGAATCAAAATTTCGTTAAAAAATCCCTAATGTATTTTTCTTAAAAATCGTACCATTTCCCCCTTAGTGTACGCATACCAATCGGCGATAGCAAAGTTGAATGTGTCAAAATAACCATATTTTAAATCCATATACATTACCAACATTTCAAACTAGCCTGATAGTTAATTTTTGAGATATAAGGATGTTCCGCTTTTAAATGGGTCACACGTATATATATATATATATATATATATATATATATATATATATATATATATATATATATATATATAAATGATTGAGCTAGACCTTGAGCTTTGCTGTAGAAAAAAAAAAGAATAATATTGGAGTAAAAAATTAAATGTTGGACTAATGAATGACTATAACAATAGCTAGAAATGAAAATAGAACTAAAGGCTACAGAACTTTTTATTGAAGTTAAGTCATATATTGTCATTAGCTCCATTACACTTGGTCCATTAACTAATTTATATTTACATTGTTCAAATTGAAATTAAATTTTATAGTTTAAAGATTTAACTTACAAATTCAAAGTTTTACCAAGTATTTTTTAAACAAAGAAGATTTACCTTCATGTTTTAAAGAAGCAGAAACACAATTATTATTTAAAACTATTTTTTGGGTATTTCACCTTAAAAAATTGAATTCAAAAGAAGATAATTACCTGATAAATTAATTGGAATGCTTCTAATATTTTAGCAAAAGAACAATGTTGCAAAAAACGTCAAATAAAAGAAAGTGCCTTAATATTGTGAAATAAAGATAATTGTGCAGCATCTTGTTCAGTTAATTTTATTAACACATCGTTAAATTTGCTAAATACTAAAATAAAAAAGGACACCTCAAAATACAATAAATTAAAATGAACATACTCTCGGTACACATATTTTCTCACCTTATTCTAACAATTAAAAATAACACCTTTAAATTTACATTTATTGACATGATACTAAACATAAGAAATATTCTGCTTTTAGTTTTTTGTTTGTAGATTTGCTGAAGACGGGGGTAGACTTTTACCCGAAAAGTCCAGAAAACAAACATTTTTCAGTCTCGTTGCTCGGGTACCTTCATATTGGACCCAGAACTTAAGAACACAAACATTTACGCTTGTTTGGAACTGTTTGTTTAGAAGATTTGATATAACTTGATTAAAGGCATTATAAATTGTATGTATGTTTGTAGCCTAAGTAAAGCAGTGGCTTAGTTGCACCCCAGCCAGCCTCCCCAATGCGGTAGGGGGCACTGATACTAGGGGACCCTGCGAAAAGGTGTAGGGTCGATGTACCACATATAGCCATTGTTCCAGTTATAGCCACTTACTCGGTTTTTCTCTCATAACTAAGATAATACCTTATGTTGTGCTGGCTTAAGGTCTAAAATCGGTCTTCAAACAATCATGCCTAACGTCACACTTGTGTATGGCATTTGTGAACCTAACCTATAAATTTATGCAAATTTGTTTCCCGCCTTGTCATATTTTTACAAGTTAGTGTCGTCTTTACTAAGCACCTCAGGTAAGTAAAAAACCCTATAATAGATGTTTGGTAATTTTTAAATTATATAATTTGTTGTCTGCACATTTATATATTGTTTGTGCTTATTTATATGTACCTGTTTTGTCAATTTTGGGCTTGTGTTTTTATAAATAACAGGTGGCTATAAATAGATCACGTGATAACACATTTTTATATATATAGCCAGATGGGATGGCTATATTTAGACGAATGTTGTGCCGTTTTTAGCCAGGTTCTTTTTAGCTTTAATACTCCATCGAAAATGGCACCAACAAAGAAGAAAAAAAGGTCGAAGGACCATAATTTTGGACAAAGGAACAAAGGTCCTATTCATCAATATACAGAAGAACAACTTACACGTGCACTTCAAGCAGTCGAACAAGATGGGATGGCGGTGGCAAAGGCCAGCAGGAGTTTTGGTGTGCCTAGAACAACTTTGCGTGATAAATTAAGTGGAAAAACTTCGACCAAGATGGAACAAGTTGGCAAAAAATGCTTTCTAGGTAAAGATATTAGACAACTACTCATAAAAAAGTACTTTGAAAACTAATTCTTTTTTAGGTAAGGACATTGAAGACCAACTTGAAAAGTGGATATTGACCAACGCAAGCCATGGGTTTCCAGTTAATAAGGAAGGATTAATATATTCTATCCAGCAAATATTGGAGAAGAACCCGTTAGAAACTCCTTTTAAAAATAATAAACCAGGAAGGAAATGGTTTGAATCCTTCTTGAAACGGCATCCTCGAATAAGCCAAAAACACTCAGAATATATAAACAAAGCTCGCGCTGCCGTTACCGAACATAAGATTAGGGCTTGGTTTGCCGAAGTCAAGGACTCAATTGAAGATATTGAAGTTTTCAGTCACCCAGAAAGAGTCTGGAATATGGACGAGACTGCAGTGTTTCTATCACCAAAAGGAGCCCTTATTTTGGGAGAAAAGGGAAAAAACACCTATGACATAACTTCAACGTCTGAGAAAGACAATGTAACAACATTAATGACAGTAAACGCTGCAGGTCAAATGGCTCCTCCATTAACAATTTTTAAATATGATCGCTTGCCTAAATCAGTCTTGGAGGCAGCGCCCATAAACTGGAGCATTGGCAAAAGTGACAGCGGATGGATGCAGAGCGAGCAGTTTTTCGAATATTTTGCCAATGTTTTCGACCCTTATCTATCAAACACCAACATACAACGTCCTGTTGTAGTTTTTCTAGACGGCCATGCATCACATTTGTCGCTTCCACTTAGCACATTTTGTCGAGATAAAAACATAATTTTAGTGTGTCTTCCTCCTAATTCGACACATATTATGCAGCCACTCGACGTCACTTTTTTTTTCCCTCTCAAGCAAGCTTGGAAAAAGATCACAAGAAACTGGTTATTTCAACATAACGGTGAAACTTTGAAGAAAAAAGACGTGCCCGCTGCTTTAAACAAAGTTCTCTTAAATGGAAATTTCAAGGATAGTATCGTTGCAGGCTTTCGTACATCAGGACTATTCCCATTTGATCCAAATGCTATCAATTATAGTAAATGTATAAAACCACAGTCAAACGTTCGAGAAGATGTACATACAGAAGTTAATATGAGTCCTGATAAAAACGTAGCCTTGAGATGCATAGAAAAACAAATTAATAAAAAGACTGTTTTAGATCTATTTAATGAAACATTTGAAAGAGAGGAAGAATGGCACGGGAATATCACATACTTAGAACTATATAAGTTATGGAAGGGTCTTAAAGAAGCTTCAGATACGGTCACTATTGAAGAAGAACTACCTTCAAATGGAATTATTGAAGATAAACAACTAGAAATATTAAATAACTATACAAATATAGATGAAGATGGAGATATCATTTTTGAATTTCTAGAGTGGAATAATAATAATGACACACATATCGCCACGAGCTCAAATTTGGAAGCTAATGCAAAAATAACAGACACCCCAACTATCAATGATTGCGACGATATGCATCACCACCTAGGTAATAGTGATACCGATACCCCTGTAATTGATGTAAGATCTACAGAAAGAGCAGAAGCGACGGAATTCCAAAGCTTAGAAACCACAAGTGAAACAGATTCCGTTGATCAGTTAGCAATGAGGGTAGACAATAAAAATACGCCTAAAAAGCTCATTATTCATGAAAATATAATTATAAAGCCTAAAAACACTATTAATGCTATTCTGCAAGATGTTCTGCAGTATCCCGAACCTAAATCTTCAATAAAAAAACGAAAAAAGGATAACTTGCCTTCAGTTTTGACTACCGACAAATGGATTCAGATAGCTCAAGCTAAAGCTGATGAATTGTAAAGAAAAGAAGAGGAAAAAAATGAACGAAAACGCAAGAAAGAAAAAAAGCAGAGAAGCACGCTAGAAAAATCAATGATTGAAACGAAAAAAATTAAAAAATGTAAAAAGAAAACTGATTTTGATATAGAACTACTATCAAACGATGACGTCTCAAGCCCTGAGCAAAATACACCTCCGAAAGCTATGGCAAATTCGATTAAAGATGCAGCGAAGAAAAAAGAAGAAACTAAGATCTGGGATGTGGGTTCTTATGTAATCGTTCAATATGATCGAATCTATTATCCCGCTAAGATTTTACGAATAGATGAAAATGATATAGAGTGTTCAGCGATGGAAAAAAGTGGATTGAACTGGAAATGGCCAGATGTAGCTGATATAACATGGTATCCTTCAGATAAAGTCATTGAAGTAATACCGGAGCCTGAAAAAGTAAATTCTCGAGGTTTATTCTCTGTTCAGCAAATGTGTGATTATGCCGAATGAAACATGTATTATAATAATAATGATAATTATACCCTTGTTTTATTTTTTAAATAAATTATTAATCTCTATATTAGCTTTATTCAATTAAATAATTTCTAGGTCCAACCAGCTTAAATTAAAATTTACTTCATTTGGCTATATATAGGGCATTTACTTGGCTATTAATGGTGATCGAGTGGCTATAATAGGAAAAACTGCAGTTTTAATTTATTTTATTTTTTTTTATTTTTACGAAAGGATCGCCTTATTTTCTTTTACAAATAAATACTGCAAGCACTGCGATCTAACATTTAGTATAATAGAACATAAGGACATAACTACTTCTTGCTAATTACAATTCATGAGATATTAAATAATCATTAAACTGGCTATAACTGGTACGTCGACCCTAATGGCGAAAACGAAAAAGATGATTTTTTTTTGGGCATCAGTTATTTTTTCGCGGTGTTGCTGAATTTGTTCATAAGAGGAATATGCAAAACTATGAATGACTTTTTTTTAGTAATTAGTTTTTGTCGTATGGATATATAGAGGGCCCTTTGTGAAAAATTTTGGAGGGGGGCCAAAATTTGTAGTTATAACACTGTAATAAAGGTAAAGAAGAAGTAATTTTAGCCTACAAAAGTTTATATCTTTTTGTACTTTTATTGATAAATTTGTTAATACCCTTGAACAGGTATGTTATATAGACATACTAAACTACTCTACCAAATTAAAAAACGTAAATACTTGAAAGCATGAAATTAGTGATATCTGCATCTTCAAAGAACCAGTTATTGGAATAAATCTCGTTAATAAGTGAATATATCTTTTAACTTTTTTTCTACAATGAAAACATAATATTAATAATTATTAACAGCTTTTGAGGATAAATAAAAAACCAAAATGTTGGCACTGCTTTTTCACATATCATTATTATCGTTAAGCCATAGACGTGAAGAGCATTTTAAATCGAAATACGGCATCGCCGTTAGGGAGATGAAGGCAAGGGGAACGTGTTCTTTGCGACTACGCCGTTTACACAACAGTTTCAAAACGACTCCACATCGAATACATTTTGATATTAAACCAGAATAATCAATATTTTTCCAATTTTATATGTTGCAAATGCCTTACATTTGTGTCAAAAAGTTACCGTGCAGCTTCTCATAGAGTTTGCTTTTTTACTTGTAGCAATACAAAAGTCAATGTTTATTTTTGTGAAATAAAAGTATTGCATTTTAAAAATACACCAGCCATATGTTTTAATACTTTCATCTAAACATAATTTCACACAGTCTTTTATCTTCTACAGATGTTAAGTATCCCGATGTTCTTCTAAATACCCGAGTTTCTCATCACTAGTTAATTATCTCCCAAGTAACATGATATCTAACCAAAAGTTATATAAATTGGCAATCAAGTTTTATAAATGGCCTTTAGAGAAAATTGTGCTATGTGACTAACTGTTCTCATAATTATTTTGCTTACCTAAAAACAACATTTGATTTATAATAGGTTTCTAATACTTTGGCAACCTGTAGTTATATTCTACCACTCAGGAAAAGTTTATAAGTAACACACACGTAACTTTAAGCAATAAATTACCAAATAACATATAAAGTGTGTTTTATAAACACATATATAACTATTTTATATACCTAACGGTGACCTTACTTTATATCCGATATATTATTTTCTTTTTGTACATAAATAACTCCCCCTAAAAACTAGTAGATTTTTAAAGAACCTGTAGGTTTTTATACCCTTTTAGGTTTTATTATTAAATGCAAAGAACTTGAAAAGGAATAATTAGTGATTTAATGGGTAACCCTACTCTTAAACAGAAAATACTCTGCTTTCCTTGATCTTTAATTAACTAAATATATGGTAATACAGAACGTTTAAAAAAATAATATATTACCACACATCTTTAAACAAGCCTGCTAAAGTTGCCTAGTCAAAGTATACTATTAACATCAATACCTACAAGCAATCTGGAAATGAGAATGAATTTATACATCCGGTTAGATGGCATTTGTTCTTTGCCCTGCTTGATAAAGATTTCATTAGAATGTTGAGTAATATAGTAGCAGGTAAATATTTATATAATTACATTTAATATTCATAAACTCTTATTACCTTAATATACCTTCAATGGCTGACTTAATAAAATGGATACTTGTCGCTGGCATGTTGGTTAAAAAAGATGGAGGAGATTATTGGCAAAATGGGCGGAGATGTGATATAGGTTAATTTTTTATCACGATATGTACTAATGTATGTATTGTTAAGAATAAAATCGTTGATTAAAAACCGAAAATTACCGTTAAATTTTAAGGGGTATGATATATTATTTTATTGGTAAACAATGCATGATATATATTTTTTACAATATAAACAATAATTACCTAGCAAAAAAAATCCTAAGTGTCCATCTAGAACATAGAACAGAAGAACTCATGGAATATCACATTCCGAAAGAACAAACAAAATTTTGAGTGAAATGAAATCACATCTATTAAATATAACCAACGAAGAAAGCTACATACCCCCTTTTTATTTAGGTGGCGCTGCTTTTACCTAGTTATTTAACCATTCGCCTTGTCTATTTAAAGGTTCCTGTTATCTTTTAAACACATTATATATCTATGGTAATATTTTACAACATTGACAGAAAAGCAACACTTATTACAACTTTTAGTTGTGTAAAAATTATATAATTTAGGTAATTGAATAACTAATACCATTCTCCATTTAAGCGTTTTAAGGGTTACATTAATGTTATACAAATTTTGCAGACACTTAATAATAAAACCTTTATTTATATAACCAAGTAACAGAAATATCAATAAACCAAGGAAGTTGTCCGAATAATTTAAACAGGAAGATTAGAAAAGGATCCCAACAGTGCAAACAGAAGTTGATAGTGGATAACTGAGGCGATAACCTCTAAAAAAACAAGTTTAAAGCAGGGACACTCAGATGAAGTTTCTAAAAACCCTCCCTCTCGCTCGAAAGATAAGCTGCTTATCGCTGTCCTTAACAATGTTACCTATTAAGTGTTCTTTATAGCATACTCGCAAATAAGGTGCTTTAATTATTTTTTAAATAGAAATCATAATATTACTTGTCTTTATGTAGCTGTATAATATACGTAGATTGCTGTTTCTTCAATTTTTATATTTTTGTTTATTCTTACTTCGCTTATATTTTGGTAATGTATACTCTTATTAAGTTATTATCCAAACGTTTTTCAATTCAAGATTTTTTTTATATTTTAGGTCTGTAGTTCTTCAATATTTTTATCGCTTCACATTATTTTTAATAATTGAAGTTTTCTTTACTTGGTTGTTTTATTATCTTCTATGTCGTTTACTTTTTTAATAGAACTTCCATCGTGTCCACACAAATGAAATAATAGCTAACTTCACATCGATGTTGTCAATTATTACTTCTTACCTTTTCTAATTAATTATGACAGTTCTAACTCATTCCTATATTTATTCCTTTAGCTTGCGTTAGGATTCGTTTATTAAGACCGGATTGAAACCGACATGTAAACACAGCGGGTAATAATGTTTTGTTCTAAATATAGAGGGTCTGAGTGGGTTCCGTTCATGTAATTATTTATATACTTGGTTAAAGTAAATATATGGTAGAGAGGAATATGAATGTCTGATTCAAGCGGTGTATTCGATTGGTAGCAAGATTACCGTGGACCAGGGGTTATTTCAAGTACCATTATAAATTACATTGGTTATTAATATAGACGAGATGCGCTGCTAAATATTATATTTAAGATGTCCATTTCAAATGGGTCTAGACTTGCCAGTAACCGTACCCGTTTTTATGGTAACGTCCCCTCCCCCCTTTTTCTGCGCACAGATTTCAAAATACCTAATTTTTTAAATTCGAATGGGATATCAAAAATACCTCTTTTGGTTCAACAAACGGTGATGCGTTTAATATGAGAGTAGAGATAATAAGCCCATCACAGTGGCGCACACAGGCAGGGAATTTGGGGGTCAGAACGAGTTGCACATTTCGAAAAAATATTGCAGTTTTTTCGAATAATAAAATATTTCGATATTTCTATTTTTTTTTAATTTTCCGGTAAGACCTAAAATATGTATCTTCAGAAAGACCGTAAAAAACAAAGATAAGAATTATAGATTTTGATTTAACATTGCAAAATTTTAAAACCCGCTCGAATTTTTTTCTGGGTGCGCCACATAAAAGATAATCACAGTATTTAGGAGAGGATTTAAGAATATTGTATCTGTATTAACAATAAATATACAGATCAACATAAAAAAGTTATACGTCAAATTACGCCTTAAGTGTGGCCTTCTCTCGTTCAAGCTATTGACAGGCTCTATAAAATTTATTTTTTATCTGGCTGAGTAGGCTGAAGCCTAATGGAAATCATTTACGCTATTCCTAATAGGTCATATCTTTGACTTATGAAGAGGGCCCCAGTTAAAGGCCATCACAGATGGATTTGCGATATTGCATAGCATATTTGAAAAAATGTGTATGTCAGAAAGAAAGGCAAACATAGAATAATAAACTGTGATTACATATATGCGTCTTCTATACAGCCTGTGATTGGTTAATATCCCTATAAGCCTTTACCAGTGACGTATTTAAGCCACTTTTGTTTAAGCCAAAATGATAGAAATAGTGCAAAGTAAGGACCTTTTTTTTAGGGACTGGCGGCCAAAACCACCCCAGAGCACGTTTTACTGTTTTACTTAGGTTGTCCATAATACTTACGCTCGAACTTATTTACAACAAAACAGAAACAAGATCTTTTTTTTTTTTTTTGGTTATTGAAAATTTTCAAACCTCTTCCCAGAAGCAATGTCTATATACGCCACTGGCCAATGCTGCATCATTATGCGTATGTTAACTTTAGACCGTAAATATGCGAAATGTGAAAACTGTTCTTTTCAGAACGATAGTAGTGAACGGATGTACAGGGTGTCAAAATTTCGATGCTTTTATGGGGTATCTCGGCTATTTGAAAAGATAGAGACTAGAGAGAGGTTTTCTCAACACTGAAACTAAAGATGCCGTAGACACAAATTTTCCAGCCCGCTTCGTTTCTGAGATACAGGGTAATTTTGAAAATACGGCATTTTGGGACCCCCTCGTAACTCGGTTACCGTTTGAGATATCAAAAAGGTAAAAACTGCTTATTACGCGGTTTTTTACGTAGACTACAGTGGCGTAATCAGATTTTTTTATCACCTACCATTTTTGAGTTATTTACCAATATTATGTTTTTTTAAATGGGACACCCTGTATATTGGTTGACAGCTCGATAGGGTTTTTTTAGCTTTTTAAATATATATAATTTGTGGTACTTATTTTAAAAAACAACCCCAATTCAATAGGGAAATATGTATAGTTGGGCGCTAAATGCGATTTTTCGTGGTAGTATTATTTAAAAGTAGATTTGTCCATTTTCGACCATTATTCGACCACTTTTTGACGCAAATGCCGTAGCATATAATTTTTTTCCACAAAATGGCTCTTTACCGCCTTGCATTGATCCTTTGTCCAAGTAACTGCAAAATTTGAAATGGTAAATCGTACTCATGTCTTTGTATTTCTGCAGCGTGAACCTTTTTGAACCCATTTTTAAACGAAATGTAATTTAAATTGCCTATACATAACACATTTTTTTGAGGTCGGACGTGCGGGAAGTTTTTTCTAATACGTAGGTACCTTTTCATCTTACTTTGAACTTGACTAGATCTTGTCGCTAGTTTTTCACTTTTTGCGTGCAGTTCTCCCGTGGTCATGTGTTTATCCATAATAATAAATAAACAATTATATATGAATTGTTTATTACCTATCAAGTTTTGATAAGTAATACCTAATTGTTGAGTTTTTACCTCCTTATCTTACATTTTTTAATATTTATTTGCTCATTTATTTATTTCCCATTTAAATTTTCTTTTTTTGCTAAAAATAGCTGAAAGGCGAAGTTATGAAAATAGCCCGCTTCGTTTTTGAGATACAGGGTGATTTTGAAAATACTGCATTTTGGGACCCCCCGTAGCTCGCTGACCGTTTCATATATTCGATAAACGAGTTGTGTGCCTAAAATGTAGCATGCAACACTAAAGCCAAATCGACCTTGTTGCTCCCGCTCAAATACTAAATGTTTATTTTCCTGATGCCAGTATCTGGTATTTTGTCGATTAAAAATACCGGCACTTGAGAAGTGTGCTTCATCAGACCATTGGAACCAATTGCAAAAATGTAATCGACGTTTACTTCGTACAGAAAAAAATTGTATTTCTTTAATATTGTCTGTGCTCTAGACTTAATAACACCGACTCCAGCTTCAATAGCTGTACAGGAAACTGAAGGGTTCGCCTCGACATAGGTCAAGACGTTGATTTCATCATTTTCGTGATTTTCTTTATTATATGATTTTGGTCGTGGCTGAATAAACGCTCCATAATCTTTCAATTTTTTTTTAAGTCTTGAAAATATTGTGGCAGGAGGCTGGCGTCGCTCAGGATATATATATATATATATATATATATATATATATATATATATATATATATATATATATATATATATATATATATATATATATATATATATATATATATATATATATATATATATATATATATATATATATATATATATATATATATATATATATATATATATATATATATATATATATATATATATATATATAAATATATAATATTTCTTTTTTCTTCACTTCAGTTGTTATTCGTGTTTATTTTTGTTCTATAAATGGATATTTAGCCTATAGCTTTTCTAAAAATACGCACTTAGGTTTAGGCATTTAGCATAAGCGCGTTTATTAATGTGGTTCAACATAATCAAAAGTTTAATTACGTTCAAAACATTGGTCTTGCGTAGAACCGTACTACAAAATAATTATTGATTTATAGCTAATACTTACACGACATGACAAATTTACATTTTCGACAGAACATAATTTAAAGAGTGAGGGATGGATCTACGGGGCTAAATTTATTATTTCAGGATACTTGTATAATTGGAGATATCTTTTTGGCTTATAGTTGTGTTTTAAAAATCGGATTGCGTTTTGGTTAGCCCTGGTTAGGGCTTTTTTTTGAGTTGATACAAAAAAGTGCATCTATATTAAAATAAAGTGCCAGGTGTTTTAGTTTTTTTTTTAACAAAATCGTTACTGTTAGGAGGATCCCTCTCGTTAGGCACCAGGTTTGTCAATAAAACCATCATTAAAGCTATCATAAACTATATGAATAACACCTTGAATATTGCATATATTTCGTGGCTAAAATAAAACTTAATATTCCAGGGCATTTAGCTGGCCAATAAGGTATCCCCATTACACAAGTATAGAATATGAAATCTCGCATTTACGGACACTTTATTAGAAACAAGATAAAACTATCGATTCATCGAGTTTTATTGACGAAATTGCTAAAAACGCTCCAATATTTTAATTCACATAGAAGTATCATACAACAATGTACAGGGTGTCCAAAATAAGAATGTATAGCTCCTTATCTCGAGAACCATAACAGATAGAAGGCAAGTTCATATACAAAAGTTTCTTAGCTTCTTTTGAATTTTTATTTTATTATATTCTTATTTATACAGGGTGTTGCGTTTGGCCTGGGCTGACATGCACTTTCTTATTTTAAATTGGACACCCTATATATTATTGCAGATTATGATAACGCGCTTAAAGACGAGTTCACCAATATATGAGCCGTTGAATGCAAATGTGGTGTAAGTCAATTTTTCCTCATTTTTATTTTACACCAGAAATCAAAAGCAACATCTTCATTCTATCTTATACATAAGTGGCGTAAGTCTAGCTTTATTGGTTTTTTCATAGATGGCGCTAATTTCAAGAACCAGAAAACTGAATGACGTTTACAGTTTATACATTAGTGGTGTAAGTCATTATTTTGTATACGGTTTTGATAAGTACGTTTATTGTTGTTCTAAACGGTATCAAAATGTGTTCAGACTCCGATTATTTAGATTCTGATGATGATGTTGCTGACAAAGACTTCGTGCCTAGTAGCAGTTCCTCGTCTGCAGATTCTGATAGAGGTAAGTAAATGCTAATTTATTATTAATCGTTAAAAATACGTTATAATTGGAAACCTAACCTAGAAACCCAGCTTTTTGAAAATGTTTGGCTATATATTATAATTATTTTCTAAAAAATAAGAAGATATTTACAAAATCACTGCATTTTTACCCCTATTTTTCTGAAGTATTTGCAAACGACAAAATGTATCAAGTGATTATTATGCAGGTCGTTTAACAAGTACTGATTTTATTTTTTCAGTTGACTCTCAGAATTATTCTATTGGTTCAAGTGAGCCTGCAATAGATGTGGAAAGTACTGCAACTCCTAATACGTCTAAAAGAAGGCGTAGAAACGAATCCGGATGGAAAAGAAATGTAAAAAAGGCTAGGAGAAATTCTGGTACTGACAAAATATTCCAAAATGTCGAGTGTAGCTGCAATAAGAGGTGTCATTCAAAAATAAATGAAGATCAACGAAGAATTATCTTTAACTCGTTTTGGAGAATGTGTAGCTGGACGCAACAAAATACATATATTTGCGGACTAAAACAAGCAGTTATACAGAGACGGAGACGTGATGGAAGCAGGTCCGAAAAGGGCGTTTCAAATAAATCTTTTCTGAATATTGATGGCCAGAGTGTAAAAGTTTGTAAGCAATATTTTTTAAAAACATTTCAAATATCAGATGGTAGAATGTCTAGAGCGCTGAAGAAAGAAAAAGAAGGACAAATTGGAAATGATTTAAGAGGGAAAGGACCTAGTGCGAACAAAATTGAAGAAAGCAGAATCGACGAAGTTATAAATCACATAAAAAGTTTTCCAGCTTACACAAGTCATTACACAAGAACACACAATCCCAATCGTAAATATTTAGACCCCAGTTTAAATTTGAGAAAAATGTACAATCTATACAAGGAACGTTGCACCGAAAATAAATCAGTGCCTGTTAGTGAGAGCGTGTACAGGATGAAATTTAAAGAAGAAAACTTACACTTCCATATGCCTCTAAAAGATACATGCCAACAGTGCGATAAGCTGAAGTTACTTATTGAGGCCACTCCTGAGCCTGAAAAAGAATCCATAGTAAGTCAACGAGATCTTCATTTGCGAAAAGCAGAGAAAGCGAGACAGTCCATGAAGAATGATTCTGAATTGGCGCTGACAAACCAGGAATTGCATGTCATTTCATTTGACCTAGAAAAAGCTTTAGCATTTCCTACCCTAACCACATCTGTAGCGTATTATAAGAGAAACTTATATTGCTATAATTTGGGAGTTCATGAACTAGCCACCAATAAAGCTTGGATGTATGTTTGGGATGAGACTGTTGCCTCAAGAGGTTCCCAGGAAATAGCCTCCTGCCTATCGCTGCATCTCAAGCATGAAGCAGTTGGAAAAAAGCACATAATAGCATACAGCGACAGTTGCACTGGACAAAACCGCAATTTTAAATTAGCATTAACCTGGATGAAAATAGCAATGGACCACTCTAACAGCATTTCTGTGATTGATCATAAATTTCTTGTTTCTGGTCATTCATACATGAAAAACGATTCCGACTTCGGCAATATTGAATCTGCCGCTCGAAAAAAAGTTCATTATATTCCTTCAGATTGGTATGACACTATTCGCACTGCTCGCACGAAAAATAAGTTTCGGGTTCTAGTAATGGAGCAGGCAGATTTTAAATCAACGGGACAACTAGAAAAAGCAGTCACAAGAAGGAAAATGAATGAAGATGGTGCACCGATCAATTGGCTTCAAATACAGTGGATCAGAATTACAAAGGAAAGCCCCATGCTATGTTTTATAAAGAAACTCTTAACGAAAATATGCTGTTTTGCAAACTTTCGTTGCCACCAGCAAAAACCTCAATTAAACAACCATTTGAAGACATCAAGCAAAGGCGTCTTTTCAACGCACCAAGACCAATAACAGAAGCCAAGAAAAACGACATGCTTGATTTGCTTCCATATATTCCACCTATTCACCACGAGTTTTTTACTTCCCTAAAAACAGCAAAAGATATCGAAGATAATGGGCCTTTACTCTTCATGGAAGACCAAGAAAGTGATGATGATAAAAATGTTCCTTATGCTTGAAGTTCATTAATATTAGTTTTTGTAACAAGAAATTTAATTTTATTAATTTCATGTTACGTTTTGTTACGTGTTTTTTTAATGCAAAAATGAATAAAAGTCTATTATTCGTATGATGATTATCATTTAGTCGATATTATTATGCTGTATTTCACGATACCCACTCACCTCTTAAAGTGTAAGTCAATAATTGCAAAAGGTTTTGTTGTAGCTTTGTTTTTGTTTTGTTTTGTAGTTTATTGCAGAAGTGGTGTAAGTCAAAAAAAAGTACTATAAAAAAAAACTGTTTCGATCTTTCAGCTGCAAATTAGCCTTATTAGTTGATGACATATGTCACCAGTTGGCACTCCAAAAATTGTTCAGATATATTTTTCATATCGTGTTTAACAAACCTTTTACTTTAACCTTCATTATATGAAATTCAGAATTCTTGACTTACGCCACTTTAGCACTTAACGGCTCATATAACAGTATGGGCCTATAGTGCAACGTTTCGGATTTATTGACATTTTTCTTCAGTTTTCTACCTATTTTCAAATTAACAGAAGTAAAGTACTTTTATAAATTTTAAAATTTTTGTTAGAGCCTTAAAAAATTAAAACCTCGTTCTACTCACAGTCTTATATTCGAGTTTTAATACTTCAAAAAAGTTACAATGTTGCCATGCTTTGCGTATCGTAATTTTTTTTTAAAAATTTAAATGCAACACCCTGTATATTACAATAAATTCGGATAGAGAATTGAAGTAAGATTTCAACGACCCATAATAATATGGGTCTCCGACTTATAGTTTTAGACTTATTGACGATCATCTTCAGCATGCAACTAATTTTTTTAAGACACATAGAGTGCCATGGAAATAGAGTTTGAAAGGACGCCAAGGTAAACGTCGCAAGAAATGTCAACATAATTTCCTGCTAGTGCTATTGATATCTTTTAACATTATAAAAATGTATTCAAATCAAGAAAAGTTGATTCTTTACCAGTGCTATTTGGAAAATAATCGTAGTGCTGCTTTGGCTCTTAGGGCATACCAACGAAAATATCCCGAAAACCGAATCCCAGATCGAAGAATTTTTCAGAAAATTGAAAGAGATCTCGAGGGGCACAGCGTTTTAAAATACGATAAAAGAATAACACCAAGATCTGTTTTAACCGAAGAAGAACAACTAAATATTTCCTTGTATTTTGAAGAGAATTCCGAAAATTCTATTCGTGATGCAGAGCGCGATTTAGGCGTTGCTAAATCTACTATTCATTTTTCGCTTAAACTTAATAAGTACAGGCCATGGAAGTTTGGGAAATTACATCATTTAGAGCCAAATGACTCCGTTACTAGATTAGAATATAGCAATTTAATTATGGATCGTCAATTCCAGGAATCTATATTAAATAAAATATGTTGAACAGATGAAGCAACCTTTAGTACCTGTGGAGTTTTCAACAGAAAAAATAGCCATTTCTGGGCACAAAAGAACCCGAAAAAATTTAAAACTATACAACATCAAGGACGACGAAGCATTAACGTGTGGTGCGGAATCTACAGAGGTACAATTATAGGCCCCGTATTTATTGATCAGCATTTAACTGGCCCTAGATATTTACAGTTACTTAGAGACACAATTAAGCCCTTGCTAGACATACGAGGAAATACCAACGAAATAATATATCAAATGGACGGCGCTCCATGCCATAACACGCTAGATGTAAAGAACTTTCTTTCCAACAATTTTATGGAATGGATAGGTACAAATGGGGATATTCTGTGGCCTCCTAGAAGCCCAGACTCATCTCCATTGGACTATTTCTTATGGGGAACATTAAAGGATAAGGTTTACCAAAACCGCTGCGAAAATATTGAGGATTTAAGAAACAAAATTATTATGGAAGTTGTGTATTTAAATGAAAGTGGAGCAGTTCGAAAAGCGACCAATAAATTAGAAATGATTCTTACAACTTGCATTGCCGAAAACGGTGGACTCATTGGTCATTTAATAAAATAATTTTTTGTATAAGTTTTTTGTAGAATTTTTTCCAAATAAATTTAGTTATTATATAAATAAAAACAATTAAGCAATCTAATATTTAAAGCATAAAATCTGTAAATCTAATTAAAGCGTTTTCAAATTATAATTTGTTTTTATTAATATTATTTCTTTACCAACCAATAACGCTGTTTTTTATTTAGAAATACACAAAAATATGGAAAATTATAAAATAATTAACAAGTATCACATTTTTCGTTTATACCGGCTGAAATACAGGCGATACGCTTACAAAGTATGTTTTGAATTAAATAACTATCTAAAAAAAGCAAAATATACACGGTTTAGATTTTATTGAATAACTGAGTTTCTTGTTATTTTTTTGTTGTTTTTCCAATATCTTAATATTTAAGCAAAAAATAGGTGAACATTAATTAAATTTAAAAAATTAGCCCCCGTATTCGCTAAAAAGGTTAGACCAGATCTAGTTACCATGACATTTAAAACTGTTAGTTCGCCAGTTGCGTTTTGTATATGTCACTGTCATTTGGTAATTGTGACTACAATAATTTATTTGCTCTATCGTTGCATTTGTCATTTAAAACCTATAACTGTTAAGTTAGACATGGTCTAAATTTAAACCTCTTTAGTGAATACGGTTCTAAGGGTTTTATAATTAACGACACTTTTATATTAAGATAATAATCAAGGGTAAATAAAGATTATCGGTACCTAAGTAATAACTCTTAATGCATACATTATAATACACCCACGAATTTTTTGAAATTAAACAAATTGAAAACTTTGTCTTAAAAAAATTAGTTGCATACTGAAGATGATCGTCAATAAGTCTAAAACTATAAGTCGGAGACCCATATTATTATAGGTCGTTGAAATCTTACTTCAATTCTCTATCCGAATTTATTGTAATGTACAGGGTGTTGCATTTAAATTTTTAAAAAAAAAATTACGATACGCGAAGCATGGCAACATTGCAACTTTTATAAAGTTTTAAAACTCGAGTATAAGACTGTGAGTAGAACGAGGTTTTAATTTTTTAAGGCTTTAACAAAAATTTAAAAAATTATAAAAGTACTTTAGTTCTGTTAATTTGAAAATAGGTAGAAAACTGAAGAAATGTCAATAAATCCGAAACGTTGCACTATAGGCCCATACTGTTATATATTGGTGAACTCGTCTTTAAGCGCGTTATCACAATCTGCAATAATATATAGGGTGTCCCATTTAAAATAAGAAAGTGCATCTCAGCCCAGACCAAACGCAACACCCTGTATAAATAAGAATATAATAAAATAAAAATTCAAACGAAGCTAAGAAACTTTTGTATATGAACTTGCCTTCTATCTGTTATGGTTCTCGAGATAAGGAGATATACATTCTTATTTTGGACACCCTGTACACATTCTACCATATGCCACACGTGGCAACGATTTCAAGCATCTAGTTCCATCGAGTATATGCATGGAGATGGACATAGTGACCACTATTTGTTTTTTAATTAAGTTCTCTACTTCATGTTCGTTCAGTGGCGGCTCGTGGTGAATTATATTGGGAGGTCAATAACAAATTTAAAAATAGGTATACTTAAAATAAATGTCTTATCTTTAAATTGAGCTTTAAATTCTTTTGAAGTTCAGGTCTACTCTTCGTTCTTTAGAATTAGAAAAATGCTGAATGACACGTTCGTTAAAATGGCAAGCACATTCCTTTTATAAACGATTTTTCGATACTTAACATTGCTAAAGCGGATAATCTATCTTGGCCAACTCCTCAACAAAATTTATAAGCCCTCGAAAAACCCCTGGATTTTCATACAAAGTCGTTTCATCATGGTCACGTAATACCAGCTGGAATACCCCACAAAACTTTATACAATCTATAATTTTGTTTAAAATATAACGATTTTTAGTTACATTTTCATTAAAATCTCTAAGGGATTTTCTATAAGCTGTGTCTACCTAAGTGCGAATATTAACACTTCCGACCGTAGCATAGTTCACCGAACATTTCATGTGATCTGCAGAAAACGCATGTTTTTTATTTTTTTCTTTTAAGTGTTTTAAGTCTTTAGCACCGGTTTTGCACCATAATGAGTCCGACGAGTCCTGAGAAAACAACAAACAAACATAACAGTAAAATGAGTTAGAGACTTCGCAACAACATATCTAGTTAGCTAAATCGTACATACTTTTGCGAAAGTTTCGATGAACCTCTTTATTTATGTCTTTACTAGTTTGTCGTATGCTAAGTTCTGGCAAATTGCGTTCACATACCTTGAATTCGGTTATTTTCTTAAAATTAAATTCGTTAGCAATCTTTAGTTGTTTAATTTTTTGCACTACCGACATTTTGTTTCATCTACATTTACAACTCAAACATAGACCACCTTGAAATTGGTTATTTTTGCAAAATTATGTTCGTAAGCACTTTCTAGTTGTTTATTTTTTTGCACTAGTCACTACCAACATTTTATTTCCTTTATATTTCCAACTCACACATGGATCATAAAAATAAAAAAATATTTATTACAAAAACAGTATATAAATCAATTTTCATCGATTAAAAACATCCGAAACAACATCAAGTTAGAATATCGACCGCGCAACCTCTGAACAATTGAACTTCCGCATGCCCACGTGATGGCGCGCCCGATCGATCGAATTATGAGAAGAGACCGGCTGATGACCCAAGTGGCGATTCCATTTGCTATCACGTTTGGCTGCCGTTCGGTAGCTGTGAAATCTTGGGGTAGTTTCGTCAAGCTTTAAGGTAATCAGGGCAATTCGGACTGCTCAGCCTAGCTTAGTATAGCGAACCGCCGCACACTGGTCGAATTATGCAAAAACGTGCTATAAATTAATTAAGTTAGTCTTTTTATGTTAAAATAATATTTTATTGTGTAATTAACCTAAAGCAACTGTTTAAATGTTTTACACTTATTTTTAAATTTTATTTTTATACAGGGTGACAAATAAAAAAACTTTATGTGACTTTTAAACGTTACCTTTAATTGTAAAACACTAAACATTAAATAAATGTATCTATGAACTATTGTTGGGACAATCTTAAATTAAACAATAAAAAAAGTTACTAAATTAACCAAAATCTTTTGCAACAATTATACAGGGTGTCAATTTGAAACCTTTCAATCCGAATATTTCTGAAAGTACAAAACTTAGAAAAACACAATTACTAAATGCACCATTATTATGGTTCAATATTTTAAATACTATATTCAATACAGGGTCAAACATAAAGTATAATCATAATAAATAAAACTGTGTTTTTATAAGGTCGCATATGGATCACATACTTCGCAAACAAAATATGGTAATTCTAGTTCCCCTACCTTAGTATAACATTTGTACCAAATTGTGTTTTCATATTTTATTTTTACTTTTAGAAATATTTACATTAAACGTTTTTAAAATGGCATCCTGTATCTAAAATTAAAAGCCTAACTAAAGTTCTTCATCTGAAGAGCTAACTTCATGTAAATTTAAAACATTTTCGTCAACTGTTGGCGAAATTAGTAAAGCTACAGCTTCAGGCAGAAGACTTTTTTTTGATTTAGCAGGTGTTTTGCGTAAACTAGAAATGACAGGGTCGGAGGAGACAAAGAGACGACTAAATATATCTTGTAAATTATCTTTTCTAGAGGTTTTTCTAGAAAAACTTAAACGATAATTTTTAATATCTTTATTCCTCGCCTCCTGTGCCTCCTCCGACAATTGTCCTATAGGAATTTCAAATGCGTCTATTGTCTCTGCTCCGTGCATTAACACCCTGTGTACAGAAGTTGGTAAAGGGTACCAAGAGTACAACCTAGTAAAGAGTCTTGCAGTTTCAATTGCGTACATTTGAAATTTCGGTAAATCTATATAAAACCCAGATGATAGGGTTTGTAATATGATATGAAATCTGTGCACAAGGTTTTTATCGATTTTACAAATTTCAGCAACAACGCTCGCATTTTCAAAAAATTTGCGAGCGGTGTTGCCGTCATTTGAAGAACCAAAACCTGGCTTGGGCTTGTCCACTATTAGTCCTAATCGTGAATGAAATTCTTCTTGAATACGTTTTTTTGAGTTTTGGACTATTTGCTTATCAAGAGCACTTCGAGCTTGCCACTTTTGAATATCGATTTTGTAAGCCAAATGCAGCAATGACTCAAAAAAACGTATCCAAGCATGCAAGGTGGATAAACCGTATTTTAAATAAGCATTATTAATAACGGGTCTCTGGAGAATAGCATCAATATTATTGAATTGTTTGGAGGATGCCCCACATATTAAACATCTTTGGGTGGAATTATTTTCAGTTAAAGCATTTCCCACCTTACTATCAATCATTGTGAGGTACAAGTTGAATGATACACTAATGTGAATATTATTTTCGGGAAAAAAGAACTGAAAAGGAACTAGGTTATTTATTTGTTCATCCATATTTTTTTTTTCGGTCAGTGTTAGTTCTTTGGTTTCCCGAGCGAATTGAATTTTCAGAGGTCGACAATATCTTGTTGACGAAGTCCTGCAATTTTGCCATATTATTACGTCAGATCTGGCACTAAGAGTGAGTTTTATTGGCACTAAAGATGTAAAAAAGATACTGCAGTCTGACAATGACATATCTTGAAACCGTTGCTTATATTCTGCTTGTCCAGATGACCCATCAAACCACCACTTGCATGTTAAAGTCAAGTTTAGAATATTGTTTTTATTAACCGAAGTTTTAAGTATATCCTGTTGTACATCTATAAGCCTCTTAGTTGTATGATTTAGTAATGATTGAAGTGGAACTTCTGCTACACTTTCGGATACACAAATATTTTCGGGGTAACACTTTTTCTTGGCTTCAAGTACCTTATCATAAGAGGGGTACATAAAACAATTATTATCCTCCGCCTGCTTTTTCAACAATTTGTATTGATATTTAGTAAATTTGCCCTCTATGATAAGTGATACTGCCTTATCTAGACTAAGCTTCATATAAGTATTTTTTTGGTTTAACAGGGAACTGGAATATTCTTTGGCCTTTGATGGCTGTGCATAAATGGATTTAAGTACATTAGATCCTCTAATTCATGTTCTTTTCGGTATCCCATTTGAGCTGCATAAACTAACTCTTGTGTAGAAAATTTTTCTCGCAATTTTGACGTTTTTAATCGTTTGGTTGTCTCAGAACAAGCTTCAAAATTAAGTAATTTTCGACCTTTGCCAATAGCACTATTCTTTTTAAATTCAACTTTTGTTTTTATCCATTCTTTGTTGTTGTCCAAAAATCTTTGTTTTGTTCTATTTGCAGAAATCCACTTATTTTTAAATTTGTAATAAAATGTATTTAAAACAGTTTTTGCTTCAGGTAATAAGATACTATAACCAGTGAGGGTCAATATTTTTGTTTGAAGTCGACAAAACTTGGTGTCTAGATTTTTTTCCGGAAAATTTATCATAAATTCAAATAACTCTTTGTAGCTTAGCAATAATACTGGACTACCTGGGCCATTGTCTAAAAGCAATACAAAAATCTAAAAACAGTGCCACGATATATTGGCAGTTATAGCTTCAGAATCTCAGAATCTTCAGAATCTCTAAGGTTCTGTAGATTCAAAACGGTTTTTCACAGCGGCAACTGAATTTCACTTTATATACTATCTTAGTTCTTTATGGGCTCTTTAATGGTACTTACTTTAAAATTATAAAACAATGTAAAATTCTATAAGTAACTTTTAAAAATTTTAAAATGAGAGTAATTTAAAAGCTTATAAAAAGCGAAGATAGCAAAGGGAAATCCGTTTTGCACTGTAAAAACCCGTTTTGAACCTACAGAACCTTAGAGATTCAAAATAGCAAAATTCAGACTGCCATATTGGAAAAACAGTTGAAGATAGAGATAGGGTATCTTAAATTAAATAAAAACATATGCTTCCTATGTAAAATGTAAAAACTCGGTAGCTTAGGGAAAAAACCGTTAATGTGGCAACGTCGCCTATGTCACTATTGGATTCAGCTTAATTTAAAACCCCTGTATGCAAAATTTGATAAATTTAAGTCTAATAATTCCTGAGATATAATAGCCGTTTCGCAACTTTTGACTAACCCTGTATGTATGAACATAGCAAATTAAATAAAAACTCTTAAAAATACTTCTAGTGTATAATTAATATCCGCATGGAAACAACTATATCTCAAAATTGGATTAAAAAATCAAAAAAAGAAAAGTTAGGGTCTTAAAAGTTAACCAATAAGGTGTAAAACATACTTTTTTAATTTTTAGATATTTTTTAATCGGGTATTTTGGGGTAACGTTTTATAAAACATATCATACAAGAAGACATTATAGAGTACCAAAAAAAATATCACTAGCTGGAAATACGTGGAAATTATTACCAAAATGCTTTTTGAATTTTAGCATTTAAGTCAAATTTAAAACGAACTGACATCAAATCTTTCATAATGTCGTATTTCTGTCAAATAAAAACTTTCCAAAACTTATGATAAGTATTTGATGAGAACATACCTGGGTGGCCTTCCTCCATATTATGTCTTATTACTTTTCCTCAAAATCCAGTAACTACGGACATCTAAACTTAAGGCATGAAACGGTTTTGTATAAAAACGCAATATAAACATAAAAAATGCCGCCACTTTGACGTTTAATAATTTAATGAAAACGCCATGATGCTTTGACAGAATCATGGCAATTTGATCAATAGTAAGTTAGAAAGCCTACTACGCGTTTTACGTTAAAAAAATAAAAAACGAAAATTTCAATAAATAGCGTGTTTTTGCAAAATTCGACCAGTGTGCGCCGCGCGCGGCTAATACTGTAGCGTTTTTAACTTTTCCCAAGGTTCGCGTTTTATTACAACTATTAGGAGGGACAGGCAACAGAATAATTTATTTTCTGAAATATTTTTGGGAGATCATTGGCCAAATGACCCTATGGAAGAGCCGCCACTGTGTTCGTCCTTTTCTATTTTGTTGATGCAGTTGCTGTAATATTTGCCGTCTGATGCGTCTAGGTTACCTGTTAATCCTGTTATAAATTTCCAAATACTGCCGGCTTCCGCCTTTACCGCCACGTAATTTTTTTGTGGAAACATCTAGCTCTATTTCTCCGAACCTATTTTTTATGTCAGCAAAATTTGTCGTGATAATCCTATGTGTGTATTTATATCTGCATAAAATGTTCACCTTGCTAATGTTTCTTAAGTTATTATGTCTAATAAACTGCTTAATATGTTAGTGTTGGTATCATAAGTTTCTCTTAATTTATTTACATCTTTATACACTAAAAGGCTCCATTTATCATTTGATATTTTTCATCTGGTTTCCCGTTGAACACCTACGTTATTTTCTACCGTTTTATGGTATACAAATAAGGTTTGATTTTATTTTGTTGCGTTATAGAGAACGCGGAGGTCACTGAAATCATTGATCAGCTGAACGTAGAGATTGGTAGCAAGAATGGGACGGTTTCAGACTTCATGGAACACATGGTTGTATAAGAGTGTGGAAAAAACTATGTGAGA
The DNA here is from genome assembly GCA_030620095.1 of Kuschelorhynchus macadamiae. Classification (NCBI taxonomy): domain Eukaryota; kingdom Metazoa; phylum Arthropoda; class Insecta; order Coleoptera; family Curculionidae; genus Kuschelorhynchus; species Kuschelorhynchus macadamiae. The sequence continues at coordinate 414,331 of JAUTXW010005312.1, forward strand.
GATATCACGTTTGTTTTGTAATCAGTAACCATAAGGGCGTGGGTCATTAACAGTTTGGGGAGTTGGATGAGAACGTAAATGCCAGAAACTACCTGGAGAGTGTGTTGCACCTATTGTCTTTCCCCTTTTTTAACCAAAAAAGTCAAAATTTCATTTTTATGGACGACAATGCCAGACCATATCGTGCGCTTATTGTAAATGCATTTTTCTAAGAAAATCAAATTACACGAACGGTATGGCCCGCAAAGGCATCCGATATAAACCCAACAGAATATGTTTGCTGAACCTGCTTGGACGTCGGTTACAAAAACGGGTTAGGCTACCACAGAATATTAATGACCTGGTCCAAATATCCTCCTCAGCTGCTTAAAGCAACGCAAAATATTGAATCAAATAACCAGTTTTAGAGTAAAAGTCAGATTTTGTATACAGTAAACACAACATTCCTTTTTCCAAAAATGTAATTTTTTTAAATCCATGTTGGTTTAAAACCAAACCAAAAAACAAATTGTAGAGGAGATGTCAAGTTGTACAATAGAAAAAGACTAGATGATCTTCAGTTGCTGAGAAATTCTATACGTCACATCAAACATATAAAAAAAACATGGTGCATTGCTTCACCCTTTAAGCCAATCCTGGCATTGAGAGTTGACCTACAACCTTAAAGAACCAAATAAATAGCTTCAACCGTTCAGAATTTAAATGATTACAAAGTTGCAGTAAAAATTCCTTGGAACGAGTGGCGATAAATATAGCTGTTTTTAAAATATTTTTACTTATTTCAATAATACCTACAGTTCTGTGAAAGTCTTTTTACTTTAGACCGGTGTCTTGATTGATGTCTTTTTGGACTTAAATTTCAAATTAAAACTAAAAAATAGGTTTGGTTTTGGTATGTATCTTATTTATTCACCGGAAGGTTCATAATCCGTAAAACTTGTAAAGTTATATTTAATTTATGTGTATATTTTTCTGGAATTTTTTTTTATTGTGAGGTAAGCCTCTGGTAATTCGTTAGAAAAAAATTCGTGAAGTACTATATTATTCATGAATGCAGTGGCGGATCGTGGTTTTTCGCTTTGACATAGTTCCGAGACAACAACGAAAAGAAAAACACTAGAGAATTTAAAGCAGAAAATCTATTTCAAAAATAGCAAACGTTTTTAACCACAAAATTTTTACACAAAAAAAAATTAAAAATTTAAAAACTCTTTCTGCATTTTAACGAGGCATATTGGCGAATCGTTTTATAATTCAAGGGGGGTCGTACCATACCATCGTTTTCGATTGATAGTATTGTTAAAGTATTGACAAAGTTTACAGAAGTATTTAATTCTGTAAACTGTGGAATGGATAAGTTATTTAGTCTTTCATCTAACATTGTTAACGTATTTATTTTTCAAGTAGGCCATTTTCGAAAAAGACTTTTCAGCTTCGCAGCTTGTTGTTATATACAGTATCAAATACATTTTAAGCACTACTGTCTATACATTTGTAAAGGTGTGTAAATGATATTTCTTTATGTTCTACATTGGGGAGCAGACCTAACATATTTCGCCTATTAGAACACAGGATATTGCTATTTTTGCAATAGATTTTTAACTTTAAAATTCTTCTCCAATGTGTCAACGCGAAAATTAAACTTCAGAAACAGAGGGGGGTGGAGGGGCAAAAATTCAATTAGCCTATAGCCCCCCAAAACCACCATCCGCCACTGCATTCATGACTAGTAATACTTCACGAATTTTTTTTTAACGAATTAGCGGAGGCTCACCTCACATGTTATATCTATTCAGAATTAAATTTAAAAGCAAGATTTTATAAAAATATATACATAAATCAAATATAATTTTGTAGTTTTTTTGGATTATGGGCCTCCCGGTAAATAAATTAGATAGATACGTACCAAACTTATTTAATATGCGTTTTTAGGCTCAAAGTATTTTAACTTTTAGTTTTAATTTAAGATTTAAGGACCAAGAAGACATAAATCAAGACACCGGTCTAAATTAAAAAGACTTTCACAGAACTGTAGATATTATTGAAATAAGTGAAAATATTTTAAAAACAGTTATACCTACACTTACTTATATATACTGATCGACACTCCAAATGTTCCAAGGAATTTTTAGTGCAACTTTGTAATCATATAAATTTTGAACGGTTCAAGCTAATTATATGAATTTTTTAAAGCTGTACGTCAACTCTTGGACCAACTACTCAATACCAGGATTGGCTTAAAGGGTGAAGTGTTTTTTTATGTGTTTGACGTGATGTATAGAATTTCTCAGAAACTAAAGATCATCGAGTTTTTTTCTATTGTAGAACTTGACATCTTCTCTATAATTTGCTGTTTGGATTATCGTTATCGGTGGCTTACTTTTAAAACAATAGGGATTTAATAAAATTACATTTTTTGGAAAATTAATGTTGTGTCTACTGTATATATAATCTGACTTACTCTAAAACTTGTTATTTGATTCAATATTTTGCGTTGCTTTAAATTTTTGGGCTAGGTTATTAATATTCTGTGGTAGCCTAATTCGTTTTTGTAACCGACGTCCAAGCAGGTCCCAAACATGTTCTGTTAGGTTCATATCGGGTGCCTTTGCGGGCCATACCATTCGTGTAATTTAATTTTCTTCGAAAAATGCATTTACAATAAGCGCACGATATGGTCTCGCATTGTCGTCCATAAAAATGAAATTTTGACTTCTTTGGTCGAAAAAGGGGAAAACAATAAGCTGCAACACACTCTCCAGGTAGTTTCTGGAATTTACGTTCTCGTCAATACAACAAACTAACTCAGTTCTACCTCCTCTAAAAAATCCTCCCCAAACTGTTAATGGCCCACCCCCATAAGGCAACTAATTTTCTCCACACTTTTTACGACCATCTGTTCCATGAAATCTTAATCTGGATTCGTCACTACACAAGCAACTATCTCATTATTGGTATCAATATGTTCAGTTGATTGATGTTTTCCTTGTTTCCGACTACTGACCTCCGCGTTCTCTATAACGCAACAAAATGAATCCCAACCTTATTTGTATAACCTGAAAACGGTAGAAAATAACGTAGGTGTTTACAGGACGATCTGTCAGTTGAACTTTGACGGGCGTAAGATAAACAAATCGAATTTTTACATCGGAGTATATGGGACTTTTGTTATTTATTTTTATTTTTTTACCTTAAAATGTCTTCTTTTTGTTGTATTGCAAATTGTGGAAGTAGAGGGATGAAACACAACGTTACTTTTAATTTTAAGTCTCCTAAATTTTTAATTTTAGATATGAAAAACGTTTGAATGAACTTTCGTCGATGTGGCGGAAGTGGATTACTGCAATAACAAGAGGATTTACGTACTACCAAATTAAATTAGGCACAAGTGTGTGCAAAACATTTCATATTAATCATTTATTAAAAAACTAAAATTAATCTAGGTAGTTAACAATTATTGTGACTCTCAATCGATCTCTGATCAAAGATATCTCTACTCGTTGTGTAAAAAAGTTATATTACATTTTGTACCGTTACATATTTCAATGCTGTATTAGTTTTTCATGTTTTAGGAGACTTAAATAATTATCAGTATTTGTATGTACCATTTTGAAAGAGAATTTTTTAAATAATTTTTAACTTTATGCAACTATAATTATTTTTATGTTTGGGAAAGTGAGGTAATCCTACTTAAAAGACTTATAGTTCTAAAATTCATTATACGAGTAATACATATGTTTTTACGTTCTTTCTTAAACTTAACGAATTCATCGTTTGTGGAATTTTATTACATACTCTAAGAACTAAATAATGTATGCTTTTTATATTGATATTATCCTAGCACGAGTGTGGTAGCTGTGGTCTACAGTTTTTACAATTTTTTTATGTATAAATTAAGCCACGATAACCATATACAGGGTTACTCCTTACTTAATACTAAGATTTGCCAAAACTGTCTCTCCACAAAACTTATGACCGAATAAAGAAAGATCTTGTTATGCATTCAGGACGGAAGTTCTTAAATTATGAAGGGTGGAAATTCCAGACTCAGGATTATAAGTACGATAAAGGAATGAACGAACACACTTCAAAATTTTGAGTTTGTCGATAACTTCTCAAAAAAATAAGACGGGAACAAAACGTTTTTAGATGTTATTTGCACCGCTCGGCGACTTCGACGTTCTCATTTCGAAGCTTCAAAAAGTATACTTGTCATAACTAAGTTTAAAGCAAACACACAACTGTAAATAATGCGTCCGGTACAAAAAAATGCACTAAATATATATAAAAATACTTGAAATTTGCTTTTAAATTATCACGGACTCATATGGAAGAAAACAATGTTTAACCTAGGCCAGCCATATTAGTTAGCTGTTTTGTTAGACCGCCTAGTTATCAATGGAAAACCAGAGTAAAAATATCAAATGAAAAATGGAGCCTATTAGTGTATAAAGATGTAAATAAATTAAGAGAAACCTATAATACCAATAATTACATATATAATACACGAAACCAAAATGTGGACTATCCTATTCATATATTGACTATAACAGAAAAAAATCCAATTATATGTGTATTAAGTTTTTAATAACTCACTAAATGACATAAAATATTGTGCGTGCCTACTGTCAAAACTTATTTCATTTACTTATTATGTTAGATAAGCGTACGTGAATTTCTTTTTTATCTTTTTTGACGCTATTTTGCACTTAATGTTTATATGTTTTTAGTCTTTATGTGCTTGTACAGGAAATGTATTTGTAATATGATCTGAAATAAAGATTTTTATTTTGTTATTATTATTATTATTATCAAAGTCCTTAGGAACTGGATTTTAGAGGCTTGCTTTCACCACTGAGAATTTAGTCAGAAAAAAAAAGATACCCTTAAAAATAAAGTATTTTTAAAGATTTAGGTTTTTCTAAAGGGAGCCACCCCTTCCCATTAAATGCCTTTCCAAGTAAATACAGTTGCCGTCCTTTAATACAGAGGGGGTTATTCAAAATTGCTTTGTTCTCCTCAACGGTTTAGCAGGCAGCCTTGTGAACTTACACGTTATTTTTCTTCGGTATGCATTTTCTTAGTGATAAGTTGGCGTATTATTACAAATAACAAAAGAAGATACACTAAACCTTGATTATCAGGTCCGGTACCCTGCCATTGTAGAAACATGTGTTTTCATGATTATAGCAAAAAGGAAATTCGGCAGTTGGCTAACTTAAAAGAAATATATGAGGCTGAGGAACGCACTAAAAAGTGAAGACGACAGTGGCGGCTATTCGGGTGAAGTAGGTGAAGAACTATCTATCTATAGTTATTATATATCTCTTAAAATTTAAGTTTTTACATTCATTTATTCACCTAATTGGCAAAAAATAAACTGTACATCTCGAATAAATATTTTACTTGACCGTTGGCGGCATGTCTTTTTTTAAACTTTCAATCGAAATTCAATCAATTATTATAACAACTATAGCAGTGGCGCAAACCGCTTCGACTTTGCTGGAGGTGCTATGTTTAGTTTATGATTTTCCTACTACGTTGCCATGACAACGCATTCGAGATGCCGTCGAGCGCGTGGAAGAATAATGTTAACCAGCGCCAAACAACGCTTTCGGTGAATTGCTAACGCAGTACACTACACTCACGTGTCGTTCAGTTTGGGATGGTTGTTTACTTTTATTTTCGCGGATTTCACTGCAACCGGTTAATTCCTTTGCAATTTGCTTGACTATTTTGTGTTATATTTATTTATGGCGTTGTTACAACTTTATTTGGTGTCGGGTTTATTAATTTTCATTATTGATGAATCCGATCACAGATGTGGTTTGTATTTTGTTGGAAACTCCATTTAATCGATGGAAGGAACAAGATCAGAGTTTTAATCGTCATCCTGGTTTTCGGCGTACAAATGGTTATGTAGTAGTCAAATATTACAAAAATTGTTTTGCTGGCCTTGTTTACTAGTTTCCAATACATATTCAGTGTGGAATAAGGAAGGATTTGCAGGTATGTTAAATATATGAAGGTCTTTACATAAACATGAAGATTCGGCGGAGCATTTAAAATGCGAATTAATGCTAAAACATTTGTAAAAAATCAAAGCACTATAGCTGACACTTTAAAAGAAAATGTTAAACTATATAAAATACATTTTAACGAAAACGTCCGATTAATTAGACTATTTATGTACTTGGTAATTGAGGCAGTTTTTGTACCTTACAAAACAAGAGTTAGTCTTTCGCGGCCATGATGAAAGCAGCGAGTCAATAAATAGGGGGAATTTTAAAAAGATTTTAGATTTATTAATATCGAGAAGTTTCCAAGAACTAAAAGATCATCACGAAAAAATTAAAAATGTTTTTACTGGTGACTCGAAAACTCTTTAAACGAAATAATTGAATGCATTTCTGATTATTTAAATGATCATGTAAAAAATTAAATAATGAACACACAGTTTTTTTTCTGTGCAAGTGGATGACACCACTGATATTACGCAAACCTCCCAGTGCTCCATAATTTTAAGATACGTTAATTCAGAAGGTTCAGTAGTCAAGAGATTCTTAGGATTTTATAATGTCAGCTTCGATAGAATGTCGGAGAATTTATATTCACTATTGGATCAAATTTTGGACCAATTTGACTATAAATATAAATTAATAGGGCAATGTTACGATGGAGCAAGTGTGATGCCTGGCCATCTAAACGGCCTTCAGAAAAAAAAAAGAAAAAGCGCCGCAGGCTGTATTTGTCTTGCGCATCGTCTTAACCTTGTGATGCAGCAAAGTTTAAAAATATTTCTAAATGTCGAATTTTTTTTGCAAGCCTTAGTAGTATTCCCTCATTTTTTCATCACTCAGCCAAACGAACGTATGCTCTGTGAAAAACTTACATTTTTATGTTTTGCAGATTCTGCTAAATTTTCCGAATATAGTTTAAATTTTACTACTGGCCCGTTTGAAAATTTTTCTTTTGAAGTAGTTCGATCTCACTTTTGAGGGATTGCAATTCATCCATTATCATGGCCTTAAATTTATCCTCAGAGAAGTCCTCTTTTGGCAACGAGTTACATTGCAGGAACTGCCAGAGTCGTCCTAGGACAGCTGCTATCTTTCTTATTGTTTTCCATTTCATTTGTTATGCGATAGAACATTCCTTGTAACTTGTCAACGCGTGCACCCAGTTCCTTGAGATTTTTAGCCATTTTTAGAGAGAAACACCTACACGTATACTACTACTTAATAACAAGAATAAAACGAGTACACTACACACTTCACTTTTATATTATTTTTATAATAATTATGGGAATTTGGTTTAATCCTCAGGAGCCCTGCAACAACGTGTTAACCAGTGTGCTGCGACATCTACTAATATCACCAGTTTCTATACAGGGTGAATCAGGTGGAATGCTCAATATTTCAGAAGCATGTTCAGAGACACAAAAGAAGCAAAAAAGTCTCTATAAACATAGATCCGATTATCAATCGTTACCAAGATACAGGGCGCTATCAATAAACAAGAACGTAAAAATTTCGGCGTTAAGAATTTTATTTTTAATAAATAATTACCAGCCAAAGGTAATTTACACCTTTCAGAGAAAAGTAACAAACTTGTTTGTCATTGTCATCCGTTCGAACATTGAGATTTTCTGATAATTTATATGGTAACCCGTTGCATGCTATTCATTATGCCTGCCATATTTACTCAGATACCATATTTGTTTAAGACTTTTGATATACAAGTTTAAATCTTGCAAATGACGAATACCAGCGTCGATTTCCGAATCGAAGATTACCAAGTCGAAAAGCTTTTCAAAGAGTTTTTAGTAGAGTTGGAGAAATGGGCATTTTTCCAAGTTTACGTGTTCTATTGGTCGATGTGACCCTCATAGATCACCCGACCTTAACCATCTCGAGTACTGTCTTTAGGGATAGCTTAAATCCTTAGTCTATGCAAGTCAAGTGGACACCAGGGAGGCATTACTCGATCGAATATGAAACGCGGCAGCTATTATATGAAACAACCCAGAGTCCGTTCATCGAGCGGCACGCGCTATTCACCGACTAGCTGACATGTATTTAGAAGGGGATAGTGATATTTTCAAACCTTTTAAAAGATAACATTTTGGTTTTTATATCCTTGCATTTTCCTAAACAGTATTAGAAAAAAAACACTAATTATTGTTACCGCTTTGTATCTTTGATTCGGACCCATATTTACAGGAACTTTTCTGCTTCTCTTGTGTCAATCAATCTTGTGTCGTGTCGCTGAACATGTACCTAAAATGTTGCTCTTTCCTTTTGAATCACCCTGTATATATATAGTCTCATTGAAATCATTAACCATAATTATTGACAGACATTCACTTCGGCACCAATTTAATTTCTGGTGAATAAATTAATAACCATGGTAAGTATTCAGTTTTAGCAAAGAAAATATCGTTTTTATAATCCTATAATATAAAGATTATACCTTAATTCTAAGTAATGTAATCCGGACCTTAGTCCTTGTCGCTTATACATAGAAGGCCAATCCGGAGGGCCTTAGTCAGACTTAGTCGGAATTTCATTATATCTGCCTTCAACTGCCCACGTTATGTATTGCAGCCGGTTGTGGCAGTCAGCGCTCTGCGTGCATTCGTGGAGCAGTGCAGTGCGGGATTTTTTTATTTCGCAGTTAGTGTGTAAACAGTTTTTATTATAGTTTATTATGAATTATATAAAATAAGGATTTACACTTAACAAAAACCGCTGCAAAACTTAGAGAGATAGAAAGTTATTCTATCCATTCTATTGGTTTGTTACCAAATACTGATAATTAAGTAAAAATTTATGTATACAGGGTGCCCTAAACTGAGTGGCCTATAAGTAATATCTGGAGAACCAATAAATATATTACTTTGAAATTTTGGCTATAGCGATACATAATCATATGCTCTCTTTTAAAATATTATAAATTTTGCGATGTTGCCGCCTCTACCTTAAACCGGTGGCAACATCCGTTTTCTAAATGAAATGTCCTGTATATTTTTGTATTGTTCTGAACATCCTGCTCACTTTTTGTGTGTCATAGAACGGAAGCTTTCACGGCTTTCCTCAATTAGGAAATCATGATTTTTGGAATTAGACCCTGTCAAATTGGAATTGCTATATGACGTTTCGCCTTCGATTGCACAAGACATTTTCAGGGATCTTCATTCCACGAGATCTGAGCCCTGAATGAAGTTCAGATCTCGTGGAGTAAAGATCCCTGAAGATGCCTCATGTAATCGAAGGCGAAACGTGGGATAACAATTCCAATTTTACACTGTCTAATCTCAAGAATCATGATTTCTTAAATGTTTGTATATGTTTCCTATTTCTAAATTCATTGTTTTCGAGAAAATGGAGCTTAAAAAATGACATTTTGGATCATTTGAAACTCTGTAACTCCAAAACGACTTAACTTGTAACAAAATGAATGTCACTTTCTTATCCCAGTATTTAATTATCTATGGCCCCACACCAATTTCTAGTTCGACAGGAGGTGTCCAAATTTGTCATTTTCTCTCAAAAAAGAAATTGGTATCAGGAGATACTTAGATAAGTAAAAACCAAGATATGAAAGTGCAGTCCATATCGTTGCAAGTTAAGTCGTGTGGGAGTTACAGAGCTTCAAAGAGTCAAAAATGTCAAATTTCATGCGTCGTTTTCTCGGGAACAGTTGAAATTAGATAAAGGAAATATAACACAAAAAGTGTTTAGAATACTAAGGACAATACAAATATGCAATAATATACATTGGCGGATGTTGCTACTTGTTTAAGGTAAATGCGGCAGCACCGCACAATTTAAATTATTTTAAAAAGATATTTTATGTTCATCTATAGCCAGAGCCAAATTTTCAAAGTAATGTATTCACTGGTTCTCCAGATACTTATAATAAGCCACTGAGTTTGAGGCACTCGGTATAGTTATTAAATTAATATTTGTCTACCTTTTTCGAAGAAAATGCAGAAAACTGCTTTTTGACATTCTGCGTTTGCAATTCCTTTCATACGTGTGATTCGACAAATTCACACTATAAACAGTGCAATAAGCCACTAGCGTTAGTTAGCTTTAATTAGGCATTTGCCATATGTTTCAAACGAAACGAAATACACACCAAATAATAGGGATGAGTCCCCAGATAAATATTATAATAAAAATCGTCTAGCAGACTCAGTACCAACTATTTCAGGTACGCAAACGAAGGTGCGCGGTAAAATTTAAAGGAATAGCGAAACGACTGCTCATTGGTCGTGACGTCACTCCGCATATAAATACGGGCCATTTATATATTGATTCCATCTGATTTCATTATGTTACTGTAAGTTTCAACGTAAAAAGTATTTTGTTTTGTTCTGCATGGAGAAATAAAGATTTTTTGATTCGGTTATGGCTATCGAAGGTTTTGTCAAGGTTTCCACAAACAACCCTCTGTATATGTGTTTATGGTGATGGATAACATAAAAAATGACAAACATTTTAATTCAGCAGAAATCAGAGGTGCGAAAGTAGCAATATAAATATTTATGTGTGAAATAATAAATATCTGTTTACAATATTCGAGGTTTAAGCCAATATCAGCATTGTTATGAATAAAATATAAACAAAGCTGAATCTATATCATGCTGGTTGGGAAAATATTTGGGGTTATAACCGGCTATTTATTTATTGTTTTTAAAACGTACATAATTTTCCATGGCTTATTTCAAGTAAATAAGAAAAAATATAATTGTATGCATGTATTAATCATTAATCACCTTATTTCGAACTTATATTAAAATGATCTTCACAATAAAAAAATTTGCTTTTTAATTTGGAAATATGTCACGTCTTGCGGCTGTAAACCATCTTACGATTATAATCCTTCCGAGGCAAGAGTACAAAAATTTTGTTTGGTGTACTTACAGATGTGTTCGTCCAACGGGGCACAAAACACCATTTATTCTGTGATCCATACATATTTAGTCATTCAAAAACAAGCAAGTGCTTCTACTACAACTCTCGCACGTAAATTTTTGCTTATAGCCACGTAAATAATACCGTCATATAATAAAATTTAAACTCACTTAACGACAATATTCTAGAAACAAGAATGACTTTACAATGTTTATATGCGGTGTGACGTCAGACCGCCATAACCTTGGGAAAACTCATTTAGGCGCCAATTTCTGGCATTTGAATTTTAAACGGCTGTTTTGCTTGATATATTTTTAATATTTTTGCAATTTATTGTAAGATTTACAAGCATATAAGCTTTCATTTTATAGAGTTTCTAAAAAACGCTCTTGTTGTTGTTTACAGAAGATCAATTGTCACTTAAGCCTATTACACTTAGCTAGATCGGAAAACAATCAGAAATTATTTACAGTACCAATAAATATAGTCTTCCGAAATCGAATTTCTACCCAACTGTCACGCGCAACTTAACTATTGAAGAAAAATAAATTACAAACTAAAATGCCGTTGTCGCTAAGGAACTGCGACAAAACCCTTCGTTACCCCCTATTATTTGAATCCCACGGGAAGCTATTCGCTGTGGTGCCATTACAACCTATCACGAGTCAACTAGATCTGATAATTAACGATGACCGCTACGTTCTTAACCGACATCAAAAAAGATATCAATTCGACCCTATGTATTTTTTAATGTATGTACATCGATTACCTCTTGATGATTTGACCAATTTGGATGACATTTTCAGGATATTGCTGGAGTGGTCCCAGAGCATGCATATTGAAGAAATGTTAAAAATGTCGGAGTGGTGCCATTTTGAATTGTCTTCGACAATAAACATTAAGCTATGTATGTATCCACCAAAATATCAGAAAAAAGTATGTATATTACCATTCTCTAATAAGGTATCTTATAATACAGTGATGTTACATTTGCAATGGACCAATTGTTATTTGTTAAATCTGACTTTTATAATAAAACTCGTGTAAATAGAACTAGAAAGGATGAAATAAAAAGTGTATAAAAAATAAAACCTACTTAAAAAAAATGCACAAAAAAATGAAAAATAATATTTTATTCCAACTTAAAAATTTCAATACTCGCGGTATTAAACTTCTAAACATACAATAGATAAAAATATTTTTGTGAATAACTAATTAAGAATAAGTTGGGCCCTGAATTTACAAAGTGAAATTTTCACTATTTAGTACATTTTTAAGTCAATTTTATTTTTTAATAAAAATCTAGCCTTAAATGTAAGTTGTAAGTCAGTGTTATACAGACCATCACTATAATCACGTCACTGCGGAGAGAGCTATGCCATTTTCCCGGTTCTTTTTCCATTTTTAGAGTTTTGTGAGATACTCAACCACTCTCAACTATCTCACTATAAAGGGTCGTCAACACAATTATATGAACCCCGACCACACACCAAGCATTGCACGTTATAGTTGTGACTTCTCGCTGATATCAGACGCTACTCGAGTGGAAATCCAAACTCTCACAGCACACGTACCTTAGTACAGCGACATTAAAGAAGAAATTTACTTTAATCCAGTTATTTATTTATTACAGTTATTTACTTCGGTTCGAGGAGACTGTTTAAGATTAAACATTGAGGAGCTACTAATTGAAAATGTGTGAGAACATGAAGGATTATATAATACGCACAAACTTGTTAGGCAAGAGTTGTGGGAAAAAAATGGGGGGAACTAAATATTTCAGAAAATGTATGGCATGTAATTTAGCTTTTCAATGTTCCTATAAAGTATGGCTTTTGGGTCTTCTAACGTAAGAGCTATTTTTTTAAGATATGCGAGATCAAAAGATAAAAAATAAAATCAAAAGAAAAATTCTTTTGATTTTATTTTACGTAATATATAATGTATATAATGGATACCTGGTGAACAAAGTGGGTGGTCTTAGGTCTTTGGAGTTGCACGTTGAAGGGATGCATGTCGAAACCCGTGTCTCCCTGACAGGAATGACTAAGGAAGGCATAATGGATAATAATTCCTTTGAACAGACAATCTAATATAAAAATTTGGAAAACAAACTATTTACGGGTTATAATTTTGGTTCAGACTAATACTTGGGCATAACAAGAATAAACTGTTGTAGGCTGGATGAGGCGGTGACGGTGCATCTTTTTAATTCATTCCAAATATGCTCAATCGGGTTAAGATCTGGGCTGCAGGGTGGCCATTTCATCCTCCGAATTATAAATTTATTCAAAAACTCATTGGCATGCGCAACATGCGGTCTGGCATTGTCTTGAATGAAAGGGCCAAACGGAATGACAGCTTCCTATAGTATATTTTCAATATATTTTTGGGCATTTAGGACTCCATTTTCCACAAATATTAGGTTTGTAAGTCCTTTACAAACCTTACACATCCGCTATGGAACAAGAGTCGCTTCGATATTATACAGCTGCAAACAGTTCACTACGTCTTTGGTAAATCGGCTCACGCACATCTGACGATTGAAGACAAACTCTTGTTTCATCCGTAAACAATACGTTTCGCCACCCTTTTTCTGTCCAATTAACATGCTGCCTTGCAAATCTTAGTCGATTCTGACGATGGCGAGAAACCAATTGAAGCAGGTTTGCTGAAAAAAAAAACCCAACTTCCTTTAACCGTCTTCTTATGGTTACTTCACTAACGTTTTTTCCACGTATCTGCCTTAGGCTATGTTTCAGTGCACTGACAGTAGCTCGTCGATCCTTTATTGATTTTAGCAATATGAAACGGCTGTCAGCTAAGGTGGTTCATTTTTCCCTTCCAGACCCTGGCCTTCTGATTTAATTTCCCGTTTCGAGATATCTATTCCAAGTATCTTGTTGATCGCGGAATTCGTAAAGTACGGGCAACGTAATTTTTATTCCGATCATCTTCTATGAGCGACGATTCTATCCACGTCTGCAGTGGTAAACTCCATTTTGATTACATGACAACGTCACTATCAAAATAAATGCAACGTTTCATTTAAAAATGCGTAGCTCATAAAAGAAACAAGATAGGCAAGACAGATCATGTTGGAACAAAATTATTTGGCATGTTATTTTCACATCTTTTAGACTTACCCTGGTATATAAACATTCACGCAACCAACATTTCATCACGCAGCGCCATCATAATTAATTGGTCTATGGGCCAGCGAAAAATTCGTTGTAATAAAATAAACAATAAAAAAAGTTATGTTTATAAATCTAGGGACAAGCTTTTAAAATCGGATATCCTTTTTTATAATATCACTTTAATGTAATAATTTGAAGTGGTCTGCATTGACATATACACCGGAAAATAATATTTTATTCCTTTTAATAGATGGTTTGAATAAAAGCCTCTTTTTTAATAGCTTTGTTAAAATATCAGTAAGATCATTGACAAACCTTTATGTTGTACTTCTTGACCTCCTGAATAAAAGACACCCTAGGCACAATCTAATTATATAACTAGTTTTTAATAAAGAAAGTTAAATTTTATCAAGTTATTTTTTTTTCACAAACGTATACCACTTCTCAAAAATTTCAAACCCGCACATAAAGTTTATACTATTAAATGTCATTTTAAAAATAAAAAATAATTACGGCATTATCTAGACCCTTGAAGGAAGAACATCCCGCTTGTTTCACTGATTTCTCATAAAATGAGCCTATTGTTAGATTAGGTTAGGTTTTTTTCTAGTTTTTGCTTGCGTTTTAAGTCGGATAACTGTTAAACAAAAGCCACTTAAATTATTTCGCTTCGTGGAGACTGTATCACAACTATTCTCTATGATATTATGGCATTACGTTGTTTTTAATTGTTGTAATCTATTAGTTATTAATAACTGAAGCTAACAAAAAAACGTTAATTTTTTAGTTTGAGTAATTAATAACTAATAGATTGTAACAATTAAAAACATCGCAACATCATAATCTCAGATAGTATAGTTGTGATAAAGTCTCCAGGAAGCAAAATAATTTTAGTGGGTTTTGTTTAACAATTATCCGCCTTGAAATATAAACGAAAACTCTGAAAAAATTGTTAATTTACAGTAGGCTCATTTTATGTAAAATAAAGGATCAATTCAAGGATCTAGATAATACCATTTTTTAAAATTTTTAAATTAATATTTGATAGTATACATTTTTTTTTACTTGTTGGGGCCGGTTTTGGGGCCCTTAACGGCTTATCGCTCGAGGCGCATAGCTATCTATTCATCATAAAATTAAAATTATTAATAAATAAGAGTTCCAGGAATTGGGACTTTTTCTTTGTGAATTTCTATCTCTTAAAGAATATTGTTTTAAAAATGTTTAAATGTTAATAGGCTCCCAGTTATGTGCAAAAAACTAAACTCCTCTTTTTTATTTTAATTTGTTAATAACTTTTGAAAATGTGTTTCTAGACGTCACTTCAAATCCAATGAGCCGTCACTCATATAGTAGAATTAACACCATTTTGAGTTTGTGAACGTTATTATATGAACATAGATTCGCAAATGCTTAATTCTTAATGTACAGGGTGATATATTGTAGACGTTTTCCCCGTATGGGTTTTCAGACATATATTCATATAAAACTTTTTTCATCATTTCAAGTATTATGAACGTTAACGTTGAACAAAAGTAATTTGGTATCACTGTTTTCAACATGTATTTTATGTAAGACTAGATAAAAATGAACATCTTGTATGTTATAAAAACTAGTCATAGGATTAAATTCTGCAAAAAAAACAACATATAAAAAATTTAGCCAATTTCACCAAAGAAAGTTTTTAATAAGGCTTTTGCGGGATACTTTATATTTTATATTGAATTTTAAGTATTATTTTATTACGAAAGCATGTATTTTCAAGAATGGCAGATCGACGTAGTTTTCTCAAAATGGTTTTCACCAGCGCAGGTTTAGAGTTACGTCCCGCGGACAGAGAAATGCTCAGATTTAGGGATATTGAAAAAATATCGATATATTAAACGGTGGCGGTTCGTTGGTAAAAAAATAGGGGAAGTGTTATTTAGAGGAAAGTAAGACAGACAAGGTCTAAAATGAGAACCACATGCAAAACATTTTTTGCAAATATCCACTGCTACACAGTCACTTAAATTCAGAAAACCAAGGATTTTTGCAATGAATATTGTAGGATTAACCAGAATTTTTAATGTCTTTTTTAGCACTAATTGTACGCACACTTGTTTGTCGACACGTAATTAAAAGGTCCTTTTTGTCACCGTCTTTCTAACGGGAAAATTGATTTTCTAACAAACTACAAACAATGTCACTAACGGGCCCAAACGAATTCATTTTCAACCACACACACGCGCTACTCCTCCAAAGAATAAACTAAAAGACCGCGATAAAATATTGAACAAAGCGCGATCGCCGCGCTGTACTTTACGTACAATATGAACGGAAGCGTTAAACTGCGGCTCTTCCCTAGAGGCGTGGTCTTCGTACGTGCGATACTCTCGTTACCATAGCGACGCATTATTTTCAGGCATTGTTTCCGTTTCTAGATTTTGCTGCCGGTGAGGTGGGCGCACATACGGGTTAGCTTAATAGGCGCAAGTATATCATTTCGTTTTGTGTTTGCCTCTAGGTTTCTGACGAGCAGCCAGTGGCAATACTAGGAATGCATTAAATTTAACATTATACTTATGGATAATTTTTAATGAAATGAATTAGATTTAATATTGAAAATTAGTATATTGTATTGATTTTTTGCCAGGTTTTTTTTGGGAAGAGGCACTTCCTCCTCCTACTTCCTCCGAATAGCCGCCACTGATATTAAATAAATAACGTTTTTCGTCCAATCTATCGATATTTTTAGATATTTACACTATCGAATACAACATTTTTTATACTATTGCTTCCTCTACATTGCAAAAATCTTCTCTTCGCGCAGTCCTAGAAGTGTTAGGGATTAGTTTAAATTGGTAACTAACTTGCAATACGCCACAGCGATTTGACGTTTTTAGTTTTTACCAGATTATAAGTTTGTAAATTTTTTATTAAAAAAGTTTCAATGTGCCTCTATCTATATCTTATAGGTAAATATGGCAAGATATATTTTTACAAAAATTGGTTGTAGAATTTTTTTCGGATTTTCTGTGGAAATATCCTTAAAACAAGTGATAATAATGGCAATACTACAAATCTGGCCAAAAAATAAGCACTATATATATATATATATATATATATATATATATATATATATATATATATATATATTAATAAATAAAATAGCGAGATTTTCATTGATACCGATATATTGAAATATCCATGTTCTTTTCCGATATATTGAATACCCGATATATTATATCTTTAAAATAACGATATGATTTATATTTTTTTTTTATTTATTTTTTATATTTTATATGATTATTTAAAATAACGATATGATTTATATCGGCAATACTTTGATAACAAATATTTTTGATGGCTCCTTTAAAAACTATAAAAATAAAAAGACAAAAAACACCATGGTTAACAGACACTATAGAAATTATGATCAAACTTAGAGACAACGCTTTTAAAAAATACAAAAATACAAGAAACAAAAATCATTGGGATAGCTATAAGCAATTACGTAACCAAACTAACATAGCAATTAGCAATGAAAAGAAAAGTTACCTAGAGTCTATTTCTGGAGAAAATAATAGTATAGTTCTTTGGAAAAAATTTAGAAAATTAAATATAACTTCTAAAGCAAAAAATACATGTCTTCCCGATAGCCTAAATAAACCTTCAGATATAAATAAATATTTTTTACAGTCCTCTATAAATAAACAACAAACAGATCCTACACTATTACAATACTACTAAAATAATTTAAAAAAGAAAATAAACAGCAAATTCTCGTTTAATACGGTTAGTATAGATGAGGTAAAAACGCAGCTATGTAGTATTCAATCATTGGCATCTGGTTCGGATTTGATAAATATAGAAATGTTATTGTTGTGCTGTCCCAGAATCCTTCCATTTCTTACCAATATAGTCAACTCGTGCCTTTTAGAAGGAATATTTCCAGACGAATGGAAAATTGCACGCATTACGCCACTTCCAAAAAGTAATAAAATAAAAAGTTTTAATGAATTGAGACCCATTAGCATTTTACCTTGCTTTTCAAAACTCTTGGAAAAAATTATGAATATTCAAATAAGAAGCTTTTTACAAGAAAATGACATTTTGCCTCCTAACCAATCAGGATATCGCCCAGGATGTAGTTGTGTAACAGCGCTTTTAAGTATTACTGATGACCTTATGACGTCAGTAGATTCCGGTCAGTCCGCCGTTCTGGTGCTCCTGGACTATTCGAAAGCATTTGACACGATATGTGACGAACTCTTGTTAGCTGTATTAAACTATGTCGGCTTTTCGGATAGTGCAATAATGTTTATTAAAAATTATCTTAACGATCGAATGCAGTATGTCGAAACAAGTTTAGGACAATCGGCTAGAGAAACTATAGGTTGCGGGTTGCCGCAGGGTTCTATATTGGGGCCTCTTTTATTTTCAATATATACTAGTAATTTTGTCTCGTGTCTAAAAAATCTCACAGCGTATTTTTACGCAGATGACACTCAGGTACTCTATTCTTTTATTCCTAGTACTTGGCATGAGTCTATAGCATTAATAAATGAAGACTTTATTTTAACTTTAGGTTTCTGCTAGGGATAGGAATCGTTTAATGTCGGAACTTAATATAGAGGTCAGTGGTAACGTCTTACAGTTTACAAAGTGTGCAAACAACCTCGGTCTAAGAACTGACACGGATTTTCGTTTCAGAGAACAAGTAGCGCATTATATACAAAGGGCATACATTTCTTTAAAGTTGCTTTATCCACATCGCCATTTGTTAACTGAGGCTCAAAAGATAAAATTAAAGGATTCTCTGGTGTTAAGTCATTTTAACTATTGTGATGTACTTTATGGGCCATGTTTAGTTAAAACAGATACAAATAGGATTGAGGAAGTACAAAAAAGTTGTTTACGGTTTATTTATGGTATACGAAAATATGATCCGGTTTCGCACAAACTATATGATGCCAAATGGTTGAATATGCAGAATAGGCGCATGCTACACTCTTTGGTAATTTTCCACAGTATTATTTTAAATGACCGACCACCATATTTGACAAACAAGATAATATATAGAACAGATGTGCACAGCTTAAACCTTAGATTTAGAGGTCTTATCTCTCCACCACCACACAGAACAGCTCTGTTTCAAAGTAGCTTTTCATATAACATTTATAAGCTTTACAATAAAGTTCCTTTTGCTTTTAAAGCCCTAAAACCATCAATTTTTAAAAAGAAGTTAAGACAAGAAATGTTTAGTCAATAAGTGAAGTGCAGTTGTTTTAAAATTCCATTCGGAATGTATAACTAATTAGATATTTTGTTTTTTTTTTCTATATTAATTTTTATTGTGCTCTCAGCAAACCAAAAAGGTTATTATAAGTTTATATATTTTTATAGGTGATGAACTTTGATCAATTTATAATTGCTTTCATCTCCTTTTTTGCAATTCATAAATTACTGGTATCTACTATATTATGTATTGTTATTGTACATTGCAAAATAAATGTCTTATTATTATTATTATTATTATTATATATTTTCCGATATCAACATCCCTAATTACTACATACCGGGGTGCAACTCGGTCATCTATGTGAACCTGAGACAACTTGGATACCGCCCTTCACCCTCATATTATTTACATTAATCTATAAAACCTGTAGGTTTTTAATATATATTTGTATATTTTGCAATATTACAATTGTCTACTTCTGTTTAAAATAGGCAAAATAATTTTTCAATAAAATGCATACAGTGATAAAACCTAAATCCCCAAGACAATCTTCGGTACGCCTCCGATTTTTATGACTTCCGCTGAACGTGTTCTGCGGAAGAAAATAACAAATGATTATGAATAAAGCAGTAATCCGAGTTTATAACATTATTTTAGCTAAATAGTTTAACAATTTGTTGTTAGACGTTCGCACTCACAATCAAAGAACGATTTTTTTATTCAATTAAAAATATAACACCCATTCGTATTAGTTACTACGCCTCTGTATCGTTCCAATTCCCGTCCATTTCTTTCAAAGCTACTTCAATACCGACAACTATGTAAACCTATCACAACGCAACGAAACCTCCTGTTTTGGTGTATGTTTCCGACAGGAGATGATGAATTAATAAAGAAATATGGCTTTAAAAATATTGATTAATTTTAAGGGTTTAATATGGTAGAAAGGATATATGGAGTGAATTAGACGTACACGTATTATAGCTCCACAAAATAAATTAATGGATTGTGAGCCGGTTTAAACATTCGATATTGCAGCCCCTATATTTCTTTGTGAAATTGACACGGCTCTCTTCGAAGGATTTGTAAATTTAAGAAATTAACGCCTTTGCAAGGGGGCAATATAAAACGTCAATGCATTCTTCATGAATGTATTATATGCATGTCTCTAGTATCATCGAATGGTTATTGCATTGTAAAAGTCATTAACTCCTTTAGATCCCTTTACTTTTACACAGAAAGGTAATTAGGATTTAGGAGGCACCAGTATTCCTTGTTTTGGAAAGCAGTAAATAAATACTGAGGTAGGGAGGCGTTTTTCATGTAGCATCAGATATAACTAAGGTTTATTTTTAATATGTTCTGTCAATGATGTCACAAAACTTAAGGTGTTTTTTTGAAGCGCTAGGAGTTTTTTTGATACTTTAGACCTATCAAGGTAAAATAAGAATTGGTTCTCTTTTGCACTATCGAATAGTCGTTTAGTGAATTTCCTTTTTTCTTATTGCATCAGATGTAAAAAACTTTATTTTTAAAATATGTATAGGGTGAATCAACCGTTGGAAAAAATAAATTTCTGCCGAATAGGTAAAATTTGGAAACAAACTGTATATACTATTTAACACCTATCTAAGTCGCGCACATTAAAAAAAATTCAATTAAATATGGTGCGTCAAAAAAGTAGGACAACTACTTTTTTAACTTGATTGTTAAATTCTACATGAAATTGTAATATTTTTTGTATAACGTGTTATATGGCTAAAGTTGATGGTTTTTTAAATATGGTGAAACCTCCCTCAACGGACACCTCCGAACAATGGACACCTCTGCTAAACAGACAATTTTGAAGTTACCGACCGTCAATATATGTATTTCTGTATATTAAACCCTCTTGACAACGGACACTCCCAACAACGGATCAAATGGATGGTTGGAGAAGTTCTCTCAACGTCATAATATCTTTTTCAAATCCATCTGTGGCGAAGCAGCGGGTGTAGACTTGATTCAGGTAACCGATTGACAGACGAAATTATGTGCTATTATCAAAAACTACGCACCGAGAGACATTTATAACGCCAATGAAACGGGACTCTTTTTCCAAATAAAACGTTTTCTTTAAAAGGCGAAACATGTGCTGGCGGGAAAGCGTCCAAATAAAGACTCAAGATTTAACTTTGCTCCGCTATGAATGGAGAACAAGAAAATGCACTGGTGATTTAAAAAAGTAAAAAACCCCAGTTATTTTAAAGGATCAAGCGTGGAAAAATTGCCACTTGAATGGTACTATAACAAGAGAGCATGGATGACAAGGAATATAATGTGGGATTGGTTGATGAAATTTGACCGAAAAATACAAAGGCAAAACCGAAATGTATTTTTATTTTTAGATAAAGCTGCATCTCACCCAAAACTGGAGTTTTATTGGATGTTAAAATAATTTTTTAACGCCAAATACGACATCACATTGCCAGCCATTGGACCAGGGCGTGATTCAAAACTTTAAAAACCACTACAGAAACTTTTTAATCAAGCGACTTTTGTCATCCATGGAGTATTCTGAATCTACAGAACAATTGGGGAAATCCATAAATGTTGTAAGTGTCTTTATCTGGATTGTTGCTGCATGGAAAATAGTCGAATCCAAGACCATCAATCACTGCTTCCGCAAAGCTGGATTCGACGAAATTCTCGAGGAAAACGTTGTCTACGATAGTGAAGATGATGTGCCATTATCGGAATTATGTAGAAACATCAATATATTCTCTTCCGACTTACCTTCATATTCAGAAATTATTGAAAGTTTATTCACGGAAAATCCTAACATAAGTGTACGTGAGTGCATCAGTGAATTTCAAAATAATGATGATGAAGAAATTATTTCTTCCAATATTAAGAACATTAAGATATAAAATGTTAAGGCATATTGAAAACTTTTGTATGTTATCTGGAGATTCTGTTTCAGGGAAGAAAATCTCAGAAGTTGCGTCTAAAAAAAATCTCAAATTATTAAAAATAAATTAACTAGTTTAAGACAAACAACACTTGATAATTTTTTTAAATAGAAACTTTTTATAATGTAGAACTGTATCAAACTGTATATGTAGTTAGTATAATATTTTATATTAGGTAGTACTTTTTTATTGTATGCATATATGTATGTAAAAGGTGTTGGTGTATACGTAGTAACAATTGTATTAATAATTTGTATTAAACATATTATTTTTTTACTTAAAAATAAAATTTTTTTTAAATAAAAATGCATTGGTATTTAATTTGTTCACTCCCTACAACGGACAGTTTCTGTGGCACGGCTACTGTCCGTTGTTGAGAGGTTTCGCTGTATTTGGATTTTAGAAAAAATTGTCAAATTTTATGCATATCAATGATTAATAATATAACCCGTATTTCTGCAACTAAAAATAAAATAGTTTGCCTCTGCACAGAAAAAGCATCGAATAAAAGATTTTTTTCGTAATGTTATATATATCACATACAGGGTGTCCAAATTTAAAACCTAACATCTTTAAACTAAATTATTTCAGTTTTTTTAAATGGCACACTCTGTATATTTGTATTTATTCTTGAAGAGCATAAAAAGTCTATAACTTTTATTAAACACCTTATATTCTTATTCCTAACAGTTTGCGAAATATTTTAAAATTTTCCTAACTTTACGTAATTTAGAAAATTGTTCACTCCATCAAAGTAGCCATAGTGGCTGTCAGTAAATTAAAAGTATAAAACGAAAACAATAGTTTATTATCTAAAATTATTCGAAAGAAAGTTAGATAAGAAAATAAAATACCCCTAAAATTTTTTACAACAACAAACAAAACCAAAATGGATGTTTATTATTTCCTGGGCATATAGCAAAATAAGTAGGTACCCCTATTATCGTTGCTTGACATAACATACAAATAACGTCATTAACAGCAATCCGCGGGCCACCGTTTATTATAAATATATTAGAATATTATTAGATATTCTAATATATATATTATAGACGGAGGCTCGGCCAGCTGATTCCATCATCTCATGCTAGACTTCATCTACAAATTCACGCGATACGTAGTACTTTCGCATACATCCCCATGCTATAACCTCGGCTATAACGTTCGTCGTAGCTTATACCACCCAACACCGGCCCGTCTCGATGTGGCCGTATATCCCGGAATTTGTCTCAATTGAATACTACCATTAGCCAAGTTTTTAATCGTAATTTTCGCGTAAAAATATGTAAATTACACATGATGTTTGACCCGTCTGGGGGAAGGGAGGGGATAATTACCTCATTACCCCTTCACCGTAAAACCTCCCTTTATTGGCTTTGAGCGTCGGCCGACCCTAAATTTAAGAGTACGAGCCATCACTGAATATCATCCATTTCATATTACATTAAAGAGTTACACTCTGAAGATTTTGAAGAGTGTTAAGTTTTGCGACTTAATGATAAGGCCAATAGGGTCATCTCGGAACTAGAGATTTAAAAATTATGTTAAAAATGTCCTTTTATATTCTGCATATAATAAATAAATAAACTTTGATAAGAATACATTTCAGTTTAAGTAGTCGAAATCTTATATTAATATTAATTTTTAAAATTTTAATGAAAAACACCTGCCAGAGTAAGAAAACCGTTTTTAAAGATCAATGAAATGTTTTTATTGTTATGTTTTAAAAGGTGCTCAAATAAATGTCCATCTACACGAATACATATGGTAAACCTTTTAATAATATTTTGCCTACTTCTAAGTATCATATCTGGTGATAAGGTAGCGCATACATCCCAGATTCGGTCTTACATGTTTTTCCTTGTAGATGGATGGGTGTATACACGCTCTTTAATATAATCTTACAAGAAAAAATCTAATGGAGTTATATCGCAAGATCTGGGTGGCCGGATGAAACCACCGCGACCAATTCATTTCTGTTGAAAATTGGCGTCCAAAAATTCACGAGCGTCCTGATGGTAAAAGGCAGGTGAACCGTCTTGCTGGAACCACATTTCCTTTTTTTTTTCTTTCTGCTGAGTGGTCTGTGAAGAATATTCAAAAAAATTTCAATCTTTAACCATTAAGTGATTCGTAAAAAAAACCTTACCTATAATATGGCTTCCAACGATTCCACATCAAACGTTTAATGACCAATGATTTTGATGTTGTACCTCTCTTCTCTTACCCAGCAGTGGTTTGTTATAGCCTAATAATATTATACCTGTTCACGGCTCAATGGCATCTAAATGTAGCTGTGTAACTCTTGGTTTAATTCTATATGATAAGGATGATATTTATATCTCTTTATCGTCCTGCTTACCGTAGATTGTGACGTTTCAGTTAAACTCAGTGGCGTAGCTACACCCCCGCCAGCCCCCGCGGTGGTGAACATTTAGAAATATATTTTTATACAAAAAAATAACTAAAATGGCAGTCTGTTACATGTTTTCTGTGTCACCCGGTATTGGCAAATTTGGCACACAGCTGTATTTTTAAAATAATAATGTTAGGTAGAGAATGAAACAAAACTTGTTTAGAGAAAATATTCAGTACTTGAAACTTAAATAAAAACTTTTAAATTTAAATTCGTTCTTATGCTACAGGGTGCTGAAATATACGTACATGATCTTTAGGATCGCTAGGTTTTTAACTAATCTTAACTTATTTTTTGCGTGCTCTATATATTTTCTGCGTAGGGCAAATTATAAAAAATAAAAGCATTGAAATAGCATGAAAACTTTGCATCAAACTCCTAATAAAAATACGATTGTGTCAGCCATAATAAAATTATGTAAAATGTAAAAACAAAACGATTTTTCACAAACACTATATTTAAAAAAAAAAAACACGTAAGATGTTTCGCTACATAGTAGCTTCTCCAGATGAAGAAGCTACTGTTAAGCTTGATGCCATTTATGTTGACAATAATACATCGTGTCACCAAAATACAAAAACTAGATTTTTTTATTAGTTGATAAAAGTGTTTAATAGAAAAGATTAATAATTATTTTTTTTTATTTTTAGAAAAACTTTTTTTGCATATACACGTCTTTTTAAAAATTTAGACTTTGTCCAACTTTCCTATTGCAAATGAGTGGGTACCTATTTCTTTATTTAATTTATTTTTCGTTAAGCTTTATGTATATAACAACAAAGACAAACAATATAGCCTATTGTTTGTTTAGGATAATTTAAGATATTTAGTAATAATAAATAAATACAATACATAGTCAAAATTTTTAGTACCTGGCATTATTCCCACCCCTAGCACTAATAGTGGTTTGAAATCTATTGGTTGTTGGTCTATGTTTTGCCAAATTCAGTGTCAGCCAACCGGAGCTCATGTAGATTTTGCGGGGGATTCACTGCCTCCCGAACCTGTCTTCCAATATGGTCCCATACTTGGTTAATGGGGTTAATATCAGAGCTTCCGGCTAACCAATCCATTACGGAAATTTCAGATTCCACCAGAAAATCCACTAGCACTTGTGCCGTGTATGTCATGTATGAAAACAAATCTATCTCTAATGACGAGAGGAAAAGGCACAATGTGGGGCTCTAAAACCATTACAGACCCACCTCCGTAGCTTAAAGTTTTATTAAAATTACACTAGATCTGCTGCTCCTCTGTTCGTGTGTAAACTTTCATTCTTCTGTCGTTAGTGTGAGGCAGAAACAGGACTCGTCACTGAAACGAACATTTCTCCACTGATCTTCACCCCCGGCAAATGATCTCTCGCGGATTTTAAGCATACCCTGCGGTGATTCGGTTCTAACTTGGCACCCAATGCTGCTTCATAGGTTCGTATATCAGCCTCCCGTAATCTGTTCCGTACTGTTTGGAGACTAATTTACTTTCCATGTGCAGTGACAAATTCAGCTTTTAGCTTCGATCTCGTATCAGATCGCTTCCTCACGCATTGCACCCTCAGGAATCGAACTTCGTTGGGCGTGCGTACTCTAGAACGGCCTAATCCTGATGTTCTTTTGTTGGATCCAGTTTTCCTGTACCTTTTAAGAATTTTTTGAAATTGCTTCCTGAGTTTTGCCCAAAACTTTTGCTATATGAGATTTGGAACAGCCCTGCTCAGAAAGTCTTCTTGCGTAAGCGCAATCCTCAGGAGTCAAGTTTCTGTTAGTGTTTATTTTTGGTTTTTATTCTTTAAAAAACATGATTTCGAGTAACGTAATTAAAAATTTATTAAGTTACCACTAAAATCACTATGTCAAAACTGACAGACATCAAACTTGCAGGTTGCGGGCTCAGTTGTGACAATCAGTAGCTACAGGTGACTTAAGATACAGGGAGGCAAATAAAAGCGACTATAAAATATAGTATAATATATATCTATAAAATTCTAAGGAGTTTCAGGGAAACTACTTTGTTACCAATCTCATAGTGTCCAGATTTTGGGCAAAACAAGGACAACAAACAGGGAATTATTTCAAAGGTTTTTAAAAGGTAAAGGAGGGAAACTGAAAAAAGACCAGGACAAGGCTGTCCTAGAGTAAATACACTTAATGGGAATCGTTTCTTGAGGGTACAGTGTTTCAGGCAGCGATTCGTTACAAGTTTTAATCTGACAAATGATAACAATAAGAAACCGATTATACGAGAAACCGATAGCTATACGGTTCTAATAAAAAAGCTAGTAACGGGTAAAACTTGTCAAAATACCATTTAATACCCTGTATTTTACTGAGTATTTGTCATAAAAAAGTAAATTATATAACTTATAAGCTTACATATCGTATACCAGTTATACAACTGTTATATACCACCAAAAAACCGTCATATACCGAACACGACTTGTTGTCTATAAAAAACAATGGATTTAAAAAAACTCTACTTTTTAATATGTTTTAATTTCTCAAAAAAGTAAAGATGGGTTCATGTAAAAAGTTTATCTTTTTTTAATTTCAGCAATAACTTTTGCCATAATTGCTCACGTTCGTATTTTAATGAATATTTTTTATGACACCTAAGGCAGCTTGATTTGTAATATTAAAATTTAAAACTTATAGTTAAAATCCATGAATTTGTTTATTTTACAGTGCAGGATTTTGTAAATAAATTAATTTGTGCAAAAACTAAAAAATCAAAAAGTTGGACAGCGAATTTGTCATTTTTAAAAATGTTTAAAAAATTTGGAAATGTATCAAAAAATATCTCAAAAACCGCTCAACTGATTTGAATTATAGTTGGTGATGGGGATTACTGAATACCTCCCGACTATTTGGTGCATACCGCAACGTTATCAGATTGTCAGTTTTTCTGCAAATTAACCTAAATTTATTTTCTCAATCAATGATTTATTTCCTGTATTTTCCTTAGTATAACTCCAGAATGGCAAATTTTACTCAGAGGTAATACTTGTAAGAGCGGTGATTAATTCATAAGTTGTCAAAGTCAAGCTTAAATGTCTTGTAAAAATGAACTTTCAGAATTATTGCAATTTAAATTATGGCTGCAGATCTGACAGAAGCAGAAAGAATAAAGATTTGGATTTTGTTAGGTCACGGAGATAGAAACTCATATGAAAATGTTTTGCACACATGCAGAGCATTCGGATAGGCCACCAATTGTGACGTCTACTGTGACAAAGATAATGAAAACATTTGAAGCAATAAGTCATCTTAAAAATAGCACCCGAAAACGTCCAGTACTAGGTTTACAATTGAAAATAATACATCAGCCAGTCTTCTGTTATGGTCCTATAAAATACATCTTCTTCAAGAGTTTTCTGAATACGACCCAGAGAGGAGAATCGAATTTTCCTATAAAATTATAGAAATGAGTAACGCAGACCAAAATGTTCCCACCAGAGTTCTGTTTTCAGATGAGGCCATATTTTGATTAATTAGTTTTATGAATAGGCAAAATTATTGTCGATATTGTTGGCGTTATTAGACCTATTTTCATTCAAGGAAATCTGAATGTGGCAGTTTATCCGCAGGTGTTGATGAACCAAATTATTCCAACATTAAACGATATTTTTTTCAGCAGGTTGGGCCCCCCGGGGTTGTGTCTGGGACGCTGGATTGGACGAAGGGGGATTATTAAGTAGCCTCCAAGGTTACCGGACGTAAATCCGCTAGATTTTGCCCTTTGAGGTCACTTTCATACGACCTTGCATAAAACGAATCCCCAGAACCTTAAAGTTTTAATTTCTAATGGGAAGAATTAGAACTGAAATAAAAGGAACATCCCCGTAATGGCTCCAAAACACTTTTGGGGAATTAATTCACCACTTAGGATACTATCAAGCTATGGAAGGACGACATTTTTACCATCTCGTTAGTCGTTAAATTATTCAGTTGTAGTTTTTTTAATTCCTAATTTGTTGATGTATTTCAAAAAGATTTAATAAATTCAACATTTATTGGATCAAGATTAAAATTTCATATTTTGCAGTTATACTAAGAATAATACGGGAAATAAATCACGTTTAAAAAAATCATATTATTCGAAAAAAAGGTTAGGTTGGTGTGCAGAAGAACTAAAAATCTGACAACGTTGCAGTACGCACCAAAGGGTCGAGGATTTTAAATATCGCCCTATCCCCAAATATGGTTCAGATCGGTTGAGTGATTTTTTGAAATATTTGACCGTATTCAGACGTCTGACTAAGCGTGTATATGGCAACTCTTTGACAAAAATACAGTGTGTATAAATCATCAATATTTCGGACCTGTTGAAGTGTAATATATATTTTTGTTATCAGTTTCTTGAAGATTCTCTTTTATCCTAGAAATCCTCTACCTATATTCAAAAATATTTTTACTTAATTTTCTTTTTAAGTCTTTCAACTTCTATAAGTAACTTTTTAGCCCCCGGTTCAAACTGATACTACTGAAATCAATAAACCAAATGTTTTGTAACAATAACATTTTATTTTCAGAGATAACTAATTACAGCGCCTTAGATGAAGAAACAATTACAAAACTTTTTCCAAAAGAAAGCCCTAAATTGTGGTTTAAGTAAAAAATATATTAAATATAAAAGATGGGAATAAAGTTGTAGTCGTGACAAGCCTTATACCAGTTATACCGGCAGTCTATTTGAATAAGCCTGTCTTATTTTATTTATTTTAGCAATAAATAATTGTTCACGTTTTGTATTTTTTTTTTCAAAACAAATCCTAAAATCCTATCCCTATATAATTATTTGTGTGACAGTAATATGAATAGGATATAAAACTAATACAACTAGATATACAACGTGTAACAAAAGTAAGGAAAAAGTATTTCAGGTATCCCTTACCTGAATTTAATGAAAATGTCTATACTTAGGTATAAAATGATGTCGGATCCAGTGGCGAGTTCTGCATTGTTTATCGTTTTTTTGTTATAAAAGGAAAATTATTTTTATATTAATTTTTAAAATCTGCGTAAAATTCTCAATAATTTTAATTAAGAGCACTTTTTATGATAGTCAAGAGTTTTTGCGAAAATAAGAGTCTAATATCCATAATTTAATGTATTACCTTGTATTAAAATACATGCACACAAAAGGTTACCCGATATGTTAGACAATGTCAGCTTTGTTGAGTTACAAAAATGGATCATTTAAACCTAAAAAATTGAAATTTTAATTATACTGGATTATGAGGATTGAATGCGAAACCTGCAAAATGTTTATAACATTTTTAATGAAAAATATCTTGACAGAAATCCAATAACTATATTTACCGTAAGTAAGATTAACAAAAAAAATCATGAAACTGGAAAGGTAAAAGATACTGTTCATTCTGGCCGAACAGAAAGCACAATAATTACTCATCCCGCTACCAAAACACTAGCGAGAAAAAACAGCGTCTCAACTTTAAAGGTAGGTTGTAAAAACAACGAAAACAATAGAATACAAAAAAGAACTACCTAATATAAGAAACAATAAATTAATGAAACTAAGTAAAGCGTTTTAAATGTTGTCCATTTACTTTCTGACAGTAGGCCAAATACTGTGGGAAAACATTCAATACATTAAAAAAATCCAGCCTTCTCGATTCGTCTACATTCGATTTCTATTCGCCCCTTTAATTCCTCGAGGTCATTGGGCTTAGTTTTATACACTACATTTTTAGGGTGTCCCCACAAAAAGAAGTCGAGGGGCGTCAAGTCCAGAGACCGAGGTGGCGACTCTATTGTATCCCTACGTCCTATCCATTTTTCAAAAAAAAAACATTGTAAATATTCCCAAACATTCCGAGCAAAATATGGTGGAGCACCATCCTGCTGAAACCATATTAAAAGATTCAAATATCTTTCTCCAGTTAACGTGTCTTCCATGAAGGAGGGACCAATTATTTTTGCACTCTTTATACCACACCAAACATTTATCTTTTGGGGAAATTGAGTATAATTTTCACGTATCCAATGTGGATTTTCCTTGGCCCAATATCGACAAAGACGTCATTTTTTCTTCCTAATATTCTAATAGAAATATGCGGACTGGTTTTTCTGCCAGAACGTACAGCATCTTTTAAACGGATTAGATATTTAGATATTGGATTTCTATTAGGATATTGGTCATTAAAACTGTTACAAATATTTTGCCTGTTTCGCATTCTATCCCCATAACCCAGTATAATTAAAATTGAGATTCATTTATGTAAATCCATAAAAGACATTTTTCAGGTAACTTTTTGTGTTCAGTTATTTTAATTTTAAAATGGATATTATAATATAGTGCTCTTAATAAAAAGTGAGAGTTTTCCATTAAAAAAAATCCTTTTATAACACAAAAACTGTAAACTTGGCAGCAATGCGCCATTGGACCGGATCCAATGGCGCATAATTTTATACCTAAGTGTATATAACTTTATTAAATTCGGGTAAGCGGTACCTGAGAAATTTCGCCGTTTCTTTACTTTTGTTACACACTGTATAAGGGATATATGGTTATTCATATAATGGCTATGCAACTAATATATACCCAACACAAGTTAGTTATTTATAAAATGGTTATGCGCCAGCTAACTCACTACTATATAACAAGTTATATGACTGTTATACAACTAAAGCGTAGTTCTTATGTGGCATATTATATACTCGGTATATAATGTAATTATGGTGGTAATAACAACGTTACCCAGCTTTCACAAAACCCATTTCTATACCAGCCAAAAAACAGTTTATTTGTCACGAATAGTACATTCCTTTTGCATAACCCGTATATAATTTTATGTCTGTGAATTAGCAACGGTTTTCAGCGACGAATTACGTTCGCAGGGCATCCGCACCAATAGAACTTATATTCTTCGACGTATAATTTTAAAAAGAGTTTTCGCATAAATACAAGTGTATTCTGCATTTGTAACACAAATTATAGAAAGGATTGCACATTCTCCATTTAATAGGCAGATAGGAAAGTACCAAAGAGTACTTCTAACTAATATCGCAACTGTCGGTAGTGGATAAGAGGATGAATACTAGTAAAAATAAATAAAGCAAAAAGGTCATTCTGTTATGTTTTAATATTTTTATTACTCGCCGAATGCCACCACTGTTATGATTTAATAATTTTAGTATTTTGTATTAGCACTGGTAGTAAATGTTCAACTTGTTTCAAATCTCTCTATTATCTTCTGTACAAGAGGGACACTTCTTACTTCTAACAAATCTTTACTCTTACTGTGTCTACTGACTTAATTCTACTGACAATATAGTACTGACATAATGACTGACCTGCTCTATACTGACTACCTAGAACTTATTTTTATATGAATTCCCTAATTTGAGATGCAGTGGCGTATCTGTAAAATTGATTAAAAAAGGTGTCTATAAAAGTAATTTGGGGAGTATTTGCTACGCCACTGCTTACTGTACTACAATGGTTTCTTTTAATGTTTTTATAGATGAACCTTCCCAAGCTTTATCGACATAGTGTAAATGAGTTTATGATAGGTTTTTTCGGATATAATAATATTTGGGGCGGAAGAACGTGCATAAAATAGAATTTAAAGTAGAATTTAAAATACATATTGTTTACTTAGAATTTCCCTTGCAATAAACGACCATTAAAGCAGCTTTTGTCGGAAGGTTCCGCCGAAATATAATGTATGTCTAAATATTGCATTTACGTGTCAAACTATCTCTAGACTAATGAATATATAATACTTAAGACTATTCACAAATAAAATGACTATAAAATAATGGGGTCACAACACCTCCCCCCTAAATGACAGATTTTATAATAATGAAATTGTTAGAAAATTTCGTTCTTGAGTTAAAATATAAATTATGATACAAAATATACATCCTTGTAATTGATACTAATATTTAACAAAAGTATTATGTTCGAAATGATTTTACAAAAGTATTCTTATTCTATATTATACTAACCTATATAATATTGAAAACTGTTTTTTTTTATAATAATTAGGCATTCTAAATCTACTTAGATTCTACTAAAGAAATTTATTACTTATAATAAAACATAATATTATTACTTATCTAATTGATCGTCTTGAGGACGTGTGACCAATAGCTCTGCGAGGCGTGTATGATATACCTGGTTGATCGTCCTCAGGGTGATCATCATTATTAATTCTATTAGAAGTTTCACTAGTATACTGAGCTATATATCTATTACTTCTCGGGGATGGTTCAATGGTTTGATTTACCCTTACGCAAATATTTGGTATTATTCCACAACAGGAAGTTTTTCTTATACATTTTGAATATATTTTGTAAACAATAAATAATAATACAACAACAGATACAATGTAAGCTAAAACAGAACCAGAAATATTATATGTTGACAAAAAATTATTTTTTTCAAGATTTTCTGTTAGCTTTTCTATGTCGTCTAGTTTATGGCTAGCGATGTTCAGTTCAGGAATGTGCTTTGAAAGAGTCTTATAATTTTCGTTTATTAAAATTTCTGTCAGGTTAATGTTATTATTTTTTTATTTTTTCACAACAGTCCTCACTAATTTCTAATGGCGGAACAAACTCACTAAATATTTTCGACTGAAAGGCATTACCGTGAGGCACGAGCATCGTTGAAACACTATACGCTTTACACTGTTTTCCTATGGTGACACTGCCGCAATTTTTTAAAATAACGTCTACTGGTTTATTTTGATTAATACATGAAATGGTTAATGATTCAGGGCAAGGCACTGCAAACAGCCAAGTATTAGTTGTAAGTAACTGAATAAAGATACCTCTATTAGAATTTAATATATGTTTTTCGCATACTTCTGGAATTTTATTTGTTACTTGAAGTAACTTCATTTCACAGTTTTCCACTAAATGAGCCAATGAAACTGGTTTTTGTTGCTGACAAATCATTTTATCATCCGTTATTTTTATAAATTTATTATATTCGAGATCAGAGAAAGTTATGAACTGCTGTTTTGTTTCGTCTATTGCAATGTATTTAGAAGATGGTTGAATCAAAACAAATTGATTAGTGGCTAATAGCTTAGGAAAAGGCGATACCTTATATAGGTAGAATAATTGTGCTTCAACTAAAGGAATATTAATTATTTAAATTAAATGATTATTTTGTTCCAAAATATTAAATTGCTCTTTGTTAAAAAATTTGGGAAAAAATAATATTATAGGATCTGAATTATTTATCTGAAATAAATTAGCGTTGTTTTCTTTTAATTTTGTGTTAATAACAATATGTGTTTGCAGATAATTTAAAAATTTTTGATAATCTGTTATCATGTCAGCGTTTACCGTTTTAATCATTCTACTTAAGGCATCAGCATTTGTATTTAACTTTCCGGCCTTATAAATAATTTCGAAATTGTATTCTTCCAATTTTAACCTAAATCTTGTAAGACGCGACCCAGGGTCTTTTATGTTAAATACATAAAGTAAAGGTTTATGATCCGTAACTATCTTAAAATTTGTTCCAAAAACATATGGTCGAAAATGCCCAAACAATTGCCGCTAGTTCTTTCTCTGTCGTTGAGTAGTTTTGTTCGGCTTTATTAAGAGTTCTACTAGCATAAGCTATAGGTCGATCATTATTAACTTTTCCTTGTGATAAAATTGCACCAATCGCATAATTACTTGCGTCGGTAGTTATAATGAATTCTTTTGAAAAATCTGGGAGGAGAAGTAATGTTATTTTTAAGCGTTTGAAATGAAATATCACAAGCATGGTCCCATTTAAATTCCGTATCTTTCTTGAGCAATTTGGTAAGAGGTTTTGAAATTTTAGCAAAATCCTTTATAAATTTTCGATAATATCCGACAAGCCCTAAAAATGATTTTACCTCTTTTTGATTTACTGGTTGAGGAAACTGTAATAATAATCTGTTATAATGTGACCTAGATACAAACATTCTTTTCTTAAAAATTCACATTTTAATGGTTGAAGCTTTAAATTATGCTCCCGAAACCGTTCAAATACCTCAATTAACCTTTCATTATGTTCTTTTAAATTATTAGCATAAATTACGACATCATCTAAATAAATAAAACATTTTATGCCACTAAGACCGCTTAAGACCGCATTCATTAACCTCTGAAAGGTTGCTGGAGCTCCTTTTAGGCCAAAAGGCATCCTATTGTAAACAAAATGCACCGTAGAAGTACTAAAAGCTGTCTTATTTTTATCATTTTCGTCCATTTGAACCTGATGAAATTCAATGGCTAAATCTAAAGTTGTAAAATAATGCGATTTTCCTAATTGGTCTAAAATATCTGTAATATTAGGTAATGGAAATGCATCCCCTGCAGTTATTTCATTAATTTTTCTAAAATCTACGACCACGCGAAATTTAGGTAAACCTGATGAATCAGTTTTTTTAGGAACTACTAATAAGGGACTATTCCAAGGACTGTAAGACGGAGAAATTATTCCATCCTTTAACATTGCATCGGTTTGTTCTTTTATAACCTCTCGATGTTGAAAAGGTAATCTATAGGGTTTAATATTAATAGGTCCCTTAGTAGGGTCTGTAGAAATTTTATGTTTTATTGTGTTTGTACAAGAGAGTTTATCACCTTCTAAATAAAAAATATCGATAAAATTTTCACAAATTTCTAGAAGTGAGTTAGTTTCCTCGACATTTAATCCTTCTAAGTTGAGAGAATGTTTCAATTTTTCTAAACGTTCAAAGTAATTTATATTCGTGTTATTTTCAATATTATTATTATTATGACTAAGCTCTATAATGTCAAATTCACCTTTAGTGATAGGTTGTACGTTAACTCTGGGTAGCGCAATTGTTAAGGGTTCATTAGATATATTTAAAATACTAATTAAACATTTATGATTATGTACTTTGGTCAAAGAAGAACCTATATAGAGATTTTCAGCAAGTTGTTTCGATTTTACGATACCTTCAGTACCTGAAACGTTGGCCAAAGCATAAGTTATCATTTTACATCTTGGGGGTATAGTCGTTAAAGTCTCTGAAGGCAAAATCTTAAAGCAATTGTCCTCAAAATAAACAGTTTCTTCTTCATAATTAATTTTAGTTTTATATTTTTGCAAAAAATCGCGGCCTAAAATTCCGTCATTTTTATAGGAATGCTATCTGGTACGATATGAAAAGGATGAATTAATATTTTATTATCTTTTAATTGGATTGTTACATTATATAGACCTTTCGTAAAAACCGGTTCTTTACTTATACCTTTTAGTTCAATAATACAGTTTTGATCTAGCTTTGAATAGTCTTGTAAAATCGAGTCCTTTAATAAACATCAGCCCCTGTATCTAACAAAATTTGCAATTCTGACTTTTAGTGCCCAATGAAGTTATTTCAATTTTATCTAACTGTTTACAATTATTAGAGTTGGTTTGAATAATTCTTGTTATTTGAACAGCTGTTTATACTGATTGACGAAGCGCTTAGGAGACATATTATTTGAATTATTACGAGTTGGTTTGATTTTAATATGTTCTAGTGGAATTTTAGTTGCCCAATGAAGTTATAGGAGAAATACTAAGATTGTGTTGGAGGCTACTGGGGGGTAGAGACGTTATAGTTTGTATTTGATGAGAATTATTGACAGGTTCATTATTATAGTTAGGACGGTATCGTCGCTGTTGTTGAGGTATCTTTGAAAGCATTTGAGGTCTGTTTGAACTACGGGGATTGGTATAATTTTGACGATAATTGTTCCCATTATAATTATTGTTAAAATTTCGTGAATTTGTATTTTGATTGTAATTATGATTATCGTTTCCCCTGTAAGAAAAATTACTTCTAGCATTAATAGGTTGTTCCCCGTTATAATTTTGCCCATTTGAAGAATTTGCGTTAAAATGTTGTTGTGGACTGAAGCTTTGATAATTAGGATTATTAAAATTATTTCTTCCCATATTTTGTTCATATTGTATAAGTTGCCTACATTGAGAAGTTATATGATTATTTTTATGACAGAACATACACAAAAGTTTAGGATTTTGGTTATTAAAATTTCTATTTCCCTGACCCACAAAACCTACATTTTTAAAATTTGAATTTTTTGCTCTAACGTTGTTTTCGAGTTCCATTTCGATTGCTAATGATAATGCCCTGTCTAAATCTGTTGTGTTTTCAGCAATTACTCGAATTTGTATTTTTTCATCATTTAGCCCTTGTCTAAACGTGTTTAATAAAATTGACTCTAAATTTTCTATTAATACCTTAGCAGAATTATGTTCATAATTTAAATGACAAGTTTCTTTATATTTATTATGCAGGTATCTTAATCTATCTCCATATTCTGTAACGGTTTCCCTAAAGTTTTGTTTTATATTCATTATTTGAGTTAAAAAATGAGAAGGCGGTCTTTTATCCGTAAACTGTTCTAAAAGAAAATCTCTAATTTCGTCCCAATTTAAAAATTCTTTATATTGTGTCACCTCTTGAGCTTTACCTTTTAATTTAGTACCAAAAATTAATTTAGCTAATTTATTTTTTTCATTTTCTTTCACAATATGCATTACTGCGTCACAGTTTTTTAGAAAAAATTGAAGAGAATTTCCATCGCCGTAGCCGTCAAATGAATTTATTAAATTTAATACATCAATTGCATCTTTTCCTTCAGCCATTTTTTTGTTTGTTAAAATTATAAAGATTAAATACTAATAAAAATTTTGGGTAAAAATTTAAATATTAAGTTATACGGTCGATTATTCAATTACTTTTTCAACACACAACGTATTTGCAGTACCTTTCACAAAATAAATATATCTATATAATTTCAAAAATGCATAACATATAAAAAAAACAAATAGTGTCACCACAACAGGAAAATAAAAGAAAAAAACTTACAGCTTCATCCTTAGTTAGCTGGAACGTAAGGCGAATTTCCTCGTTTTCTTTCTTCTTCTCGAAACTTGTTGCGTACTGGGCGCTCCTCCAAGTCTGTTGAAACTTCCTGTCTTTGGTATACCGATGTGGTTTAACTGGTGTGATTCCTGCTGCGTTCTAGGCGCTCCTTCAGAAAACACGGGGTAGTATATCCAGATCCGCTGCCACCAATGTTATGTTTTAATATTTTTATTACTCGCCGAATGCCACCACTGTTATGATTTAATAATTTTAGTATTTTGTATTAGCACTGGTAGTAAATGTAAACACTTCAACTTGTTTCAAATCTCTCTATTATCTTCTGTACAAGAGGGACACTTCTTACTTCTAACAAATCTTTACTCTTACTGTGTCTACTGACTTAATTCTACTGACAATATAGTACTGACATAATGACTGACCTGCTCTATACTGACTACCTAGAACTTATTTTTATATGAATTCCCTAATTTGAGATGCAGTGGCGTATCTGTAAAATTGATTAAAAAAGGTGTCTATAAAAGTAATTTGGGGAGTATTTGCTACGCCACTGCTTACTGTACTACAATGGTTTCTTTTAATGTTTTTATAGCTGAACCTTCCCAAGCTTTATCGACATAGTGTAAATGAGTTTATGATAGGTTTTTTCGGGTATAATAATATTTGGGGCGGAAGAACGTGCATAAAATAGAATTTGAAGTAGAATTTAAAATACATATTGTTTACTTAGAATTTCCCTTGCAATAAACGACCATTAAAGCAGCTTTTGTCGGAAGGTTCCGCCGAAATATAATGTATGTCTAAATATTGCATTTACGTGTCAAACTATCTCTAGACTAATGAATATATAATACTTAAGACTATTCACAAATAAAATGACTATAAAATAATGGGGTCACAACACCTCCCCCCTAAATGAGAGATTTTATAATAATGAAATTGTTAGAAAATTTCGTTCCTGAGTTAAAATATAAATTATGATACAAAATATACATCCTTGTAATTGATACTAATATTTAACAAAAGTATTATGTTCGAAATGATTTTACAAAATTTGCTATGAACTATGTTCTTATTCTATATTATACTAACCTATATAATATTGAAAACTGTTTTTTTTTATAATAATTAGGCATTCTAAATCTACTTAGATTCTACTAAAGAAATTTATTACTTATAATAAAACATAATATTATTACTTATCTAATTGATCGTCTTGAGGACGTGTGACCAATAGCTCTGCGAGGCGTGTATGATATACCTGGTTGATCGTCCTCAGGGTGATCATCATTATTAATTCTATTAGAAGTTTCACTAGTATACTGAGCTATATATCTATTACTTCTCGGGGATGGTTCAATGGTTTGATTTACCCTTACGCAAATATTTGGTATTATTCCACAACAGGAAGTTTTTCTTATACATTTTGAATATATTTTGTAAACAATAAATAATAATACAACAACAGATACAATGTAAGCTAAAACAGAACCAGAAATATTATATGTTGACAAAAAATTATTTTTTTCAAGATTTTCTGTTAGCTTTTCTATGTCGTCTAGTTTATGGCTAGCGATGTTCAGTTCAGGAATGTGCTTTGAAAGAGTCTTATAATTTTCGTTTATTAAAATTTCTGTCAGGTTAATGTTATTATTTTTTATTTTTTCACAACAGTCCTCACTAATTTCTAATGGCGGAACAAACTCACTAAATATTTTCGACTGAAAGGCATTACCGTGAGGCACGAGCATCGTTGAAACACTATACGCTTTACACTGTTTTCCTATGGTGACACTGCCGCAATTTTTTAAAATAACGTCTACTGGTTTATTTTGATTAATACATGAAATGGTTAATGATTCAGGGCAAGGCACTGCAAACAGCCAAGTATTAGTTGTAAGTAACTGAATAAAGATACCTCTATTAGAATTTAATATATGTTTTTCGCATACTTCTGGAATTTTATTTGTTACTTGAAGTAACTTCATTTCACAGTTTTCCACTAAATGAGCCAATGAAACTGGTTTTTGTTGCTGACAAATCATTTTATCATCCGTTATTTTTATAAATTTATTATATTCGAGATCAGAGAAAGTTATGAACTGCTGTTTTGTTTCGTCTATTGCAATGTATTTAGAAGATGGTTGAATCAAAACAAATTGATTAGTGGCTAATAGCTTAGAAAAAGGCGATACCTTATATAGGTAGAATAATTGTGCTTCAACTAAAGGAATATTAATTATTTAAATTAAATGATTATTTTGTTCCAAAATATTAAATTGCTCTTTGTTAAAAAATTTGGAAAAAAATAATATTATAGGATCTGAATTATTTATCTGAAATAAATTAGCGTTGTTTTCTTTTAATTTTGTGTTAATAAAAATATGTGTTTGCAGATAATTTAAAAAATTTTGATAATCTGTTATCATGTCAGCGTTTACCGTTTTAATCATTCTACTTAAGGCATCAGCATTTGTATTTAACTTTCCGGCCTTATAAATAATTTCGAAATTGTATTCTTCCAATTTTAACCTAAATCTTGTAAGACGCGACCCAGGGTCTTTTATGTTAAATACATAAAGTAAA
Source organism: Kuschelorhynchus macadamiae (assembly GCA_030620095.1). Lineage (NCBI taxonomy): Eukaryota > Metazoa > Arthropoda > Insecta > Coleoptera > Curculionidae > Kuschelorhynchus > Kuschelorhynchus macadamiae. The sequence continues at coordinate 454,450 of JAUTXW010005312.1, forward strand.
GGTTTATGATCCGTAACTATCTTAAAATTTGTTCCAAAAACATATGGTCGAAAATGCCCAAACAATTGCCGCTAGTTCTTTCTCTGTCGTTGGGTAGTTTTGTTCGGCTTTATTAAGAGTTCTACTAGCATAAGCTATAGGTCGATCATTATTAACTTTTCCTTGTGATAAAATTGCACCAATCGCATAATTACTTGCGTCGGTAGTTATAATGAATTCTTTTGAAAAATCTAGGGAGGAGAAGTAATGTTATTTTTAAGCGTTTGAAATGAAATATCACAAGCATGGTCCCATTTAAATTCCGTATCTTTCTTGAGCAATTTGGTAAGAGGTTTTGAAATTTTAGCAAAATCCTTTATAAATTTTCGATAATATCCGACAAGCCCTAAAAATGATTTTACCTCTTTTTGATTTACTGGTTGAGGAAACTGTAATAATAATCTGTTATAATGTGACCTAGATACAAACATTCTTTTCTTAAAAATTCACATTTTAATGGTTGAAGCTTTAAATTATGCTCCCGAAACCGTTCAAATACCTCAATTAACCTTTCATTATGTTCTTTTAAATTATTAGCATAAATTACGACATCATCTAAATAAATAAAACATTTTATGCCACTAAGACCGCTTAAGACCGCATTCATTAACCTCTGAAAGGTTGCCGGAGCTCCTTTTAGGCCAAAAGGCATCCTATTGTAAACAAAATGCCCCGTAGAAGTACTAAAAGCTGTCTTATTTTTATCATTTTCGTCCATTTGAACCTGATGAAATCCAATGGCTAAATCTAAAGTTGTAAAATAATGCGATTTTCCTAATTGGTCTAAAATATCTGTAATATTAGGTAATGGAAATGCATCCCCTGCAGTTATTTCATTAATTTTTCTAAAATCTACGACCACGCGAAATTTAGGTAAACCTGATGAATCAGTTTTTTTAGGGACTATTCCAAGGACTGTAAGACGGAGAAATTATTCCATCCTTTAACATTGCATCGGTTTGTTCTTTTATAACCTCTCGATGTTGAAAAGGTAATCTATAGGGTTTAATATTAATAGGTCCCTTAGTAGGGTCTGTAGAAATTTTATGTTTTATTGTGTTTGTACAAGAGAGTTTATCACCTTCTAAATAAAAAATATCGATAAAATTTTCACAAATTTCTAGAAGTGAGTTAGTTTCCTCGACATTTAATCCTTCTAAGTTGAGAGAATGTTTCAATTTTTCTAAACGTTCAAAGTAATTTATATTCGTGTTATTTTCAATATTATTATTATTATGACTAAGCTATATAATGTCAAATTCACCTTTAGTGATAGGTTGTACGTTAACTCTGGGTAGCGCAATTGTTAAGGGTTCATTAGATATATTTAAAATACTAATTAAACATTTATGATTATGTACTTTGGTCAAAGAAGAACCTATATAGAGATTTTCAGCAAGTTGTTTCGATTTTACGATACCTTCAGTACCTGAAACGTTGGCCAAAGCATAAGTTATCATTTTACATCTTGGGGGTATAGTCGTTAAAGTCTCTGAAGGCAAAATCTTAAAGCAATTGTCCTCAAAATAAACAGTTTCTTCTTCATAATTAATTTTAGTTTTATATTTTTGCAAAAAATCGCGGCCTAAAATTCCGTCATTTTTATAGGAATGCTATCTGGTACGATATGAAAAGGATGAATTAATATTTTATTATCTTTTAATTGGATTGTTACATTATATAGACCTTTCGTAAAAACCGGTTCTTTACTTATACCTTTTAGTTCAATAATACAGTTTTGATCTAGCTTTGAATAGTCTTGTAAAATCGAGTCCTTTAATAAACATCAGCCCCTGTATCTAACAAAATTTGCAATTCTGACTTTTTAGTGCCCAATGAAGTTATAGGAGAAATACTAAGATTGTGTTGGAGGCTACTGGGGGGTAGAGACGTTATAGTTTGTATTTGATGAGAATTATTGACAGGTTCATTATTATAGTTAGGACGGTATCGTCGCTGTTGTTGAGGTATCTTTGAAAGCATTTGAGGTCTGTTTGAACTACGGGGATTGGTATAATTTTGACGATAATTGTTCCCATTATAATTATTGTTAAAATTTCGTGAATTTGTATTTTGATTGTAATTATGATTATCGTTTCCCCTGTAAGAAAAATTACTTCTAGCATTAATAGGTTGTTCCCCGTTATAATTTTGCCCATTTGAAGAATTTGCGTTAAAATGTTGTTGTGGACTGAAGCTTTGATAATTAGGATTATTAAAATTATTTCTTCCCATATTTTGTTCATATTGTATAAGTTGCCTACATTGAGAAGTTATATGATTATGTTTATGACAGAACATACACAAAAGTTTAGGATTTTGGTTATTAAAATTTCTATTTCCCTGACCCACAAAACCTACATTTTTAAAATTTGAATTTTTTGCTCTAACGTTGTTTTCGAGTTCCATTTCGACTGCTAATGATAATGCCCTGTCTAAATCTGTTGTGTTTTCAGCAATTACTCGAATTTGTATTTTTTTATCATTTAGCCCTTGTCTAAACGTGTTTAATAAAATTGACTTTAAATTTTCTATTAATACCTTAGCAGAATTATGTTCATAATTTAAATGACAAGTTTCTTTATATTTATTATGCAGGTATCTTAATCTATCTCCATATTCTGTAACGGTTTCCCTAAAGTTTTGTTTTATATTCATTTTTTGAGTTAAAAAATGAGAAGGCGGTCTTTTATCCGTAAACTGTTCTAAAAGAAAATCTCTAATTTCGTCCCAATTTAAAAATTCTTTATATTGTGTCACCTCTTGAGCTTTACCTTTTAATTTAGTACCAAAAATTAATTTGGCTAATTTATTTTTTTCATTTTCTTTCACAATATGCATTACTGCGTCACAGTTTTTTAGAAAAAATTGAAGAGAATTTCCATCGCCGTAGCCGTCAAATGAATTTATTAAATTTAATACATCAATTGCATCTTTTCCTTCAGCCATTTTTTTGTTTGTTAAAATTATAAAGATTAAATACTAATAAAAATTTTGGGTAAAAATTTAAATATAGCTAAGTTATACGGTCGATTATTCAATTACTTTTTCAACACACAACGTATTTGCAGTACCTTTCACAAAATAAATATATCTATATAATTTCAAAAATGCATAACATATAAAAAAAACAAATAGTGTCACCACAACAGGAAAATAAAAGAAAAAAACTTACAGCTTCATCCTTAGTTAGCTGGAACGTAAGGCGAATTTCCTCGTTTTCTTTCTTCTTCTCGAAACTTGTTGCGTACTGGGCGCTCCTCCAAGTCTGTTGAAACTTCCTGTCTTTGGTATACCGATGTGGTTTAACTGGTGTGATTCCTGCTGCGTTCTAGGCGCTCCTTCAGAAAACACGGGGTAGTATATCCAGATCCGCTGCCACCAATGTTATGTTTTAATATTTTTATTACTCGCCGAATGCCACCGTTATGATTTAATAATTTTAGTATTTTGTATTAGCACTGGTAGTAAATGTAAACACTTCAACTTGTTTCAAATCTCTCTATTATCTTCTGTACAAGAGGGACACTTCTTACTTCTAACAAATCTTTACTCTTACTGTGTCTACTGACTTAATTCTACTGACAATATAGTACTGACATAATGACTGACCTGCTCTATACTGACTACCTAGAACTTATTTTTATATGAATTCCCTAATTTGAGATGCAGTGGCGTATCTGTAAAATTGATTAAAAAAGGTGTCTATAAAAGTAATTTGGGGAGTATTTGCTACGCCACTGCTTACTGTACTACAATGGTTTCTTTTAATGTTTTTATAGCTGAACCTTCCCAAGCTTTATCGACATAGTGTAAATGAGTTTATGATAGGTTTTTTCGGGTATAATAATATTTGGGGCGGAAGAACTTGCATAAAATAGAATTTGAAGTAGAATTTAAAATACATATTGTTTACTTAGAATTTCCCTTGCAATAAACGACCATTAAAGCAGCTTTTGTCGGAAGGTTCCGCCGAAATATAATGTATGTCTAAATATTGCATTTACGTGTCAAACTATCTCTAGACTAATGAGTATATAATACTTAAGACTATTCACAAATAAAATGACTATAAAATAATGGGGTCACAACAATTCAAAAAAACTTTATTTTTTTAATTTTAGATTTTACACATTAAGGGTCAAGTGAAATGTGCTATCAAATCTCTCTGTCTAATATTACCGCTGTCAGTACCGCATAAGGGGTTGAAAACTAGGAATAATATTATGTTAAAAAAGCCATTCACAGATACTTTATCTCTTTGTTCCAGATTTTGGATAGGATTACATTTCCTTCTCTTTAGGAATAACTGGGGAAGTACCAAAGAGTACTCCTACCAAATATTACTGCTGTCAGTGCTATTGAAGGGGGTAAAAACGCGAAATAATATATAAAGCCATTCAAAGATATTTTAATCTTTCATTTCAGATTTTGGATAGGGTTACACTTTCATCTTTTTAGTGATGCTGATGAGCTTTTAAAGAGCACTTCTACCAAATATGACTGCTGTCAGTGCCGTCGAAGGAGGTAACGACGCGAAAAAATATATAAAATTAAAAAGCCATTCAAACACACTTTATTTTTTTATTCCACATTTTGGATGGGATTATACTTTCATCTTTTTAGGAATAACTAAAGACGTACCAAAGAGTACTTCCACCAAATATTACTGCTGTCAGTGCCGTCCATGGTGGTAACGACACGAAGTAATATATAAAATTAAAAAGCCATTCAAAGATACTTTATTTTTTTATTAATTTTCATTTATTGATTTTTTTCAGTGTAAAGTTTTTAACTAATTTTTTAAACCTACCTTCTTAAAACTTTTTCTCATTCCATAATGTTTCAATAACAGTTTCTGTCGTTACAAACAACCTATAAATCATTCAGTCATATATACGTACATTTCAATTTTGCAATGCCGCTATCCGTTCCCTGCGTGCCTTCGTATACCGTATCAAAATAATTAATAAGTTGTGCACGAGTTAAAAACTCGTTTTTATTTACACATACTTTTAGATAGACTGTGAGAAGAATTTTAATTCTCGGAGCAAACGAAATTCTAAAGCGCCGACTATGCTGCGATCCCCTGAACACGTAAGGCTCCGTCTTGAAGAAGCAACTTTTATTATTAAGCTATTCTGTTACGGAGCGCAATTTATATACTTATCGGTATTGACTTGTACGAGTATAATATTTGCTTGAAAAGCATGTAAGACAAAAAACACTGATAAGTAATGGTAATATAAGCAATAATTGATGCACTTAAAAAAATGGCGCCTTCTGATATTCAGCAGTTGACTGCTAAGTTAAATAGATTGAATAAATCGGAACTTATTAAAATAATTGTGCGTAGAAAAGTGCCTGACAGTGTTTTAAATAGTCCTTACTTGAAATATTTCCTCAAAATGTGAAAACTGTAGTGAGAGCTAAAATCCTCCGATTCTGTCAATGCTTCAAATTGTACCACAAATTCCAACGCAGTCGGTAACGAAAACCTTAACCCGCCCCAGTCGGTAAAACAGAACCCTACCCTGTCGTCAGTGTCTAACAGCCACGTGGACACTACAAAATTTGTTGATTACTACGTCAACGATAAAGAAACAACAAGTAATAGAAGTGTGTCCACAAATTCACAAGTACAAAAGGCTATAGAAGGTGCAATGACCTCTGATGACAGACCCCAAAAGTAAACCAATAAAAATCGGTAAATTTCCTTTACCCAGAACTTCCCTCGTTATAATTTTTTTCCATTTGTTGGGAATAGTGAAGTGTGACCTAATTTAGTTCAGTACATAGTCACAGTATATATGTGTTACATAAACTGTCTTTTTGTTCCATCATATTGGATTCCTATCCAATATGATACCATTTCCTTTCTACCTATGCCACAGCTGCCTTTTGGACATAATTTAAAATAAATTCAATAACCAGTTTTTACATTGACACATACCGCAATTTTGCTACGTCATGTTGAATTCGTTTTTATTTTATTTATCCGTTTATCCCATTATCACATGTAATTTTCCTGCAAAGTTATTTGAACAAGATTTTTTCACGTTGATTTTTTTAAAAAATATTTGGCCTCTATTTTGTTTCGCCATCTTAACTTGAAAGCCCTTCTTGGTCTTTACCTACTCCGTTGGTCCGCAGATTCTAAGTTTCTAACTGGTTTTGGTTAAAGATCCTCTTATTATGTTAGAATGGTTTATTATTCTGGGTTAGGATCCAGTAAAAAAAAACAAAAGGCCTTTTTTAAATTGTCTACGTTTTGCAACTTTATTGTTGCATCCTCAGGGCACATACATTTTATAACCTGCCTGAAACCCATATCATCAGTCTTTACCTACTCCTTTGGCTCGCAGATGTTTCCTAACTCAAATAATACACCACTCTAACAACAAGAAGATCGTTAACGAAAACCATTTAGAAACTTAATATCTGGGAAATACCTGCGAACCAACGGAGTAGGTAAAGACTGATAATATGGGTTTCATGCAGGATATAAAATCTATATATGTGTCTTGGGAACTGTTTTTTTTACTGGATCTAAATGGATCAACTAATACACCACACTAACAATTTAACATATTGGATTTTAACCAAAATATTATCAGGTCATCCCCCTATGAACCTTAATATTTGCTCAAAATTTGAAGTCAAATGGGCAAGTAGTATTTAAGCTATGTCGCAAACTGACAGACAGACCGACAGCCGGACCAACAGTATTGATAAAACATGTTTTTTGGCATTAGGAACCTGAGAGAGTGATTTTTTCACGATTAAAAAAATTTTATTCGGCAGCAATTTGGTTCCGCCATCTTGAATTAGTAACACAGCTTTACTAGTTGAGCCCTATACCACAATTAATTATGGCATACAATTTGAAATCAATCCATTACGTAGTTTTCCAGGCTGAATTTTTAAATATTTTATTATACCGCCATTTTGTTCCGCCATCTTGGATTGTTCCAAAATGTTACCAGTTGATTCCAACATAATACCTGATGTAAAATTTTGAAATAAATTCGATAAGTAGTTATTTCATAATAACATTTGTTTTGCCGTACTGGATTTACACGAAAATGTTACCAGAACATTTCCATAAGACTCTCAATTTTTGATTAAAATTAAGTCAATCGGATTAGTTTTTAATCTTTGCCGCGAACTGACACATAGACAGACAGGCGGGCCGACGGAATACATGAAACATATTTTTTGGCAGCTAGGGACGCTAAAATGTGAAGATACGTACAACTTGAGGGGGTAATTTTTTTTCACGATTACCAACACATCATTTGGCTGCCATTTTGATCCGCCATCTTGAATTCGCACCATAATTTTACTAGTTGACCCTTATATTACAATTAACTATGGCACATAATTTGAAATCAATCGCCATTTTGGATACTTACCAAAATATTATCAGGTCATCACCATATAACCCTTAATTTTGGCTAAAAATATGAAGTCAATCGGGTAAGTAGTCTTTAAGGTATGCCGCGCACTGACAGACAGACAGACCAACAGACGGAACGACGGAATTGATAAAATATATCTTTAGGCATGTAGGGGCGCTAAAACGTAAAGATGTGTAAGACTTGAAATAGTGACTTTTTCTATTGTTCTGATCAAAATTCAAATATTTTAGAAATTTAACTCAAATTCATGTGTTTCGCCAATAGCAAGAACATATTTACTCGACTCTACGTAAAATGTACTTGACTGATAGAAATTGTTTTTTGTGTGTATTTGTCAAGGTGTGCGATAACTTTTTTTTTAGTCGTTTATTTTTACTAGGAGTTATTTTGTAGTAAAATAACGCTGCCCAAAAACTAATTTATTTCGGTGCCCGAAAACAATGTGTTTTTGAGTTGCTTTGTTGAGCGTGCCACTGTAGAGTGGCACCAACATAACTTAGCGGGGGGCTCTACAAAAAGACAGTATTGCCTTAATGAATACGATATATTTGTCTTAGAAAACTGTTTGACAATATCATTTTCATACTGGGTGGTGCAACCAAGATGGGGTGGAGGATTGTGGGCAAACGGAGAGGAATTTGAAAAAAAAAAATTGGGATATGATTGATAGTCAAGAACGCTGTATTTTAAAATTATACCCATTATACAGGGTGGTCTGAAAAGTTCGTGGTGAACCAAACCTGTGTTTTTTTAAATGGGATACCCGGTATATTATTATTTTAGTTGATTCTCCTATTCGTTGCGATCATTTTGATATAAGGTTAGTTGGGTCTAAAATTTATACCAAGGGAATGGGACGAGGTTAAAGTGGAAAAAAGGGTTATACTCCGGCCATTTTTTGAAAACAATTGAAGCAGGTATGGAAAAACCAAATATTCAATAAAATGTATTGTATCTAGGACTACAATAATCGCTTATACAGGGTGGTCCAGTTTTGCAAATTTACCTTGGATTGAATTTTTTTAAATGGAACACCCTGTATATTTTACGTTCATGTTAAAGATAACATTACTAGCTTTCAGAAAATACCAAAAAATATTTGATACCTTTCTGACCAACAGTTTTTCAGTAAATTAGCTGTGAAATCAAAATTTCTTCATTTTAACACGAATTACTCTGAATTCACGTTGTTAAAATTGACGATTTAATATTAGGAGGCCATGATATCATCATAAATTGAACAAAAGATTGACAGTCCTGTCAAAACAGCAAAGTGTCAGAATATTGTCATCAGTAAATAAATAAATATTGTTCTTTGATGATGCGATGCCGAAATAAAAACAAGATAGAAGCTTTTGCAAGTTTATCATAGAGATTTCAAGAAACAGGAAATGTTGCTTTCAAAAAAACGTAAAGTAATTAATAAACCAATTACCAATGAAGATAATGCTTTGGCAGTATTAATAACAGATCTTTTTTTACAAAAAAAATAAATTTAATATAAATCAACAAAAACAATGTAATTAAAACTTATAAAAGATGTTCAACTAAACCACCGTTTTGCTGAAGGCACATTTCGAGTCTATCCATAAATGAAAGTTTCACTTTTCTCAAAGAGGTCTGAAATGTTGCGAAAACTGCTTATTATTCTCAACTTCATATCTTCCACTGTAGTTGGAACCTCTTTATAAACTTCTTCTTTAACATGTCCCCATAAAAAGAAATCTAGTGGCGTTAAATCGGGTGACCTCGCAGGCCACTTAACTGGTCCACCTCGCCCAATCCAATGCTCTCCTTTCCAATTATTGAGAAAATGTCTTACATGCCTATGGTAATGCGGGGGTGCTCCATCATGTTGGAACCATAAGGAATTTCTTAACATTAAAGGTAAGTCTTCGAGCAATACGGGTAACTCGTTTATCAAAAAAATTAAATAGACTTCTCCCGTTAAATGCTCTTCAAAGAAATATGGTCCTATAACATGAAAGCCAATTATACCTCCCCATTGACCATTTATTTTGATGGTCCACCTGACGAATCCAATGTAGATTTTCGGTTGAATAATAGTGCATATTATGTTTGTTAACCAAGCCGTTGCTTTTAAAAGTTGCTTCTTCTGAAAACAGCACCCTATCTACAAAACCTGGATTATCCCAAATTGTATTTAAAAACCAAATTGAAAACTCTTGTCGTTGGACGTAATCGCGATCATACAGTTCTTGGTGTAATTCAATGAGGTAGGCATGATATTTATATTGTTTCAGAATCCGTTTAATACTAGTGCGTTCAATATCAGTAGCTCTGTCAATTTCCCTGGTACTTCTGTGTGGATTTTCTTGCACTGTTAATAACACTGTCAAAGCATTATCTTCATTGGTAACTGGTATATTAATTACTTTACGTTTCTTAAAAGCAACATTGCCTGTTTCTTGAAACCTCTCTAATAAACTTGCAAAAGCTTCAGGTCTTGGTTTTTTTTCGGCATCGGGATATCTTACCGCATAAACCCTGCTTGCTAGTAAAGGGTTTTTTTGACACTCGCCCAACATAAAAGTCATGTTTATCAACTCTGGAGTACTCAAACTCATTGTTACTTAACAATTTCTCGGCTTATCGTCAAAAAACAATGGTAATTGATGCCAATTCTCTGACACTTTGCGGTTTTGACAAGAATGTCAATCTTTCTTTTCATTTATGATTATATCATGGCCTCCTTATATTATAGGTAGTCAATTTAAGCAACGTAAATAATACCGTTTCTGTTAGAATGAGTAAATTTTGGTTTCACGGTTAATTTACTAAAAAACTTTTGGTTAGAAAGATATCAAATAGCGTATTTTCTGAAAGCTGGCGATGTTATCTTTAATATGACAGTAAAATATATGGGGTGTTCCATTTAAAAATATTCAATCCAAGGTAAATTTTCAAAACTTGACCACCCTGTATAACAGTGAATAATTTTGAACGACTTACAAGCGATTATTGTAATCCTAGATACAATACATTTTATAGAATATTTGGTTTTTCCATACCTGCTTCAATTGTTTTCAAAAAATGGCCGGAGTATAACCCTTTTTTCCACTTTAACCTCGTCCCTAACCCTCGTCCCATTCCCATTCCCTTGGTATAAATTTTAGACCCTGTATAATGGGTATAATTTTAAAACACAGCGTTCTTGACTATCAATCATATCCCAAAAATGTTTTTTCAAATTCCTCTCCGTTTGCCCACAATCGTCCACCCCATCTTGGTCGCACCACCCTGTATATTTGTTCTCACTTCTTTTTTTGTGGGGAGGAGTATTTACCTAAAATGCCTCTTTATCGACTGTGAAAAACTAAAATGCTGCATCATTCAGTTAATCCATATGAAAGAGCGAGATGACAAAAATATTTTCGATTTAGCTATGAAAAATATTTTTATATCTTGATTGCCCGCCACTGTATTTTGTATGTCAATCTCTGTAACCGAGGCAATTCGAACATCAAAAACGGGAAGCTTTTAATAATTGCCGAAAGAGAGCCCTGATAGGAATTTCATCTAATTACGCGCACCCTCGTAGGGCGTGGGCGAAGGGTCCAGGCCTCTAGGGCCTTTTGTCCGCGATTTGGGTCGTTGGGGAAGACCAAGAACAAAATTGCAGCAAATGCATGCTTACTATGCAAGTTGGGATCAATGATTAATTCTTTTACAATGTAAAAACAGCGTTTTATGACATGAGCTAAACATTAAAATTAATATATATTACATTTTTTAAATTTCTAGAAACCACGAAGTCCAGAGGCATCTGTACAGGGTGTTCGTGTATAAATTTGGACCCCCGCTATAAGCGTTTCCTATATGAAATATTTAAATACATTCTTTGTCTGGTGTTACCGACACCGGAAAATATTATGATTTCTTAAAAACCAATAACAATTAATTAATGAAAGTATTGTAATCGTGAAAAATCATCCTTCCAGGTTTTTAAAGATTCATGTGTCAGGGTTCCCAGATGACTGAACACATGTTTTCTCAATTCCGTTGGTCTATCTGTCTGTTTGTTCGTAGCATAGCTTAAAAGCTACTTACCCGATTAACTTAAAATGTTGGTCCAAAATTAAGGGTCATATAAGGATGACCTGATAATATCTTAAAAAATAATATTAAATAAAAGTCCAATATGGCGGAACAAAATTGCGGCCTAGTGAAATGCTAAAAACATTATTACTAAAAAACAGTGGCGGCTCGCGGGTGAAAAAGTTAATGAAGTGCAAATGAAGCAAGAAAATATCGCAATATTTTTTTTTCCAGAATTCTTTTTTACGAAGGGGTAGAATATTTTTTACGACTTACCTAAATTTTGTATACTAAATCAATTCTCCTGTCTTTCATAACAGCAAATTTATTTGTAACATCCTCATAAAATGGATGAGTTGCCCTAATCTCCTCCAGACATTCCTTTCGAATTGAAATAATGCCTAGTAAGTCTTTTTTGAGATATTGTATTTCTTAAATAAGTTTTTACACGTTTGAGGCAAGAAAAACTTCTTTCCGCTGAAGCACCTGTCGACGGTATTGTCAAAATCAGGGAAAACACTTTATATGCTTTGGTTAAAATATCTTGTATTTTCATTAATTTTTTTCACTTGCTCTTGCAGCGATATATTCCAATTACTGTCATTGGCAAAAATAAGACCAAGCTCATTTTTAAGTAGTTGACTTTTTGAAAATATTTTCCCATATAACTGTAACAAATTTTTAAACGGGCCAGTGGGAAAATTTAAACTATATTCGGAAAATTTAGCAGAATATGCCAAACATAACAATGTAAGTTTTTCAGAGTCTCGAAAGCTTAGTGTCATTTCCATTAAAATATGGTCCAATATTTCATACAAAAGGGTTCTATACTTAGCCCTAATTTCTTCAGGTGAAAGCTTAGCAAACTCACGTTTGTAATGATTTATTTCTGTTAATAGAATTTGCTTTATCAAACAGGGAATGAAAAAAATTTTTCATTTCTTTTTTTACAGAGCTCCTCACGACAGCGTTTTATATTGGATATGCAAAAATGAATGTGAAACGATTTTTTTTGAAGAACGCAACTTGAACAATCACATTTACTAACTTCGAATTTGAAGACTAACGAGTTTCTGTAATTGTTGGTATACGTAGATGCAGATGTAAGAGCATACGTTCGTTTGGCTGAGGGATGAAAAAATGAGGGAATACCACTAAGGCTTGCAAAAAAATTCGACATTTAGAAATACTTTTAAACTTTGATGGATCAGGACAAATACAGCCTGCTGCGCTTTTTCTTTTTTTTTTTTGAAGGCCATTTAGATGGCCAGACATCACACTTGCGCCATCGTAACATTGCCCTATTAATTTATGTTTATAGTAAAATTGGTCCAAAATTTGATCCAATAGAGGATATAAATTCTCTGACGTTCTATCGGAGTTAACATTATAAAATCCTAAGAATCTCTCGACTACTGAACCTTCTGAATTAACGTATCTTAAAATTATGGAGCACTGGGAGGTTTGCGTAGTATGAGTGGTGTCATCCACTTGCACAGAAAAAAACTGTGTGTTCATTATTTAATTTTTTACAAGATCATTTAAATAATCAGAAATGCATTCAATTAAATTCAATTGATAATTAATTATTTCATTTTGAATAGTTTTTGAGTCACCAGTAAAAATATTTTTAATTTTTTTGTGATGATCTTTTAGTTCTTGGTAACTTCTCGATATTAATAAACCTAAAAGCTTTCTAAAATTCCCTCTATTTATTGACTCGCTGCTCACATCATGGCCGCGAAAGACTAACTGTTGTTTTGCAAGGTAGAAAACTGCGTCAATTACCAAGCACATAAATAGTCTATTTAATCGGACGTTTTCGTTAAAATGTGTTTTATATAGTTTAGCATTTTCTTTTAAAGTGACAGCTATAGTGCTTTGATTTTTTACAAATGTTTTTAGCATTAATTCGCATTTCAAATGATCCGCCGAGTCTTCATGTTTATGTAAAGACCTTCATATATTTAACATACCTGCAAATCCTTCCTTATTCCACATTGAATATTTACTGGAAACTAGTAGGCAAGGCCAGCAAAACAATTTTTGTAATATTTGACTACTACATAACCATTTGTACGCCGAAAACCAGGATGACGATTAAAACTCTGATCTTGTTCCCTCCATCGATTAAATGGAGTTTCCAACAAAATGCAAACCACATTCGTGATCGGTTTCATCAATAATGTAAATTCATAAACCCGACACCAAATAAAGTTGTAACAATACCATAAATAAATATAACACAAAACAGTCAAGTAAATCGCAAAGGAACTAACCGGTTGCAGCGAAATCCGCGAAAATAAAAGTAAACAACCACCCCAAACGGAACGACACTTGGGTGTAGTGTACTGCGTTAGCAATTCACCGAGATCGTTGTATGGTGCTGGTTAACATTAATCTTCCGACGTCATCGCGAACGCGTTGTCATGGCAATGTAGTAGGAAAATCTTAAACTAAACATAGCACCTCCAGCAAAGTCGAAGCGGTTTGCGCCACTCTTATAGTTGTTATAATAAAGTTCGATTGAAAGTTTTAAAAAGACATGTCGCCAACGATCAAGTAAAATATTTATTCGAGATGTACAGTTTATTTTTTGGCAGTTAGCTGATTAAATGAATGTAAAAAATTAAATTTTAAGAGGTATATAATAAATAGAGTTAGATGTTTGCTTGTTTATTTTTCCTGGTGAAGTAGCACTTCACCTACTTCACCTGAATAGCCGCCACTGCTAAAAAACGAATTATCCAATTTACTTTAAGTATTATATAGGAATCAACTGGTAATAGGTTGATATAAATCCAAGATGGCGAAGCATAATGGCAGCCTAATGAAATATTTAAAAAATCAGCTTGAAAAAACTAGATATTAGATTGATTTCAAATTTTAGGAAGAATTAAGTATAGAGATGAACTGAAAAAATTGTGAAATTTAAGATGACGCAACAAAATGGTGGCCAAATAAAATATACCGTGAAAAAAATCACCTTTCTAGGTGTTACGTGTCTTCACGTTTTAGTGTCCCTAGATGCCAAAAAATATTTTTTTTTAACTCTATTAGTCTGTCTGTGTGGACTGTCTGTCTGGCTGTCATTTCGCGGCATTGATAGGTAAAAAACTACTTGCCCAGTTGACTTCAAACTTTGGTTTAATCATCATATAGGGATGCCCTGGTAATAGTTTGGTAAAAATTTAAGATAGTTTACCCCAAATTTGCACAAAAATCGAGTGTTAGTGTTACATAAAAACGAACTGGTAAGATTTTAGGACGAATACAAGATGGCAAAACAAAATGTTTATAGTAAAATTGGTCCAAAATTTGATCCAATAGAGGATATAAATTCTCTGACGTTCTATCGGAGTTAACATTATAAAATCCTAAGAATCTCTCGACTACTGAACCTTCTGAATTAACGTATCTTAAAATTATGGAGCACTGGGAGGTTTGCGTAGCATGAGTGGTGTCATCCACTTGCACAGAAAAAAACTGTGTGTTCATTATTTAATTTTTTACAAGATCATTTAAATAATCAGAAATGCATTCAATTAAATTCAATTGATAATTAATTATTTCATTTTGAATAGTTTTCGAGTCACCAGTAAAAACATTTTTAATTTTTTTGTTATGATCTTTTAGTTCTTGGTAACTTCTCGATATTAATAAACCTAAAAGCTTTCTAAAATTCCCTCTATTTATTGACTCGCTGCTCACATCATGGCCGCGAAAGACTAACTGTTGTTTTGCAAGGTAGAAAACTGCGTCAATTACCAAGCACATAAATAGTCTATTTAATCGGACGTTTTCGTTAAAATGTGTTTTATATAGTTTAGCATTTTCTTTTAAAGTGACAGCTATAGTGCTTTGATTTTTTACAAATGTTTTTAGCATTAATTCGCATTTCAAATGATCCGCCGAGTCTTCATGTTTATGTAAAGACCTTCATATATTTAACATACCTGCAAATCCTTCCTTATTCCACATTGAATATTTACTGGAAACTAGTAGGCAAGGCCAGCAAAACAATTTTTGTAATATTTGACTACTACATAACCATTTGTACGCCGAGAACCAGGATGACGATTAAAACTCTGATCTTGTTCCCTCCATCGATTAAATGGAGTTTCCAACAAAATGCAAACCACATCCGTGATCGGTTTCATCAATAATGTAAATTCATAAACCCGACACCAAATAAAGTTGTAACAATACCATCAATAAATATAACACAAAACAGTCAAGTAAATCGCAAAGGGACTAACCGGTTGCAGCGAAATCCGCGAAAATAAAAGTAAACAACCACCCCAAACGGAACGACACTTGGGTGTAGTGTACTGCGTTAGCAATTCACCGAGAGCGTTGTATGGTGCTGGTTAACATTAATCTTCCGACGTCATCGCGAAGGCGTTGTCATGGCAATGTAGTAGGAAAATCTTAAACTAAACATAGCACCTCGAGCAAAGTCGCAGCGGTTTGCGCCACTCTTATAGTTGTTATAATAAAGTTCGATTGAAAGTTTTAAAAAGACATGTCGCCAACGATCAAGTAAAATATTTATTCGAGATGTACAGTTTATTTTTTGGCAGTTAGCTGATTAATTGAATGTAAAAAATTAAATTTTAAGAGATATATAATAAATATAGTTAGATGTTTGCTTGTTTATTTTTCCTGGTGAAGTAGCACTTCACCTACTTCACCTGAATAGCCGCCACTGCTAAAAAACGAATTATCCAATTTACTTTAAGTATTATATAGGAATCAACTGGTAATAGGTTGATATAAATCCAAGATGGCGAAGCATAATGGCAGCCTAATGAAATATTTAAAAAATCAGCTTGAAAAAACTAGATATTAGATTGATTTCAAATTTTAGGAAGAATTAAGTATAGAGATGAACTGAAAAAATTGTGAAATTTAAGATGACGCAACAAAATGGTGGCCAAATAAAATATACCGTGAAAAAAATCACCTTTCCAGGTGTTACGTGTCTTCACGTTTTAGTGTCCCTAGATGCCAAAAAATATTTTTTCTTAACTCTATTAGTCTGTCTATGTGGACTGTCTGTCTGGCTGTCATTTCGCGGCATTGGTAGGTAAAAAACTACTTGCCCAATTGACTTCAAACTTTGGTTTAATTATCATATAGGGATGCCCTGGTAATAGTTTGGTAAAAATTTAACATAGTTTACCCCAAATTTGCACAAAAATCGAGTGTTAGTGTTACATAAAAACGAACTGGTAAGATTTTAGGACGAATACAAGATGGCAAAACAAAATGACGGCCTAATAAAATATTAACTATATCAACCTGAAAACAAATTTTGTGCAAGCATAAGGATAATATAGAGATAAGCTGGTAAAATTAAGTAATATAAGGATAAATTGGTACGAATTCAACATGACGGAACAAAATGCTGGCCTTAAAAAATCAGAATAAAAACTATTTATTCAAATTCTTTTACATTCTGCCCAAAAATCAAGTGTGTCATAGAAACTGTTTGATACGAATCTAATATGTTGGAACAAAATGGAGTCAAATAACAAGTTTGAAAAGACAGTATAACTGTGTTACTAAATGACTATGTGCGGAATTTTTTAAAATATTCTTATTTGGTGATTTCACAAATGTATAGTTGTATAGGCACCGACCCCATGACAGTACTTGGGTGCTTGCGCACAGAAAACTAAAAAAGGCTATGATTGAATAAGCGGAAATTACTGAAAGTCATGGACTTCACATTATGTATACAGGGTGTTAGAAATTTATATCATTGGAAGCGTTTTCTGTTTCTCGATTACTAGATAGAGGGGTTTTCACGATACTTTTATATTTCTGGAATGCTTCTAATGAGGTAAAAATTTTTTTTATAACATCTCTCACAAATAAATATTTGTGTGATACAGGGTGAAATAATTTTAGACACCCTCGGCTTTCTGCGACTTACGTTAAAACTGAAGATTCTTACAGAGTTCTTTATATAATCCAGTAGAGACTACAGAGATTTTCCGAAAAACACGGACCAATAATAAAAATATAAGGACGACCTATTAAAAAACATGTATACAAATATTTTTATTAACAACAACAACTAATGATGTCAAAAAGACAATGAAAAAAGCATTATATTGTAATTATTAATAGTTTGTGGGACTTCCCCGAACGCACCTCTTTGCAGTGTTGAACTGAACTAGTTTGGCCCAAGAAATTGTAATTTTTCTGGCCCAAAAAATGGAGCACATAAATAATTGCATTTATAAAGTTCCTGTTTCTAGTCGTTCTACTTCTAATACTACGTCAAAATCGAAAAAAAAAGAGGAAATAAAATTCAAGACAGACATATTAAGAAATAATAGATATTAAAATATATATTTCCCAAAAAGACTTCTTAATATAGTGTCATAAACAATCATTATGTCAAAATAAATCTTTAATGTCACCCCGCTGCTTTTTAAGTTTTGAATCACTCAAGATAATTGAAATTCAATAGCGGATTAAATACTTCTTTTCTGTGAACATATCGTGATAAAAATATAATATACTCAGTTCGAACTCGTGTTTCGTGTTAGTTGTTAGTGTTCTATCTTAGTCTTTTCTATAATATCGGAATTTAAACTAGGTTTGTTTAATTTCTGCTGTGAGCTTCCATAGTGCCGTGAGTAGAGCATTTGCATTGCATTGTCAAGGTCTTGAGTTCTATTTCCTTGGGGCAATGTTTTTTTTTTAAATCTATAAGTTTGTATGAAGTACCTAGTATTTCAAATTCTGGACTGCGTTTTTGGTTAGATCTGGCTAGGCCGCTTTTTCTGGGTTTTTATGATGTTTCTTTTTAATGATAAATATATTGATAGATATATTTATCATTAAAAAGAAACATCAACTAATTTAAGTATATACATGCTTAGCTATAAAGTATGTGCGTAGACTAGATTGTTACCGGTCAACAAATTATTGTTCCTATACCAGTGCCTGAACGCTGCTTAAGGACGATTTATTTGTAATTTAGTAAATAATATTACGCAAAAGTTTGTAACTGTAATTACATTTATAAATAATTAGAAAATCGAAAATTAAAAAAATATATATTGCATCTGGTCTATTCTATTCCGAAAAGTAAAATAAATGAGTGATTGAGTGGCAAATTTAAAAATTTACAAAACTCAGGTATATTATTTACACCTTAAGGGAGAACTGCACGCAAAAAGTGAAAAACTAGCGACAATGTCTAGTCAAGAGTAAGATGAAAAGGTACCTACGTATTAGAAAAAACTTTCTGCTCGTCCGACCTCAAAAAAATGTATTATGTATAGGCAATTTAAATTACATTTCGTTTAAAAATGGGTTCAAAAGGGTTCACGCGTTGCAGAAATACAAAGACATGAGTACGATTTACCATTTCAAATTTTGCAGTTACGTAGACAAAGGATCAATGCAAGGCGGTAACGAGCCATTTTGTGGAAAAAAAATTACATGCGACGACATTTGCGTCAAAAAGTGGTCGAAAATGGACAAATCTACTTCTATTTTATAATTCTAGATTAGATTTTTTCATAAAAAATCGCATTTAGCGCCCAACTATACATATTTCCCTATTGAAATCACATTGAAGCTAATACATATCTTTTATAGTTTTTTCCGCAGCGGCGGAGGGCTTGCAAATGATCCATAATACTGCGTGCAGTTCCCCCTTAACAAGCGATTCTTAATTGAAATATTCTTAGGAGCGTATGTTCTAGTATAGCACATGTCTAGTTACAGACTACAGGGTGTTTAGTTTAATAACCTAATGTGAGAAACTGTGAAATTATAGAATTACTAGATGAAATCAATGACTTTTTCCTCAAAAAAAAAATATATTTTTAAAAACAGAGAAAGTATCGAAAAAGTCTGCAAACAGTTTTTTTTTTGTAAAAGCTGTCCCAAATGATCCCCAAGACACGTTTTCCAAGAACGGGGCTAAAATGAGATTTTTCAAAATTTGCCCTTTTTTTAAATCACCCTGTACATTAGAAAATCTACTAGTATTCCCAAAACAGGGCATTAGAGCTATTTTCCATGAAAAGCACACCTAAATATATTTTTTTTAAATTCTAAGTTAGCTCACTTTGACTTGAATTAAACATATTGGGTGGTGCAGTTGATATGGCCACCAGTTTCTTTGAGTTTTGTAAGTTTTAAAGATTATTTTTCTGTCATAGATTAAGGTTTTACCACATTTACATATAGCCGCCAGTTTAAAATGGGTAATTTTAATTATTGCATATTTTGGGGATGAATTAAGGTTTTAAAAGATGTGCGATTCCACCCTTTTTTCATTTATTTTTTTCTTCAAAATAGTGCCCAGCCATCTTGAAATTTTTAATCACGTAACTTATGATGTACAGGAGATTCAGTCAGATATTGAAGTGTTCTAAAAATGATAAAACTTGCATAGTATTTTAACATCTTTAAAAATAAAATAAAAGAAATTTGGAAATTTATTTTTACATGCTAATTTTGCCAGTGTCAGCTTATTTATAATTATATGTTTTTTATAATTGTTAGTAAACTTACACTATTGTGCTAGTTTTTGGCAGTTTATCTATCTGAATTAACTTTCCTCAAATATTCATTTTCACCATTCATGGCCACTAAATTTATGATATGCTTATTTGTCCAAAAGTGATCTTAAACGGTTGTGTCTTAATAATGATATTGGTGTTAGAATTAAGAATATTTACAATCATGTCCAGAGTTGACTTCGGAATTTCTTGATTCCTAGTCCCCCGGACTAGACCGACCCTGTTTAAAAAGTTTTGGGGAATTAAATCTCATTCTTCTGTGAACAACTGCTGATTATAAGTTATTACATGTTTTTAACCACTTTTCTTTCTCTCCTACACTGTACACTCCGACGTTTCGTCTTCGAGGTCTCGACATCATCCCCATTTTTGTTTAAATACGGACCTGGATTTTTTGTTTTATTTTTAGCAAGCGTTCGAGCTCCCAAAACTAACAATATATCACACTTTATGTTTGAACAACATTTTTAAGATTTTCCCTTAAAAGAATGAGCTAGAGAAAGATGGACAACCAGAATCTAGCCAAATTCACAAAGGATAATTTGAAATACGTTCAACGTATGAGTGTTTTACATCATTGATTTTGAGAGGTCGAGGCCTTGTAAAGAAATAAACTAAAAAATCCAGATCTATATTTAAAAATTAAGGTGATGATGAAACCTCGAAGGCGAAACGATTTTAATTAAGAGCGAACCCCATTATAGAGGAGGAGAAGTGGTGTGCTTCACATCAAATTTGTAGCACCCTGTGTGGCCCGTATCAGATTCTATGCTATGGTCATCAGTTTTCGGTTTCACGTAAGTTGCAGGAAGTCAAGAAACAAGGGGTGTTTCAACGTCACCCTGTAACTTGAAAAAAGGAGTTACATAAATCTGGTTTATGGCAATATATGTATTATAAAAGTATAGCAGTGTTGGTCAAATTCCAAGACTTTATAGTTACAAATAACCGAAACTCTATAACAGCGAAATGCGTGAATTTATACTCCGCCACGAATTTGATACCACCCCGAATACAAAATGTACAGTCCGTTACCCCTTTTAATAAATGATGCTTATTTAATATTCACCACCAAGATAACATGTTTTTTTTTTGATTTTCTGGTACTTATTAAAAAAAAATTGATAAAATCATACTTTTTGAAAATATGTCATAACTTCAGCTTTTGCTAAAATATAAAGAAACATCCGAAATTGCTTTGAGGGAAGGGTCGTAGTGAGTGAATATTCACACAAAACCATGTTAAAATAAATTTTTGTGATTTTAGGATACTCAAATTTTTTTTTGAATTTGGTAATGACTTAAGTTGTCACCCTGTATATGGTAAGCGCAAAATATCTGAGTTAAAACATAAAAAAATTTAAAAATTAGATAAAATTTTCTATAAGCGAAAGTAAAGTTTTTAAAAATCGGGTCAGAGTTAACAAAGTTACTTGGTTATTTGTTGCGTTTAGATTGACAAACAAAAATCTTTTTTGGCTTTTTCCCAACTGAATAAAAATATTTAACTTTAAATTAATTGAAGCAAATATTTAATATAATTACATACCTCAACATGTAGACTAGTCTGTCTACGGAATGTTTCGATACATAATATAAACAATATTATTTAAGCAAGCATAAGAAATTATATCATTTACCTTAAGTTTTTATAGACACATAGTAGTTGTACAAATACATTCATCCTATTGGGACTCATCAGTGCGCCGATCGTAAGAGAGAAACATTAAATTAAATAATAGAAAAGAACTGATTTCAAAATTTTAAAATGTGTCAATTTGTTTGACATGTAACCTAGATATGAAAAAAAATAATAGATTGCATCCATCTATAATGTTATTTTTAAATGTGTTCAGATTATTTGTTGCGTTTAGATTGACAAAACAAACTGAATAAAAATATTTAACTTTAAATTAATTGAAGCAAATATTTAATATAATTACATACCTCAACGTGTAGACTAGTCTGTCTCCGGAATGTTTCGATACATAATATAAACAATATTATTTATGCAAGCATAAGAAATTTCTTATGTAGTTATATTAATTATTAACCTCAACCCTATTGAACTTGCATGGGCAGGAGTAAAAAAATATATTCGAGAGCGCAAGACCGGTGAACTTTCAATTAAAGATTTAAATAAAATAACATTAGAAGCGATTGACTCAATATCGGCTGAAAATTGGATATCGTATGTTAAACATGTTCGTTCTATTGAAGATAAATACTGCGAAGTAGATGGCAAAATTGAAACGGTTATTGATGATTTAGTTATCACACTGGGATTTTCAAGTAGTGACGACGAAACCTCATCATTTTCAGAGGAAGACAACGATTTAGAAGGAATCGAACCATTAGAATCACAGCCGTCAACCTCAAAAATGGCTTAGTTTTTTTTTCATATATTTTGTAAAATTGTTCATAAAGTAGCTGTCAATAAACTGCCTCAAAATAATTAATTTTCTGTTCAATACCGGGTGTCAAAAAATATCTAATATTGCAATTAATATTTGAAGAACTACACAAATCATATTTTTTCAAAATGAACACATCAATGTAGTTATAGTAGGGGAGCCAGCACTGATTCTAGTGAACAAGATTTATCAAAGTTTTAACTTATGCAGTTCGATTCTGGGCTATTCGGGTATGCCAAAAGTGACCGTTTGTCTCCGTCTGTCATATTACTTTGTACAGGGGGCGTCATTGTGAAGTACTATACAGGGCGTTTCCTAATTGCGTGCTAATGTTAAAGGGGGGTGATTCTTGGACCTTTTTAAGAAAAAAGTTTAATATGAACCTAAAAGTCTTAACTATAGAGATACAGGGTTTTAAAAAAACATTTTTTAAAAAATCCTAATTCTGATGTTATTATAGATAAATATCTGTGTGAAATTTGATACACGTCTTTTATGCATAAAAGGGCATTTTTTATTAACAATCAATTTTTGAAATTTCTACCAGTGGCGTGCATATGTAATTAACCTGGGTAAATCCGTATGCTCCTAACTGCATAGAAGACGTGTATCAAATTTCATGCAGTTATCTACAATAGCATCAGAATTGGGATGAAAAAAAATGTTTTCTTTTTAAACTTTACCATCCTGTATCTCAAAAGTTAAGACTTTTAGGGCATAAAAACACCACTTTTAACATCAGCACGCAATTAGGAAACGCTCTGTATAGTACTTCACAATGACGGCCTCTGTATAAAGTAATATGACAAACGGAGACAGACGGCCACTTTTGGCATACCCGAGTAGCCCAAAGCCGAACTGCATAAATTAAAATTTTGATAAATCTGGTTCACTGGATCTGATGCTGGCTGACCTTGTAAAATCTGGACTTGTAAATCTTGTATCATTATACTGGGTGGTCCAATAATAGTGGACGTAGGCAGTAGCCCGGGAATTGTTAATGACAGAATTCAAGAAAAAATATATTTATAGGTAGATCGATCAAGAAAAATCAAAATAATGCCGTTTTTGCAACACAAAAGAGATATAGAAGTGCGGTACACGAAAGAAAACAGACAAATATAGATAAGTTCATTAAGCATAATTACATTTTTTACATGTAATTATCTGAAGTGCGTATAGTCAAAAAGGAGTGCCATATTATTAAAGAACGACGGGATACCACTGGTTTAAAGAGATTTCTTGGCCGACCTTCCTAAACCGATTGACTCCGCCCGGTTTTCTTTCGTGTCCCGCACTTTAAAGGATTTTTTTTATTTCTTTTAAAAATCAAATCAGTGCGTCTGTTTTTCTTTGCGGCAAACTTGCCAATCACTCTTTCATTCCGATCAGGAATAGATCGAATAAGTTTCTGTTCAACTGACAAACATGCTAAGGTATTAAGCCTGTTTACATAACACTCCTTAGAAATGTCTCAGTTCCGTTTCAGAGTAAAAACATTTCTCACTGCTTCTACAGTCGTCATTTGCTGTGTTGTTACTATTAACAAGTACTTTTAACAATTTAATTATTTCTTGAAACACTTCCTCCAAAATTGTTGGCAACTAAAAAATTCACCAACACTGAATTCCGTCTTTAATCTTTGTTTTTCAACTATTGGTTAACTTAATTGATTATTTAAACGAGTCACCAGGAAACAATTTGTCGTGCCGTTCAAATTTTTTACAAATAAATAAATTTGCTGAATTTAACTGATCAGTATATTGAAAACGGTACGATTCGATATTAATTACGGCATCGCAAATTGCAAGTGCTGACGTTTACCAGTTCTCTTCGTTTAGTCCTCCATTGCCTTTGCCTGCTTCATTATGTCTTACATTTTCTGATTCCTAATAACGGTTATATTTACTTTAAATATTAAACGCCCACTAATTTCTGCAGAATTATTATTTTTTGAAGCTCATTTAAAAGTATGTCTACATGAGACATTGTCTTATGAAACAGTCTAAGCCAAATACAAATGATTTTTCCGGCGACAATCTCCGTATTGGTTCCGCCTCGTATTTCTCGGACATATTCTGTTTAAAACCCAGTAGCAAACGCAAATATGATATGCGCTTGTAATAAGAAACACTGCCGGTTAATTATTATTTGCAGCTCCGCATTTGGTATAAAGCTTGTAGTTTATTGGTCGCTTCAAGGTTATAACACATATCACATGTATTTGCTGCTCGATAGGCCGCGACGAAAACATCACTTGGCAGTGCGACAACGGCTGTTTGACGTAGTATCTGTGAAAAGACTAATTTACGAGGGAACGCGGATAATATATTATGCAGTTGCTGTGGTATCGTGTACTATAGATAGGATGGCTCACTTTACTGAGTCAGCTCACTGAGTCTGCTCAATTGAGCTGCGAAACGAAATACACTCCTAACGTCGTTTGACATGGCTCCTAACTCATAAATTGACTACCGGACCACAGTTCTGTCACCCTGGCGGGTCGTAGTGGATGGGATATCGTGCCCAGCTAGTACGGCGAAGAATCACCGCGACGAATTGGTCAAGTTTAGTGTTTTAATTTTTAACGTTATACAGTCTGACTATGCAGAATTTCTGTTGGAGATTTATTAAATAAATTAGGCTCCCATTTATTTCGTTTAAGATAGGTATTAACACTTATAGATATTTGTATAATTAATATTAAAAATGACTTCACGATATTGCCGAAAAAAGTCATCATATGTTCTTTTCCATAATGTTAGAATAAATAATATTTAAATTTATTGCATTTTTCAACCTACATTATTTTCTTAAATAGTAAATTACCAATAGGCAGTTCCAACCATCTCTAATATCTATACTTGTATTTATTTTACATCTAAACAGCCGAAATAGAAAGATACAACCTAAAGAGTTAAGACCGCTAAGTCGCCCCGCATCGAGAATGTAACAAACAGCACATATTGCAATGCAATTCGATTCTTTCGGTAGTCGGTGACTCTGCGCTGCTTCAGTGACTCACTTAACTGAGCTGATTCTTTGAGCTAGCTCACTCCTGAGTTACACATCTCTATCGTGTACGCGTTTTGCCGCGGTGAACGACCAATTATGCAGATAAAAGTTATTATTTTTACTTCCCTCGTAAAAGGGAAGTATTGTAATCGTGAAAAAAATCACATTCCGAGATTTTTTCAGATCTTTACATTTCAGGGTCTCTAGATGCCTATAAACATGTTTTCTCAATTCCTCTCTGTCTGTCGGTCTGTTTGTTCGCGGCATAGCTAAAAAACTACTTACCCGATTGACTTCAAATTTTGGTCAAAAATTAATATGGGGATGACCTAGTAACATTTTAGAAAAATGCAATATGACGAAACAAAATGGGGACCTAGTGAAATGTTAAAAAAATTCTTACTAAAAAACTACTTATTCAATTTATTTCAAATACTGTACAAAAATTAAATATTATATAGGAATCAATTGTCAAAATTTTGGTAGGAATCCCAGATGGCGAAACAAAATGGCGGCGTAATAAAATATTTACAAATTAGGCCTGAAAAAAGTACTTGACGAATTGATTTCAAATTTTGTGCAGTAATTAAACTCAATTCTGTCGGTCTGCCTGTCTGGCCCTTTGTCTTGTATTGTCAGTTTGTAGCATATTACAAATTACTTGTCCGGTTGAAATTTTGGTCAAAAATTAAGGGTCATATGAGAATGACTGAGTAATATAGTGAAACGTGAAAATATTATTTCTAAAAAACTAATGATCCAATTTGCCTCAAATTCTGCACAAAAATCAAGTGTTATATAGACATAAATTGGTAACATTTTGGTATGAATCCAAAATAGCAAAAACAAAATGGCGGCCTAATGAAATATTTAAAAAATCAGCTTTAGAAACTACTTATTAGATATATTTCAAATTGTGTGAAAGCAAGCAGTGTGATACAAAGATAAATTGGTAAAGTCGTGGTACGAATTGGCAAAACACAATGGCGTTCCAATAAAATGTTTAAAAAAATCAAACTAAAAAGTCTTCTTATTCAATTTAAATTTGGCAAAGAATTAAATGTAAATAATATAGGGATAAAGTGGTACGAATTGAATGACAGGACAAAATAGCGGTCTTAAAAAATCGATGTAATAACTACTTATTTAATTTATTGCTCTCCTCGTAAAAGAAAGCTAGTGTAATCGTGAAAAAATCACCCCTCCCCCCCCCGAGAATTTTTCAGATCTTTACGTTTCTCGATCCCTAGAGGCCTAAACACATGTTTTCTCAATTCTGTCGGTCTGTCTTGCCGCGGCATAGCACTAAAAACTACTTATCCGATTGACTTAAAATTTTGAGTCATATGAGAA
The DNA here is from genome assembly GCA_030620095.1 of Kuschelorhynchus macadamiae. Lineage (NCBI taxonomy): Eukaryota > Metazoa > Arthropoda > Insecta > Coleoptera > Curculionidae > Kuschelorhynchus > Kuschelorhynchus macadamiae. The sequence goes on from JAUTXW010005312.1 coordinate 481,306, forward strand.
TGACTGGGTAATATTTTGATAAAAATCCAATATGGGCGAACAAGATGACGGCTAAGTGAAACGTTAAAAAATTATTACTAAAAAAATAACTATCCCAATTTGCCTCAAACTTTGCCCAAAAATCAAGTTTTATATAGGAATGTTACCAATTAAACTTTGGTATGATTCCAAAATAGCAAAAAACAATATTTAAAAAATCAGCCTGAAAAAACTACTTATTAGATTAAATTCAAATTTTGTGAAAGCATTTAGTGCAATACAGGTAAAGTCGTGGTACGAATTCCAGATGGCGAAACAAAATGGCAATAAAAATGTTTGAAAAGATTCACTATTCCTAAGAAAAGGAAATAATCATAACGAGGGACGTTCCGGGTAAAGGAAATGTATACCAATTTTTAAGTTTATGAGCAGAGCTGCAGCCCTGGTTATAAAAGAATATTTAAAAACAAAATATATAAATAAAATATGAAATAAAATATATTAACAATTTCAGAGATATTTAATCTAATTTATAACAAAATCTGAGAAGAAATATCAAGGCCTAAAAAGAAAGCTCCTATCGGTAGGGGGGACTGCGAGCCAAGGTTTGCCTCGGGCCTCTCAAATGCTTAATCCGTCACTCTTCATGAGCATAGGATACAGTGATACACCTTTGCTAGTACCCCTACATTCTCTGGGTATGAACGATATTTCCTGTAATTGTGGGTATATGAGTTGCAAATCCAGTTGCTGTATCTGGAAGAACTCAATGTGTTATGGTTACCTTTATAACTGCAACATGGATAGTAAGTAATTTCTGTTTCCGCAAAGTTCTGTTCACAGCTTCGGACTGAAAAAGACGTTACGTCTACGTAATGAGCGTAGGTTGATTCAGAAATTAGTAGACCTGAAACTAAAACCGATTTTTCGAAATTCTCTCGTATAATAAGGAAAATAACTGAGACATAATATGCTAGTGGCAAATTTTACAAAAAAAGGGGATGAAGTCTCTGTATTTTGAATTAACTTTATTTCATTTTAAAAAAGCTAACGTTAAATATTTAACTACTAAAACTCTCTTTATTAAGTTATTTATATCAATGCACTCTTTAGTCATTGCACATGAGATACAGATAAGAAATCTGACACGAAATTAACTGCTAGATGATTTTTAAAACAACTCTCATTAAACTGTTTTAATTATAATCATGCACGTTTAAAAAAATGTATACGAACTGTTATTAAAGGTTTTTTATTTGAAGCTTCATATCAGCCACCGTTATTTTTTATGCATTAATAACGTTTTTATATTCATGCTTCATTTTAATCTCTAAATTTGCTCTCTGCATCAAAAAACTTTTCCTCAATTAAATTTGCCTAAAAAAAGCGGTCTGAATAACCTGTTTCCGAAAATATCAACCACACGTTTACTTTTTCGGAAGATCTGCATTGAAAACCACTTATCAGGACCCTACCAATGAGTCGAGAGTTTTGAGATGATAAAAATATCATTTGTCTGCCGAGGTACGTTATTGGACGTATGGCATATAGTAAAAAAAAATTTCTGACAAATATTCATATTTCCGGCTATCAAGGAGTCAATAAATTTTGGTATAAAAATTAAATATATAAGATGTTTCTTAAATTATCATTATCAACAGCCTTTTTCATCCCCTGCTGAATTCAGCCTTCCTCCTCGATATACCTAAGCGGTATGCCTTAGGTTTATACATATTTATCACCGGATTTGAACGTCACTATTTAAGCTATGATGAGCGCATTCAATTTATTTAAATCAATTTTTTTAACTCTTATATATTCTATTCTTCTCAAAAAAATTATTTTCCGGTCCAAGTCCCCATAGTCACCTAAACTTGTTGGAGGGTGTTCCTGTACAGGGTGTCCAAAATAAGAATGTATATCTCCTTATCTCGAGAACCATAACAGATAGAAGGCAAGTTCATATACAAAAGTTTCTTAGCTTCTTTTGAATTTTTATTTTATTATATTCTTATTTATACAGGGTGTTGCGTTTGGCCTGGGCTGACATGCACTTTCTTATTTTAAATGGGACACCCTATATATTATTGCAGATTATGATAACGCGCTTAAAGACGAGTTCACCAATATATAACAGTATGGGCCTATAGTGCAACGTTTCGGATTTATTGACATTTTTCTTCAGTTTTCTACCTATTTTCAAATTAACAGAAGTAAAGTACTTTTATAAATTTTAAAATTTTTGTTAGAGCCTTAAAAAATTAAAACCTCGTTCTACTCACAGTCTTATATTCGAGTTTTAAAACTTCAAAAAAGTTACAATGTTGCCATGCTTTGCGTATCGTAATTTTTTTTTAAATTTAAATGCAACACCCTGTATATTACAATAAATTCGGATAGAGAATTGAAGTAAGATTTCAACGACCCATAATAATATGGGTCTCCGACTTATAGTTTTAGACTTATTGACGATCACCTTCAGCATGCAACTAATTTTTTTAAGACACATAGAGTGCTATGGAAATAGAGTTTGAAAGGACGCCAAGGTAAACGTCGCAAGAAATGTCAACATAATTTCCTGCTAGTGCTATTGATATCTTTTAACATTATAAAAATGTATTCAAATCAAGAAAAGTTGATTCTTTACCAGTGCTATTTGGAAAATAATCGTAGTGCTGCTTTGGCTCTTAGGGCATACCAACGAAAATATCCCGAAAACCGAATCCCAGATCGAAGAATTTTTCAGAAAATTGAAAGAGATCTCGAGGGGCACAGCGTTTTAAAATACGATAAAAGAATAACACCAAGATCTGTTTTAACCGAAGAAGAACAACAAATATTTCCTTGTATTTTGAAGAGAATTCCGAAAATTCTATTCGTGATGCAGAGCGCGATTTAGGCGTTGCTAAATCTACTATTCATTTTTCGCTTAAACTTAATAAGTACAGGCCATGGAAGTTTGCAAGTTGTTTAGAGCCAAATGACTCCGTCACTAGATTAGAATATAGCAATTTAATTATGGATCGTCAATTCCAGGAATTTATATTAAATAAAATATGTTGGACAGATGAAGCAACCTTTAGTACCTGTGGAGTTTTCAACAGAAAAAATAGCCATTTCTGGGCACAAAAGAACCCGAAAAAATTTAAAACTATACAACATCAAGGACGACGAAGCATTAACGTGTGGTGCAGAATCTACAGAGGTACAATTATAGGCCCCGTATTTATTGATCAGCATTTAACTGGCCCTAGATATTTACAGTTACTTAGAGACACAATTAAGCCCTTGCTAGACATACGAGGAAATACCAACGAAATAATATATCAAATGGACGGCGCTCCATGCCATAACACGCTAGATGTAAAGAACTTTCTTTCCAACAATTTTATGGAATGGATAGGTCCAAATGGGGATATTCTGTGGCCTCCTAGAAGCCCAGACTTATCTCCATTGGACTATTTCTTATGGGGAACATTAAAGGATAAGGTTTACCAAAACCGCTGCGAAAATATTGAGGATTTAAGAAACAAAATTATTATGGAAGTTGCGTATTTAAATGAAAGTGGAGCAGTTCGAAAAGCGACCAATAAATTAGAAATGATTCTTACAACTTGCATTGCCGAAAACGGTGGACTCATTGGTCATTTAATAAAATAATTTTTTGTATAAGTTTTTTATAGAATTTTTTCCAGATAAATTTAGTTATTATATAAATAAAAACAATTAAGCAATCTAATATATAAAGCATAAAATCTGTAAATCTAATTAAAGCGTTTTCAAATTATAATTTGTTTTTATTAATATTATTTCTTTACCAACCAATAACGCTGTTTTTTATTTAGAAATACACAAAAATATGGAAAATTATAAAATAATTAACAAGTATCACATTTTTCGTTTATACCGGCTGAAATACAGGCGATACGCTTACAAAGTATGTTTTGAATTAAATAACTATCTAAAAAAAGCAAAATATACACGGTTTAGATTTTATTGAATAACTGAGTTTCTTGTTATTTTTTTGTTGTTTTTCCAATATCTTAATATTTAAGCAAAAAATAGGTGAACATTAATTAAATTTAAAAAATTAGCCCCCGTATTCTCTAAAAAGGTTAGACCAGATCTAGTTACCATGACATTTAAAACTGTTAGTTCGCCAGTTGCGTTTTGTATATGTCACTGTCATTTGGTAATTGTGACTACAATAATTTATTTGCTCTATAGTTGCATTTGTCATTTTAGACCTATAACTGTTAAGTTAGACATGGTCTAAATTTAAACCTCTTTAGTGAATACCGTTCTTAGGGTTTTATAATTAACGACACTTTTATATTAAGATAATAATTAAGGGTGAATAAAGATTATCGGTACCTAAGTAATAACTCTTAATGCATACATTATAATACACCCACGAATTTTTTGAAATTAAACAAATTGAAAACTTTGTCTTAAAAAAATTAGTTGCATGCTGAAGATGATCGTCAATAAGTCTAAAACTATAAGTCGGAGACCCATATTATTATGGGTCGTTGAAATCTTACTTCAATTCTCTATCCGAATTTATTGTAATGTACAGGGTGTTGCATTTAAATTAAAAAAAAAATACGATACGCGAAGCATGGCAACATTGCAACTTTTATGAAGTTTTAAAACTCGAGTATAAGACTGTGAGTAGAACGAGGTTTTAATTTTTTAAGGCTTTAACAAAAATTTAAAAAATTATAAAAGTACTTTAGTTCTGTTAATTTGAAAATAGGTAGAAAACTGAAGAAAAATGTCAAAAAATACGAAACGTTGCACTATAGGTCCATACTGTTATATATTGGTGAACTCGTCTTTAAGCGCGTTATCATAATCTGCAATAATATATAGGGTTTCCCATTTAAAATAAGAAAGTGCATCTCAGCCCAGACCAAACGCAACACCCTGTATAAATAAGAATATAATAAAATAAAAATTCAAACGAAGCTAAGAAACTTTTGTATATGAACTTACCTTCTATCTGTTATGGTTCTCGAGATAAGGAGATATACATTCTTATTTTGGACACCCTGTACATCCAGTAAAATGCTAAATTCTTCATAAAATTTTCATCAGTTTTTAACATGTTCGCTACTTCGGGAAACACCAGTGGTACATGCCGGCTATCTTCAACAACTATCGTGTACCATGGATGTCACACGGTATATCCGTTCATAATTTTGATTTTTTTTAATATAGCAGTTTAGACTTACCTTTTCAATGCTGATCACTGGCGCCAGTGGCAAACGACGGTTCCAAGGTCTGTGTGCCTGTCTGTTTGTTCGCGGCATAGCTCAGATTTACTTCAAATTCTGGTCAAACATGAAGGGTCATATGCGGATGACAAGGTAAGATTTTGGTAAACATCCAATATTGCGTAACAAAATGGCTGCCTAATGAAATGTCATTACTAAAAAACTAATTATCCAATTTATCTTAAATTCGGCACATTAATTGATGTGACATGAGGATGAAATGGTACAATTTTGGTACAAATCCAAGATGGCATAACAAAACTGGGGCATAATAAAATTTTAAAAAAAATCAATGTAAAAACTAGGTACTTCATCGATTTTCTTTGAAATTTTGTAGAAATATCAAGTGTTGTAGAAATTTTCGTACGAATCAAATATGGCGGCACAAATGGCGATCTAATTGAATGTCTAAAAAATCAGTCTGAAAAACTACTTACTTATTTGATTTTAAATTTTGCACAAAATGGGGTGCTAAAGGAATAAACTCGTAAAATTTCTGTGAGGAAATATTATGGTGAAACAAAACTCGGCCTAAAAAAATTAATTTTTCTATAATAAAAAAACCTTCTTTTTATGGAGAAAAATAATAAACGTCATATTCATTTTTATATTGATTATGTAACAAAAATAATGTGTTAAAAGCAAATAACAGCTAGCAGGTATATACTTTATACACAATTCGAACTTCAAATATTTTGATTTGATGGGACATTTATAGGCAGAATTTTTCTACTCCAAGTCTTAATATTCATAATCGGCCGTATTTTTATTAGTTCGGGCTAATACTGTTTTTACACAATAGGGCAGTTGTATAAAAAATAAAATTAATTTTTCTTTATTGCATCCTGCAGAGAACTTAAACTGAAAATCTATACATGTTATTTTATTTTTTCCTAGCTTAGTTAATACGAAAGTTTCACAAGGTTTTAGTTTTATGTATATAGATATACTGACTGTAGAGTGACGTCATAAAGCGTGTAGGGTATGACGTCATGAGCACTTTTCAAAGCGTTGTATCTGCGTTTATTTTTGACGTATGACAAAAAGAAAAAGTACGTGTCTATTTATTTTCCACACACTATCAAAATCAACAATAAATATTTTTTTATGCAAGTCCCCAATTCCTTTCAGTGCACTTGCTGTGGTTTGTTGAAACTAAGTAATTTCTTCTCACTTGCTTTTAAGAATATTAAAAGTGTTGTGTTGTAAGGTAGCTACTCTTAAAGCCATATGGCTAATAATAATTGAAATAAAGCTTTGTAGTAAATCGTTTAGATAAAACCATTAAAAACAAATGAGATATAACTACCCATTGTAAAGCAATTGTTAAACTTTTCAGTAATAGACCGCCATTTCTATTTATTTTGTGGCTGTGTTCACACTTTGGTTTACAGCTGTATTGTTCAACACTCAAAAGTTTAAATTTTCTCTAAAATAAAATCTTAAAAAAAACCAAGAAAGAACCAAAGGAAATCTAAGTTGTTATTTGGCTTACCATAATAAAAATGGGAATGACTGCAGAACAGAATTATCTGTGAAGTTTTGTTACTGCCGATATTAACTTATTATGTACCAGACATAATTCTTACCATGGGCGCCCGCAGAACTATTCCGAGCGGGGGACAACAATGTCAAAAAAGCAGGGCCGGAAAATAACTGAAGGCTAAAAAAAAGGACCTCCACAATGCACTACTTGTACTTATATAAATATAACACTCCCAGAAGTATGGTCGTAAGGAAATTAGATTTTTTCTAGGGGGAGGGGGCAAAACTATTTTATGGTAAAAAAACAAATATTTTGCCATAAAACAAATGTAATATACAATATTTGCATTTTTCAGGGGGGGACAAGCATCCTTTTGATTTTTACTTTTTCTAATTTGCTAATTTTTCAGTACTGCGGTGTTCAACCAACCTAAGGTACAGTGGCGGCTATTCAGGTGAAGTAGGTGAAGTGCTATTTCACCAGGAGAAATAAACAAGCAAACATCTAACTATATTTATTATATATCTTTTAAAATGTTAGTTTTTACATTAATTTATTCACCTAATTGTTAAAAAATAAACTGTACATCTCGAATAAATATTTTACTTGACCGTTGGTGGCATATCTCTTTAAAACTTTCAATCGAACTTTATTATAACAACTGTAACAGTGGCGCAAACCGCTTTGACTTTGCTGGAGGTGCAATGTTTATTTTACGATTTTCCTACTATGTTGCCATGACAACGCGTATCCGATGACGTCGAGCCCAGCGCTATACAACGCTCTCGATGAATTGCAGGCGTAGTACACTACACCCACGTGTCAGTTTGCCGTGGTTGTTTACTTTTATTTTCGCGGATTTTGCTGCAACCGGTGAGTTCCCTTGCAGTTAACTTGACTGTTTTGTGTTATATTTATTTAGGGTGTTGTTACAACTTCAAATTCGAAGTTAGTAAATGTGATTGTTCAAGACTGGAATACATTAAAAGCCTTCTTTGAATTTATTACAAACTGTGACAAATCTGATGAAAAATCAATCCGCCTTGCGAAAGGATTTTTAGGTGAGATGAACGATTTTGAATTCACGTTTCTGCCGTTAGTGTTTAATGACATTTTCTCAAACATGGACATACTATTTGACGTTCTTCAAAAGAAATCGCTTGACATTCATTTTTGCATATCCAATATAAAACGCTGTCGTGAGGCGCTGTGTTAAAAAAGAAATGAACATTTTTTAATACCATGTTTCATAAAGCAAATTCTATTACAGAAATAAATCATTGCAAACGTGAGCTTGCTAAGCTTTCACCTGAAGAAATTAGGGCTAAGTATAGAACCCTTTTTTATGAAATATTGGACCATATTTTAATGGAAATGACACTAAGATTTCAAGACTGTGAAAAACTTACATTTTCATGTTTGGCAGGTTCTGCTAAATTTTCCGAATATAGTTTAAATTTTCCGAATGTCCCGTTTGCCAATTTGTTACAGTTATATGGCGAAATATTTTCAAAAAGTCGACTTAAAAATGAGCTTGGTCTTATTTTTGCCAATAAGAGTAATTAGAATATATCGCTGCAAGAGAAAGTGAAAAAAATTAATAAAAATAAATATATTTTTATTAATTTTTTTCGCTTTTATTTTGACAATACCGTCGACAAGTGCTTCAGTGGAAAGAAGTTTTTCTCGCTTTAAATGTGTAAAAACTTATTTAAGAAATATACAATATCTCAAGAAAGACTCACTTCTCTTGGCAGTATTTCAATTCAAAAGGAATTTCTGGAGGAGATTAGGGCAACTCATCCATTTTTTGAGGATGTTATAAATGAATTTGCTGTTATGAGGGATAAGAGAATTGATTTAGTATACAAAATTTACGTAAGTGGTAAAAAAATATTCTACCCCCTCCACATATAAAAAAATTCTGGAAAAAAATTATTGCGAGATTTTCTTGTTCATTTTCACTTCACTTACTTTTTCACCCGCGAGCCGCCACTGCTAAGGTACTCACAAAATCTCTCTCAAGATTAAATGCTACGCAGCTGCTGACATACACGTCTGTCGATAATTTTTAATCATTTTCTTACTTTTCAATATAACTAACCAGTACCTGTAGACTCTTTCAGTGGGGTTAACAGGCATGAAGGAAAATAAATCTATAAAAGTATTCCGTAACTGTTTTATTTAACAAACTGCAATGTTAAAGACGCGATACAAAAAACAACACGAGCTTACATCCATTGACACTTGACAACCTCACCAGTGTGTCCAACTTATTAAAATACTGTAGAACAGCTGATCGGTGAATATTGTATCGGTTGCCGGATACATAAGAATTGCTAACTTTAACACCCCCGACCAATTCTACAATCATATCTTCATATCTTAGACAAAATACAAATGTTTAAAGTAATACAAAAGGTAAGTATACTTGCAACAGTACAAAAGAGGTAAGCATACCCACAACATAACAATACAAAAGGTAAGTATCAAAAACAGGTAAGTATTGTTAACATAATATAAACAGTAAGCATTATAAACAAAACTTAAAATTAGCATTCACAAATACCCAACTTTTCACGAAAATATTTAAATTTCACATGGCATAAAGCTTTCGTACAAATATCCGCTATTTGTTCAGAAGAAGGTATATAATTTAGAATAATATCACCTTTGCTTACACAGTCTTTTATATAATGATACTTAACATCAATGTGCTTCGTTCTCTTAGTTTCAAGAGTGCTTGCCATTTTTATGCAAGACTGATTGTCTTCATAAATTTTTATTGGATAAACATCATTATTTAAAAGTTCTTTTAAAATATGTGATAGAAAAATACATTCTGTGGTACATAAAGAAAGTGCTACATACTCTGCTTCTGCGCTAGACAATGCAACAGTTGTTTGTTTCTTTGTCTTCCAGAACACCACATTTTCATGAACTTTAATTACAAATCCGGTAATACTCTTTCTGTCTGTATTATCATTGGCAAAATCTGACTCTACATAAGCAGATAGTATTTGACAATCTGTATTATTTTTAGATTTGACATATTTTAAACCAAATGTTTCAGTTCTTTTTAAATATCTTAGAACATTTTTCAGATCTTTCCAATGTGAATCAGTATAGCATGTTTGAAACTGACTAAAGTAACTAACTGTATAGCTTAAATCTGGCCTTGAACCAAGCATTAAATACATAAAGTGTCCTATTAATTCCTTATATGGATACTGCTTTACACAAGATACATTATCAGATTCAACAATGCTTTGTTTTGGTTGTATTGGTACATTAGTCGGTTTACATTCTGACATGTTAAACACTCTCAAAATTCTTTGAATTAAACATTTCTGATGAATAATTAAATAATTATTACCTTTAACAATATTCAAACCTAGAAATTGCAAGTGTTTATCATTTGTCATATCCTTCATTTCAAAATTGGTTGACAATAACATTTTGATATTTTTAAGTTCTGACAAAGACCTTGAAATCAAAATTAAATCATCTACATGAATTAACAGGTAAGTATCTATATTATAATATAAACAAGGATCGGCTTGTGAACGTTTAAAACCAATTTCTAACAACATATTATTTAAACGATCATACCAACATTTGGGAGATTGTTTCAAACCGTACAATGATTTCTTTAATTTACACACACTGTTTGACGATTTACATTTCACACCTTTAGGAATGAACATATACACTGGCTTTTTCAAAGAACCATTCAAAAACGCGCACTTCACATCTAACTGGTGTATATAGAGGTCGTTTTGAACACTGAGAGATAAAAGTACCTTGAGGGTTAACATTCTGGCTACTGGAGAGTAGATTTCCTCCTGTATGTCGGACTGTAAAAAGTCTCTAGCTACAAGTCTAGCTTTCTTTGCCGTTTTACCACCCACTTCCTTTTCTTTGAAGATCCACTTTGAGTCTATGATTTCTTCTCCTTGTGGCATACTGACAATATCCCAAGTGTCATTTTTCTCTAATGAGGTTAGCTCTTCGTTTATAGCATTGTTCCAACCTTTTGTCATTGCTTCTTCAAAATTTTCCGGAACTTTAGAGCTATAATTTCCAACGGATAGGGCAATCATTATATTTTCATCTTGGCACATGTCAAAATCTTCAAATTTCTTAGGTAGCTGTGACTTTCTTTTGCTCTTTCTTACTTCTTTGCCTTGAACTTCTACCTCATGTCTACTGTTATGATTTTCTTCCTCTTGTTCTATCTGATTTTCTCCATTTTCTTGTTCCTCTGTATTTTCTTGACATACTCTTATTTCTGTTGGCTGTCTCTTTGCATCTTTTATACTTTGGGTTTCATCGAACACTATATTTCTGGCCTTTATTATTTCTTGTTTATCTGGATGCCACATCAAGTATCCATTACTGGTGTATCCCACTAAATACAATTTTTCACTATGGGAATCTAACTTAGTTTCTCTTCGCTCCTTTGGGATATGAACATATCCCACACACCCAAAAATACGAATTTTGTCTAATTTTTGTTCTTGGTTATACCAAATTTCAGCTGGTGTTATGTCATTTCGCAAAGTTGACGTTTTTGTGCGGTTATTCAAATATATTGCTGTTTTTACGGCTTCGCCCCATAGAATTTTTTTCATACCTGCATCAAACAAAAGGCATCTGGCTTTATCCATGATTGTTCTATTGAATCTTTCTGCAATACAATTCTGTTGTGGGGTATAAGCTACAGTATATTGAATTTGAATACCTTGATCACTACAAAATTGTTTAAATTCATTTGATGTATATTCTCCACCACTGTCACATCTTAGATATTTTATATTGCTATTAAATTGTGCTTTCACCATAAACACATACTTTTTAAATGCTTTTAACATTTCATGTTTATATTGCACTAGGTAGCATACTGCAAAATGTGAGAAGTGATCTATAAAACTCACCATATACTTCTTATTATCATGTGTACTGGGAGTGACAGGCCCACAAACGTCAGATGAAACAACATCTAAAATGTTCTTTGCTTTTCTATGATCTTCAATCGGCTTAAAAGGCAGTTTTGTCTGTTTACCTTTCAGACAGATTTCACAGACTCCAGAGGATGGGAATCTAGACGAATGACTCATTCTACGATGCATCAAATCTCTTCAATTGCATTTGCCTGGAAATTATCTGCATAAAATTCCATTTTATACAAATTTCCTACTACATTCCCTTCAATGACCTTTTTATTTCCTAGTACTGTCAACACTTTTCCATTTTCAAAAGTTACAGAAAATCCTCTTGCCTCAAGTTTCCTTACAGATAGAAGGTTATGTGATAAGTTTTCACATACAAGCACATTTTATATTTTAAGCCTCTTTCCTTCTGCTGTTTTGAGGTAAAGAGTGCCTTGTTTTTTAGCTGTAACCACTTCACCTAACTTTGCTACATTAATCTGGTGATTTACACTTACAGTGTCTTTCAAAAACTGTTCAACTTTTGATGTTACTAAATGATTGGTAGAACCACTGTCTATTATAATTGAAATTTTATAATTGTCATTATAAGTGTTGGTACTTACATGATCAGATGTCAGAAATACAAATTCATTTCCATCACTGTCTTCTGCCAAATTACACACATTCTTACGTTCACTACTACCAGGTTTCAATTTTGGACACTCTGCCTTCTTATGCCCTCGTACACCACACCCATAACACTTCCATCGAAATTCAGAGCGAAATTCTGACTTTGAATGTTCACTGCTATTTTCTTTCCTTTTTGGTTTTCCCCAAGTTTTCTTTTTGCTACTATAAAATACTTGTGAGGTTTCCATTTCTGCTGATGTTCTGTCCCTATTTTTCATCTGCTTTGCTTCTTCCATTAAGAGTTTGTTTTTCACAAAATCTAATGTTACTGATGAGCTTCCCTGGCAAAATAGTACATCAATCGCAGTCACTACAGCTTGGTATGATTCAGGCATAGCACACAATAACTGGGTTAGGATTTCATTATTGTCCAACGTGCCTCCACATGCTTTCAATTCTGAGATGGTTTTCTCAAACTCCACTATGAAATTATTCAATGGTTCTGTGCCTTTAAAGGTCATATTTCTAAGTTTTCGTTGCAAATGTACTTGATTAGCAATACCTTGTTTGGTGTAAGTGCCCTTCAACTCTTGCATGATCGCCTTGGCTGTGGTTTTACCCTTTATCATCTCAAGTACCCTGTCCGCAAGACACTGAACTATTATATTCCTAGCCTTGACATCTTGCTTGTTAAAGCTTGCTAGTTCTACAGCTTCTGTAGGGGGATCTTTCTCCAACATTTCCAGTACCCCTTGTTGTTCCAGCATCAACTTTAAGCGAAACTCTCAATTTGAGTAATTTGTACCATCAAACTGTTTCACGCTCACCAACTGGTTCTGGAGACTGCCTGCCATTTTTGTACTTCTAGTCAACCACCAAATTGCACGTGCACACGTTACTTACTTTTATCACTATTCCCTCAATTCTTCTGTCACTGGGCCCATAACCTGTAGACTCTTTCAGTGGGGTTAACAGGCATGAAGGAAAATAAATCGATAAAAGTATTCCGTAACTGTTTTATTTAACAAACTGCAATGTTAAAGACGCGATACAAAAAACAACACGAGCTTACATCCATTGACACTTGACAACCTCACCAGTGTGTCCAACTTATTAAAATACTGTAGAACAGCTGATCGGTGAATATTGTATCGGTTGCCGGATACATAAGAATTGCTAACTTTAACAGTACCAAACAAGTAGGTTTCTAAAATTAAGTCAATATGGGGGGTCGATCCTCTGTGACCAATGTATGCCGATATGTTTAAAAAGTTATATATTATATATTTATGAACTTCAAGGAATCTGCAAGCCATATAACCAACACAAATACATAAAAGGGACTTACCTATGTATCATAATCAGAAATCTGTTACCATCATTTTTTCTAGCAGTAGTTAAAACATACAAAAAAAAATTACGTACGCCTATGTCTATATCTGAATAATCAGCTGAGCAGTAAGAAATTATAAGACATAATTATTTAAAAAGCGCCTTATCGGTTAAAAGTTCTAAAAGCCATGCTGAACTCTGTTATCATTTTTCAATGGAAATTAAAGCTATATATACCCTGTTAGGCTTTAAACGTCCTCTGAAAAAAGTTCATAACAAATCTAAATGCCTATTGATGCATCAGCTGCAATAAATATAGAATTTTAACAGAGTACTCGAGACTCGTTATCCGACAAAAGCTGGCAGAATACGAACCGACGGTAGAACGGTTTATATACCTGAAATATATAAGGGGAAAATAAATACATAACCGGCCTATGTATTCTTTCCCTCTCTGTCGCACAGCTGTGAACAAAACGCATCAGTCTGTCGAGCGAGATCGTGGAGTGCTTTGGAATAGGGTTCCGCCGTAAAATATCGAGTATATTGTTTAAACGACATGGAAAAATACCCAGAAAACTATCGTTTCAGTGAAAAGTGTTGGTTTGCTACAGTGTTTTATAGATTCCAGTGAAAAACACCGGAGGAAATAGGAAAAAACCGGCAAAATGTGTGTGTTTAGAGGTTATGTTTGTCAATAAGGTCGATTCTCGCACAATTTTCAAGCGGCCGATTGTTTACTGTCAGTTGTTTTTGTTTTCTTAATTTTATTTAGGCAAAATTAAGGAAGCTTTTTTAGATTGTAATACCTAGTAAAATTGATAAGCATATTTTTAATGATGAGTTAAAAATGAATTACAAAAATATTTTGAAAGTTATTTAAATCAATCTTATTTATTTTGTGTAGCCAAATTTTAAAAGTGTCTAATCAAATATTAATTAGGCAAGGAGTGGGCCATGGTGTTATTATAATGTGACAGTGAGAAACAAAATATTCTGGTGTTAAGTGAGTTTTTGTGCGCAAGTTGGGAAAAACTGAATATTACAAGGATTATGTGGATTAAAACAGGATATTAACAGCACAGACGGGTAAATCTATGATTTGTTTATGTAGAGATTAGTTTGCTTCTTGTGTATTACTGCTTTTCTGCTTATTTTAAAAGTGTTTTTTTCGTAACAGTTGAATGATGTCAAAAGGTGCCAAAAGGTGTTTTAAAATTGTAGACAAACTATAACGAAAGTCGAGAAAAGTATTCTGAATCCTTTATTGGTTTGGCTTTTATGTTTACAAATATATAATTTGTGATTTCTGCCCAAAAATTAGAAATGCTTTTGCTGTATATAGTTGATTCTTTTAGAGATACCTACCTCGAACCGCAAATAGGTATGTAGATTACACCAGTGAAGCTGTGCCTACAAATTCTATTGGCCGATTTAACGATGCGACTACTAGTTAAATTTTAGCTATCTTTATACTTACGTATTACGTTTTTTTTTTCATTCATGTAAAATAATAATTTACCTTCAAGTGCATGCTAGTTTTTGCTTATTAACCTGTGAATTTCATGTTATGGTTATAAGTAGATATAAATTTGCTTAGCTCTTTTTCCTCCTTTGTATCCTGTTAGCTAAGCTAGTTCCAGGGTATCTTTTAGAAAAAGTATCCATTCCTACCTTTTTTACCGTTATAGGCATTTGTAGGTATTTATTTACATTTATAGCGTATACATAAATGAAGTATATACCTTTACTTAATAGATAATTGTTTCAGGTAGGTAGGTATGTTTATTTAATTTTAAAATGGTACCTAATTCAATTTAAATAAACTCATTTGAAGTACCTATGACGATATGCCAACTACAAATTTTGTATTGTATGTAGGTATTATCTAACTTTTGTACTAGTACTTTATAATTTTGCTCTATTGCCAGATAACTTATAATTATTATAATTAAACTCTCATTCGAATATTACCTAGATCCATTTAATAATTAAACTACATTGAGCACTAAGTAGAAACGAAAGTACTAAAATTATCAACTAAATTAAAAGGATATCAAACATTCATGTGGGTTGGTAGATACCTATCTATAAAGTCGACCAAAAACGAGATCACAAAATTCACTAAAATTGTGCGTCGGTCTGCTAAAAATTTGAGTATTTTTTAATAAGAACATACAAAATTTCAACTTTTTAAAATAATTTGGGTTCACAATTTTCTACCATAAGCATTCTTATATAACGAAGACAAAAGTTTCTAAAATTCGGTAAAATTAAAGTAACAAAAATTATACAGTTGTGTAATACCCCATCTTGATTTAAATTTTTGATGTTTGAAGTTAGTCAGTCAATTTTATTGATAAGCATACAAAAATAAGCATTAAGTACCAATATGTAGGTAAAACAAAACATTTTATGTATTATGTCTTGCTATTGTTTTTGTCTAGACTGTCAAATAAATTACATAATAATATGATGAACTTCAAAACTGTAAGTAATTAGGTAAGTATGCTGACATAATTATGTTAAAAATAGGTATTTGCTTGTGGTTAAGATGGGATATGTACAGGGTGGTTATTTATATTTTGACATGCATTTTCTCCATTTATTTTTTGAGATAAAAAAAGCTTAAATGCAAAACCTGTAGATTTTGACGTGAGATGCCTTTAGTGTTATGACAAAAAAGGCATCGGTAAGCTGCAAAAACGATACTACCCTATTTAACGTCATCCATGGCTACTTCGATTTTTATTCTAGTATCAGTTTTTACCGAGGTTTTTACTGAGCTTTTACCAATTTTTAGGGCTCAGTGTTTTAAAAATGGTTTAACCAATTATTGTTATCATATTTTTGAAATCGAGCAGAAAAGACTTTCCGACATAGAATGTTTGAAGCTTTTTTGTTTTTTGTCATATAACCAAAAGACATTTTACGTGAAAAGCTACAATTTTTGTATTTATAAGTACATTTTTTGTATCTTTGAATGCGAATGAATTGCGAAAGTGCATGTCAAAATATAAAAAACCACACTGCACCAAACGAGTTTAATAGTAGGTAGGTATGTGTTTTTTAATATCATAAGGTGTTATGAGAATATTAGGCAAAAGACATCCCGAGAGACGAGCCGAGACTATCTCTCAGATATTCCGCTAATTTTCTTCATATTTTTTGGTTATCAGTTTTTTCCCAAATTTTTCCTTTTTAATGCAAATTCCATGGTGATTGGTGAATTCCATGCTGTTTATGTAACTGGTTATGTAATTAGCTCGCTAATTAGATAAATGTAGAACTATCCACAAAGGTTTGTTTTTGATACTAAGCATCAATATCAAAGCCTACCTGTTCAAACAAATTCTCGGAAGTCATAGGAAACTAGCAAAAGTTTCGGCAGTAGCACCCTTATTTTTTCAGGTAATAGGCCTCTAAACTCAGGGTTATTGGCATTTATTTTTTAAGTTTGATATTCTCAGACTTTGCTTCCATCTTGCTTTTTCGTTATGTTTAGGTACTATACCGTTACCTTGACCGGGTCTATATATATATATATATATATATATATATATATATATATATATATATATATATATATATATATATATATATATATATATATATATATATATATATATATATATATATATATATATATATATTTTCATTCCACGTACACCAACGTCAGAACAAGAAAATGATCCTTGTTTGGAACATGTTCTGCATCACAGCAGACACAAGACAGGTTATGTCAATATATATATATATATATATATATATATATATATATATATATATATATATATATATATATATATATATATATATATATATATACATTTTATGTTACTGATACCAGTAAAGTCCGCACATATGGGATTTTTTTTTAATAATTGGCTTTAAAAACTTTTTGCTTGAAACAATACAAAATGACAATAAAAAAGTTAGTCAGGTGATTTATCCTTGGATTTATCTTACCTAGCAAATTTTAAATTTTACCGAGATTTTTAATAAAGAAATGGCTCGAGAAATGGCAATAAATTCCCGGATAAATTTATCGCCTAAATGATTTTCTTGATTAATGTTTTTAATTTTAAATGCCATTTTGGTGACCAATGATGCAATGTTTATCCAGTTTCGATAATTTATTTCAAGGATTATACATATTAATTTATTTTTATTAAAATCCTAACTGAGGACAGCCCGAGGGAAACCCCTTTTTTATATTTCTTTATCGCCCTTTTTAAAAATAAATAGAATACTTATATATTTAAAACACTAATCCAGATTTTTCAGCAAGTTCGTGAGCAATAATATTTCTGGACGAGGTGGTGAATGCGTCTCATATTCTTATAATTCCACTGGAAACTCATCGCGCCATCTAACGGAAAAAGCAGAACAAGGTCTGCCGGGCCATCTGGTTTTTAGCGAAGTTTTTATTAAATTAATAGAAATAACCAACTAAGGCCTACATAATAAAATAGCCTTTGAAATCAATTGATTAATAATTTTTTCATCCAACTATTCTATTAAAAATAGTCTCGATAATAGTGCACTGATAGTCTAATTCAAGTTTACTCATATTCAGTTAGCTAGGTGAAAAGGCGCTGGAAAAGGCTTAGGCTGAAAAAAAATTAGAAAACATTTAAGCTCGCATTTAAGTCAACTGATAGAGTTGAAATTTTGTAATTGGAATACTCGTTTTTAAGAAATTTGTTTTAAAAACGGCATTGGCGCAAAGTGGAAAAATTTTACTAGCGCTCATGCTCTTTGTTAGACAGATTACTTAGAACCTCGTTTTTTTTTCGAAAATATTAGATGCATTAGGGATATTACCCCAGAAAAACGAACGCATTTACCCTAGCATTTACCTATATTTTGCCTCTAAATTTCCCTACTTGTCTGTCTGGGTCAAATCAATCAAATCTTCAAATCAAATTTTGTACCACTTTCACTTGACCTATTAATTTCAAGTTTTGTACATGTATATAGCCGAGTATATTGCATATATAGGTCAGGTGACAATACAATAATTCCATGAGCTTGACCTTTACCTTTAGTCAGTCTTTGAAATCAATTTGAAACACTTTCAATTAACTTATTTCTTCGAATTTTTCTACAGGGTGTTTTATATTTTGAGATCCCTTTTCGCCCTCATTTCCGCATTTGATTTTTTGAGATATAAAAAAAGAGTAATATCAAAACTTTTAGATTTTGACGGCGAATTTCAATTAGTGATGTGAAAAAAAAACGCGAATAACAAAAGTGTATAGAAACTGGGAAAATTAAGTACACCATCTATGTTTTTACTTCCCTCGTACTGTAATCGTGAAAAAATCACCCTCCAAGAATTTTCAGATCTTAACGTTTTAGCGAGCGTTTTAGGGTCCCTTGCTTGGTCCCTGGATCCCGAAAATATGCGGGTTATTTTAGAAACTACTTATTCTTCGACTTATCCGATTTACTCGAGGATTTACTTTAAATTTTGGGCATAAATCAAGGGTCATATTGGAATGAAATGGTTACATTTTCGTAAAAATCCAATATGGTGGAACCGAGGGCGGAACAAATTGGCTTCACGAAATGTAAAAAATCATCATTGTGAAACTACTTATCGCGTGAACTTCTAAATTTGGGCTATTTTTGCCCAAATTTTGGTGGTAATTTTTTCATCGTCAACTTCGCTTAGTTTAAGGTTTTTCTACAAACATTCGTGTCGCGCAAATATGGTGTTGCATGCCGACGTTTAGAACTAAGTAAATGGTGTATGTCCGTTTCCTTTATAGTATGGCCAAGTTTTAAAAGTTTTCACGAATTTTGACAAAGTGTAGGTCGAAGTTTAGGTTTAGCCATTTTCTCGACTTTATAAATACACTGGTCAACATTTACACTACATCACCCATACCGCTAAATTCCAAACCCCATATTTTCGTTATTAATGACCCGATTTTAAAAATCGTTTATAGGAGGAAAAATGAAAACTATCTGACTGAGCCCATTCCCTGTCTCACTCATCAAACATTTATAAGACCGCGAAACAAGATCCAGAGTACCTCATTGTTTTAAATACTCTTGGGTCTAATGATCGGTCTAATGATATTATTTCGTTCAAAAGATAACTGTTGACATAGCACCGTCAAATGTTGTTCCACAGAATGTCAAAGTTTGAAATTCGACCTAATACCTAGCTTCTTGTACGTTTAGAGCATAATACAACAGACAAGATACAAACATACACGATAAATTCACCACTTTTGAGACTGTGCTCTAGCTTTTAAAAATAATTTGGGATACATTGTAGTTTATTTTGTTTTAGATTCTGCGAAACAATCTAAGTTTTTTTTGTATAGGATATTTTTTCATTTCTCTCACCGTTTCTTAAATATTAACATTTTGTGTACTTTTTTACTAAATCTATGTGAATTAAACCTTCAATATTTTCTTCTCGAGATGTCAAATCAATGTAAAATTTAAATACTATTTAGTCAACATGTGAAACTTTAATTTTAGCAACATAGGATTACCGACTTTTATACAGAGTGTCCTAAACATTAACTGAAAATTCAGATTTTATAAATTTGTTCAAAAGTGACTTTTTTAAATTGAACTCTGTATTTTATTGAAGCGTTGAATAGAGTGCTCAAATTGATTTTTATTTCATGTAAGGTGTTCCTATACCTATTTTGAACTGCTTTCGATTTATAAGCGATTTTCACTAAAAAGGTTTAAGCTCGGGTTTAAGAGTTAGACCAGGTCTAGTTGCCATGCTACTTAGAACTCTCTGTTCGCCAGTGATGTTTCACTTATGTTACTGTCATTTTAAAATTCTGACATTTACAAAAATTATTTGTTCAATTGTTAAAAAGTCGTATTAAACCTATAACTGTTAAGTTAGACCTGGTCTAAATTTAAACTTCTTTACTGAATACGGGTGTAAATATCGAAAAAAGTCTTTTGTGATGTAACCACAGCCGAGACCACAGCTTATGCAATGTCAAACGATTTTCTTTTAATATAAATTGTGGTTTTGAAAAGAACCTATTTTGTCAGTAAATTAAGACTTTTGGAATTCTCACGTAATACGTCAGATGTTTAATGTGTTGACCATTGTAAGCAATTGGTAATACATTTCATTACATGACAGGTAGTAACTCTTTGAATTCCTGATGGATCAAGTTGTGCAAAAGGGCGCCTTAGCCGATTTTCTACATCTTCTTTTGAATTTACTGGTGTTTTATAAACCATTTCTTTAATGTTGCCGCACAGAAAAACCTCTAAAAAGTAAGATTTGGACATCGCAGTGGCCAACTCCATGGTCCTCCACGTCTTATCCACCTACCTTCAAATATATCTTACAGTTCGGCGGAAACTTCATGAGTACAATGGGCGGGAGAACCATCCAGTTGATACCAACAATTCTTCAAATCAATCAGCGGTAGAGGGCAGGACCTCCATCCAGCTGATACCAACAATCTTTCAAATCAATAAGCGGTAGATTATCCAAAAGTCATATAAGGTTGTTCTTAGAATTTCAATATATTTTGCAGAAGTTAAATTTTCGTCAATGTATATTGAAAATTGCCTATCCATCAACAAATAAAATACATTAAAACTAAACTTTTGTTAGTGACCTTTTTCTTTTATAAAGTGTGAATTTTCTGCAGTCCAAAAATGATTATTTTGACGGTAAAGGTTCCTTCGCACGAGAATTTTGCTTTATCAGTCCAAATAATTCTTTTCAGAAGAATCCAGCTTTTGTGTGCGAATTAATAACGTTTTAGAGGACCATCTGGTTGTAAAGCCTATAATGTAATTAGTCTGTAGCTATGCATATTATCTTTATGTAAAATTCTCCATATTGATGTTCGAGTTATTCCCGAGATTATTCCTAAATCATTTTTGACACTTGTTATGAGGATAGGCATGACAATACACCAAAGCGTTAATTTAATTTTCTTCGTTTTCAGTAATAGGATAAAATTGAATTCTTGGAGCCTGCACAGATCCGAATTGTAAAAGGTTAACTTGCAATTCTGAGAAAATTCCTTGGGTTCATTGGAGGCAAATTGGCAAAAAGAGCGTTCTTCTTCTTCTGCAGGTTCTGGCAATAATTCTTTGATACGCCGTCAATATAAAATAAATTTAAAATATCCGCATTTGAATAACCATTATCCTCCATTTTCGCTTATTTAATCTGAAATAAACTAAAAACTTCGTTACGTATTGCAGTTGTTACATCGTAACACACTTGGTGTTTTGGATCTTTAATGTCTTGTTAAATATTAATAGTAATTATTTATAAAATCTCTTATAAATCGAAAACGGTTCAAGGTAGGTTCAGAAACTCCTTAGGTATACGAAAAAAAATAATTTGTCCACTCTATTCAATAATATACATTGGTGTTCCATTTAAAAAAGCCTCTTGATCAAATTTATAAAATCTGAAGTGCATTTAATTTTTAGGACACTCTGTATAAAAGTCGGCGATCCTATGTTGCTAAAATTAAGTACCACATGTTGACTAAATAATATTATAATTTTACATTCATTTGACATATGAAAAAAAATTGAAGTTTTAATTCACATAGTTTTGGTACAAAAAAAAAACACAAAATAATTAATAATTAACAAACGGTAAGAGAAATGAAAAAATATTCTATACAAAAAAAACTTAGCTTGTTTCTCAGAATTTAAAAATTAAATAAACTCAAAGGGTATCCCATTTAAGATTCCAAATTTGATGCCAGTTGCCAGTAGACCTGGCAACACTGCGAACGCAAAATTATTCTTAAAAGCCAGAGCGTAGCCTCCTGTGGCCATAGTCAACATTTCAAATTTAATTTTCCTTTCGCTCTCCAGATACTTCTAATGTACCATCGTATGGAATATCCTGTATACAACTAAAGAGTATCCCCATCATTTTGATTATTGTCGTCGGGCCTAGCGTCTGGCGTCCGCATATTAAGTCATATCTGGCCGATTAATATAAGTCGAAAACGAAAGAAAATTTGGTTTTATTATTTTATGATGAAACCAAGGATGAAACGTTATTAAATTTATTTTTTAATTATTTTGCGTTTGTCATAGAGAAATGTATAGAAACATATGTAGTTCTAATTTTCCACAGGATTTAAAAAGATGCGGTAACGAATAAAAATCGCTTAAAAGTGACACGGTATTTCCGAACTAGGAAGACTGGCAGACTGATAATACTGATAATAGAATTGTAGATAGATTTTAAAGTGTTCGAAATCATAAAGAATCCACACCGAGGGGTGTACAGCTGGCAAAATTTTGTACACCAGATTACCTTTTTGCCAAAGATTACCCCTGATTACCTCCTGAGTACCTCAGATTACCTATGATTACCTCTTGATTACCCCGAGTACCCCGGATTACCTCGTTATTACTCCTGGATTACTTCAGAATATTCTTCGTTATCTCAACTTATTATATTTTCAATCAAAGTAAAGCAACTCATTATACGTTACCTATCTATTATTACAGGTAAAAACACTAAAGGCTAAGATCCCATTTTGTATGGATAAATAAATGATTTTACAGAAGTTGTCTGGAAATTTCGCAAAATAGGTTTTGCCATAAATGAAAACCCGGTGTGTATTAATAAAAAAATCAGTTTCCTTTTATTAGAAATAGTGAAGTGTTACACATTTAGTTCAGAACATAGTCATTTAGTAACACATATTATACTATTTTTTCAAATATTTTTATCGGGCTCCATTTTGTTCCATCATATTATATTTCTACCAATATTTTACCAGTTTCTACCTATGCCACATTTGATTTTTGGACATAGTTTAAAATAAATTAAATAAGTAGTTTTGACATTGACACACACTACTATTTTGTTATGTCATGTTAAATTCGTACCATTTTATCCCTATCACATTTAATTTTTCTACAAAATTTAAAGTCATTTGAATAAAATTTTTTTATATTGTTCCGCCATCTTGAATTTATACCACATTTTTACCAGTTTATCTCTAAATCACACTTAATACGTGTACCAAATTTGAAATTAATGTAATGAGTAGTTTTTTCAGGCCGATTTTTTAAATATTTTATTAGACCGCCATTTTGTTTTGCTTATATTCCATTCCTATGTAACACAGACGGAATTATTTTTGGCATCTAGGGACGTTAAAACCTAAAAATATGTAAAACCTGAAACGGTGATTTTTTTCACGATTATGAAATATTTTATTTGACCGCCATCTTGAATTAGCACTACAGTTTGATCTCTATGCCACAATTAGTTATGGCACACGATTTCAAATCAATCCATTAAGTAGTTTTTTCAGGCTGAATTTTTAAATATTTTATTAAGCCGCCATTTTGTTCCGCCATCTTGCATTCATACCAATATTTTACCAGTTAATTTCTTCATAATACTTGATTTTTGTGCAATTTGAGTTAAATTGGAAGTAGTTTTTTAGTAATATATTTTTTTAACATTTCGCTAGGCCGCCATTTTGTTTTGCCGTATTGGATTTTTACCGAAATGTTACCAGGTCATCCGTATATGACCCTTAATTTTTGGCCAAAATTTGAAGTCAGTCCGGTAAGTAGTTTTTTAGCTATGCCACGAACAGACAAACAGACCGACAGAATTGAGAAAACGTGTTTTTCGGCATCTAGGGATCTTGAAACGTAAAGATCTGAAGAAAATCTCGAAAGGTCATTTTTTCACGATTACGATACTTCTTTTTTACGAGGGAAGTAATAATCAAGGATTTAATTTAAAACCAATTTATAAAATTGCCGTAAAACAAAAATTTCAATTATTGAAAAATTTATGTAGATTGTTCTCGGAGATTTTTAAATGTATTTTTTCCTGTATCTTCGCGTTCCTTAACCTAATACTAATTATCATAATTTTCAAAACACACCTATTTACAGAGAATTTTGTATCTGGTTATAGTTTAAAATTTAAAAAATTCTAATAAATCTTTCCTCTTTCCTAAAAAATAAGGGAACTTTATTCTTGAAGCAATTTCGAAAAAGTACCATTGCGCTCTCACTAATACATCTACGTTATATGTGATAAATTTATTTTTTAGTTTAACAATAAGCGCAAATTTTTATCAGGGATAAAAATTTTCGAGAAATAAATAATAAAAAATTTTGGACAAACTGTATATTGCATTATTTCAAATACTATCGACTGTTTATTTACCTTAAGTAATTATAAAGATAAGTATCGTTAGGACTAAGGAATTAGTTCAACAAATAAAAATGCTGTGTTCCTTACCATCATTTTATATTTAAATATTTAATATTTTCAGCCATCCTTATAGGAAACTCTGCTTCTAGTTACATATAAGGTTGTTTTATAAATTAGTATTTCTTTAATTTTAGTTTAAAGCGATAAAAACGGTTATTTTAGTATTTAGTGAGCGGCAAATATAATGCACAAATTCCATAAAAATTTAGGGAATATTTTTTTCAGTAAACGCTCGGACCCGTTGATTTTTGTTTTTAGTTGCTCATTTTTTGGTAGGAAATTAATTTACATATATGGTGGCTCAGAAAGAAAATATGACGCGAAATTTACAATTCATGTTGAAGGATGGTTTACAACTCAGTTTACATCGAGAATTGGCAATAGTACCGGAAGTTTACCTATGATTACCTCCAGAATTCCTTTGATTACCCCTGATTTCCCCCGAGTACCTTTGAGTACCTTGGAATATTTCTTGATTACCCCTGATTTTCCCCGAGTACCTTGGAATACCTCTTGATTACCTCTGATGACCTCCATGCTGTACACCAGATTACCCCAGCTGTACACCCCTCATTTTTTGACCTAATAATATAATAATTATTTTTTATTATTTAGCTTTTTTTAATTTATTGCAGTTATTTTTAAGTTTAATATTATTAGTAACATATTTAGAAATGTATGATCAAAGGTAAAAGTCGAGGAAAAAGTTATGGGACGAGCAGTGCTCGAACCCGCATTTCCGGATCCCTAACCTAGTCCATTGCTCTAATCAAATGCGCTATCGCACTATTGATAAGCAATTCGTTAGAACTTGTGCATATTCAAGCCCACCAGTATCCTAACCAATATTGATCCTGCCAAATATTCTAACCTTATATTTGGTTCCGTCCTAATAACGATGTTAGATTTGACGTCCAGTCGGGAACGCCGCGCCATAAGGATAGAATATTTGTCAGGATCAACAATGGTTATGATACTGGTGGGTTTGAATATGTACAACTTCTAACGAATTGCTTATCAGTGGTACCAGAGCGCAATTGGTTAGAGCAACGGGCTGGAGATCCAGAGGTCCGGGTTCGATCCCCGCTTGTACCATAACTTTTACTGTTGATCAAATGTTTTTAAAAACATTTCACAGTTTAAAAAAACTGATAAAATACTTCTATTAATTACTATCTTTGTAAAAAAGTTATGTCAACTTTTAATTTTTTACTGTTATCTTTATATAATATTTTGTTCATTTATATTAGTTTTACTTACATATTCATGCCTGAAAATTCGCCATTTTACACAGAATTAAATCAAAATATTATATGCTACCGAATTCGCCTTCGTACCACTACTTACATAAATACGTAACTATCTTAACGATAGTAATCAAAGTAACAAATACAGTAAGTGATTACTCGATACTCGAGTAACAATTAGTAACGAGTATTCAAACAAAAGTAGCTAAAATCTGAATATTTAATACAAATATTTCTAACAAATAGACCTAACACGCGCTCTCGGCAACTCCGCAGCTAATCTTGTTGGCGCGAGAGAATAATTCGATTAAACGTCGAAGTAAACGGATGCATGGAATATTAAAAGTGTGAATTTATTGTGTGTTTGGCCGTCTATGCGAAATATAATCGGTCATTGATATAATATACCAACTTTAATCAAAAAATCATTTATAGCAAGATAAAAAATTAACAGAGTGTATCATGTATTTCTTAAAAATGTTGCGAGTTGCGTGTTTATACACGTTTAAAATCTAGTTTGAAATTAAATCATTATAAAAAAACGTTTGAATATTAGTACCTCTAGATGTAAGCTGCATAGTAGAAAATAATAAAGGTGAATTCTAAATCCTGACAAAAAAGATAAAAAAAATTATTGATAGATGACATCACAAGGATGGGGACAGACTCGGGTACAGAGGCATTTTGAATTACTGTTCTACTTTGGTTTGTTCAAGTCCGAGGCCAATTCTTTGTTACTTTACTTTAAACCGAACGTAAACCAGATGTGACAAATTATGGCTAGTTTCCTAGGTATATAATTTATTCCAATTGAGTCAAGAGTTTAAAAAATCGAAAGCAGTTCGCGTTTTAAATTTAGAAAAGTACCTACTAAAATAAGGGGGGGGGTGGCGGTGGGCATTATGCGTAATCACCCTACCCCCGTCTACTTTTCCCCTACCAATTATATTAATCACAAAAATAGCAAACTCTTTTAATATTCCAACACTGTTAAGGCTTTTGTGTAAAACACCGAAGAAAGGGCCGAGAGCCATAATGGATTGCAGCCGTTTTTAGCAAAGCCTTTAAATGCAAATACAACGGATTCTTAGGGATTGCAAATTTTAGGCTGAAACATCCCATCTCGGTGATAAAAGTTTAGTTATTCAAGTCATTTCGACCTTTTTTTATTGCCACGTTTACGTTCTAAATTCTGCGTTACTTTAACAGAGGCTACGAATAACAGAAACAGAAAAAATGTACCAGGCGTCATAAGAAGTGCGTGTTCATGAGTTTATTTCCAGGATTATTAATTTATTAAGTAATCTTACTCATCCAATAACATCGGTACCCCGGGGGATACATTTTTTGTTAGGAGAATTTTTTGGGGTCTTTTTAGAAAGGATCGGCTAAGGAATTCCGACGCAGGATCTCAGAAAGGTGATTGTGTCTCACACTAAGGCCGTGAAGAAAGTCTAACTCATTATTTTTAAGATTACTGAATACACTTTTTGTTAGGTGACAGAATTTTTTGGGTTTTTATCTTTTTTGAAAGGAAACGTTTGAGCAATTCCGACCCAGGATCTCAGAAGGGTGATTGTATCTGACACTAAGACCATTGGGGAAATTTTAGTGGAATATTCGGGGGTCGATCCCTCCCTAAAGTTGCGAAAAATCCAAAAATTGCTTCTGCCAAACTATGAATACCTAAACACCTTGTCAACCTATAGAACCTCGAGAACATTTCTACAAGTCTGGTTTGTAGGTATTTATTTTCGCGTTAATTTTTTTATTTTCCCTGTTACTATTATTTCTGATATTATTTCTTGGATTATTTCCTTTGTATGTTTTTTATTTTCATGAGGAGATTTAATCCCTCGTTCTTCCTTTTTGTGTCCACAATTTGAACACAAAGTGTTTCATGTTTATTATACGCTCCCTCGAAATTTCTCAGATATTGCGGAGGATATTGCTTAAAATTCCTTCATTTCGCAAGACACGTTTGCCCGCGTTTTTGTAATATAGACAATAGACGATGAGTCTTCAAACAGTTTAAGGCAATTTTTCTACTGGCTTAATCAAGATTATGGTCAAGATTCTATTATAATATGTATTGTTTATAATTATCTTGCTTACCATTTTTAAAGATAAGACATTTACAATTACGTTAAAGCTAAACTATTACTATTCGCTTTTTAGAAAGAACTATTTTAATAGCAAAACCTTCAATCGTTTTATAGGTGCATTATGGCGGAACATTTTATTTCTGATTTGTTGGAATTTTCGTTTCAAATTTGAAAGCGGTATGGCCGAGGGTATAGCGCACACTATACAGTATACAAATTTCACCAAGTGTTGTTGAATTTTTTTGCCAGGTACGTGAAGTTAGCCTCAAAAATGTTTCCGATTCCTTAGTTTCGCAAATATTAATATTTTTAAAATTTTAAGGTCATCCCCTAAAGTTTTTCCGATCGACCTAAACTATGTCGTTCGTTAGTGCTTTTCGGTGCTTCGATTAGTTCTGTTAGTGCTTGCTGAATTTTGAAAATATTCGCTTAATTTGTTTCTAGGTCAGCCCCTAAAGTATTTCCGACTCGCTCAAATTTGGTGTCATTCTGGACGAAACTTCGTAGTGCTTTATTTGATTTCGTTAGTGCTTCTTTAATTTTCCAAATATTTTTTTTTATTTCAAGATCAGCCCCAAAGTTTTTTTGATCAACCCATACGAGGTGTCGTTCGTTAATACTTTGTTAGTGCTTTTTAGTATTCAAGTAGTTTTGTCAGTGCTTGTTTAGTTTTAGAAATATTTATTTGTCTTTTTCTTCAAGGTCAGCCCCCAACGTTTTTCTGATCGACCCAAACTAGGCGTCGTTCGTTAGTGCTTCAAGTAGTTTCGATATTGCTTGCTTCATTTTGGAAATATTCGTTTATTTTAAGTTGAAGGTCAACCCCCGATTCTGTCAAATGTGGGGTCATTCGTTAATGTTTCGATGGTGCTTCTTAGTGTTTTATTTGGTTTCGTTAGTGCTTCCTTAGTTTCGCCAATATATATTTTCATGATCTAGGTACCTAAACAAATGAAGCCCTAATGAAACCAAATAAAGCACAAAGAAGCACGAACGAAGCACTACAGAATTACACCAAATTTGAGCGAATTGCAAATACTTTGGGGGCTGACCCCAAAGTATTTGCTGACAAAATGAACGAATATTTCAAAAATGAAGCAAGCTATATCGAATCTACTTGAAGCACTAACTAACGACACCTAGTTTGGGTCGATCAGAAAAACTTTGATGGCTGACCTTGCAATTTAAAAAATATTACCTAGTATTTGCGAAACTAAGGAAGCACTAACGAAACCATACAGAACTAACGAATGATACCAAATTTGAGCCAATCGGAAATAATACGGGGCTAATTTCACGGACCTCTTTTTGCTTACATTCTCTGAAAATTAATTACCGCAAAAATTACCCTTACATCAGAAGATGATCACTAGACTGGAAGCGATCTTTGGCCTGGTTAATGAGAATATCACACACTTTTTTTGTTTGTGCAGAAAAGGATGTCGACTGTTTACGCTTCTTTGGTGGTAAAGTTGGCCGATCTAAGTTACGAATATTTGTAATAGCGTTTACAAAACTGTTTAAAAATCCATTCATTTTAACCATCATTCCAATTGAATTGAAATTGAAATTCTTTAAAAAGGATTTCACAGTGTGCCATTACTTGAGCAAAAAATGTAGGCCAATAAATAAAATGTTCATTATTTAAATAACCCAATAACGTCTCAGATTGATTAATTGTATTAAACTCCTAATCCCCTTCCTGAGGTATCTAATATACTTTCTGAACAAGATTTTAGGTGCTTTTTGCTTTCATGAACCGCTCTCACAGTACGTGTGTTAAAATTCCATCTTGGTGCTGGTGCTATGGAAATTCTTTTTTTCACTGTCGTCTAGCTCGCCAGTCCCGAGGCCAGTCCGTTTTACTGATCTCTCAAAAAAAAGTTGGAAATGCATACAAATTGGCAAAAAAATTTACCATATTTATTAACACTAACGCTTTTCTGTAAAATAAAATTAAATTGGTGTGCATAGCAATATACATAGGATGCGTATGGATATTTTTTCTGATAATACTTTGTACTCCCTCTTCCTTTAGTGACATAACAGCCACTCCATCATAGCCTTGCCTACTAGTTGATTTGCGAAAATATTAAGTAATTCCAACTCGATGTCATGGCATGTGACACAGGTTTTAAAAATTTCCAAAAACGTTCGCGAATTTATCCATTTCGTTCATATCTTAAAATAAACTCGCAAAAAATTAACACTATGTAAGTTGCTGTTGCGTAGAAATCAGTGGTTTCCGAGTTGGTTTCATCACACTGAATCGCTACAATCCGCGCTTCTAATACCGATTCTTGGCAAACTATTATAATGGCATCTAATTTGTCATTTTAAACTGACTTTGACGTACTTTTAAAAATATTATTTCCTTCAAATGTTGTTTTATAGCCATATCGATTTCTGATACAAAATCAGTAAAAGTCTTTTATCGATTTTCAACAGGTAGAACCTGATAATTGACGAACATCAACATTACCGATATCCGACAGCTGCAATTCATTTTCTAAATTAATTTGAGAAGATTCATCTTTTTTAATTTTTGTGGATAAATGAGATAGACCCTTAACACCCGTTTTTGTCCATTTTGTAGTTGTTGCATTGTTTGAAAAAACTAAATATAGAAAGCAAAATATAGCATATAACTTATCACACCCGCATAACAACTTTAAAAGTGCATTTAAACCTTTTATTTTTTATAGTACAATCTTGAACTAAGTAAATCACGGCAGGTGGTCCATTATTGCTAATAATTACTCGCTGTTCAAAATTATGTGAATTTTCTTTAATACATTCTACTGAATACAATTCCATTTTTCGACTCTACAATACGGCGACAAGACTGACAAAATCACGCCGCACAGAATTTGTGTTTACCTATACACTGCACTCGATCATGCTAAAATTAACAGATAACATAACAGCCGTGTTGTCTGTTTCACGAATTTGACTGCCTCTCAGTTTCTAACCACATGCGCTCGCGTATACTTCGCGAGTTCAATCCGAACTGGCTAAAGATTGTTAAAATGAAAACATTCCATGACCCTCGAAACAAAGAATTTCTAAACTTCATTTGCGAAAATAATAAAAAATTATAAGTTATATTTTCATGGTATTCATATGATTTTCAAACACTGTGTTTTTATAAAATTTTAATTTTATTCGCTGCACAAGTGGACCAAAGGACAAACCGCTCCTGGTTTCTACTAACATTTTCGTTTTTGTCCATTTTGTAGTTGTTTCATTGTTTGACAAAACTGAACATGGAGAGCAAAATAAAGCATGTAAGTATATTATCACACCCGAAAAACCACGAATTTTTCTTATATTTTTAAACTTTAAAAGTGCATTTAAACTTTTTATTTTTTATGGTACAATCTTGAACTAAGTTAGTCTCGGGTAGAGGTGGATCATTATTTTTAATAATTACTCGCCTTTCAAACTGATGTGCGTTTTCTTTCATAATAAAATAAAAGCCGGGTTGCCTGTTTCACGAATTTGACTGCCTTTCTTTCTAACCACATTCGCTAGCGTATACTTCGCGCGTTCATTCCGAATACCTCACCGGCTGATGAGCTTGTTAAAATGAAAATATTTTATTAGGCTACCATTTTGTTTTGCTATCTTATATTCATTCCGAATTGTTACCACCAGCTCATGCTTATGTAACACTTGATTTTTGTGCGAAATTTGAGGTAAATTGGACAATTAGTTTTTTTAGTAATAATTTTTTTAGCGTTTCCCTAGCCTTGTTCGAGCATATTGGATGTTTACGAAAATATTACGAGGTCATGCGCGTATGACCCTTAATTTTTTTTAGCTATGCTCCGAATTGATAGATAGACAGACAGACAAATCGACAGACGGACTGAGGGAATTGATAAAACATATTTTTTGGCGCTTTTACAAAAATTGTATTTGGCCGCCATGGCACACAATTTGAAATCAGTTTATTAAGTAGTTTATCAGGCTGACTTTTTAAATATTTTATTAACGCGCCATTTTCTTTCGCCATCTTGTATTCGTACGAAAATTTTACCAGTTGATTCCTACATAATACCTGATTTTTTGCAAAATTTAAGATAAAGTGGATAATTAGTTTTTGTTAGCAATAGTTTTTTAAGAGTAGTTTTTAAGCTATGTAGTGAACTGAGTGACAGACAGACAGAGAAACCGACGGAATTGGTCAAACATATTTTTTGGCATCTAGGGACGCTAAAACACTAAGATATGTAAAACCTGAGAGGGTGATTTTTTCAGATTACAAAAAAATTTGGCCGTCATTTTGTTCCGCCATCTTGAATTAGTACCAAAGCTTTACTAGTTTATCTCCACAATTTGAAAATAGTTCATTAAGTAATTTTTCCAAGGCTCAATTTGTTCCGCCATCTTGGATTCGTACCAAAAATTTTAGCAGTTGATTCCTACATAATACTTGATTTTTGTGCAAAATTTCAGATAAATTGCATAAGCACTTTTTAGTAATAATTTTTTTAACATTTAACTAAACCGCCATTTTGTTTTGACATATTGAAAATTTGAAGTCAATCGAGTAACTAGTTTTTAGCTATGCCGCGAACAGATAGACCGACAGACAGGCAGACGGGCCGACGGAATCTGGAAAACATGGTTTTCGTCATCTAGGGACCCTGAAACGTGAAAATCTGAAAAAATCTCGGAGAGTGATTTCTTCACGATTACAATACTTCCCTTTTACTTTTCTAAATTTTCTAAAAATGTTTTACCGAATTCGAAATATACTATTTTTAACACTAAAAAACTCTATAACAGCCTCGATAACAGCCTATAAAAAAACCTCGGGAAAAACAGCTCATCACTCTATACAGCCTGCGGTGTTTTCTTCCACAAAGACGAGACGAAACCACCTCGCCGTTTTCATTCTCGGTATTCGATTTAATGCTATTCTTAAGGGCGTAATACAATTAAGCTTGAAACTAATAATATAGAATGCTCCTCGGGGTGCTCCGCTCTGACAAAGTTCTCCCTTAAGCTCGGCATTAAGTGTACTCCTTGGATACTTATATGAGTTTTAAGAGTAAGTTTATGAGAATACTTCGAAGATTACAGAAATCTAGACTCTCATTTGTCATGTCTTGTTAGGGAGTGTAACCTTAATTTGTATGTCTATCGAGATGTCCACTTAGGCAAAAAAGTAAAGTATTTTCTGGTTCAGGAATTACATATGTATACTTCAATTTACACATTTTAACCAAAGTTAAACTCGTTAATTTAACTATTCCAAAATTATTTTTGTTTTGGTTAACAAGATATTTGATATTGGTTACCTTGTCGGGTATTTTTGAACTTATTTTACAAGCCGAGTTACAAGCTCTTGGTGAAGGTTGAAAAACGTTTTCGGTCAAACTTCCTAATTTTTTGTTTGTATCTATGATCCTCGGTATGGTCCTCATAAATTTTTTTTGCGAAAAACGCGGGAATAATGGGACAATTTTGGGAAGCCGAGAAATAAATGTTACAAATATAATGGGTCACTTTCGAGGTTACTTTATTGCGAGGGTCGTCTCACTCCTCGAAAAACGTATAGCGATTTTGGAAAGTGTGATATGACATTGATTTCGGCTCGGATTTCAACCTTGATTCCAGTAAGGAAAAAAGGTACATCGATTTCACGAGTGAGACGTCCCTTTGCTTTACTGTAAACACTGTATATAGTTATAATTTGTAAATAATAAAATTTGATCTTTAGAGTGTCTAGGTAAAGTTATTATGCATATTCTGAATTCATGTACCTACACAGTGTTCATTTTTTGCGGGCTTATTTTTAGCATTCTGTCACAGATTATTGTGAATTTATTAGTGTCTAATTTTTCAAGAAATTCTCTGTTACATATAACATAAAGAGTTTTTTGCGGTGTTGCTATGTTCTCTTTTCGGACTTTTTCGATTACCAGAAGCCTACCGGCCAGAGTTGACCTATTCTGTGACTATACCTGGTTATTCAAGTCAC
The DNA here is from genome assembly GCA_030620095.1 of Kuschelorhynchus macadamiae. Taxonomy (NCBI): domain Eukaryota; kingdom Metazoa; phylum Arthropoda; class Insecta; order Coleoptera; family Curculionidae; genus Kuschelorhynchus; species Kuschelorhynchus macadamiae. The sequence goes on from JAUTXW010005312.1 coordinate 515,526, forward strand.
TGCGTTTAGGTGAGGATGGTAAGTTTCTTTGTTTTTTCGTGAGGTGGATTTGCGATCAAGAGACTCGAGCTATAATTATATGCTGTATTGTTTTAGTATTTTTCTTCCACAGAATCTGAAGGTCATACCATTTCCATGGCATCCAGCGTTCTACTCTCTCATTTTCGCAGCTGATCCTCTGTGTGGCCTGCAAATTCTTGTAGTTATTCCTCGAGTTGGAATCGGTTTTCCCGATAAAGTTTTTGCCGTCGATCACCTTGTGTAATCTTCCAAAGTATATTCTCTTTTTTGTCTAACGTTTCACAGGTTCACTTGGACACTTCCAAAGTTTATTCTAAGAAACAATAACTTCAAGTAGGTACAGGGTTTTCCTGTATATTTTTCCACCCACCTAAAGAGTTCATTTGAATATATACGGAAATGTCGTAAATACAATAGTTGTTGGGTTTTTTATGAAGATTTAGAATATTATATCATTAGTGCGAAAATATTATTGGAAATGTCAAATTTTGACAGGTTGTCAGTTTTTTTTAAATGAAACACCCTATATATTAAATCATATTCTTGAAGATCTTTTTTTTCTAGTTTCAAATATATATATATATATATATATATATATATATATATATATATATATATACCGGGTGTTCAGTTAAGGGCGTACACTATCTATATCTCAAGAACCCTTGACTGCAGCCAATTGGAAAAAAAAAATTCATGACTAAAATGGCAACGAGGAATCGTCCAAAAATATTTTTAACTTTGCAAATTGGCCGTACGGGGGCGCAACTGTCAAAATGAAAATACAAATTTAAAATTTGAGCAAAATTACTAAATTAAGATATAAGTTTTATAACGTCATTGGAAAGCTGAGTCAATTTTCTATGAATTCGCTTTAAGCCAAATTTTCATTGGGTTAATAATAAGGGTGGGGGAAACAAATGTGTGTTGTCATATTTAAATCGCTATATCTTGTACACTTCTTAACCAATTTTAATGAACAAGGTGTCATATGAAAGATAATTTTTACATCTCTTAATGGACTTCTGCAGTGATATAAATTAGTTTTAAAAAAAGAAGTCAGATGGCGCTATCCATTGTGGTTAGAGTTTTCTTGAAATGTTTCTAAAATTTCAAATGGATCGGTATGCTTTACCTTATAAATTATAAAAGTGAATTATAAAATCTACATTTTGGCGAAAACCGCATATCGAAATCTTTATTCGTTTCGGAGTTGTTGCTAAATAACTGGTGATAAAAGAAGCAAAAACAAAAAAATCGAGTTTTATGAAGTTAGTATCTGACAAATAAATGATATTATGGAATTAATTAAAGCATGTTAAAGGTTTACTTAATAACCAGATTAAAAAATCTTAATTGAACTAATTGTAAGCAATGTCATACCATGAGGTATTGCGTTCTTATTTCTTATTTGCCTCCTTGTACTGTCACAGTAAGCCGTGAAAAACAACAGACACATTGCGCCTCGTTGTCATGGCAATAAAAGCAGTAACTGTCATTTTGGTTTGTTTATTGTCTTGTGAAAGAAAGTTTATAAAGTAAAAATGCCGTTTACAAATGAAGAGGCATTTGATATGTTAGGTGTGTATTTTGAGTGCTTTCGAAATGCAGCCAGAGCTTCAAGGGAGTATGCTTTGCAGTACCCTAATCGGACGCATCATTCCAGGCACGTGTTTACTCGTTTGGCAAGACGACTCAGAGAAACTGGCAGAGTTCAACCAACTTCGACTCAAATAAGGCATCGCAGAGTCAGAAATGAGACGAATATCATAAACGTTTTAGCTTATATCAATGTTGATCCACATGCTAGTATTCCCGAAATTTCTAGGGACTTGGGACTTTCAGTTGGCTCCATTCATAAAATTTTGATGGATTTTAACATGCATCCATATCATATTGTTTTGCACCAGGCTTTACTAGACTTGGATTTCGACAATCGCTTAAATTATTGTCATTGGCTTCTCAACATGATAAGGGAAGATCGCCGTTTTTTGGATAAAGTACTATGGACAGATGAAGCCTCATTTACCAGCAATGGTAGAGTAAACTTGCACAACATGCATTACTGGTGTGATAATAATCCTCATTGGATGCGTGAAGTCGACCATCAACATCGTTGGACAGTGAATGTATGGTGCGGAATTGTTGAAGGAAAGATTATCTAAATGGTGAATTATACCTTCAATTTTTAATTAATGAGCTGCCACAGTTATTAGAAAACGTGACCCTCGCGACAAGAAGAAATTTGTGGTTTCAACACGATGGATGTCCTGCCCATTTTTCAAACCAAGTGCGTCACTACCTTGACCAGCAGTTCCCTTTCCGGTGGATTGGAAGAGGAAGTTTATTTCTTTGGCCAGCCAGGTCACCGGACTTAACTTGTCTCGATTTTTATTTATTAAAAGATCTCGTTTACAAAACTCGACCAACAACGCGAGAAAATATGATCGAGAGAATTAGAACGGCTATAAACAGCATATCCGTGGCGGAAATTAAAACTGCTGTCTCGTCAACACAACAAAGGCTGTACCGCTGTATTCAGAATGATGGAAAACATTTTGAACATATCCCATAAATGCCTAATTTTTCTGAAAATTTTGTTCTTGTTCTTGTTACTCGTTACCTGTTTCTTCGTATTTTTGCCACGAAGGTTTTTCATACGTTACTCGTTATGTTATTCTACTTTGTTATGGCCCGTTGGCCTTTAAACATGCTCCAAATTTTAATAGTCTGCTAAAGTTTGGACCAGTCCAAAGCCTGGATAAAGTGTGATGGAAGGCAAATAAAAATATTACTACTTACAATTAGTTCAATTAAGATTTTTTAATCTGGTTATTAAGTAAACCTTTAACATGCTTTAATTAATTCCATAATATCATTTATTTGTCAGATACTAACTTCATAAAACTCGATTTTTTTGTTTTTGCTTCTTTTATCACCAGTTATTTAGCAACAACTCCGAAACGAATAAAGATTTCGATATGCGGTTTTCGCCAAAATGTAGATTTTATAATTCACTTTTATAATTTATAAGGTAAAGCATACCGATCCATTTGAAATTTTAGAAAAATTTCAAGAAAACTCTAACCACATTGGATAGCGCCATCTGACTTCTTTTTTTAAAACTAATTTATATCACTGCAGAAGTCCATTAAGAGATGTAAAAATTATCTTTCATATGACACCTTGTTCATTAAAATTGGTTAAGAAGTGTACAAGATATAGCGATTTAAATATGACAACACACATTTGTTTCCCCCACCCTTATTATTAACCCAATGAAAATTTGGCTTAAAGCGAATTCATAGAAAATTGACTCAGCTTTCCAATGACGTTATAAAACTTATATCTTAATTTAGTAATTTTGCTCAAATTTTAAATTTGTATTTTCATTTTGACAGTTGCGCCCCCTTACGGCCAATTTGCAAAGTTAAAAATATTTTTGGACGATTCCTCGTTGCCATTTTAGTCATGAATTTTTTTTTTCCAATTGGCTGCAGTCAAGGGTTCTTGAGATATAGATAGTGTACGCCCTTAACTGAACACCCGGTATAATATAAGCGTCTAAACATTAAAGAAATGGTAAGGTAATTTGCGCTAAAACATAGTAAGCCATGGTCAAGACAATTGCAATGAACGACGCCTTTTTGACGTTTACCGATCAGAAATATCTATTTACGAGCATTTTTAATATGTAATACGTTGGACGATGGGTTATTCGGAAGAAGAGAAACTCGACATGATAGAATTATTTTATTTACATGGTAAAAATGCCTCGATAGCTCGTAACGAATATTATAGACGGTTTCAAGATTGACGAACACCGACTCGTAGCATAATATTAAACATCGTTAAACAATTGAATGAAAAAAAAAACACTTAAGCGAAAAGTTAGAATAGTGGAAAGAAACAATACCATAAAAATCAATAATATATAGTAGGTAAATAATAATATTAGCTTAAAGAACTAAGTTTTGGTTTTCTATATAGCCTCCTTGGTTTATAATGCATTTCTGAATATTTCTTCTAAATTTTCTGTGTATGGATGCGTAGATAAAATGAGGTGATTGGGTGTTTAAATCGTCGATTGTTTGGACTATATTTTGCTCTAAAGCTTGGATGGTTCTTGGCCTATTGTAGTATATCTTGTTTTTCAGATAACCCCACAAAAATATATCCAATGGAGAGATATCGGGACTATTTGCTGGTCATCTTAATGGTCCATGTCTTCCAATCCAAAATGGATACCTGTCATTTAAAAAATTGGTCACCGGCTGGACATTATGAGGAGGGGCATCATCTTGTTGCCATATCAAATTAAGATATTAATTAATCGGTAGTTGTTCTAAATGCCCCTCGATTTCGTTTTCTAATAACTCCTGATACCTATGTCCGGTTAAATTCCCATTTAAAAATATAGGTCCAATAACACGATTATTAAGAAGGCCACACCAAACATGTAGGGATCTTCTTCCCTAAATTTTGACAGTCTGAAGAGCTCTCGGGTTTTCTTTTGACCAAAAATGATTATTTTTCCGATTAAACATACCACCAGTGGTAAATGTTGCCTCGTCAGTGAAAATTATGTTTGACAGATTTAGTGGGTTCATCATAACACGTCTTTCTATTTCTTGGAAGAAGTGTAATCGGTCTATTTTATTTTGATCGGTTAATTCTTGAGTAGGTAAAAACTTATATGGCTTATATTTATAATATTTTAGAACTGAGTGGAATTTATGCCATGATTTGTTAAAAAAAGTAGCTGCATCGGGAATTGAGCGTTCAGGATTTTCTAAAACAAGAATAAATAAATTATTTTAATACAAAAGTTTCAAAATTACCTTCAAAATGTAATAAAATATTTAAATCTTCTTCAGCGTTTCTTTGCACTATTCTAACTTTTCGCTTAAGTGTTTTTCTTCTACAAGTCGGTGTTGGTCTATCTGGAAACCGTCTATGATATTCGTTACGAGCTATCGATGCATTTTTACCATGTAAATAAAATAATTCTATCATGTCGAGTTTCTCTTCTTCCGAATAACCCATTGTCCAACGTATTAGATATTAAAAATGCTCGTAAATAGATACTTCTGACCGGTAAACGTCAAAAAGGCGTCGTTCACTGGAATTGTCCATTCTTTAATCTTTAAACGCTTATATACTCAAAACTGATTGACAGAATATATTAAAAGTATATATATTTGAATCAGAAAAAAAAAGATCTTCAAAAATATGATTTAAGATACAGGGTCTTTCATTTAAAAAAAACTGACAACCTGTTAAAATTTGACATTTCCAATAATATTTTCGCACTTATGATATAATATTCTACATCTTCATAAAAAACCCAACAACTTTTGTATTTACACATTTGCCTATCTATTCAAATAAACTCTACGGTATAAAAACATTGAAAATGAGAAAATTTTAAAAATGCACAATATATTTTTTGATTAAGTCACTCTGGTGTAAAGAAACTTGTACTTAGAATGTTTTTCGCGGATGTCGGAAGGAATAGTCATTTTACGAAAATTGCATAATTTTATATAACTCTCTGTATTAATAAATTGCTTCTTAACTGTCAACACTAAAAGCAGTTTATTGTTATTCGTAAAAATATTGAATTAATACATAAGAAAAGTCTCCCATTTATAATACACTTACATGCAGAATGCGTAGATCAAGTTTTCTAACCGCCCATGGTCTCTCTGTTAATTTTTCAGTAAGTATGTCTTAAGTAAATATCGACTTTTTTTTTGGTTAGAAAAAAATTATCGCTGTTCTCATATTATTATACAAGCTTTTAGATATTATTTAAGTTTTATTTTTTATACTTTTTTATGCATTATTTTCATGATGCTGTATAGAGTGCTGTGTCTACACTACATTAACACGCCCGGCCCGTACGATCTTTCTCCTCGTCATACTTCACTGGATAAAACAATATTACCCTCTAAATATAGTTAAGGGTCGTTTTGTTGAACATTTACCTGTGAAAGCACCTCATAAACGCCCCACGAGAATAACGAAGCCGGGGAAATCCACCTTTAGGGTGGGTGAGTGTGTGTGTGACCGCGGCAGAAATTTATGTTTTTAGATTATAGGTTATGAGTCGCCGGGTAAAAAGAGAAAAAGTTAAGTGACACCGGTCTATTTTCATTTTTTGTTGTGTCTGTAGTTTCCCCTAGCGTTTTACTAAAAATAAAATGTCTTCTGATTATTTTTTTATTCCGAGGTCAGAGAGAGTTTTTGGTTATAAATGCACCCCCAATTAACGTTCGTGTTTGTAGAGATACAAAAACAAAGTTAAATACAAAAGTTTGTTTAAATTTAGTGTTTTTTAGTGCATGTTGCAGATATACATTTCGTTTATCTGAAATTATTATAAACTTTGGTTATGTAACACTATGTATATCATCTGTCTCAAATGGGTAACGTCTTGCTTATTATAAATATATCAGGTTTGATACTTTTATCTTCAAAGTCACCCGAGAAACTTAACAAAAGCTCTGTCGTAAGTAGCAATGTGTTAGAGAGAAAGAGATATGGAAAACACTACATAGTTGAGTCAGCAAGAATACGTTGTTTTTTAAGACGGGGTTTTTCTCACGGTTTTTCTTCAGTTTTTCAGGTCCTCTAATGATGATAAACCTAACATATCTATTTATAATAAGCAAGAAGAGACCTATTTAAAAAAATCAGAGTTAATATTGATTTCAGAAAAACTGATCTCCACTCTATTTTCTTTTTTACAATTTGAAGAATTTTTTGCAGTTACTTCTTTTTAATTTGTAAAAATATGATTTAATAAGAGGTCTATATTAGGAATACCCCTCGAAGTTTCTACTATATAACTAAATTCCTATGACATCTTTAAAAATCTAATCAAAACCAATAGAAAGTTTGATAATCCAGTGTTTTAATGGCTAGCCTACGGTCATGCGGACTCATGCCTCAAATAAAATATTCTGAAGTTAAAATACCTCACCGTTCGGATATTCGGGCGAGGGGTATTTGTGGTGTTCCATCATCGAAATGTTACTTGTCATTAACCAATATCTGCAGCTTGAGTAACAATCTCAACTCTGTTAACCACTAAGTCTAATCTAGCAAGTCTCATATTAACTTCCTAACTGAAACTACAATAAGCTCTAAAAATGCGATCAATCGCCTTTATTTTCTCTAGTGATGAAATCTTTTTCACGTCTAAAGCAAAAGTTGAGCTTTTTGCCAAAGAATTTGCTGCAGATTCTGCTTTAATCCCTCCTCTCCACTTCCTTCTTCCATCAGCTTTGCCATAGAATATATGTACGAAATTACCTTCATAGTTAAAAAGGTAGGACGTATTCTCAAAACACTTAATGCCAAAAAGTCCTCTGGCGCCTTCATGATATTCTGGCCATAGTCCTAAAAAAGTGCACTCCTTAACTGGGCCTTATCCCGAGCCTTATCAGGTTATTTCAAATGTCTTATGACAAGGGCAGCTGGAAATCTGCTCGTGTACAATCTCTTCCCAAAGTTCTTATCTCTAACTACAGGCTCATATACCTACAACCAGTTATGAGTAAGACCATGGAGAAGTATATCGTTACTGATCTTTTAAATTACCTTAAATTATATAAAAATATCTGTGACAGGCAATACGGCTTTCTCCACCAAAGGTCCACAGCAGATATTCTGACCTTAGTAACCCACAATTGGACTAAGTCCATTGAATTCCACGGAGAAGCCCAAGTTTGATCAAGTCTGGTATCACGTACTTCTTAACAAACTTCCTGTCTATGGTCTTCCTCCAATACTTTGTGCTTGGATTGCCAGTTTTCTTTCCAAAAGAAATATTTTTGTAGTGGTTGATGTGCATTCATCTGACTTACAAAATCAATACAGGCATTCCACAGGGTTCAGTGTTGGTTCCTACACATCAATGATCTTTCTTCAGTCAGCATTCGCTATGCTACAATTTTTCAAACCTGTTTCCAAAACTGAAATTGATGATATGGGAAGAAATTAGGGTCTTCTTTTCCGAGCTTGAAAATACTTGGGAGCAGTCTCTCCTTCAGTCCTTAACTCTTTGAACCTCTTCAAAGAGCTATTGGCCTGATTGATGATCCGAACATCACAAGGACGTTTGCATCATTAGACCATCGTCGAATTTTGGGCGATCTGTCTCTGTTTTACCGATACTACGGTGGACTACCGTTCTGATTAATTATCATCCATTTTGTCTTCCTTAGTCATTCCTGCGAGGGAGACACGAGCATCGATCCGCATGTATCCCTTCACCGTCCTACTCCAAAGACCAAGGACCTCTCACTTTGTTCGCTCCTTTTTTCCCGGGGTGTCCCGATTATAGAAAGGTCTTCCGATCTTCTCCTAATCTGCGTTTTTAAATCTCCCATCAATAAACTTTCCCTCTCTTTACTTAAAGCAACCACTGTACTTAGAACTTAGGCCTTTCTTCGTAGTCATAGCAGTTCATAGAAAAAAAAAGAAAATTGCCAAATAATTTTTGCATTTGTATGCCGCTTCTTTCTCATGTTGCAGCCTTCAACACAGCTTTTGTTACTGCGTCACTCGTGTTGTCACTGCTAAAGCTAAAGCAACAACAAAATGGGTGTGTTGTTATTTTAAGGCAGCAAAATGAGAATGTTTTGTATGTTTTTATTTTGGATGCAAGTATTTCTCACAATTAATATAAATATTTGTATTTCTAAGTAGAGGTAATTACCGTTAAAATTCGCTTGGCGGCTCTTTAAAGCCCTCATGAACATTGCGCCCCTGTATTAATTCGGCTAAAACCGAGGCTAAAACACTAGTACCCAATTTACTTTCGTAATCTTTAAACTAAGTTAAGCTTTTAGTTTCTGAAATTTTTATATTTATATTAATTACATTCCCGCTAATAAAAGCATCGCAACTTTCAGCTGTGCCTCCGATGTTGTCAATAAAATAATTTATACCAGTAACAAGGGACACAACGCGGGACCCAATTTTAAAAAAGTCACTAACGAAAAAGTTATGAATAAGGAAGCCAAACACGCAGAAATCACGATATGAATATAAAATAGCCCACTCAATCTCAGACAGTGGAAAATAAGGGAGGAAATAAGCAAATCGATATTCCACCTTTTGTCCGATTCTTCGCCCCTTTATGCCATCAATCCACTGATATTGGATATAAGGTTTCGATATTTCGGTTTTCCGGGACAATGCCGTTGAAAACCCTCATGCCAAGGTAGAGTTCAAGTCACGTGCACTTGTCAGGTTGTCTCTCTTGTTGTTTATTAAGGTCGTGCTTGGTTTTAAGCAGTAGAGTTTTTTGTTTTTTATAATAGTTAATTTATTCAAAAAATCATACAAGCATGAAGTAAGATTATTTCTATGACGAAATGTTCCTGTTCCTCTGTCGAGGTTTCTGTTTCTATCTTGGAAAGTGGCAGAATTTATTTGAATCTCCTTTTAAACGGTTTATTTTGTATTGAGTAGTATAAACCAGTTGTGCTGTTTTTAAATAACTCGTTAAAGTTCCGTTGTCCTGAACTTCCCTCTTTATGAATATTTGCTGCTTTTATTGAGATTAGTGAAGTGTGATCCTATTTAGTTCCGCACGTACCTTATCATCATTAAGTAACATATAATATATAAATTGTGTTTTTTTTTTCACTTTTGTAGACATAAGGATAGATTCATTAAGTTCGTTTACAGATTGGTTTTACCCAGTTACCCTAAAGTTTCCTCATACTGAATACCTCCTTGTATTTAGAAAAGTGAAAAATAACAAATTTTATATATAGCTACTAAGTGACTATATGCAAAACTAAATAGGTTCATGCTTTACTATTCGTAATAAAAGAGGCAGAATTAATAACAAGGAATGTTCTGGATAAAGGAAATATACCGATTCTTTACTTGACTCGCAGGAGGGAAGTATTGTAATCGTCAAAAAGCCCCCCCGAGATTTTTTCAGATGTTCACGTTTCAGGGTACCTAAAGGCCAAACGATATGTTTTCTCAATTCCATTGGTCTGTCGGCCTTTCTGGTTTGTCTGTCTGTTTGTCTCTGTCTGTTCACGGCATAGGATTATTTATTCCATTGATTTAAAATTTTGCACAAGAATTAAGTGTGATATAGAGATGATCTGGTTGAATTTTGATACAAATTTAAGATGGCGAAAAGAAAATAACGATCAAATAAATTGTTTTATAAAGTGTAAAAACTACTAATTCAATTGATTTAAAATGTTGTCCACAAATCAAGTGTAACATAGGTAAATACTGGTAAAATATTGGTACGAATACAAAAAATCGTTAAATTTCCTTTACACGGAACTTCCCTCGTTAATAATTCTTTCTTTTTTTTTAGTAATAGTAAAGTATGACCCTATTTAGTTCAGCCTACACTTATTTAGTAGTTACATATATAAATTGTGTTGTGTTTAAATTTTCAAGACAAATACATATGAGGGAGCTTGAGGGTAACTGGGTTAAAACCAATCTATATAGAAACTTAACATTCTTATTCTAATTCTCGAGTCCCTTTTAAATCCTTTTTTTTGCCTGCAAAAATAAAAAACATCAGAATGTTTGTAATATGTGTTACTGAATGTTTATGTACGGAACCAAATAGGGTTATACTTTATTATTCCCTCGACTATTCCTTACACAAGCAATAATTTATAATGAGGGAAGTTCTGGGTAAAGGAAATTTACCGTTTTTTTATATTGTTTTTCAAACATTTTAATAGGTCATCAATTTTTTCCACCCTGTTGGATTCGTAGCAATATTCTACCAGTTTCTACTTTGTCACACTTGATTTTTCCAAATTTTGTTAGACTGCTATTTTGTTCGGCCACGTTGAGTTTGTACCACAATTTTATAGTTTTTCCCTATATCATCTAATTCGTATGCAACTAAATACATTTTTTACCTGGAATTTTTAAACAGTTTATTAGGCCGCCATTTTGTTCCGCCACCTTGAATTCGTACCAAAATTTTACCAGTTCATCTCTATATCACTCTTAATTCTTGCCCAAACTTTGGAATTAATTTAATGAGTAGTTTTTCCGAGAGTTTTTCAGACTTTTTTTAAATATTTTATTAGTTCGCCATTTTGTTTCGGCGTCTTAGATTCATAACGAAATTTTACTAGTGACATTTGATTTTAGTATAAAATTTGAGATAATTTGTAAGTGTAGTTTCGAGTGTAGTTTTTTAGCAATAATTTTTTTAAAATATTTTACTAGTCCGCCAACTTGGATTTTTCTAAAATGTTACCATTTAATCCCCCTATGACTCTTGATTTTGAAGTCAATTGGGTAACCAGTTTTTTCGCTTTGCCGCAAACAAGCAGGCAGACCGACGGAATTAACACTCTGAAACCTGAAGATCTAAAAAAAATTCTCGAAAAAATTCCTTTTACGAGGGAGATAAAATATTTAAAAACCGAATATAAAATAGATACTAAGTTCTGATGTCTGCCAATAATTAGCTGCTGTATTAAGGTCTGACGACGATACTCACAGAGCGAAACTGTGCCCGTCACTCTATGTCCCTCGTTATGCTTGTTTCGTGTTCTTTATTTTATTTAGGATGTTTCGAGCTCGGTTTCGAGGGATGTTTATATCTCGGTTTATATTTAGAAAATACATTTTTGTATAAATTTTTTTTCGATTTTTTACTTAACTTAACTTTCCTCATAAGAGGGAAAAAGAATAGGGTAGGTGTTAATACTTTGGCTTGTAGCTCTGCTTTGAAACCAAGCAGTGATATGTCATCACATATAGAATCCTATTCTATTGGTCTCTACGCAAAAAATTTGAAGTGAAATAAATGGTTGTGGAAAATTTGTTAATGGGACTAAAATGCTTTGGGATATCAAGGGTTTAACATGAAAACCGGGCGGTGGGCTTTTGGTACGGCTTATGACCTCTCTTTTAGGGCAGTTAAGAACGTTAGAACTAATTCTAATTAAAACAGGTTTCCAGCTTTTTTAGTTGTCTGGTTGTGTGGTGGTGTTCTTGGTGTAGGATACTTGGAGGAAGACACACGGGATAAGTATGTGCACTCTGGCGACTAACGTAAGGAAAGTGCTCACTGAGGGGTGAATCGCTGACTAGAATTTGTACACATGAACAAAAAATACCCCCTCCACTTTCTTTTTATTTATGCATTAGACTACTTTCGATATATGATGCCGTGTTTGTTTACTTCTAGCTCACGTAGAGAAACGTTTGATGACGCATTTGGGTAGTTTTCGCACGACCGTCACAATATGTATTTGAGGATTGTCAAAACTTTAACATTAAAAAATCGGTAAATTTCCTTTACCCGGAATTTTCCTCGTGATCAATCTTTCCCTTTATTAGGAAGAGTGAAGTGTGATCCGATTTAGTTCAGTACGTAGTCATTCAGTAAAACATATGTATCGAGATATGTATACTGTTTTTTCAAGCATTTTTATTGGCTGCCCATTTGTTCCACGTTATTGGTTTCGTACCAATATTTTACCAGTTTCTACCTAGGCCATACTTGATTTTTGGGCATAATTTAAAATAAATTTAGTAAGTGATTTTTACATTGATACACACCGCCATTTTGTTACGTCATTGAATTCGTATCAGTTTATCACTATATCATATTTAATCTTTTTTAAAAAATTTATTTGGCCGCAATTTTACTCCCGCTCAATGCTTGCATAAAATTTGAAATTAATCTAATAAGTAGTTTTTTCAGGCTGATTTTTTAAATATTTTATTAGATATATATTTTGTTTTGCTATCTTATATTCATATCAAAATGTTACCAGTTCATTCCTATGTATCGATTGATTTTTGTGCAAATTTTCACTAGCCCGCCATCTCGTTCCGGCATATTGGATTTTAATCAAAATATTATATGGCCATATATGACCCTTAATTTTTGACTGAAATTTGAAGTCAGACAAGTGGTTTTTAAGCTGTACCGCGAACTGACAGATAGAAAGATAAACATCTAGGGACACTAAAAAGATATGTAACGTTTTATTTGGTCGCCATTTTAAATTAGTACTACAGTTTTACTAGTTCATCTCTACAAAAACAATTAGTTATGGCACACAATTTGAAATCACTCCATTAATTATCTTTTTCAGGCTGAATTTTTAAATATTTTATTAAGCTATTCCGCCATCTAAGATTCGTATCAAAATTTAACAGTTAATCCCTACATAACCTTTGATTTTTATGCAAAATTTCAGATTAGTTAAGTAGTTTTTTAGTAATAATTTTTTTAACATTTCACTAGGCCCCCATTTGGTTTTGTCATATTGGGTTTTGACAAATGAAATGTTTCCAGGTTAACCCCATATGATCCTTAATGTTTGGCCAACATTTGAAGTTAATCGGGTGAGTAGTAGCTATGTCGTGAATAGACAGACCGACAGAATTGAAAAAGCAGTCCGAGAGAATTGAGAATGTTTTTCTAGGGCTCTGAAACGTAAAGATCAGGAAAAATCTCGGAGGGGGATTTTTTCACGATTACAGCACTTCCCTTTTACGAGGGAAGTAAAAAATGGAAAAACTCAGTGAAGTGTTTTGCTATATTTTTACTTAAGAAAATATATATCATTTTTAAACTACTAAGATAGTAAAAACGAAATGCTAGTTTCTTCCCCTGAAAAAGTACAAGAAAAAAATAGTTGAAAAACTTTACATCCGATTTTGTCCATTGATAACAATTATGTATTATCTAGAAAAAAACAGTAGTAGTAAAATGTTTACTATTTAGTATTTTACCAAAATTTAAACACACGATGAAAAGAAAGATTCAGAACATGTATAAATATAAGTTTGGCCAAAAAGTTACTTACTAGGTTTTTTCTTCGCACTTGAGTATTACCAATGCTGTTACATATTAACTTTAACTATGTACGCAAATCTCTTTTATTAGAAGCAAATCAAGATATATAGAATAGTTAGGAATAGTGCGTCTCTTGGTTTATCTTGTATCTTATACTACATCATCCAGAATATCCGAGAAACATCACAATCTGACAACCTCGACCCACATTAGGAACAAAAACTCTCTCACAACCTTCAACCACCATTGTTAGCACTTCTTCGCAGAACTAAACCCGGTGCGGGGTATTTCCCTTCTTTTCTTTCTCTCTCGGTCTCACGGGCTAATTGCATCAATGCGTAATAATTGCATAGTTGCTCTCCCTCTAGCCGTTCGGATATCGGGTGTCCGAAGGGTAGTTTAACGCCACATTAATATAGTCTGTTGGTTAGTTGGGATTGAAAATTATATAGTGGAAATGCTACGGGCAAATTTTGAGAGAAATTATTGCTCGTTGTGAAGTGTAACTAGGCTTGAAAATTACGTAGCAGTACACGAAAGTAATAAAATTAAAACAAATTCTTTATTTGAGATTAGTTTCCCTTTTAAGCAACTGAAATGTTCCTGTTATTGCTTGCACGATAAATCGGAAGGTAAAATAAGTCCGAAGTTTGCTTTAAACCAGTCATAAAATGGAAATATTTAGATTTGTATTTTCGTTTACTTACAGAAACAAAAGGGGATCCTTTGAAGCAGCTAAAGTATGTCTTCGTGAAGTAATAAACAAAAGTAAATAAAAGGTAAAATAAGCCAGTCTTCAGGCAAAAAGACTTTTGTCCTAATTAAAATTCTTCAGGGGAGAATATAAATCCTCCTGGCTCACGGCTTTAAGTAAGTTTCTCTTTTTTTGAGTTCATTAATTTTGTCGTAGGATACGTTAAATAATTGCTGATTAAATATACAAATAATAAATTAGTTGGATCACTGGTAACTAACGGCTGCTTTTAAAGCATAGTCATAAATATTGTCGTAATATAAAATAAGCGGATATTTGCTCGGCGCTAGATATTACGCCTAGAAAACCGGTGAATGTATCGAAGAATATTAAAAAATGATTATGGCAAAATTGACTAATTGTTTTTTTGTTATAATCCAGATAAGAATTAACACTCTTAGCTTTAGAAGGCTAGTTGGAGGACATTGGACCTTTGAATTTATTATAAAAAATAAATTTATGGCACAATAGCAAGTTTATTTTTATTTTAAAAATTATATCTACTGAACGGTAGGGCATGTGATTTGTGAATTTTGGGATTTAGCTTCCTTCACTTAAACATCGTGATGTTGTAGATAACATTATCCCCTTTTCTTATTGAATCTGTCATCTTGTTTGGTTAAAGCTCGGTTGCAATAATCTTTATTGTGCCTTCATTGCATTTTGATATCCCATCGAGTATCACCTACAGACAAAGGACCAGTAGTGTAGGGCCGGGCGGGGCAATCATAATATAGGCGACATAAAATAAAATTACACAAAAATAAATTTATTTGTGGACACCGAAAATACAAAATAACCTCCAGTATAAACAAAACGAGCTACTAAAAAATGTCACAGCATTTACAAATACGTCGTTCCATAACATTTAAAAAAAAATATAGTTAGACAGGAGTCTAACGGTTATTTTTAAAATATCAGAATCGTCTTCAATCGTGACTGATCGCTTACACCTAGACAAGTGCTGTAGAATAAAAATGCAAATAATGGAAATAGCAGTTATAAATAACGTTAACAACAAACTTATTATATGATAGATCTTTGGAAACTAAGATACTACATTGTAAGCCATTATGCTTGTAGGTAGGTATTTGTTACTGAAAATAATCCATGTATAGTCAAAAATTAGGCATATTGTTTAAATTTTACACCCTTAAACATATGAAAAATTCAATTAAGAAATGAACAAATGATTCGTGAGTACTGACATTTTGGAGTAGATATATTAGATACATTTTTAGATTTTTAAAATAGAGTAGGACTTCTGGTCTATTTGCAATTTTTGTCTTGCATTTATTCCCGCGGAGTTCGAATTTTCGGTATGTTTTTTTTACACGACAGTGTGACGTTAAAAAAATCACAATCCGAGATTTTTCAGATCTTTACGTTTCAGGGTTCCTAGAAATATTTTTTCTTAGTTCCATCGAATGAACAACGTGTTTGATTTGTCACATGATTCATGTTAATGCTTTTTTCAATCCGATATTTTAAATGTTAACGTCAGACATGTGTAATTGAGAAATTGTCTAATACCATCGACCGTCCACATAACAACCGTCTAGTGTCGACTAAAAAAATAAATACTTTTCAATTTCAAACCAGTCGGTGACACCAAGTGGTGCGCGATCGTGTGATGGCCGAGGAGACAGACTTATACCAATGTGTTAACATAATTGCTTTAATTTTACTCGATTGACGATAATTGAAGACACTTGATCTCGATCAATCTGTGACCGCAGAGTTATAAAAAAACTCCCCTTGGTTTGCTTCAGCGATCGTAAGATATACTCCTTAGGCTTTTATCTTTTATGTTTGTCTAAAGTTTAAAAAGTAACTCTTAACTAGAACGTATGTCTTAACTATGAACTCTGAAGTGATGACCAAGAAAAGTCGCAGTCGGTAAGACCTTTATTCGGTCAAAACTTACGATGGTTGCCTGGATGTTTGATTCTACAAAACAAGGTTCTTATCTCTATTTACCTAGTGTTTATTTTTATAATTACTTTGATCTGTTTTTCAATTTATGTTGCATTATTATTTTTACGAGTATTTTTACCACTGAAGCAGTTTGGTCTGTTTTTTTTTCGTATACATTTGTTAATCTCGAGGTTTATATTTAATTCAGTCCTTTGCAATTGAAGGAAAAATGGTAAATACTGCAATAAACTCATGTTCTGACAAAAAAACAACTGTCGATATGTTTTATTTAATCATTTGTGTCACTATTGATTTTTTTGTACCAGAGATAAAACCTAAGACACTTCAATTTCCTTGATACTTCTCATCTAATACTATCAACCTTATGAAACAAAAAAATAAAACATTCAATGAATTAAAGAACAATGGGAAGTGCCCTTTTCTAAATCGCGACTTCAAACTGTTAAGATTACAGTGGGTTCATTAACTCCTCCGAATATAACATTCTACAGACCGTCCTATCTAAAGTAAAAAAAAACCATCACTTGTTTCCCTGAGCAAATCACTTATAACAATAATACTTTTACAAACCCTAAAGAAATAGCGAACTTTTTGCTACATTATTTCAATGTATTTACAATTTGAATAGGGGAAAGTCAAGGTATACCACAAATTCACTACCTAGCACTAGTATTAATCTGCTTAAAATATCAATTAATGCAGACATAGTATTTAATAAGCTGGTCGAATTGAAAATCAATAAGGGTCTGGATAAAAATATTTTTCAAAAATTGCAGTCCATACCTTTCCTTGCTACTAGCGCTAATATTCAACGCGTCACGTTGTCCAAGAAAATGTCCCGAAGAGATGGAAGTCAGTCATCGTCACAGCTCTTTTCAAGGGCGATGACTGATCTGAAATCTCGAACTATCAACCAATCTCCGGACTGTGCTGTATGGCAAAAGTCCTGGAGTCAGTAGTGACCGAGGAGATCTCTTGTGCTTTTCTAAGAATTATATCACCAAATCAACACGGATTTTTCTGTGCTAGATCAAAGCTGTCACTTTTCCAATTTTCTGGGTACTTCCCATGACGAATCGTTACAGGTCGACTCAGATCTATTTTGGCTTTCGGAAAGCTGGAACACTATGGTGTGGAAGATCTTCTACTGTCATGGATTGGGAGCTATCTCAGTGAACGAACACAATTTGTGAAATTTAACAACTGTCTATCGAGCGAGATCCACGCATACTCAGGTCTCAAGGGTCTCATCTTGGCCCAGTACTATTTTTGATATTTATTTACCACCTTTCTTCAATTTTCAAGCATTGCAGGTACCTTCTATATGCCGATGATCTTAAAATTTTCCAGAGAGAGTTGTGAGCATGGATGTTTGCAGCCTTGTCCAGGAGGAGATGAATGGTTTATTTGCCTGGTGTTCAGAAAACGGAATGTGGTTAAATACTTCTAACTGTAAAGTGATCTCCTTTTCCCGTAGGAAACAGCTCCTTCACTATAACTATTCTATCGATAGCACTATCCTTCCTCGGGTTGGTCTGAGTAATGACCTAGGGGTTCTTTTCGATAATGATATCGCTAAGGCATATAAAATGGCAGGTTTTGTTATGAGATAATGTTGAGAGTTCCGGAATGTTGAGACTCTGAAAGCAATCTACCTCTCACTGATGAGGAGCCATTTGGATTACTGCAGTGTAGTAGTCACCTTTCTATAGAGTCCACATCAAGAGAATTGAGCGCGTTTAGTCTTAAGTTTGAAATTTTTTTTGTACAAATTGAATGTCGATAAAACTGTGCTAACCTAGAAGCAACGCATAAACATGCCTGGGCTCAATAGTCTGGAGGTTTGTAGGATAAAGCACTTGTTATCTTTTGGCGAGTCTTTTGGACAAAAAATTATCAATAATCACGTAGATTGTGCAGACTTGTTGGCACTAATCAACTTTTGGCTCTTGTTGTTCGCAATGGGATCCCCATTGCGAGCAACCAGGCAATCAGAAATGTTCCAGCTAAGGCAGAGTCGTACAGATCTAGAAAATACAGTTGTATGAATCGAATAATGGAGTACTTTAATCGGTGTATTCCTTCCGACTGTAACACTGATTAGTGTATCAGAAATAAATAGTTTTATTTAACAACATAGAAAAATTACCGTATATTTTTATCTCGTCAAGTAGGGAAACGTCGAAAAATAATTTCGTTCTAACACGATTTAACTCCTAGAATCATAATTGTTTTAAACTTTTTAAAGTGATTTTCACTAACTGTCTACTAATGAGATACACCTCGTTGTAGAAAAATAGAATCTGAAAGTTTTACCTCCATGAATGAGTGAAGTCGCATTGAAAATGCCGAGGAAAATGCATTATGAAAAAACTCTAAAAATGTGTCTTAATATGATATTCTGTATAAAGTAATTTGTATACACTTTTTTTTTTTAGTTATAACTGGGGTTATAGCCATTTACAAATGCCTTGTGAATTTTTATTGGTCTCTGTGAAAATTAGCCTTAATTCAAGAATTTTTTTACAAAACCTAAAAGGACATTATTCCTTTTCAAACGGAAGGAGTATATGCAATTCCATGTTCCTGTGGTGATGTCTATATTGGAGAAACTGGACGATCCATATCGACTAGGCTTAAGGAACATGAACGATGTATCAGAAAGAAACAAATTGTACAATCTGCTGTATCTGAACATCAACATTCTACTGGACATGTCATAAATGTAAAAGAAACCAAAGTTCTTGCATCGGTTTCGGGATTCTATAAACGCAAAATTAGAGAATCTATTGAAATTTATAAGCATCCTTACAATTTTAATAGAGATACCGGCTTCAGTCTACATCATACGTGGAAACCGATCGTTACACTGAGTCACGTTTCGGTAAACACGGGTCGACTATAAATAGCCGGCCTGGGTCGCTCCGAGCTCATTCACTGTTCCGATCTTGTGAAGTAAAAATCCCTGAAGATGCCTCGTGCAATCGAAGGCGAAAAGCCGGAAAGTGATTCTATTTTGACACGGTCTAATCCCAAGAACCATGATTTCTTGATTGACCACAGTCTTCACTTCTTTCGTTTTATATAACTTGTCTATACACGGAACAGTAGTTCTTGACTTATTCTCCTTTAAAGTTGCCACATATGAGAAATTTACCGTTATGCAATTTGACGATACTAAAATGGCTTTACCGATGAAAAACAAATAAAATTAGTAACATTATTTGAATACAATACTTTGAATGGATACAAACTAACAATCAACTCAATCAATGCAACATAATATTTTAATGTATTATAAATGAACCGATTGCTAACAGCCTTGTTCTATGTCGTTATTTAATAAATTTAAAGACCGTTCCGGGGTTAAAATACCCTCAATAAGAATTGGACCAATAATTTGGTCTCTCAAAATGCCGCATCACACACATGCAACGTCTTGTTATAAGTTAATCACATGTCACGTGACCCCCTCCATTATCCAATCAATTTTGGAAAACTCTTTCCAGTCTGCTGATAGCATTGGTTACGAAAAGGGACATTCTGTATTTAAAATTGCAATTGCGTGCTATATTTTTTGCCGCAATTTGTCTATGTTGTCCGTTCTATTAAGGCAAAAAAAATTTTGACATCTCGGATGTTGTGAGATGGTGCTTCATCTTGGTGCTAAGTTATTTGATTATAGGTATTTATGGCAAGCTGCTTCAGATGGTGTTCTGTCTCGTTATTAAATAAATTTAAATACCTTTCCGCTGTTCAAATACCCTCAATAAAAATTGGACTCAAATTGCCGCATCACACATGCAACGACTTCCGACCTAGCTTCTTTTGTTCTTCTATTATATGAGGATTTCTTGTTGCCGAAAAGTGTTTGGTCTTTCTATTTAACGTGCCGTCTGTGGTAAAACAAGCTTCTTCTGACCACAAAATCCTTTCAAACAACTGTCTATCTTGTCGCAATCTCACCAGCATATCCTCGCAGAATTTGATTAAAATTATTGTCAGTTAACAATTGCACCGGTTTAATTTTATACGGACGGTACTGATGCTTCTTAAGCACCAAATGGATATAATCCCAAGCTTTTCCTGTTATTCTAGACACGTCAGGAATCGATCTGCTTGGATTTTCTAAAAATTAATTTTAATTAAACTTTTAGTCTACCTCTGGAATTATATGTTTACCTTCAAAATGTAATAATATAGTTGATTGTTCGTCCAAGTTTAATTGTTCTTGTCTTCTTTGTCTATGCAGTGATTTTCTGCACGGTTTTTTACTATATATGAAACAGTTTTTCTAGAGGGATCTCGAGCTCCAGGATTTCGCATCCTGTATTTTCACATTTCCGAAAAACAATTGAATTATTTTAAGTTTTTCTTCTTCAGTAAAAAGCATCTTATTAATAATTATTTGACGTAAAGTCAATAAAAGCTTTTCTTTACAAATTACCGTTTTGTTTTTTTTTATGGGTAAAGCGATTTTACCATTGTCGCATTGCATCACGGTGAATTTGTCATATGTGGCAACTTTAGAGCCGAATAAGTCAAAAACTATTGTTCCAAATATGTACATATTATATATTTTTGAAAAAAGGAGAGTGAGAGGAATCCAAAAATGTCAAAAAACACAGGGTGTTCCATATAAAATAACAAAGTTGCTAGTGATTTCCTTAAATTTACCGGCATCTAAATAGGAAAAATTCTGCAACTTTCAAATAAACCTTTTTTTTGTAACTTAAAGAAAGGTACTCAGGGGGTAGCAAATTATAAAAAAACCCTACACATTTGATATTTTTAAAAGAAAACCTTTAGAAGACCCCCTAAAAAAGTTTTCTATTCTTTAGCTTGGTACCTGATGGACTAGAGACGAAAGGGAATAAAAGGAGATTTCATTCTTAGTTGCATAGGGGATTTTGACAACCCCTCTCTATATATCCAGTCACGTAGGAAAGTTAATACAACAAAGTTATGGAAAAAAAATACCATATCAATCTTAGGTACAATATTTATCCAGCATATCCTCAGTAAACTGCATAACGTCGGGGGGTAAATCTCCCAGTAAATGGAGAAAACACACTATGGAATATTGAGTGTTCGATATCGAAACGCATTACGCCTGACATTACCTTGGGGCGAGAGTTCATGCGTGAAGTTCGCCACTTCATACATAAAGCCCTTTGAAAAATAGATAAAGCAGGGGGACGCGACTTTCACATAAGTTTTGTATATTTCCGTGCCATTTCCCTTGGGTGAAAATGTGTGAATCTTAAAAAAGTTAAACAGTATTTTATCCTTCCTTGAATGCACTGGCGTTAAATTTTAATTTAAGTGCTGCGTGAAAGTCCGTTATGAGCTAGGCTAGAGCGGTTGTCCTTTGATTCGCTGAATCAATTTTTAGTAAGAAATAAGCTTGTAATCACTAGATATTAAATTTCACTACACCAGTTTAAATGGGAGTGAAAGTTAAGAGATTTATCTCAGTTTAGTGAATAATTGTTGTCGTTTTTAATCGAGAAATGTCTAGTTACCTTTTGTTACTTTTTGTTATATACCCCATATGATTTAGTTTACACTTGTCTCATGGCTTGCTTCTACCTACAGTTACGCTGACGATAATACGAGCGATAATACCTTGCATCCCAATATGCCATGTTGTGCAGGTAATTCTTAAATATGGAAAAACTTCCCTAGAGAATCATCAACTAAGGAATAAAGAATAGATGTTCAGTTAATTAAGACATAAGACATAAGATGACCAAAAAAAAAAACAAATTAAAAAAATTTCCCTTATTTGAGCCTCTAGATTGTAAGTAATAGCTATATCTGTTTTTTTTAGTTTATACGATTACCTTTTCTTTAACATTTACAGTCTTTTTCAATTTATTATTACGTCTTTCTTAAATATTATTTTTAAAATCATTTATTTTTTAAATCACGTTTTGTGAAACTAGCACTAGTAGGGATCATAGGCTTCTCGATATTTCGAAAGATAGATAAAAAAGAAATCCGCAGAAAGAATCATCTTTATCTAATTACATACCACATCGCTGATATCCATGTTAACAGCTGGTTGCAAATAATTATACAAAAAGCAGCAAGGTTCGTAACACATTCACTGACCAGAAAATATATTTCCGTAGACATTTTCACTTCAGGTTCACATATCGCACTTCGTCGTTTTTGGATAGATTTCTTTCCCACTAACCCAAGTATTTAAATATAAAGAGCCTAAACTTCTTTTGAAACAGCTCAGATGAAGCTTCGCATGGTGTATAATAGGTAAACTTCCCCCGAGTGAAGTCCGGGGTGAAGTATGACCCACGAGAGGGGCCATTTAGTTCCGCACATCGTCGTTTAGTAACATATATATAAACTGCGTTTTCTTTAATTTTTGTAGACAAAACAAAATATTCGAGAGGGATTTTTCAGATAAGTTCCTTTAACCTTTGTTTTGAGTCGTCTAGATATTAAATTTGAGAAATTTGTCACTACGAAAAAGAATCCCAATTCATGGTCAAATAAAATACAGGTTAATCTTGTAAAAATATCTGTGGCTAACTTTTTGTTATGATTTATTTTAAAACATATTTTTTATTTTATTATTCAATTTTTAACAAATATAATGTTCTGATGAATTATCATCCATTATACCCTCCTTAGTCATTCCTGCCAGCGAGACACGAGCATCGAGCCACATGCATCCCTTCACCGACCAACTGCAAATACCAAGGACCTCCCATTTTGTTCGCTCCTTTATTCCCAGAGTGTCCCGATTATGAAATATGTTACCAGCAAATGCCTTTCCTTCTTCCTAGTCTAAAGAATTGAAATCCCGTATCAATACTTTCCCTGTCTTTGTTTATAATAACGACGGTATCTAATACTTAGATCCTCGGCCTTCGTAGTCTGTTCATAGATACAAAAAAATAGATATTAGATAGATAGATATTCAAACAACTGGCCGAACCACCGAATTTATTTATTTTTTTTTATTTCGAGAAATTTTTTTCAACAATTTTTAATTTTTTAAACCAAATGCAGCATTTACTTTTTCGAGATTCTCTTCAAGATTCTAAACATATTTTATGTAGCAAATCAGTTTTGTCAATAAACATTAAATTTTTAAATATTTCTATAATATGTAGTGAAACTATAACCACAACTTAGAAGGTACACGTGATACCGAATTTTTGGTAAATTTTCCAAAATAATTTCGCAAGGAAAAATATCATCATCCATAATTTTGTTGCAGGTATACACCAAACTATTTATTTCAAATGCCTGAAATATAAACAAAAGTTTTATCTTTGACGTTTTTTAAAATACGACAGTATTTAATATACCTAAATAAGAAAGTTATACCCGATCCTCGCTTTGTAAATATGTAGATATACTGACAGATATACTAACTTGTTATATAACCACTTCCCAGGAGTGTCGTGGTAAAAAAAAATGAACACAAAAAAGATAACTGGTTTTTAGGACCCGGGAAGGTCGAAAATAAACTAGTTATATTAAGGTTTAATAATAATTTAGTGCATAAACAATATATTATTTTTTAATAACTATAAATTGCAATTTATTTCAATTTTTTTAAGTTTTTAATTCATTTATTATTATTATTATTATTTTTCATATTATTTACGTAATCTACAAAAAGATAAATTATATATTCTTTATTATTATCCTCCATAAAAAAATATACCGAATGTTTTATTAAGGCGCCATTTTGCAATGGATTTATTCAAAAAAATGTATTTTATTTCTGAGCAAGTTTTATATATATGTTGCGTTCTATTGGATTTTTACCAAAATGTAACCGTTTCATCCCCTTATACCCCTTGATTTTTTACCAAAACTAAAGCAGATAAGTATGCTGCGCACAGACAGACAGACAGACTGACAGGAATGGGAGAACATGTTTTTCGCGATCCAGGGACCCGAAAATGTAAAGATCTATAAAAATCTCGGAGGCTGATTATTTTAATAAAAACAGAAATTCTTGTTCTACACGAAAAAATATGGGAAGCTTTTCATTGAATTTTTTACTATCGATAAAAAAATAATAGAATTTTTTACTTTTTTTGTATTAACCTTATAGTATATTTTTAATGATTTTGTGCCTCTAACACTCCTAGGTATTATTCATATTAAAGTTCTATGCATTTCTAAGACGAATGGTATATTTTTTAGTCATCTAAATTTAATCGAATTTCTCAGGGAAACTAGAATATTTTAGGAGGAATTTCCAACGCTTACCTATTGACCTAGTAAGTAATCATAAACACATGTAAGGGTTGTTTATTGTACTGTATATAGCAATTGTATTATCTAGCAAAATTAGGTCAACCTGGCCACATTATAAGTTAAAATAGGTATCATACTGGACGGTTTAAGCCGAGTTTAAACGTCATTCCTGGCTATATCGGACTTTATGTCTGCAGTACTTAATAGTAATTTACGGTCCTTCTAGAGCCACGATGTAATCATGTGAACAATATTTCATTTCGCCGAATAGAAGATAAAACACATCACATAAAATCCAGCAATATCTGTACAAATTATCTAAAATAACATGGTACCGACTTGCAAACCGAAGATACGAGATAAATCTAAAAGATTAACCCAGAGTTAAACTTTCTTGTATAAACGTAATCGACAAAAACCCATTTTATAAACGGATGCCGTGACCCGGGGCAATGAAATAAAATGCACTGAATTAATATACAGTCAGATAGGCCGACGGAATCAGAATATACGCAGTTGCCATATCGAAGATGTGCTATTAGTTCGAGTTCAGTGTGTTTTCTTTCTACATGCTTCTGACATGTATTTTGACAAGAATAAGTGGGTAAAGTAAATCAGAAGCCATTTCTTTTTTTTAGCATGCTCGTAAACATGTTAGTTTTTATATATAATTTTTTTTGTTCCTTTTAATAATGAATAATAATTATGGTATTTACTTTGTTATTTACCCTTCATCGAGCCTTTCATTTATTAGGATTTCATTTCAAGTATCTTGTCTAGAAATTGTATACTCGGTTATCGAATTAACTGTTTATGGATTGTGTTAAAATAATAAACATTATTTTATCATAACAAACTTTCGATTATCGACTTTGGCAAAAGAATTTTTTAAAAGTTTCGCTGAAAAAATACTTTGCGTGGATACGTCCATATTGTTATTAATTTTTTTGAAATCTACATTTGTAAAAAAAAAACTCTAAATAGCTTTTTGCTTGGCTTGTCGACTTGTTAATTTAAATGACTCAAAAATTGTGTGTGTGTGTGTTCTGTTTTGCAAAATTTTATGTTTTGCATATGTTTGACACCTTGTATATAGAATCAGATTTAAGAAGAATAAATAAAGAAAGCCCCCAAAAAATCTTAGCTTGTTCGATTGCCCTTTATAGAAAAAGCTTAGAAAAACAATTTAAAAACAAACTCGTCACATTCGAAAAGTTTTCGAAAAACCTGGTTAAGGACTCATTCTGCTTCCTCCGTGTTGAAGTTTACTTAATATAATTTTCAAATATGAAGTATAATATTTATGAAAATTCAGCAAATTACAGTTTTGATGAAAAAAGTGTTGGTCAGTATATGTAAATTACCAGTTAAATTTGGACGTCTTAGAAAAAGAGATGTGCGCAGTGTTATATTTTTCTTGAGGTTTTACTGCCTCATAAACGTAAACAGAAAGGCTTCTTAAGAAATTATGGTTCTTGAGTTTTCAGCCGTGAAGATTTCTTCTTTATTAGGAAATATTCTTCCGATATATGTTCAGAATGCTCATGACGTTTCTTTTATTAAAGCAACTCTATTCTGGTCACCAATTTGAGTGAATAATATATGGGATGCAAAACTAACTTCATAACAAATAGATGAAACTTTATGCCAATTTCTTGAATAAAATTATAAATCTGTATACCAAATCAAAAAGGAAACTGCTCATTGGTGGGCTCTTTAAGAACCCGAAAGTGGTACCTGGTTGCCTTTTTTCAGAGACATTATGACTAACACATCTCCTCGTATTTCTATTAAATTTTATGCTAGACATTATGACCGTGGAACATCTGTTATTTATGATTTCATATGTAGCGCACTTTAAACCGCATATTATATAGATTATTCCTCCAAAAAGCTGAAGAATATCCAAAAAATATGAGAATAAAAAAAAAATTTCCTAAAAGTATCTTTTTAGGTTGAAACTGTTGGCCCATGGGGAAGTAAAGCAAAATATTTCGTTAAAAATAAAAAATATAGGTACCGAAATTTTACAACTTACTAATGAACCTCAGCCCTTTTTTTGAGAGAAAGAATAAGTCTAGCTGTCCAAGCGGGAAATGGAGGTGGGAATGCAGGTTCTGTTTTGAGAACTATCCCAGATATACAGAAATTGGACGAAAGGTTTTATCTTTAATGCTAGCTTTAATGTTACCTTTTTGTATTTGTATATGAGATATGAGAGGTATATTTTTTAGTAATGTTACCTCAATACTAACATATGTTATAAATTATATTGATTCTCAGTTAAACTGGTAATGTATACCATTTTAGATAGAAATTAATATCTTTTGAATAGTTTGAAACTCGGTTTTAATTCTGCCT
This sequence comes from Kuschelorhynchus macadamiae, assembly GCA_030620095.1. Lineage (NCBI taxonomy): Eukaryota > Metazoa > Arthropoda > Insecta > Coleoptera > Curculionidae > Kuschelorhynchus > Kuschelorhynchus macadamiae. Next base: position 542,681 of record JAUTXW010005312.1, read on the forward strand.
TGCTCTCGGAATATATGCTTAAGTAAGGGACTTGGGGCTGTATATGCTGGATATATTTAGGATATAATTTTTTTATGCAAAATATTTTTACACTTCACCGTACCTCCATTTGCACCCTATCCCCCCTTCTCCGATTTAATTTTTTGTTTGATAATCAGTATCATACAGTCATGTCTTTATTGAGACTATTACTGAGGTCAGGTCAATTTATTAGCTCATTGGTTATAAAATTTTAATTTTAAACAAATTCGTTCTTACTTCTTAAAAACATGTAAGTGTGTACACTCGTGTCTACATGAGGTGTTGACAGGTATCTTTGAGTAACTTAGGTAGGTATCTTGGTTCTATCAGAGATCCTACCTAGTGTCCATGCTTCACCATTTAGCAACCGGGGAAGTAATTAATAATAAAAATTTCCTCAAAAATATCTCTAAAAATAAACAAAGCGTTAATATTGTAAAATATTAAGAAAAGTAAATAAAAAAAACAACATATCTAGATTGTTTTATATGAAGTCCGAAATTCGGTCGAAGCGAATACTCAAGTGATTTTTTTAATCACTTTTACTACAACTGACATATCTACATATTGTATAGCAGATCCTAGAACAATGTTGTTTCTCTTATGTCATGCTGCCCTATTATAATTTACATCAAATAATGTAATTTATCCTGCGAATTAACTATGCCATGCGTGTAAATAGTGCACTTTATCGATATTTTGTATTAAGCAATGACCAGCTTGTCAGACCTCTTTATCATGTATCCTTCATTAAATATATCTGATGCTAATCACTTGCAATATTGAATCACGTAGCCTAAATACGCAGCAATCCACTTATACACATAAATGACAGTTTGAAGTGCTTACTGTGCCAAGAATTCCACTTCAATTTCACCGCAGTGCCTACGAAATTCCACCGCACTGCCTGAAATGAACAACAAGGTCAGTGTAAAGTAAAAAATGCCGACACAATTGTCAAGGTCAGTATTTATTTTTAATTTTACCGGAGGTCTCCCCTTATATTTCGTCTGGAGCTGCTTCACCACCTGTCAATAAATAAGTCAAAAATAATTGATATAATTTTTTTTCCTTTAAATGCAACGAACAGATCATTTAAAATATTAAACAAAAGTAAATAAAGCAATAGTATGGACTAGCCCACGTGAGAGATGCTTTGTTTAATCTAAATGTACTGTCTAACCAAAAGTTGTCACTCATTCAAATCGGGCTAGACCCAACTTTATGACTCAAATAAATCTTGTTTAACCCAACTATGTGACATCTTTAAACGTAAAAAATATTCATGTAACTTAATCAAGCCCACGTGACTATTTATAGATTCACATCCGAGTACACATGGATAATGTAATATTTTTTAGGTTTAAAAATGTCACATAGTTGGGTTAAACAAGATTTAGGTGAGTCAGAAAGTTGGGTCAAACCCGATTTGAATATGGGTGATAAATTTTGCACACTTGGACTATTCCCTCCGGGGAACGGAGGACATTTATCTCTCTATTAATCACTACTAGCAATATATGTAGATTTTTTACATGAAGTTTGAGCTCTGGTCCAAGTGATTTTATTTTTAAATCACTTCTTTATTACAATATCTCTTATTCTTATTAAATATGTGTAGCAATCCAACTATAGATGATGATTTGTAGCGTACTTTACTCCAAAAATTGCACTTCAGTGGTAAAAATGGCATCAAAACAACAATGCAATGACATTGTATTCCCTAAAATGACATCCAAATGCAGCCGCAATGCCATCAAATCCCGTCAAAAAGTGTCATTGCAAAAATTTTATGGTAAAAATTGCATAGTGAAAAATGAAATCATTGTTTCTTCAAATTGACTGTATCATCTTTATATACCAGATACTCAAATAATTTTGTATCTATTATGCCATGCTGCCCTTCTATAATTTACACCAAATAATCTAGTTAATGCTACGCAATTAACTATGTCATGCGTATAAATAGAGCACCCTATCGATATTCCTATACGTAATGATGAGCTTTTGATACCCTTTTATCATATGTCCCTCATTAAATATATCTGCTGCTAATCACTTGCAATATTGAATCTAGTCACATAGCGTGAATGTGCAGCAATCCAACTATACACATGGATGACGGTCTGCAGCGTATATTAGGTATTTACGGCAGGATCGTGTTTAATACTTCAATAACGGCCGGGATTGCTTTGATGTTTACGCGGGACGTTTTGAACTTAACGTAAATAGTTATTGCATGAATTTAGGTTAGTCTGTTAAACAGCTACGGCAGCGTTTTGAGACATATGGTTTCGAGGTTTTTGTAAACTCAAAACAATATCAAATACATATACGTTTTTTAATCAAAACTTTATTCTGCAGTAGCAAAACAGTTTGACAGTATATCCGTTAATAATAAAGATAAAATTATGTGGCTTCTACTCGAATTTTGACAATACTGTGCTATTTTTTAGTATATGCTGTGTGGTTTTAGAGTTACTTTGCAACAAACTTGAATTATTTAAAGAGTTACATAGAATCGATCATATAATTCATTGGTGGACATAATTTTTTTAGAAGGCATTGATTTAATGATATTAAAGAACCTTAAGGTAAACTAACTATATATATATATATATATATATATATATATATATATATATATATATATATATATATATATATACATAGTTTAGTAGAAGTTTCTTGGACCATACTAATATATATTTTCAAATAATGCATTTTCTTGGGTTTAGGTCTATGTAATGACACTAGTGTCAATAAAAATAACACTAGCTAAGTTTCATGTTTTTATTGACGTTTCGGCTGGTTAACCCAAGCGTTTTCAAAAAACACTGAAAAGAAAAGAAACAAAGAACAGCTGTCGTATGCAAGAAAACTTGTTTGGAAGTTTTATCCTAAAAATACATGAAAACCTAACATAATTACTCACCCTGAATATATAGTGATAATGCTAAAACATTAATCTATTGCTAGTAGAAGCTTGTGGAACTTCATGTCGTTAAAGTTTATTAAAAAGACGGAAAACAACACATTAATATTTTTCCGATCACAAATTAATACTGCACAGCAGAAATACATCAAAGGACGACAGTAAAATAAAGTAAAGTAGGGGACTAAGGCGAGCAGAGGCTCCATGATATTCACTGGTATTTTTTACTTTTTTTTATTATGTTTATGAGATATGCATCTTATTTTTGTTGATTTTAGTAGAAGCTGATCTATACCGGGTTGATTTGAAAAATTAATTCTTTTGTGTGAATTTATTTTAGGTTGTTAATTGATGAGGTTATGATAAATTTTGTTTATATTTTTAGTATCGGTTTTTGTGTTTACACGCTGTAGATTTTTTTGTATGTAGATCAGTTCAAGTATTTTTATTTCTTCGTAATTGAATGTGTGGTTGTTTACAGTCATGTGGTTTGAAAAGGCAGTTTTGTTTTGTTTGGCGTATTTGTGACCGTTCAGTATATTTTTTAAATATTGGTTAGTTTGACCTATATATACCCGGATACCCTCTCACAGTTTCTACACAGTATCTCGTAGACAATATTGCTTTTTTTTCAGTTGGTATGGATGTTTTTAATTTACTGAAATTTTGTTTTAAAAGTTTCAGACTCACTTTGTTTCTTTTCTTTTCAGTATTTTTTGAAAAAGGCTTGGGTTAACCAGCCGAAACGTCAACAAAAACATGAAACTTAACTAGTGTTGTTTTTCTTGACACTAGTGTCATTACATGGACCGAAACCCAAGAAAATCCATTATTTGAATATATATATATATATATATATATATATATATATATATATATATATGTATATGTATGTATATGTATATATATATGCATGTGCGTTACTTCCTCAGCGTATTTTATACTAAAACAAAAAATATATATACCGAAAATTGAATAAGTGTAAATGTTCCCTTGGGTCTGACAGGGATCCAGCAAAATTCAAATTTAGGTCTTACCCGAGGTGTCACTTTAAACATTGGATGCTGTGTAAGTACCCCAATAAATATAGTACGTAGGTTGAGCGGTAGAAATTGAATTTCCCTACAAAACTTTATATTATATCTGCTAATACGAGTATAACTGTAATATTTTTTTAAAGATAAAACCGATTTTAAAAATATGCACGAAAAAGTGAAAAATAATATTTTATTCGAACTTGAAAATTTTACTCTGTAAAGGCACCGCCCAACTTATTCTTAATTATTTATTTAATCACAAAAATATATTTATATATCGAGTGTTTTGATGATGGAATAAAATATTATTTTTCACTTTTTAGTGCATTTTTTTAAAATTTGCATTTCATCCTTTTTAGGTATTTCTCCTTATATGAGTTTAATATTAAAAGTCTGATTTAACAAATAGGCACCGGGTCTGTTGGATTTATAACATTGTATAATAAGATATCTTACCTATTTTACAATCATACATTGTTTTCCTGATATTGTGGTGAAGGCATATCTAGTTTAATATCGCGTGTCGTAAACAAGTCAAAATGTCTCCAGTCCGCCATTTTTAACATTTTGTCAATATGCTTGTTATGAACCACTCCGGCAATATCCTGAATCTTCCATAAAAGTTTCATCCTTGGTCAAACTATCTATATACTATATACATAAAAAATACATAGGGTCGAATTGATAACGACCCTCTTTTTTGAAGTAAGTTAAAAACCGGTAAAAACCGAGTGGAAACCTTACGATAGAACTGTTAGGGGATAATCCTCAGGGAGAAAAAATAACGATCCTCTGATGACTTGTTGGGACTTGGCAACAAAAACTGATCGAAATTAACTTTCTAAATAAAGTTAAGAGGGGTCCGATATAAACGCGGATATAAATAATGTGGAGACAAATGCTTATTAAGTTATGCTAAAAACTTTCAGGCAGGAGGCAGTTCTGCATGCAGTTTTAATTTAAAATGTTTAATTGATTCCACACATCTCAATAGAATTAGTTTTTGATACATAAAAAATTTGGAAAAAAAAATGGTTTTACTGATGTCATACCAGTGCGAGGTTTTTACATAGATGGTAAAAATACCCTATATTTTTCCGTTATGCTCTCTCTTAGTTTTCTTGGTACCAATTATTATAGCCTAAAGAAAATATATATTCTAAAAATGGTCAGGTGTATTTTCCTCACTAAATGTAAATTTTAATTACCAAATGAGGGGATTGTCGGTTTTAGAGGGCGATTCGAAATTAGACGCCAGATATATTCGAAACTGCGCGTAGTAATAAAACGTACTCCATATCGATATACGTCATTGGGCGACATCTTAGCGGTAACTATGCTTTCTCGAATTTCAGTCAACGTAAATTTGTATATAATAAATTATTATATACAAATTTACGTTAACTGAATATGAATGTTTTATAATTATCAGACTGCCTTTTTGGTTAAGCCATTTTAGATTTGTTTTGGTTGCCATAAAACGAGTTCTATCAGGCATTTTGTGTGTTCACTGCATGCGGAAGTTAAAAAATACAAAATTACACACTTTTGTTTTAGATAAGAAATTAGTTAATTATTAAAAAATTAGGAAAATAATTGATAAATACCAGTCTATATTTCTGGTGAGGAAAAATCGTATCGGTGCTTTAGGTTGTTGGTTGTTGGTTGTTGTGGTTGATGCATGAGGAATTTACCTCCGCCCCTAAAATCATTTTAAAAAATGGCGTTTTAAAATGCTTTAAAGGAATTTGTGTTATGCTTGCAATAAAACGTTCATTAAAATAATCTTCAATTTAAATTCGTCTTAAATTGTCACACAATAACAGTGGAATATGTATGGATTCATTTGTATCAGTAGAAAATTCAGAAAATTGTAAGAAGCATTGGTATAGGTGCGTGTGTAATTGGCATTAGCCTACTTCTGATATTCGCAAAAATTAGGCTATCTTTTGTTTACTGAACAAGGGGAAAAGAAAAAGATCCCCCGAATGGATCCCAACTTTGCCGTGTTTGAGAAGATTGGGATCGAGTTGGGATCGACCTAGAGCTCAACTCATATTATGACTGGAGTTTCAAGACCGCGGCGGCCTCCGCCCGTAATTAGCAATTCTATTTGTTTTTTTAAAACATAATTTTTAATCCCCATTCGATAGATGTTGCTGGCAATGCAAAAATTGTATTGTAAAAATACCTAGAATTTATTTAGAGTCGGGAGTTTACGTTCAATATCGTTGGTTTAAATAGCAGGTAAGATAAAATTATTGCATATTCTCATGATCTAAAGTCCACACGTGTATTCTAACCTCACAATTAAAGAGAATCTTTACCACTTTATTTGTAAAAGCATTCACCATCTCTGCCATAAAAACAGGATAGATGGAGAATTTAGTTGTGGGATAGATGGTGACCTTTATATTCAATTGGAAGTATAAATATAAATGATATATATTTTTGTCTTTTAAGATTACATACCATGTCGACATTTTATAAAAGAAAACAAGGCTCCACCCGAGGGTAATGGACAGAAGAAGCATTAAGAAACGCAGTGAGTGTCGTTCAAAATGATGGAATATCTCTAAATATGGCGTCAAAAGCATATGGTGTTCCATGGTCCACACTAAAACTAAGAATTACGAAAAATTGCCTACACAAAAAGTCTCTGGGTCCATCATCAGTATTAGGTGCGGAAAATGAAAAGAAATTGGTTCAGCATAATAAGAAACTTCAAAGGTATGGTTTTGCACCAACAAGGAATGAAGTACGGTCGATGGCCTACAGATTAGCCGAACAGTTAAAAATCAACCATAATTTTAATAAGATCTCGCAAATGGAGGGCATAGATTGGTTGCACTTATTTTTAAATCGTAATGCTGAACTTTCTGTCAGAAAATCTGAGGGAATTTCTCAAGCTCGTAGTGAAAATCTGTACAAAGAAAATGTGTTGAAATACTTTAACTTACTGCAAGACATTCTAGTCGAACACGATTTGATTAATAAGCCGGGAAATATTTTTAATATTGACGAGACCGGACTCCAGCTGAAGAATATAAATAAATATATGTTGTGGCTGCTAAGGGTTCGAAGTCTGTTTCCAGTATCACCTCTGGAGAAAAAAGCGAACCTATTTCCGTGATTGCTTGTTGTACCGGAGAAGGTGTATTTTTGCCTACCAGCGTATGTTTTGAAAGGAAAAAATCAAAAACCGGAGTACCAGCATGGCATGCCACCCGGGTCGGTTATTTATATGTCACAAAAATCAGCTTATGTGACAAGTGAGATTTTTTTCTTATGGCTAAAGAATCATTTTTTACCAAGAAAGCCGGCAGGAAAAATATTAATGGTGCTGGATAGTCATAGTTCCCACTGCAGCTCAGTGGAAATGCTCGAATTCGCTGAAGAAAATAACATTATTTTACTCTGCCTCCTGGATAGGTCGTTTTTCAAATCTTTAAAAACATTCTATTGCAATGCATGCAACTTATTTACAAAAGCGAATCCTACAAGAAAAAATAATTGTGTTTAGTAGATTGCTATGTGAGGCATGGACATTCCGCGCAACAGATATTGTTCCATTTGATCCCAATGTCGTTCCGGACTATGCCTTCGTAACAAATGTTGCACCTTAAACAGAAACTAGCCAACCAGACTTCACTACCCTCACGTACTACACAAGTAGAAAATTCTCAGCCAGACCCTTCACATCAGTCATTTACAATCAATAACCGCGACCAAATTCCAAATTCTCATGAACCAGGAGTTTCAAATCAAATTTCAAATGAGTTACCGTTACCAAGCTGCAGTACTTTCAAGTCAAATAAGTCTACTGACGATGTAACTCTCGGAAAAATGTTAGACCAAATTTCTCCCGTACCAAATTTAACTAGAGTTGAAACTGTTCGCAAAAGAACCAGAAATTTAGCTTCAATTTTAAATAAAAGAAGAAGGCGAAAGAAACTAAAACAACGTTCAAAAAGAAGAAGTTAGAAATTCGAGACACTTCAGACGAAAGTGAATCTGAGCTGGACGATGAAGAAGAAATAAATGGTGATGGCAATGATTACTGCGCAGGATGTGGTGAAGAATACAAAGCCACCAAGAAGACTGGATTAAGTTTAAGTTACTAAGATTAAGTGTGTGCGGTGCGAGCGCTGGCTACACGAAGATTGCACGAAATATGGAAATAGTTGTGATATATGTGGAAAATTTGTGTCCAGACACAAAAAAACTAAAGTGGTGACGTCATAATTGTTATTTTTATAATCACCAATATCACCCATATATCATTGAGCAACTAACCCATACACATGGGTGAGATGGTGAATGGGCTGTTTTTTTATTTAAGTTGTTTATTTTCGTAAGCCAAATGGTATTTAATTTATCTGTATTATGTTTAAGTTTACCAATATGCAATACCTTACACATGTTTCGTTTTGTCTAAATATATTTTTTGAAAAAAAAAAAAAGTTTTATTCACCATCTCCCTACAAGTTATCCTACGTTATCTTCGACATTACTCCGAAGTCATGTCCGGAATCACATAAGAAATCCCGAAATCATCTGCGAAATCATAAACGCGCATTCGAAATCACGAAATCATATCGTAAATCACGACATCGTGTTTCTCTTCATGAGATAATAATTACCTACATAAATTTAAAGAAAGAATCGTTTGGCAACACTGGACGTAACTCACAACAGGCGAATTTCTTCACCCACTTTACTAACTAAAGTTAAGTATGTTTTAAAGGAAATATACATTATATTTTTAGAGTTTTACATTTTTTTTACTACCCTCGTAAAAAGAAAGCAGTTTTAGGGTTCCTAGATGCCATGTTTTCTCAATTCCGTCGGTCTCTTCGCGGCATAATTAAAATCTTGTAATAGATTTTTTACCACTTCCACATAACCGATTAATTCTAAATTTGACATTCATACATAATCTCTTTGACAACACAATCTGACACTTTCATATATAAAAAATCTGAATTTTTTAGTCAACATTTAGCAACTCAAAACGGCGGCGTCAACACGACTGTCGAATTTCGATATTTATGTATCTCTTCATAAAATCGGTGTCTAGGGGTACCCTCGGGGTACCTATTTAGATCGCAAGTTATAAATTTTTAGACCACATTTAAAAATCCAAAATGGCGGGCGAACTTTGACATTTTTACGAATAAATATTAATAAATACTTGCTATTAAGATTTTTTTGCTATTCAACATATTTTAGTAGATCACCGAGAAAATTACCCAGAAAATCGTCCGAAGTCATATGGTTGCAATCGAAAACAAAAGATTTTCCCCGTGGGAGTGAGACGCCCTTCGAGTACATCTAAGTCGCATTACTGAAAACAGCGCGTCAAATCTTGCTGCATGCAAGTTTATTTGAGGGTTAAATGGCGACACGAGCAATAGATATATAATAAATAATAGATAAATATATGAAACTGCCTGATGATCTATGCGAAGTATAAACCGTCTTTGATAGTATGGGGTTTTCAGCTTTAAATACCTACTCTTTGTAATTATATTTTTCATATTTTGGATAATTTTGACAGGTAATAAAACGATTAAAATTCGCTCGATCCGATCGTGTACACGCGTACGTTGCAAACTTTCCCCATTTACGTGATTCGTGTCCGTTTTAACCCATTTAACAAATAATAAATAATCTCGACTAAAACACAAGGGAGTGGCTGTTCGGTCACCTGTGTAGCAGTCCAATCACGTCGTGATAATTCCGAGGATAATTTCCTGCGTCCGAGAGTCCGGACACGATCCGAGGCTATATCGCTGGTGTGGGCCCCGAGGCCTTGTTCTGTTCATTATATGTCTTGGTGAGTCTTAGCATTGTGGTTGTTAAGCCAAGTGGAATTTGCATGTTCCCTTTATATGTGTCATATTTAACATATAGGTATAGATATAAAAAAGAAACCAATATTTCCTTTACCATTTTTCAGAATTCTGTACTTACCTTATAATAACAGAACACTCTGTTTCTTATAATAACATCTGTAGGTATTTCAAAGTAAAAATTTTAATGAAATGTTTGATACTTTTACACTTGCATGTGACGAGATATATCCGAGTTTATATCTTACATATATCAAACCCTATTTTGGGAAATTCTGCATAAGTATCAATAACAATAGAAATGTGGCATTAGCTATTAATAAATTTGCACATTTAATCATTTAGGCCTAAAATCAACTGATTTTTAGAAAAAAATAACGGCATTATTGTTGCAAGGCAGTAAACAAAAATCTACCTACAACATCCCGAGATATTGACTTTAGGCTTTAAAATATCAATATATAATACCGAAACAAACCTTCATTTTAGAAAATACACCTTGCTGATTTTTTTTACATTCCTTCTTTACCTTGTACAACTCAAAAAAAAAAAAAAAATGTGTGCGGAGTATTCCACCCACCGCTAATTTTACATAAGACAATATTTTAGAAACCGAAAAGGTTATTCAAATCCAGTCCAGTCAAACCAGTGACATTTAAATATCATGTCAAATAAACATTTCTTCGTTCTTTTTGACGAGGAGTTTCTATTTTTAAATCCAATACCGCAAATGTTATTATATATTTCAGTTTTCCATGAAACTTTAGACCAAATGTATTGTCCTATACCTAAGTAATACCATTATGGAATTTTGTTTAATGTTGACTTTTTAAGCAAAACCGAGGCAAATAGTAATTAACTAAGCAACAAAGTGCTGGTTTAGAACGTCTTAAGCTATCACTATCCGTCTGTTTCTGTCCATTGCTAGATATGAGTTTTTGCTTCGGTTTTTGCTAATGTGTTCCATCTATCTCTGTCCGTGACTTCTCTTATCCGATTGACTTCAAATTTTGGTCAAAACTTAAGGGTAACGTGTTGGTTATTGTTATGGGGAATTTGATAAGTTGTTTTTTAGTAAAATTTGGTTTTAATTTCACTAGCCCACCATTTTGTTCCGCTATATTGGATTTTTACCAAAATATGACCCTTAATTTTTCACCAAAAATGAAGTTCATCGAGTACTTAAGTCTTTTTTAGCTGTCGCGAACAGATAGACACACTGACGTTTTCCGACGTCTAGAGCCCTTAAAACGTGAAGATCTGTAAATCCTAGGAGGGTAATTTATTCTAATAAAAATAAATTCTAATACTTCTCTTTTATGAGGAAAGTAAAAATGCTTTTCTGCACGTATAAAGCTATTGCATTCAAGTTGTTAATGAGCGTTGTTCGAAAACTCTCCATGATATATCTCGGATGCGACTCATTGGTCTGGGAGAAGATGGAATTCCTTGTATAAAAAGAGATAAAATTAAATTTATTCGGGCTTATCTTTCTCTATTCGTTGTTTTTATAATGACGTGCATTCGGAATGTTAGGCATTTCAGGGCATTTGAGATTAGGGAGAATAAAGAAATATTACTTGAAGCTTAACCCTCTAGATCAGTATGACAGTGTCTAAAAAAATTTCCCTATTCTCATATAAAAATCGGCATTTTTAAGTAGGCAGTTGTAATTTAAAAAATAAATTTTAACAAACTACGAAATAATAAAAATTACTTAAAATATATTGTAGCAATGTGAGACATTATATGTTAAGCTTTCAAAATGTAACCCTATATTCGAGAACATTTTGAAAAGGGAAATATCTACTTCACATAAGTGTATATACATAATACCATAGTTTGCCACTCCCAGTATTGATTAACTTTTAAGAGTTAGAAAAAATGTGTTTCATACCCAACATAATGTTTTTAATGGAACACCCTGTATATTATATGTCAATCAAAATGATTTACCAGGTTTGATATCCCTATGTTTATAGAAACCCAAGAAAGTTGAGAAAAACATTGTCATAAGAGGCAAGGTATTCCCTTTGACTTTTTCTTTCTCTAACACATTATCTCTTAGGGCAGAGTGTGTGTAAAATGTCTTTGAATCTGACTAGATGACAAGCTGGCCCAACAGACCTTGTTCTGCCTTTTCCGTTAGATGGTGCGATGAGTTTCCAGTTGAATCATAAGAATATGTGGCCCATTCACCACATCGCCCAGAAATGTTATTGAAGAACATATTGGTTTTATAGGAAAAACAAGCAATAAAACAATACACAAAAAATAGTTTGTTGAAAGGTCTCGGTAACCAGACGATTATTTAAAAAAATCATGTAAATCGGTGCAGTACTACTCTCTCACGAACTTGCTGAAAAATCGGGCTTAGCGTTTTAAATATGTAGATAATCAAACCTGATATGTTTATAATAAACAAGAAGAGACACACAATGAAACATTAATATACAGGATGTTCAATTTTACAAAATGTATGTTTACCCAAATTCTTAATTTTTACTCTTAAACTTATCGTTAAGAAGAGACCTAGAAAAGTTCGTAAGTCTCAAATTTTACGAATTAACAATAAGAATTAGCAACGCGCCTTCCAAACATGGCAAATGATAGTGAGGGTAACTCTATTTAGCCGATGTTATTGGTAGAATGCACTAAATATTTAAGGATATAAATAGAAAAAATGTGAACTTGGCTAAATTATTATCAAAAGCAATCAGAAATATGTGTAATTTTGAAAGTTGTACTTTTAAGTGGTTTTCTTGGCGTCTTGACGGACGCCTGAACTGGAGAGTTATGAGGTTTTGATTTTCTTTGCCCATTGGAATTTTTATTGTTGTTATCATAATATATAGAAGAAAGTTATGGGTTGGACACTTGGCACTGCGGTCAGTTTTTTCAATGTTGTAACATGCTCGGTATCATCCCGGGTGCTTTTAGTCGTTGGGATAATAAAATAACGACTCTATTCCATGAATTTGGCCTAAAAATGATTTTATTATTTTAATCATACAAAACCAAAAATAAAACATTGAAGCATAATTAACACTACAAAAAATCGTACTGTCTAACACTCGGTCTAACATTATTGAACTCTCGATGTAACTAAACTCTGTTTTATTTTTCATATATACTATTATCCGAATTTTTGATTCAGGGCTCCACTGTATGCTTCAATTCACGTACTGACTATCGCCCGGTAAGAAGCTCATCTCGAAATTCATGTTAAATAAAACTGAAAGAACTCCACAAACAATGGGATTTTGGCCATCCATTAAAATTCACCAATTTTAGTATATCATATTTCGACCTCCTGATCAAAGTGGTCCATAGGCGCAAAACAATCCTCTGACGAATTTTTAAGATACAGGGTGTTATATCAGAATGTGTCAGGATCCCATTTTTAACATATTTAACTTAAAGTGATTCCCCAAAAAAAGTTTTATAGAAACATACGTCCTCAAATGCTTTGTTCGCGATATACAGAGTGTTATATTGTAAACCTCATTCTCCCTATATCTCCGACACAAAGTTTTTCCGAGGGAGAAACCGCAGACTAAAATTTGTACCCCAAATTACTCAATTCTACAATTATTACTTATTATTACTCAAGTATTACTCATTACGCAGATATAAACAAAAATTATTTCATAATTACTCATGTATTACGCACAATTACTCAAATTACCCAGATATTAATCACTATTATTCAGTATTACCCAACATTTATACTGGGTGATTGACCATATTTTTACAATCCAGAATTACTTGCCCTTACTTCCTCCATTGGGCAAATGCAAAATACAATGCCAATTGTGTATAGAAATATAGAAATATGCATTGCCACCCTTAATCCCTTGTAAGCGGTTTTGTGGATAAGATGTTTCGATGTTATTTAAAGCAAAAAAAAGACAAAACACAATAATTTTTATTAAAAACATATTTTTATTACAAATATTCTTAATTTTGAAAAAAGAAAGGCTTTGTAATAAAAGTTTTAAGGAATATTTGGATGCAGGTAATTTTTATTACTTCTCAATGGAATGTTGACTTGGAAAATGACTATTCCCTCGATTTTTCCTAAAATAGTCCGTCATCATTTAATTACAAACGACTATCTCTCATCCTACTATTCTCAAATATTCAATAGAACATTGGTATGAGACACAAAAAGGGAGCTCCTTTGTATCAACCAGAAAAGAAAAATAATGTCAATCAGCATGCAGTTTTACGGTTAGTAAGAGAAAGCAAACTTAACTATATAAGAAACGGTACAATCCATTGTCTCCTCTAGAGTTTGAACCTCGGTTTGAACTAAACACCACCCTAACCTCCACACGTAGCTACGCCACTGACTTTGATGAAGAAGTTGAAATACATAACATACAAACATTTGACGGATTTTATTGATTTTGTCCGGGGTCCTTTATTAAATATATTTAAGTAGAGATGTATGTGTTAATCCGTGATTTTTTGAATTTTTTTCTCAGTGCGTCATAACCTATATTATTATATATAATAAAACATTATTTCGATTTTCTTCAATAATCATAATAACATTGCTTGTAAACCATCCAACGTTTAATCCCGAAAGATAAAACAGATATATAGGAGATATGAAAATGTATTATTCATTTGATTGTGATTGAGGTCGGATAGAACATAATGGCCCTATTTTGTAGCAGTTACGGAAAAGCCGCGTGCACGACAGGTAAAATATTCCGTAATGTTTGGGAAAAATGTGAAATGTCATTTTCCTAAATTAAATGATAAAGTATGGCGACGACGGTTTCGTGGGTAACTCTTTGTGCAAGACAGCGTGTAACTAAGTCCTCGTATTATTTTGCGCTTGGTGAAATTTATCTTTTAATGGCGTCAGATTTGTTTTTTTTTTCTGTTTGTTTAAATTAAGCTGCGTATGGAGAAAAAAGTGCCCCTGGATGGCTTTGTATAATAAAACATCCTTGGGTTGTGTAATAATTATATTTTTCTATACTACTGCAAAACATATTTTTTGAACTGAGAGTGCTAGCGCGGGAACTATGACCTCAGCAAGAAATGCCCAAATCTGGTATACGGACGGCACCAGGCAGGCCACTACAGGACCTAGGTGATTACTGCTTGCTGGGAAGGTACCCCACTTTTCTAGGCGGAGGTCTTTATCATTGTCGAGGTGGTGACCAGGAAAGATGTTGCAGAGGTACCGGAGGAAGCATAATCTGCATCTGCTTCAATAGCCATACAGCCCTAAAGGCACTTCTAAAAGCTAGGATATTCTCTAACGTTGTTCTGGAGTGCAGGAATTGTGTGGAGGAACTAGCGAGAAGGAGAGTAGGTAAAATACGTTAGATGTCTGGGCACAGCTGGGTAGAAGAAAATGAGCGGCTTACGCTCGGACAAGGTTTTCCAATACCACGTCCCGGGACATTATTTAGGTCTAAACAAGAAACCAACTTCCAAAGTTTAATAAATTATCTGGGAGAAAACAAAGGCCAATCGGATCAGAAATCTGTAGGCATCCTAAGGATATGCTTCCAGATCCGTCAAATGTCATTACAGCCCGGCTGCTGTCCAGGAACCTCCAGACCATGTCAGATATATTTGGAATACTGACCTGGTACTGCAGACATTAGAGATAAGAATAGTCAACTTTGTTGTAATTGTAGAACACAAGAATACCATACCACTTAACCACGATGGGTGGGGCAAACTCAGAGGGAAAAACCTTTGGACCGACGGAAGAATTAGGTTGGGGACCTTCAGTGTAAGTTGCAAGCCTTCATAGGAAGGACGGGCCCAGGACATATTACAAAATTGAAAAGAAATAACGATCTACAGATTGGTCCTCGGAGTGAAATTCGTCTACTGCTTTTTTTTGCTGAATATAAGATTTTATCTGTAAATATTTCTTGGACATTTTCATCTCTTCGAGCTCATCCATTAGAGAAGTGTGGCCTTCACTCTTAAAATCTTAAATGTTCCAGAGCTCGCGTGGTACTTTGTTTTTAAGGGCGTTAAAGTACCTACCAGTAATTGTCTCGAAATTAGCTTAATACATAATTCGTTAATTGAAATTTAACAAAAATAATAAGCAAAAAATGCTACTATTACAATAACAGTGAGATATCAATTATCTACTCAGAAATATGTAAATACTAGTTTAGTGTATTCTTCCGTTGTTTAAATATTATAAGCTTAAAAATTATCAAAATTTTTGAAGAAAGGTTCTTTTCTCCAGAAATATCTGGTTTGTCAAAGTGCTCTATGAGTTTTTAACCCGGTTTTTAACAAAAAATATCGACATAAGCATATCATATGAAACAGGTATCATTTATATATCAGAATCTGTATTTTGGTTTTAGTGGAGAGGATGTTAAAGCATTATCCTCAAAGGACTCCATAAAGATATTCGCTACCACAGGTGATAGAGGAGATAACATATTTGCTTGAAAAAATGAAATAAGTGTATGTAAGACATTGTGTTCCAATATGTCTGATGTAATGGAAATTGAGTCGTTAACAGGAACATAAGTGTATAGTGATTTTACATCGAAACTGACTAAAATACCTTCGGGATCCAACTGGATTGCCTTAAGTTTTTCCACGAAATGTGCAGAGTTTTTTTATAAAAGAAGTAAGTGTATTAAGAAATTTTAAAGGATATTTATCTAATTTGCATGTCTATTGTACTGGCGTTAGGTCGAATTGTTATATTGTCCTTGTGTATCTTGGGAAGACCGTATAACCTGGGGATCTTGGAGCTGCTTGGCTTTAATGATTTCCTCTGCTCTGGTGGTAGGTTGAATGCGTTAATCAGATTCGTGATGCATCTTTCTATACTACTTGTAGGGTCTGCTTCTTCCATGAACGACTGTGGCGTTGCATTTATCTGGTGGAAAGACCAGGATGTTTGCGTTTTCATTTAAGGTTTTTATCGGTTTCGGTGGTGTTGAATTCTTAATGAGCTTCGCTGACATTGGCTTGCTCCACTGGTAGGTAATCTTCTGATTCAACGGAGGATACTATATTTTCTACGGGAATGCTTCTTGGCGCTATTGTAAAATTTTGGCCGTTGGAGAATACGGAATGTTGTGCTTGAGTTGACAGCTTCGACGACAAGTTGATAACTGTATTTTGCAGAGGTTTTACTGGATTTTTTCTGTTCAGGAGTGCTCCAAACTTTTTTTTTGCTTAAGGGTAACTTTTTGATTGATTTTTTCTTCCTGTGCATTGGTGATGTTGCCCAAAGTTGTAAATATGGTTCCATCAAGTCTAATTTACGGGTATTTGTATGTACATCACGACGGATTGCCTTAATCTTTTCTCTAGCTAATACATTGCTGACATGCTTGTAAATATTTTTAATGGTTCTAGAAGTAACGTGATGTCTCGCCTATACAACATCCTCATCTCGGCATCTAAGGGGAAGGGCCAACTGGCAGAGTAACGTCTTCTTGCCGTTCCGGAGATCGCCAAAGGTTTTGACATCCTTCTTGGTTTCCTCCGAGCTCATTTAGAGTTTAGATCTCGTAGAGTAAAGATCCCTGAAGATTTCTCTTGCAATCGAAGGCGAAACGTCATATAATAATTCCAATTTGAGACGGTCTAATTCCAAGAACCATGAATTGACCAAATCCGTGAACCCTTTCGTTCTATGTTAACTACAAGGACGTTTCTTAGCTCGAAGGTAAATTCCACACCACACCAACTGCAAAGTCCTAAAAACTGGATATTTTGCTTCCCAGAGATATGGATTCGTAGTTATTTATAGGTATTTTCATCACTTTTTGATAATCAATTAATTTCTTAACTAAGATAAAACAAAGTGAGTAATTTTGAATTTTTACTTTCGCATGCAGTGAAGATACAAAAAGCCTAACCTGGCTAAGCATAAAGGCAGTCTGAAAATTATAATACACTGTACACTATTACATACAAAATTAAATGTATAAAATGCATGTAGATATAGTTACCGCGCAATTTCGAAGATATGTAACCGTTCTACTCGTGTTAGCTTCCAATTTCGAATCGTCCTCTAATTCGGACAATCATTTAATCTGGTAATTTAAATTTACATTTAATGAGGAAAATACATGACATATTATCGGACCCTTTTGCCTACGCGGGTAAGAAAAGATCTTTGGTGAGGAAAATACACCCGCCCGTTTCTTAGGTTGTTTAATATATTACTGACCGAATTTTAAATTAATTTATCAAATATTTTGTTTTCAATTTCGGTTAATCATTAGAATTATAAAAGAACATTTGTATCCTTTTTTTATGGTTGCGGTCTGTTATAAAAAAACTCGAGAGAATAATAGTTAATAAAATTAAATGATTTTTTATAGTACACATTTACAATCTCCTTTTATTTTGCTCGTCCCATTTTATATCTCTCTGTCTTTCGTTATTTCTCGTCTTTATACAGCTGATTGAATGAAAGGGAATACGTGTTGGTCGGACGCGTCTGCCACTGTAAAGTGACTCATCTAATTCGAATTTAACCAGAAGCCAGAAGCAGCTCGGTTTATTGTGAAAGATTGATATTAGACTGAAGCCGCGCCATGCATAAAAGAGTTCATTAAATATGAGGTTGGACGATGTGACGGATTTTAAAGGTCACTTTTATTGAAAAATCGAAACAAAGAGGCTGCCGGATATAAGAGAAAAAGAATGTGTAGGGCTTGGTAAAATATTATTTCGCACTTTTTACCCATATTGTTTTTAGTTTTTAACTCGGTTTTTAATAAAATTTAACGAATAGTAAAAAAGTACGAAAGGTTTCAGGGGTGGAGTTAATAAAGAAATGATGGTTCTTGGGTTTAGACAGTGTCAAATTGGAATTACTTTGGGGAGGACATCAAAAAAGATGCCAACATTTTTGGCGATCTTCATACCAGCCAGAAGAAGATGCTCTGCCATTTAGCTTTCTTTCTAAGATGTAGTGATGAAGAAATAGTTCCCAAGTCTCTTCAAGTCAATCATCATGTTTCAACAAGGGCAGCCAGGAGCATGTTCAGTCGCGCTAGCATGGTCTCGTAAGGGAGAGGATCAAGGCTACTACGTCGTGACTTGGACACTAACACCCGTAAACTTCTACAGGTACACCTATAATTAGCTTCGACGCTTGAAATCAATTCATTTACATTGGACAAAATCGCCTTCCAGCAAGCAGAAATGATTTAGCAGCAACTGACAGCAAAACAACAGAGGAAGTTCGAAACTGCGCAGCAAACACCAGCCAGTACAGCCACTACAGAATACGGTAATCAATTTATCATTTATTTCATAAACCATAGCTTTTCTCTAAAGGACATAATTTTGCAATTGCTTGAAGAACCATTCCAGTAGAGGACATAGTAGCAAGTGTAGAGTACAGCATCCGAAAACTACCACAAGAACAGGTAGATTCAGTTCGATATAAAATAGTAACAATTTTTCGCAGCTCTAAACACCCAAAATCCAACTTGTCAGCCGCAGAACGAACAGCCATAAAGAGCTTTAATGACAAAGAAGATGTTATAATTCTACCCGCAGGTAAAGGAAATGTAACGGTGATCATGGACAAGAACAGCTACGTAGAGAAAATAGAGACATTACTTCAAGATGATAGCTTAAGCAAAATACGAACGAATACAACTAAGAAAATTGAAAGGAAATTTTTTTCAGCCTTATTAATGTCTCTGATTTGCCAGATCTAGAGAAGAAGAAACTGAAGACAAGCGGTTCGAAAATTCCTCGATTTACCGACTTCCAAAAATACATAAAGCTAATGTACCTTTACGTCCCATCGTCGGTCCAATAGGTTCGCCATTTTACGAAATAAGTAAATATTTAGCCAATATCTTAAACCCCTGGACAGGACGCTCTAATTCTTATATCAAAAAGTCTAAACATTTCCTAGAAAAGTTTAAAGATTTTACTTTAGGTTCCGGTGGTATTTGTGCCTATTGACGATTCAATTTCTATAATTTCTTTCGAGCAAATTGCTTTAAGCTCTGCTCCTAAATGTTGGTTTAGATATGTAGATGATACTTTTGTAATATGGCCTCATGGAGAAGAAAGTTTAACTATATTTTTAACATAATAAAACATAACTAATATAAAATTCACTATGGAAATTGAGTCAGATGGTATTATTCCCTTCCTTGATGTACAAAAGAAAGAGAGCGGCACCCTAGGTCATACTGTTTACAGGAAATCGACACATATGAATAGATATGTAAAAGCAATTCGTCATTAGTTCATTAGTCTTTAGGGCTTTGTCAATATGTGATACAAATTCAATTCCGGAAAAAACAGAAAAACTGACTAAATTTTTAAAATCAAACTGATATTGCATTGAAGATATTAAACGTTCGATAAGGTATTATAATAAATAATCCCAGACCTAAACCTGTATTGAATACTCAGCCGTTAAGTAACCTTTTATTTAGGGTATCACTGAAATTGCAAGAATTCTGCGGATATTCAACATTCTCACAGTCTTTAGTACACACAAAAAGATTGGGCAAAGTGGCCGGACTGTGTCTACAAAATTTAATGAACATGAAAAATCCTAAGTAAGAAACAAATTGTTCAATCCGCTGTCGCTGAACACCAGCATACAATGTAATGTGAAAGTACCAAGGTTCTTGCATTAGTCTAGGGTTATTATAAAGGAAAAATTAGAAAATCCATTGAAATTATGAAGCACCCTGAAATGTTCAATAGTGACGCGGGTTCCGTGCTACATCATGCGTGGAAACCAATCATCACAGTGAGTCACGCGTCGATGGTCACAGGGTGGGTATAATATAATATAAGGTATACCTGAATTCTGCTCATCGGTGCTTATTCAGTGTTTTGATCCTGTTCCGTGAAGATCCTTGAAGATGCCTTGTATTTTTAATTTGACACGGTCTAAACCCAAGAGCCATGATTTTTTAAGTAAAAGGAAGTTTTTCCACTGATTCATTTTTTAGGCATTTAATATTTTTTTCAAATTTTATACTCTTTCATGCCCTCAATAGACATTTTTTAAAGCGTTCATTTCGATTTAACGTTATTACGGTTAAAATTATAAACAATGGATAATGATTTCATACATAAACGAACAATTTTAACTCGCATTTAAATGATAGTTGAGTGCAGATAAAACATGACGCAAAAACGTTGTATATTTATATACAATATAAATAAGTGAATTCTTGGCTGATTAATATTGAAGGAATTTTATATTTGATAATTAATTACAACATATAATCTTAATTATACCAGGAGTTTGTAACTTTAATATTTTATCTGTTTTATAATACATGCTGTAGATTACATAGTATTCTACTCGGTATTCTACGAGGGGCTCTTCACCAACAAAAGACCTCCAAATCTTGAAAATCTCCACAAATATTTCCAGATAGCTGTCCACGGGAATACACAAGATACCCACGGATCTCCACTCACTCCACAAATCTTCATGAATCTCTACGGTTTTCTATGGATATCCTTAGCCAAAAAAAAATACGAAATATACATTTTAATTTTTAACTTTTAATTAAAAAGAAAAAAAGGGAGGATATAATCAAAACGCAGTCATCTTAACCTCAATCTTTTGGCATCTTTTTATTAAATTTACCTTTTGCTCAACGGGTAACCCCAATGGTTTATGAGGTTGGGTTATGTTTTTCGGAGTGCTTTTCAAGAAAAACTGAATATGTCAACAGATTTAGATTTAGATATTTATGCAAAATCTAGAGTCCCTAGAATACGAAAAACATATTTTTACTCGTATTTTTATAAAAAAAAATTATGATGTCTCGGTATGGTTGTGTGTGTATGTAAACAAAATCTTGATCAACGATAACTTGAGAATGGTCAAACCGATTCGTTTCAAATTTCCACCACAAAGATTCAAGATCAGTGTCTTGCGGGGATTAGATTTTGAGTGTTATCGGCGTAGATCTTCGATATTTTTATGCCCAACCTAATAAGAGCCAAATTGAAAACACAAATAGTAGGGGCAAATCTTCTGACACTGTAAAATTGTGTCATTGGCGTAGATTATGGATGTTTTTTTTTCCATTGTACACAGGGTTCTCCAAACAGAGTAAAAGTATCTGGAGAACCAATGAATATGAGTTTAAAAATTTGTCTCTGGCCAGGTGAGATAAACTGTACCTAAATTTAACTGTTTTCGAGAAAATGAAGAAAATTGAAGCTCGCAAAATGCCAAACCACTTAACTATCTCAATTTTAGTTATCTGTCTCTTTAGATCAATTTCCACTTTGACAAGAAGCTATATTTTGACATCGATTTTGACACCTCCCATCAAATCGGAAATTGGAATGGTGAAATAGATAATAAAAATCTAGATAACAATTAAGATAGGAAAGTGAAATCCATTTTGTTCCAGGTTGTCATTTGGTAGTTAAAATGGTCAAAATTTCAATTTTCAACAAGTTTTCTGTTCTGTTTGTTTCTGCGTACCCTCTGGTTGGGGTCTCTTGTAACTTTTCATCGGATAGTAGCTTTGGATAGTGGTCTTTGCGCATTACCGCACAGTTGCATATTCGTTAGGTTCAGACCTCGACGTCTACATGTCCTCTGCTTCTGGGATGTTGTCCATCGTAATCGGTTTGGCGTGTTGTGGCCTTAGTTTTTCTGATACAGGATGCTAAAATAAAAAAAAAATAAACTTTAACAATCTGTGTTTCAAAAACTAAGAACTGGCTGGGCTAATATAACGTGAAATAATTATTCAAAAGTTATTTTTGCGGCAATAGATTGTAAACGATTTTGGTTATAGACAACTTTTTTAATTTCCTTGTAGCTTGTATCTCAGGAGAAGGTTAGTATTAAGCTACAAAATAAAATAATGCAACATTGAAATAAGTTATTCCTATTTTTTTGATTTCTTCAAACTTTAGTTATATAAACAGAATATCACGAAATACAATAGCTGCAGTAATTTATTATTTAAACAATATTTATCCTACAGTGAAAGGAAATGGAGATATATATTTTTTTAAATTTTTTTTCTAAACACCGTCGACGTCACGCCATTCCTTTTAGAACAATCATGCACCCGAAAAACGTCCAGCTCTGGGGATATTACAAGATTAAAATTTGTTGAAATATCCTATCGACAAATTAACTAATTCCTAAATGTTAATTACTTTAAGTTATCCCTTATTAATTATAATTCAAACTGTAGCCGATACTCATAGGATGATTCTATTAAAAAATAGTTATTTATCTTATAATGCTAACCCTGTACGGATTAGTCGCGTGCCGTAATATCAGGTAGAAAAATTTGCAGGTAAATCGAAAGGGGAAACCCGAGGGAAAACGTATACAAAGAAACCTAGCAGACACATTGTGATAAAAGGATTCAAAATCGATACACAATGATTTACTGACCCTATTTCGACAAGAAAGCAAATAGGGGGAACACTGTGTGTGTGCTGCAAATGGCATTGACGCGACCAGATTGAAATAGCATTTTTTGCATTTGCCAGTGCGATAAAGCTAGAGAAATATCTTTTGCACTTTTATAACTCAGACATGATTTACGTTACATTTCATAGAACTTCTGCACCAGTAAAGGACCTTGCTACAAGTTTTAGTTTTTGGCACTCTGCTTGCGGCCATGTTTTATTCGTTTATTTCCGAATCGCAGTATTCAGAAGTGGGATTTTTCTGATGCAAACCAGATGTCTCCAGTGGTTTAATTTCAAATAATTTTGATACTAGAGTATTAAAATTTTAGTGTAGTTATCGATAACTATCGTTAGTTATCGGTATATCGATACGTATCGATATATCGATAGTTATCGATTTATCGGCAATCCTAAATTCTGACTTAAATTCCCTAAACGCTGGTAAAGTTTCTTTTTAAAGTTTTCGGCTTCACTTGCCGCATTATCTTATTATCTATATTACACCGAAAAAAATAAAATGTTGAGATAAAAGTTTAACAATTGATTTAAATCTTTTTAAACATTAAATACAAGGAATCATCTTTATCAATTAAATGAACCACAAAAAAATGTCAAATATAATTGGCTGATTGAATAGATTTAATAAATCAAATAACACATTGAAGATATTTAAACTTACGTGTAATAAGTAATTAAGTTATCATTTTAAGGATTTTAAAGCAATGTTTCGAAAATCTTTAAATTATTTTCTTAAACAGTTGAATTATTGTTCTCAAAGGTTTGCATTAACGTGCACAATGTATTGTGTCAATATTAAAGATTAGTTTAGTTAAATTTCCAAAAATGTTAATGCAATTTGCTCAAATTGTTTATATTACGTTTCGAATAGATTCAGTTGTCATTCTCAAACTGTTGGTTTAACATACTCAAAATATTAATATTATAGTCTTGCAGTGTTGAGTATAGTTTCTCAAACTATTAAAGCAAGACCCTTAGAAGGTTAACGTAACCTTATTCAAACGTTAAGTTAGCCACCAAAAAGAGTCAATATTACGTTCTTGTGATATTAACACAACTATATTTAATTATATTAAAGTAACAGCTATACGAGGTAGAATACACCTCCTTTAAATATTTGCTTTAACGTTTTCGACAGTCAAATGTGCGCAGGATATAAAAAAAAACATTTAATGATAATGCTTTATTTTGTAAAAGAGTTACAAAACATACAAAATACATAAATAATTTTTAGGTATTATGTTTTAGGGGCTAGTCTAAAAATATTCAAACATCTCTATCGTTTTACATATTGTTTTTCTGGATTTTAGTTTATGTGGGAACTAAAACGTAAAAATAGGAACCTAATTATTATAGTGATATAAACTAAATCAAATTCTCAAAACAAGAACAACCATGTATAATACTGTTCTCAAACAAAAAACCCACTTGGTAATTCGAATTCGATAGTATATATACTAGTATATTAGAGAATTTTGTAAAAACTAGGAGTAAAAAAATTTTTGCAGCGTTTGATTAATCAACAAGTCCACGATGTTGTAAAAAACGTGGATAACTTAAATTTGAAATAGTAAGGTTTTCGCTAGGTTTGACAAAACCGGGAACACCGCCATATTGAATCTGTTTTGATTGAGAAAGACCTCCATGATTTACGCCGAGTATACTACTTTGTAATATACTGTTGATTCTCCTAACTCTCTAATATACTCGTACATTCGAAGACTATTTACCGTTTACTATAACTTTGAAATAAATATTTTTTCATTTAAAACACGAAATAAGGAAGGAAAAACGTCATATAACTTACTCCATTCTATACAAAGTAAATTAGAATCTCTTTGAACCTCGTAAGCATAAAAATGTTCATTGAATTTAAATGTATTTAATTTATTTAAAATAAAATAAGCCTTTTTATCACCTTCTTTAATAATTATAGTTCGAATGATACCAAAAATAGGCAGGATATCTTCGAAATCAACAAGTAGCACTAAATCAGGAGTATATTTGATTCCATTTAATTTTAACCATGTGACGGCATGATAATTACTTATTATATTAGTTGAAGGAGAGTTTAAAAAACTCTGAAAAGAGTTAAATTCTAGGCTTCCTAAAAGAAAATCTAAATCCTCAGATCCGAATTCAAATGTATTTTTAAATCCATTTTTTGATAAGACCCTATAGCACATGTTAAGTTTGTTTTTAAGAGCCAGGGAATATAAAATATTTTTTCTTGAAGTAACTACATTTGCATTATTTTTAAACTGCTTATGCTTGGCTTCAAAACGTATAGATGAGACGTTGTTAATAGGACCAATTGTAAGTAATAATCTCGGATAATGAGTTAAAAAATGATGTTTTGGCTTTAAACCTCCAAATAATTCTATGTATAAACAGTGATGTTCAGATATTATGGTTTTAAGTAAATCCAAATAATCTGTAGTTACTGTTTTACTTGTAGTAATTTCAATAACTTGTATTAAACATAAGTATAAATCTAAATATAATAAAAAACATAAATTTTTTACAAATGCAGTCATTTCTGAAGCGGAATATAAAATATGTTTTTGAAGCACTTGCGATTTAGGGATTGCGGGTGGTGTATTTTTGTCAAGAAATTTGTAGAATTTTAAGCGATTATTTAATGTGTCAAGGGAAAAAAAATTATCAATATATATAAAATGGTATAAGATGTTTCCTAACTCATATCTACAAATGCCCTCAAAAATGTCATGCATTATATCCACTGACAAATTGCGTGTTATATGGAAATTCGGTAATTGATGCCAAATACATTGTTCCTTAATTCCACAGCTTTGGGCACGCAGGTCATTCTCATAGGATTCAATTGTGCGCAACGAATCTTCTTTTTCAATAGTACATAAAGCAGCTTCCTCCTTGCTGCATCGACAAAAACGGCAAAAATAATTTGCACTAAAACTTTGTGTCAAACCGAGCATGGAATGTATACCCAAGTTATCACCCAATATTAATTAAACTAAAATAAACTGCTATAGTTTCAATCACCAAACCCTCAGTTTCTAATAATTTCAAATCTTTTAAAAGATATTGGAACATTTTGTCATTACCAAAATATTTTATGTCTTGGGAAAAACATAACTGACTCAAAAAAATATTATCTAGTTGAGAAGCATATTCTTGAGGCAAGCACGCCAACGAAAAATAAATACCACATACTTTATAAACCCCAGCGTGACAGCCTAATGGGTTGCCAATTTCAAAATCGTCGCTATAAAGTAATAGCGGAAAAACTATTTTATTTTCAAATTGCAACTTTATTCTTCTCCATAAATTGGCCTGTGTCAAATTTGAAATTATTTTTTCATTATTCTCGTTGTTGCTATATGAAAGAAGGGTCTCATATACGAAGGGTAGTTCTAAAAAATGCTTTAGTGTCTTTGCTAAAGGAATGTATTGATAACTACTATTCGTTATTTCTGCTACCCGTCGGGACTTTACTTTTATGTCGTTTATGGTTTGACCTATAACGACTGATGTTGGTTCAATTAATGCCTTCGTGGTTTTGAGCTGTTTTATTCGAAAGTATTCAGAACCATAATCTTTAAACATATGTTTTAATAAGTCACACATTTCAAGTACTACACTGTCTTTATTTTCACAAGAATCCAATTTATTTTGTAAAATTTCTAGAGGGCTGGTCAATAATTCCGAGATACCTTTAACAATATTTTGAACTATGTTTCGTGGAAGTGAATAACTGCTATACATTTTTGAAACGAATAACATAACATTTTGTGATATAGTGTCTTTAAATTTTTTATTTAAATCTTCAATGGCATATGTATCGTTGGAAAAAAGATCATCGTCTTCTGATGGAGGGGTCTGAAATATATTGCATTCAACATGTTTTATTGTTAATTCAGAATTAGAAATATTTGATTCAATATCTTTTTTGTGTTTTATTAAAAGGTGACTTTTAAAAATATAAACGTTTTGAAAGGTTCTGGTGCAACTTTCCTGCTTACATGGGAACTGCCTGACATAATGGTGAGTTACTTTAATATGTTTTACAAAATAGGCAGCGTATTAGCCTTATATTCACAAATTGGACAAAGCAGCATTATTAAAGGAGAAGTCGTTTTCTTAAGGAGTAATGGAGTAAGTTATGTACGTTAAAAAATAAACAGACCAAAGCCTAAATATATACCAAACCTAAACAATTTGTTCAATATCTTGAACCACGGTTAGTACTGCCGGAATATTTACCTTGGATGACTCAATTTTAAAAATGCTTTTCTCTAAGATCAGCCAAACGTGTTCTGATTCTGCTGGATAATTGGCATTCATCGCATGAAAAGATTTAAATGTAAAATCCAAAGCATGAAGCACAGAAAGGGTGCGATAAAAGTTATTGTCTATCACTAAATACGAATCAGTGACATCACTAAATGAAAGACCCACTACAACTATATAAGGCTGACTGGTCAGTTTGTATTCCGCTAGCTTAGTCCTTCTTCTTTCGATATATTCTTGTATATTACCACAAGTCTAAAAACATATTTTACTTAAATATAAATTACTTTTACTTTTATTTTAATTTATAAAATACTGGAATAAAAATGCTCTGCTTTTTTTGGTATAAATATGGAATTTTCAACACTGTTTTAAGTTTTTCATCCAATCGAATACATTTTTAAACATGCTAATTTGCTAACTTTAAAAAAAATCAAGGATATTGAATGATATGTCTTTAAACAAGTAATAAAATTTATACATAGTGTGTAACAAAAACCTAATTTCAAAAAAATGATAAAACCTAATTTCACAAAATTTTGCACACGTAAGTATGAAATTATACCCGAATCAATGATGTATTCCGCATTGTTATTAAGTTTACCCTATATCACCCCTTTACATGATTAGATTTTGGAATTCAGCATTATTTAAAATTTAGTAGTTTTGCAGTTATTTTAAAAAATAATACATTAAAAATTCGATTTTTGACCATGAATTTCTGAAAAACTACTTAGAAAAATATGCTCTTAATGAAAAATACTAAGAATTTTAAACAAAATTAGAAAACGATGAAATATAAAGTGTTTCATTTGAAAAAATGCATAAGTATCCATTACAGATAAGCGGTAAACTTGATAACGATGCTAAGTTCACCACCTAAGGGACAAATAAGTATATAACATTTTCTGAAATTTGGCTAAGATATTTCGAGCGTTGCATTTTTATACTAGACTTTGGTTACACCCTGCATGCATATACTGGCAGAAATTTTTAGTCATCATAAAACATAATTTAATAAAACTTACCGGTACCAACTGTATGAAACTTTCTTGGGATTCAAGTATACTTGGCTTCCAATGAGTTTTTTGATTCAACCTAATTCGACCTTTTGGGGGAAAGAGCATAGGTAAAGCAGCTATCTGAATGGCGTTTTTAGAATCTGCATTTCAAATATTGTATGTTAGTAAAAAGTCAAGACATAATATAAAGCGTATGTACAGTTTTATTTAACATATTAGGGAAAACTTCTAAATTGCATGATAACATTAAAATCTAACAATTATAACCACATTTTTTTAACGTAAACATCTTTCCTTCTTTTAAGAAAAATGCTATTTACACTTTTTAAATGGCATTTTCCTTGAACATAAAAATTAGAAGTAGTTTATTCTTAATCAGAAACTAACGCTTTCGTAATCTCGAATAAAAAAACTGCTCCGTATAAGCGCAACTCATGTTTTTTTTGAACGCAAAACTTTTGTATGTTAAAAAACATTTTTTGCCAAAATCAATAATACAAATATTTTCCATCATATGTTAACTGTAACTTGTAACCATAACTATAAATTGAGTACCCGCTATATATATAATATCGTAAAATACTATTTGCTTCAAATATGTAGGTACCTACCTTGGTTTATATCAGTTGATATTTGGCCCAAAAACTCTACTGTAGTGGTGTCAGCAGTTAATGCTTTTTTAAATTTCTCAAAAAAATCTTCCCATGAATCAGTCTGATGATGGAGACACACTTGACAGTTTGGAAACAAATTTTTAAAGTCGTTATCACCTAAAAAACATTGAACTATACTTACTGCCTGTAATAGGAAAAGTTTTCATTGATATCAATTGTGTAATAGTATCGTAGTTATTATAACAAGTGACTGAAGAGATTCTTTTTACGCAAAACATTAACTTCATCAACAATTTAAACTATATAATATACATTCCGATATCTCTAATGCGATATTAATGCATCAAAATCAAATCAATTTATTTATTTTTTATTGGCATACATTTTTGCCTAATTATACCTAGTTTTAAAAATACTATAAAATAAAATTACCTTTAAGTAAAGAATACGTACCAGAGAATATGCTTCCTTATGTTTTAAAATTGGCCAGTGCTTATAAACTCATCAACAGTGGCACTTTTATCAGATTTTCTTAAGGGAAATGTACTTTTCCACTTTTTTAGTACCAAATCCCATGGCTCCTGGAATTTGCTTAACCACAACTTTTGATCATTCAACTCGTCTAAAAAAATTACATATAACTAAATAAATGTTACATAAAACCACTGCAATATTTGAACAAATAGATAATTTTGAAACATATAGGCTTCCCATAATAGGTTTACACAAAATACTAGCACACATTCTTAAGGTTAAAATATGACCTGTACTCTGTATGTTGTTATAGAATTATTAAGCTTACCGTTAAAATTTTCTGTATATTCATCAGTGGTTTCGTCACAATTTTTCAAAATAATACTATTATTTGTAAGGTTATAGGACCTGCACAAATTCCGATATTTGTCAATCAATTTCCCTTTGGCATTGATCGGCTTATTTTTTTTGCTCCCTGGAACACGAGGTATGTAATAAGTAGACCTGCTCTCTGTAGGAAAAGTGTCACAAATTTTTTCGGCAAGAATTTCAAAATTCGTGGGAATCAATTTTTGTGCCCTACAAAAAAAATATCTAGTTATTTAAATGCATATGTATATATATTATATAATTCTTAATAAAACTTTTTTTTCTCGAAAAAATACGTTTTACAAAAATAAATTGGATCATTTAATACATCCAAAAACTACGAAACCATGAGATACTATCAATAGTCGAGTATACTTTAATTTGTCATTCTAAAGCAAAATGGCGAATAAACAATTTAAAACCCTACCAAAGATTAGCTGTAAAATTTAAGAATTTTTTTTCTTACCAAGGTACTGATATCAGTCCACTTATTAATATGGAGGTAAGCTGGTTCCTTGTTTTTCTGGATAAGCGTTTTTCTTTATTGTATACCTGAATAATATATTTTCCTGGAAAACTTTGCTCCAGAAACTCTTTTATGTTCAAATTATACACATTTCGGCATGTTTTTTTAAATTGCGTTTCGCCACAAAAAGCCAACTGCCGTTTACTTGCCCTTTCAAAGGCAATTTTAATTGTCTGATCATCAAAACTGATGTCATCATCCTGTGAAATTTCTGACATATTTGAATCTGATGTCGAGGGAGAAGTCAAAAGTAGAGCATTTGGCGTAGTTTCTTTCTAAAAAATATTTCCAGTCAATTTATGAAAACATATTGTATTTAATTTTTTATATTTTAATTTTTACTTTATAATTATTTGCCATATAGAGGTCACAAATCAGTCATCAAATGTTGTTTTTTACAAGTACGTATAATTGCACCATCTATATGTAGCACACACTATAGTTAATAATAATTAAGAAAAACAAAATGCGGTTTTCGCAATAATGTGCTAATTTTCTATGAAACTAAAGATGGCATACACAGATTTCTCCGAGCCCTCTTATTTTCTAAGATTGCTAATCAATAACAAAA
Source organism: Kuschelorhynchus macadamiae (assembly GCA_030620095.1). Classification (NCBI taxonomy): domain Eukaryota; kingdom Metazoa; phylum Arthropoda; class Insecta; order Coleoptera; family Curculionidae; genus Kuschelorhynchus; species Kuschelorhynchus macadamiae. Next base: position 573,814 of record JAUTXW010005312.1, read on the forward strand.
AAGAATCCCATTTATTGCAAACTCTTTGCCGGTCACTGTATGTACAAATATATATTTTTTAATGGGTTAACCTATATTTTTTATGCCAAAGCCAACTCTTACTCTTCCAAAGGCAATGACGTAACACACTTCTTGTTAAAAATTCACAAAAAGTTTAATAGATATGGGTCCAGGTTTCCCCATTAAGGACTTATGGAAATTGTCAAACATATTAATTTTTAGGAGTAAATGCAATAAATCACTGGATTTGCTGCCCACAACAGAAATCTAAGTACACCACTATATATTCTACGTGAATAAGAACCATTTTTTACTTTTTCGACACGTTAAATAATAAGTGAGATACGAGGAGGGGGTCCAAAAATTTAACGTTTTTCATTTTGCCCGGTATCTTAAACATTAAGGGCGCTAGGAGAAATATGAGCCGGTTTTGATTCGCAAGCACAGTATTGCAGAATACTGCATCTTTGTAACTTTACTCATAAGCAAAAAAAAAACGTAAAACACACAAAAGACATCCTGTACAAATTGTACTTATTGTTAACTTACATTGATTTCGTCAAGATCTTCAACTAGTATCACGTCCGATTTCATTATCACTTTATAATCTCTTAATTTGGAGATAAATTTTATCCTAGGTCCAATTTTGGGAAGCATATTCTCAAGTATTTTACCATCTGATGGTATTTCTAATAAAGCCTCTAAGTCAATTTCCTGCTCTAAAAATAAAATTTAAATATAGATATGTTATCTATGACTAAAAATGATAACATACTAGCCAATTTTTTATAAGGATTATTTTTGGTTATAAAAGATAATTAAGGTACCTTGGAAAACAGGGATCAGCTCTGAAAAGCCCCAGTCTTGTAGAAGTTTGTCCATGATTTTCAATGCTAAAATGATATATGATATTAAAAATATTCTATTTTTTGATAGAGCAGTAATTGGCGTGACTAAATTTTGGGAAGAAGATTTATGTTATTTTCGATATATTATATTTTGTTAATTATTAAGTTTTTGAAAAGCATTTCATAGAAAGCAAAGAAATAAACAAAATCCAGATTAAACAAGAAACCGCTGCATAAGGAATTAAGAGCTTCACAGCATGGTATATACAGAAATCACAAACTAGTCAGAGCGGTTTTTATTGACGCAAACCTTTCATTTCAACTTACAGGGTGTCCCGAAAGGTCTTGTCATAAATGATATAGAAGGAACTAAAATAAAGTCGGTATAGTATTTTCAAAGTCAATTGAAACATTTTCGCCTACCGGTCCTCGACAAAGAACTATCTAAACACCTTATATACAATACATCTTTCCATATCCATATATTTTATTTTCCAGTTTTATCTATAGTGATATTTCTACAAATCACGATACGGTAATTTTCAATACGTTTGTGTTCTAGGGCTACAGGGAAATACAGGGTATGTCATGAAGTTCTGCTAGCACTAATGTAGTATGTTGTTTAGATCATATCTAGTAAAAAAGTTCATATGAACAAAGTTGGCTTGTTTTTGAAAATACAGGAGGTTAAAATCCTTTTATTTTGTTATTTTTTTTACCTTTGCCTTTTTTTACCTACTTCTATAGATTACTCATTCAAATTTTGTACATATTGTACTGGGATCAGTGTCTATAAAATTGCTATAATAGTTAAAACAAATCTACAGTGTGTTATTTTTTCGAGGTCATGGCTCTTAGTAAAAAGTTTGAGTGGATTAAAAGGTTCATAACCCCGAAAAAAATACCATTGTGTAGATCTTTTTAAAAACTATGATGCCCGTTTTGTGTACATTGGCCCCAGTATGGTGTGTGCCAAAAACTAAAAAAGATATAATTATTTAACACCTTGTATATGCGAAACGAAGCATTTCATCTTATTACATTATAAGCATTGAAGCAATTTTCTGGATTTGGATTTTTTTGTCGTGAACATTTTCGCAACAAATTTATGTAAATATCTTTTATATTTATTTTATTTTTTTGTCGACAAACACACGTTTTGCCAAGTCTTTAACGCAAAACGATAATCCATCCCTTTCGTTTGGCGCGTACAATTTAAATAACTAGACTATCAGAAACAGTCATTTTTAATTTCGTATTGTTCAAGAGCTAACTAAAACTATTTCAAAATATCAAAAAGGCTTATGCAAAAACAGCTGAACAAATAAGTTGACTGAAAGTATGACACTCAATCGCGGCTCAAGGCGCTTGTACCCAATTAAAGATATGTGCGTCGGGGGTTCAAAATGATCGACGGGAATAGCATACTGTGGTATGTACATCGTGTCAATCGCCTACGCTTTGCTTAGACATGCTTTAACTTGTCGTGCGCCGAACGAGCGACGCGATGAATTAAGTTATAAAATTAATTCCCGTCCCGCCACTGACCCGAAAAAGTTACAAGCTATGGATCCATATCCACGAATCGGCGATTCATATTATGAGCGTATTGCGATCTAGAAAAAAAAACCTATGTATATCCCCTTAATAACCAGTTCTTAAAGCTTTTCAATTGTTTGCCGCGGCACAATAAACCAAATAAATTATCATCAAGTATAAAAACTTTGTCGAAACGCTCGAAAATAAAATATAGGGATATAGCGAAAATGACGCCACACTCGTAAGAAATTGTTTATGACAAATCTAAATGTTCCTGGATATGAAAAAACAATTTATTTGGCTTCGATTTCCTTCACTTTCGTTTTACATAACATTTTATAAGATTATGAATACATATTTGGTACTTACCCCAATTTTTATTGGTTTTTACGACTTCTCTAAAAAACTAATTAGCACGCTGCACGACTCATAAACAACTAACAATGCAATATGAGGTGGTCCGTGGTACGAAGATGATGGCGGTAGCGCCGCTTCTAGCGCTCTCGCGGCCTTTCTGCGCACTTAAAATTAACATTTTAAAATGTTGAAATAACCACCCAACTACTTCATTTAATTCATAAGTGGCTAACTTAACACTTAAAATTGATTTACTAGCGCAAATTGATTCTTTCATGTAAACCAAAAGAACTATTATTTTGATAAATACAAAAGATTAATATAATATTATTAAAGTTTAGATCAATTAATTTTTGGTATTTAAAATAAACTAAAAAGAAACCGTTAAATCAATGTCTGAGTATATGCTAAGGCAATATTTTGAGTGTTAAATGAACCAATACAGTTTAAAAAAAAATGGATTTTGCTTCAATAGGCGAAAAGCTATTAAGTTAATTTTCTTTTTGTTAAAATAACATATTTAAAAATGACACTCGCACAAATGTTGTGTTAACCATCTCATTTTTCTCAGTGTAGTGTGTATAGATATAGGTGATGTTTAGGCATTAAAATAATTATACTGTGAAACACGACTAATTCTGGTAGATGAAAAATTCTACTAATGTATTTATATATATTATTTGCCCACCCTGTACAGCGATTATTCCGTGACAGTTTGACCAGTTTGGATTAATTTATTAGGAATTATTTAGGGTAGTGGTAGGGTGGTCCAATAGGAAGCATACTGAAAAAAAAATGGTGGATTGGCGTTATTTCGAATATTTTTCTGCGAGAGAGTTTTCGCTGTAACATATTGCCTTAAAGTTTGTGACATGAGGCATAATTAACCAAAAAAATAACCCTAGTTTACAGACTGGTGTAAAAGGATCTTGTTTGTGAATTTTTTGGTTGCTAAATACGAAAATCATAGTAAAAACTTCCTAACACGTGAGATTATTAAGATTAAGTATTTTAATCCATCGCCTCCGGCAAATGGGGAGAAAGATTTAGAAATGTATGATAATAAGGCAGAACGTGATAATATATCAGAAAAGGACGGTTCTAATTTTCCCGAAAGTAAAGAAAAAGCACCCCATTTAATAGAACAAGCTGAATTAAATGATATAGTTCGGGACCTCCACTTGTCAAAAGAGCATGGTGAACTATTAGGTTCAAGATTACAACAATGGAATTTACTAGCTCCTGGAATCAAAGTTACAATATTTAGGAACCGTAACCAAAAGCTATCCTCGTTTTTATTATGCAGAATAAAATGTGTGTTAATGTTAATCCAAATAGTATTATTATATTTATAGGTTATTCTATTTATAGCTTATTTATAGGTTCTTCTAAAATAAGTTTAGTTAAAGTCATAGGACTGTAACTTAAGTATTGCTGTTTTCTTTGTCTTTGGGAGTATAGCAACACAGAGCCATTACCAAGTAAAATAATGGCTTCCGAGAGATCAATTTATATTATATATAGTCAAGCTAAGAATATACTTCTTAATGATCCTAAAAAAGTTCTGGTACCTCCATTACACATTAAACTTCGATTGATGAAAAATGTCGTAAAAGCATTAGATAAAGAAGGAGATGCTTTTAAATACCTTAAACAATAGTTTCTAATTTGAGTGATGTTAAGCTTAAGGAAGGAATATTTGTTGGATCAGAACAACTAAGTGATGTTGAATTAGCTGGAGGTGTTTTAAAAGAATTCGGAGTTTTTAGGAAACAAACAGTAGAAAACAAAGTAGTTTCCAAGTATTTGAAAAAACTACTTGGAAACTACTGTAAAAAGGTTTGTCGAATGTCTCTTAAGATACACTTATGGCACTCCAATTTTTGTCCCGAAAATGTATGTGCAGTTAGTGACGAGCAAGGAGAAAAGTTCAGCTGATATTTACTAACAATGGAGCAACGTTACCAAGGCAAATGTGATCCAGCAATGATGGGGATTGTTGTTGGTTTCTTATAAGAGAAAGAGATTAGGAATATAAACGAAAGTCAGCATTTGAAAAAAAAATCTATAAAAGAGTTACTATAAATGCATTGTCATGTATATTTTTGCAAGTAAAACCTGTTTTTCTTAGACTATCTTGATTTTTTTTGTTTTAACTTATAAATAAAAATATATAAAAATTATATAAACATTTTTGAATAAAATAGAAGAAACTGATGTATTCTATAATTCAAAATCTATAGGTGATAGACAATTTTGGTTGTTGAATTGTTAATCAGGATGCTTTAAATTCCCCCGTACAGCCATTATAACAGCCCAGTTTTTTTTCGTATGTGTTGACTAGTGTAATTAGGGGGTAACTTAAGGTCAATACCTCTGGACCTAGGAAGGGATGATCTAATTTCGTGTAAGGGATTTCGGCTCGAATTTCGGTTATTATAAACGTTACTGGTTTCTAGAAATATTAAATAACTTTATTCTTAGCACAAACAATTTTTTATGTCAATAAGTTAAGTGTAGGAAAAAAAAGTTGATCTAAAAATATCGGGTTTTATATGGTTTTCGGGGTTTTTAGAGGCACGAGCTTTAATTTTACTATTCATTTTAATTTTGCACAATTTGTATCCCTGATTTTTATTGTATATATACAGATGGCGCTTATAATATATAGTATTAGTTATCGTGATTCTACGTACATTGAACATTGATTTCGCAAATTTTATATCTGATCAGGTTATTTCAGTAGGTAATTATAGATCTTAATGAATGTTGATAATATCAAATGATTTTATTCTGAGCACAAAATATTTGAGGTATCACTAACTCAGGTATGTAGTGGGGGAGGCGGTACAAATCGAAAGAAGTGTTTCGTATGGTTATCGTAGTTTTTAAGGATATTCTAGAAATAATTTTGATGTGTTGATGATGTCGATTGTGACTTTTATACGAGGAAAGAAACTGTGCAACGAACGGACCACTTTAAAATATCTCTTGACTGACTATACCCGCACCGTATATAATATATTTCATACTTGTGTGGCCAAATTTGAATTATGATCTGCCGTCTTGCCGATTCGTTTTTGATAAATAAAGAAATGAAAAATACCAATAACTGAAAAATAAATATCAAAAACTATCGACATATCTATAGGTGATGTGGTAGATAAAATCTAGTATCGCCCATCCCTAGTCCTGAGTCGGAATCAGGGACATTTCGCCCTAGAATTGGACAAGCCGATATACCACGTTCGACTGTTTAAATATCTATTTAAATTCAAAAGATATTACACAAGTATATGCAAATAAACTGTTTTCCTTTAAACAAAGTACATTACGCCTGCTCTTTTATGTATATCATTTCGTTTAGATATACTACAAACTATAACCTTCAGCCTTAATACCCCACAGAATATTAATATAGATCCTCCTGCCCTTATGTTACATCCTAAACCGTTCAACCACAAGTAAACACCCTGTAAATTATCTGCTTTAAACTAAAGTTTGGGAGATTTATCTTAGAATTAACGGGACTCCGACCGGATGGTAAAATCCCATGATACCGGCTGAAACCACTAGAGCAAGACAGAAAGGCAAATATACTCGAAAGGTAAATAAAGCGAGAGAAAAGAGCATATTATAAAGTAATATACCAGGAGATGTATATTAGAATAAGTTTGCATATAGAATTATCTATTTATAAACCAAAGTTTGAACTTGGATAGACTTTAACAGCACATAAGTAACAGTTTTAAATCTTTAAAGTCTCTCAAAGTCTAGTAGGTAATTTACTTCCCTATAGACAACGACCTGAAGAGCGGGTGTATTTTCAGCTCCAAAGATCTTTTCTTACCCGCTTAGGCAAAAGGGTTCTTGGGCTCCAATCCAGGCCCCAATACGTTTATGTAATTTAAGAATCCCAGGGGGAATTTGGCCAGCAAATGTTTTTATTAACGTTTTATTTTTATTTGATCAAGCTTCCGAAATATTGGTTTTTTGTACAGGGTCATTCAAAATGTTTTCACTTTTTAAAGTTACATAAATAAATTATTTGAAGACGTTTCATGATTTTATTGAAAAAAAAATCTAGTTTAACTCAATTTTTATATTTTAAAAATATTATTGCCAAGATGTCTTCCCTGGCGTGCCTGGTATTTCTAAAAGTTTGTCCTTCAACTCGCCATTAGACGTTGACACAATATATCAACTGAAATTTGATTGATTTCATGATACATTCATTGCCTTAATTGGCAAATATCGGCAAGAAGGTTAGCATGCACTCTATGATTTAAATATCTCCATAAAAAATCCATTGGAAAAAGGCCCGGTGAGCGTGGAGGCCACGAGATGCCATCAAACTGTTCTGCATACGAATCATTAGCTTTGAAATGGACTTCAATCATAAAAGCACGGTTCTCACCGGACCACATTTTTGTACTTATTAACAAATCCGCATCTATATTCTATCTACCCGTGGTAACCTCGTATCCCTAACTTGGATATTTTTAAAGACATTGTAGCTCTCTAAAACTGGCGAAATTTCATTCGGTTCGGGATACTGCAGCTTTAATTAGCCACTCTTCCCCTACTACAGAATTCATTTTCTAGTTTTCCGGCCTTAGTACTTATATAAGTAAGGTTAGAGATTTAATAGATCTCACCCTCTTCAAAACAAAATTAGTCTGTTACAAAAAATTAATTCAGGATTTTTGCCAATTAATATTATATTTACAAAAATAGTGAATATATTTCCCCCCAATATATGTAAATAAATCACTTGTCAACTTATTTGACATATTTAAATGTTCACATTCCATACAAATCGTACATCATTTAGACGAGAAATAGCACCTTTTGTCAGATTAACATTTAAATGTAGTTTCCAGTCCATTTTATCGAAAGATAATCTAAATTGGTCCATAAAAGGTAGAAAACCCCTCGCCGAAGCATTATTCAACTCGCCCCCGTATGAATTAACTAATAACAGAAAGAGAGCAAAATACGCCCGAATACGAAAAGCTGCATGGAACGAGATAGAGAACGATGCCAAAGGGCCCGACGCAAACCCAAAGCAAACCGGAGGGTCTTGTGACTAATCTCCTTTCACACCGCTAAAAACGTCATAATTCACGTGACGAGATCTTGTCTTGTTGCACTCTCGCTGTTATGGTAAGTGTCGAGTCATCGATGTAATTTATGACTATCGATTGAGGTGAATGGGAGAGCCATTTACTATATTTTGTAAAGATAAAATAAATTTTTATTGAGTGATCTTCGGCATCACTTGTTTAGTGCTCAGAAACCTTTTTCCATTATCGTTTTGTAATCACTGGGGGACAGCGTCTCATGCTCTGTGTTTAGATTATAATGATAAACACAGAATTCAAAACTGTTGTATTCGGTTAATACTTGGCATAAAAAGTATCGAGCATCTCATAAATTAAATGAAATATCAAGGTTAAATATTCTTTGACAAAATTATCAAATATCGATCACCTTCATATCTTACAATAAAATAATTTTTCGTACCAACGTTCGTCACTTCAAAAATAATATTAATATTATTCTCAGACATAATCATGAATTTTTCAAATTGTTATTTTCATATAATAATGTTAATGCATTAAACTCCTTATATTTGGATTGGGATTTTCTTTTTTCTCATCTTTCTGTCGTTTTTCCCACACGTTCACTATATGTAATTTTATAGCTATGTGATAAATCTTTTATTTAACTTTTTGGCCGCTTGGTTCAAGGCCAGAGTTGCCTGTGTGTAGAGCTGCGTATATTTGTCGGCCTTTTTTACTTTGTGTAAAATTCTATGCATACAATTACTGCCTGTGTTGTTATTGAAGTAAACAATAAACTATTATTAATGTCATTAGTATTATTATTATTAATATATATCTTCACATTTTGTTAAAATAGTGCTTTAGTTTATGATTTCCAGAACTAAACTTACTACGGAAATCTTACCTACGGAAGCCTTGGTTATGTGATAACTATTCTTACTACCTGTGCCGTCTTCAGTAGCGTTGTTTTTTGGAGTTTCTATAGGTTGCGATTTCAGGGTACAGATTTTATTACTTGTTTAGAGGAATTTGAGGTTGCGTCAGTTGCCCCAATGACAATGAAATATTTTTTTTTCATTTTCTACATTCGATTTACTTCAATCTCCAAATTTCTATAATTGGTTCGGTTTTTCTGCTTCTTCTTCAAATATATTGTAGTCTGATTGAATAGTAATTATCACTAATAACGTACTTATAATTTATAATAGTATCTGGCTTATTGGCCGATATGAACCTGTCGGTTTGCACTTGCATATCCAAGTCTAGAGATTAACTACCTCTGTAGGTTTTTGATCATACTAATTACTTGTTCTTCTCATTTTGTAGTTTCTTAGTTCCAGTGAGGATGAGCAGCTACAGCATTGTGGCGCTCCAAATACCCTTTCTGGCCCAAAATAGGACAGCCCGATACAAGATGATGAATTGTTCCGTCTTTAACTCTACATAGCCTATATTTCGGATCACTTTTAGTTTTAAGGACTTTTGGTTGAAAATAGTTTGTGGCAATAGCTTGGTCTTGGCAAGAAGTAATGAGCGCCTCTGTTTCACCTTTAATATTTCCAGTTTGTTACCAAGCCTAAGTTAAAACCTTTAGCTATTTGCTACCCTGAGAAACTGGCCATGCCTTAATTTGTTCTGCCAGTTCTATTCTTTGTTTTCAGAATCCTTTCTTTTACTTTAATTTTAGTGTTCTTCGCTACTGTTTCTTGCATTAATTTATCCTGATTGCTCGCCTTTTCATTGTTTTTAGCTATTAAAATTTGTAATATACCCTCAATAGTAAACTTTTGTTGTTTAGAAATTTATCCGTGAATCTTTTGTTTTCTGTATAAGTTGTCTTTTATTATAATTTTGTTGCGTTAGCTCGTTTTTTTACGGTTTTTATTTATTCATCGTTCTAAGCAAGATTAATATTACTATGGCAAATCAGGGAACTTGCGGACAGTGTTGTAAATATTAAGGATAACCAATTTCTGCAGGGTAATAATAAGTTGGAAAGGAGGGCACAGAAAGCAGAATGAGGTTTTCATGTAATTGTGGAACAAAACCTTGATGATATTTCTATTGGGATAATTTGAACTATGTTTTGTTTCCATTGTTACCTAATCGCATGTGGCAGATCTATATACTTAGATATCTTGTTGTGAATGGTTTGCTGTACAGGGTGTCCTATTTTGGGTACTTTTTCGGGGCATCTCCACTATTTTTATAAATAGAAAGTTGCGGTTTTCCGAGGTTTTCGAGACAGTGAGTTCCTTTTTTGCAAGTCTAAAGATGCCGTTAACAAAATTATCATAGCTCTTTTGGTTTTTAAGATACAAGATAAATTGAAAACGTTGCATTTTCAGGCACCCCTCGTATCTCAACTATCAGATAACTTATCGAAAATGTGAAAAGTGTTTCTTATATAACTTTTCCCGTAGACCTCAATTCCGCCTTCGGAATTAGTATCCATGCTGCCAGTTCCTGGTATTGTGACGATTAAAAATTCCCGCACTTGAAAAAAAAGCATTCGCCTGACCAGATAACAAGTCTGCCAAATAAATCGTTAGCATTGATTTGTTGCAAATACCACTGGCAAAACAGTGCCCGGCACTCGGCATCGCCAGGATGCAAATGTTAAATTTGTATGGATGATATATCGCAAACATCTATCTCTGTTCTTTCCCTGTTCTCTTCGTTGTATGTTTTAGGATGCGGGTGAACAAATGATTTGTGCTCAACTAAATTTGCTTTTAAACGAGGAAAATATCTCAAAAAACGCTTGCCTTCATTCTGTATATCTAACAAGCAAAAACTTATAATGATAATCCAGATTTTCATAACCATAATAGCTAACTTACCTTTCGAAATATAATTCCGAGGCTTCTTCAGAATTTTCATTACTCTGTATAAAACATACCATCATATTAAATTTTTCATACGTTGCCATTATTTGAAAAATTTATAATATTAATTAAATAAAAATACCAAAATAATGTTTATAAACTGCTTCATAAACCAAAAGTCGATCCAAAAACCGATCAGATATTTGACATTTATTTTTTTTGTCATAAACAATAGCCATAGCCTACTATTAAATTATGCATTTAATTTCAGAAAATTGTCATTTATTTACGTGTTTCTGAGAAAAGGTGCATAATATTATATTTTGTGAAAAGATAAAAAAATAAAAAAATTTGCAGTCTATAAATATATAGGGTGTTCCATTTAAAAAAATACAGTAGAGTCCGATAACTTTTTGACCTGACCCTGTATACTAATTCCGAAGGCGGAATTGAGTTCTAGGGGAAAAGTTATATAAGAAATAGTTTTCAAATTTTCGTTAAATGAGATACGAGGGGTCCCTGAAAATGCAACATTTTTAGCCCTGTATCTTAAAAATAAAAAGGGCTATGAAAATTTTGTTAACAACATCTTTAGTTTAGTTACGTTAGTTAGTACGAAAATATAGCACACTGTCGCGAAAACCTTCTATCTATAAAAATAACGGAGATACCCCGCAAAAGTACACAAAATGGGTCTACAGAGTGACCTTATTTATTTTTGGAACAGCAATATCTATGATATAGGTCTTCTTTTGATGTATATAACCAGAACTGGTCTGTTGTTTGATGTTATAGTTCTGTTAAAATTGTTTTATCTCAATAAATTCCAAAGTTTTCATTCTCCAGTACGTTTTCCGGGGTTTTCTGGTAATAGCAAGGGTAATAGGGGCAGGCACTGTCAATAAGTTATTTCTTTGGATAGTTTCAAAAAATATAAAAACTATATTATTATTATTATTATTATCATTATTATTATCATTATTATTATTATTATTATTATTATTATTATTATTTTAGTAGACAAGTAGGCCTAGTAATTGTCAGTCTTTAAAAAGTATCAGTGTGTTATATACACAGCACGTAATATAAAAGATGAATATATGAATTAATTCTTGCTGATATTTCATTATCAACTGTCTGTGGATAACGAAATAAAGGCTGACCAGGAAAATAATCATTTATAAAGTAAAAAAAAAAAGTTTATTCTCATAAGAAGATGGTTCTATCAAAATAAAGACAGAGAAATATAGATATTTGTCTTTTTTCAGATTACGCATTAAAAAAGGTTCATTAGAAAGTTTATAATCAATAAAGAGGTTTAGGAAATTAGGAAAGCAGAAGGCAGCTAAAAAATGTCCCAAGATGTTTGCTTGTTTTCTTGAAAATTATAGGTTTTGATTTTTTTCCTTAAAACAGCTTCTCTTTTTGCTTATAGGAAAACTGCAGACTTTCCTGGAATTCTCTTATAAAATTCAGACACATTTTTTTGATAACTTTTATTCAAAAAACACATCAGTTTTTCTTTGAACGCGAAAAACTATTTTTTCAAGGTCAAACGTCATAGTTATTTGCGAGGGGTGTACAGCTGGGGTAATCTGGTGTACAGCATGGAGGTAATCAGGGGCATTCAAGAGGTATTATAAGGTACTCGGGGGAAATCAGGGGTAATCAAGAAATATTCCAAGGTACTCAAAGATACTCGGGGGAAATCAGGGGTAATCAAAGGAATTCTGTAGGTAATCATAGGTAAACTTCAGGTACTATTGCCAGTTCTCGTTGTAAACCATCCTTCAACATGAATTGTAAATTTCACTTCATATTTTCTTTCTGAGCGACTATATAAGTACATTAATTTTCTGCCGAAAAATGCTCAATCAAAAACAAAAATCAAGGGGTCCGAGCGTTTACTGCCGTTACGCCTTAAACAAAAATTAAAGGAGTACTAATTTATAAGACAACGTTGTATGTAACTAGAAGCGGAGTTTCCTATAAGGATGGCTGAAAATATAGTAATATTATTAAATATTTAAATATAAAATGATGGTAAGGAACACAGCATTATTATTTGTTGAACTAATTCCTTAGTCCTAAACGTCCAGTGACCCTAAAGATACTTATGTTTTATAATTACTTAAGGTAAATGAACAGTCGATTGTATTTAAAATAATGCAATATACAGTGTGTCCAAAGAAGTTTGCCAAATAACTATGCAAAAATTTTTATTATTTATTTCTCGAAAATTTGTATCCGTGATAAAAATGTGTGCTTATTCTTAAACTAAAAAATAAATTTATCATATATAACGTAGATGTATTAGGGAGAGTGCAATGGTACTTTTTCGAAATTACTTCAAAAATAAAATTCCCTCATTTTTTAGGAAAGAGAAAAGATTTATTAGATTTTTTTAAATTTAAAACTATAACCAGATACAAAATTCTCTGTAAATGGGTGTGTAATATTCTTTTTTGAAAATTATGATAATTAGTATTAGGTTAAGGAACGCGAAGATGTATATGCAGGAAAAAATACATTTAAAAATCTCGAGAACAATCTACATAAATTTTTCAATAATTGAAATTTTTGTTTTACGGCAAATTTGTAAATCGGTTTTAAATTAAATCCTTGATTATTACTTCCCTCGTATAAAGAAGTATTGTAATCGTGAAAAAATGACCTTCCGAGATTTTTTTCAGATCTTTACGTTTCAGGATCCCTACATGCCAAAAAACACGTTTTCTTAATTCTGTCGGTCTGTCTGTCTTTTCGGGGCATAGCTAAAAAACTACTTACCCGACTGACCTCAAATTTTGGCCAAAAATTAAGGGTCATATAGGGATAACCTGGTAACATTTCGGTAAAAATCCAATATGGCAAAACAAAATGGCGGCCTAGTGAAATGTTAAAAAAATATATTACTAAAAAACTACTTCCAATTTAACTCAAATTGCACAAAAATCAAGTGTTATGTAGAAATGAACTGGTAAAATATTGGTATGAATGCAAGATGGCGGAACAAAATGGCGGCTTAATAAAATATTTAAAAATTCAGCCTGAAAAAACTACTTAATTTACTGATTTGAAATTGTGTGCCATTACTAGTTGTGGCATAGAGGTCAAACTGTAGTGCTAATTCAAGATGGCGGTTAAATAAAATATTTCGTAATCGTGAAAAAATCACCGTTTCAGGTTTTACATATTTTTAGGTTTTAGCGTCCCTAGAGTGCCAAAAATATATCAGTCGCTCCGTCTGTCTGTCTGTCAGTTCGCGGCGTAGTTTAAAAACTACTTATCGGAGTGACTTCCATTTTGAGTCAAAAACTAAGGGTCAAATAGGGATGTCCTGGTTATATTTTGGTGAAAATCAAGTGTTACATAGGAATGAACTGGTAACATTTTGGTATGAATATAAGCAAAACAAAATTACATTAATTTCAAATTTTGTGCAAGTATTAAGTGTGATTTAGAGATAAACTGGCAAAAATTCGGTACAAATTCAAGATGGCGGAACAAAATGGCGACCAAATAATTTTTTTAAAGATCAATATAAAAAAATCTTATTCAAATGACTTTAAATTTTGTAGAAAAATTAAATGTGATATGGATAAAATGGTACGAATTTAACATGACATAACAAAATAGTGGTGTGTGTCAATATCAAAACTACATATTTAATTTATTTTAAACTATGTCCAAAAATCAAGTGTGGCATAGGTAGAGACTGGTCAAATATTGGTAGAAATCCAATATGATGAAACAAAATGGAGCCCGATAAAAATATTTGAAAAGATAGTATAATATGTGTTACTAAATGACTATGTTCTGAACTAAATGTGTCACACATTTCTAATAAAAGGAAACTGATTTTTTTATTAATACACACCGGGTTTTCATTTATGGCAAAACCTATTTCGCGAAATTTCCAGACAACTTTTGTAAAATCGTTTATTTATACATACAAAATGGGATCTTAGCCTTTAGTGTTTTTACCTGTAATAATAGATAACGTATAATGAGTTGCTTTACTTTGATTTAAAATATAATAAGTCGAGATAACGAAGAATATTCTGAGGTAATCAGGGTCAAGAGGTAATCTTAGGTAATCTGAGGTACTCAGGAGGTAATCAAAGATACTCTTTGGCAAAAAGGTAATCTGGTGTACAAAATTTTGCCAGCTGTACACCCCTCGGTTATTTGGCTAAAAATTTGCTTGCTCATTAGATTATCTCTATTTTGGTCGAACCTATCTCACTGCAAATGTAATGTAGTTTATGTGCAACATCAGAATTCAGAATTTAAATTCACTTCGTTATCTTCTTAAGCTCTGGGACAATTCTGGGAAATTGAAGTATTTTCCGACTGTTCCGAAAATAGAAGAGGCCTCTTTAAATTTGCTAGTAATGTGCAACAAATGTCAAAGCTACCATTCATTTGCGAAAATATTCTCAGTTATTTGCTTCACAAATGTTCTACGTGAAGTTTTTACTCTCGTTTTTACTTTCAAAAGTAAAAACCAACACGATACTATCAACTTTTATTTTTCCTTCCTCATATCTCTTCAGCTTCGATTCATCTTTAGAGTGGCGCTGAGTCTTTCAATTTTGATTTTTTGTGACTAATGTAAAATAAATATATCATCGATAATATAAAAAGTTCTGTGTATATTTTAATATTTTTGGATTCTGCGTTAAATTGTTATATTTTTAGATTCTGCGTTAAATTGTTATATTTTTAATGCCATTTTACCCACCTACTTTCAACTGATTGTTGCGAAATAACGAAGTTTTTACATCTACATTGCATACTAATGACTAATTTAATTGAAACCAGTGTAAAATCTATTTGCTAGACCGAAGAGAACGTAAAGCGTGTTTGACTGAAACAGTGAAAAAAAACGAACTAATTAAGTTTAGTATAGAAAAAATTATACGCTCGGAAGGATGAAAAGTATACGATTATTTACACTCCTATTTATCATGTCTTAAACGGTTATTGGATTTTGCGCCAGAGGGCAAATTGCCAGAATTATTGGGAGGATTTCATTCGCAGCTTAAAATGCGTGGAAAAAATTTAGAGAGGAAGACTGGGATTAATTCATAGGCCAAGGTGAAAAATAAATCTCCTAAATATGTTTTTTTTTGCTGAAACGCGTTGGTCTTGCGAATCCCGCCAAAAATTTAGGTGCACAAAAATCTATTTTTGTGGTAATTAATGTTATTTGTAAATTATGTAAACATTACAAGAAGTCGTATACTTCATAAAAATAAACAAATACTTAGAAATCAGTCTACTGCTCTATGAACACCATAATTTAAGTAGTTAAGTAATAAAAAGAATTCTGAAATGTCCTGGCGTTTGTATGGGATATCTCGTCCGTTCGTATGGAATGGCCGTTATCTGATAAATGCGCTGATTTAGCTTCTATCTGATTACCTGTAAACAGTTGGCTCTATTTCAAAAAGTGATCTTCTGTAACAGCTGCTTTTTAGTAAACACATTCTGACGGTGTTTAGCTCGGTGTTTAGTTACTAACACGCAACCAAAAAATTAAAGTTGAAATATTTTTTGTAGAAATTTGTGAAAGTAGAAAATTTTGAAATATTACCTGAAAGAATGTAATTTATTATATCCACTTGTAAATGTAAAAAATAGCAAGGCCACATTAAGTAAAATTAACAAAAGCGCATACCTGTAATTTCAAAAGCTGTTCTTAAAGAACGGGCTGTAACTAAATAATATCGGTGGGCAAACAATGCTTGCACTTAGGATTTTTAGCGTCAACTTACATACCTAGGGAAATAATAATCTAAAATTATTATAAGTAGCTTTAATTTTTGATTTCATCAACATATTACAAAAATTCGGTGATATTAATTGAAATGGATATTACTGGTACAATTATTCACATTATTAACAAAATTTGGAAACACGTTTTCTCGCTTCTTCTCGATGTGAATTACATTTTCTGACTTCATAGATCCTTCATTTCTAACCAATGTTTCTGTCACTGTTGAAGCACTGGAAGAGACTTCTGGCTGGGTCTCATTGTATAAAATTTTATTCGCTACTTCCTTTTTATTATTGAGGCTCTCAGCTACGTAACTTTTCGCAATAGTAGCGCCATGTCGCTTCATAGCTAATACATTAACTCTAGTATTTGCTAATAAAATTGCCGACGTTCTTGTAAAAGTGTGTCCAGTATACATTTTGAGGTTCTCAAACTTTAGAAATTTCGCAATTTTACTTGGAATTGACGAAAAAGTATTTTTCCTGACAGGCTGGTTTAAGCACTTTCCATTTTGATATCGCATAAAGAAGCGCGGATTAATAGTCGTCATGTGGGATCTTGTATTAATGGACTTTTGAATTATTTTGAAATGACAAACCTGAGTGTCGTCACTTTTTGTCACTGTAAATGTACGTGACATTCTATTTTTGGAGTCAGGAATGGTCACAATTATGACTTCTTGACTTATTTTAACATTGTCCATTTTCATTTTACAGAATTCATTAGAACGGCTCGCTCCAGCAACTCTCATTTCCATTACGACCTTCATCAATAAGTATATATCATCGGGGGCTTCAAGCATGAACTTATTCACATCTTCCCTGTTAAACACATTCGATTTTTTGGGTCTAAACCATCATTTTTTATTTTCAAAAATGCTCGAAGTTTTAGATTCTTAGAAATATCTATATTTTCCTCTATAAAAACGGTGGACTTCAACATCGAATACTCACACCATAAGCTTGATGGGGACTTATATATAGGGAATATAGCACTTTTTTCGTGGAAATACGCCAAAAACAAGGTTTCTAAGACTGCAGTAGCCGTCTTGCTTTGGCACCAATTCTTAAAGACCGTTTTACATGCGGCAATTTTTCTTGCAATATGCAATAGTTTTGAACAAAGGCATGCGCAGTGGCAAGACATTTGCACCTTTTGTCAAACTGCGCATGCATTTGTTCAAGACTATTGCATATTGCAAAGAAGAGTTGCAGCATGTAAAAACGGCCTTAAAGGATTTATATGCTGCTTCATACCTTTTTTTCGACTTTTCCGATAGTAGAGACAAACAAGCAATATTCGCTGATTCTTCTCAGAATCAAACAACTCGACTTCTTCAAACTTTTCGCTATGAATTGTCAACTTGACGTTGTTGATAAAATAAAAAATGCTTATGTAGCTCTGGCAACGGATCACGGCTGCCTTCATAATTTAATGAAAATGCTATCGAATGTAATGATAATGAAAATCCAAAAATATATCCAGCATTTTCTTGTAAACATACAATACAGGGAGGGTGGAAAATGTTGTATACTATATGGTATGTAAGTACATTAACCAGTCTCGAACTTTTTGCCAGCCCTCGCTATCGCACGGGCGCAAACTCGTCCTCCACTGGTAAATGTTACTTACATCCCTTATAGTATAAATAACTATTGTTTGTTTGTGTTCTTAAGAGTTATCGTGGGAGGGACATTTCTTAATACGTTTTGTCTGTGAAAGTGGAAAATTTGAAAATATTGCCTTAAAGAAAGTAACTTATACGCCATTAAGTAAAATTAAGAGATGCGCTTACTTAATAAAATCGATGGGCCACCAAAATTTGTGCGTGGTCCTTTGAAAAAAATCTATTTATATAATACCACTCGTAATACCCCATAACTAGAGAAACACAACACTTAAGTTTTCCTAGTTTTAAGAATGTTTAATTCCCATATTTTTAGATTCCGACAAATCTACGAAAGGTAGTCATTCCTCCTCTTAGCCCAGTCATCAGAGACAGTTTTTGAGGCTGTCACAGCATTAATATAATTGTAAACTTTTTTTCACTCATAGTACCTCTTGAGGGGCTGTTTAGGAATGTGCAGAGTGCTCAAACGTAGGCCACCTGGTTTACAAGAAAATGTCCACAGAGAGAAAAAAATGCCAATATATTCTAAATCATCACAGATAGAGCAAAATTGTTTAATTACAAAACGTCGGGCAATTACCTAAAGGAAAAGATATTCATGTTTTTTTCCTGCATTTCTTATAGTTTTTGCGAAAACTGCGTTTGGAAAAAAGGTTGAGGTTATGTTATGTAGTTACAAATATCTTCTTCCAAACGCATTTTGCAAAATTTGTCCGCGCGCTTGCTGATAAATTCAAGAATTTTTCTCTTGGCCCGAAAAGAGGGGAGAGGAAAATCAATGATGGCTTTAAATTAATTTCCTTCGAAAACTATTACATTTCCGAAAAAAATCATTATAATTTTTTTAGTATGTATAATGATCTGGCCTATACATTTATTTTTGTAAATAAAACACTTTTGTTCTATCTGCTATATTTTGGAAGATATTGGACAAAAACCGTTTTATTTCTTTTTGCCCATTTATTTTTGTGAACCAGACGGGCTACGTGTGAGCACTCTGCATATTCTTAAACAGTCCCATTTATCAACATTTGCAAAAAAAATTAGTGCGTTTTAGTATTTTGCGCGTCTCCAACCCTCTGATTACTAGACTATTCGAGGGACTATGTATCCATTTGAAGACTTACAGCCGGTTGCGTAAAACTTAATTGCTGTTTAGAATATTTAACTGAGTTTTCGGATTTGACAAGCTGCTGATAAAAATCTAGGAATCCGCTGTCAAATTTGACATTCCGTTAAACATTCCAAATTTTAATTGCGCTCTCTGCAACAGGCCGTGAGACTACATTTAGCAGTTTAAAAATCTAAAATGTAATGTTTGCTCAAAGAGTATCATTTCGCTTGGGATTGAATTTGGATATGTATATAGCCTTTAAATATACTGTTAGTTACCAGGATGGATTACAATCTAAAATAGAATAATTAATCACGTGCCGAAACATCTAAGTGTCTTAAACACAAGGTGTCCTGTGTCTAAAACTCAAATACAATTTGCTTATATCAGTTTTATCAGTTCATAATATTAATAACTAACGAGGTATTAATATTAATAAGCTAACGAGTAGTCCAAATGTCCTACCACGAGCCCCGGATAACACATCAATCTATTGTCCTTTACAAATCATATTTCATTTCTCGACAAACGATAACGCATTGTATTCTGTTGCATCACCTGCCTTTCCTTTTTTTATAGGTAGCACCACATAACTACTTTTTTCACATTGACGCATTATATGTAGGAACATTATGTCATATCGTTTTATTTATACTAAAATTGTATATATACACACACACATATATATATATATATATATATATATATATATATATATATATATATATATATATATATATATAACTTTTGCCCTTAAAATGCTAAGCGACACCCCCGCTCCCCCAAACTTTTTCAAATGGGAAGAGGGGTCAAGTGGTACCGCAATGAAAAGGGCTTTCTATTCTCTATACATTCCCGCCTTGGTTTTGAAAATCGGTCAAGTCATTTAGAAAATATGAAGGATTGAAATTTGAAAAATACATTTTTCAAAAAACGCATAAATTGAATTAAATAAAAAAAAACTTACCGTATTAATGAAGCAAATCCTGAAAATGTTGCCCGTCGACCTCCATACAGTAATACAAATTAGCTTCAAATCGTTCTCGAACATTCAGGAGGGTCGCGACAAACGTCAATAATTCGTGTTCGCAGATCTTCTAATAAGGCTGTGACATGACCGGGGAGGCCACTCAATGGCACCCCTTCGTCCTAAGCGGGAAAATTTTTCATTTTGAGAGTTGTAGTGCACCGTTGTTGCACCTTCAAAGCAGGATTAGAAATTATATATTTTCCAGTAAATCTGTACATATCACCTGTTAGAGTTCCAGGAAGAAAAAAAGGACCCACAATAGAATTTTATATATATCGTGAAATATCCTGGGGTTGTTCTCAGCCCAGTACCGACAGTTATGCCGATTAACTACACCGTTCAAAAAGAAAGTGCATTCACCCGAAAAACACATATATATTATGGCCACTCGTTCACTATAGTTTCACAAAATTAGCGGCGATCAAAATCGTCTTCGTTATACGGGTATATATATATATATATTGGCTAATTTTCTTGTACTCAGCGTACTATCCATGGCAACTTGGCCCAATACAAAGACCTCCATAGCTTCATTTACTACAGGATTTTCCATCTGCCTCTTTTTATTTATAAGGGATCCAGTTTCGCGAAATTTTGCTACTAACTCGCGAACAATTTTGCCGGAAAGGTGTTTTTCAGGATGTTGTTCATTAAATATCGGCGCAACCCGATTGCCACATTCATTATTTTTAAAATAAAGTTCGATTATTTCCACTTTTTCTGCAAGTGAGTACACCATAATTATTGATAAAAAATTTAATGATATTGAGAAATTTAAACGCACAAGTTACAGAACAGCTATCTAGCAACTACCGCACCTGATCGTTGTGGCATGTCAAATCACTAAAATCAGCAGTAAACATCTAAAATAATAGGACAAAAATAGCGAATTGGTCGAAGGAATTTATCCTTATCATTTACTCTGATAATTTGTAAATAAACATTTTAAATTTCAATCCTTCATCTTTTCTAAATGACTTGACCGATTTTCAAAACCAAAGCGGGAATGTATAGAGAATAGAAAGCCCTTTTCATTGCGGTACCACTTGACCCCTCTTCCCATTTGAAAAAGTTTGGGGGATGACACCCCCGCTTAGAGGGTTGAAAATTTTGCGATCATTTTAAGGGCAAAAATTGTCCCCCTCACAAACAAAATTGACGTGTTTTTGGATTTTTTGAAAAAAAAATTACCCTGGCCGTTATGCCTTGCGGTACGTTTTCGATGGGCCACCCTGTATATATATATATATATATATATATATATATATATATATATATATATATATAACCTGCCTGATGAGGGTAGAGGTCTATAAATCATGATCGCAGGAGGGTACCCTGTGACATAGTCGAAAGCAATTTTTCTTGTAGTCCGTTTTGCACCTGCAGAAATTATATATTTTTGCTATTTTATATATATCTATATATAAAGTTAGTAAAAGTGAGGTTTCTTGAACACGTATATGTAACTATATATATATATATATATATATATATATATATGTTGATTTTTACTCCTTCACGGATGGAAAAATACAATGTGTTTTCATTCCGGGTGTACATCCGTTCACTACTGTCGTTCTGAAAAGAAGAGTTTTGCTGACGTTTCGCCAAAATCACATTTGGCATTTTCGAAGCTTTCTTTCTCGCGTCCGAATAGAGACTGACGAATAGAGTCTCTATTCGGACGCGAGAAAGAAAGCTTCGAAAATGCCAAATGTGATTTTGGCGAAACGTCAGCAAAACTGTTCTTTTCAGAACGACAGTAGTGAACGGATGTACACCCGGAATGAAAACATTATATATATATATATATATATATATATATATATATATATATATATATATATATATATATATATATATATATATATATATATATATATATATATATATATATATATGGGTAAATGTGTGGATTAATAAACATAGTTCTGAATTTATTGTATGATTTCTCTTCGTATAAAGCTGATATAAAGAGTGGTTTTTAGAACAAAAAAAGGAAAGGCGATTTTGAAAAGCGCTATGTTAAAAGTTAAATTTTAAAGCTGAAAATGTGAAGCAGACTTATAAAAAACAAAGCCGAAGCTTGTCCAAATGGCAGCTAATGGTTTTGGTATCTCGTCAGGATAATTAATTGTCACTGCTGCTAAAAGCAAAACCGAACTACTGTTCGCTTCTTTATTTCTATAAGTTCCAGTTATTATGGAATTCCGTAAAGAAACATGTACTTCAGTCAGAAAAAAGTTGACCTCAAGTTGGTGAATGTCTCGGGGAATGTCATCCTACTTTTTCTTAAATTCATTCTCTGTTTGATGAGGACACTGACAGAGTAAATATGATTTCAACCCATTCTCTTGTTAACAACCCCTACAACGAAAAATGTTACTGATCTTCATATTGTGAAGATATTTTCTTAGCTGTCAGGTTATCACTATCTCTTTGTTGGGTTGTGAGTGTCATTTAATCCAACAAACATAAATTTTCTGTGCGTCATGGAGCGCCACAGTTATCGAAACTAGAACCTTTCCTGGGTATAAGCAGAAAATACTGCTCTCGGATCGTGAATAGATGGGCCTGAAAAAGATGTAGGAAAACTGGTTAAGGACGAATTACTGCAGACAGGAAAAATAACTGTCACCCAAGCCACGTAGATCGAAGGTAGCTTGGCTGATGTCAAGAAAGCGATAGTAGTATTTGGAGCGGTGACACCACATTTATTTAAGTGTCATTTTCTAAAACAATTGCATCATACTAAGTCTGCTTTGCGGTAACTTAGGCATCCTAAGTCTTTACAGGGGTAACTACAATTCACTAACGTGATTCAGCGGTAGTTTCTGCAGATGCTTTAATTATGCCTTAGTATATATTTTTTAATGTGGATGTCGTAGGATTTTATTAAAAATTACATTTTACGAACTTTTTAACAAACTAACAATAAATCGAATATTTAACGAAATTGTAGCAGTGCTGTCATGATGAAGGTCATATTTTTGCCCTTGTCAAATCAATTATGACACTAAATAGAATGTCATAATTTTTTTTCGATATACGGAGCTTTCCTCGGAGCTTTCTAAAGCTATTTTTTAATAACCCAAAATCTACCATTTTGCTAAGGTACCCAGTACAATTTTTGAATATAGAGTTTATTTTTTCTTTTCATAAATTTGTAGAAAAAGGCATCGTTGGTTACTTGGTACCACTCTTAGCAACCCTTATACAATACAACATGTGTATTCACCTTTAATGACAGGGAGTAATTTACCTGGTATTGTAGATCCTTATAGACATAGCTACAATACATGAATAGTGTGTAAATTATATATAAATACCATAGTTTAGTATTAATTTAACTTATAAATACAAATTTTATGGAAAAATACCCCAAAATCCTAGCCACAATTCGTCATATATATCAAAGACATCGGCTACTACTTGCAGTTCAGGCTAATCCCTGGCTAGATATCACAGATTTTACACACTAGGAAGTACCTGAATATAAAGCTCATTAACAAATCCTCACAAATTTTTGTCATTTCTTAAACAAGTTTTTTTTTATCGCCATAGGTGTATTTTACTGGTTAAAGGGGAATTTCTTAATTTTGGGATCTCCTCGTTTGGAAAAAGAATTTGTAAAAATCTGATTTAAATGCTCCACTTTTTCGAAATTAGTTGTATTATCTGTGGAATTATATAATAAATAAAAATTCTAAAACATTTTGTCTTCATTGTTAGAAAAGAGTACATCTAATTATAGCAATTTGTTTAGCATTATAGCAAACACATGCTGGGGTTCAGATATTACACAAATTTCAGTTGTGTGAAACAAATAAGAAAGCCTCGTTTTACTAAAATTATCATTATGAGTTGTTGTACATTGAGTAGTATTTTTTGGATTATATATCAGAATTACATCATCTATATAATATTTAAACAATCATCAATATTTGATATTTCTTTTTAACTCATCATCTCAAGTTTCTAAAAGGAGCCAAAATTAAATGAAATGATATGCAATAATAATAGTAACTAAGTTTGTTACTTAGCTAGTTAGTTATTAGAACAGTAATCTTTTCAGACAAAAATTATTATTCTACCTGACATTTTTTATCTTTTCAATACAAATAAAACTCCGAAACAAAAAGGCGTTTTAAAGTTATCTCAACATAAACCGTGAAGTAACTTTAATATTTTTAGAAGCAGCTATTTAAGCTAAGTTATGCCAGATGTCTTTTTTGTTATACATTTTTAATTTTCTCAGTACTTTGACATTTTTTTAGAGAGTATGAAGAAGTAATTTGGATAAGAAGATTTAATATGACTTGTCAAAAAACACTATTACAGGTTATTTTTGACTGCACCTTTTTTAACACACTGTCTAGATAACAGAAATTGTACTTTTGTTTCATCCGCTGTCACTGTCAAAAAGAAACAGCGGTAATCACTTTTTGGCATTTTATACAAACAGGTTAAAGTGTAAGATACACCTCGGGATACACAGATCATTATTACATATTGTGTTAGGTACTTTTTATTATTTTGAAATATTCTGATTGGAAACGGAAACTATAAAGCGGTAATGTAATTGTTTAGTCATAAACGTTTTAATAACTGTGTCAAAACATCTCATTTCATTTAGATTTATTGCTCTAATAAGAATGGAATTTACACAATAGCTAATGTTTTTCCTTTTTTGTTACAGTGGGGTCCTTTTTATCTCGATCATGGAGCTTCCCGCTGCGAAGCAGGAAAAGATAAAGCTCACCGAGATAAACCAGTACCTGACATGTTATCTGTGCAAAGGATACCTCATAGACGCAACGACTATCTCGGAATGTTTACATTCGTGTAAGTAAATTACCATAGTTGCTGTAATTTGAATATTTCTGTACTTGCGTGGGTTTATCTATGATTGGTGATATTTAGAAATCTGATTTCTAATCGAGTTTTTTATCTACCCCAAAATCTCGATATATTTATAGAACTTCCTGTTCAGGATTATATTTATTATGTGTAAAAATATTTAGTTATTTAGATAGAGTGTTAATTTTTATTGCGCAAATAGTGAAAACTTACAAGCTTAATATCTTGACATTGTATTTAAATGTAATTTTCTTCATATAAACCGTTCCACCTTTTTTATGAAAATTAATTCCGCGTAACTTTGTTTTTGCTGATAGGAAATTTTATTTAATTTTAAAATTTGTTTCCATTTTCTTAATGACAATATTTAACAAACTCTATTATAAATATGTGAGCAAATTCAAAATTTAATACATAAGAACAATTTAATTAATACAAACAAATTTAGGGTTTTAACATATTTTAGAAATTAAATCTGTACATTTAGATAATTTTTTAAGTAACTTAATAACTCCATAGCATTTAAAACAAAAAATACTTTAAAACAACACTTGTTGGAAATAAAGGTAGAAAAGGATGGTCTTGAGAAATCTGGAGTTTATTATTTTCATTGTGGAGATTGTCCTGCGGTTTACGTGAGGAAATTGGGTAGGAAAGGTTACAAAAAACAAAATTCTAACACAAAATCAGCCTTAGCGAATCATTTGTTATCTTCAAAACATTCGGTTATCTGAAAAATGTATATATAATTCAGGATTGCGATAAAAGTATTGGACAAGATGCAAATAACAAAAGCTAGAAAGAGCTTTATCTTTACCCTTGTCATTAAAGTTCTTAATTTTGGGCCTAATTTGATTTTTACCAATATTTCGAAAGAATAATCTAAATATTTTTACCTCGCTTTTTACTTTGTATAACCTACAAGTCATTTCTGTTAATTCTTCTTCTTTTTATTAATGTAGCATTGTACATTTCGACAATCGGTCAACTTCATCCATGATAATCTTGATTGGTCGCTCAAGCCTAAGCTTGTTTCGTGCTTAATTGCTTCATGATTTTGTTGTTTGTTTATTTTTGTAGTTTTGTAAAAAAGTTATTTATTATCTAATTGTATTTTCTGTTGGAATGTACGTTCGTTTAGGTCTTATTATCGCATTAGGTCGAAACATGTCATCAATTTTTAATTTATAAACTTATTTTTGACTGTGACCTAGACTTTTTTGATTGTTACATTAAAAGGTCCCTTTGAGACCCGTTTTGAGATAATATGATAACGTATTTAGCGTTATTTTTCTGATATTCTTACGTTTCAGTTCAATTTTTAGTTGCTGTTGTTAACCCTAAAAATTCGCCTGAAAGTAATGCTTGTTGGTTCAACCTGAGTTCAACCGAATGTTCAGCCTCTCAAGGATACTAAACTAATGTAAACAGGGCCGTTTCTGGCACACTATATGTTAAACATGTTTCCAATATCCTATGTTTGACACCTTGCCTAAACAGATATACAGCTCCCTATATCATGCTAAATCCACTATTTATTTGAGAAACAAAGGAGTCCAGACACAGTAACTAAAAATTGAACTGAAACGTAAGAATATCAGAAAAATAACGCTAAATACGTTTACCAATTCTCAAAGCCAAATTATATAATGTTCTAGTTCGTGAATGATAGTTACTGTTCTGTATTAAATTTTTATTGTCAAGTATGTATATTTACATCGAGATCTGCATGAACATTTTCTACTAAAATATGAAATGATGTTAAATAGCTAATTAACAGGCGTTTCTGATATTTTAAATTAATAGAATATATCGGACTATTTACATATCTACCGGTTTTTCCCATGTTTATTAACTTATCTAGTGGCGTTTCATTGATGTATTGACTTATATATTCTCAGTCATGCAGTGAAATTCATTACTGGTGGAGTGGTGGACATACAGAATATATTCTATAGTACGTGAACGTCAGTTAATGTTCTGTAATACATTTTTCCTGTTCAGTATGTATATTTACATCTAGATATACATAAACTTTTTTTCCACTGGTTGTATAAAATACGTGATAAAATATAAAAGAGCGGTAAACGAGAAAATTGCTAAATAACAGATATTTTTGATGGGCGTGCACGAATTGAACACCTAAAATAATGCTAATGTGGGTAGCGTTGACGGTACCTGAACTCAGCACATGAATTAGGCACCGTTCTTATCTTGATTTTCGATGACGTGATGTAGTTGATAATGGTTTCATTTGTTAAGGTGTATTCATGTTCGCTAAATTTAGGTAGGAAAGAATAAAATTTGGTCATTGAAATCATAATACTGTAGGATTTTTATTCAATGTCTAGGGGAAATTAAACAGGCCTCGGGATAATTTAAAATGTATAATAAAGAAATAGAGAAATGTAAAGGAATAACTAATATTTACAATTATATTACTAAACTTGCGCCACAATAAACAAAACACTAACAATTAAAGATCGATAAACTAGCACACTAGATCGACTTCACTTCTCGACTTACTACATATCACAATGATTACTTAGTAAATATGCAATCGCGTCTCGACTACACCTTTACTGGAAAAATAACCCGTCTTAGTTATTTTTCCGCGTCTTCCTGAGTTAAAAAATAACAGGCACACGTCTTTAAAGCCCTACTTTCTCACTGACTCTTGGTTCGCCTTTCGTACCCGTCTTTCCGTCTCAAGTGGCTACCTCGTATCGTGACGTTTGTTTAGTCTAGCTGGTAAAAGTGTACGCTTATTTAGGATGCCTTGAAATAATGAATAAATAGGTTTTTATTTAAAATGTACATGGAAATATAGATGCCTACACTCGGCCATCCGACTTCAAATCCGATTCGGATTCGCCGTCAATCCACAGTTTCAGATATTCTGAACAAGTGGAAGTACGCATCGGTCCTTCATGATGTGCTACCTTTAATACCTCACACCGTTTGTTCCCTTTAGATCGTAGAATTTCATAGGATTGTAAATATTTCCTACTAATCTTCAATCTTGGGCCGAATTGAGTGCGCTTGATAGCAAACAAATCTTCTTGATATTTTCTCCCTTTCACTCTTCTCAAATTGTAACGATGTTTATTCTCTTCTTGAACTTTACATATTTATTTTTTACAGTCTTCTCGGATTTTGTTTCTACTTTCATCGTACTCTCGTATTATTTCTTGATCAAGAAATTCTTTTATGAAGATGTCCTCTTTGCTGGGCATGTTAGTTTGTATAAGTACTTCAAACGGTGTAACATCAATACTTCTTTGTATTGTGCAATTCAATGCTCTTTGCACCCGACCAATATATTTGTACCATTTACTAGGTTCTTCTAAACTTAATACTTTGGTATAATGATTCTATTAATCCGCTCGACCTGGCCATTGCTTCTCGGAACGTCGGTGGTAATTAGGGTGTGTTTTATGCCTTCCGTTGCACAGTATTCCTTAATCTCGTCAGACGTAAATGCAGTACCTCGATCACTAATTATCCTCTCAGGATTTCCAAATACCTTTCGATAAGCAGTTTATGACTTCTTTGGTTGTTGTAGATTTCGTCGCGTAGAGCCATGTGAACTTGGAAAAGTCGTCTATAACAACAAAAATATGACGACAGTTTTTATTGGTGCTTTGCAGAGGTCCCAGAGGGTCATCGTGATATGTACCACGAAGGCCTAAGTACTAGGTACCGTGGTTGCTTTAAACAAAGACAGGAAAAGCTTATTGATACGGAAATTAAAGACTTGCAAATTAGGAGACGAAGGAAAGAACATTTGGTGGTAACACATTCCATAATCTGGACAGTCTGGGAATAAAAGAGCGAACAAAGTGAAAGGTCCTTGGTCTTTGCAGTTGGACCGTGAAGGGATGCATGTAGGTCGATGCTCGTGTCTTCCTGGCCGGAATGACTAAGGATGGCCTAATGGATGATATTTCATCGGAACTGAATCTGTGATAGTATCTGTAAAACAGAGACAGATTGATGACAATTCGATGATGTTCTAGTGATGCAAACTTGCTTGTGAGGTTTGGATCATCAGTCGAATAGACGAATAGCTCTTCTTTGGACAGAATTACGGATATTAAGGATTGAAGGAGAAGCTGCTCCCCATATGTGCGAGCAGTAATCAAGGCAGGGTCTGATTTGCGAAGTGTAATGGACAAACAGGTTGGCAGATGAAAAGTATTTTCGAACTCGGAAATAAAAACCCAATTTCTTCGAGGCTACTGTGGCAATTGAGGTGATGTGATCATGCCAGCGAAGATCTTTCTGAAAAGTGGTAATTACCAGGCTTCAAGCATTTGATTCTTTATTTGAATGGTGTGGGTATTGGGAGATGATTTGTCAGATAGCAAACAAGATTGTGTCTTAGTGGCGGTTAATTGGACAAGGTTCTTTGCTCCCCATTCTATGATTTTAATGAGGTCCTCGGTTAGGGATAAAGTCATTACTCTACGATTATCATCAATTTCAATCTTGGAGACAGGTTTGGGAAATTGTATATTGGAGTGGAGTGTGCTATTGTCAGCATAGCTGTGAGTAGGGTTTCTGGTAGAAGAAAGCAGGTCATTGATATGCGGGAGGAATAGGGTAGGTCCAACACAGAACCCTGTGGGACGCCTGCTTTGATTTGGTAAAAGTTTGATGAATGGCCGTCATCCACTACAGAAATACTTTTGTTGGAAAGAAAAGTGGCAAACCAAGTTTTGGAGGAAGAACATAGGCAGGAAGTTACCCTAGGACATTTGGAGTAACCTGGTGAGGATAGGGGCCAATTTAGATGCGCAAATTTTTAAGACTATGGCCGGAATACCATCAAGGCCAGAGGACCTTTTGGTATTAATGTTCTGAGAATATGTCGTATCTTTTTAACCTTCAAAAGTAATTTCGTGCATATTGTATGGCAAAGCTGATAATGATGCAAGGGGAAGTGAAGAGGAGGGATTAAAGTAGAATTTGCGGCGAATTGTCTTGCAAAAAGCTCGGCTTTTCCTTAGACGTGGAGACGATTAGAGAATTTAGGGGTGGAAACCAGCCACTGCAGAAGTTTTGATTAATATTTTTGGCAAGCGACCAAGGATTGGCTCCCATTTTGGAAAGAAAGAACTTTGCCTTTTATGCGTGTGTTTAAGGCATTTTGTGCGTCGATAATTATGCGGTTGTAATGTACAATGTACATGTATATTTTTAAACAACCAATATGTAAAATGGAATGTGTAAGTATACATACATTGTATACCTACATACATATATACATACGTATTTTACTTACGTATAATACATACTTATAACTAATATTTTGCCTCGTATTGTGCTTACATCATATATTTCATGTCTACCACCTGATCTTGGTCTTATTATTTTATTTTTAGAAAGCACTAAAAACTGGAAAATTCGCCGCAACGTTTATTTATACTTTTTGAATGTCTTCCTTGTCCTTACGCATTGTCAATTCAGCATTTAATAGAACCGTAGTGCATGTTTGATTAATTCTCTTTTTTTTCAATACCTTTTAATGTTATCCAAATACCAAATATATATCCCTTCTCAAATGGAACTTGTTAAGAGCCTCTTTGGCCACTTTAATTGGGATGCCATGTACAACGTTAATATAAGAAATACATTTTGGAGGTATTTATAATAAATCATTTCTTAAAGTAATTAATTGAGAGTATACCAAACTGAGTTAAGCAATTAAGAATTCCATGTAGGCATAACGAGCAAAAATTATGAATTTTGACTACATCACAAATTAAAAAAATCGGTAAGTTTCCTTTATCCCTAACATCCCTCGTTTTGATTTGTTTTCATTTGTTAGGAATAGTGAAGTGTGACCCAATTTAATTCAGTACATATTCACTGTATATATGTGTTACATATACTGTCTTTTCAAACAATTTTATTGGGCGCCATTTCATCATAGTGAATTTTTACCAATATTTTACCAGTTTCTTTACTGAATTAAATCCCATACTCGTTTGTTATATCGCAATAAATGTAAGATGTTTCTTAATCAAAATGTGTTCTGATTTTGCAAAAAGGAAAATATTTCTAATTCTCCATTTTTGGCCAAAATTAGCGTTCAAGAAATCAGTGTGCAAAGCTGAAAAACTGCTTACCCGATTGTCTTCAGATTTTGGTCAAAAATCAACGGTCATATGAGGACGTCAAGATAACATTTTGTTAAAAATTCTTTGTGGCGGAACAAAATGGGACCCTAGTAAATTCTTAAACAAACTATTACTAAAAAACGACTTATCTAATGTAATTCAGACTTTGCACAAAAATCAAGTCTGACATAGACATAAACTAGTAAAATTTTGGAACCAATCCACGGTGGTGAAACAAAAGGGCGGCTTAATAAAATGTTTAAAAAATCAGTCTGAAAAACTCTCAGAAAAGCTACTTATTCGATTGATTTCAAATTTTGCACAAGAATTAATTGTGAATAGAGATGAACTGTTGTAATGAAGATGGTGGAACAACATGGCGGCCAAATAAATTGTTTGAAATGTCAGCGTGAAAAACCTTTTTATGTAATTGACTTCAAATTTTGCTCTAAAATTAGATATGATACAGGGATAAACTGGTAAAATTTTGGTACGAATTAAAAAATCAATGTAAAAACTATTTATACGAGATCTAGCAACTACTTTTAAATTTTGCGCAATAAGCAAGTTTAGCATAAGTATGAACTGGTGAAATATTGATACGAATTCAATATGGTAGAACAAAATGGCGGCCTATTAATTTTTAACTTTCCTTATTTTGAATTTTGCGCAAAAATTAACTTAGCATTGGTATGAAGTGGTAAAATATTGGCACGAATCCAAAAGGGTGGAACAAAATTGCACCCTATTAAAAAATATACCGGTTATTAACTTCCCTCGTTACTAATTCTACCTTTTATTAGGGATAGTAAAGTACCACCTATTTAGTTTCATATACAGTTATTTAGTAGTTACATATTATATAAATTGTGTTATTTTTAATTTTTCTATACAAAAGGAGTCATTCCTTATGAGGGAACTACAACCCGTCTGTAAAGAAACTTAACCGAACATTTCCTCCTGAATTCCTTTTTTGTTTATAAAAGAGTGAGAAAAAAAACAGAAAACAATATTTATATATGTGTTACTAAATGGCTATGTGCAGACATAAATAGGGTCATACATCATTATTTCTAATAAGACAAAATATTCATAACGAAGGAAATTTACCGATTTTTTACATAATTACTAAGATGCATTTCTTATTAAAATTTTTTCGGTTATTCCTTTCGTTCGGGTGTAATAATTTGCTTTACTTTGTAATATCATATAACTATGATTTTTTAATAAATGTATATTTTTTAATTATCTGCCATACGTAAATCCAACAATAATTAAAATCTGGGGATTCAGTAGAATTGATTTAAAAAAACTCCGTAACTGTATCTATTTGATCTAAAAATATTTTATCAATGAGATGATCTGAAAAACAGTAAAAAAATATTAAAGGGGGTTTAATGAGAAAATAGCAATCTAACATACATTGCTGATATTTAAAAGCAATAGAATATTTACATATCTACCTGTATATTTTTCGGATGATTTTTAACTTGTCCAATAATGCTTGTTGATATATCTTGATATAGAGCGTTGTACTTTAGTTTACATGCCACCTAACATATCGAGAACATATCACATTGTTTAATTAGTAAACATAATCAGCCGTATTTACTAGAGATCTAAATTTAGACCAGGTATAACTTGACAGTTGTAGTTTTAAGATGACATAACATTCAACAGTGGAACAAATAATTATTCTAAATCTCACAATTACAAAATATGACAAGCACATAATAAAAACACAACTGCGGAGCACTAGAAGGAGGCAACGGTTTTTTAGCTAAAATGTGATATATTCACAATTTTTTTTTGCGTCTATAAAAACTCCTAAATGCGGTAATCAAAAAAATTCTCTGTAGAAACTTCAAATTTTTGCTTTTTTTATTTATATATTTTTTTCTAAATTGAAATGTGATACATTCACAACATACTTTTTTGACTTTTAGTAAGCCTTCTGAATGCGGAACTTGAAATTTATATTTTTTTATATATTTTTTATTTATTTATTTATTCTTACCTTTTTCGTTATTTAATTATTTACTTACACTTACCATCGCCGATGTTGATGATATTTGCTGTGGGCGCCAGTAGATTTTCGGCCGCTGCTCACGAATCTTTTGTTTTTGAGCTATCCACCAAAATAATGTTCAATATTACTTTTAACTATTTTTACTCTACTTTTAAAGAACTTACTGATTAATATATTCACTCAATGGCAATGACTATAAAATTGCATAAATAACCTTAATTATCTCATTTACTGAATTGGTGTATCATATCAAAAAAAGTGATATTTTAAAATAATTCCGGCGAGGAATTTAAATTACATTTCTCTTTCAAATTTGGAGTAACATTTGAAAATTCAAAATTAATTTTACCTCAGCATTTTTTTAATTTTCGTGACAAAAAGATGTTTTTAAGCCCTTAATGTCATTTAGTTAGTAATTATAGCAATTTACATTGTTTCAATCACTTTTTTTTTCATTAATTACTATATTTTTTCACGCGCTTTGTATAATACTAGAATATATTTTATTTTAAAATAAAAATCTTATCTATACGCAAATACGCAAAAAAAACATATTTTTTGCGCCTGTATAGTATCCTCGATAGTATCAGTCTGTGATGTTTTATTCCCATTTTTGCATTCATATTTAACACCACTCCTATACTTCTATTTTGGCTTTTACCTGGTACTAACCTGGTTCGGATCCATTTAGTGGTACCGATTGTCGATTTGAGTCGAGGTCCTATATTTATAAGGCAAAACTACCCTCAGTATTGTGCCTTTAATGATTGTTTTATTGACAAACTTGGTGCAAATTCGGGACATATCTACCTAACGGTATTCAATATTGTATAAATGGGGTTTTCATGTTTTTCTTTAAAGTTCCACTCATTTTAGTTCTTACTTAACAACATTCTAAACACAAATAAAAACACTGTTGTAAAATGTTTGACTTTTTAAATTTGAGTAGTTGGAGCTCTTTTAATTGATTGACACTTTCAGGTTATGTTACCAACATAAAAATAAAAAACCGTGCATTTTCTGGTTAGAAAAATCACTTTTTTATTATCTAACTTTGCACGACTTTTTAATATAAAACAATATTTAAATCAAATAATTTGGGATATTCAAACGATGTTTGAATATTAAATTTATATAAATCAAGCTCTTTGTCTAATATAAGGCTTATCGCAGAAAATTAGGCTTTATAGAAGTTATACAAATTATGTTGTGATTGTATGACATTTCAGCTGAGAAAAAGATAAAAAATAAATAAAATAAAATTTGTTTGTAAAAAAGTTTCCGGAAAGAAAATGTTTAATTACCGCATTCAGGAGGGTTTATAGAAGCCAAAAAAAAATATTTTGAGAATATATCACATTTCACCTAAAAAAAGTTAATAAATAAATAAAATTATAAATAAGAGTTTCCCCAGGATTTTTTTTAGTTCTACATTAATTGAAGTCAAAAAAAATATGTACCACATTTCAGTTAAGAAAAAGTAAAAAAAAAATAAGGAAATAAAATAAAAAATTGGAAGTCAAAAAAAATATGTACCACATTTCAGTTAAGAAAAAGTAAAAAAAAATAAGGAAATAAAATAAAAATTGGAAGTTTCCTCAAAGAAATGTTTTAATTATCTTATTCAGAAAGGTTTATGGAAGCGAAATAAAAAATGTTTATTTATCACATTTCAGCTAAAAAAGTTAAAGAATAAATAAATAAATAAAACAAAGAATATGAGTTTTCGCAAGAATTTTTTTTTAATTCTTCACTCACAAGGCTTTATTGAAGTAAAAAAAAATCTGTTGTAAAGGTATCACATCTGAGTTAAAAAAAGGAAAAATAAATAAATAAAAAAGTAAAATAAAAGTTGAAAGTTTCCGAAAAGAAATGTTTTAATAACCCTATTTAGAAAGGTTTGCAGAGGGGTTTATAGAAGCCAAAAAAAATTATTAATATATCGCATTTCAGTTAGAAAGTTGAAGAATAAATAAATAAATAGAAGTAAAAAATATATGTTGTGAATGCATTACAATTCAGTTAGGAAAAAGGTACAAAAATTTTTTAAATAGATAAAATAAAATTTGGGAGCTTCCGCAGAGAAATTTTTAATTACCGCATTAAGGAGGCTTTATAGTAGCAAAAATAAAAATATTGTGAATATATCATATTTTATTGTACTTCAACCATTATAATTTTTTTTTTACTTATCTATAAATCTCGCTTTAGTGAAGGTAAATCAAGGTATTATGAAAGTCTTTTAATTTGATCTAGAACGTACATGTATAATCAGGTAGAGCAACAGAGGTTCAGGAAGGTGCAGAAAAAATAGAAAGGATGACAGGGAGGGGAGCAATAACACACGAAACCAAAAACAGTCAGTCGTAGAACTGTTTTCTTTTCCATCCTTTTAAGTGTTTTTAATCCCAAAATATATGAATACAATGATATGGAACTATTTAATTGTTCTTTATCTTAAAAGTAATTTAATTGCTTTTTGAATGTTTAGAAAAACTTTTGAGCGAAAAATTCTATAAATCAGTCGATAAGTCTTTTCACATTTTAATTGTTACGAACATAAAAGAGCGTTGAAAAGGGATTTCAAAGTTTTAATACATTCTAGTTCGATGGGTGAATTTTATCTTTTCGGTATGATTTTTTCGTGGGTAATGTTAAAGAATCTCCGAGAGAATCTCTACATTACAAAATCAACGTAGCAAATAATGAAATACCTAATGAAGCTCTTACACAAAGGATATTTTTATTTAGTTGGTAAAAACTTTTTTAATTTATAAAGATTTTTTTTTGAGACGTATGATATTGCTTTATATTCAAGTGAAATTAATTAAACCTAGGGTTAGAGAGTAATCGAACGTTATACCTAGATAGATCTTTTGATACCAATTTAGATTGTGTCATTGCTGATATGTGTATTTGCAGATTTCGCCGAATGATTTTCTGGCGGTAATATTATTCCCTATGACCAATATTTGTGATTTTGAAGTGGCGGACGAACTTTGTCATTTGTGCAGACTGAAATTGGTATCTGGGAGCATTGAAGAGTGCAAATTGTGATTTTTATGAATGGGTTATGAAAATGCTGGACACATTTTCTTGCTTGCCCAGAATCGACATCCGGGGGTATTTAAAAGTGCTAATTATGAACTTTTAGCCAACAATTAAAAACTCAGAACGGCTGCTGCACCCTGGCGGACGAATTTTGTCATTTTTGTGCAGGTTCGACTGTCGGTAGGTATCTGGGGGTATTTAAGAGTGCAAATTAAAAATATATATTATTTACAAAAACAAAAAGTATCAGATAGATAATATATTAGTTAAACATTTTAAAACCACGCCTTTACAAAGTAAGGCGCTTTGTACTTTTTTTGGAGAAATAAATTTATTCTCTATGGTCCAAAATTTATTGTCATTAATTCGTATAAATAGCTGTATTCAAATTTTATTTTTTGTTTTAGTTCACACGTTGGTTTTTTTTTCAATACTTGTACCTATTATTTTTTCTTTCTAAATGCCCATTGTATTAGATTAACGTCGCTCTCGTTTAATAATATATTTAAAATTAGTTCAAAACCCGAGAAAATACGGAAAATTCTTAAAATGCTGTGTATACTGCATACGCTCTGTTAAGATAAAACCTGATTATTTCACTAATATTTCCTTGTTGTATTATCTGATATGTAACTTGTTCTTTGTTGCCTTTGCAGTTTGCCGAAGCTGTATCATAAAGTTTCTGCAAGACAACAGCTACTGTCCGGTATGCGAGCTTATCATAAACAAGGCCAAGCCCAACTTAAAGTAAGTACGATTTATAATCCTGTATTTGTTGGTAATGAGATAAGAAATGAGAGTGCCAAGAGGAAACAATTAAACCGGGAAACTATTCCTCTGGATAATACGAGGGACTGTTTATAATAAATATATTATGAAAATAATACTACCTCACGAGAAATCTGTTTTTTTCAAAAGAGTTCAAAAGAGCGTCTTTGGTTATTTTAAATGTATGAATGTGTGAATCCGCAGCTATGCGAAATTTTAAGATAATTATAGTCGAATTTGAACATCAAAGCGTTATGTACAAGGTGATCCAAATGAGAGTAAAAATACTTTATATGTCTGTTGTTATAAAATATGGAAACATATATATTAATCATTCAAATTTATTTTTAGAGTTGTAATTTTATTAAAAATCCGAACAGAGAAATATATAATAAAACTGTCAATTTCTTATTTTAATTGTAATGGCCTCTATTTTACCAAATTTTTGGAATAAGCAAAAAACTAGGCAGATTTTACATAACATTTATAACCGTTCTTGAAATATTTAAGGCAAAATATGAAATTAAGTATGTGTTCCTATATTACTTTTTTATAATATTTTTATATTAGAAAAAAATATTATTACCTAAATAAAAATTTTAAAGTTCATGTTATTATTTGCATACATATTTTAAATAGGCTAAATTCAGTTGAGTTAGTCGATACTTGATGGAAATCCATTTACTGAATAAAATGTTTATTTATAACTATAATTTCCATTATATTACATTATACAATTGTTTCGACAAACACACCTGTATTTACTATAGAGGTTTAAATTTAGACCAGGTCTAACTTGACAGTTATAATTTTAAGATGACATTTTTAAAGAATTAAACAAATAATTGTCAAGAGTTTTTAAGATCAATTTTAAGTACCATGGCAACTAGGCCTGGTCTAACACTTAAAGCATTTTAGTGACTACGTGTCTTCTTCGCAGAGAATTTACAGTTTAAACTGCATTATATTTTTGTTTATTTATTAACAAGTTTTTTTTGTTGCATCTTTGGAAAACTTATAAAATAGTAAGATAGGAACGTGGCTCCATTTATTTCTATTAGGTATTGATTTTTCATAACGCGTGTTTATAAAGATAAAAAAATTAAACATTTTACCTTATCTACTACACACCAATTTGTGTCTAGTAGGTAATATTTTTACATAGAACATGTTACAGTATTGGCCATAAGTAGATGATCAACAATTTAAAAGCATGTATTTTATTTTATAAGAACTAATGTTTGACCGAGTATTTGGTGTATATCCTTTGTTTTTGATGACGTCTGTACATCTTCGTGGTATTGACTTCAGAAGTCTATCAATTATTGACAAATCCATATTCATCTATGTTTCCACCAAGGCCTTGAAGAACTGGTTCCGATTTGTAAAGATTTTGCTTCGGACTTTCTGTTCTAATATCTCCCAAAGGTTTTCGATGGAATCTACGTCTGGGGATTGGGACGGCCACTTCATCTCTTTACTCAGAAAATTTTTGACCAACCATGAGGCATGTTTTGGGTCGTTATCATGTTGAAAATTAAATAAAAGTGGTATTTTTTCTTCTGCATACGGTTACATTTGGTGTTTTAAAATATCATTGTAAAGATACTTGTCCAATATGCCTTCTATTCTAAACAATGGACCCATCACTTATCCTGAAAAACATCCCCAGATCATCACAGATCCTCTACCGTGCTCCACAGTTGGACAAGTATACTTTTGCTGCAATCTAGTATTTGCAGGACGTCGTACATATCGAATTCCGTCGGAAGAAAACAAATTACATTTGGATTCGTCACTAAAGCGCACACGCTTCCATTCTGCAACTGTCCAGTATTAATGATCTATCGCAAATTTCAATCGGTCCTATACGTTCTTCTTGGAAAGTAGATTTGTTTCGCAGGTCTTCTGAAGAACAACTGAGCCTCCACCAGTTTTCATCTTATTGTTCTTGAACTGATCGATGATATTTCAAGTTCCTCAATTTTCGCCTTTTTTCATTTGATGACATAAAAGGATATTGACAAGAAATTTGTTTGTTCGTTCTTCTAAATCTTGGACCAACCTTTTCTGGACGACCCGGCTTTTTTTTTCATTGAGACATCTTCGCGTTTTCGATATATTTTAATAATCATGCATACAGTAGACCTTTCCATATTAAATTGCCTAGCAATATCCGATTGGCGATCTCCCGCCTGGTAAGCAGCTACAATACGCGATTTTAAGTCTTATATATATATATATATATATATATATATATATATATATATATATATATATATATTATAACAAATTAACGAAATCACAATTGTTATCAACCACAGCTCAAAAGCAAAACTGATGGGTACTGAAGCCAGTGTTATTATAATCTGAAAATACTTGTTCATCTACTTTTGTCCATAGCAGTAAACAATTTTTTCAAGGATGTATAGTGTATTGATAAGGAATGTGGGATTTATTTTTATTTTTAAATAAACATTACGGGATACTATTTGTAAACAAAGTGCCAAAGAAATTGGAATATACTATGCGATACAAAAGGAACGATATAACGAATTTTGTATTTGTTCATCCACTTATGGCCAATACTGTATATACAAATTTGCCTAGTTTTTATCACAAATTCTAAAAATTTAATAAATCATTGCATTAAAAATAAGAAAAAAAAAATGTTAGTTTAATCATATCTTTTTTGTTTACTAATCATTGTTTTTCCGAAAATAAATTTTATATTTCACATTTTTTTCGGCCTTACAACAGCGGACAAATAAAGCATTTTAATCTCATTTGGGTCACCCTGTACAGACGAGGAAAGAAACTAAGAATTACAATTTTTTTTCTGTATAAGAAGCAAGTCAAACATATAATGGAAGCTTTCACGGCTCTGTTCAATTAAGAAGTCATGCTTCTTGTAATTAAATCGTGTTAAAGTGAAATAACTTTCCAACATTGCGATGAAACAAGGAGTCTTCAGAGATAAATAAAAGCGTGTTTAAAGCTCTATGAGCTCTTATTCAGTATTGTGATTTCTCGAAGTAAAGACCCCTGAAGATGTCTATTGTAAAAAGGCGAAACTTCGGAAAATACTTCTATCTGGACCGAGTATTATCACAAGGTTTATAATTTCTCAATGTAAACGTGGTTTGATATAAAACGCTCAATTTTTTTTAATTAAGACAGCTCGAGCTATTGGAGTCACTATACCTGTTCCAAGTAGAAAATCATATTTTTATTTATACATTCTACATAATATTAATCACGGTTGCTCCAACTATGTGTTTTTGTGGTGGGCCAAAATGGAGCTCAAAAAAAACCTAAACATTTTTTTGGGAAGTAGATAAAAAAAAGTAAATATAAATAAATAAAACTACTTACAATTGATAATATAAGCCACTGCTTGTGTTTAATCTTATAGTTTTTAGTAGATATGATTCTGTAACTCGCAGTAATATCTTCTGGATACCGAGTTGGATACTAAATAATATCATATCATTTAATTAACATTTTAGAACTTCCAAAAACCAAATGTTCAAAAATTGGCAAGATCAATTCGATCAATCAACGAATCAATAAACAAAATCCTTGGTTTTGTAAAGACATAAATCGAGATTTTATAAGAACAATTTCTCGCATTCGTAGTGGGATGCCCTGTGTCCAAAGTATAAAATAGGAATACAGACGGGCGATAATTGCCAATGCGGATATTTAGAACAAAGCATTTTGGGATGTCCAATGCAAGGAACATATGTCAATATATTGTTCAATATTCTAAGAAATATTGTAAAGTTTCCATTTAATTTAGGGACTCTAATTGCCTCAGATGACATACATTTTTATACAACACTTTATAAATTCATACATTTATTTATATAGATAGAAATATAAAGTTGTAAATGTGTTGGCTATAAAAGATAAAATATTATAAACAACAGAAAAAAAATTAAGGCCAACTAAGTATAAAAAAATGAAAAAAAGACAGTTAAAAATAGTGCCAAAAAAAAAAAAAAAATATATATATATATATATATATATATATATATATATATATATATATACAGTATACAATTCGAATAGTAAGCAAAAAAAAGTTTATATTATGCTAGAGTTAAAAAGAATGTATATGTTTAATATCGAGTTTAATATACGAAAGATCATAGTAATTAATATGTAAAAAAAAGTTTAGATAATGCTTATGTGGCAGATAATTTTAAGTACCATTAGTACAAAGAGAGATGCTGGCCACTTGTTACATCCAGGACCATACAGCCCCAGCATGGAGATTTATTAAACCATGTCACTAGTATGTTTGTTATTCTATTTTTTGTCCTTAATTTAGTTTTTACGAAGTCTGACGTTATGTGGCCAATGCCATAACCATAATCCATTAACATTTTTGCTAAAATTTTCCTGCAACAACATTTTTCCTCCCTTTCATGTTTTAGGTACATGTTATTTTTTATATTAGAATTTAATACTCACTTAAATACTATTATTATTATTATTGAGTTAATATTTTGTAAGTACTAAGAACTAGAAATAGAAAACTCTTCTCAGATTGGTGAGATGTGTAAATCTCGGTGTAAATTAATCTAAATAATTTGTAGACTACGAACGCATTAGACTAAAGCAACAGCACATTTGTTCGAATCGGGCACATCGGACGCATTGGAGGATTTGGTTTACGTATTTTGATTAGAATTAACGATTTTTTTGGGGACGAGATGAGTAGTTCGGAAGATGGATAACTGTTTTTAATTGCCAGTGTCCAGTGCGAAGGAAGACGATAAGAAACGCAAATACGCAAAAAAAAGAAAATTTTAAGTTCATATTATAAACTTGACAACTTAATACAGGATGAAACCAAAATATTCTTGCTTCAAATATATTTTGCCTTTGCTTTAAATGTTTTTTTTGCCTGCTTTAAATATATTTATAAACCATTTACAAAATCGTATGTAGTAGATTCCCGAGCTGATTCCTGTTGCGTCATATCGTAGACTCATCGCATAAGCATGTCATTCTTTCAAAAGATCGCTTAACTCAATTCTGCTTAAACAATACATCCGATGCGAATTAGTGAGTGTCCATTTTAAAATAGCGGGAAAATTATTTTCTTACTATTCGCCCGTCCGATGTTAACAAATGTGTAAAACCTCCTGAATGAATCAAATCCGTCTATGCGATGCTTGTTGATGACATCTTTCGGAAATCCGCGCGACTGTGTAATATGTCACAGCAGGAGACGGCACGGAATAGTCGAATCTAGTAGAAACCACTTTATAAATAGTTTATGAAATTTGGTATTTTCCTGTATTAAATCGTTAAATAAGGTGTGAAATTCACCATGTAATTTTCTCTTCATATTTATAATTTGAACCAAAATATTCTTTTGCTTTGCTTCGTTTCGTTCGTTTCCCTTCGTCTTCCATCGCAATGGCATTTAAAAATAGTTCTTCTGAACTACTCATATCGTCCACAAAAACGAAACTACCTCGTCAGCAAAAACAGCAAACTAGATAATTTTGAAATAAAATTAGAGAAAATCTGAAAAAATGTGCGATGTGTGCAAAAATACTACGATGAATGCGATTCGTACCTATAGTTAAAGCGAGAGTTGAAAATATTGACAACTGAATTATATTAATT
The DNA here is from genome assembly GCA_030620095.1 of Kuschelorhynchus macadamiae. Classification (NCBI taxonomy): domain Eukaryota; kingdom Metazoa; phylum Arthropoda; class Insecta; order Coleoptera; family Curculionidae; genus Kuschelorhynchus; species Kuschelorhynchus macadamiae. Next base: position 616,496 of record JAUTXW010005312.1, read on the forward strand.
ATTATGGTTTTTTTTGTTTATTAATTACTAATCTTTAAAGTCGATATTTTAATTGTAAAAGCACAATACTTTTACTTTTTAGCGCCACGACAAAAGCGATAACGATCTGTTTAATTGCGCACAAAAATACCAAATCGGGGGCACTTAGTAAAGCAAAGTTCCAAAGGGGCCCTTGAATGGGAGTCAGCAGGCATTCTAAAATGGATATAAAAGCCGGTAAAAGCCATATAAACGGAGTGCACTCATCACGTTTACACCTAATTAACTAAAGTGTAGCGGTACTAATTAATTGAAAAGGCGCGAGTAAAAAAGAAACAGTTACGTCGTAGACGCATGCTGATAGGCGCGAACGGCAGCGAGAGATCTACGACCCACGTGGATCTTATTTCTATTCTTTTTGCCTCTTTTTACCTACATCGCTTGCTACCAGTTTTGATAGTCAGATTAGACAATATGCGCATAATATATTTTATAATAATTAGTGTTCTGAAATTGTCTGTATATTAATAACTAGGTAAACACACACCAATGATTGCGATGTTTTACATATGTTTCTATTTTAAAATACAATTTGATTAAAATCTCCTTCTGAGTATATAACCCTTTGGGAAAACAATTTCGCAACACTCACTTCTGTCACAGAGTTGAAAATATGGCGAAACCTGAGTAGATGCCATAAGTTGGTTTTGTGTTTAAAAAGTGTGGCCTGTTTAATTGAGAGGATTAAGGTAAGTGTTAATTTTATATGATTATAAAATATATAGGAAAGAGTTGTGGTTAATGGTTTTGTGTTTGTTTTAGAAAGAAACTTACATGCCAACTATTGGCTAAGTAAAAGCACTGTTTTTCCGATATTGGACATCCATATTAATTTTCAGAAATTTAAATATCTTAACGTTTTTAAATTGGTAAACCTATCCCATCCAATAATTGACTTTCTTTGTCACTCTTTGATATGGAAAGTGTCAATATTTGGATCAAGATATATAAGAAAAATATATAAACTACATCAAATGCTAGATGTTCAACAACAAGAACAAGTTTGAATATTTTGAACCGCAATCACAAGTGTGAAAAAAATACCTTAATGCTTGAGTTGCAAGCAACATGATCGTAGAAAAAATATTAATTTTTTCTACGATCATGTTATTTTATAAAAAAATGTGGACGATACCATCTTCGGTCGCCTCCAGAGCCGCAAAGTGGTCGATTTTTTACGGAAAGATGGCAATAAATCAAAAGCCTCAAAAATAAGTTAGATGCTTCTTATTTTTTCGGTACTGTTGTCCACGAAGGCATTTTTCTTGTAACAACTTGTAAAATACACACCTAACCTAACCTATAATTAATATTTTATGTTATATTGTATTATTTAATACGTATATACATGCCCATAGTCATATTTACACGATGCATTCTAGTGAATATTGGTTTTTAAACTTATGCGATTTTAGCTAATAACTTTAATAAACTTTCATAAAAACTATGTTAACTCGCTGAAATAAAACTCAAAAACCTTCAGCTACAAATTCAAAGCCTACCTTTTAATAGCGGCAAATCGTAAACTAATGACCGGCCAATGAACTAAATAGTATTTTTGGTTCAATATTTATTTAATGGTTTTAGTTTTCTCGTACTTTTTATAAAAGGTATTTTATGCATGGAAATAAATGAAATCTGTATACTTTATATAACGGTTGTAGAAAAAGTAAATGATAATTTTTGCTTTATTTTTCAAACAACTTGAGGAGGGGGACATAAAACAACAACATAAACAAGACATACTTTGTATATATTCAACTGACTATGCATTATTTTAATTTTCTAGTGCAAAAACCCTATTAAAATGTAAGAAAAAACAACTACTATTATCCGTGTCAACTTGGAATTACTATACGACGTTTCACCTTCGATTGCACGAGACATCTTCAGGCATCTTTACTCCACGAGCTCTGATGGAAGGGACCGATGCTAGAACCTTGGTTTCCTTTACATTTATAATATGGCCAGTGGCATGCTGGTGTTCAGCAACAGCAAATTGAACAATTTGTTTCTTTTTAATACATCGTTCATGTTCCTTAAATCTAGTTGATATTGAGCGTCCTATTTCCCCATATTCGCTTCTCCATAGGAAAAAGGAATTTTATATATTCCTTTTATTTGAAAAGGTACAATATTGCAAACATTTTCCAATCTTCTTATGTGTATTGAAGATTGTACGTATGTTGAACCGCCAAAGTAATCGTCCTATTTTGTTTGTAGTGTCATGTATGTAGTGTAGAACAACACTACCTAACGGAGGCTCCTTCTCATTCTCCTTTCGCGGAGTTGGATTACTACATCTTTTAACTGAACGCGTAATATCTTCAGTGCAACAGCCATTCCCTCTCAGAGCTGCGGTCAGTTTTGATGTTTCCGATGTTAGAGAATCTTGATCATAAATCGAAATGGTTCTAAATACTAGTGAGTTAATAACTGATTTCTTTTGTTCTGGATGGTGGTGGGAATTTACATTTCAGTAATTTTTTGTATGCGACGGTTTTCTATACACACAGTGTCCTAATTACCATTTTCTTTCCTTTGAACACATAAATCTAGAAAAGGACTCGTTCCTTAAAATCAATTTCCATTGTGAACTTGGTGGTGGTCCAGAAATATGAGGAGATTATCCTGTCCATGAGTGCATGTTAGAACAATATCTTCAATGACCTTATTCGCTGCCACAGGTGATAGATAGATAGGTAGATAGATGTGCAGAGTTTTTTATAAAAGAGTCTGTTTTTCCAGTGAATGGATTAAGAAAATTTGAAAAATATTTACCTAGTTTTAATGTGGGCGAGTCTATTGCACTGACGATTGGTCGAAGTGGTACATTGTTCTTGTGTATCTTGGGAAGACCGTAGAACCTGGGAATCTTGGGGCTCTTTGGTTTCTTTTCCGCTATTTCAAAAAACATGAAATATTAACACTTCCTGCATTATTTATTCTGGAAACGGTATGTTTGCTGAGAAAACATATAAACACCCTCCCAGAAAGGCCACAACATGTATACCCTACCAGAAACTCTAGGCATGATATTTATCTTCCCATTCCTTCCACAGAATTAATAAAAAAATCAATTATTTACAACGCCATAAAACTTTACAACAATCTGCCAGTACATTTAAAATCTATCCCTATGCTTGCACAATTTCGAAAAAACACCAAAGCATACCTCATTGAGAGACCATTTTACAGCGTTAATGATTTTTTTTTCAGTGAGTAAGTCTCTTTAAATTGTCGCTAAACTCGCTTGTTTACTTAAATCTTTTGTGAGTCATGTCCTAACTCGTAGCATAGAATTTTGTAAATCATTATATAGGGAAATGAACTGTCGAACATTCACTTAAAACTTAATTATTTTTGTTAGGTATTGGATTAAAAACAATTTAATTCTTTTTGTATACTACATTCTACACTAGTTCAATATACCTTCTGTTTAACATCACAATTATTTGTATAACTATAATAACATAGAGTTTAAGGTCGCATAGTTGCAATTTTGATTTCAATGTCATCGAAATTACTCACCTCGTACATGTGTGTTTGTTTACTTTTATAAGGTTATCATGATTCATTTACTGTTTGCAATGTTATGTTATATTCTAACGTGTGTTTTACGATTTGGTAAATTGATATTTTACATTTTTAAAAAAAAGCACTGACCTGTCGAAATTATTTTCGATTAATGTTTTGATATGTCTTATTTTTAGGTATATTTTGCTTTGTCCATAAAATTGTAAAATTTTACTGCGGCAATAAAGCATACTTTTGTTTGTTTGTTTGTTTGCTGCTTCTCCAGCTGTAATATTGTGACTATACATTTTTCTTAAACCCTTTTTTCCCCAAACATAGAAAAGCTAGGATGCTATTCAAACCACATTCAACTTTCTGCCATAAAAGTTTTCTTAGAATTGTGGGACAATTATAAAAGGAAAAAGTATCATTTTAGATGTTTTATGAGAGGCTCCTTTTAGTTGTTTTATGTTTAATTTGGATTTTATTAATTTCGTTCTTTATGTCAAAAATAAGAATATTTAGACATACTTCGTAAATTTTTTGAAGACAGTAGGGCAAAATTTAAAACTAAGTACTGTCCTAGTAAAATAAGTAAATTTGGTCACCGTACATTGTACATCAAACTAATGAATTATTTTAAGTAATATTCGTCAGAACTGGCGATAAATTTAGGTCACATATTTTACCTGTAAACACATCTTTCTAGAGAACACACACATATACGAAAATTGGTCAACCTCCTTACATCATTCATAATTGTTACTTCTATTCCTATTTCTAGGGTTGCTAACTGTCCTGAATTTGGAAAGATGTTCTGGTTTTGAGGCCTTTTTTTGCGCCCTTTAAAACTCTGGTATTCGCCCGGCATTTTAATATAAGATTTATTTGTCTCTTAAGTGTACTGAATTCTAAATCGTTATAATGATAACTGCACAACGCGAAAACATCGCCTTTGAGATTGGCGCGTCGATTTCGCGTAATTTACCTTAACTTTAAGAGAAAATACTAAACATCCCTATCGCGGCTAATAATGCGAATTGAATTTGTACTTAGTACATATTTAAAGAGTCTACGTCATCGCAGCGCACCTGCCTTGTGATAAATAGCAATAGATATAGGTTTATACAAGGGTAGAGGGTAAGGAATAGGAGCAAGAGTCCCGAACCAGAAAGACCAGACAGATATTATTAAATCCGAATTATAAATGAAAAAATTTTTTTCTGAGTTTTGGAATGATACAGATATGTTTCTCAGAATAAAGCAAGCCGCTAAGTCGGAAAAAAATACACATTCAAATATTAAATTATAGTAATGCGTTTACTGAAAAAAAAAATTAAATTTTTCTTAATTTCTAACAGCTTTTTATATTTTTACGTATCGAAGATATATTATTTATATCTACGTACGTTGATAATTTTTTAAATGTTTATTATTTATATTTTTAACGCTTTTTATGTAGCGGTAGTACATATTATAAAATATACGGTTTATATTCGGGTTAAAATTAATAACATTAGATCGTGGGTCTTTTTTTCCTCTGTGTCCTGGATATGTAGCTTCTATGCTCTTGATACTACAAATTTAAAGTTGGGAACACTACCTGTTACTATCTTAAAAGTTCATATAAAAGTCCAAAAGGACGAACTGTTTTAAATGTGTAGTCTTTGCACATAGCCAGTCCTGTTTAAAACCGGCGTCGTTCTCACGTTTTCTATTCGCCAACAGACCCGACTCTCTCTTCACGTCGCTTGCAAGACCCGCATTGTTGCCAGGTTACGCGGGCTTTCTTTGTTGAAATTTATACTACCGTGATATCGATCTTGCCCATCAGCAAGACAGACCGGCCTTTAATGCGAGGGAAAAAATAAGGACATTTTCGGGAAGGCCCCACTGTCTTTAAATTGAGTCGAATTTAAGCTACTTTTTGTACATACAAATGCGGTAGGATTTTTTCCCCGATTGCAATCTCGGTTTCAATTCAAGACACAGATTTGATATACAATTTTGGGGGATTTTTGTTGAACTTTATAGAATTCCGGGTACTCCTGCTTTTTACTCTTTGCTCAATTTTATATCCGCAGATTTGAAGTAATCGGATATAAAAGCTATAGAACTTAAAATTCAGAAAAGTTGGGAGTTGGTTGCTTAAAGGCCATATTTTTTGTAGTTTTGACACAATGAAGAAAATTGTTTATTTTTATACGTAAATGATACCCAGTGGAGAATTTCCCATATAAAATTAATGAAAACAATTTTAATATTTATTTATTTTTAGTGTAGATACACTTAAGAAGACAAATGTTTTATAGAATCAGCAATTTTATTAAATAATTTTCTAATTTTTAAAAATATTTTTCAATATACGCGACTTCCCAAAAAGCGGGTCAACTTTTATTTTATGAATTGAGTTATGAATGAATTTGAATCTTTCTAAAAAGATTTAAAAAAATTATCATATAGCGAAGTTCAAATGTTTTCAAGATATTAACGTTTGTAAATAAAAAGTTTCAAAAAAGAAGCTGTCAAATCTAAACAGATTGACCCAGAACGAAATATATTGCACATCCTATTTTGGTTTTTATGATTCCTAGTATGGCATCAATTTTTGGCTTAAGTAGAAGTAAATTTTTTCAACATTTCAAAAAAGTGCGAACTAAGATAAGAATGTGCAATTCGTTTTGCCATAAATTCGTACGCTAGAATACCCTTTTTAACAGAAGATCCCCTTTTTTCCAAAAATAACAACTCTAAACACCGAAGAAGAAATACCTCGAGAAATACCAATCAGGCCTCTAATTAACTATAGTCTGTTTCAGAAATGTATAGAGTAATAAAATCTTATTAGGTATGCAAAAGGACTACAGGGTGACCGACCAATAATAATTTATGCCCTTTCCATAGTTTGGCATTGATCTCTTTGCAAAATTCTTTCTTTTTATCAGGTGCAGGTAGTAACACCCGGTTTTGAGTCAATTTGTGCATTTTGCCTATTCATAAACACTGAAAATGGTAGGCCAAAGGTACTTATAGAAAGAATTTAAATTTAGCCAAATTTTATTGTAAAAATAAAAATTGTATGTCGGTAAGCGCAGCACAGTACATTATATTTTTCTGCTATATCTTCCACAGCATATTTCATAAAACGATGTTCATGTAAATTTGCCATGGCTAGTAGTTATTTCTTTATCAAATTGGGTTCAAATTCAATTACCTTTGGTAGTTAGCCAGTCGATAATTTCTTGTTTTGTTCAAGATGAAGTTGGTGTCTCCCGTCAAAAAAATCCCTCTTCGCTTCCAGTATATGAAATTATTAGTCTTTTCCCTTTTTCTGAAGGCACTTTTACCCGTTGTCAGGCCTTCGATGATTTCTTTTTTGAAATAAAAAGAGTGAACTTCTTCAAGGACTTTTGCTGGTCTTCCTGGAATTTTCTTGGGAGGTTCGACTTGACTTGCTACCTTTCTCTCCCGCAATAATTTGATGTACAGTAAAACTTGAGTAATCGTGTTTTATGAAATTGTGTTCATTTAAAATAATAACTTTGTCACTTACTGATAGTGGAGAATTATTAGAACATCTTTTCTTTGGAGTGAATGTCGCTATTTTATTAATATTCTTATAATACTGTTAACAGAATGGCGTAACAGCAAATAACATGTTTAAAACAGGATCTTTATTAATATTTCTATGAACAAATTTAACCTACGCTTATGGGTAACCCCGAAATTCACCCAAACTGGACGGAATTCCCTATTTTATTACTCTATACATTTCTAAAGCAGACTATAAGAATTTATTTTATATATTCATTATTTTAGCACAATCTGAACAAAGTTCATAATTTACACTCTCAGAATATCCACAGAAGATTCCTATTTTCAGTCGAACGAATAAAAAAATGTACACTCTACACTGTTTTCACTAAAACAACAAAATATGTTCGCCATATTGAAGTCGCCATCTTCAATTTTTTATATACGAAAGACTGAAAAATTAATTTTTGCGCGGTTATATGGAAATAAGTGAAAAAGCCGTTTTAAGATTTCAACCAGACAAATCCATCAATACCTGGATTACCTCAAATTACCTCTGAATTATTACTTTCTACGACTACCCTAGCCTCGGCCCTAGCACGACCAAAAAAATACTTGCAGCACCCTTAATTACCCCCAGCTGTTATCGTGTATCAAGGCACTGGTTAAAAACATTATTTTACAAAGAAAAAAATGACGAAACTCAATAATTACTTGAACACATCAAAATTTGATGTTTGTAATTATTTTTAATTTTAAGTATCTACATGCCAGAAACTATTGAGTATAAATACCTCAAGTGGCAATTCCTTTTGAAACATCTTTTCAATCGTGATAAAATATACAGGGCGTACCATTTAAAAAAACAGCTTTTTGTTGCACTAAATATATCTTCGGATGTATTGAAAGTCTCATTGCAGATTCGGATAGTAAATAAATTAACTCTACAAAGCTCTTTTTTATAATAAAAAATAAAAAAATTAAGAGGGGTGTAAACCTGTCCCCAGTCGAGCGCCCAGTACACTAAAATATCCCTTAGCGATCTACCCATGAAATATATTATGTATTTTATAATGTATGGAATTGTTTAATTTGAATCAGTATTAGATATGTTCTTTTGAAATAATTTGCTTCCTTTATTGGGTGGTGTCTTTCTTCTGTCATTTTGTGTTCTTATTTTCGAGGTGATCTTCGTCAACTTTTGTTATTGGAAGACGATAGCCAAAAATGTGGATCTTGAGTTTAATTAACACTTTAATTTTATTAATTTTTGTCAAAAATCTTCATTCTTAGACAATGTAGACATCCTCGAACATTTTTCTAGGACAGATTAATGCTCAGCAGCAAAAGATTATTTGTTATGCCCCATAGTGGTTGGGTTATAGCCTCCTAAATAACCATCAGTGATTCTGATTGGTCACACTGTTTTCTCCAGTGTCCCTCTCCTTTCATTGTTTAGTGAAAGGTTGCTCTGCCTCTTCATATCTCCTCTGATATGACCCCCATATGGCCAAGAAATGCTTTTTTTTTCTATAAGTTTTTTAACGTTTCTTCATTGCACTTTGCGGGTTCCTAGATCCCAAAAAAACATGTTCTCCCATTTCCAGCTGATTGTCGCTCTGTGTGTGCGCAGCGTAGCTCAAAAACTACTTATCCCATTAACTTAAAATTTTGTTTAACTCGCTATAAAGTATTTACATCATTTCTCCTGAATTGTGGTGATTGCGCTTGCGTTCGTAGTAATCTATCCTGTACAATACTTCCAATCATGAATCGAACACATCCGATATTCTGTGGCTCAAACTAGCCCTTACAACTTCCACTATATGTATTTGTTGTATCTATCGCTCTCCCTCAAACAATTCAGACATTAATTCCTCCTCTTCACTTTCCCTTTCCATTCGTACCAGCTTTGCCATATAATATGCACGAAATTACCTTCAGGGTTAAAAAATGGAAAAGTATATCAATAATGATCTTTTAAATTACCTTGAAAGTATTCTCAAAACACTTAATACCAAAAAGTCCTCTGACCTTGATGGTATTCTGGCCATAGTTTTTTCCAGTAGAAGTATTTCTGTAGTTGACATTGAGTAGTTGACAGCCATTCATCTAACTTTGACCAAATCAACGCAGGTGTTCCACAGAGTTCAGTGTTGGCTCCTACCCTATTCCTCCTGCACATCAATGATTTACTTTCCTCTGTCAGTAATCCTATTTATAGCTAGACTGACGATAGTATACTCCACTCCAACATACATTTTCGCAAACCTTTTTCCAAGACTGAACAACAACACCTCAGTTCCCACAGCAGCCGCGAAGAAATTGTGTTTCCTTTTCGTTCGAAGTTCGAAAATACTTTCGTTCTGCTAACTTGTATACCATTTATACTTCGCAAATCGGACCCGGCATTGAGTATTGATCGCACATATGGGGAGCTGCCTCTCTTTCAATCCTTAATATCCGGAATTCTGTCCAAAGAAGAGCTATTCGCCTGATTGATGATTCATCATCAATCATCATCGTTTGCATCACTAGAGCATCGTCGAATTGTGGGCGATCTGTCTCTGTTTTACAGATACTATTGTCATTCCTGCAAGGGAGATACGAGCATTAACCCACAAGCATGTCTTCACCGTCACAAGACCAATAATCTTCTACTTTGACATCTTCTTAATTTAACATCTACATATACACATGTTTGATTCAAGTCATAAGAATTAAAAAAATGCTGCATTTTATTATATAAAAGAGATAGTTATGGCAGCAATTAAAATATTATTGTTCGGTCCTTTATTCTCAGAGTGTCCCGATTATGGAATGTGTGAATGTGCTACCAGCAAATGCATTTCTCTCATCTCCTAATCTGTAAATCTTTAAATCACGCGTTAATAAACTTTCTCTGTCTTTACTTAAAGCAACCACGGTACCTAGTACTTAGGCCTTCGGTCTTCTTGGTCTGCTCATAGTAAACTAGTAAAATTTTAGTGTAAATCCTACTTGGCAAAATAAAATGGCGACCGAATAAAATATTTAAATATTCGGTGTAATTCAATTTCCTGGAATAAAACTTCTAATAAAACCTTATTATGGAGGAAAATAATAAATGCTATCACTTAATCTTAAAAAGTATGTGAATAAAGGTATGAAAATAAACAATAATAATACTAAAAATTATATAAAATTAAATTAAAACCCAATAAAAACGAATCTTACCCACAACTTCCCTGTTACACATTTTGTCAATCCATATAGGGATTTTAGAAAATTCTCTCCCCCCCTCCCCGAAGCAATATTTATATACGCCACTGAATAAATCACTATGCTCTAAAAATTATTTTCCCTTGCCTTAATGGTGTTTATATCAGTATGTTCTTATACAGTTTATTTAAACCTAATTTACAGTAAGTCAAACACTTTAACTTTCTTGTCCTATGAAAAAAGCACTGCAGTAGTTTTTGTGTAGTAACTTTTTTACGCTGTTCAAGTCATTTTAAGTGTTTGCAGTAATCATCAATGTGCAGTTCTTTTCCGAACTCCGAAAACGAAAATCAATAAATGTCGATCCTTTTTATCAGGATAACCAAACGTCTACGCCCAAATTAATTTAACTGTATTCCAAAAAACATTGGTATTTGAATTGATCCTCAAACTCAAACACTTTAAGAAATGTATTCAGTTCATTGCTTTCTATGAATACTCATATTCATATTTCGATATTTGTATTAACACCACTAAGATTTAATTTATGGATTTATGGGCCTTCTTTCCATTTGGTGGTAGCGCTTAACCCACTCCACGCAATATTCTACGAGATTCAGATTCATGCTTTTCTTTCTATTGTATGCCCACTACTTATTAACTTCTTTGTCGCACTCATACAAAAGCACTTCTGTTGGTTTCCATAACATTTCTAACTTGCCCAGATCGTCTTATGAGTGGAATATATTTAAGTGGCTGTTCACTTGGTTTTGAATTTGATAGTTGAGTCGCAAATTTTCTAACAGGATTTATGTACAAAAAAACATATGATTATTAAAACTTTAGAAAATGTTATTACATAACTATGTTTACAAGGTATACACGCCACTGTTGGGTCCAGACGCGATGCATTGCTTCGGAGCGACTTATTTTCTATCGCTCCATCCATGGTTCAGCTTTTTAACTGCATTGGCAAGGCCTACCAGAGGGCCTGGAATACCCCCAAGTATAAGGGTGGCATAATACTGGGTTGGCCAATTCTGGGATAGCAACTATCCCCCTTGCCACTCCCAAATGACGCCACTGGCTCCATCCGAAGAGCGAGTAGGTTTGATATGCATATGAGTCCAGGGTGGGACAGTTCGTGTGGCATTTGAATCTCAGGAAAGAAATGTTAAATATTTTGTGATATAAACTATAATATTGAGTTCTTTATAAGTAATATTGGTAATCAAAGTTCGAATAAAATTCTGTTATTGCTGTTCTGGAATGGTCTTGTGTTTAAGTATAACTTAATCAATTATGAATACAAAAATATTGTTACGCTCTTTATTATATATTATCTTCACTAAGCTCCTTTAAATAATTTACGAAGGACATTTCCAATTTCCTGAAAAGATTTTGTTTAATGTGTGATTTAACGTTTCGTTACCTAAAACTTGTTCAGTTATGATTATGGGAATATAGGAATTCATTCAATAATTGGCAACATTGCAGACAACTACGTCAGTATATTGTCGTTGCTTCGTCCTCGCAATTATGTAAATACTCTGGGAGCTTAATGTGCGGCTCGAGATTCTTAATTGTCAAAGAACAGAATTCTTTTCCGTTCTTTTTTATTTATAATTTTATCGTACATGGCCTACGTTTGTGTATTAAGCAATTTGGTATGTGCTCATGATATAAAGAGGAAACACCGGTCATAATTTCTTTAGATAATTAGTTGCATCAACTAATTTTTTTATGACAAACCCAGACCATTATTACTTTAAACCTTGGGTTATTGTACTGTCTGCTACCGGTTAATCTGTTAGTTTCGAGGTTATTTTAGGACTTTACATCTTTATGGAAAGTTACTTAGGGTGAGTTTTTCATTTTTTTTTTGAGAATGAAGTTGTCGATATTGTTATCAAAATAATCCATGAACACAACTGGATCATATGGCCAGATTTGGAATTATAGAGTAGATTACACGGTGGCGTAACGGAAAAGCAGGTTTTTTTGGGCCCCATAATTTGATCGTGCCAAAGGGCTAAACATATTGTAAATACTTGTGTAAAGACATTTAAATACTACACCACTGGATTTAAAATCTTTCCTTTGACCGTTATAGGAAATTAGAAAGCAAATCTTGGCAAAATTATAAAAAACTGCAGTAACCTCGTACGGTGGAATGACTCAATTTCAAAATAAAAATCTTCATATTTGTATTGCCTGATATATAAAGAGAACATTCAGAGCATAAGGAAGTGATAAAAGGTCACATCCATAATAATCTGATGATGATAATGATGCTCTATTCTAAGCAATATATTTCCGAAATAACTGTATTAAAATTTTCAGTCGTGTAAATAATTATAATTGATAAGTTTTTTATTAGCGACGGCACATGAAAACGAATGTCAAGCGTCGTCAAGAGATAGAATAGTGACCATGACAGTACTACCTGGTTCTCTATAAAGGTACTTTAAAGTGCGATTGCATATTTTGGTATTTGAAAGATGTTGACGGAATCTGCAACTCCGATACTGGCCATGGAGTGATGAGTCCAAACTAGAGATGTGAATCCTCCTCTTGTATGTTCCTCGCCTTGATCTAATGCGGCTACAATTTTTGAGGCTTAGTATTCCTTGGGCACTCTTTGATATGCCGTTTTTCCATCATAATCAGGATTTTCCCACCAGTATTTGGCTATCTAGTCGTGTGTCAAGAACCTTCTTTGGGAGGCGCTCTGTTCACATACGGTGGACGTGGCCGAGATAAAACTGAGATAATTTGGATTATTTATACAGTTGGTACAATTAATTTTTCTCTCAAATATATCCAACAAGTCGTAGCTCCTACTGCTCAATGTTCAGCTTTCACTTCCATACGAAGTGAAAGCGTTTGCGTGTTAGTGTTTTAAGTCACGGCTTGGATTTTTTATGGATATATTGTGACTTGAAGATAGACAAGAGAGATAATTTGTGGTTTCCTGATGCAATTCTCTTTTTTATTTCTACCATTTCATCGTTCGTTCTTATGATGACAGATTTTAGATATGTGAACTACTACAAGGGCAGCTGTAGGTTTCGGTTTCTATGTTTCCTGTAGGTTTCCGTTTCTATGTTTTGTCTCACAGTATTAAAATATTAAAAATACGAATTTAGAAGCTAATTTTTAGGGTTATGTCATTAAGTCCAGATACCTAATTTTAGCAGAGCTCTGTTTGTGTATAGATCCGTTCGCAACATAACTTAAAAAAACCACTGGACCAATGTTCCACTGTATCATCTGTAATGCAGGTATGGAAATAACTCCTTTAAATCTAGAAGGTATTGCCGAGGGTATTGCTTTGTATTGCCCAGGCTACAAAAGCAATTTTGAGCTTGAAAGATTTACAGAAAATGCATATTAAGAGAAGAACTGGACAGTGACAAGTGTTGGAAATGTAAAACGGAAAACGAGACCATCGAACATATGAATGAATATCTGACCGAAACTCTGAGAGGAAATGGCTATTGCTCTGAAGATATTAGGCGTTCAATAAAAAATCCGCGAAAGGATAATAATTAGGAGCCACGGTTAGGTAGTCTTGTTCTTCCCTACCTAAAATAGGACGATTACTTCGACGGTCCAACATACGTACAATCTTCAATACACTTAAGAAGATTGGACAATGCTTACGATCCCCGAAAGACATTGTACGTTTTAAAACAGAAGGAGTATATAAAATGCCTTGTTCCTGTGGAGCAGTGGGAGAAACAGGAAGCTTAATATCAACTAGATTTAAGAAACATCAATCTATTAAAAAGAAACAAATTTTTAAATCTGCTGTAGCTGAACACCAGCATTCCACTGGCCATATTATATTATATATGTAAAAGAAACCAAAGTTTTAGCATCGGTTCCAGGATTTTATAAATGAAAAATCAGAGAATCGATTGAAATTTTTAAACATAAAAAAAACTTCAATACAGATGCAGGTTACGGTTTATATCACACGTGGAAATAGATCTTAACGCAGGGTCACGGTTCGGCCGGCCAGCACAAGTAGCCTAAATCTCTCCTAGCTCATTCAGTGTTCAGATATCGTGGAGTAAAGATCCCTGAAGATGCCTCGTGTAATCGAAGGCAAAATGTCGGATTATAATTCCAATTTGACGTGGTCTAATCCCAAGAACCATGATTTATTAATATTATATATTACAAAGGTACCATGCTTTGTACCCTTAGCATGTGGTATAAAATAAAATTAGGTACACGTATATAAAAGAGGTCATCAATACGTGAAATAGCTATTGGTCCGAAATAAAACACTCGTGTCATAAAAGTATTCACGAAAATAAATTTAGCATGGAACATGGATAAGTTGTGCCCTTTAACGTGGTTTTGGCAATTATTTGCTCATGTCCTTCTGGCAAGGACCCCCATTCTTTGTCGCTGGGCAAAACGCCTAACACAAATTTGTTGCGCCCTTTCAAGTACCAGTCGATCCCGTTAATATTATTCCTAATTATTGACGAAGCACTCGTGCATCGCCCTCTGCTACGTGATCAACCCTTTCCCTTTCCGTTTCCACCCTCAGACTCGATATGGAATCGGGCAAATCCTCCAGAGGGTAATTTAGCGTGCCTCTAATGCCTGTTTGCAGATGCGAAATGGATTGATTCCCTTTAATTTTTCATTTGCTCTTGTTTTTGAATAATTTATTTTAATAGGTGGTTAAGTCGACTGTAATACGGGCTCAAACCGATCTAGCGGCACTTTAGTAAATTGGTGCAACGACCTACATACCGTTTTGTTCATGCCAGTATATTTTGTATAAGACAATGGGCATTAAGTTGTTTTACGATTTAGGGATATCTAAATGAAAGTGAGGTCTTTAAAACTTGTTTCTTTTTAAACATGGAAGAAAATATTAAATATAGAAGTTTTGTGAATTTTTATGTTCGTTTATAAATATTATCAGCCAAACCACTGAGCGTAAAATAAAGAAGCATGTTTCGATTTTACGAAAAGTTATATGCTTATTTTGTATAACATCCCCTTATGGGATTTTGCAGTCGTTTTTGAAATATTTGTATCTAAAATCGTATTTCACAAATATCTATATCTAGCTTGCAAACAATATAATTGCAATATTTTTTAATTTGATGTATTTAAGTCAAAGGTGATGTCAATATTTACACCCGTAATCACTAAAGAGGTTTAAATTTAGACACTTGTCTAACTTGACAGTTACAGGTTTAAGATGACATTCTCAACAATTGAACTAATTTTTCTAAATGTCACAACTACAAAATGATAGTGACATAAGCGAAACATAACTGGCGAACTAAGAGTTTTAAATACCGTGGCAACTAGACCTGGTCTAATTCTTAAACCTATTTAGTTAATACGGGGGTAATTTTTTAGTCACTGTGAATTTATAATTTTATTTATATGCAAAATGAGTTATTAATTAAATAACAATAACGTGATTCAATTGAACTTTAAAGCAACTAGTGGTATATTTCCAAGTGTGCTATGCATGGATTAATTTGCTCGACGCGCATCAGTCATCTTAAAGTGGCTGCTACGGCGATAATGCTGGTGTTACGTAAAAAGTGTGTGTAACCTTTTTTGTAGAGAAGCTTTAATTGTATATTACACTTTCATTTGAGGTGGTAGATTTTTAATATTTTTGATTTTGTCTATTTTCACATGATTTTTTAACCAATTGTCTGAGGTATAACATTAGTGGGTATGGTTGCTAATGTCTAATACCTCGAGTATTAATTATTTTTATTAGCTTGAAACAGACTCCAAAGAACCAGTATGTATCAAGGTGGTTTAAATTTTATTATTTCTTACTTTTTAGTGTTTATTTTGAAGTAGGTTATATTTTCTTATAAAACTTTTGATTTGAATTTTTCTAGTTCTATAAATACCAAGTTTTATTGTGTAGGACGGCTTTAATGTTCTCCAGACCTTAACTGTGACATACATTAATATAATTTCCTTTTATTAGTCACTAAAAAGGCTACAATAACTTCAACTACAAAAACTGTTAAAAACTAAAGTAATTAGCCCTTAAAAACCCCGAAAACAATATGTAACAATATATTTGCCTCCCCCCTCCTACTTACTCTTCACTTGACTTCACACAAGATAATGTTTTGTGGCGAAAATAAAGCAATTTAATTTCATAAACATTCATAATTATCGGAAAAATAGATAGAAAATAAATTAAATCCCTCGCCGCCTTGATTTAAGTAGAGGCATTGTACTTCAAGTTGTTCCAATTTTTTTTTATCACTTAAAATATACATACAAAATTTCAAGGCAATACCTTAAAGTTTTTCAAAAATATCGCGGACGCATTGGCTTAAAATTCGCCCTTCCGCCATTTCGTAGCAACCGTTTTTGACGTTTTAAATTATTCAGAGCACAGTTTGTAATGTCAAAACTCAATTAATCCTAGAACTAATTCATTCATTGCCATATAAAAATATTCTATTTAACAAAAAATAATCTATATTTGATTTTCCGGTGCAAATATCAGCGTACCCGTCGTTTTTAATATTGCAAGGCACAGTTGAAAATACGGGGCCAAAATCTAGACGGATATTTTATTCCCCCCAACCGTCGAAGAACAATTAGGGCAATAAGTCAAACTAAACTGGTTGTAAACTTAGAGACCCCCATTTTAATAAAATTCTAAAAGCGTTTAACCCAACTGGTGCAGGTATATAAATATCCTGTGACCGGTAATACTTACACACACTATCCTTTGGGATTTTCTGCACCTGTTGGCAGCGAGCCATAAATTTCATATGCAAAAGCTTTTACTACAACCCCTCTGCGAATGTATTAACGAGTTTTTTGGGGACCGCATTTAAATGTGAACTTGAGTGCGGGTTTTAATGAGAAGATAATTACCTTTCTGTTTTCATGGAGTCAAAAATTTAACTTTTGTATAAGTTTCTGTATCGTTGGCACTGTATTTGCTTCTGTTTTTGTTTAAAATGTAAATACATTTTTTTTGTAATATTTTGGTTCGCTTTTTAGCGGTTGATCAGTCGTAATCCAGTGTAAGGTAACCAACATAAAAATATCAGTCATATTATAGGGTAACGATGCACATTCTTAGAAATATATGTTATTGAGACATATCCGCTTGCATTCAGTTGTTTGGTAATATATTTATAAACACAGAGGTAAAGACATAATGATCATGTTGTCAGAATGGTTAAATCTTAATCTAAGATCAATATATACCTTAAAATATACTCTAACCCCTAGATTCACTAAAAAGGTTTAAAAGTTAAACCAGACCCCTGGAGGGTGTGATGGATGTATGGGAATGCTGTCTCCGTAATTCCTACTTTCAAGTGAAAGATAGATTTTACTCACAAGGTACTGGCCTTCCGATGGGGTGATCTCTTTCTCAACATATATATGGAGTGGTTCGAAGAGCACGCAATACTGCCCAAATCAAGCCTAAACTTTGGCTTAGGTATGTCGATGATATTTTTATTATTTGGAGTGAAAACGACAATAATTTGACAGAATTTGTCAGTCACATAAATAGCATAAAAACGTGTATTAAATTTACAACAATGGAGAAAGAGGAAAATTCTTCTTTGCCTTTTCTTGACGTTTTCGTTAGGCGATTTGCAGAGGGCATCAGGACTACAGTTTACCGAAAACCCTCACACGCACTGGACAATATCTCAACCAGGGTTCTAATCATTCTGCCATCAAGAAAAGAGGGCAGCATAAGAACGTAACAACTTGTAATAATAAGATTGCCCTTGAGGCAGATACAAAAAAACTAAGGAACACCCGAAAAGATTCAGGTACGTACTGACAAAAATAAAGCCAACGGACATTGACAAGAAAAAAGTATGCATATGTCCTTGGTCTTTCCGGTTGAACGGTGATGGGAAGCATATGGGTCGAAGCTCGAGATGGAATGACTAATGAAGTCATAATAGAGAGGAGATAATTCATGAGTACATAATATGTGGGAGTATCTGTCAAACAGAGACAGATCGCCCACAATTCAGCGATGCACTAGTGATGCAAGTTTCTTTAAAATATTTGGATAATCACCCAGGCGAAGAACACTCCTTTGCACAGAGTCAAGGATGTTAAGGATTGAATGAGAGGCTTCTCTCCATATATGGGAGCTATACTCAAAGGTATACGAAATATAAAGGGTATACAAATTGGCATTTTCGAGTTGGGAAAAAGAATTGAGATAATGTGGTCATGCCAGAAGAATAAATCTAAAAAGTGAAACCAACTAGGCTAAAGGAATCATTGGCTTCCGACATTTGATTATTCATTCGAATTTGTAAGACAGTAGACATGATTGTTTCTTACTGGCGTTAAACTGGACAAGGTTATTTGCTCCCCTTCTTTCCTCGGTTAGAGATAAAGCTGTTACTGTGCTGCTGTCATCTATTTTAATCTTGAACACAGATTTGGGAAATTGTCTGTTGGATTGGAGTGTACTATCGTCAGCATAGCTGTAAAGAGGATTGCTGGTAGAAGAAAGCAGATCATTGATGGGCAGGAGGAATAGGATAGGTCCCAACACAGAACCCCGTGGAACACCTGCGTTTATTTTATGAAAGGTAGATGAATAGCCATCAATCACTACGGAAATAGTTCTGTTGAAAAAAAAAAGAAGTATGTCATGCCAGACTTGATCAAATGCTTTGAATATGTCGGGGGCAATAATTTGGGCTACGCCATGCAATTCGATGGACATATTCCAGTTGTTACGAAGTAAAGAAGATCCGTTTTTCCGGTTTTGGACCCTCTTTTGGGAACGGGCTGTACACGAGCAGATTTCCAGCTTTTAGGAAAAATGCCCTTGTCATAGGACACTTAGGTGTCAGTTCAGAAGCGAACTTTTTTAGGAGTATATTGAACTGGCAGTTTGTTGTGAACCCAAACACAAACGTAATGAGAATACTTCTCATACAAAGCGGTCCTGTTATTTGGAACAACTAAATCTTGTGATTTTGATATATTGTACTTTTAAGCGTATAAATATGGCTAAGTGTTAAAATTACAGGTTTGAAATGTGTTTCTACAATGCTCCTGAGGTTTCAGCTCGTAGATAAGTCTTTCTATTCGTTTCTGCAAGATAAACTCTCTGATTATATTTCTCGCCCACCCCATAGTAATAAGCTATAGCGTACGTTGGGGTATACCAGTGCTTAGTATGATGTTATTAGATGTATTACTTGTATGTGTGCTCAAGTTTTAATATTGCAAAGTAGAATGTATTAAGAGTTTTTTAGAGCTTTTCAGTCTGTGGTTCCCAGAAGAATTTTGAGTCTAGATATGTAAACAGTAACTATTTTACTGTTTTCTCTGAATTTAATATGAAACGATTTGAGTAGCACCAGTTGAGCGTACTTTTACACACACACTGTTTTGCGTTCTAAGTGCGCTGCGCAAAATTGACGTTTCTCGAATATAGCGAAAAAGAAACATTGTCGTTCTCGAGGTGTCACTTATTCTGTTTTGAGCGACTCAATTTTTTTTTGAACCGCACCGTCCCTTCACAGATCGCTTTTAAATCCCAAATATATAATTATGTCAAAAATCCGCTTCTCGGAATATTTAAATAAATAGATTTTTAAAAATAAAAAAACTAAAAAGAAATAATATTATTTGAACTGAGAAAAACTTTGTAAGTTACATCAAAAAAAAAAAGAACTCATTTGATTTCATCTCGGGTTTCATCTAATGTTTTCCACTTATTTTTTTAATATGTCGGCGCTATACAAAACATGTATTATTTATTCAAGTATGAACGAGATTCATATTATTTTAAAATTAAAATATCAAGTTTAATTATTAACCAAAGGACTTCAGCGATTTAAAAATATAATTATAATAAGGAAAATTAATTTTTTTTAATATTCCCTTGCAAGGTCCTCAAAGGCGCAACATGAGATGTATTATTTATTAAGGTACGAATGAAATTCTTGTTTTAAAATTAAAATGTCAAGTTCAATCATTAATCAAATAACATCAAGTATATATATATATATATATATATATATATATATATATATATATATATATGTATATATAGGTAAATCTTGTTTTTCTTGAACCTTCTTATATGCAAATTCTTTTCTATTTTCTTGGGTTAGTGTCCTTCTAAATGAAAATTAACGCATTTCTTTTGAAAGTCACATGTTACAAAATATTGACGTTTCGATCAACCACGTGATCTTCATTAGAATACATAAAATGGAGTTCTTCTCTTAAAACGAAAGTCCGATTATTATATTACAATATAACAGCACATTTCTATAAGTATATATTTAGTTTGGATATAAATAAGACTTTCACGAACAACACAGGAGCGAATACTGTATTCGCGGATTTTTGACATAATTATTAATTACTCATTTCAAAGCGATTTGTGAAGGAACGGAGCGTATGTAACACACAAATAGCTATTAAAATAATGTGGATTATATTCTATAAATATGCCAATGTTTTTCTTTGAGGTTGTCTATTTTATTTTGGCTCGTTATATTTAAAACATCATTACTTGTTTGTAACTATATAAAGAAACATATTTAAAACTTAAATGTGTTTGTTTAAAAATTTCAATTTTTTTTACACCATGCTTTGGAATCGTAATATTAACGTAATTGCTTGTATAAAAATACTATTACAGCTTTGCATTTCGACAGTTCTTCGAATGGTATCATTCGTGAGCATCTGCCATATCAAACGTTTTTTTAGTATCGGGGTTATAACGTTTTCGTGAATAAAAGACCCGCATAGGCCTTATGAAATGTCTTTCGGTCAAATTGGATGAAATTATAGTATTTTGTATTTTACGACTTCGTGATCAAAAGTTGCTATCGGCACAAACGAATTAATTGATAGTTTTATTTTTATATACAGTAGGTATACGATACGTTTATGTTTATTTTTTATATATCACCAAAATATTGGGGACCGTGTATAGTGTTTTCAATTTATTGTATCCCATTTTTGAGACCTTTGCCTCTTATGGCTGAGCTTATATCTTTTAAGGTAATTTAAAAGATCTACAATTTGGGGTGGGGATATGGATGTATAGTTATAGGGAAGGGTTTTGGATCCGAATAAGTTCGGAAACTAGCTGGGGCTAGTTTTGCATGTTGCTCAACTAGCCCCATTAGTGGCCCAATTAATTTTGCTATATTTAATATAGGAAAATTAGTTTTTGCTATATTACCTATCCTAATTACAATATATCGTGTTTGATATAAGCTTATGAAATTACATACTAAATAGCTTGAATAATGCAAGTAGACTTTTATGTCTAAGTATTTGTGAGAATTTTAATATTTTAACATACTGCAATAGTAGTAAATAATAATATCATGAAACGATTATTTCCTTGTACTGTTTAACCTAACCTAACATATTTATTACGTATATGTAGAAATACCTGTAAACTATGACCATGTAGGTACAGGGTGGTTTATATTTTGACATTTTTCGTCTTTTATTTTTTTGACATACAAAAATAGTGTAAATACAGAAGTTTAAGATTATAAACGTGAATATCTTTTAGCGATATGAAAAGAAACTAAATAGATTGGTCTAATTTACCATCATATAAATTATTAAATATCGATTTTTGTTACATTATGGTTAGAGCAAATGTCATCATATTATGTATTTTTGAAATCAACAAGAAATAATCTTTACAACCATTATAAAAATTTAAAAAAATATGTATTATTTTCGCAGTTTTTAAATATACTTTTGTTTTTTTATCATATCAGTAAAATATTAATTCTACAGGTTCTGTATTTACACTGTACTTTAAAGATAAGTATCTATAACTTTATATCTTTAAAGATAAGGGCGAAAATGCATATCAAAATATGAAAAAAAACACACTGTACTCTAAAAATATACATTAATTAGTGATACGTTTTCCCGTATGCTTCTATAAATTTTTAGAATTATTCTCCACAAGTCGGTAAAAAATAAATGGTTTTGACAGTGTGTAATTATAATTATTTTGCGATCTTTCGCTCGGGTCTTTCGCCTGCGATTGCACGCATTCGGGATTCAGATCAATAAACTGATTTTATATAGTAAAGAATTTCCCAAGATGCCCTATGTTATCTTTCTATCTAATCATAACCTACAGTGTATTATCCAAGACATGTAACTATAGAAAAAAGTGGCTACCACGTGCTTTCTACGCCTTCTTTAAACAACTGCACATGAGTTGGCTGAGCTAGATCCTTGGCAAAAACCGTACTAAGCAATCGACATCCAGGGGCGAGATTCGTATTA
Organism: Kuschelorhynchus macadamiae; assembly: GCA_030620095.1. Classification (NCBI taxonomy): domain Eukaryota; kingdom Metazoa; phylum Arthropoda; class Insecta; order Coleoptera; family Curculionidae; genus Kuschelorhynchus; species Kuschelorhynchus macadamiae. Next base: position 639,095 of record JAUTXW010005312.1, read on the forward strand.
CATTCCACTAAATTATGCCTTTCAACTGTTGTACTGTCTCATAAGCCCTTATATAAGGTTAATTTCCTTGAGAGTGTTAACAGTGTTCAAAGTGAAAAAGATGGCCGCCCTAATGCATCTCTTTCAGTTAATGCGGCTCGCCTGGATTCCTAGACATTGGGGAGCATGCACTTGAGAGACTCGGAGTCCATATCCTCCTTCGAAAGATCTAAAACTACATGAGGAATATCAAGATAATACATTATGTCTGTAGTAAACAGGTACTGAGCATTCACTGCTTGGATTAGCAGCAAAAGCCCCAAGAATATGAACAGAAAAGACACATTATTTATTGAGGAAAAGTCGGCAGATGGGCCTGACTCTAATTGGACTCACATGCGGACTGCAAACTGAAAAGTGATTTAGCTCTGATGATGCGAAATGCCTTGACGACGACTGGGGCGAAATTAGGCGAGAAATATTTGGAGAATGGGTGTTCCAAAATGAGGATGTCAGCGCTCTTGCCTGGACTGATATTCTGGTATTTATCGAAAGTTCTGGAAAATTCTCCGGAAGAACATAGCATCAAATTATGCCCTACTTCGTTATTTCACACCGTAGAATACGAGATATGTATTTATTTTGCTATAATAATCAGCGATTATGATATACAATTTTTATTAATATACTATGGCGGTCGTAACATCCTGAACCGCTTCAATACAATTTCACATTAAGTCCGTGTAATGTGTATTAAACCATTAAATTTTATTGTCGAACCAATTGCCTGTAACTTCATCTCAAAGAGATTATCCTTATAAATGGGCCACTCTAAGGCAGCACAACAGCTGAAAGGCATTATCAAGCGAAACAACTCTGCCTGGTAGGATTCTCGCCCCTGGGTGCCAATTGCTTCGTACGGTTTTCGCCATGGAACCTGATAAGCCGACACAGACGGGCGCAGTCCTTTGAAGAAGGCGTACAAATCACGCAGTAGCCACTAGGTTATAATTTTCCCTATTGTTGCGTGTCTTAAATAATATACTGGGGTACATCCATTCATTTATTCTAAGATCGAAAGTTCGTACAAATATGAACGATGTAACGCAAAATGCTTCAGTTATTTTTATTAGAAAAGTAGGTGTCTTGTGTGTAGACTAGAGATGGGCGATATTAGATTTTACCTATCGATAGGCGATGGCACATCACCTATCGATATATTTTATTTATCGATATGTCGTTAGTTTTCGACCTAAGTATTTCTACCAATCGGAATTATTGTTCACTTATCGGCACTTATCGATAACTATTGTCATATTGATAAAACGCCCATCCATAGTGTAGAACTTTTATCACTTCATGACGTTTCGAATTTAATTAGATCAGTTTTATTCAGGGATCTTTACTGCACGAGGTCATTTTTTTGATCTGAATACTTCAAAATGCTTCGTGCAACCTCATGCGAAACATTGGAATGTAATTACAATGGAAAACTCTGGAAAAGCTTTCGTTTTGTGTTATATTTCTGGGATTTTTATGGTCATTATTTTTAAGAACTGTAAATATCTAAGAACTAATAAATAAATTCCAAATACATTTTTAAGTCAGTTCTCATTGCACGCTCTAGTGGCCCAATATATATTTTTTGAAAACAAAGTTTCGTTTTCTGGCGCAGTCGAATCGCATATTACCAACAGTTTTGTTATTTACCTCAGCCAACACGTAAAAACTTATGGCCTCGCTTATGTTAAAAAAAATTACGCCCCTTTTTAAATGTATTGTAACACTGACAGGGTATGTGGCTATTCGCTTCAGTTATTTCTATTAGTTCAAATCTATCGAGGCCTAATTTTACCTCTACGTTTTTAACTGTACGATTAAAACGATCGTTTTACGGTAGAAAGACATTACCTAATTGTTGGCTGTAGCGCCCATTTCGATTTCACATTATTTAGTTTCCTGTTGCGTCAATATTTTTCACAAAGAACCATACATGTTTTTGTTCTAATTTTCCAATTAACAATTTATTCCCTGAATTTAAATTTAACCGGGCAATATAGCCCACAGAATTGTATTGTCCGAGTTTTTCGCATTTGTTTCGATATTAATGTGTAAACGCGAAAAATTGGAATTTCAGGATTCGTGATTTTTTTTATTATTTGGTCCTACCAGGCGTTATAATATGTAGTTTAATATTTGTATGTAGTTTATTTTTTTCTGGGAATTGCAATATGTTTTAAAAGTTGCCATTTATTAAAAGCTATAATCCTGATCATTAATGAAATTGGTTTGATTTAGTAAAAACTTTTATTCTTTTGTCATTGATTCGTCGTCAGTATTTTAACTTTGGTTTTAACTGTTATTCTAAAACATGTTTATATTATTATAGAATGGTAACGTCCATCCTAAAATTTGTTTAGGTATGAAAGAAAATTGAACAAAATCAGATTGTCCAGGTATCATTATTTTACATGTTTTTCGAAAGGCTATACTTATATCATACATTTTTCCAGTATGGATTTCGGCCTTCTTCCAAAACGTAAAAGACTTATTGCCAATTTCCTTTTTCTTTAGATATTGATGGATAGCGTTTAGGGTTTTTCTTAGTCAGTAATTTGCTTTCTTATGGCAAGTAATTTTATTGACAGTTACGGAGACGATAGTGCACTCGACTGCAACATATAATTTTGTAGCCTATCTCCAGGACTACACTAGGCAACAGAAGCAGATGTTATTTCTATACCGGTAGCTCTGAGAGACCATAAGAGATTCAGTAAATAATCTTGTCCAGTTCAGTGTTACTAAGACTAGTTAGTATTGGTCTCTAACGAGTTCTCGACTTGCATTCTCCACCAAGAAGCCTGGGGTTACCTTTTCTGCAATTAAAGTTTTTTTTTTGTTCTATTAGAAAACGTGCTAAATGTCTCTATAATGAGCAATTGCCAACTGCATTTAACCCAAGCTTGCATATGAGAGAGTCTACACAATTCACACACCTGGCAAAAAAGGGGCTAGTACGAAAGGAAGAATACCATGACAGATTAGAAATAGCCCCAATATATAAACTTGCCAGTACTGATCAAACTGAAGTACCTGGTATAACGACAGTTCTGAGGGCGATCGCTCGTAGAGACAACGGGGAAAATTATCAGAAGGACTGAAATAATGATGGTTCTTGGGTTTATATTGTGACGAAGTTTTTTGGTTTTGGGTTTCGTGACGTTGAACAGGGCAGAGATTTTGCTTTCCTCTCATTTCTAATACTCAATATTATTAATTTCTATTGGAGACCAAGTTGAGAAATGTACCAGTACATTGAAAAATGCTTGTTTTAAAAAACACCAAAGTCCTCCTTGGTAATGATGTAGTTTTCTAATTTGAAGGTTTTAGCACATCCGGGAGTAATTCATCAAATTTCACCAAGTATCGATTTGGATTGAAACAAGAAAAAAAAATCGAACTGGATTGGAACAAGAAACTTCAAAATACCATTTTCCTTTGGAAAGGATACGAAGGTCCACGCTGCAAGTTACTATATCAAAAATATCATTATGGACTTTCACTCTGTATTCAGTTAGCGCCTTCAACTTTCCTGCTATCATTTTCTTTCTCTATATTCAGTTTTATGGCAATTTCATATACCTCTATATTGCAGCCGTGCAATTTCCCAAGATTTTCGTTGGTTTATGACACAATAATATTTTTAGTTTTTTTGGATGACTCAGCCAACCTATGATACGCTTTTGAAATTAGGTTACAGCTTTTGGTTGATTGGATGACATGGCGATGATCCAGGTTATATATAAACTCGAAGCGGGGCCACCAGTCTTGTGTAGTAATTAACTGCCTGCTTTTTTATTTGGTCTTAAAAAAGGCAGCACTGGCGACAAATGTCATTTTTACGAATAGAATTAACATCCAATTCATGAACCAAAAGGATCTCTTTTATTTAAAGACGCGTTCTGGTTTTGAAGCAGTAATTAGTGGTATCAGTAATAAAGGAGTTCGGTATCAATTTCGAAACGCATACCTATCAATTTCCAATTTTAATCGGAAATATGTGTACTTCTTTTAACAAATAATTCGAAATTCAGCGAGCACAAGACCACACGCGAAGATCAAGCTCGAACATGAAATTAAAAAACAAGTAGGCACTTAAAACAACAGAGGGTCATGCACTGATTGATTTACTGGGGCCGCGGCTCCGGCCAGTGCGAACGTCAATGGGTTCACTGTGAGAGAGCCGCTCGCAACAAACAACAAAGTTACTAACATGTGCTAAACAGGGAAAATTGTTGCGTTAATCGAGTGGTTTGCTCTAAAATTAGATTTTGTTTCGATATTACGGGTCCCTCGCTTTTTGACAAATTTGCGCTGTTTTCAGTGATATTGGCTTTAGTGGAGTCAACCTACCGGAAATTTTCGTGAAAAGGGAACCGCTCTTCCCTCCCCACGGATTCAAAAGGGCAGGGAATCCTGAGTTGTTGGTATTGCACAACAACCGTAAGCGCTGCTTTTTTACTTTTGCAGAAACATAGCGTTGTTGAAATTTTTTAACGAAGATAAGTATAGCGACTTCTGTTGGTCCGATAAGACCAAAAAATTCAATAACAAACTACAAAATTGTACGTTTTTTTTATTCTCTACAAAATGATGTTTCTTAAATAAGTAATTTTATTTAATTTCTTATTTAAGAAAATTAAAATTTTGACAATATTTGGTTTTTATGTTTGATTGGTTTATTTTTATAATTAAATATAGAGAAAGAAGTGAGTTTACTAAAAAGGAAAGCTTTTGTAAAGACTAGCTTCACAAAAGATTATCTTTAAAACAAAAAAAAAGGAATTTACTTTTTTTATTTCAAAATAAGTTTGTAACTTTTTATAATTTTCCTTTTAAGGGGGAACTGCACGCAGTATTATGGATCATTTGCAAACCTTCCGCCGCTGCAATATTATGTTAAAACTATAAGAGATATGCATTAGTTTCAATGTGATTTCAATAGGGAAATATGTATAGTTGGGCGCTAAATGCGATTTTTTATGAAAAAATCTAATCTAGAATTATAAAATAGAAGTAGATTTGTCCATTTTCGACCATTTTTCGACCACTTTTTGACGCAATTGCCGCCGCATATAATTTTTTTTCCACAAAATGACTCTTTACCGCCTTGCATTGATCCTTTGTCTACGTAACTGCAAAATTTGAAATGGTAAATCGTACTCATGTCTTTGTATTTCTGCAGCGCGTGAACCCTTTGGAACCCATTTTTAAACGAATTGTAATTTAAATTGCCTATATATAAAACATTTTTTTGAGGTCAGACGTGCAGGAAGTTTTTTCTAATACGTAGGTACCTTTTCATCTTACTTTGAACTTGACTAGATCTTGTCGTTAGTTTTTCACTTTTTGCCTGCAGTTCTCCCTTAAGTATAGTCGTTTTTTTATCTATATTTAATTACAAAACAAGTATTTAAAACATAAGAAAAACCTACCGTCAAATTTTTACTTTTTAGTTAGTAAATTAAATTAAATTTCTTTTTTAAAAATTGAAACATTCAATTTTGTCAGTTTGCACAAAAATTACAGACGATTCAATTTTCAGATTGAGTCGCAGTTTTTAACCGTTCGGCTAAATACAAAGACCTACTATTTGGTATGCTTATTGGTGATTAGCGGGAGTGCAGGAGTATCTTTTCGCAAGTTTTTATCAAAATTTATTAAACACAATTAAAATTATAGACATTTTGAAAAATTTTTACGTCAGGTAGTTTTTGTTCTTTTGTAGGTTTTGTATTAGACATAGACGTCTGAAACCAGCGCAGTTTGGTCGGAAAAACGTAGACATTGTTTCTGTTTGTTTCGGGCCAATAAAAACCGTTATACTTACGTCTTTCTTAAAAAAATTAGTAGGCCAGTACTTTCCTAGAATGGATTTACTGATTGACGAGATAGTAGGATACTCACAGATTAATTGTGATACTGTGATCTTCTTGTAGACAACTTCTGCAGTGAGAAATGTTAATCAGCTTCATATTAGGAAGATGTTTTCTTAGCTGCCAACTTTCACTCAGGTTTTAAAAATCCCACACCCCCTACCAAATTTGCAGCCATTAGTTTTATCCCACAACTTTTAAAATTTATCGTAGATGTTTTCATTAATAATTTATACCGTTGCTGTAACTAGTAGTAGCCATGACCACAAACATTTAATTCTTTCAAATTTGTCAGCTTCTTTGTTGCCTCTACACAGCGAGAGTTCTTTAATCTAATAAAAAGATACTTTTATTTGGGAGATGACTGCAAGTGCTTCATGACATTCCCATGCTGATTTTGTGTGGTCATTTTATGGTTCTTCTGCTCTAGTAACGCTGAGATACAATTAAAATATTATAGAACGAAAGTGTTGGTCTATTTTAAGTGGTTGTTGAGGTATGAAATTTACTTTGAATATGAATTGTTCAAAAATTTTAAATTATAACCAAATTGTAATAGAAATAAGTATTTATTCTTCTCCGGAAAAGTCTTAAGTCACGAGCACGGTGTGGACAAAAATTTGCGTTTATATTAAGTATAAAATATGTAAAGTAAATGACTATAAACAAAGTGAAACTAAGTTTGCGATTTACAGCAAAAATACCTCAGTAGATTAATAGAACTTGTAGAAATGTGCAGTTTTGGTTTCTTCACGAAATGTTGGAGACAATTGTAGCTAGTGACATTTAACAAGAATATTTATTAGTAAATTTGGCGAAAAAACCGAATACGCACTTTTGTTGAGCGTCTATCCTATATTCAAAATCCACTTACATTCAAATCATAGCAGTTTATGTTTTAAATTTGATTCATTTTTCGAATTTACTTTCGTGAATAATTAGTTGTTAATATTTGGGATTACCATTATCACATATTTTCCACCCCTATGCATAAACCCCCTGCCCCCCCCTCCCGGGCATGAGGTTCAACCCCTATAATTTTTAATGGAAACGAGGTCGAGTAGTATCGCGTTTCAAATTATCTTTCTACGCCGTTAAATTTAGTTTTTAAGAAATCGTACTTAAAAGGGGCAGTTTTGTTAATCTTTGCATAAAGAAACTTAATAATTTAGAAACTGTTCTGATTTGATTAATGTAATAATTAATAAAAATTATATTCTTAACACTTTAATAAAAACAAACTGAAATCTTCAAAAAATTATCAAGAAGGTTTTCTGCTTAGTAGAAGTACAAATTTTTGTAAATTTAACAAAAATGAACTTTTTTTCTTATTCCAAGTGTTGTAACTTTTTGATTTAATAAAAAAATATAGTTTATTCAGCGAACGAAAGTAATCCAAAAATTACAAAAGCAATTAAAAATAATGGATAAGAAAATTAGTTCTCATTTCAGCAAGATAGAGCTCCTTTGCACTATCCACCACGTGGTCGATGGACTGGCAGAAGAAGGTCTATTCAGTGGTCTGTACGTTCAAGGAATTTTAAAGAAGTGCCATAACTAACAACATAATTTTAATTTATTTTTGTGGAAGAAGTGATCAGTTTTAACTTTTTAGGAAGTGAATACCTGCGGTGAGTTTAGAATTTTATTTTTTACTTTTAAAATACGTCATCTATCTAAATAATAAACTAAATTAATAAATTTGATTTCGCTAAGCAGATAATTTCATACGTTTCAAAATGAGCTACTTGCTACGCGACCTTCCTTTCCATTTAAAATTGAAGGAGTCAATCTTATCCCCGCTTGGGAGTTGATGTGGCAGGGTGGAAAATATGTGCTAATTACTTCCCTTTCGAAAATAAAATGTATTGTGATTGAAATTGTGCTTTCTTTAATAGTGAATTTTTCAACGATAATTTAAATTCGAAGAAAACGGGTTACATTCAAAGAAGGATGGAAGGAACACATGTGAGTATTTGCTTGTTTTCGCCAGTTTTGCTAACATTTTCACTGATGACTGTGTCGATTCTTTGAAGTTACGGTGTAATCAATAGATAAATTGCCAGTATTATGCAAGCTAAACTGTCTAGAAGAAGAGGTTTCAACAGGTATATGAAAAGGTTCAAGTATGGATGAAGGAGGGTGTGAATGGAAAAGTGTAAGACGAAATATGTGAGCTAAGGCTAAAAAGAGGGAGGGTTCTCTGTGTTAATAAGCGTTAATAAGTAGGTTATGATGAATCAGGAGGAATGAATACTTATGAAGACCCTCAAAAGGTTTGTCTTATTGATGAGGCCATTTTCGATGCGTAAAAATGTTATTTTGATTATATACCCACACAAGATCTTGACAATATATTATTTAAACAACTCGAACAATAAGTGAACAAATCTATAAAGTTCAAATTTAAAGAATACATGTAGGTATGCGTGTTTTTCAGTAGAATTTTCACCAAATCGATACAGGCTCAAAAATGAAAATGAAAACTTCGTGTGTGGAATTTCATTATTTCCAGTGTAAAGACCCTCACTCGTGATATATTGGTAGGTACTCCAGAAGGCTTAAATACATCGGTATGTAACGGTTTTCATGGATTTCTAAGATTTAATTTGTACCTAGGATACAGTAATGCTTCAGCCGTTAAAACTAGAACCGAGACTAGAACACTATTATCGTTTGTTAGGATTGAGGTTGTAGGCTCTATATCCCGATTCTTATTAATAACTTGGAATTCTTCCCAAGTCGGTCAATCTGTACTTTCTTCTTAACTTTACTTAAGTCTTTTTTATTTGCAGTTGTGTGTAAATTATTTGTGAATTGAAGGTTTTACTTTTTAAATATAGGTTTTTTGATTCTCTTCAAAAAGCTACTAACATTATGTTTTGACCAAGAAATTTTGTTTAATTTCTTAATTAAAAAAATTAAAATTTTTTACAAAACTGGTTTTTTTTGTCTTAAATATTTATTTTTATAATTAAATGTAGACAGAACGATTATACTCAAAACGAAAGCCAAATAATTACAAAAGCGTATCTTTAAATGAAATAAATGTTATTTTATATTTAAACAACTAATAATGATGATTTTTATTTAAAAAAAACATTATTTAAAAATTAAATACTTATTTTTTTTTGTTTAAAAATTTTCTTTTTAACTATTTCGCATCTCAAGGGAAGGGCATTTACTTCTTCACAAAAATTTCATGTAGATTGGCTCCACTAATTAAATTTAAAAAGTATTCAAACTCTACAAACGAATTTCGATCTCTAAATTAATACTAGGGAGGTTAAGAATATATTATGTCCCACAAAAAGTTGTTGGTTAGGTATACATTAATATTACCCGCCATTTCGATATTAATTTGAAAATGTCAACCCGCTTGCCGCTTCCCCATAATCCCGCTATACGCAAAACGAAATACATAATTTCGTAGCCGTCGCGTCAAAGTAAAACGAAATCCAAATCCCCACGTGGAGCAGCTTAGAGCCTAGAGCTCTTGATGCCGCCGCATTCCGAGGAAGCTTTTGTTTGGGAGACATGCGCGCCACTACGTCATCAATATTGTTTTGGCTCGTCGTGGTAGGTGGAAATGTTGGTGACGGAAGAAAACGATTCCTTTAATTCATAGGGCGCATCAGTTCCTAATGACAAGAGCAGATTTTTGATAGTGTCTTAATGCTGGAATTATATGTCCATATTTTAGTTAAATAATAAATAAATAAATAGACACAAACATTTTGATTTAAATAATGTTTTTCGTATATAAAAGTGACTTAATATTTACTTACCAAGATCGTTGAATCAGCCTCCCAATATTACGTTTTATTGAAACCCTACCAAAACATTCAAATTGGGGCAAGCATAAATTAAATTTAATTATTTCTTCAGAAGTGTTTGCAGATATTAAATAAAGTTTTCTTTCGATTTACGTGGATCCAGTTCAGATTTTTTTGTTCAATTGGTTTTCTTTTAAAACATAGCTATATGAGTTTCACATCTGGAAAGCCTTAAAATAGTATTTACTATATCTATATGTATATTTTTTTTTTACTAAACCCTTTTGTGTGGTATACTGATTTTATTTACGAAATACCTATTTACTTAACGTTCTCATGGCATTTTTCTTGTTGAAAAAGTAGCTTTTGATATTACACCGTTGCACAGGTCACCGCTGTAAACTCAACAGGCACACTTATCGGCCAGAGTTAGCAGGCAGCCTTCTCTGCCCCAAGAGTGGAATACAAGAGAAAAACCATTACCATCTCATCGGCACGTGCGAAAGGTGGTCTAGACTTGGTTGAAATACCTTCGGTGTCGAGTTCCTTTCCAAGGAGAAATTGCAGCACCTCGACTGTAGCCATGATTTGCTCTCCTTCATTAGAATAACGAGCTGCGTCCGTGGGGGAGTGGAATGAGGTGTGTGGAATTGGGGTCAGTAAAAAGGACCTTTAAGACCTAGTTGCTGGGCTTGGCCCTCCATCTTCCGTCTACTAAAACCTTGCTAGAAATGAAATATTTTCAGTATAATGTAATTTGTAACATCAGTCACTCAATATAGGGAATTATAGTGAGAAGAAGGCGTGAAACTAAAACCGCTCTTATTTTCTGTCCCAAGGTTTCGTGGTTAATTACCATTTCCTCTAGGGCGTATAATATAGAGAAAGACACATCTTATTCAGTCTTACCTTATTTAATAACAATGAAAAATAATAATAATAAGAAATATAAGATTTTATATTTCATTGAAAATTTGAATTTCATTTTGAAATTCCAAAAGATCCAAGCAATAAATTTCAAAAGTAAGTTAATCTTATAGTGAATGAACTAAAACAGATATTTTGTTGGAAACCGAAGCAGAAAACCGGAGTTAGATATGTAAATTCTCCAAGTTACAACATAACCGTCTTAATCCAAAGACATTGTCACTTGTTACATCAATATTTAAGTTCAACTTCAAAAACTTCTATGACACTTTGGCCTCAGTACCACGTGACAGGTTGCACGATAATTTGTCACTTTTCAACTATTATCATAGAAAACTTCAATTTACCATGGACATGGTAATGGACAGATTTCAATAACCACCCAGTTCTGGTAGACTACTAAATTTTAATTCTAACCATCTCATTTCGCAAAAAAATAATGATGGTTAAAAATGTATTACGAATATAGGTCAACAACGTATAATATTTTTCTAAATAATAATTTTCCATCTAATTTCACTAATAAAATTATTACTCAATACAAAGAAAATAAAAGTTTACAAGGAAAGGTGACATTAATGATAATAAACAATAAAACAATATTATAAGTTTCTTTTTTTGCTGGATGGTCCACTAAAATTCAGTGTACATTTGCATTATACAATGTTAAAACGGTCAATCTTTTGCTCACGAGATTAAAAGATAAGCTACCTACTGAATATGAATCAAGTGTAATTTGTGGCATCCCATGTTCCCGATGCCAAAATACATATTACGTGGGCCCAACGAGGAAGTATCTAAAAGATCGCCTGCCACAACGTATAAACGACTGTCGCAATGAAAATAAAACAAAAAGCTTCATCATCGCAACACGGGTCATGAATTTCAATTTTCAAAAACTATAATTTTCGATAAAGAATAAAATTATGCGATAAGCGTAATATGTAATTAATTTTGGACACCGGACAAACGGAAACAAACAATTTAAGTTCGTGTTATTCATCAATAAATAAAAGGAAAAATCATTTCCAACATTCCAATGTCTTAAATAAATAAATATATTCAAACAAAATTCACCCTCGTCTGTCCGATGTCTTTCTCATATTTTTATAGGTTTTTGTTATATTTTAATTTTGTGGCCAACTATGTTAATTGTTTTGTAATATTATTTAAATTTTATATTATTTATTCATTGATTCTTTCTCTGCATCCATACTACGCGGTCTTGGCGTAGTAGCACTATTGCAATAGATCCGTAATTTAAAAGTCTAAGGTCATATCGTTTTTCCATAGCAGCCAGAAATAAAATGTTGATTATAGTAAAAGCTGATAAGAATTAAGGGCAATAAAGCTAGCCGGCAGATGATTTAGTGCGCTATCGTACTGGTCATTCTGACGTTGATTCCGGCTGGTTTGAATTCTGGTGGGGGCATATAGACTTCTCTAAGACTGCAATCGATATTAGTGGTAATAAAATCCACTACGGATAAGTGTAAAATGTATCTACTTCATGCGCCACCCCATTCACGCTGATTAACGTCGAATATGGGTAAATAGAGGTTGTTGATGCATATACACACTTGTCACTCACCATAACTCAAGAGTTGACAGCTCAAGGGTGGGGATGTGTGTATTTTTTAAAGAATATCTTTATTCCATGATTCACACCAAATTTCAGAGTTTCGCGAAGGTGAAAAGGTGCCGGTTTTTTTTTTAATACTGCTGAATTAATATATCAACTAGTCTAAAGCTGACTTTAGTTTAACCGAATCGAATAATAATTTGAATGTTGTACTTTAACTTTATATATGATGAATTTAGCATATTATAGTCGGTCTACAATAGTATGGGCTTTATTAGGAGCTAGGAATTCATTCCTACAATTTCGGAGAAAATTGATTCCGGGGAGTTTCTTAAGGATTTCGTACTTTGGCCGAAAAACTGAAATAAATATCAGTATTGATTTACATGAACTTTGCCATGAAATAAATTATATTTGTGAGTTACAAAGGCAAGAAGGTTTGCCTCGAATCATTTGCCTTGTTTTTTTAAGAGCTTTATTCTGTACCTATTGTGAAATACTACAATACTACAGACTAAGATTTTCTCAACTATATTTTGCTTAAACTGTTAAGGAATAATTAACTAAGGCCACGGTGTACTTTACCTTGCTGACTCAAAATACGGTAGATTCAGACTTAACTTGAGTCTTATATCCACCCTTAAGTTATTCCGAAACTACCTACCAATTGGGAAACGCATTGAGGAGTACCCTCCTTAAGCCTGTCTATTCTCTGTAATCTAAAGTTTATATACACAAGTGATTTAAATCTCGGTTTAAACTAGATAATTTTAGATAGAAATTACTTGGATCGAATTTCTTTTTTAGAAAAATGGCTGGTATCGAGGCTGTGAAGAATATAGGAATGTATTAATTTTTGTAAATGCTTACTTTAGACCGTTAGCTCTCACTTGCTCTGGGTCTAGGTCAGATACATTGCGTAGCTATGTTAAATAATTCTTACTGACGTAACATTTACATAATTGAGGATAGTGAGTAGCGGGCTTTAGGAATTCCGGCTGGTCTAAATATTATAACGATTAAAACTTTTCACCGGTTCACATAATATGTTTAAATTTAGAGACAGCCTAACCTCACAGTTATATGTTTAAAATGACATATATAACAATCGTACTAGTTTTTATGAATGTACCATTTACACAATGACAGTGACAAACAAAACCGAGAATAAAACATCACTGGTGAACTAACAGTTTCAATTGCCATAGCAGTTAAATCTGGTCTGATTCTTATAGTCCAGGAGCGCTTCCCTGTTTTATGTTGTATTTGTGCAAGGCTTTTATTCGCTTATAAACGAAGCTCATATAGGTAAAATCATTTGATAATTTTACATTAAAACTCTACTTATTACTCTCAAATACCAGAAAAAGCTATACATTACTATAACATAACATAAAATGCATCATTAAGGATACTTACCAAGGTTCGGCAACAACTTTACGAAAATTTCACAATTTTTGGACACTCTTAAACGGACAACACTTTTAAACGGACAACACTTTTAAACTTTAAAGTAAAATGTTGCGTTTCTATAGTAACAAAACCTCCTATAAAATGTAAAAAATGATTATATTGATTTTTCATTATCTTAAATGTCATCTTAAACCTTTAACTATCAAGTCAGATTTGGTCTAAATTTCTTATGAACAAGGTTGTATTCAAACTAAATAGGTATTTATTAGGTTTTTTTATAGAATGATTGTTATGTTTTTTTTAAATACAGAAGGGCCTTAAGAAGGGCTAGATAAGTAAAACAGGCATGTGTGGGTTAATCCCGTGTTTTACAAAGCTGGTATTTTAATACACAATTTAAATAGAGTATAAATGTAAAAACGTCAAAAGAAAATTTATTCTTAATTAAATATTTTAATTTTTCCTGGCACCATCTAATACCTTTCAACACTTTAGTGTTATGAGTATTACGACAAATTATAACCGAAATATCCCGCACAATAAGAACTTGTTTCAAACTAATTATAACTCAAGAGTTTTGATGACAGCTTAAGTATTACTGTTAAAATATCATTCTCTTTAGTTCGCTTTTACTTTCCCCTAAATTATACAAATTCATTCTAGTCTGATATTTGGAAGTATCTGTTCTGTAAAAGGAAATTTAATCCCGAGGCCCTTGAAGGTATCAGGGGAAATATCTGTGTGCCTCCTTCAAATAAGTCTACATCGTTGTAAAAGTTAAGTTTATTGCTAATTTGAAATTATATTTTAAAACTTTTCGGTATTTTGCTTCAGCAATTGGAAAATAAGAATGTTTTGAACCTAAATAAATACAGCAATTATTAAGGTATTTAATTCACTGGTCGAAGAAGTACGGTGTACACTTACTTTCTTACTCGTTAAGAAACAACCATTTAGAATAATTTGGCATTGTTTTAATTATAAATTAAAAATACTTTTTTGATACATTTTACACCTTACTTAAAAAATTGTGACATAAAGAATAACTGAATTGGACGGTCAAAATGGAAAAATTACTACGTTGTCTGGAGCTACGCAACTGTTGACTGAAACAATATTAGGTTATAATCTAGAAGTATAAAGGATAAAAAATCGGTAAATTTCCTTTACCCAAAGCTTCCCTAGTTTGATTCTTTCCTTTTTATTAGGAATAGTAAATTGTGACCCAATTTAGATCAGTACATAGTCATTTAGTAAGTAACACGTATTATACTGTCTTTAAATATTTTTATTGGACGCCATTTTGTTCCATCATATTGGATTCCTAGTAGGATCTTACCAGTTTCTACCTATGCCGCACTTGATTTTTGGGCATAATTTAAATTCATTAAGTATTTGTTTCGCCATCTTAAATTCTTACCCAAACTTTCCCAATTTTTCTCTATATTACACTTAATGCTCTCAAAATTTTAAATTAATTTAGTAAGTAATTTTTTCAGCCTGATTTTTTTAAAATATTTTATTAGGCAATCGCTTTGTTTGATCCATACTAAAATGATGTCAAGTCATTCTTATGTAATACTTAATTTTTGTGCAAAATTTGAGGTAAATTGGATAATTAGGTTTTTTTGAATTCTTAGATATTTTATTAAGCCGTCATTTTTTTTCTGCCATCCTGGATTCGCATTAAAATTTTACCTCTTGTTTCCAACATAATACTTAGATCATATAGATAAATTGGATAAGCAGTTTTTATTAATAATTTTTTAACTTTTCACTGGGCCGCCATTTTTTTTCGTCCTCGGATTTTCACCAAAATGTTACCAGATCATCCCAGTACGATCCCTAATTTTGACCAACGTTTGAAGTCAATCGGGTAAGTAGTTTTTAGTTATGCCGCCAACAGACAGAGCGACAGACGGGCAGACCGACGGAATTGAGAAAACATGTGTTTCAACATAGAAACCGTGAAACGCAAAGATCTGAAAAAATCTCAAAGGGTGATTTTTTCACGATTACAATACTTCCCTTTTACGAGAGAAGGAAATTCAATAAGTAGTTTTTACGTTGGCATACACTGCTATTTTGTTATATCATGTTGAATTCGTACCAATTTATCCCATTAGCACATATGACTTTTTCTGCAAAATTTAAAATCACATTGATTTTTATTTGGCGGCCATTTTGTTATGCCATTTTAAATTCGTACCATAACTTTATCTGTGTAAAATATATCACACTTAATGCTTGCACAAAATTTCAAATTAATTTAATAAGTAGTTTTTCCAGGCTGATTTTTTTAATATTTTATTAGGCCGCCATTTTGTTTTACTCTCTTGGTTTCATACCAAAATGTTACCAGTTCATTCCTATGTAACCCTTGATTTTTGGGCAAAATTTGAGGTAAATTGGATAATTAGTTTTTTTAGTAATAATTTTATTAACGATTCACTAGACCGCCATCTTGTTCCGGCATATTGGATTTTTACTAAAATGTTACCAGGTCATCGCCATACGACCCCTTAATTTTTTACGAAAATGTGAAGCAGTCATGCAGTTAAGTAGTTTTTTAGTTATGCCGCGAACAGACAAACCGACAGAGAGACCCACGGAATTGATAAAACATGTTTTTAGGCACCTAGGGGCCCCGAAACGCGGAGATCTGAAAAAAATGGTGATTTTTTTCACGTTTGCAAGTTACGAGGGAAGTAAAGGGGGGTGATTCTGCGGATAAATTCTAAAAATGAGTAGGTAAAAGCCATGGGTATATTTGAGAAATAAAAACGAGTATGGCAAAACACCCGTTTCTGTCTTATTAGGACTATCAGACAACCATTGAAAGATGTAAAAAAGGACAATTTATAATATAAATACTTGGATTCCGAGATGGAATTACTGATAAAACCTACAAATTTAGTAGGCCAGTTCTTGGAAACATGAGACATTACACAATATAAAGAGTTTTATGAATTAATGGGTTTATTTATGTGTAAATTGAGAGCACCTCAAAATGCGTGAATGAATTCAGACAAAAGGACTGTTAAACAAACTAAAAACTATGAAAAAATCCGAGGCAAAAACACTTAGAAATTGTTATTTTTATATATATTTCTTGTGCAATCGTTCTTGCTGTCTTAGGCTGGAAAAATTTCTTGTCTGTCCAATTTTTAGAAAAACGATTTTTTTCTGAATTTTATTGATTGTGGGAGAATCCCTAGCTCCAATGTAAAAAATAAGTTTAAGGGTTTTTGAATAATTAAGTACCGTAGTATCAGAAAAAATAAAATTTCACTAAAAATCAACTTTTTTTTTCTGGAGCGATTCTAAATTAAAGAAATATGCTAAGGTAAGGTCAAATTATCTTGAACAGCACTAAAACCATAATTTTGTTGCATCCTGTATAATTTTGTTTTAAGCAGTTAAACAATACATTACTGCTCTTGTAATAACCATTTTTTACAGTAATTTTGTGTACTATTCAGAGACAGGGTGCTGATATCCAAAAAGTTGATTTTTAGTAAAGCTTTAAGTTTTCTGATACTACGACAGTTATTCAAAAACTCTTCAAACTAGTTTTTACTTTTGTCATACTCATTCCCTCACAACCAATAAAAATCACAATCACGCAAAATCGAAACCCAATTCAAAGCACTTATAAACCATAAGATGGTCTCTCATTTGTCGGAAAGCGCACTTAAATATGTTAAAATTTTCGAGATTTTTAAATTTAAAAACAGCTCAAAAATTGCCATTATGAGTTTTGAAGTTCCAGCACTATAGTTCATTAAACTTGTAATAATTATTTCCTTCCTGTCAGTTTTGACAAATCCCTGGCAAGAATTCATACGCGATATTTAATTTTCAAGTAGAAAATTGCCTGAGATATGTCAGCAGTTTTTCCGGACTAAAAAATGATAATTATATTATGTTTTTTAGTTTAATAATAATTATTGTTCTTACTGTTAAATAAAAATATTATTATATTAAATATTATTTATCGAATTCAGGAAATAATCTTTTCAATTGGAATACTCGTTTCTAAGAAATTTATTTAGAAACTCGTTTTTTCCAAATTTCTCCGGCAGAATCAGAGGAATATTACCCCTGAAAGTAACATTCTAAAATTATGCTTCTAGCCTTTTCCATGTCTTCGTATATTTATTTCAGCAAGTGTGCTACAGTAGTAAGATTTTTTTTTTTGGATTTTTCTCAACATGACATAAATACCCTTGTAAATACCTAACTGGAAATTATATTTTATCTATTTTAAAGATAAATTTCTTTTTTATTAAATAAAGACAAAAGTCCTTTACAACGAGCTTTTGCATAGTTTTGGAAATATAGTGGAAAATGTGAAAAATTCCCTCTCTGAATTTGTTTGTACATTTTTAGATTCTTTTAATTTACTCCTAAATTAACCCGTTAATCTATAAATCTGTTTCTACTTGCCTAGTGTTGATATTTTTTGTCTCTGACAACTGGCCTATAGGATATTCCCAAGTTTGAAAGTTTATATCTGAGGTCTCGACAGACGTAAACTTAGTCACCTGTCGTGCTCGAATTTATAACTGTGTCAACGAATCCATGTTTGTATTTGTTTTATGGTCTTTCTCCAAGTTCTCTACCTGTTTCAACTTGATACCGTTATCTGGTGAGCGTAATGAGACAGAAAGTTCTAAATTTGAGATTGGGATTGTTCAACAATTAACTCATGCTGGTATTTATTTTATGGTTCTTCAACGATTTTTTCTAGATCTTTCTTAGAATTCATCAACACAGACACCTCTCCTTTTTTTAATTCCTTGGCTCGGGTAAAGACGTCAGATGTTACCGATTGTTACTCTTTAAGTCTGGAGATTTTTTGGACAAATTCCCAAATGTGTCAGTAAATCTGTGTTTGCATTTAATTTATTGTTTTTTTCCAGGGTTTAATTCACGGTTCAAACTCCAAAAAAGAACAAGGCTGTAGAAACCAACTGGTATAGTTTCAAGTTTGTTTAGAGAAGTCCTACAAAGGCGTAATTTGCTTCACAAATTAGTATAAAATACCATTGATATATTTTTATTTATTTGCGTAGTTCTGTTTTTGCTTGAGTTTCATCCTTAAGAAAGCCCTAGAAAAACTACAATTACATTTATCACAAAGTTTTTTCAACAAAAAAATAAAAATTAGATTTAGGGTAAATGTCAAATAAAATTTAGTTAAAGTTTTCTCTTATGGCCGAGTTAATAAAATTATTATGTAAATGTGAACTGGCAACATATAAATCAGTTTTATTAGAGAACTTGAGACAGATCTGTTTATGGAAGCAAATTGTCCTTATATAGTGTAAGTGAATATTCTTATCCGCTTTTATGGAATACTGGTTAATTTATATATAAGCTAGTGAAAAGGTATGCGGAGTTATTCATGGCGAGTGGCCTATTAGAAGATGTCAGCAGTTAATCAAGATAAGAAAATTCGCAGGTTTAATTTGACTTTTTTTTTAATTTCTAGAAATACAGTCCCAGACAGTTTGATTATTTTTGGCGTTGAGTAACTTTTTTATTCCTTAAATGATTTTTAAGATTTTTTCGTCATTTGACGTATTATTCGAGTTTATCTCATATCCGTCTTCTTTTAATAGATGAATTTTAAGTAAAAAGTAATCTAAATGGCGCACTTTGTTTCTTAGCATCCTTGGTTCTGACCATTTTTCGATCTAGGAAAAATGTTTTAAATTGTTTGTCCTCATTGACTGTCTGAGAATATAAATATGAGACTTGAACAGCTGGTTAAAGCAGTAGCTCTTTGTGATGAGAGTTGCAACTTGCATTAAGTTTCCGGAGGGTTAAATTTGCCGAATAGTACTGTCCTGTCAGTGATGCTCTTAGAAGGTATACAAAACCAGCTCCTACAAAAGCAGAGCTGGCCCTGGCTGAGAGCGATATTCAGGTAAACGGGATGCCCGTTTTATGAGAGTTACCATTTGTGATCGACATATTACTTTTTTTGTGGAACGTCGCCTGAGAAACGATGGCATACTTCCGTTTCTTTACTGGCAGTTCATAGACTAGCTACAGGTCCCAGACTGGTAGCGCGACATCCACAGCTAAACTGGACTTTGATATGCAGCATCTTAATTGGACTTAAGATCAGTGGGAAAAGGTGTTCTTTGGTGAGTTAAAATTCCAGCGTGCGTTTGCTAGCGTTTTTCTAAAATAATTATAGTTACCCTTTGAAAGCGTAGGAGTTTAGGTTTAAGGACGTACCGATTCAGTAATTTTAGAAAAGGGATCAATTACTGCTCCATGATTTAACATAATGTGCCATATGCATAGCGTATAGGGTTAGACTTTGTTTTTACACACATTGTTAATATTGTTACGGAGTAATTGGATGAAGCTGGAGTCCTTCGATTAGATTGGCCACGCATCAGAGGTGTCACCAAAACGTTCCAAAAACAATCGCCGATACAACATGATTGCTCACCTTACTCTTAGTATACCGCTACAGTTAGAATCTGTAATTCCGGCCCGCGGGGGAACACTCGCTACTAGGGGTGCTTCTAGGCAAGATAATCCATTTTTATCACTAACTTTTTTTCTTCAATATAAAACTAATTTACGAATACTTTAGATTGGACAGAGTTTTATTTGACACTCTATATCTTTTAAAAAAAGTCAGATATTAGATTTAACCAAAAAATAAAATGGTAAAAATAAACGTGGCGTGTTGTTAAATCTAAAAGCGCATTGTTACTGTGCTGCCCAGTTAATACCCAGAGTGTAATAGCATAAAATAACTTTTTGTTCTTTTGGTCTTCAGAATAGACCCACGTGTGATATGCTCAAATAATATTTGCCTCTATAATAAGACGACAAAATGTTTATAAAATCCATTAAAAAATAAAAAAGGTATTCAAGGGCAAAAATAATCAAATATTTATTTGCTTTTCCGGTATTCACTCGGGAATTTATGGTCCACGATTGTATTATAGATTAATCAAAAAAGCGGGACATTGGTCAACTTTTCTTTTTTATGAAACTATTTTTTTTTTCGATTTTTGAGTTCTCTTTATGATTCTAAATATATTTTGTGTTGCATGTCCGAGAGAATATCGAATTCTAAATTTAACTGTTTTCGATATATTTGTGTTTGAATTCCGGCTAGAATATAAAATCCTCGGTAAAATCCAAGGTAAAATCTGAACGGTTTAATCGAAAAACGAAATGCACATTTCATTTATAGTCTTTCTTATGACGTCGCTTGCTAGTTTAACATGACCTTAAATATTTTTCCAATTTTTTTTTTGAAAAGCAGAAATACTTTTACTTCTGCTTAGAGTAGAAGTTAATGCCACAATAAAGGTAATACATAGCTAAGAAATGTGTTTTGCGTTTTGTCCCAGGTCAAACTGAATTCTAGATTCAGGGCTCAGTTCTTGTGGCGGCAAGATCCCTAAAGATGCCTCGTGCAATCGAAGGCGAAACGTCGGACAATAATTCCAATTTGATACGGTCTAATCCCAAGAACCATGATTTCTTAATTGACCAAATCCGTGAAAGCTTCCGTTCTATGTTAAATATACAATGTATTTCAAAAACATGCGTTATTGTTTTATGAGGGATTTCGAGGGCGATTCTTTGGTCATTATAAGAAACCTCTTTATGTAGATGTAGGTACAAATCCGAAAGGATATTTTTTTCAAATACAGGTTTTAACAGAAAATTGAATTACAGAGAGAATCATCAATTTCGATTATAGTGATAAGCGTAATTACCGAACGCAAATATCATCAGATTCGTTTATATGTTGTTCTGCCACAGGAGGTGACTGAACGATATGTTAAACTCGAGGATGAAACCACAGAATAAATCGTTTTCTTTTTTAATAATTGGTTTTACACTGTTGATGAATACATTTTGACGTCCCCATCGGTGAAGATCTGACTCAGCTTGGTTGTTTACGTGTTTATTATTTGCATATATTTCTATTTTTACTTCCCTCATAATCGTGAAAAAAAATCATCCTCCCTGGTTTTTACAGATCTTCATGTGTTTTATGGTCTCTAGATGTCAAAAAAGATGTTTTTTCAATTCCATGGGTTTGTCAATCTGTCTATATGCGGCATAGCTTAAATACTATTTATCCGATTGACTTTAAATTTTGGTCAAAAATCAGGGTTCATAAGAGGATGAAATGGTTACATTTTGGTATGAATCCAATGTGGCGGAACCAACAAACTATGAATCCAGTTTACCTAAAATTTTTCACAAAAATCGTGTATACATAGAAATCATCTGGTAAAATTTTGATACAAATTCAAGATGGAGAAACAAAATCCAGACTAATGAAATGTTATAAAAATATATTACTAAAAAAAACTATTTATCAATTTTCCTGAAATTTCGCACAAAAATCAAGTATTACGTAGCAGTCAACTGGTAAAATTTTGGTACTAGTAGATTGATTTCAAATTTTGTACAAAGATTGAGTGTGGTATAAAGATGAACTGGTAAAAATTCAGTATTCCTAATAAAAAGAAAGATTCGTAACTAAGGAAGTTCCGGGTAAAGGAAATTACCGATTTTTTAAAATTATCTTTTGACATATTTGTTGTAATTTTTCTCATATACTATATATTTGCTACTAGATACTCTGTATTTCAACGTAGTCAAATAAATAAATACTGCGAATCGGTATCACTGTTATTTTACTGCCTTGTGCTGTAGGGTATAAGTTTTCAGTTTCAATCTTGCTTCAAAACACGCGTTAATCCTTTGTTTTGTTGATTTTATTGTATATTATACGTTTGCTTATGTTTTTCTTTTTATTGCAGATTGGACAAGACACTTCAAGATATCGTGTACAAATTAGTGCCGGAATTGTTCCTACGGGAAATGTTACGACGAAAAACGTTTTACAAAGACTACCCCCAAATCGCGGCCCGAGTTTCTCCGGAGGAACGGGGCGAAGATACGGAAAGGACTATCTTTAATCCTAAAGAGATGATTAGTTTGTCTTTGGAATATATCTGGTAAGTCCCGTTGTTTCTACAAACTAACTTACTTTTATAATATAATATTAGATGCTGACACATGCATATACACCTTTTTCGTACTGTGGCCAATCATACGAGTAGGGTTATTAATAAGTAATGTAATAACCCACAAGACCATTAAAGAAGGAATGGAAGTTTGCGATTTTTTTCCTTCACCAGGATATTTCGATTAACGGGGACACTGGCCTTTTTCAAATTCCTGTTCTTGTCCTAAAACACCGCCGCCTGTTAATTATTTAGGTGTTTTGCAACTTTTATACGTTATTTGATAAAATGCCGACTAAGATTAGTGTAACAAATTTTTTTGTGACACTTAGGAAAGGAATTAGGTTAAGTATAGACGAACTTATTCAATCAACTTACAGCAGATATTTAGAAGACTGATTTTTGCGTTCTTTATTTGAAAATCGGTTAAAATGAAACGTTGGATTACAACTCGCCAAGTCTTGCACTACTTCTGACGAGGCTTGCACAATGGACGCAACGAATAAGTTTCTCGATTACAGTGAAGTAAACTATATAAGTAAAATTAATGCACTGGAAACGCAAGTTACGGGGGTGTTACCTTGTATACCCTCTATCGACCCTCTACACATCATAAATCAAATTTACACCTGAGGAGCAGCTTCTCTTTAAATCCCTAATATTTTATACTCTTTCTCAGTGGTTCCCAAACGGTGATTCGCGGACCCCTTTTGGTTCCTCATTATTTTTCCGAGGGTCTGCAAAAAATACTTATCGTACGTCCATTTATCTAAATATTTTTACTTAGGATTTCGACTTTGGCAAGTGGCCTCTTCATGTTATCATTACTTATATTACACGCGGCTATTGTTAGTGTCCCCTCATTTTTTTGGTTCGGAAATTATTGAATTTTGTGTTTTTTGACCTGCGAAGTGTTCCAGCTCGGTAACGGAATACATTGGAGAAATTATAGAGTCGATCGTAGAGGATAAATGGGTGCTTCTTTTGGTAAAAAAGCTATTTTGGTGAGACTTATAAAAACGCGGTAGTGGCGTCCGATTTGGTCATTCTTAACGAAACCCCGATGATTGAAAAGCGGGTCGCTGTGATTAATTTTTCGAGGAAAACCGTTTTATTTTTTGAATTTCTCTGCCAAAATTCTCGGGGAAGTTCGTTAACGGGCAATATCGGAGTACTTAAATAAATAAAAAAAGGGTAAAAATAGAGTAACTTTGAAAGTATTTTGCGGAGCTGAAACGCTGACTACTTTGTCAAGGTAAAAAGGGGGTTCAATGGGGAATATAAAGGAGATTTAAAATCAGTATAGAATGCCTATACCTCAAATGCCGAGAAAGCGGTCGAAATGCGAAAAAACTAAAAAAAATATATATATTTAACTAGTTTTGTCATTTGTCGCTGGCGTTGTCGCCTAATATTAAATAAGAATCAGTTCATTTTTAAGTAATTTATTAGTTTGATAGTGTTTCGATAATAGATCCTGGGTTACAAAGTGGCTCTTTTTTAAAGTTACGTAACTAACGGAAATTGTGGTGAGCGTAATGAATCGTGAGTTCTAGACTCACAAGCATGAAACCAGCAAAACTTCGATCACAAAACACCTTGAGTCAACAGATAAATCGATTTGAGAAAAGTTAGAAATTGATTACTTGTTTTTATGTACATACATTTTATTATAACATAAAAATTATGTTGATAACATAAAAATAGCTTTTGGAAGTAAAAATGCAACACTTCAAATAGAAGAACTAATAACTATTGCATGTTTTTTTACCTTTAGAGCCAGTTTTAGAAAATATGTTGAGACATGAGAAAATATTTTATTCGTTGCATTAAGAGTTGGCCTGAGTTAAGTTGTTTTGTTTTAGGGTTGCAATTCAAACAATTAATAGAAACTTAGAGCAAAGTTATATAACTGATCCTTAATAACCCGGCCCTTATCTAATACATAAACGAAGTTTTAAGTTATAGAACAAACTTTTTTACGTAAAAATAAAAATAATTTTTTTTATTTCCTGTTAATACCTATATCGAGCCTGCCGTTTAAATGCTTCTAATTTTCATATAATTGGGCTTAAATCATGTTTGCAAAAAGCCCAGCAGACATTCGTTATTTTCATCAACCTACATTGGACAATAAGAAGCAAATATGCTTTGTTAAATAAATGAACAACTAAATCGAAAATTAAAGAAAAAAGATTAATTTTTGGAATTAACTTTTGTAGAGTGCACTATTTTCAAAATTATCCAAAAAATCTTCAAATTTTGAAGTTCCGCATTAAAGATTAATTTTTCGAAACCACTGCCTAACTTCTTTATTAAAAATATCACAAGAAAGTTTCGTCGACTTGAATATCCTTGGATTGTAGGTTATTTGTTTCTTTTTACAAATATTACCGTTTATATCTTAGTCTTCTTTCTCCACGACTTTTTTTGCACTGTAAACATATTTGTATCTTTAATGCTGTAAACTACAACCAATACTTTACGGATACTTTAGAAACTGTTGGCTCCCAATTTTGAAATAGTAATCTTTAAAAATGAATAAATTGAAAAAGATAATGGTGGGGACTAAAGCTATCAGGTAAAGCTCGTACCGCGAAGATCTAGAAAACTTTCACTCTTAGAATTGCCATACTGTATGTACAAATATTAGTATAAAATAATATTCAATTTGTATTTTATAAAATAAGATTAGAGTGAAAGATAACGTCGATCCCCATTACTTATTTTGGGCGTTTAAGGAGTGTAATATTAATATCCATTTGTTGCAGGATAACTTTAAAATTAATTTGAATAATGTATACGTGTTTTAAATTAAATTATCGCTGTTAAGAATGAGGTAAGTTATCACTAAGGCAATATGAAATATAGATAGCGATTTTAATAGCTAATTTATTTACCGGGACTTCTTGTCGTAAAGTAGTTTATTTTACTTAGTAAAAGTAAAAAAACTCTCGTATGTTAAAATGACAATGTAAATACTCAATAAGTCCAGTTACTTAATATACCTATCCAGCTTGCAATTTAAATACCTTTGATTTTCATACAATTAAGCTCAGATAATATTCTCAAAAATTCAAGCAAATATTTCATATTTTCATCAATATACTTTGGACAATATTGGACAATGGAGATCCTCGAAATTCCAGTTTTTCTTTGTATGCATAGTAAATAAAGCCTAATGTAGAGTACATTATTTACAAAATAATCGTAAAATTTTGTAGGTTACTTCCGAGGTTATTTCGTTTTGTTTGAGATGATACCATATATTTTAGCAGTGGCGGCTCCTCCATTACATCAAATGGGCAATCACCCCCCAATAAATATTTCCAAACAGAAACAAATAAATAAAATAATACATAATATATATTTTTTCAATGTTTTTTTAAATTTGGAAATTCCCCCTATTATTCTAAGCGTAGAAACTCGTTGATCGTTCTCTTAATTCCGCGACACACTATCCATGCCTCGTACCACGATCTCCGGAGACTTTTCGTTTCATTTGGAATCGATCACGACTGGCGGCCCGCGGTGACCTCGTGGTTATAAACGGAGGCGCGTTTTTCCCGAGTGTTCCCGATCAAATTCGCACAGGGGCGCATAGGTAAAATACGGCTTACATTGGCAAAGTTTGGGTCAACAGCCGCGCCGAGGAAACTTAAATATTTTTGTCAGTTGATGTGTTTAATGTGGATCGTGTGATAGGTTGTGGTTACGATGGCGTATTTTTAGATTTTATTTTGAAGATTTTACATTTTGTTTGTTGATTTTGTGGTTTAAATTAATGTTTTAAAGAAAGGTAGCCACAGTGTTTTAGAATATTAAGACTTTATAATCCGTTTTCAATTATATTGGCGAGCTGAACTTTGAGAAATCACTCGAGTTTAAGACCACTAGTGGATCTTTGCCGAAATTTACAATTCAGCAAACAGGTAAAGAGAAAAACAAAGAAGTAAATCGTTATTTTCGTAGAAATATGTACGATTTATGTGCCTGGACATGCGGTTGCGAAGTAACAGACGCACTTTATTGTTTCGTGTCTGTGATTTTTTCAGATAACTCTTTGTGGTTTATATGTATTGACTCCTGAAAAGTTGACCAGGAGCGGCCACTGTATGTATTTTAGTCTTCTTTATTCACGATTTTATCTATTCTAGAGAAAGAAACACGAGTATGGGATGCGTTTTTTTTCACTGTACACATGGTTGAATTCTATATTTATGTCTTAACCTTAATACGACAGACTATAAGCATTACCTTACAAATACTTAACAAATTGTCACGTTTCTCAGTTTTGAATAGGTAATCTATAAAAATGAATGAGGTAAGAAAAATAAATAGAATTAAATTCGGAATTAAATCGTCAACATATCGTATAACAAAATTTAACAGAACTTTCACTCTTATAACACACAAGTTTAGATAGAATGTAATCATATAATATTGATTACTGTTCATTTTGTATTTTATAAAATAAGATTAAAAGATACGTACAGCATAATTTTAAAATTAATTTGAATCATGTATACGTGTTTTAGACGGTGTTAAAAATGAGCTAAGTTAACACTTAGGAAATATGAAATAAAGTTTAGCACACGAATCTGAGGCTATGAAAAGAATGTGAGTAACCATGGAAGTGGTGCAATGATCATTCGCGGTTGGCTACGACTCTGTATATTCATGGAAACGGCTTGTTTTTGACATACCTCTCCCTTTAGTTGATGTTTTAGATCTGTGTGGTGTACTTTATAGATAACAGTTTAAATAGCTAATTTTCCCATAAAGAGAAATCCAATGGCGTCATGTTAGGCGACCCCGGTGGCCATAAAATATGTACTGACGAACTAAATTGTTAATATAGGGCAGTGTACATCTAATTTCTAATAAACCGTTTAAGTTTTGTGGCAAGAATTTCAAATGCAAGACACCATTTAACCTGTCTTCAAAAAGAATTGCCCGAGATGACCCAATTATCCCCGCCCACACTAACTATAAATTTTGGTTGGTGCTTTGACTACTATTGCCTGGGGATTTTCTTCATGCCAGATATGCAAATTCTGGCAATTTATTTCTCCGTCTCCGGTGAAACCGACTTCGTCCGTGATCAAAACAATACTAGTAAAATTTGGATTTTGCCTAAATCTTTGCAAAAACAGATTTGCGTAATTGACCCTTGCGGGATAATCAGCGGATGACATTTGGACGTGATAAGTATGTAGCAGTTGTTTTCGAGGGGACACATGACCAACTCTCTTTGTCTCGTGAACTTCGGCCGACAACTTTCTTACGCCCTTAGAGAGATTTTCAGCAATCATCCAGAAATTCTTCCTCTAACTGAGGGTTCCTTGCTCTGCTATGACACCCTTCTTCACCTCGATCTCGCAGAATTAATTTCACTTTAAAACACCCTTTCAAAAGTTCCTCGGTGTGTTAAACGTCGATTTGGAAATGCTTCAGAATAAATTCTTTTTATCTCCATACAATTGCCGAGTGTTTGCCCATAAATGAGATACATATCAGCATATTCGCTCATTCCCCTGTGCTCAATCAATCAAAAATGTTGACAAGTATTGTCAATAATACATTTTTAAAGAAATAAAAACTACACTAGTTCTGATTTATTATTTCAATATTATTTCAAAACTGTTAATTTTATTGAACTTCATGTAGTGTACGTTTTTAAAGAGAAATTACAAAGTATTTAATAACTCAAAAAAAAAACTTTAAGGTCGGTAAAATGACACCTGTCAAAATTTTGGTATTACGAGCGTGGTGGCAAGTCCGTTCCTGATTTTCTTGACAATCCAAAATATCTACTAGAGTATGGTTTTATGGGGTTTTACGACTTACATAAAATAATAAATGTCCTTAAATTATGCAAATCGGTTAAAAAGTTAGAGCCGAAAAGATAAATCGTTGAGTACCCCTTAGGGCCCTGTATCTCTAACATCTAATTTTTTTCTAAGACAAACTAGGGTTATTTTGACCTCCTTTATACGCTCCCAAGAGTATGTCAGTTTTTAGCGAATACCTTGTATATAGGGTATAGATATTGTTGCAAATATTACTAGCTTTAATATCATAAAAACTATAAGTTCTCCGTTTTACAGATTTTTAGGGATTACAGAATTTAGAAATTGTCACCATTCTCTATTTTGCATCGCTGATCTTTAAAATTGATTAAGATAAGAAGAATTAAAGCTGCTACATCTCGTATCGCGAAGATCTACATTATTTTCATTCTTAGAATAGAATTGTCACTCAGTACAAGTTTAGATAGTACTAGTAAAAATATTAATATAGATTCCAGAATAATGTGCTGTTTTTTTTAATAAAACAAGATTAAAGCAAAAGATAACGCCGACCCCCATTATTTTTTTGGGCATTTAAGTAGTGCGATATTAATATCGATTTGTTACAGCATAATTTTAAAATTAATTTGAATAATGTATACGTGTTTTAAATGGAATCATCGCTGTTAAAAATGAGGTAAGTTAACACTGAGGGAATATGAAATATAGATAGCGGTTTTAATAGCTAATTTATTTACCGGGACCTTCCTTATCGAACCGCACACATCGCAACAGCTGGATCAGATATTTTGATATTTAGGGTTATCCATCGTTCAATCGTTCGTTGTACGACTTCTGCCTGTTGTTAGTCTTCGCTCGGCCTACGTCTGTTTTGAATACGTCGGTCGAATGAAATGTAATGGTTTGATAAATATTTACAGCGATTCCTGTTTTGGTATTATATAACTAGTTTCATTGATATTTCTTATAAATAGAAAGATTTGTGAAAGTTAGGAGCTCACTTGTTGAATACGAATTGCTGTATTTACTCGTTTGGTTTAAATAATATCTATGTTATGGAATTTTGTAGATCTGCTTCAGTTCAGATTTTGACCTAGGTCCTGGCCAATTAAGTTAAAATAATTAGTTCAGCTTTGGGGAATGAAAATATTAATTTCTTGAGTAGCTCTAATACTTACTTCGTTTCACTATATAAATAAGTAAATAAAATCCAAACTTTAACCAACACTTATAGTGTAAACCTATTTTACCTAAAAAATAAAGCATATACATAATTGAAATGTTCTAACATTAATGCAAACTTCTAGAATACTCATGGGACAATAAGGATAACTAATTAAACTGTTTGACACCTAACTTATATAATGCACTGCAAACGTCAACTTAACGCTTTTTGGCACATTCGAAACAATGTTTAATTTATCCGGTTGTTAAATTAATCTAATCAAGATCCACATGTCTAGACTTTAGTATTTTGTGGATCTTTTTAACGACGTTAACGTTGAATTCACAATACGCATCCGTCGAGTGAAATTTAATGGATTGATACATATTTTCAGCAATTCCTGCTTTGATATTATATAACTAGTTATAATATTGATAAAATAAATCTAACAAGTCATTTGAAGAATATATTAAATTTTGTGACTTACGCACCAAAAAATATAAATGTAAAGAGCTCTAGCGAAAAAATGTTACAAAAATTACATGAAGAATATATTAAATTTTGTGGGTTACAAAAAACTGAGCAAGGTATTGATGATAATATCAAGGAATTTTGATCTTATGCTAGAGGCAAGAAAGAGCAAAATGGCATCCCTCAAGTAATGACTTATAAAGGAACAATGATCTCGAGTGAACAGGGAATTGTGGATGCTTTTGCCGATCGTTTTGCTTCTGTCTATGCAAATGATACAAACAATAATAATAATCTAAATCTTGTTAAGGGCGATGATCTGTCCGATATTAACATTTCTTCTTTCAGCGTAAACATTTCAGATTTTCTGGCGAGCCTCAACAGTTTAGATCTGGGCAAGGGACCGGGCCCTGATGGATTAACACGAAGGTTTTTAAGGAATTGTTCTTTCTCACTGTCTAGAGCACCCTGGCTAATCTTTAATAACTCTCTATCTAATAGAACTTTGCCTGAGTGCTGGGAAACATCATATATTGTCCCTGTCCTCAAAAATTCTGGTAAAAAAACTGTGTTTCTGATTATAGGCCAATATCAAAAATCTCGCTGATACCTAAAATAATGGAATCACTACTGACTGTTTTTCTTGAGAATAATTTTAAAAATGTCATTATTTCCTACTATGCAACATGGCTTCACCAAAGGAAGGTGGATAACAACAAACTTACTCTTATACACGGAATTTATTTCCGATTCCCTTGAGGGGGTAGTGTTGTCGACTCCATGTACACAGATTATTCAAAGGCTTTTGACAGACTTGATCACACGATTCTTTTGAGTAAGCTTTTTGGATATGGAGTTGGGGGTTCCCTTCTCTGTTGGTTGGATTTATACCTTTCAAAGGGAGAGCAGTTAGTAATAATGAATAATTATGTTTCAAAGCCAATAATAGTTACATCGGGTGTTCCACAAGGTGCACACCTTGCGCTTTTGCTATTTAATATCTTTATTAATGATATTGGTACATGTTTCATGCACTCAAATTTTGTTTTATATGCTGATGATTTGAAAATATTTAAAAGTCTGTGATAGGCATGATGTATCAGAATTACAAAGTGATATTGATAGGTTTTATTTATGGTGCAATAAGAATAAGTTAACTTTAAATATTGTCAAATGTAAATATATATGTCATTAAATATTAGAGATAACAGTTACTCCATTGCAAGCATAGCGCTGAAAGTGTACAACTCTCGGTACAACTCATTAGAGATTCGGGTGTGTTTTTTTATAGCAAGCGTTTGCTCAGCACATTGAAAGTTGCCGCAATAAAGCTCTCAAAATGCTAGGATTTATAAAAAAAAAACACAAAAGATTTCTCTAATGTCAACACCATTAAAATTTTGTACACCTCATTGGTGAGACCATACTTGGAAAATTGTACTACTGTCTGGAGTCCATATTATCAAATTTATATTGATAAACTTGATTCAGTCCAAAGGAAATTTTTAAGATACATCGCTTATAAAAAACATATTGCTGTAGAGAACATGTTGGGGTCCAGGTGAGAATTTGCTTGGGGAGTCGTCGGTCTTCCATTCTTTGGACGTGTCCGTACCATCTCAGTTGCTTTGTTCGTATATCGTCGGTTAACGTGTGTTTAACTTTCATGTTATTACGGATCGTCTCATTTGGGATTTTTTCGAGTCGTGATCCTCCTGCTGCTCTTCTCCAGAAGTCCATCTCAGTCGCGTTTAATGTTTGTATAGTCTTCTCTTTCAGTTGCCATACTTCGCTGCTGTATGTGACTATGCTTTTTATGATGGTGTTGTATATCAGATGTTTGTTTCGTTTGGTGATTTTTTGATCCCATAGGATGCTATTCAACATAGCTATTGCCTTTCTGCCTTGGGTGTTTCTGTCCTTAATGGCCTCATCCAGTGTTCCGGTATTCGATATCTTCGTTCCTAGGTATTTATATCTTTGGCAGGATCTGATGATTTGGCCATTTTCTAGTACCAGATCTTGTTGAGTTCCACCGACGCACATGTATTCGGTCTTCGAGATGTTGACTTCTAGTCCCCAGTGCCTGTACTCTTCAATGAGCTTTCGCGTCATATACTCTATATCTTCGAAATTCTGCGCCATGATAATTTGGTCATCCTCAAAACTAAGGGTATACAGATTCGTATTATTGAGTGGGATTCTGTAGAGCTGTAGAGAACATTAATTTTATAAATTTAGAAAATGAGCTAAGACTGAATAGTATAAGAAAACGAAGAGAATGTAATGACATCTTATTATGCTACAAAATTCTCAATGGAATAATTAATAGCCCCGAGCTTTTAAATTTAATTCAGCTGCATGTACCATCTAGACAACTAAGGGACTCTAGAACTTTTGAATTAAGACAGCACCGAACTCTGTATAGTGAACATTCACCTATCAATAGCATGATGAAATATGGCAATAAATGTAGGCGTGATTTTTTCAGTATGGCGATAGAATCTTTTAAACATTATTAAAATTCTCTTACTAGTATAATTGATATATTCATTCATAAATTTTACCATTTTAATAATGACCAACTTTACCGTTTTTCATTATCAAGTTTGTGATTAACTTACTTGCTTGTTGTTATTTTGTAATATATTATATTTTATTTTATATTTTGTATAGATATTAGATTTAGTATATTACTGTATAAACGGGCCTATATTTAGATCCCGTTTATGAATAAATAAATAAATAAATTTCAATTTATAGGTGTTTATTTTATTGCACATTTAGTGACATCGTAAGTGTATCTTACATGTCACAATTACAACTTACAGGCAGTAACATATCTCATATATAGCTCGAAAAGTATTACGAATATTTTTCGGTCATCCCTCCAAGACAATTGCACCTCATTAATTGTCCATATGTTTGTCTACGACCTATATATCTAAGAATAGTGCCCCAAATTTTGTTAAACATCTTAAGAAACAAAAAAGTTATTGAAAATGTTAAAATGTGCTTATTTTTTTTGGCCCACCCTGTATAAGTCATGATATATCTTCACCAGTAGTTAAGTGAGTATGGTTTTTGTTAGCCTTGAGGGTGATTTTTTTTTGTTATCAAATCGATGTCATCCAATAAGTCTTGAAAAAAGTTGAGATAGGAAAAGGAATATGCAGGCATTTTGTTCTATGTTTAACAGTTTTGTCGATAAAGTGCTTTTCAGTGGTCCACTGTGAAGGAAATTAATGCCTTTGTTAACCTATATTGGCTGGTAAATATTAGAGCCCGGAATTTTGAGATTTATTGTATTCAAATATTAAGAGCAACAAATAAATTGAATTATTCAACAATGATTTTTATAACTTTTAACTGTTTTTGTTAAAATATAAAAAGAGAAAATGACAGTTGCCTTTCTGTTAAATTATATTTTTAAGAAGGAATCTCTGAGTGAATACAGAAGTATCTCCAATGACCACTTAACATTAACAATTAATATTATGTATTCTCTAAAAATACAAATTTGATTTCTCCAACTTCATGTCAGTATTTTCATTTTTCAACAAAAAAAAAGTAAGTTATTTTCATAAACAAAAAAAATTCGAACTCCCTGTCATTTACTTGACCGCCGCTTTAAATTACCTTTATCACATGTGTCTTCCCACTTTGTGACTTTGTTAAAATTCCTTATATAGGGCGGCTCTTAAATGTCCCCCCTCCCCCTTTATTTTTCGGCCAGTCAAAATAGAAATTTTAAATTTGACACACTACAGTAGCAGACTAAACGCTTCTTTCTACTTTTCTAATAAAAGGGAATTATTGTAATCTTGTAAAAATTACTATCCGAGATGAATATGAATATTTTTTCAGATAACTTGACCATTTGTATAGTCAAATTAATATATTTATGAAAGTACCGAATTTAGGCTATTCGAATACGATTCCCCTATAAGAAATAAAATTCCGCAAATAATTTTTAGCCCTTGGAAAGGGATAAGTATTAAATTGCGAAACACTTGATAATATCAATATCCTACCTGACATCATATCTAGGAACACAATATCGTTCGAGGGGACGCTGCTAAAGCTTGATCCCTTCCGTTTATAAATCCTGACCACCCCATCCTAATGCATATTATGTATGGAAGAGACAGACTAACGAGCAAAATAATATGCTTGTTAGTATTCATTATTTGCACGAGGGGTTAAACTAGATTCATTTGTACAAAGGTCTCTCTCTCTCTGAAATTCTTATAATCCTATTGTTTCTGTTGTTAGTCACAGACTTTAAAGCTGTAGGGAAAGTTTTGCCCATCAGTTTTAATTAATCTTGTAGATGCTTAAAGCAGCAAAACGGTTGTATTTCTATAAAAAGTTAAATTGGTTTATTTTATTTCCCAAAAAATAAGATGTAAGCGTATTGTTTGAAATAAAATATGATTTTGTCTTAAATCTGATAAAGAGGGGGGGGGGGCAGGAGTTTAAATTATATTGTGATCCTGGCAAAAACAAAAGACAAAAAGAAAGTTACGCCACGGCACACCTTTTAGCGACTTCATTAACACGTTCCGTTTGCGTACTCCTAGAAACAGGACTGGAGATAGAGTTGGGGGAGTGGGGACAGGTGGTGGTGACGAAAAAGTAATTTTGGGATGAGTTCCTAAAAATGTAGTGGGAAAGTTGCTATAAATAAAAAAAAGTAAAAACTGGAACAAGAGACATTTCTAATTGTATACTGTACACATTTTGTACACTAATCATGAGCCATGACATAGAAAAGATTTAAAGAAATGACTCAGTGACAAGTTTTGTTAACAAATATAGTATTTAAAAGCGATAAAATTATGGCACCTAACATTACATTACTACCCTCTTATAATTCCAGACCAAATATAAACCAGACTTTTGTTATTTGTTAAACAATTTTTGTTGATCAGTTATTCATATTTGCAGTAGAAATGTTTAAAAATCTAAAGAACTTTGGCTTCTTTTACATCTTTAGGACGTGTTAGTGGAATGTTGGTATTCAGGTATAGAGCAGATTGTACATTTTGTACCTTTCTAATACATCGTTCATGTTCCTTAAGCCTAGTGGATTTCAATCGTCCACTTTCTCTAATATAGACAAAACCACAGCAACAAGGAATTGCAGACTCGATTGCATATACCCCTTGTGTTTGGACAGGAATAATTTCCTTTGGCGATCGCAAACATTGTTCAATTTGCTTGTGTGGACCGGCGTAGTTACCTTGCAACCTAGTTTGTGGTTCTGTTTGTAAATGGAAGAAACAGAACATTTACGTATCTGCTCGGATGTGTTGGTTTTCTATATGTATTTGAGGAGGAAGCCTTAAAGTGACCGGCATTAAAGCCAAAAACGTGGTTCAGATATGTAGGCGACACTTGTCATATGGCCTTATGGTCCAGGAAATCTATCCGCGTTTCTTGATCATCTGAATAACCAATACCTTAATATAAAATTTACAATGAAAATTGAATCAGTAGGCACTTTCTAGATGTTCTTGAACAGAGGAAAGGGGATGGTTGCTTAGGACAGTCAGATACGAACAGATAACTAAATGCAAATTCACATCCTCATTCCGCACAAAAACAATGAGGTGTTCCTTCTTTGGTTTACAGAGTCCTGGCGATTTGTAACCACATTTTTTTATAGTTGGAAATATTGGAAACTGACTCATACTTTAAGAGGGAATGGATATTGTATTGAGGATATTAGACAGTTAGTTAGAAAATTGAATAATCCTACTGCACGACAGGAAATGTATAAGAAGTTACCGATAGGACGTGTAGTTTTTCTATTTATAAACAGAGCCGCAGACAAAAATTGCACAGTTATTTCTCCGGTCCAACTTATTATGTAACCTTCAACACGCGAAATTTTCTTGTGTGTTGGTGTGTTGCGTTCGCCAAAGGACTTTATTCCTTTCTAAACTAGACGATCAATATCCCGCATGCTTTAAATAATTTTAAAATATTTAAAGTAAAACAGGTTCTAATATATTTATTATGATATCCGATAGCACATTGTGTATGTTTTTGCTCAAAATGAGCCAGAAATTTAAATTGAATATAATTGCCTAACTTGACACATAAAAACCGGGGGAAACATTTTAGTGTTTCCGATATTTGACCAAAATTCTACTTAAGTATGTCTGTTTAGCTATATAGGATTTATTTGGCTTTCGATTCGGACACATTCCTAATATATGAATTTTCTAACCTCGAAATTCTTAAATTTCAGTTTTGTTTTTGTCACCTGCCTTTACGGTTATAAGTATAAATAATAAACCATCGATGTTGAAACTTAATGCTAACTTTATCGGTTTATCCAAACTATCAAAATGGTGGATTAAACATGTTTCTAGGCCATTGTAACAGTAATAACCTATTCACATTGGTACAATATTTACTTTTTGAGGGCGTTTCAAACAAAGCTCTACTATCTCTAGGTAGATAACTATGTTTTGTTGTTACGTATTGAATGCTGCAGTCTCGTTTTCACTCCTGAAAACAGGATTTTCCTTCCCCTCACTCATTAATACTTCTAACACAATATGATTAGACCTATTTATGTAAAAATTTAATTTATTTTGTGTTTCCTCTATTTCCTTTTGTATACAACGGTAGTAAGTTGTGTTGTACACTTTTCACGTTGTAGTTTTAATATTTTTAAGCAGTTTTTTAAAATTATGGTTACATTCGCAGAATCAACTTTATTTAATGGGCAATCTAGTCACCTACGGTAAACTAACACATTTTGGAAACAAAATGGAAACTAGGTGTATGAAATGAGTCCATATGAGACCTAAAATGTGCCCATCCAACACATTGCCGAAACAAAATGAAAATTATGCGTTTAAAATGTGACCATTCATCACATTTTAACATGACTTGAATAGACATATTTTAATAATAAACCGGAAATAAACTACAGACACAACATGTTGGAAAAGTGTCGACACCATGGTGCTTGAATTTTGTTGTTGTGTCCAAACTAGCACAATACGGGAATAATCTAGATATATGGTATCTAAAAGATTACCAGTTAGGCACAATCTGTTTAATTTAACACAATTGAGTTGATATTGTGTCGACACATTTTTTAAAATTAGACACGGTGTCAAATAGGGCACGATTACAAGACACTATTTAGACACAAGAAAACTGTGCCCAACTTCGAACACATTTTGTTAATTGGGATATAATTCATTTTGATATATGTATTGTTGCAAGCAGGCGAATAATTTAGGGCTCTTGTACCTGGGCTTTTATTATCATTATAACAAGCTATGCATTTAAAGATGTTTTCAATCGTGAATCTGATGGTATGTATTATAGCAATTTTGTTTGTTTGCCTAAAAAGCAACTTTTCATACGTTTTTCGTCTATGTATTTTTATATAGGGGTTATACTACCACCGTCGCTTGGACTATTTATTACATTTTAACACAATCGCTGATAATTGAACTTTACCATATGTTAGTTAAGTTTGCTTCATGATTCAATGTTTTTCATTTTATATCGTAACTAACAGAGTAGTAATTTTCAATCAGCTTATATTTTTGTAAGTCTACGAATATTATCGCGAGCAAACCAGTGTAAAAGAACGAGGGAGCATTAAGGCATGTTAAGATTCATCCCGGATCTCGGGAACGTTAAGGAAATGGGAACGGGCACAAAGAACTGAGTAAGTAATAAAAATGCAGACTGTATTTCTTAGAGAATAAAATTGGCATTCTAATCCATAGGGATGAAAGTTATTAAAATGTTTCCACAAGATTACCCAAATAAATTTTGGAATACGGTTCTAACACGATAGATATTTTAGATATGTATGGCGTGAAATATTGCATCCTCAAATATCGGTCAATAATTTTAACATATATTGTTTCCCTCAAATTAATATTGCCAGGATTATGAATTTTTTTTTATTTAACACTTTTATTACACAACTAGAGATGTATAGTTTCTAGTCGTGATATATATATATATATATATATATATATATATATATATATATATATATATATATATATATATATATATTTATTTACACTGTTCTTAAACCATACTTTATACTGAAAGTTTTTATTTTTCTTGGGTATAGGTTTGATTAATTATTAATTATTCAAATTATTCATTAATCAAACCTAGAGAAATAAAAACTTTTAGTATATATATATATATATATATATATATATATATATATATATATATATATATATATATATGCAGGATGCCACAACTTTAGTGGGCTATTAGGAGTATATGGAAAACCAACGACGTGATTAATTGATTTAAACTTGGCTCTGACCACAGATGAACTCTCTTTTTAAAATAATTTAAATTTTGGTATGTTGCCGCTTCTACCTGAGACAGACGGTAACAACCGTTTTCTAAATGGAATGCCATATATAATATTGCATTTTTGTATTGTTCTGAAACTCAGAGGCATATTAGAAGTACCTGGAGATCCAATAAATAGATTGCCTTGAAAATTTGGCTTTGTTCATAGATGAAATGCCCTGTATATTATTGCATTTTTGTACTGTCTTGAACATTTTTAACACATTTTGTGATACGTTTCCTATGTCTAAATTCAACTGTTTTCGACAAAATGGCGCTTGAAAATTGACATTTTTGACTCTTTGAAACTCTGTAATTCTCAAACAACTTAACTTGCAACGAAATGGATTGCACTTTCCTTAGTTTTTAGTTATCTATTTCCTGACACCAATTTCTACTTTGAAGGAAATGTCAAATTTTGACACCTCCTGAAAAAAATATATGTCGTAGTCTTATAGGGAAATTCGTCTTTTCGTGAAGATCCTAGTCAGTTCATATTGAGTAAAAACCATTGACATAATAGTTTATATGGCCCCGTCACATATGCGCAATATTTTATCTTGAAACCAGCGGGTGAGAGCGACGGAGATAAAAAAGGTAGAAATCCCACTAGTTATGAGAGAGATAAAGTTCTGCCTTTATGAGCTCCATCTTTCTCGCAACTTATCGGATTTCTACCCTAATTACCTCCATCTCCCTTACACCGCGTTGGAGTAAATAGAGCATCGCAATGCCCATCCATTATCCTATTATGTCTATGGTAAAAACATGAAATTGCACAATCTACCTGGACTTTTCATGAAAAGCTCAAATCCCAGCCCAAATCGTTTTGGCGTGTGATGTATAAACAAAAGTTATTTTGTGTTTAAATGATATATGTCAGATACAGAATGATTCGTTCTCAAACCAGAATCCATAGCATCTGTATGGATACAAAAAAAC
Organism: Kuschelorhynchus macadamiae; assembly: GCA_030620095.1. Classification (NCBI taxonomy): domain Eukaryota; kingdom Metazoa; phylum Arthropoda; class Insecta; order Coleoptera; family Curculionidae; genus Kuschelorhynchus; species Kuschelorhynchus macadamiae. The sequence goes on from JAUTXW010005312.1 coordinate 678,492, forward strand.
TGTCACAAAATAAAACATAAAAATATATTGTACGAAATCTTTATAATAACAATAATATTGTTGGGCAACAAAAAAAAACTGATATATGAACAATACAATTCTAAAAGTTTTATCAAATTCTTTTTATTTATTAGTACATGGACTACTTTTGACATCGGGGAATGACAGGTTAACCTTAATGAACTGGCCCATTTATTCTAAGAAAACCTCTTCCCTTAACTGAAAAAAACTGTTTAATATTTATTTGATATACATACCAGTGGCGGCTCGTGGTCAACTTTTCAGGGGTTCAATATATATACAACATATAAAGAGTCATCTGAAAAAAATCAGACACACGAAACGATAAAATGTCTTTGTTACTTCGCAACCGCATGTCCAGGTATTTAAATCGTACATATTTTTACAAAAATGTCTTTGTCCTGACTTGTTTGCTGAATTTTAAATTTCGGCAAAAGCCGACTACTGGTCTAAAATTCGAGTCGTTTCTCAAAGCTTAGCTCGCCCAAATAATTAAAAACGGCTTTTAAAGTCTTAATATTCTAAAACACTGTGGCTACCTTTCTTTAAAAAATTAATTCATACAACAAAATCAACACTCAAAATGAAATAAAGTCCATAAAAAAACGCAATCGTAACCACAACCTATCACACGAATCACATTAAACGCAACGGCTGTTGACCCAAACTTTGCCAACGTAAGCCGCATGTTACCTATGCGCCTCTGTGAAAACTTTGATCGGGAAAAACTCGCCTCCGTTTATAACTATGAGGTCAACGCGGGCCGCCAGCCGTTGATCGATGCCAACAAAACGTAACCTCCGGAGATAGCGGTGCGAGGCATCGATAGTGCGTCGCGGAATTAGGTGAACTGTAAACGAGTTTATACGTTTAGAATAAAAGAGGGAATTTCCAAAGTTAAAAAAATTGATAAAATATAAATTAAGTATTATTTTATTTATTTGTTTCTCTTTGGAAATATTTATTGGGGGGTCATTGACCATTTGACCTAATGGATGAGCCGCTACTGACACATACATAAGTTAATTGTTGTTTCTTGTATGACGTATAATAATTACTTTAATATACATTAAACAGCTTTTGTTCGATGTTTTCCTCCATAATATCTAGAAATAGCAGAAGGAAAATTAGCGATTTCAATAAAATCAAACACAGTTCGACCACTGGAATACGTTACTTCATAATATTAGTCAGATTGTGTTACACACAATATACCGAAACTTTATGGGCTTTTTTCATGAAGAGAAATCAAACGCACTTCGACCACTGGAATACGTTACTTCATAATATTAGTCAGATTGTGTTACACACAATATGCCGAAACTTTATGGGCTTTTTTTCATGAAGAGACGAAACTTTATGGGTTTTTTTCATGAAGAGATTTATGGGCTTTTTTCATGAAGAGATTTATGGGCTTTTTTCATGAAGAGACTAGGCAGATTCTGTAAGCTCATGTTTATACACAATATGCTGACGCTTCATGAACTGACAAGCATCTTACCGAAAAGACGGATTTCACTATAAGAATGCGACATATTTATAGAACCGTATATAAACAGGATACTTTGTTGTTAATTGAAACAGTTACAGTAAACCGAGCAGTAAACTATGATTTTAATAAAAAAACATCCTCAGCCAAGCCTCTTTGCCTGGTAATTAATTCTAATTGTAATTGAAACAGCAACAAGTTTAGTTTATCTGTTAATCTGTTTCTATCATAGATTGCGTGTGCTTTCGTTTTTAGAAATTCCTTGATATCTTTTTCAACATAGCGTTGAAGTTCGCGCTTCTCGATCTCGATTGTACGACTTACTATTAAATATATTTTGCATATTATTGTACGCCAAATTATGGGCAGTATTCATGGATGTTAGAACATGAAATTGGTTAAGTATTCACATAACATTTAATTTTATTTTGTTATGGACAATTATTTTTTAAAAATATTGTATTTTATCTGATTTGTAAGTACTGCAGCTGGCACTTCTTTCTTTTCTTATAATATTACTATTTTGGTTAAGGTAGGAGCGTGTTCTGAGATTTTTTTTGTAAGCTGCTTAGGATTTTGGAGGTTGTTTATGTAAGGCCCAGTCCTAGTACTTAGGACCATTGGTACGAACAATTGCTCAATGGCCCATAAAAAGAACCCAATATATAATATAATTAGTGAAACAAACCAAATTATTTTGAATATTTTTTTTGTATTTCTGTAATTATTTTAAATAATTGTATAAAGATATCAAGATAAATACGAATAAATACTTTTAAGTATTTTTAAATACAAATAAATACATTTAAGTAAAAATATATAATTGTGTAAATATATTTCCATAGAAGTAGATATCTATATAAACAGATTTAATAGGTAATCTTTCTGAAGAGATATAAATGCAAGAACCTTGAAGTCGAGCAGTGTGATTGGTTAAATATTCTGATTTTATTATATCGTTAACTGAAACCACGCGACCGATGTACATGTATTTATAAATGGGTATAAAATTTACTAAACTAGCTACCCCCTGGTAGAGATGGGCGATATTAGATTATACCTATCGATAGGCGATAGATAGCACATTATCTATCGATGTGTCGATAGTTATCGACGTATCGATAGTTATTCCTACCTATCTACAGTTCATAGCTACCTATCGGTACATTTGTGCAATTTTATATAGAAGAGCAAAAACAAGTCAACTTTGTAAATAATGTAATTTGTTTATCCATAACTATCGATTATTGCACACCTATAGGCACTTTTCGAAGACTACCGATATTTTTTTATTTAACTATTGTTATTCGATATGTCGCGATAGCTATCGATAGAAAGCTCATCCCTACCCGCTGGCCTTCATGCACCAGAGAAGGGTCATGAATTCTACAGTTGCAACATGGAACACAGCAGTTAGGGGTACAAAGACTTGTTGGGTATGCTAATTGGATTATTGACTTCTGTTCCGTGCTGGAACAATTTGTCAGCACACTCTGGGGTGCATCCAGGGCACTGTTCGAACACGTGGTTCTGTCCACTGAATGCAAATTATCGATTATATTTTAGTAAAAAAGTTAATTAATCTTGTTCTAATGTATCTTGCCTTCTACAGGTTGCCCCTTAAGGAAGTACTACTGGTATCACGAGATGATCCTTTCTTTCAAATCATCCCCGTACCCCTCCTACTCCCGCCACGTAGCGGTCATTACGCTATATATATTCTATGTAGAATTGGACAGACGAACAGTATAGAATGCAAGAGTCACTAGGTCTCACACGTTCACAGTGTCTGCTCCCTTTGTTGCGGGGTCGTTAGTTTCCACTCTGAGCGTTTGAGTCTCTTGCATCCACCCGAAACAACACAGCAAAACCGAACACCTGGTACCACTGTGTGTGTTAAAAACACAGAGGTCTGTCTTCTACGAGGCTATTCGAGAGACTGTACAAAGACTTGTTGACATCGATGGGTAAGCAGAAGAGACGGGCATTTTATCGATATATCGATATTGACCGATAACGTATCGACATATCGAATAACAATAGGAAAATAAAAATATCCATATATCGATAGTTATCTGATACGATTAAATAACAATGATAGGTAGCCGCTAACTATCGATAGCTATTCAATTATTAAAATTAAATGGGCTTCATATTTATGAAGATGAAGACTCTATTTTGCTTCCAGATTTATTTTCAGGACGTTCCCACCCTAGGAATGTCTCTTAAAACCTTTCTCTTAACTATCGATAGGTAGCAGTGAATTATCGATAGATACTACTAACTATCGATAACTAAAATGTATTGAACATTTTTACCTATCGTCAATCGATAGGTAAAAACTATTATCTCGAATCATTTATTTAAATATTCCAGTGTGTTAACAAACAAACATACATACAAGCATAGACTGTTAAACATATTCCTACTTTGTATGCGCAGCCTAATAAAAATAGAATCCATGATCCTTTATCAAACCAAAGTTTTTAATTAAAAGAGAAATTAAAAGTTTTTAATTATCGGCAGCAAAATGTGTCTTACTTGAAACATGCATGAAATCCAGAAACGACTCAAAATAATTAACGCCAAAATGTCATTTTATTTTAAGAATCGCTTCCGCCTAGAATTTGAATAATATCAGCAACAGAAAAAGCGGAATTTGTCACGAGCTGTACATGCATAAAAAGTAAAAGCTTCGGTTGCTTTCCCGCCGGAACGGACGTTTCGGACGTATCCGGCTCTGAATGCTTTACCGTCGTTTTGTTGCCTGCAAAGCGGGTTAAATAGCTCGACATTTGCCAGCATTATCCCAGACTGTGTTTCTTTTTCTGCTTTGAGGGCGTCTCTGTCTGTTACGTTGAAGGATTTATGCTTCGTTTTACGATATTTTGTACTTTGTTTCAGCTGCGTGTTTTACATCTCTGGTGTAGTGACTTGTATGTGTGTCTGTAAAGGGAACCTACCAGACTAATATAGTCGCGAAATTTTGGTTTTGTTAAGATTCAACGAAGAGTTGTGCAAGCGGTAAAATAATGTAGCTTTTCTGTTCTTTTATATTTTTTGGTCGCAGAGATTTTACAACCTTCTGCATTTTTGATGATGAGCTTTGTAACATATGCGACACCCTTAGCAGCCTCGTTTAATAATATTCACGGGTAGTAATGATCGTTATTTCGATCCTTATAACATACATAACTATTTTAAGCTGGTTTTATAACAAAAAATGCTTTTTACTAATATTGGTTAGTGAATAACGGCAGAATTTTACAACTTTTTTCTAAAGCTTTTAAATTTATAACAGTAGAAGTAGTCTGAACCATATTCTGAAGGGGTCGTTATATCTTATATAGGGATTCTAAACAAATATTTGGAACCAACTATCTCGCAACTCCTTTAAGTTGACCAACGATTTGTCCAAAAAGGCTCTCTTGAGCTCTGTAGTGTTTCAACCTGATGGTAATACTAATTGATTTATAAGAATAGCTCAATGTTATTGGTAGCTGCGGTATTCGTATTACTTTTGTCACTGTATTACCTAGGTTAAACGTTTTCTTGATTACCTGTTACCGCTTTTTCTTTTTATTTTGAATAGTATTGATAAGTTAATTGTCATCTATGATTTTTTACTTTTTATAGTATCCACACATCATTCAACTCTCCCAAGAAGTGTATCCAGTTGTCATTTTTTTCGTTTCGTCTGTGGTGTGCGACGTTGTTGCGGTTTTCTTTTTTGCATAGTCTGCTTTTCGTCATTAACCTTGTCAAAGAGTTGAGGAATGCCTTCTGAAACTGTTTTTAATTTTTTGAAGAAGTAATTCGTCCATAATATCTCTGAGAGAGACCTGGTTTAATAATTGCAGAAAAGAAAAACAATGTCTCGGTCTCAATCAAGTGGTTTTATACAGTGAAAAAAATGTTATGATTACACATGTTTCGCCATATAAACAGGCTTCATCAGATCTAAAATGCATTAAGAACCTAATAGTAAAGTATTTAATAAATTAGGCCTTAAAACGCCTACCTTAAAACAACAAAAACATGTAAAATATATAAAACTGGCATATACAACTACATAATTAGACAAACACTAAAGCGAGGTTATGTCTTCCAACAAAAAATAAATAAAAATATTATAAAGCTAATTACAAAATTTGCCCATGGTAAGCGTGGAACTCTAAACTTCGGTTCCCAGCAAATTTAAGCTACAGAACCACGTGTAATCATGGCATTTTTTTCACTGTATTAAACCACTTGACTGAGTCCCAGACATTGTTTTTTTTCTTTACTGCAATTTTAATTTTTTGTTGAACAAATATTCTGTTGTGTGTTTAAGACATACGAATTCCTGTGTGATTTTGGGGTAAAAAGATTCTCGAGTTTTCTTTGGTCAAGCTACTGAAAACTTTTATGATCTAATATTAAACATTATCCCCGAGATTCACTAAAAAGACTCGTTGGGATCATATTGTATTTGCAATTAAAATGTTATTCACCAATTTTGTTTGGCTTATATCACCGTCGTATTTAGTAACTGTGAGATAAAAATAAATATCTCATTGTTGCATACTCGGTGGCATATATCATCTTAAACTTTTAACTGGTCTATATTTAAACATCTCATGGCTCTACACTCTACAGGGTTCACTTCTTAAAACTCCACAAACTCATATATTTCTAATTTTTTGTCTTCCTATTTAAGAATTTTTTTTTGTGCTTAGACTTCGAGTATTCTAGTATAAAAATATTTGACAAATATTTTGAGTTAATTTACATGATTGAGTTAGTAATAAGAATACTGGCATATTTTCTATATTAATTCAGTTAAGTGAAAAATAACAGCAGGCCATGGATTTTTTATCGCCTAAAAATATTAAGAGACAACTCGTTTTTGAAATATATGTTAATCATTATATTAAGAACGCTAGATTAGCTTGCAGAATTTTTTCAGACTGACGCGACGTTATGATTTATTTGCCAAAACTAAGCATATGGGTGTATACTCGGGCCTACTATCAATAAAACCACAGCTGAATACTATAAGGTAATAGATATAACGACTATTCAGTTATCTAGATACGTCTTTCAATATCTCTGATAGATAATGTTTGGTGTGTGACCAAGTCTTGTATCTACGTCTGTCGCATTTAGAAACGATTTCTTTTGTTTGAGATATAAAAGGCCTTAATTAGGCATATAGTCTCCATATTAAAATAATTTAGTAGACATTATAGCCAGTATTTTCATTTTGAGTTCTTGTTTCAATGACAGTAAAAACCGATATGCCCGTCTGGGACTCTTACTCTATGGTCAATCATGTATACCAACACAAAATCTTTCAAATTTTTATGTACAAAAAAATAGTCCAAGCAAATTATGTTAATATTAATTAAATAAGAGTGATTGTTTTTGAAAAAAAAGTTTTTTTTTCTAAACTGAAAAAAAAACGAACGAATTTAATCACTCGAATTAAACCACAAATGTCGGTTTTGCTGGTGACTGCGGTGTGGTTTTGTGTATTAATTTTGGCGGTAGTTGTGCTCTTCTCTCAACTAGTTGACTGTAGTGATGAAGACCTTAAGTCAGAAAGAAACACGTGTCTATAGTTGGCCAAGTGTGCATTTATTAATAGTTTTAACCTAAAATATGTTATAAAGTAAACATTTGATACTATTTTCTTAATTATAGTAATTAAAGTTATTTTATGATTACTGGTTACGTAGTCAATTAAAGTAATTAAACACACAATGTTACGTTTATGTCTGGGGAACTTTCATAATTTTATTGCTTCGGCTTTATACATATCGCAACAATCTTTTTGTTTCAAAATGTCAGCAGTGCTTTATTTGAAATATTGCGCCGAAGCAGTTGCCATGGTTTCGTCGATTGAAATTGCAATGTGACGAGAATATACGTTAAGTCAGTTACGAGGTTCACATTCACAGGAATTGCGTTGATGAAATATTTTAAGTGATATTTTAAACAGTAAACAATTTATTAAACAGCGCTATTAGCTGCAATTTAATTAACGTTAAATAATTGATTCTACTGAACTGACCATAAAACAAGGAATTTTGCATATCCCGAATGCAAAATTTGTCAATTAGTCACTAAGAAATTGGCGGAAGAGATCGAAGTTTCAAAATTACGAGCTCTATTAATCGGTAATGATTTATAGTATCTTTTTTTTCTTTTTTCTTCCTATATCATAAGCTTTGTTACATGTAAGAAATCAATTGACCTGAACAATTAACTTTTTCTTGATCGAGCATATTTAAGAATCATGAGTGCTTTCCCATGTTTTCTATTTTCTTCTTCATTGAGAATTAGTCGAGGAATTAGTCTTAAAATATCTGGGACCTCTCGAAACATCGGCAGTAGTTATTTCTCAGTTTTTGTGGAAGTTTTGTTGGTGATAAGTGGTAAATTTTACATAATATGATCTTGCAATTATGGATTTTTGATTCCTGATCAATATTTCATTTGTCAAGCTAGGATTTTGTGGCTTGCGACTCTAATGATCTTCATTTTGCTGACGTCAATTATAGTTTATATCTATTAATTTCCTTTTTACTAGCAAAAAGCGATACGTGCTCGTGTTCTTATAGGAGGGGTATATATGAAACAAAACGACGACAAAAAACACAGTGTTTTACCACTCTTTTTCGTACAAAGTAATATTATATGACTTTAATGTTCAAAATCCGCGGACGTAATAAATAATTTTGTCACCTGGGGGGGGGGGGTGATTACTCCCCTTGTATACGCGCCTACACGGTGACCACTTATTAATGGTACATAGCAAAACTGCAGATTCTTTGGGTAAAAATATTGCTATTTAATACCAAGCTTACCTCAATCCAAAAGATGATAATAACCGAGATACGGGGTGTCAAAATTGAAACTTTCATTTCGTCTTTTGTTAACAATTTACCAAAAGGGCACGAAATTAGGAATTCGGGGGGTTCTTTGAAGCGAAAAATTCAAAAATGTTCTTAGTTCGGATGCACCTTGTAGAGGGCGCCACTTACGGTACATTAAATCTATTTAAAATTGCATAACTTTTTTGTGTCACGGTGACACAACACAACAATTGAAAAATAACGACACAAAAACAAAAATATTTAATGGAAAAGGAGGACATTTTTCGACAATAAATGTTTACATAACTTTTTTGTGTCACAGTGACACAACACAACAACTGAAAAATAACGACACAAAAACAAAAATATTTAATGGAAAAAGAGGACATTTTTCGACAATAAATGTTTAAAGTGATTTCCATTTACTTCAATACATTTCATAACCCATTTGTAAACGACCGTTTTATCTTAAATAATAACGGATCAGTTATTTTTTAGTTTGACCTACATATAGGGAATTTTGGTCAGCATTCCAATTTTTAGTTCTTAAAAAGTTTTCCAAAAGCAAGTTATATTAAAAGCTTCAAATCATTTAGAATTTTGATTACACTCCTAAGTAAGTTCTTATTTTTATTTTTTGTGTTATGACATCTATTTACGACCAAACAAATGAAATTTAAGTAATCTATACCTAGAATTCCTAAAATCGCTAACTTTGAATCAAGCTTAACATACTTTTAAGAAATGCTTTTTATGTTTCTGAGAAAAAGACAGGAGACAGGAAAAAGTTATAAAACTTCAATATTGGAATTTCTGAACAAATTTCGGTATACTTATTTGAAACTAAGAAACAAGCATCTTAATAAAACGCTTTTAAAAATTTAGTAATAAGCCGTTTTTCTGCAATTCTCATTAATAATGTCAATTTTGACAGGAAACGCGAGTCAGGTGACCTTTTCGAATAGACCATCTTTCATACTTATTGATGCAAAGGTTATTCCCAGTGCTAAATTTTGACAAAACTGCCTAATGAAAACAACCCATATGATGCGAACTTTTTCAAAGACACTGTATAATTATGTACATTATATTGTATAGAGTCATGAATAATTTCCGAAACGATGCTAACTAATCTTCCAATTTATCAAGTTCATCATTTTGAAGAGCATTAATTGGCAGCAATATGACCAGCGTTCACCCCTCTCCCCGTTCCCTCCGTCACTTCTAAAAAGCATCACACCATTCCCTCATTTCTGGCGATGTCGCCCTGTCCCTGACGCAGCATCATAAAGAACACGCGACGCTTCGACGTCCAGCACGCGTGGGAGAACCACATATGACGCGGATAAAAATAGAGGGTGCGCAACAAGGATAGGAGCATAGAAATCTGCGGGATCGAGAGAGACCAACAAAGAATGAAGTGCATGACTGACGTCCTTCGTTTTATTTTGCGTCCCCTCGGTGTCTTGCTTTCGGCGGTTTAGTCCATGTTGTTATGTTACCCGGCCTGTTTAGAACAAATATGCTTTTGGTGGTGTTTTACATCTGTTCACGACACTCAATTTAGGTAATGGTCCTTTTACTTTTAAACGCCATTGTAGTAGCAGGCTTTATGTGAGCTTCGTTTATGGTGGAGATACATTAAGGGCATTTTTAGTACGTATGCCATTTGATAAAACTTTTAAAAAATTCTATTCCGTATTTCAGTTTTCATTATAATAATTTGGATGGGTTATATGGATCAGTTGGTATTAAAATCCAATGTTAAGCTACCAACGTCACCAAGTCACAAAAAGTTACTACACGTATAGGACATTACATATATAGACGGGACAATTTTGACGATACCATTAATACACATAGAATCAAAATTCTATATTAATACCTATATCGGTGCTTTCTAACCCTTTCTATCTAGGTAATGTCCTATATGTGTAGTAATTGTGTTGTGACTGGTGGGACCCACTGTAACTAGACATGAGAAAGGAAATATATTTTCCGCAACTTTGGCAGCTTAACAATGGGTTTCATCACCAACTGATCCGTTTTTAAATGTGTTCATATTATTTGTGCGTTTTGAATCACAAATAAAAATCTTTTTTTAGCCTTTTCGCAACTGAATAAAAATATCTAGTTTTAGAGTGATTGAAGCAATTTCTGTACTATCACAACCACTGAAACCATGTAGAAAGCTGACGAATTGCCTTAGTGGGTAATGTTTAAAGCTTTTAGTCAAATGTAATTTGGTTTCTAGCAAATTCTGTAATCAGCTATTTTCTTTGTTATAAACAGAGAAAAGGGAAGTACCCCCACAAGTCCGGCGAAGTTTTGCATAGCTTTGGAGATATAGTGCAAAAAGTGACAAATTGTAGTTTTCTAGCTTATTTCAACAGTCTTCTCTTCTGAATACGTCCGTTTATTCTATTTTTTTTTAATTCGCATGAAACGCAAATGAACCCATTGATCCATAAAGCTCTGTATTTCTGATTGTGCAATGTTTCATGTCTCTAAGAACTGATTAATAATACCACACGTTAATATATATTCGGTAGTTTATTTTGTAAAGGGTTCACCTAGACCCCGTTGAGCTTCTGCTAATGGCTCATCTTCGGATATTGGACTGTCATAGAGTGATATATTGTGAATCTATTTTCGTAGCTGACAGTTTCCAGTCAGAATTCATGTGGTAGATCATAGGTTTCCCAACATTGCCACATATGTCATTGCTGTTTGCTTATGCGTGTATATTAGGATCTGCTTAGCAAATTGACATTTATTTGCTTGATCTCACTTTTGTGACACTTACATAAAGCCTGCGGTTTACGGCTACGGAAAAGATATAGTAAATATTGAGAAAAATCAGTTTTTGAACAGCGAAAGATAAATTCGTTCTCTAAACCTCTCAGGGTGGATAGTACGGGTTCCTCTTAATTAATATAAGTGGCGCTTAACTTTAAGGTGAACCTTAAGTAAAAGATTTCCGTTGCACGGGTAGTTAAATTGACTTTAAACTTGGTTTAACGTCATCTAAGATAAGCCAAAGATTTTTGAGACTTAAGCTTTACTTAAGGGACAGTTGACCGTTGGAACATTTGAATTGACAGCGTGTATCGGTTTTGTTTTGAAGGTTTTGATTCTCTCTCTGATTTTTTAAAAATTTGTTGCTTGCCTTTACCTTTAAAAATAAAGTACATAAATGGATCGACATTATATTAATTGATGGTGATGACGATCTTGATGAACTCAATTTAATAAGACACTTATTCAACAAGGCGAATTATTTTAATTCTTTTGTTTAATTTACTTTTTTCAAAAGGTTTCGAGTGACGAAACCTACAGCACTTTTCATACTAGAGGAAAACACGATTTGTATATGCATATCTGTAGCTTTTCACAAATCAGTAGACAAAATGAATAACAAACGTTTATATATTCCCATGTGCCGGCATTGTTATTTTTATTTTCGATGATATCCTTATACGTATGTATAAGATTTAAAATAGTTTTTTTTCTCCCTAAGAAATTAGGAGTTTTTTTTTTTCATGTTTTCTGACATTATTTTAAAATTCAAATAAAGTCACCAATAACAAACCCCTAACAGAAATTGCAAACTGGTATGAATGACACTAATGACATATAACGGGCTAGGTCTGGTGGCTTTACACTGCTACAACGGCTTAGCTAGGTCTGTGGCTGAGGAGAACAAACCGATTTAAGGTAAGGTGTACCTTAAACTAAAATTCTGCTTAACTAAGTGTCACATTTAAGTTGAAGCGGTGCATCCACCAAGGCCTGATCAGTTGCCTCAAAACATAACCTACATTTTGGGTGGTGGTCTCCATATTGCTCCTGCTACATATTTTCTTCCTGGATGGTACGTTGCTTCCATTATCGAGTTACACAAGTTTTAAACTAAGGTTTTAGAGATCTCTTTGAGGAGGCTTCCGTCTTGTGAGTTATGAATTATGTTTAACTCAATTATCAGTGTCTCTGCAGGTTACTAAGCCGCTTTAGAGAATACGGCTGTAAGTGTTTTTAAACAAATATTTTCCAACCGAGGCTATATGTAGACAGATTCTTCCTAGCCTTCTGATGAAAAAATCTATATTTTTGAAGTATGGCCTAGTCGCCATTTTTCACAATGTTAGAATGGATTCGGTTTTTGGGTGTTTTCTTTGTTGAAACCGGTCTTGTTTATCAAAATTACTCTGGTCTAAAAGTACTCACAAATTTTAGTTTTCCATCTCTTTGAATTTCGAAGGACAAAAAACCTATTATGGCAAATAACTAAGCGCTGAATATCCGTAAGTTTCAGAGTTTTTCAAATGAGAAAAACGTTACTGACAAAAGTTGGATGCTTAATCATTTTTTTTTCTTTACAAAGTACTGTTTTCTACAAAAAAAATGGTAAAAAATCGAATTGAGGGTTCTATTTTCTCCAAATGAAGGCATCAGGACCACTTTGTATTTTAGAAAATCTACAACTTCATTCAAAAGAGTCTCAGGAGGAACGTGAGAACCAATTCCTTTGCATAAAAAGTTTTGCTGATGTATAATGACTATTAACTTGCAAACTATAAAATTGTAATTTTTAAGGTGGGGTAAATATACTTCTTCCTTATCCAATTGTTCATCGGAAACGAATGCTGAATACGTATATTTTTAAAAGATTACGAATAGACAGTTTGACGCTATCGGACGAATGGCAGATGATAAATGAAAATTTATATTATATAAAAGTAACATACCATATAGCTATAAAAAGCAGAACATTTTGAAATAAAGGGCACGAGAAAAAAATTAGTTCTAATTTTAAAGTTTGATCTGCATGACGAATACTTAGGTCAGCAAAAATCTCGATGAAAAAACGTTTAATACAAAAAAAAATAATAAAATTACGTTTTTTAAATAGTTATGACATTAATTAAAACATTACGATATTACTAACAAATTACAAATCGGACATTAAGTATTATTCCCGGGGTAGTCGTTTCTTTAATATAGCCCTTCAGAAAGAAGTCTAACGGTGTTAAATCGGGGGAACATGCAGACCACTCTATTAAATTTGACCCCGCCGACCTATCAACCATAAGGAAATATCTCATCAGGCATCTGTGAACGTCTGCCGAATAGTACCCTGGCGCTCCTTCCTGGTGAAACCAGATGCTTGCATCAGGTAAATCAGCAGTGTTCCGATCGGGATATAAAACAACCAACGCCGGAGTAAGGACTTCTTCAAGGAATTATAAATTCCTTTGGTCTGTCAAACTTTCTTCATAAAAATAGGGATCTATAACAACATTTCAAATTATTCCTGCCCATATATTAACTTTCTCCGGCCGCTGGGTATGAATTTCTCGGAATGCGGATTCTCGTTGAACCGGCCACGATAATTCTGGCTATGAATGGAAAAAGCCGTCTTGTCTAAAAACATACTATTTTTATCAAACATTGAGTCTTTAGTCAAGTAGTTGTTCATAAGAATTTCACAAAATTCATTTCTTCTATCGGAGTCATCCTCAATAAATGCCTGTACTTCTTGACATTTATATGGAAGCCATTTTTCTTTTTCCAAGAATTTGGACACGGTTGAATTATGGAAGTTTTGAGGCCTTTCTTCCAACGAAACTAGGTCCAGGCCAGGTTTGGTATTCTCGAAAATTTTAGGGCGACCGCTTCTAGGTTTATCCCTAATGTGAACTTCATTGAACTTGAAATTTGAAATTTTTGAAACAGATGCTTGATTTATGGCTTCCCTATTTGGATACTTATTTTTAAAATACTCACAAACTTCATGTTGTGTTTTTTTCGGTCTCCACATCCAACTATTAATAACATCTTGATTCTCTCAGCTTCTGTTAAAAACATTATTATCGGTGAATGTGACAACTTTGAAAGAGATACTAAATATTTTTAGATTTAGGTAATGAAGTAATAACAGATAATAAGGTAATCTATTAGGATAATGGACTGCGTCACGCTTTATTGACTCCAACTCAGTGCGCAAGAGATGGAACTAATTAGTGTGGAAGTCCCATTAGTTGTGAGCGAGATGAAGCTAATAAAGGCAGATGTTTATCTCTCTCACAACTACTGATATTTCTGCCTTCCACCTCTCTCACTCATTGACGTCAAGGTAAAATATTACGCGTATGTGACGGGGCCAGTCCATAAAATTTATTATGTCAACGGTAAATTCTTAGGCTTTTTTTTTGGTGCCTTGTATATCAAAATCTGTTAACTTTAGCTATATGATATGTTTTAAGAAACATAACAAGAATTTTAAGAGGAATCTGAATATTAAAGAAAAATGGGGTATTTCATTTTAAAAAGTGCAGTTGACAGCTGTCTAGCGTTTTTGGCGTACCCTGTATATTATTCAATAACGTCAAAAAGTGTAAAAAATTAAGTAAAAATGATAGATTTACAATATTTTAGAAAAATAGATTTACAATATTTTAGACAATGCACAATATTTTTAGATACGTAGCGTGCCAAATACCGAGTAGAAGGTAATTTTTGTGTATCTGCTGGAGAAAACAAAAATTTTCTTTTTAATAATATTTAATAATACTAAAGTAGACATTTCATGTTGTTGTTACATTTGATACCGCACTAATATTGGTCGGTATGCCCAGTCTGTCGTGACGAAGCCGGATTGTGTAACAAGTTGCAATGGACGGGGATAGTTGGAAGCTGAAATTGCACTTTTTGAAACAGGTTTCCTTTTTAGTTGCATAATTTTGCACGTTTTCAGCAGTAGAATTGTCTGCCTGGTAACGCGTTTGGAAAATTTCAGATCCAATGTCCCAAAAAATTTAAACTTTTGCGGAAAGAAGAAAAATATCACTGAAAAATCTGAACTTAGATTTAAAACTCTGACGTCTACGCAATTATGACTGCTTGATTTGTTTCTTTCACTTCCGGCTTTTTATTTTAGTTGCCTCTCCGGTCTTTCGTTATTCTTCTGTTGCAGAATCTACAATGCCTTTGACTTAAGTTGAAAAACTGAACTAATCTTGCATAAATGTACCTTAATCATTCAAGTTGTCTTTACTGCAGTCATTTTAAATCCCTTAAGAGTCAAGACGCAAATAACCGGTTCAGATCGCGTTTTTATACTTGCCCAACTTTAAATTAATTCTCTTTTACCGCAATGGTATCTTGTATTTTAGGTTTTTGAATAAGTATAGATATGTGATTAATTTGATACAAGAGCGAAAGTAATTAGCAAATGGTTTTCTTAATTTCGAAGTATTTGCAATTTTCAGCACAACTTCACAATGTCTTGCTTAAGCGCAAATAAAAAAAATGTGATGAAAAAACCTTATTTCAAATACGTATGAAGCTCGGGTTGAATGGAATTTTATTTTTTGTAAAAACCGATAAGAGATAAATGCCGAGATTTAGCAACGTTCTATATTTAGTTAATTAAAATTCCAATATAAAACTAACTTTCCGAAGTTACTTTGTCCTCTAAACAAACTCCCTCTATTATCCGATAACAGAATTCAAAACACTCAAAAACTCTCAAGCTGATTCTGCCGAATTCAACTAAACAACTTCATTTTTTAGTTGGCCGGTGTTTTCTTATTCCAGACCAACTAGCGTCAATGATTTATTGAGAACAACCCCAATTTTAGGGGGAAATTTATTTGTTCACATGCAGTGGATCGGAATAGGTGAAAACAGGTTTCCTTGTATTCGTCTTTAAAATGCCTTTAAGTTAAGTGCAAAAATTGAATAAATGTGCCTTAATCATTCAAGTTATCTTTACTGAAGCAGTTCCAAAACTCTGAAGATTCAAGACGAAAATGTCCGGGATAGATCACTTTTTATACCTGCCCAAATTAAAAAAAAAAAAATTCTTGCCACAGTGGTTTCTTGTTATTTGAGGTTTTTAAAAAAGTAAAGGGAAATTTGTTACAGGGCTAAAGTCATTAAGAAATGGTTTTCATAATTTTGCAGTATTTGCAATTTTCACCATAGTTCAATAATTTGTATGATTATATGTTTCCGTGGTATTTTTTGCACAGAACGCAAAATAACATATAAGAAACATCCAATTCTTGAATTTAAAACAGCAGAAGAAAGTAACTAGATTACACTAAGTAGGAGTGTATACATTGGTTTACTTATGTCTTATATTTCATTTTTAAATATGTACACCAGAAGAGAAAGTTCATAAATGTTAGTAAATTATATTCATTAAGAGGATATCGGAGTGAATTTAAATACTCGATTCTGGTGCTGCACATAAATCACATGATAACTGCAGTGTAACAGGTCGATGTGGATTTCGTGTTAAAACGGTTTTTTAATATTTGTACCAAATGTTAAGTGTTGAGATTTAGAAACGTTACTTTATTAGTAAATTAAAAACCCAATATAGGAAAGATAAACTTAACTTTTTGAAGTTAATTTGTCCTCTAAACAGACTCCCGTTATGATCCGATAACCGAATTCAATACACTCCAAAACTTTCAAGCTGATCAAACTGAATTTTAACCAAACAACTACATTTTATAGTTCGCCTGTGTTTTGTTATTTAAGACCAACTAGCGTCAATGATATACAGATAATAACTCGAGTTTTGGGGGGGAAATTTATTTTTTCAGATGCAATGGACCGGAATAGATGGAAGCTGAAATTGCATTTTTGGAAACAGGTTTCCTTTTTAGTTGCATAATTTTTCACGTTTCAGCAGTAAAGTTGTCTGCTTGGTAACCTGTCTGGGAACTTTCACTTCAACTTCAACTTCACAAAAAATAAAACTATTGCTAAGGGAAGAAAAATACAATAAGATAAGTAATGAATTAGTTGACTTTCTGTATTGACTTTTTTTGACATTTTCAGCATAGGTTCAATAATTTTACGATTTGACAGAGATTACGTGATTATTAAGAAAATATTACAGAAATAAAAAATTATTATGCTTATACGTTTCTGTTTTTGTTTTTGGTACAGAGCGCAACAGAACATTGAAGAAATATCAAATTCTTGAATTTAAATCAGTAGAATCTTAATCTAAACAGTCGCGCTTTATGTAGCAGTAAAATACTTTGGTTTACTTTTGTCTGATTTATATGTGAATCTCCTAGTTGTAAATATGTGTCGCAAAAGAGAAGGCTTTTAAAGGTTAGTAAATCCTGTTCATTAGGAAACATTAAACTTTTCTTAATTTGAGACTTAAGTACACTGTTAATCATCTGTTCTGTAACTTGTTATCCAAATTATTAATTTTTATCTTACTATAATTCTATAGAGTTAAATAAAGTTTTGGTTTGTAAGTTTATTTATTAACTTTAAAGGAAATATAAATAATCAAAAGGTCAATTTTCAAAGAATGCTTGTTATTGTTATTAACAAAAGCTATTTTCTATGTTTTAGTTATTAATAGTTGTTTCCTACATTTTCGCTTTTGTAATACAAGAAATGTTTAGGCCCTTATAGTACTGGGTTTTGGACAGGGATGTTTAATTTCTGAGCCTAATTTTCATTGCGGCACCTATTACTAAATTTGTCCATGCTTTGTTTTATTACAGAAAATTTCTTTAAGAAATATTGTTCTTGTAACTTCAAATAGACCTTCGCTATGTTGGATTGTGAATTGTATTTAATGGGCGCCCTTGAGAAAAATATTTTTTAATAAAACAAAAAAAAATGAAAAATCCCTAATTCTGCTTAGATGTCTTCCTAAAAATTTAATTAATTTGACATTAAGTGACTTTTTAGCACAGTTTTAACCTCGTTTTCTAAACTGCCTTAATTTGTGGAATAAACCACGTTATACTTTAAGTTAGTGTCGATTGTAGGAACTCTATTCTTAGAGAAACGGTTTTTTAATGTTTACGGCAATTGTTATCTTTATGAAATAAGTTTTGAGATTTCGCAACGTTACGTACCTAATTAGTGAATTAAAACTTCGTTTTAGGAAAGATAATCCTTTTTTTTCGAAGTCAGTTTGTTCCCTAAATAAACTCCCGCTATGATCTAATAACCGGACTCGAAGCACTCCAAAACTTCGAAGCTGATTCGACCGAATTTCAACTAAACAACTACATATTATATGCCAGTGCTTTTTGTTATGCTATACCAACTATCGTCAATGATTTATAAAGAACAACTCCAGTTTTGGGGAAAACGTATTTGTTCAGATGCAGTGCACCGGAATAGGTGAAAAATTGCATCTTTGGAAACAGGTTTCCATTTTAGTTGCATAATGTTTCGCGTTTTCAACAGTTGTCTGTCTAGAAACCTGTTTGATGGGAACTTTCACTTCAACTGTTGTCAGAAAAAATAAAACTATTGCTGAGGGCAGAGAAATCCACTAAGATAAGTAAGAAATGCTTAGAAGTGAAACTCTAGAATTATTTAAAATGCTTTTAATTGAAAAAATTAAAAAAAAATTAAATAATCTTGAATAAGTATGCCTTAATCACTCAAGTTGTCTTTACTGATGTCGTTCCAAAGTCTTTTAAGAGACAAAATCCAAATATTCGTATTTTTATACTTACACAAATTTAAACTAATCTTCTTATAACAATGGTTTCTTGTTATTTAAGATTCAACTGTCAGTATTTTCAGAAGAAAATAAAATAATACCTTCATGCCAATCCGGTTTTCGTAAAAATTTTAGCACCACTACCAGTTTAGTCAATATAGTCAATATATAATTCATCTAAAAGGAGGAAAAAATCTGTACATGCATGGCGCTTTTGGATTTCAGTAAGGCCTTTGACACGTTGAACCACAAAATGCTACTGGGAAAACTACACTATTACTGATTATCGGAAAATGCGATAAAACTTTCACTAGCTGTTTACATAACCGCGAAAGTAAAGTGGTAGTCTTTAGGGGATCTGAAAGGATCGCCTTCCAGTTCTTGCCTATTACACAAGGAGTCCCTCAAAGTTTGATTTTGTCACCATTACTGTTCTCAATATATGTCGCTGATATGTTTAAGTTGGTGAAATATGCAGAGCTTCAGCAATATGCAGACGATTCTCAAATATTCCCATTAACAACCAAAACGTTAAAACAGTACAAGAACATTTTCTCGCGGACTTAGAAAACATAGAAACTTTTGCCAATAATCATAATCTAAAACTTCATGCTTTAAAATCACAAATATTAATCATAGGGAATAATGTTACCGTCAGAAATGCTGTGCAGCAAAACCTACAAATGCACATCAGCAATAACGCACTCCCAATTGTTAGCCAAGCTAAAAATCTAGGCGTAACTTTCGATGAGGCTTTAACCTTTGAATCTCACGTAAAAAATAAAGCAAAAGCAGCATACTTACGTCTGAAAAAAGTTTCTAAACTAAAACAGTTACTAACATGTAAACAAAAATGCCTCTTGTGTGAGAGCTTATACAAATTTATATACAGAGTGATAAAAAAAATCAACCAGAATATTTAAGCAAACATTTTTTCAACTTTTCTCACACCCATGGAACTAGAAATATTCAAAACTTTGTGATCCCTTTACATAGAACAATGCCCTTTCAAAGATCTTTTACATTGGTTGCTATCAAAATGTGGAATAGTATAAAGAATCTTTCTCTAGAAAGTTTTTCTAAAAAGACAAAAAATAACTTACTTTTAGAACAGGGAACATATTGTACATTAACTCTTTAGGTCAATATAATTGTGTGTATAGATGGCTAATTTAAAAAATATTTAAAAATAAAATAAATAGAAACACTATTTAGACAGAACACGCCTGGTATCATTTCCCTCCTTTTCCCTGCCCCCTTCGTCGGTTTTCTTTGCGCCTTCCTATACCCCCGCTGCTTTACCTAATTATTGTATACTTTTTAAGTCCCTTACCTACCTTACTTAGAAAATTTGAGATACCTATATAAAGTTTTTTTAAATTTTTACTATTAGGAATCAAAATATTGAAATACCAATTTTAATGTTATTAAATTCACTTGGGCCGCCTCACAATTGCACTTAGACCACTGGGTGTAACTGTTAACAATTTTTTATAATCGAGAGGCTGACTCTTTTTGTCATGTTGGTTTACTTTAATTAAAAAATTATTATATTGAACATTGTAAACATTGTGGCAAATAAACTATTTTTGAATTTTTCAAAAAAATATAAAATATAGGCATGTGATTAATTTGTTACAGGTCCAAGGTAAGTAGGAAATGGTTTTCGTAAATTCGTAGAAGGACATTTTTTGTAAAACCGTTTTTTAATGATTGCGCCAATTGTTATCTTTATGAGATAAGTGCTGATTTTTATTTAGCAACGTTACATAACCAGTAAATTAAAAAATCAGTTTAGGAAAGATAAACTTTTTTCTTTTCGAAGTCAGTTTGTTCCCTAAGCAAACTCCCGCTATGTTCCGATAACCGGACTCACAAGACTCCAAAACTTCTAAGCTGATTCAACCGAATTTCAACTAAACAACTACATTTTATAGTTCGTCAGTGTTTTGTTATTCGAGACCAACTAGCATCAATGATTTACAGGGAACAACTCCAGTTTTCGGGAAAAAACTTATTTGTTCAAATGCAATAGACCGGAATAGGTAAAAGCTGAAGTTGCACTTTTGAAAACAGGTTTCATTTTTAGTAACATTATTTTGCACGTTTGCAGCAGTAAAGTTATCTGCCTGGTAACCCGTATGGGAACTCTATCTTCAACACTCGATGTAATTAAATGGTTTTCATAATTTTGAAGTATTTGCAATTTTCAGCATAAGTTAAGAAAAAAATACAGAAAGAAATACTTCTTATGATTATACGTTTCCGTTGTATTTTTTTGTACAGATCGAAATAATTTTTAAGAAACATCCATTTCTTGAATTTCAATCAGTAAAATCATTTAAAATTAAACAGGCGCTCTATGTAATAGTAAAATACATTGGTTTACTTTTTTCTTATTTATATGCAAGTTTATATGTGAATCTCCTAATTGTAAATATATGCAGCAAAAGAGAAGGCTTATAATATTACTAAATCCTATTCATTAGGAGACATTAAACTTTACTTTATTACATTGCTAATCGATTCCCTAACTAATTATTCCAATTATTCATTTATATCTCGTCGTAGTAAGTAAATAAAGTTTTGGTTTGTAGGTTTATGTATTAACTTTATGTTTGACGTAGTTATTAGAAAAGCTATTTTTTACGTTAACAGTTGTTTACCTACATTTCCCCCTCGATTTTCGCTTTTGTCATATAAGAAATGTTTATGCCTTTATATTACCCAGTTTTGTACAGGGATATTTAGTTTCTGGTTAATGGATCCTCTTAAACATAAAAAGTTGGTAATGTAATTAAAAAAAAAACTTTTTTTGGTTAAAGAAAAAATCTCCAATGCTGTTTAGATGTCATGCTACAAATTAAATAAATTTGACACTAAATGACTTTTTAGCACAATTTTAAACTCATTTTCAATATTGCCTTATTCTGTGAAATAATTTGTTCTATTAATTAACTCCCGCTATAATCCCATAACCAGACCAGACACACCAAAACTTTCAAGCTGATACAAATAAATATTAACTAAACACCTATATTTTATAGGTCGTCAGTGTTTTGTTACTCTAGACTAGATTAAGTGGTTATTAAGAAAAATTATACAGAAAAAAGTATTTTTACTTCCCTCGTAAAAGGGAAGTATTGTAATCGTGAAAAAATCACATTCCGAGATGTTTTCAGATCTTCACGTTTCAGGGTCCCTAGATGACGTAAAACATGTTTTTTCAATTCCGTCGATCTGTCTGTCTGTCTGTGCGTCTTTTAGTGGTACTAATTCAAGATGGCCGAACAAAATGGCGGCCAAATAAAAGGTTTGTAATGGTGAAAAAGTCACATCTTTTAGTTTTTAGCGTCACTATATGCCAAAAAATATATTTTATTACTTACTCGATTGGCTTCTAATTTTCGTCAAAAATTAAGAGTCATATGGGGATAGCCTGGTAAGATTTTGGTAAAAATTCAATTTGACGAAACAAAATGGCGGCTTACTGAAATGTTAAAAAAATTATTATTACAGAACTACTCATCCAATTTATCTCAAATTTTACAAAAACATCAAGTATTATATTGGAATCAACTCATTTTGGTACGAATCCAAGATGGGGGAACAAAATGGCGGTAAAATATTTAAAAATTCATCCTGAAAAAACTGCTTAATGGTTTGATTTCAAATTGTGTGTCATAAGTAATTGTAGTATAGGGATCAATTAGAAAAATAGTGGTACTAATTCAAGATGTAATCGTGAAAAAAATCACCCTCTCAGATTTTACATATCTTCACGTTTTAGCGTTCCTAAATTCCCGTCTGTCGGTCTGTCTGTCAGTTCGCGGCATAGCTTAAAAACTAACCCGATTGACTTCAAATTTTGATAAAAAATTAAAAGTCATATGGGGATGATCTGGTAATATTTTGATAAAAATCCAATATGACTGAACAATGTTAAAAACATTTTGTTGGAGTGGTGTATTATTTGGGGTTAAGATTCTGTAAAAAAACCAAGTCTTTTTTTAAAATTATCGGCGTTTCGGAACTTAATTTGTGCATCCTCAGGACACATATCTGCACTCTATCCTACATGAAATCCATATTATCAGTGTTTATCTACTCCGTTGGTCCGCAGATATTTCCTGGTTATTAAGTTTCTGAATGGTTTTCGTTAACAAACCTTTTGTTGTTATGTAAGTAAAAAAAAGTCTATTGTTAAATAGTCGACGTTTCGCAACTTTATTGTTGCATCCTCAGAACACATATATAGATTCAATATCCTACATAAATCCCATATTATTAGTCTTTCCCTACCTCGCTGATCCGCAGATATTTCCCAGATATTATGTTTCTATGGTCTTCGTTAATGATCATCCTCTTGTTGTTATGTTAGAGTGGTGTATTATTTGGGGTTAGGGTCCAGTAAAGAAACACAAGACTTTTTTAAATTGTCGACGTTTCGTAACTTTATTGTTACATCCTCAGGACACATAAATTCTATATCCTGCATAAATGGTTTTCGTTAACGATCCTCTTGTTTTTATGTTAGAGTGGTGTATTATTTGGGGTTAGGATCCAGTAAAAAAAACTAAAGTCTTTTTTTAAATTGTCGACGTTTCGCAACTTTAGTGTTGCATTCTCAGGACTCATATAGGTTTTGTATCCTGCATTAAACCCATATTATCAATCTTTACCTACTCCGTTGGTACACAGATATTTCCCACATATTACGTTTCTAAATGGTTTTCGTTAACGGTCTTCTTGTTAGAGTGGTGTATTATTTGGGGTTAGGAAATATCTGCAGACCAACGGAGAAGGTAAACACTGAAAGTATTGTAGGAAATAAAATCTATGTGTCCTAAGGATGCAACAATAACCTGAAATAATACACCACTTTAACATAACAATAAGAGGATCGTTAACGAAAACCAGTTAGAAACTTAATATCTGCGGACCAACGGAGTAGGTAAAGACTGATAATATGGATTTCAATCTAAGATTCCGAAACAAAATGGCGGCCAAATAAAAGTTTTAAAAAATCGACGTAAAAAATCTTGTTCAATTGATTTTGCAGAATAATTAGATGTGAAAATGGGATAAACTGGTACGAATTCAACATAATGTAACAAAATGACGGTATGTGTCAATGTAAAAACTGCTTATTGAATTTATTTTATTATGCCCAAAAGTCCAAAGTGGCATAGATAGAAAGAAAACGGTAAAATATTGGTAAGAACCCAATATGATGGAACAAATAAAAATGAAAAGACAGTATATGTAACACATATATACCGTGACAATGTACTGAACTAAATTGGGTCACACTTCACTATTCCTAACAAATGGAAAGAAATCATAACGAGGGAGGTTACGGGTAAAGAAATTTGCCGATTTTTTATTATTATTTTTAAACAAAGCGCAAAATAACTTTCAAGAAACATCCAATACGTAAATTTAAATCAGTAGAATTTTTTAGAATTCAAGTAGTTAATTTGCTCCAAGCAGGAGTAAAATACATTTTAGTTTGCTTTTATCTTATATATATTCCATTTGTAAATATGTTCGCTAAAAGAAAAGGATTAGAAATATCAGTAAATAATATTCCTCCAGAGTATATCCGAGTGAATTTAAATTCTCGATTCTGGTGCTGCACATAAATCACATGATAGTGTGACAGGTCGATGTGGATTACATGTTAAAACGGTTTTTTAATATTTGTACTAGTTGTTGAGATAAGTATTGAGATTTAGCAACGTTACTTAATTAGTAAATTAAAAACCCAATATAGGAAAGATAAACTTAACTTTGAAGTTTGTCCCCTAAACAAACTGCCGCTATGATCCGTTAACCTGATAAAAAACACTCCAAAACTTTCTAGCTGATTCAACCGAATTTCAACTAAACAACTACATTTTATAGTTCGCCAGTGTTTTGTTATTTCAGGCCAACTAGAGTCAATGATTTATAGAGAACATCTCGAGTTTTGGGGGAAACTTATTTGTTCAGGTGCAATGGACTAGAATAGGTGGAAGCTGAAATTGGACTTTTTGAAACAGGTTTCCTTTTTAGTTACAACTTTGCACATTTTTAGCAGTAAAATTGTCCGACTGGTAACTCGTATGGGAACTTTCACTTCCACTGTTGCCACATAATATAAAAATAAGTAATAATGCTACGCGACTTTTGCTGCTTGATTTGTTTTCCCATTTCTGAATTGTTATTTTAATTGATTTCCATGTTGGCATAATTCTTCTGTTGCAGAATTTTAAATGCCTTTGGGTTAAGTTTAAAAATTTACTTAAAACGTGTTCAAATCGTGTTGTTATACTTATTCAACTTTAAACTAAACTAATTTTTTTATCACAATGGTTTCTTGTCATGTGAATTTTTTTAAAAAGTCCAAAGTAAAAGGAAAGGGTTTTCATAATTTCGAAGTATTTGCAATTTTCACCAAGTTCAATAATTTTACTATTTGAAAGGGATTAAGTGATTATTAAGAAAATAATACAGAAAGAAATAATGCTTGTCATTATAAGCTTCCTTTGTATTTTTTATATAGAGCGCGACATAATATTTAAGAAACATCTAATTTTTAAATTTAAACCAGTAGAATCTTTTAAAATTAACAGTCGCTGTAGTATGTAATATGCCTCGGTTTACTTTTTGTCTTATTTATATGTGAACCTCCTAGTTGTAACTATGTGCAGGAAAAGAGAATGCCTTTAAATATTACTAAATCCTATTCATTAAGAAATATTAAACTAGACTTAATTACATTGCTAATCTATTCTGTAACTAATTATTTTATTTATATCTTGTTACAGTCCTGTAGAGGTAAATAAGGTTTTTGTAGGTTTATTTATTTAACTTTAAAGTTTAGTTATTACTAGTTTTCCCACATTTTCACTTTTGTCAAACAAGAAATTTTTAAGGTCTTATATTACCGCGTTTTGCACAGGGATGTTTAATATCTGGCCTGATTTTTATTACTATATTACAAAATTTTTCAATGTTTTGTTCTATTACAGAAAGTTTCTTCCAGAAATATTGTTCTTGTATCTGTAGTTTAGCTCCAAATAGACGTTCGCTATGCTGGAATGGGAATTATTGTATTTAAGCCATTTTAAGCTTACATAAAAAGTTGGTAAGGTAATCAGAAAAAATATTTTTAGTTAAAGAAAAAATTGAAAAACTTCCCAATGCTGCTTAGATGTCATTCTAAAAATTGAATTAATTTGACACTAAATGACTTTTTAGCACAATTTTAACGTTATTTTTAATATTGTGGAATAAACCACTTTATGCTTTATGTTAGTGTCATTTGTAAGAACTCTATTTGTCATAAAAACCGTTTTTTAACAACGTTACATAACTAGTAAATTGAAAATTCAATATAGTAATGATAAACCTAACTTTTCGAACTCAGTTTGTTCCCTAAACAAACTCCCGCTATGATCCGATAACCAGATTCAAAAGAGTCCAAAATATTTAAGATGATTCAAACAAATGTTAACTAAACAACTACATTTTATTGCTCGACAGTGTTTTATTATTCTAGACCAGATTGAATGATTATTAGTAAACTAAAAATCCAACATAGGAAACATTCTGAATTTAAATCAGTAGAATCTTTTAAAATCCAAGTAAATAGTTTGCTCTAAGCGGAAATAAAATACGTAAGTTTGCTTATAACATAACATAAATAGGATTATAAATGTCAGTAAATTATATTCATTAAGACGATATTGGAGTGATTTTAAATTCCCGATTCCGGTGCTGCACATAAATCACATGATATCTGCAGTGTGACAGGTCGATGTAGGTTACATGTTAAAACGACTTTTTAATATTTGCACCAGTTGTTGTTACTTCCCTCGTAAAAGGGAGGTATTGTAATAGTGGAGAAAATCACCCTCCGATATTTTTTCCTTTACGTTTCAGGGTCGTTAGATCCCAAAAAACATGTTTTCTCAATTCCCTCGGTGTATGTGTCTGTCTTTTCGCAGCATAGCTAAAAAACTACTTACCCGATTGACTTAAAATTTTGGTCAAAAATTAAGGGTCATATGGGGATGATCTGGTAACATTTTGGTAAAAATCCAAAATGGCGCCCTAGTGAACTGTTAAAAAATTAATACTAAAAAACTACTTATCCAGTTTATCTCAACTTTGTACAAACTTAATGGACTGATTTCAAATTGTGTGCCATAACTAATTATGGTACAGAGATGAACTAGTAAAACTGTGGTACTAATTCAAGATGGCAGAACAAAAAGCCGGCCAAATAAAACATTTGTAATTGTAAAAAAAATCACCCACGTAGGTTTTACATATCTTCAGGTTTTAGCGACCCTAGACAAATATTCAGAAAATATTTTTATCAATTCCGCTGGTCCGTCTGTCTGTCTGTCCGCTCGCGGCATAGCTTAAAAACTACTCATTGGAGTACTCAATTTTTAGTAAAAAATTAAGGGCCATTTGGGGATGACCTGGTAATATTTTGGTAAAAATTCAATGTCGAAACAAGATGATGGCCTATTGAAAATTATTACGAAAAAACCATTTAACGGATTTTCTCAAATTTTGCACAAAAATTCAGGAATGTACTGGTAACATTTTGGCATGGATATAAGATAGCAAACAAGTTGGCCGCCTAATGAAATATTTAAAAAATCGGCCTGAAAAAACTGCTCGTTAGATTAATTTCAAATTGTGTACATAGAGATAAAATGGTAAAGTTGTGGTAGAAATTCAAGATGATATTTTTTTAAGAAAAATCAACGTAAAAAAAATCTTATTCAGTTGACTTCAAATTTTACAGAAAAATTAAATAGGATAAAGGGATAAACTGGTAGGAATTCAACATGACGGAACAAACTGACGTTGTGTAAAAACTACTAAAAATGTATTTTAAACTATGCCCAATAATCAAGTATGACATAGGTAGAGGCCGGTAAAATATTGGTAGGAATCCAATATGATGGAACAAAATGGCGTCCAACAAAAATGTTTGAAGAGATAGTATATATATCTGTTGTTAAATGACTATATACTGAACTATATTGGGTCACACGAGGGAAGTTCCGGGTTAAGGAAATTTACCGATTTTTTGAGATAAGTGTTGATATTTAGCAACGTTACTTAACTAGTAAATTAAAAATCCGATATAGGGAAGATAAACCTAACTTTTCGAAGTCAGTTTATCCCCTAAACAAACTCCCGCTATGATCAGATAAACACTTCAAAACTTTCAAGCTGATTCAACCAAATTTCAACTAAACAACTACATTTTATAGTTCGCCAGTGTTTTGTTATTCCAGGCCAACTAGCGTCAATGATTTATAGAGAACAACTCGAGTTTTGGGGGGAAAACTTATTTGTTCAGCGACGCGGCGCACCGGGCACGCCACGCCGCATGGAAAATTTGTTCCAAGGAAAATCGGAGGGGGAAAGTTTTGAAAATATTTCCGTCGGCGGTGAGCCAAGTAAGTTCGCCTAAAGAAGAATAAATTAGGTTCGCATTTTAAATGTCGGGACATTTTAAGTGGATTGGGGGTTATTGACGAGGTTCGTATTACTTTTTTTGGCCTTATATTAAAATGCGTGTCAAATAAGGCGTCGTGTAGTGAATTACTGATCGGAAAGAAATACGGTTAGGTATTTTAAAATGCTGAAGAGACGAGCTTTTGGCGTGGGATTCTCTACATGGCCCCAAGACTGATTAGGACTGCCATTTTTCGTAGTCACATCTTCTCCTTTAATCAGCAAAAGTGTTCTATAACGGGGAAGGTTGATTCATTAATGCACCTAGGTGTCATTGGGTCATCAAAAGCGCTATTAAAAATATATTATTTTCATGTAAATAAGCAACAGTTTTTTACTGGTGCAGAATATTGGACAGAAGCTACACGGCTCTGGTCAATTAAAAATTACTTACCGACTTTTCTCCTTCGATTGCACGAGACGTCTTCAAGAATTCTTATTCTTATTATTGCACACAGCAACTCGATTTTAAGATAGGTGTCCACGTATGATGTAGACCTTAACTGGGACCTCTAAGGCATATTTTGTTTGTTCGTTTCAATACATCTATTGGATACGGAAATAAGAAAACATTTGATATGTAGGGAATATAAAGTTCCACACTGCATAAGACACAAATTTTAAACTAAGTTTTATGGGGGTATTTGGGGTTTCCGAATAAGAATACGAAATTGGTTTCCAGGTAAGTTGTTCACTATTATATTTTTCTCAATAATTGACCAATTTTTCAGTCATAGCTACAAATGCCACTGGAAACGAGTAAAATTGAGAACCTCACCACATTCTTGATAGTTAACTATATTCAGAGGCAAATTCCTTTCAAATTTGATATTAGTTGCATAACGAATAACTATAATAAGACACACAGTATATTGAAATATTAAGAAGCTACCATTTTGCATTAAATTTTAACAAATGCTTAATGAAAAACTAAGAAAGAATAGCTTTTATTCTACTCCATTGAATCAACCCACTCAGGAGCTAAGGCATTTTACTGAACTTGGCAGTGCACATCAATAGCGTAACAGGAAGGGGGAAGGGCAAGATAGGTATTCCCCCCACCGAAGAAATCGTAAACAAAGGCCTACGAAAAATTAAACTATGTATATTTTTGTGCTGTAAAATGCCAAACTTTACTCTAGAATAAATTTAGTTGGGAATGCATTACTTTTTTTTTCATTCAAATCGGCTAACTCTCCACCAACCTTGTTTTTTTGCTGCGCCGCTGGCTATAACCAACGTTGTACGTTAGTTAAAGTTACAAAATAGACAGACATTAAGCACGTATTCACATTTTAAATTAAAATAAAACATTTGAATTTAAATTTACCCCAGTACAGTTCCCTCCCGAACTCCATACGTATAATGCGTTAACATTATTCAAAACAAAACATTCTCTAAAAGCAACTTAGCATTTTTAAAACATCAGTTCCCTACTGAAAGCGCCCGTCTAAACGCCCGTTCAATTTAATAACACATGGCGGCTGGAGTTGAATACAAACGGGACTTTCTTTGCACAAAGCACACTCTAATATCATTAGCGAAAACGGATTGCTCTATTCTCCATCACATCATTACACACATAGTACGCTGTGTATAGTAGGCTGATTCTAGTTGTTTTAAGTTAGTTCGCAATTTAAACAATCGCAGGCGAAACAAGCCAAATAAAACAACGAGTAATTAAATGACATATTGAATTAATGAATTACTTACAGTTTCTAATCTAAATACAAAAGATACTTTTGTCTAGACTTTTATATTAAAGAGGGCCGTACAAATATAAAAAAACATATATTGCAGAGTTTTCATTTATATTTTGATACCTAATTAAAGCTTTGAGTATAAGAAATACAAAAAAATACGAAAGTCTGGATGAAATGTAGAAAATCTTACATAACCTATATTTTTTATGGAACACCCTGTATATTAATGTTTAATTAATTAGGTTATTTTATTCTGATTATTAATTTAATAGATTTCGAAAGATAGCAGAGAAAATTGACTAAAATCCTGACAAAAGATGCAATGCTTTAAATAGAGAGTGAACAATCTATTCTAAAGCACAATTAATATTTTTAGCCTCTTATGGCGTGGTTTTGGTTAATTTTCTCGGTTGTCTTTAAAGATAAAGGTATCAAAACTGACATATATAATCGGTAAGAAGATACCCGTTTAAGAAAATAATAATTATATAGCGGGTGTTCCATTAAAAAATATATGTTCTGAAATTTTTTCCTTAATTTATATTTTAATACCTAGTTACAGTTTTAACTATAAGAGATAAAAATAAAAACTTTAAATACAAAATTTTTCTAAAAATCATTGAAGTAGAAATAGAATAGAAAAGAAAATATATCATAACTTATATTTTTTAATGGGGCCCTCTGTATATTAATAACTAAGTAAATGGGTCCCTTCATACCGATTAGATTTCATATTCTTAGAAGATGGTAAAAGAAAAATCCTACAACTTTTGCATTCAAAGCTGATTTTGTATTTCTTATAGTTAGTGAAAGCTATAACTATAGGCATCAAAATATAAATGAAATCGATATAATTATAAAACTATTCCAACAAACAAATAAATACGAATATAAGAAAATGAAAATTTTTTGAAGTTGAAATTTTTTTATTTTCATTTGTAGATCTTCACAAATTTAGCTTTTTCAGGTTCTAATAGTTTTTTTGTTGGGAGATTAAATTCATTAGTTGATTCACGTACCCCAAAGATAAAAGTACATACCTATATACCAGTGTATATACATACCATTTGGGTCGTTGAGTTTTAAATAAGAAATGTTAATACACAGCAAAAAAATATTTTGTTTGTTCAAATTTCCATACAAAAATATACTCTATAACGTTGTTTAGAGTTTGTAGAGTTAACAGATACCGGCACATTTAGCTACCAATGAATAGCCTCTCTGATACAAGTTACCAGAATCTCGACTCTATAAATATATTTTTTGAAATTCGCTTTCTTTATCGCTTTCGAGAAAATTACAAACCTATGAGGTATTAAAGGAGCAACAAAGACAAACAATCCCTATTTGAGATTCTCTTTCCTTATATTTTTATAGAGTTCCAGTCCAGGAGGTTGAACGAATAAGGTACTATTTTAGAGGAAGAGTACTTGACGGTAGATACCCTTCCCAACAGTTTAAATCCCTTCATTGAGGCAAAACATTCACCTTTATTAAAACCGGGTGGTAAAGTGAAGGAAGGTGAGGTGATACTACTACCAGCCACAAAATACCATTCTACGGACTCTTGAGACCTGATGTTTGCAAGGTCATACTGCATTTTTAAAACAAATCCCGTAACAAAGAAATAATACAAAATTTACAACAACATTTTTGTTCACCTGATATGTTCATGTCATTCGTTGAAATGAAATATTCTAAGAGGAAATCTAGTTAAGCTTGTTGAGGAAGTTATTAAGAAATGTAATGTCCGAGAAAAAAAGGTTATAAAGACAACGGATAATAAATTTATTGAGATACTATGATATT
This sequence comes from Kuschelorhynchus macadamiae, assembly GCA_030620095.1. Lineage (NCBI taxonomy): Eukaryota > Metazoa > Arthropoda > Insecta > Coleoptera > Curculionidae > Kuschelorhynchus > Kuschelorhynchus macadamiae. The sequence continues at coordinate 710,409 of JAUTXW010005312.1, forward strand.
AATAAAGATCAGCCTCGCCGACATACTCGATGTGATTGAAAACACATTAAAACTTTATCATCTAACCGTTGTTTAAATTGAGAATTCTTATGATGACATCCATCTATAAACTTTAATTGGTTATATCGAAAACAGCGGACCCCCTTAAGGGTAAGTCGATTCAGTTAATAAGCTGTGTCAGAGCTTTGGACAATAGAAGGTTGAGCAAAGACAGGGGAGTTTACTGAACAGGAGTTTATAAGGGATCTGTCTGGTATATATATATCTCTGTTTTATCTGAAAAGGTTAAATCCCGAGTACTAAAGAAATATACGAATTTGGGGCCAAAATGTGTCAAAATATGAATAAATAGTTTTTCTACTAAGCACACTTCCAGATTAAGTTTTATTATGAAATATCGTATAACACGTAGAAGAACCGAAAAAACAATACGCTATTATAAATTAATATGAAAACAAACTTGTATTAAATAATTTTGCCTCTGAAAAGTGTATTAATGATTTCGTAATAAAACTCAATGAAGTAAACCAAAATTTCTGTAAAAGTGCAAAAGTAGGGGCGTGTTTTGTTTAAAATACCGTTTTGATAGTAAAAAGAACAAGACACAATAATTTTTTTAACAATTATTCTTTTACATGAAAGCGTGGACTTTATTCTACTTGTCAACATACATTCCGCTTATGTTAAGGCGCTTATTGTATCAAAAGACCAGATTTTCCATCTCATTCTTATAGAAATCTATTTGATTTGCTAGCCACTCCATCAAGACCGTTTTAACATCATCCTCGTCGTAGCATTGGTCGCTAGTGTACTTCCTCGTATACTTCTTAAGTGAAGGAATCAATAAAAGTTACAGGTCGCTAGGTCAGGGCTATACGGAGGGTGATAAAGTTTTTCCGAAACATATGACAAAATGTGATTCTGAGTTAAATGTGATGTATGTGGAGGAGCCTTGTCGTAAACAAAACCATTTCTCTAATAACCATGCCACGTATTTTATTTTGCTTTACAACAAGTAGTATATTTAAGGTCTCATAAAACGATATTTTATGTTGTATTTATCACTGCACGTATTTTACAATCGGCGGGATTTTCAATGACCCGAGGCCCATTAAACAAGCATCAACAAACGGGTGATTGGTTCCTTAATGACATACCTGGCTAGCGAACGTATTTGGACAACAGGCAGTCATCATATCACACTGACTAACAACCTCCACGGTCCTACAGGCTCATCCAACATAAAGTGAACATCCCTTCTTTTTTTAGCTTAAACAAAGATTTTTAAAACTGTTTGACGTTTTGAAACGTAAACTATAGTAGACTCGCGTTAATATGAACATAAAAAGTTGCTGACTGGTTCATATATGCAATATGTTTACATTATCCAGAGGAAAATTGAAAGTAAACAAGAGATATTTTTAAATGAATATTACATTTACATGTACATTTCCATGCTCTTCTGTTATTTTAGATTTCTCGTGGAGAGTTTCTTCTTTTTTTTTTTTGGCCATTTCGAAAACGGAATAAATGCACTATACTCTCTACCCTTGAGATACACACACATACTGAAGTTTTATTTCACGTTTTTATTTTTTAAGTCTAAACAAATCACATCTCAGATTTCTGAAGCACTACAGAGTGTAAATATAAATTCAATAATTCAGTAAACGCAAGTTCACGTTACCGCGAGTCTACTGTAGTTACGAAATATAAAATTTTTCCTAATATGGTGCTTTATTTGAAATATTGCGCCGACGATATTGCTTGCCATGGGTTCGTCAAATAAAGTGTCAGAAATGTGAGGTGAATATATATTATGTCAGTTATGAAGTTCACAGTCATAAAAATGTCACAAGTGAAGTGGAATTTAAATCAGGAGATTCAAGTAAAGCCCCCTGGGATGATTTATTTAAAATATTGGCCCGACGATATTACCATGGTTTCATCAAATAAAGTGTCAACAATGTGACGTGATTATACTTTATGCCAGTTATAAAGTTCACGGTCATAGAAATATCACAAATGAAATATTTTGCCATGATATTCAAATAAAGCCCCATGGTGATGAAAAGTTAAACAAAATAATTCTGATGGGTTCTCTGTTGTATTTTATTATTTTTAAAATGTTTCTAAAGGGGTCAAAATTAGAAGAAATCTTGTATAAAATATGCTATGTAACGATATTTTGTGTAACTCGTGTTATTTTCGGGAACCCGCCTCGCTCCTCCCGAAGAAATTCACTCGTTACTCAAAATCACACTTTTGTAACGGGTTACATATATAGCTGTTTAATACATCTATACTCTGGTATATTTTTACATTTTTGGATTTCTGGGATAATTCTGAATCAGACAGAATTGACATTTTAAAAACTTTTTACGCCTACTTGATTTTTTATAGCCATTTTTAAAATTGCATCTAGGTTGCCATGACCGGACGAAAATTAATCTAAGGATCTGAATTGATGACAGAATAATACAATCGCTAAATTTTAGTGATTAGTCGGATAGCTAGGATTAAGTGAAGTTGATAAAATCAAATTTTAGTGTCCAACTATTCTTTTTCAAATGGCGACCCTTTTTAGACAAGCACTTTTTGAAAAGAGGATTTTTTTCGAATTTAACGGTACTAACTTTTTTGCGATTGGATTAAAAATAAGCACAAAAATTAAATATTACTAAGAAAAATACTCTATAATCAATAATTTACTTTTATCAAGTGTTCCATGGATAGCCATGCTGGATATTAAGTAGGATTTTTTGTTTTGACAGTAACACTTACTATTCTTTCTGAGTAGACATAAGATTTCCTTATTTTTCTTGATTTTCAGTATTATTTTTGTTTTCAAAAGTCAAAATAATGTATACTCAAAGTGAAAAAGTCGATATGTTATTAATATTTGGAGAATGTCATAAAAATTCAAGGAATGCTGCTGAGTTGTATGCTCAGAGTTACCCCGACCGGCAACATCCAGTCCATCAGTATTTTCCATATCTCGGGAGTCGTTTTAGGCATCAAGACGGAAATCAAGTGGCGGAAGGCAGATTATTATAAATGAAGAAATGGAGATTAACGTTCTTGCAATGGCTGAGTTGATAAAACTGTTTCTTTAAGGAAAATTAATCACGAACTAGGTTTAACTCATAAATCAGCTAGAAAAATACTAAAGAAACACTGATATCGAGCTTTAAAATACCAGTTACACCAATAATTGTATCCTGGCGATAGACGGATATTGTTGTGTGATTGGTTGCTCCAAAATTTTAGAGGTTACCCAAATTTTATTAACTGTATCTTATTTTCTGACGAATCCAGATTTACTAATAGTGGTATGTTTAACAAGCAAAACACTCGTTACTGGGCCCGACAAAATCAACATGAAATGAGAGAAGGAAATTTTCTAGAATGGTTTGGTGTCAAGGGCTGGGATGGTGTCGTTGGTAACAGAATAATTGGGCCAATTTTATTTCAAGGCCAATTAACAGGGCTTAGGTACTTAGGCTTTCTCCAAAATGAAATTGAGCAACATCTTAATCTACCTTTAGAAGTTTTACGCCGAATTTACTTCAAACAAGATGGAGCACCGCCTCACAATACCAGAGAAGTTCTTAATTATTTAATTGAACATTTTAATAATAAAGTTATTGCAACCAATGGCCCAATACGGTGACCCGCCCGTTTACCAGATCTCACTGTTCTCGATTTCTTATTTGGGGATATGTTAAAGAAAGAGTCTATGTAACAGCCCCAGCCACTCTTGAAGTAAACAGTGAACTCGAATATTGTGCTTTTACATTTTACAGCGTTATTGAAGTTAGTTGAAGTTACATTTTTGTTTAATATCCTGAACTATTTGTTAGGCAAAGATACAGATTTGCACGCCTGAATTTGTTGACGATATCTGAAGAGCTGCAACAGAAAACTGTATAAAAAATGCTGCTAGGCGTGGATTCTTTTCATCAACAGAGATAGACTGGGCAGACTTTACGTGACATGACGCATAGATAGATCCAACGTAAGGAATCTTGATCAACCAACTGTCACAATTAAAAATCCTACTTAATATCCAGCAGGAATATCCATGGCACACTTGATAAAAGTAAATAATTGATTATCGAGTATTTTTCTTAGTAATATTTAATTTTTGAGCTTATTTTTAATCCAATCGCAAAAAAAGTTAGCACCATTATGTATATAATATATATATATATATATATATATATATATATATATATATATATATATATATATATATATATATATATATTTATCTTTATTTTAGCCGTTAGGGATATATTGTTAATTTTCTAATAACTGTAGATCAGTAAACAAAAGGCTAAGGTGTGCATGTGACAATAATTATACATATATATTTTTAAATCAAGATGACAAAGATGTTATTTTATGACATTTACAAATAAATAAATGATACCTTTACCTTGATACTCTCCGGTATATTAAAATTAATAATATATCACAAAGGGCTCAAATGGAGATAAATATATATTTAGAATGGAAAAATGAGGGTTATAAAAATTTATTTAAATATAGATTATTCCATTTAAAAAACATTGCCAAATTCTTCAGAAATAAAATATATAAATTAAATACGTAATTTGCTTGTTCGGTTGTTTGAGCTAAAAAAGGGAAGGTGTTCAAATTTTGATTATCCAGTACTTTTCTCAATATTTATTTTGACTAATTTTTAACTGTGAATGCTTCCTTAATGTCGTTTTTGGCTAACGCACCAGATGGAGGTAGACAATGCGCATGCGCGGTAAAAAAACACTCCAGCCATCATATCACATTGGGTAAAGCCTCCATAGTACATTTCTCAATATTTAATTTGATGAATGTTTAATTAATTTCGTGGTTATGACAACATTACGAGGCACCTCTAGTTATTCACACTGTCTGAAAAACAACCCTTATAAAGCTTAGGGCTTCCAAACATACCCGAATATTAATTTAGACATTTTATTCTAAAGGAAAATTCCTTTTATCCTAGTTTGCCGAAAACTCACTGGTTTTCCAGCTCTCTTTTACACCTCTATTCTACTAATTAGTGAAGACCTGTTATAGCCAAAGTGTTTTGCATCTCGGCCCCACGACGCGCCGGCGAAATACCGATTATTCCAGTCGACGGGTTCTCCTATTTAATTATCCGCTTTTTGCTTTGATTTGTTTCTTTGGTTTCTTTTTCCTAATCAGATTTCCGTTGCCCAAGGGCCAGCACATTCGCCGCCGGAGATGGAAATTTAAATAGGGGGTAATTAAAAGCCCTTAAATTAACAAACACGTCAAAGGTAACGTTATCACACAATTAATTTTGGCGCAAAGAGCTGCTTAAGGAATTGAAAATCGCTTATTTTAAGGGCTAGTAGTAGTAGATCGATGGCAATTTTTCAAGTAATTTTTCCACACGGCTATGCAATTTTTATCTAGTTGACTTTTTAGTGTAAACACAAATTATTTGTGTCATTCGATCTTTTAATTTTTTATACTGTAACATCCATTTACCTTATAATAAAACTCTTATTTTATTACAAAAGGTATATACAATATTGCCTAATAAGCAAATGTACAGGGTCTTCCATTGAGGAGGAAAAACGGATTTTTTTTGACTTCCACCGTATTTCTCAAAAAATGCAAAATAGCCAATCGATGTATTTTAGCTCGGAGAATTCGAAAATCGTAACAAAAAACAATTGAATGAGAAACAAAAGACTTACGCCAAGGATGTTGCGTTTTTTGAACGGAACCCCCTATATATTATTACATTTTTGGATTCTCTGGTCAAGTGTTTATTAATAAGGTTACTATATGTCTATCTTCAACTGTTTTTGATGTATTGATGTTTGAAAATTTTTTGCTTCTTTGAGCCGTCATAGCACCTGAACGGTTGGACCTAGAGCAAAATGCAAAATAACTTTCACATTCCTATCTTAGTTTTTGATAGGCTATCTTATGATGCCAGTCAAACAAAAAATCGGAAATTATTTTGCTACCTATTTAATTGAATACATATATATATATATATATATATATATATATATATATATATATATATATATATATATATATATACATATATATATATATATATATATATATATATATATATATATATATATATATATATATATATATATATATATATATATATATATATATATATATATATATATATATACATATATATATATAGCGTTTTTCCTCCTCAATGGAAGACCCTGTATATATCATCTGTGTTATTTGTGTGTGGTGAGATTCGGTCCGAAGTAGGTTTCGGGTGAAGGGCACTTTACTGATTTTTAAAAACTTATTTTTCTTCGTATTCATTTTGTATGCATTTTATACCTTTTTTGCTACATTTTTATGTTGAATAGTTTTTCTGCCCATACATGCATACAAACATTCGCTTACCAAACTTGGTTAAATAAAACCAATGTTTCGATACTCCTGCACACTATTTTGACATAACGTTTATTATTTTCCCTTCATAAAAAGAAGCTATTTCTGGAAAATGGAATTTTACCCACTTTTTAAAGATTTAATTAGGCCGCCATTTTGTTTTGCGATATATGAAAATTTGTGTGAAACAGGGATAGACTCCCTGTTTCACACGTGAGTGCTTTCAACTCAATTGGATACGCGGTTTTTTGATACTGATATTTTAAACACTTCATTAGGCCGACGTTTTCTTTCACCAGAATGGCTCCTCACCAGAATTTTGCCAGTTTATGCTTATATCACAGTTGATTTTTGTATAAAATTTAAAACCAATCGAATAAATGCTTTCTTCAGACCGATTTTTTTTAACTTTCAATTAAGCCTCCATTTTATTCCGCCATCTTGGATTCGTATCAAGATTTTTACCACTTTATCCCTAAATAACACTTGATTTTTGCGAAAAATTTGAAAATTATGGATGAAGCAGATTTTTTACACTGACATTTTATGAAGCAGCCATTTTGTTCCGACATCTTAAATTTGTACTAAATATTACCAGTTCATCCTTGTATAATACCTAATTTTTCAGCGAAAATTTGGGAAAAATTGAATTAGAAGTCTTTTTGTTAGGCCGTCATTTTGTTCCGCCATATTGGATTATTATCAAAATGTCGCCATGTCACCCCCTTACGATGATTAATTTTTGTCCAAAATTTGATGTAAATCGGAAAAGTAGTTTTTGACCTATGCCGCGAATAGGCAAACACACCGATAAACCTACGGAAATGAGAAAACATGCGTTTTGGCATCTAGGAACCCTAAAAAGTAAAAATCTGATAAAATTTCGTGCTGCTTGTGTTCTTTTTACGGTTACAATACTTTCCTCTTATGAGGGAAGAAAAAACTACAAGGTCTGATTTTATATTGTTTGTATATAGGGTACCAAACCGCTCCTTTTAAAAACTCGTATTATAAATAGCTTGTTTATACAACTGTATCTAAAATAAAATATTTCGGGTATTCTTTTTTGTTTCCAAATAACATACTTTTAAGCTATGCGGCAGAGGCTGTATGATTAATTAAGGTCAATTAAAAATACATCGCCGTATTGTCTACCTTGATGAGACCAGGTTTGATACTCATGATGCTCCAGCAAGATGTTGATCCGATTTATCTACAAGGTCTTAAACCAAAGCTCAGTCAAATAAACGAAAAAGGATAACCATTTTACATGCTGGTTCAGAGGATGGTTCAGTTTCAAATATTCTGTGGCTGTCTGCCAGAAATATAAAACATTGGTTTTGATATCATTTATTACCAAATATTTCTTATTGTAATCGATACCATAGTCGCCAAATAAGAAAAAGCTTTCATTTCAAGTTATACGAAGTTGGAAATTCAGAACCACATGGTAGAAAATGATCTCTGAAATCATTTAATATTGAAACACAATATACGTGTCATCCAATTGCTTGGAATTTCGCACATATTGTATTTTTTATCCTATAGGGCATATGTGGAATCAAGATCGGCATCAAGTAAAGTAGAAAGTTAGGTCGGAAAATATCTCGCCGACTTGAGTAGAATCGAAGATTCTTATATTTTTTTGGTTATTACAATTAATTTGTACCTAATAGGATCTACTGTGATATATTATCATGTAATTAATAAACTGGTGTAAATAACAAATATTTCCCGTTTTATCATGCTTTGATTCTAAAATGTTATTGAGCCCTAAATAAGTAATAAGTAAAACAGGTATAACAAGCTAATCACAACCCCCCCCTGTTAGCATTTTTATTGCTTTATCGATTGATTTTCTAGATAGATATTTGTGTTTTTGGGCGGTAGGCGACGCGTGACATAACAGCTAGTGGCCTGCCTGGACAGTAGTGAAGTCAAATTTGGCAAACAATTAGTCCCATTTTGATATTCTATCTTTTTATTATTCATGAAGAATGTAAATGTAGAAATTTTAATGAAAATATATTCATCTACGTCAAAAAACAGAAAAGAATTCAGGAAAATTGGCATACAAATTAGAAATAAACGCATTATAATGAGCGCTAATAGAAATATTTTTTCATTTGACGAAACATTTTCCACACCACAAAATTGTCTTCAACGTAATCCAAAATTTTGATGATAGAATAGAACCACAGTTTATGAAAAATCCTTTAGCTAACAAATCTCAAATAAGATAAAGTTTCTGAAAAATGCAATGGTTATAGATAGATATTAAAAGTTAAAAAGTATTCCGCCTTCGATGGGTGTCACCTCCTGTTTTTTGTTTTTTATTTGTTTTCCCATTGTTTTGCTTCTAGTTTTCTTTCAGGTTTTTAGTATTAGTTGTAATTTTAAGGTTTCTAATTTTTCTAGTTATCATTAGGTCTGCATAACTTTTTTACATGCAAAAATAGTGAAAATAATTAATGCTTTCCATAAGTTACTGGCTTCAACTTCGCATTTTGTAATCCATTTGAACTTTTTATTATTACATGCTCGTTACTTGGTTGATTTGTGAGTTATAATAAATAGATTATTATTATTAGAATTATCATGTTCGTTATTAATAATTCGACTAATCTGAATTCGATAGGATTTAATTTTGCCACTGCTTACGAAAATAGCCTCAAATTTTCTGACTTTCGTTTTGTCCATTGGTGGTAGATCGGATGTTGTTACAACGTGATCATTTTAGCTTATCCACATTTTAATCTGCTATAACTCTTTTATTTTTAAAGACATTATAACCACCCAAAAAACAAATCGTATAAGCAGGCGGTACCTAGTGTAAATTGTTAAACATATAAATATAATTTGCATTTTTTTACGAGAGTAGTTTTTTTTAATGAGAGGAAATTTTGCTCTCAATGGATAGGTCCCTTTTTCCCAATTTTAAATATACCAGGTTTGTAGCTTTACTCTAAAAACTAAACGACAAAATTAAGAAAAGTTGTGCCATAAAACCAATTTGAGTGTTTTTCTTTCTCTCTTCATCACATTTCCTTTAGGAGAAGTTTTTTTCATTTTCTCGTGTTTTTTTCTTAGACAAAGATATCAAATTCGGCATATTTAGGATCAAGACAAGATCCAGACAAAAAACCCTATCTATTAAAACTAAAATTTATATTCTTATTAATAAAAAGGCCATTTATGTTTATGTATATGACAATTGACAATTTTTTATATTCTTTTAATTTTATATAAAACTTAGTAATTTTGTTTTTTGGGCCTTTTTCATATCTTGAGACATAAGGAAATTATGACAGATTAAAATTTGGATAAGTTAAAATGACCACGCCTACCATAAACAGCTTATTTGCTATTTATGGTACAGCAATTAATGAAATGATGAGATTTTTAACGAACCATTTACTAAGTTAAATATATAGAAGAAAAATTCAAGTCCATGAGATTAAGCGATAAACTAAACACAGTCGATGCATCAACATTAGGGCTTTTTCATTAGATACAAAAATGCATTAGGGTAAATGCTTATACTATAAAATGGGTTTTCCGTTCGCCCTACTCCGCCTAATGATTTATCGACTAAAAGGCGTATTTTGGGGAAAGGCAAAGCTTATTATATTTCGTTCAGTCCTGAACATTGAGCCGTTGAGCTACTCAAATGGAAGTCGGAAATTACCGATATTTCGGTAAAAGATTAAAAGCTCTTGCTCATTCTGGTATTCATTCGGGCAATAGGTTCTTTCTTTTTTAGGGTCGCTGACATATTTTAAACAAAATGTGTAACTAATTCTTATTTGAATTTTTGAACTTCGAGTTTGAATGGAAGCATAATATATTTTTTCTTAAAATTAAGACATTAATATTCTTTTTAAACTTTTAACAACCCGTAAGCTTATACGTCTGCAAATTAAACATGGGAAACTGAGCTAAGAAATTAATATAAGAACATTGTAAGTTTCATTTTTAAAATTAAAATGTTATTTTTCTATCAAACCAAATTTAATTTTACGTTCATATATATAATAGTTGGCACTAGAATAATTTCGCCGACTAGATTTTATTTTCCTTCTGAATTTACACATATTTCGTCATCGATCCTTCAGAAATTGTCTCACAAACCGCTTATATAATTTGTGTATACTCATACGTTTTCTTAACAAGTCTTATGAAAACCGATAAGAACAAATGTTAATTGTAGTTTTAAGCTCCATGTTCTTCAAAGTTAGAAATGCTTTCAGCAATTACAAAATGACTCTACGGCAAAAGGATTCTTGGAGTGGAATTTACCCCTCCTCCGTTGCACATATATCAAAACCTTTTGACAGCATCTGGTAACCTTTTAACAAATCATCTTTTAACTTCACCCGATTTATGTGAATATTTGAACTAACTATCAATTTGTTTTTTGTTTTTTGAGCCGAATGTTAGTTTTAGTTTTCTTCTAAAGTCTGACGCATAAATGGTGGGCTAGAGAAACTAGGCGGGCAAAAATATTCATTGCATTAAGTTTCCGACCAGTCGAATACACCGGCAAATATATTGAGTAAACACACAAAGCAATGTGATTTTGTTTTTATGAGTCTTACCGCCTGGTCCCTTCAGACGTCGCAGCCCAAGATCGGTGCGGTAGATTATAGTAATTTAAACGCCCTCTATTCTTACATATCACAGTCAGCAATCTAAATATTTTTTTCATTATTGAGTTGCAGTTTATTTCTCTCTAGTACTGGGAGGTTTGCGTAATATTGTGTGGTGTCATACACTTGCAAAGAAAAAAACTTATGTGTTCATTATTTCATTTTTTACATGATCATTTAAATAATCAGAAATGCATTCAATTATTTCGTTTTGAATAGTTTTCGAGTCACCATTTATAAACATTTTTAATTTTTGCGTGATGATTTTTTATTTCTGGGAAACTTCTCGATATTAATAAACCTAAAAACTTTTTAAAATTCCCCTTATTTATTGACTCGCTGCTCTCATCATGGCCGCGAAAGACTAACTCTTTTTATGCAAGGTACAAAACTGCGTCAATTTCCAAGCACATAAATAGTCTATTTAATCGGATGTTTTCGTTAAAATGTATTTTATATAGTTTAGCATTTTCTTTTAAAGTGTTAGCTATAGTACTTTGATTTTTTACAAATGTTTTTAGCATTAATTCGCATTTTAAATGCTCTGCCGAATCTTCATGTTTATTTAAAGACCTTCATATATTTACATACCTGCAAATCCTTCCTTATTCCACACTGAATATTTATTGGAAACTAGCAAACAAGGCCAGCAAAACATTTTTTGTAATATTTGACTACTACATAACCATTTGTACGCCAAAAACCAGGATGACGATTAAAACTCTGATCTTGTTCCTTCCATCTCCAAATAGAGGTTTCAACAAAATGCAAACCACATCCGTGATCGGATTCATCAATTATGTAAATTAATAAACCCGCCACCAAATAAAGTTGTAACAACACCATAAATAAATATAACACAAAACAGTCAAGTAAACTGCAAAGGAATTAACCGGTTGCAGCGAAATCCGCGAAAATAAAAGTAAACAACCACCACAAACTGAACGACACGTGGATGTAGTGTGCTGCGTTAGCAATTCATCGAGAGCGCTGTATGGCGCTGGTTAACATTATTCTTCCATGTGCAACGTAGTAGGAAAATACTTCACCTGAATAGCCGCCACTGATGTTCATTTATTTGTTCTCATATAAAAACCTAGCGGTTTAAGCAAAACTAACAACTTTTGTGTTTAAAGGTTTTTCTGTCTCTACCCTGTACATACACAATTACAATTTCATATGTCACAGGTATTTTTAAAAATATTAGGAGATTTGGCAAAGGAAGCCAACTCAAAATCTAGAATTACCCCCTAGGGGTCTAGTTAACCAAACTGTATTATCAAATCCTTTGTAAATGTGGTGAATCCGTAATAAATGTGAGGCAGAAAAACATGTTTTAGGAATTTCAGGACATCGCACTCTCCACACACGTAAGAGGAGATAAAAGAGAAGGTAGAATGAAGCAGCATGCATTGAATTCAATAGTAAGATTTTCAGCAAGCAGTCGCACTGACTTTGTCACGCTTTATGATTAGTGAATAACGCTTCACTGATTACTACGTACAGTTAGTATATAAGCACGTATAACTAGAGAAATCAATATCAAAGGCAGCTTTGTGTACCACCTTTCAAGAATCATAAAAAACATGTTTCACTTGCGTCGTCCAATTATCCGCCACTTTGTCCTTTTCTTATCTTTCCAGAACGTCCAAATTTTGAAACTTCTCGCTTTCTTGATTTTAGGCAATATTTAGTATTTGGCCTTCGCTGTTCACCCCCAAAAAAGGGATAATGAGTTTTATTTTTTGCCTTTTGAAAAAAAGATTGCTTAAAACCTTAATTTTTGTCGCTCTTAGAAGTGACTGACTGTGTATCGCATTGCATTCCACTGGCCACTAATCGTTCTTTTGTTCGGACTATGTCCGTATTTCCATATGGATAGATTAATATAATCACAACAGTTATCTTCTCCCTCATACTAATCTTTGTATAATAAAAACATTTACATAGAAATTATATACTTTTTGCGGCCTTTTTAGAAACACGTATGTATTTCCGTTCAGAATTCCCTCAGGATAAATACTATTATTTTTGTTCTTTTTGATCTTTCGATGACAACATTTGAGGGAATAAAGTTGCCGCAGGAACCTTAATTAATGGGCTTGACTTGTTGACCGAATATAATCGATATGGCACATCGTGAGGATTAAATGCCGAATATTGCGGTCACAATACGGTTTCCCTAATTAGATTGGGAGCACCGAAAATAGGTTACTGTTGTGGTAGTGTAATGGATTTGCATATAAATGTTGCCGACAGTTGTATGTAGTATATAGAAATACATCTGTGAAGGAATGCATAAACCAGCAGAAAACAAATGCTCCACCGACCAGTAGTCTTCTTACCATTAATATGTTTACTAGTGTTTTTCCTTATAAACAATTGATGACATAAATAAAAAATGCCATGCAAAGTTTGTCTCACGCATAGATTATTTGTAGTGCCCAGATTGTTCAACGCGTTTTCGCAGGGGATAATTTTACTGTTTTTTACTATTTTATGAACTATAGCTGGCAAAAAACATAAGTAATATTTACTATGCAGATTGTCTAGCAAATTTGTGTTTTCCTAGGGAATAATTTTACTATAAAGGTTATGTTCCGAAAGACGTTCAAAAAATTGCCTTTTTTTCAAATGACGAACAATTACTAAGAGTGCCAACTTTTGCTTCAATGAGTTGTATAAACAACAATATATATATAAACTCTAAATATCTATTATATATGTTTATTTGCTCATTTTTTGTATTTCTCATCTGAACACTGAATTCAGTAGTAATTGCAGTAAAGATTCCTGAAGATGTCTTGCAGTCGATGGCGAAACGTCGGATAGTAATGCCGATTTGACAAGGTCTAATCCTTAGAACTATGTTTTCTGGTCCTTCCAGCAGATAAAGGCAACGCTACAGTCGTCAGAGACAGAACGGAATACGTGGAAAAGATAACTCAAATTTTGGACAACACCTGTAAGATTATGTAGACAGACCCTAAAAGTAGAATCGAAAGACCCGTCACCAATTTGATTAAAGCATCCAGTCTATCACCAGCGGAGAAGAAATCATTAAAACCAAGCAGCTCCAAGATTCCCAGGTTCTACGGTCTTCACTAGATACACAAGAACAGTGTACCACTTCGACCAATCTTCAGTGCAATAGACTCGCCCACATTCAGACTAGGTAAATATCTTTCAAATTTTCTTAATCGATTTACTGGAAAAGCAGTCTTTTATAAAAAACTGCACATTTCGTGGAAAAACTTAAGGCAATCAAGTTGGATCCTGAAGATATTTTGGTCAGTTTCGATGTAGAATCATATATATATATATATATATATATATATATATATATATATATATATATATATATATATATATATATATATATATATATATATATATATATATATATATATATATATATATATATATATATATATATATATATATATATATATATATATATATATATATATATATATATATATATCATATATATATATATATATATATATATATATATATTTATATATATAGAGAGGATATATAGAGGAAGATTACATCTACTTATTTCATTTTTCAAGGAACTTTTTATGAAAAAATTTCAGGGGCAGCTATGGGATCTTCTCTATCACCTGTGGTAGCGAATGTCTTTACGGAAGCCTTTGAGGATATTGCTCTCGCATCCGCTCACTGAAACCAAAACATTGGTTTAGATATGTAGATGATACTTTGTTGTTTGGCCTCGTAGACAGGATAATATCCTCATATTTTTGGACCATCTTAATCGACAACATCATAATACCAAGTTCACAATGGAAATTGAATCTAATGGGACGATTCCTTTTCTAGATGAGTGTGGAAAATGGTAGATTAGGACATTCTGTGTAAAGAAAACCGACACATACAAATAGATATTTAAATGCAAATTCCCTCCACCATCCAGCATAAACGAAATCGGTTATTAACTTGCTAGTTTTTAGAGCCATTTCGATTTCTGATCAAGATTCTTTAACATTGGAGACATCGAAATTGACCCAAGCTCTGAAAAGGAATGGTTATTGCACTGAAGATATTACGCGTTCAGTTAAAAGATATAGTAATCCAACTCCGCGAAAGGAGAACGATAAGAAGCCACCGTTAGGTATTGTTGTTCTCCCTACATACATGGCACTGCAGACTTCATACACATAAGAAGATTGGACAATCCTTGCGATCTCCGTAGGATATTACTGTACATTTTCAAAGAGAAGGAGTATATAAACAGGACGCTCAATATCCACTAGACTTAAGGAACATGAACGATGTACGAGTATTAAAAAGAAACAAATGGCCCAATCTGCTGAACACTAGCATACCACTGGCCATATTATAAATGTAAAGAATACTAAGGTTCTAGCATCGGTTCCAGGATTTTGTAAACGAAAAGTTAGAGAATCTATTGAAATTTTTAAGCATACACAAAATTTCAATAGAGATACAGGTTACGGTCTACATCACACGTGGAAAACCGACCTTAACACAGAGTCACGGTTCGGCGAGTCGGGTATAAAAGCCCCCTTGAATCTCGCCGAGCTCATTCAATGTTCAGATCTGGTGCAGTAATCCCTGAAGATGACTCGTAAAATCGAAGGCGAAACGTCGGATAGTAATTTCCAGTTTGAAACGATCTAATCCCAATCTTAATTGACCAGAGCCGTGAAAGCTTCTGTTCTACGTTAGTTATCAATATATATTTTAATATAGAACATAGAAAATGCTTGTTAGAGAAAAATAGAGTGATTATAAAAACAGCACAGAACCACGAAATGAAGTGAAAAGTATAATTAACTGCTTATTTTCTAGATTATATGCAAAGCGTGTGCAGACTCGGAAATTTAGGCGAAAAACATAAAACCAAAATGGAGCTATAAATTAGGGACCTCATTTACTTTTTAGAGACATAAAAGTTTTGTTACGTGCAATGCAAGAAACCTTACGATCACTAAAAGTAAAATTATCCATCTAGGAGAACAGGGTCGTCCGATTTCGTCGCGACCAAGTGGCATTTGCATTTGAGTTACGCGGAACTTGTATACATGCGGATACGAAGTAATGGTAATGAGTTTGCTCAGTGGTGTACAGATTGTTGTCAAATTTCTTTTGATCTTTAAATTGACTGTTTTACCTGTTGCGGATATGGACGATGATTAGTTCGGATTTAAAAGTAGCTCGCGGAAACAATAGCTGTTGCAGAAATGTTATGACCACACATTTTTATTAAGAAGGCGTTCGATCGCGCTAGACACGACGGAAATCGTTCGGAAAATCCTCTTCTTCAAACAGAGATTGAAATGTCATTCTTTTTTTTTTTCATTAAAAATATGTATGCCACATAAAATCCTAATTTTTAAAAATGCTCTAACCCCTGTCTAAGACCTAAATAACGCTCACGTTTCAAAGAAATTAAAATGATTCAATTACTTCAGGTTCATAAATTGACACATACAAACCTGTCAACCCCGTTGTTCTTTGAAGGCGAAAGTACAACTATTGTTTGTCTATAGCTGGCAATGTCATTTTCACGCCGCGGTGTTAGTTTAGCGCGTTGCTAATAATGTGAATGTTCTCCTATTATTTCTTACTCATTTGTACTTTGTTGTTTCTTTTAGATATTTTGTGATCCTTTTGTTTTTCTAATAAATTGTTTTGGCCAACCGGGTCTCACTTGCCATACGAATTCCAAAGCCCTTTAAAGAGGATAATTCACAAGTTAGTCGAAAGTACTGAAGGAGGCTGTGCTGTGTAAGCATCAGTCATCGAATTTGCTGTTTTGCAGTTGAATTATTTCTTAAATTTAAAATGTAGAGAGGTTTGTTGGTGCTTTCCATCCATAAGGTTGACGCCATTTCAAGTGTACCGACATTTTCAGCATTGAGTTACTTTAAATGTCGGTAGGAAGTTCTTTCCCAAAGGATGTCTCTGGTAGGAACATTTTGGTGCTTCTACAAATCTTGTAAGCTTCTAGAACATCTACAAAAATTATTTTACTTTATACTGTCTAGTAAATCTAGTTACCCTGTACTGATTTGCGGCCAGTAAATCGAACATTACAGTATCTGATTCCGTAATGTGGAATTACAGTATCTGATACTGTAATGTGTTATCTAGCAACACTACCATGTTGTTGTTCTTAAGAAGTAATTATTTGTCAGGTTTCACTTTGACATTTTCTCACTTAAAAGTATAAGAAATAAAATATTTTATTTTATTTATGTGACAATGACAAGCAAAATACTTTCATAATTAGCTATGGAAAACTATGTCTATAACATCGTTAAAGTGGTACGATTGTTAGATTGCCCATTAATATCTTTTAAATTTTAATAAACATAACTTTTTATTCATTTTAAAAACAGTATGAAATAAGATATGCGTTCTTATACTACTCGTTTATATTCCAGTACAACTCGTACTGCAATAACTCACCTACCGGATCGATAAAAACAAAATTACTATTTCAATAGGACCGATTGTAGGTTTTTAATTTCGTGTTATTTTTGGAAGAAAACGTAGGAGAGTAATTTTTAACACTAATACGGAACAGCAAAGTTTAATTTTAATTGAATGAAAAAATTTTAATAGATATTTGTTGGTTTAACATTTAACTTTATTTTCTTTTTAAATAAATAAACGGATGAAACAAAACAGTTGAGACAAATAAAAAAACCTAGTGATGTAAACCTACGCAGTACAGTAGATTTTAGCTCTCGTTGGATCTTCAGCGAGTAGCTCATTGATTATACCATAAAGTTTTTGCAGTAAAAATAAATATTTTTGTACCTTCTAATAGGAAGGAAGTTCTGAGGAAAGTCTGACCACATCAGAGAGGATATTAAAATACTGAAGAACTTGTATTGGAATCAGAGCGCTAGAGTCAAAATTGAGACCGTATAGTCTGGACGCGGGGAAATGAGACAAATACACTGTAAGAAGGAATCAATACTGCCCTAATCGCCAACTCATACGTGGAACTCCAAGGGCTTATTGACAAAGAGAAAGAAGAAGACGAGAAGAAAACAAAAGTTTTCTGAAAGAACCACAATCTGCCTTCCCCCATCTAATAGATGGGAGATGCTAGAACAAGTTAACAGATTCAAATATCTAATTCGAAGTCAAAGCTAGAATTTAATAAGTTCCTTTGTCACTCTTGTTTGGTTTACTCTTCTGTATACTTACTTAATACTGCTTTATTGTCAAAGAACATTTACAATGAAATTTTTCCTGTGGACAAAGCCAGCTACAACTAAAATATACTAGAAACTAGATTCTAGACACTTATACATTGAAATGATCCTAACTGTGTAGGGACACAAAAATAAAATAAGCAAAATACAGACAGAAATTATACAAAAAAAACTAAACAATAAGTAATAAAGAAATATGAGACATTAAAAATAGTCATTAAAATATTCATCCATGCTCTAATATGGCTTCTCAATCAAGGTATTCCTCACACTTCTGCAGAACTGCAAGTATTGTAAAGATCTATAATCGAAGCTTAAATGATTATGGGTCTTCAAGCCGGCATAAATTATGGAGATTAATTAAGATAATTAATTTAAAGTTAAATATTTTTATTCAATTGCGAAGAAGCCAAAAAAGATTTTTGTTTGTCAATCTAAACGCAACAAGTAATCTGTACACATTTAAAGGTTTACAATGATGTTTAGCCTTACACATATACCTAAGGGCTCTCTTATGAATAATAAACATCGATTTCTTAAGTTGCTGTCTACAAAATCCCCAAAACGCAATACCATATCTTAAATATGATTCAAATAGTGAGTGACTGAGTGAGTGAGACTAGAACCAAGCTCCACTGGCACCACCCTGATTAACCAGATAATAATTTTTTATTATATAACATTTTATTTATATGGTAGAAACATGGACTTTTAACATATCGAACATAAATCAGAGAAGAATGCTGGTAATAACGGGGACGATAAATATTTATATCAGTTGTATAAAGTGGTGAATCTAGGTTCTCTTTGGGTTTGGAAATGGATGATGGTGGCTTTTAGTTGATCCGTAAACAATGCTAGAATGTTTGCGATGAAGTTGGAAGAAGGCTACAAATACTAACTACCATTATCATTGCATGTTTTCCACAAAGACATGTTGCCTAATATAATTCAGAAGCAACCTTGTTTCGAAAAACTAGCCCTGGCAAGACGTTTTAATAAATATGCAAGAGGGGAGTTCCAGGCTATATTAAAGTTCATTAGGGTGTTACTAAGGATGTTACGGGATTCTCTAATATTTACTTATATTTATAATACATTGTAGAATTATTTATATTATTTTCTTAAACGAATTTTGGGAATTTTCTGTAGACAACATATTCATACGAAATATTGTAAGTGTTGTCCAAATGAAGCAATACTTTTTTCAAGGCAGTTTGTTAGTGTATTGTCTTTAATACCTGATGATTTATGTATGTATATAACTGGTTTCCATTAAAAAAATGTGCACCATTCGCTTTACCACATTTTTACATTTGTATAAACTGCGTTTTGTAACAACTCCGGCACTGGATTTTCTGTATTTAAGCCGTAATCTTGTTTGGCCGACGAGCAACCAACAATGTGCGATACGTTCGCCTTTTGTGTGTGATGTGAAAAACGTGTTATATTTTTTTAAATAAAAGAACGGCGTGTGAATGCTCTGTCCGCGGAGGAAATTCATGCTTTCGCTGATTAATGATGGTAATTTTAATTAATTCTCAGTGGAAAATGGATATAACAGTGAAGGTAGAATTGCTCGGATCGTTATTCTTTTTTAGGAAACAAACAAAAGAAGGTATTTATTAACTCGAAAAGTAACTTGTTTTTCGTTTTTATCATTTGCTCCTTTTTCAAGCTCTTAGGGCTATGAAATGTGAAACATAATAGGGAAATTCATACATTGGAATCCCAAGAACATAAGAGATATCTTGTCTAGAATAAAAGATTAATTAACAACAATTATTGTTTGAAACCTCCCGTATGTATTAAATTTAATCCTAAGCGCAATTCGATATATAAATTAACTGTAGGTTGATAGCTCGGTTTACAGTATTTTTTCTGATACCTGCTAAACTTCATAATATAAAATGTGACGGACTCTCTATTCTGTGGCTAGCTTCGTCTTTTAAACTTCGATTGCATTTATTTCTTTCGACTACTTTTCTGTCGTTTCTTAAATAGCTGCCACAATAAGCTCATTCTTTCTCACAAAAATCACAAACAATTTAATTCCTAGTCAAAATGATTTAAAAGAACTTTTGTAAAAGGTCCCTGCATTCTTGATTTCTCACATCAAAATAATTAGGAACATTTTATTAAAACAATGTAGCGTTAAGTAAGAATTATCATTTCACATATGAACCTTAGCTTTTTAATGCCCTCCCTGTACCTGAAATCCTTGAGCCGTTTTCCACAATTTTGTTAAGACATTGCATTTTAGTAGAATCATTAGTGCAGTTCTTAACAAATATTTTTAAATAAGGTAATAATTTACTCATTATATTGTAGGCATAAGAACAGGAATGGCCAAATATTTAAAATACAAGTTTTATTTCCTTTACAATGAAAAACTACACAAGTGCTCTACTGAAAGTTATTAACATCCATAATGTTTCGGACTTAAGCTCTATTAGCTTATTATCTATATTATCCTAAAGTGTTCGAAAAAGTTTTATCTTCTTACACTACGGCACATCATCCGTTTTGATTAAGATACTGAATATTCAAGCTGAAGATTGTGGTAAAACATCTGTTTGGTCTAATTATTTTTCGTTCGATATTTTGGATTACAGTACTGGAAATTACAGTATTCAGGTTTAACAGACATTACAATAACATTTTTCAAAACTTAAAGGTTCGCGTGTAGCGAGTGATTCTAGAGATAAGTGTGCCCGATCCAAAAGAAATCTCTAGGAGCGTCCCACAGGGGTCCATGCTGAGACCATTGCTATTTTTGATTTACGCAATATTTATGGACCTGTATGTCACAGTTGCGCATTATTTTTTGGAAAAGATAATGCAATCGAAGCTGCAAATATTATAAATAATTGTCTAAAGTCACTTCCTCTATTCAAATGGCTAAGCAATTATATTTAATCACATTTAATTTTTTCCACACTGCAATTAGGGTGATATTGCTTTTGAAGCCTGCCTTGACTCACAATTCAAAAGTAGACTACAGAGAATTCAGGATTCCTATATAAGGTTTGTCTGTAAATTGTAAGTAACTATTTCGTTGAGTAAATAAACAGCTATGCTGCCCTTCGCCGAGTAAAAAAAACAATGTTTCTATCTGTCTTGAAACATATTTTGATTTTTTATCTCAAAATCTTTAATTTTTTTATTTCAAAATTTTTAAAAACAATATGGTTCTTTTAAATCTCGTCTCGAGAGGTGTAGAATGTTAACGTAGAGAGGAAGCTTTACGGCTTTAGTCAATTAAGAAATCATGGTTCTTGGGATTAAACTGAGTAAAATGGAAATTACAATCCGACGTTTCGCCTTCGATTGCACGAGGCGTCTTCAGGGATTTTACTCTACGATATCTGAACACTGAATGAGTCTGTGTGAATTGGGTGTAAAATGTAGATTTATGCACACTCTGCTACTTTTCAATAACGTTTCTTGAGTTATTGTCTCATGGCAGTTAATTTGTTTTAATGTTTTTGGGAGATTTAATTAAATTTAATAGTGTTGGTTCTTCTAAAATGTAGAAAATCGGTAAAATCTTGAAAACCTATCAAAGAATCTTCTAAAAAAAACTTTTAGACTTAGTTTACTTCTAAACGATAAATATATTATCTCATTTATGCTGCTTCTGTAAAATGGTACAACGTTGTGTTAAAAGAGCGCCAGGTCAAATAATATGAAAGTAAATTCTAAGGATGTTTTCAAATATATGTTTTTGATTTTATATTGTTTAATTTCTCGCCTTGACAGTGAACATATGATAGATGCTTTGGTTTCTAGGTTATCTGCAATAAACAATCACATTTAAAAAACATATATTTCCACAATTTCTCATATATTGCGGATATTATAGCGGACACTGCATAACCAATGCTGATTACCTGCGAAGCAAACTAGCCATTTTTTGCTACAAGGATATTTTTGTATGTAAAATGTATCAGATTTAAACTAGAACCTGGTGTCCACAAGTATTATGACTGAAAACTATAGGGATAACTGATGAATTATTAAAAAAAAGACTTCCAGAGAGGCTCCGCAAAGTAATAAAATACGAGAAACTTGAAAAGGGTCCCTCATATTATACTGCATGCATAATAGAAATTTTATGAAAACATGGATACATGAAAAATATAATAGATTTGTTGAAAGATAATCTAAGATTTCTGTTGTATTTCTTCATACAGCACTAATATTGTTATACCCAACACCAGTGGCGCAACTAGGGGGGGGGCTACGGGGAGCTTAGCCCCCCAACCTCGAAATTAGCCCCCCCCTCCCGCCAAACGATTGGTGATCATATTTTGAGGACCGCTAATAGTCAAATTGAAAACTGGTGAGTAAATGTTCTAACATTGAAAAATAATGGAAGTCATTGACATAGATACTTAATTTTTGTCGACTACACATATTTAAAATAAAAATAATATTCCAAAAAATGGCGAAAATTCTCAAAGTTATTTAATTGTTTGTATCAAAATAATGTTTGTCCAGTATATGTACAGGGTAAGCCTGGCAAGCGAGACCCCCCCCTGTATATCTGTGATAGCTAAAAATAAAAAAAAAACTTTATATAAAATATTTTTAATATTCAGCGAACTTTATTTTATGACGAGCGTTCACTATACAGAGTGGTTCAAAAAAGTTGGGCGTGTCTAACTTTGCATTTTTAAATGTAACCCTGTATTTTTTATTTCAGTTTTAAATTCAGCTTGCAATTCGGGATGTTTTTTGTATAACATACTATCATCGTAAATTTTGGTGGAATTACATAAACTTTGATATGTCCCCAAAGGAAAAAATCACATAAAGTAAGATCAGGTGACCTTGCCGGCCAGTTTATACTCCCTTTTCTTTTTATCCATTTTTTTTGGACAAGTTTGATCCAAATAACTGCCAAGAATGTGAGAATAACGAGGAGGTGCCCCGTCTTGATGGTACCACATAACTTGTCGAACCTGTAGAGGGATCTCTTGCAAGTATGTAGGTAAATCGTTTCTTAAAAAATTTAAGTAAATTTCGCCCGTTAAAGTGCCGTCAAAAAGATGTGGTCCAATAACCTGCGATCCTAAAATTCCGCCCCATACATTTAAATACGGATTTGAAGTACGGTAATAGTGTATGTTGTGTCTATTAACAGCTCCATTACTCTTAAAAGAAGATTCGTCGGTGTATAAAATATTTTTCAAAAATGGTTTATTTTCAATAACTCTCGTTTGCACATCTCTACAAAAATTTACCCTGTTTTGGAAATCATCCCCATGGAGTTCTTGGTTCAGACAGACGTGATAAGGATGATACTTATGTTTTCTAATAATTCGGGATACTGTGCTTTGCGAAATATTCTGATCATCTGCTACTGAATAGGTACTTGGATTTGGATTGTCCACTATACTCGAAATAACATTGGTTTCGTGTTCCTCACTCATTATGAACTATTTTTCTTACTTGTTATTACTGGTTGTTCTGAAATGAAGCAATACTTTGCGAAATACCTGACAGCTTAATTGTCTTCTATCAGGAAAATTCATTTGATACCGACGTTTTGCTGGTTTAATTTGGCTACGACATTCTCCATAATTAAAATCATATCAGTTTGTTCGTTTAAGGAAAACTGTCGGTTATTATTCATTCATCTTTAATTATGAATGTAGAAAATAAACAACTCTTAAAATTAGATAACTACGATACTTGACAGCGATAGGTAAACACAAACAAAAGAACAACCATCATAGTTACTACACACATGTTTAGCGTACTATTACTAATTATCACAGGCTCAAGTTAAGATGTCTTTTCGTGATAGACAGTGACGACACGTAAGGAAATATTTCATTCGATTTCGAAAATATGTCCGGGGACGTTTTAAAAGCGTTTTGTAAAGAGGGGGTCTTTCGATTCTTGAGAAGCGGAATATTGGTCTAAATTTGGCTGTGAATTCTTTCGTATTATTTAAAATTTTGACATCTCACTCAAATTAGGGATAACAATACAAAAATAGTCAAATAAATTTAAGAGCAGAGGGGGGTTGCCCCCCAAAACCCCCCTTGAGTGCTCCAATAATAACAGTAAATTTTGATGCAGCAAGGCGAGAAAACTATAAAAAAAATTTTCAAGTATTATTTTGGCGCAAACTATTAAATTTACGATAATAGTATGTTACACAAAAAATATCCAGAATTGCAAGCTGAATCCAAAAATGGAATAAAAAATACAGGGTTACATTTAAAGATGCAAAGTTGGACCACGCCCAAGTTTTTTGAACCACTCTGTACAGTGCACGCTCCTCACAAAACAAAGTTCGCTAAATATTAAAAATAGTAAATGAATGAAGTTTTTTTTCTATTATCAGCTATCATAGAAATAAAGGGGGTCTCGCTTGCCAGACTTACCCTGTATATTATATTATTCAGAAGTGCTAACTTTTGAACTACTTAAAATTTTTATATACGGGTTTCATCATTCTATGTAACTTTAAAATTCGTAATTTATTCAAAGAAAAAAAATATATATATATATATATATATATATATATATATATATATATATATATATCGCCATAGATATTAATTAAATCATAGCCGTACAAAAAAATGCGGCCTAATAAAATAATAAAATGTAAAAAAAAATATTACTAAAACTGAATGAACTGGTAAAATTTTGATTCGTTCCAAACTTGTACCATTAATAGACTAGGACTGCGTCTAAACAATGTTGATTTAGAATGCCATAGGCGTAGATATTCAGTTTTTTGAGGGTTCAAAAGCATTCATATTTTATGTTTTGAGAACGCTGATCGGTTATAGTCAAATTGAAAATAGATATAGTTGAGGTAAACGTAACGCTAAAAATTCCTAAACTCATTGGCGCAGACTTTTTTTCCGATTATACATATTTTAAAATAAAAAAGAGGTAGTATTTTGAAAAACGGCAAAATATGGCAAATTTATTTCATTGTAGTGTTAAGAATAAGATAAACCTAACATGAAAATTTTCATGGCTTTGTTGACTTAGAAAAAATATCACGCATAAAAAGATCATTGTTTCTTTAAAATTGGTTTTATCCTCAAATAAATATTATCTTATAAGTGTCAGGGCTTGAGCCCCCCCAAAAGTCGAGGTCTAGTTGCGCCACTGCCTAACACTTTGAACCGTTACAAGTTCCCTATTTAATATTTTAAAATATTTAAATTGGATGGTAATATTTCTCCACAAAAGCATTATCTCTACTCGTCGCTTGAGGGCTTGAAAAATCACATTTTAGTGCAAACTGGGCTACCCTCCCGTGGATAGTAATTATTCACAATTTGTTTTGATTAACTTTTAATAAAAATGAACCGCCAGATTAAAAAAAATAGCCTGAAACATATCTCTGCGCGCACTTAATAAATCAAAACGTGCCGACAGCGCCACGACGCAACGCGACGCGTCGGAACTCCAGCGTGCGAGCGGGCAGAGGTCGAGTCGTGAAACTGAAGTCGTTTATTGGATGTTGGTCCATTGGCGTAGTTCTTTCATATACCTATTTTCACTTTTAATTTGTATTTGTAAGTTCTTATTGCGTTTATTTCTCGATACCGCTCATTATATTAACATAATGGAGTAAAAATATAGAAAAACAAATTCGGTTTGGTGCTTTTTTTAATTTGCTGTCTATAAGCCCATTCATTTTACAATTTATCTCTTGGGCTTCTTCTGGTAGCTGTACAAACCCGGATGGGTTTTGGCTAAAGTGAAAGTAGATTGCAAACTTTGCACATCATTCTCCATCAATCCAGAAGTAAAACAAGGCGATGAATTAACCGTAAACTTGTTAATTATCGCCTTAAATAAAGCATTAAAAAATAGACCAATAGGTACTATATATAATAAAGTTGACACTAATTTGTGTATTCTCAAATGACATGGCAAAAATGGGCTAATATATAGAGAAATAAAAAGTAATGCAAAAGAGCTTGGCCTAATAAGAAAAGAAGATAAGACAAAATACGTATTAGTTTCAGCAGGTAAACAGAGAAGAACAATGCAAAATCTGAATGTAGATAAAAAACATTTAAATGTGCACGAAGTTCACATACTTAAGCGATGTAGTTCCTAACGAAACGAAACTATACAATCGGGAAACCACAAATTACTTAAAAACAAACTATTGAGCAGGAATAATCAATTGATTTTTGGGATATAATCCCAAAAAGATCAAGAGACGTTTACGAAAGAGAGGAAAACCGAGATGAAGATGAAGCACGGGAGATTTGAAAATATTGAAAGTGACTAGCTGGAGAAACAAACTCCAAGACCGGAATATGTGGAGGCCAAGGCCCATGTTGCCCTCCCTGCTCATCGCTTGTTGTTGGATACCTCAAGTAAATAAAGAGAAATTTTATTGATACGGATACGGACGAGAAATTGAAAATTTGTGCTCTAAGGCTATACTGACGGCATTCCGTGAAACTTTTCCAGGAGTTTTTAGAGTATTTTGACCCTTGCAAGTTTTATTTTAGTTGGGAAAATTGATCATTTAAAATAAAGCGTTAGATCATTTTTTTGCTCTTTATATTAAATTAATTTTAGTTGGGTCTCTACAACTCATCCCTTCCAATCATAAGGGTTCTGCTAGATGTCTATTAGATACGTTATTCTTTAGTCAAAATACAGCCAATACATGCCCAAACCTGATGTGAATATTCAATCATTAACCATGAGAAATATTGGCTTTTTAGTCTCTCTTCAGCAGGTATGATTTAAAAACTACACAATATACTTACTTTGCAAGCATCAAGACTTTAGTTATTCTATAGGAGAGCTCATCTAAACTTATTACCTATAAATATTGGTTTTTAAAATCCTGCCACACTACAGAAAGTTGATACTATAACAATAATTTTCTTAAGAATCGTGCACAAAATAACATATAAAAAGCAGAGTTCTTTTACTTGCGCTTAAAGAAAAATCAATTCTTTCCATCTATCGCCAAAAACTATTTGGCAAAACTTTTGCAAAGCTTTGTCCCATCCTTAACTTGTACTGATAATGTTGTCAGAATAATTTGCAATTTTCGCTTTAGTTCCTTCTCCCGATTCTCATCTTTTTGTTGGTAACCTCTAAAATAGACAGTATATAAAAACTACAAATAAGTCTTAATAAACAATAAACAAAACAAAAATAAATTATTTTAAATCAGAACTCTAAGGGAACAGAGGTGATAGCAATATGGGTTAAAAGTAGTTTTCGGAATTAGGCGCAAAATTAGTAGATCGCATTCATCTACAAAATTCATAGCAAAATAACACTAATAAAACCACAGAATTTTCAATATTTTTAAATTTAACTAATTCAGAAGAGGTGGAAAGCACAATTAAGGGGCCCAAACTAAATAAAACTCCTGGAAATGATGGAATCACCTCCGAACATCTGAGGCTGGTAGTTCAATATATAAAAAGACCCAATCGCCTATCTTGTAAATAAAATAAAATGTTTTAAAAAGGCAAATTTCCATAAATTATTAAGAATGGACTTTTCAAGCCTTTGCCGAAAAAAGGAAACCCTTACTCTATAAGTTTAAACAATTAAAAACCATTCTTTTAGTAAACCATTTAAAAACAGTGTGTTTTTCGCTGATGTTTTCTATTTTACAGTATATAACAAATAGACAACCTCTATAGTGCATTGCTATTTACAGAAAGCGGAGGGAATTGGAGATAATACAGTACGAGTACGAAACTAGATATAAAAGAACAAAATAACTTAAAACTCTAAAGCTAAAAAAAAATAGAACAAAGATCTTTTTCATTCTTGGCTGCTAGAATTTACATAACCATATCCGAAAACATAAGAAATGAAAATCGTTTTAAAAATCTAACACAAATGGTTTTCCTCAAATTCTCGAACTCATAGCCTCATAACCATATAGAAAAATCATAACTTCAAAAATATAGGAATGTATGAGTGTATTAATAAATATGTAAAAAATAAATACATATATTTTAATTATTGCTCTTAAATTAAAGAATACTTTTGATTTTGACCTGAAAATGTGTCTAGAATATACCTATATTATGCATAGTTATCTCCCTTTGGGGATGTATGGGAAAGGAACTCAATCCTATTAGAATATATAGGGCAATCTGTTTACTGGAACAATTTATTCGACTTCCATTAGCCTCCAAGGCCTTCGTTTGTTTAAGTTTAGAATGCCCCACTTCTTAATGAACTCCCTGTAGATCCCTAGACTAAAATTCTTCGCGTGGATTGCCTTCCAAATCGGAGTATTGATTGTTGGCTATTCATTTGACTTTTACAAGAGTCGCAAGGATCATTCTTTTCACAGCTATACTCAGCATACAAACCTCTCTCTAATACTGAAGTGACTGAACTTTTACTCTAACGCTCTAAAAATCGTGTAGAACTTTATCCACTTCAGTGCTGACATGACTGATCTAGACTCTCATACACCACTTCACGTCTTACTTTGCTTTGCTTTCACTTTTATTCCCAGAATGTGGGACGATTATGCGACCTGTTACCAGCACAGTTCGGGGAATTGTTGATATTCTTGGTTACATCTATCTTTCATACTCTGGAAACTGTAAGGTATTTTAACGCAATAATTCTTTGTCAAAAATAAAAAAAAATCGTGTAGTTCACAATTATTTCAAAAATCTGTATATTTAAGGCACAAGTCACATTTTTCAGCAAGTTCGTGAGAGAGTTGTACTGCACCGATTTATATGATTTTTTTTTGAAATGATCGTCTGGTGACCGAGACTTTTCAAAACTATTTTTCGTATTGTAAATGTATACGGGGTGTTTCAAACAAATCGGGTCACTGATTAATCACGATTCTGCTCAAACCGCTTGACGTAATAGGTGCATTTTGGCACACAGGTTAATAGTAGGATGTAGAGGTTCGATAAGAACATATTTTTGAAAACTTAAATTTCAAGGGGGTGAAACTGCCCCTTAAATATTAACATTTTTTATTTACAAGATGCCAAAACACATATTAGATTATTTTGCATATGTTAAAATTTCTTAAAAATGTATACAGGGTGTTTTAAAAAAATCGAGTCACTGATTAATCACGATTCTGCTCAAACCGCTTGTCGTAAAAAGCTGAATTTTGGCGTACAGGTTGATTGTAGGAAGTAGAGGTTCGATAAGCAGGGATTTTTAAAAACTCAAATTTCAAGGAGGTGAAACCGCCCCTTAAATGTTACACTATTTTTTATTTAAAAACCGTTAGTTAAAAAAAACGCTTGAACAGGTATATTTTATTTTTTAATATATTTTTAAAAACTTGTACAGGGTGTTCCTAAAGATTGGAAATAATGTATAAACAAAAAACTCCCAATCCTTGTTGACAAGAATTGAAAGAAAATCCAACAAAAACCTATATCTACATAAGGTGATTTGAGTACCTCTTTATATCCCTTTCGTTGTCGCCATATGCGAACGAAGTCGCGGGTACTCGCTAGTTATTTAATAAATTAGCTGAGCCTAATTGAAATAACGATTCCAGCCAATTTTACTAATTTTATATTTGAAAGCTAAAGTTACTTATTATTAGAAACCTATAGCAATGTTTTGTGTTTTGAAATCTTACAAACTTGGGATTTTATCCAGAAAATCGCGTTGGAAAATAAAAATAGAAAACCATTTTGCTTCTATCGTAAAAAGCATTCAAACGTACTAAATAAAAGCTTTTATTATTTAGCGTATGTTTACCTCCAACACCACTCACATAGAACGACTATCAAAATGTTTCATCTGAAGTGGTACGCCACTGGGAATTATTACGGTCCGAAACCGCCGCCCAATTAATAATGAAATTTGGGAATGTGCAGGTGAAATTGCGTCTGTGGGCGGATATAAATTTAAAATATTGGTTTAATCTGCACGGGCATACGTTTTTTTTGCCGTCCTTTTGAATAGAGGCTATACTGTTTATGAATTTAATTGCACTGTTATTGCATGCAATTATCTCGATATCGGGCTTTGTTTTTTAATGTACTGACATCGAGAGTATTTGTAATATCAACAAAAGAAATTCAATTTTCATTATGTTTTGATAATGACTGACTATAAAATTATATAGTAAAGATAGTGCTGGAAATATAGTAACAACTTTATTATAACGTATTAAAGAGAAAAACTGAAAATTATTTCGAGAACGAAATAACTTTTATGGTTGTATATACAGGATCATTATTCCTTTTTACAAGTTTTTATTTAACTTGCTTTTTTCGTATATCTGTCTTTCCGGCATTGGCATACCTGTGTAACTTCGGTGACAATGTAATAATATGGTACCATGAAGTAAAAAAATCGTGAATATCTTATACAGGGTGCGTAAACAATTTGAACTATTGAACACTTTTAATTTTTTATTATTGATTTTACAGAAAAAGTTATTCCTCATAAAAAGTTTTGCTTCTTCCAAAACTAAGATTGGCGTAAAAAATTGTGAATAAGATGTACCAGTGTACTTCGGTGAAAATGCAATAATGTGGCACCATGGTGTAAAAAAATCGGTAAATTTCTTTTACCGGGATCTTCCTTTGTTATGAATCTTTTCTTTTATTAGGAATAGTGAAGTGTTACTAAATTCAGTGCAGTACTTATAATCATTTAGGAACACATATATACTGTCTTTTCAAACATTTTTATTGGGCGCCATTTTGTTGATTCATATTGAATTCCTACTAATATTTTACCAGTTAATATAAAATAAATTCAAAAGGTAGTTTTTACATTGACACAAACCGCCATTTTGTTACGTTATGTTTAATTCCTAGCAGTTGTGATAAAATTAAATGTAATATAAGGATATGTTACATTTGAATTTTCTGCAAAATTTAATGTCAATTGAATAAGATTTTTCACGTTGATTAAAAAAAAAATGGCCGCCATTTTGTTCCGCGATCTTGAATTCGTACCAGAACATTATCAGTTTGTCACACTTAATGCTTAAAATTTGAAATTAATCTAATAATTAGTTTTTTCGGGCTGATTTTTGTGGTGATGTGATAAAAAGTGACATTTACATGAATGGAAAGTGATCACTTTCCATCCAGGTAAATGTCACTTTTTATCCGGATAAATGACAATGTCAGAAATATGTTTCTTTCAAATTTTTAAAGTGTCAGAAATGTCAAGATTACGTACGTGATTGTAAATAAACATGTTTTTTTTAGGACTACAAGACTTCCCTTTTGCGGGGGAAGTAAAAATCGTGAATATCATATACATGGTGCGAAAAAAATATTAGTAAAAAGTACAAAATAAAATAAACGTAAGAAATCTCTTTAAAAAAAGCTTTTATTTATAAACGATTGAACTAAAAAGTAAAAATTAATATTTAGTGCATGAAGTTAATTAATAAAGCTTGAGAAAAACCCCACCCCCACTGAGAAATTTAAATATTTTCTTAAAAGCTTAAAGCGGGAAACGTCATCATACTTGAAATAAACCTCAAGCTTTTATCAAAATATTAAAATTTTTAAATGTTCTCAGTTAGGTTGGGTTTTTTGAAAAGCTTGTTTTTAAAATATTTTTACGTTTATTTTATTAAAACAGAATTACGGTGTACTAAATATTTTTCTAAAATAAATTGAGCGATTCTATAAATGCTGTTAAAGTAATCTGAGGCGCGAATTCGATCGAACATTGACTGAACTTATTGAAATTCAAGATGCCGTAACGAGTATAAATCATTACAAGTTAGACGGAATTGAATTCAAGAAATTCAGCAAAGCAGAGACAGTAACAGTGAAAGACCCTTTTGTAACTTCTACGGGACTGTTAGGAATTTGACGATAGAGATTTTCTGCGAACTTTTTAATTTGATTAAATTTTAATTACGTTTTCATGACGGGGCAAATTTTCTTGATAAATTTATGGATTACATGGCGCAGCGAGCGTTTTCCGCCTGAGGTGCCCTCTGTAAACGCAAGCGAAACTGATGTAATTTCTAGAATTTGCAGTGAGAAATAAACTTAAGTAAAATGACATTAAGATGAAATGCGATGTTGCCAGCTAAATTATTTTTCTGTATGTCATGTTTTTGACATGAGTATTTGCAAGTACTAAAGTAGATACATTTGTTTTTTTTTATAGTCGTTGCTTTACTATAGTCTGTACAAAGTAAAAACTGACGCATTTTATCAAGTGCGGTTTTTCATAGGCGTAAGTCGTGTAAGGAAGTATTTTAAAGATGTCAATATTTTTTAAAAAATCTTATAAAATTTGAGACAGAAAACTACAACTTTTTAATAGCGTTGGTTTCTATCTTTGTTCGATTTTGAAAATAGCAGCCGCGCTACATACATATTATCTTTGAACACTCACACTCACACACTTTTTTCGAAGCGATTCTCAAGAGTGTGAAATTTCTTCCACGTCGTATTCAGTTTTTTTTTCCGCGAAAAACATACAGCGATTTTGGAGAAATCGTTAGGATTTCATCCAGGCAAAGTTATATGATTTCCGAGATGATTTCAAAGGGTTTTGGGCAAAATCGTGCGATTTCGGATTGATTTCTTGATTTCGACCGTAATTTTCGGATTTTGATTGAGCTTTTGGAGATTATTTCGGGAAAAACGATTTCGCTAGTTAGACGATAAATACCGCAACCTTATATTATATATAACGATATTCGATAAATAGATTAAATTTTCTGGTATTTTAGTCAATTTTTACAAATAGTTTGTCCTCTTCCTCACTGACATTATATTCAGAATTTTCTTAATTATCAATTTTTTGGTTGTAATAAGATCCATGTTCTTAAAGTTTGCCCTTGTATAATGTTACCGTTTGATTTTGTATTATTTTAGGTTTTTTGTTTGTTGTTACAATCCTACAATGCATGGTTGTTGGCAAAGATGTTTCAGAGTTTTTAAATAAATGTTATTTACAGTTTAGTCCCTTATCTATGCAGGAAAGTTTGAATTGATCTAACATATCCTTGCTATCTTTCTTATATGTTCTTTCTTACATTTCCTGTTATCTGTCTGTCCTTATTATAATTATTTCGAGAATTATTTCAAAGTAAATTTTTCTCGAGAAGGGCTACAAAATAAACAATATGTGTTGTACTATTTGTTAGGAAAAATAAGTGTCATTTAATCATACTTTATTGCATTTTATTGTAGTTCAAATCTGAATAGTTGTTCATAATTCTGCATGCCTAATTTTTCGATATTTTGTAACTGTAATAAAAGCTATGGTCTAATTATGGATGTTGAAAAGCAGGATAAACTTGGCGTGTAGCCAGTGTCATGGACAATCATACGGTTACACTTCGTGTTAATAACGAGGAAATCAACGAAAAAATGGATACATCATCTTTTCTAATCCAATGTTTAGAGACTGAAAATATAGAGTCAGAAAATGAAGATTATTAAATAAATAATAGTGCATTAAATTAATTGAATAATAATTGAGTATCATTAACTCTAACCTAACAGCAAGTACATCAACTACAATTCGGGCTATTTCACCTACTAAAAATATTATAGTTAATTATCTTAGCTATAAGTTAGTAAGATATACGTGTTTGTCAGTGTACAGCCAGTACAGCAACTAATTCGAGCTCCTACTAAAAAAATTATAGTTAAATATCTTAGCTATAAGCTATTAACATATACTTGTTTTCCAAAAGTTTACCGTTTTTTAGATATTTGCAAAATACGTTTCCGTGGTCTTAGGCCTCGCGGGGGTAACAATAATTCAATGAGAAAGTGTGACACATTATTTGGAACTCTAAATCAAGGGC
The DNA here is from genome assembly GCA_030620095.1 of Kuschelorhynchus macadamiae. Lineage (NCBI taxonomy): Eukaryota > Metazoa > Arthropoda > Insecta > Coleoptera > Curculionidae > Kuschelorhynchus > Kuschelorhynchus macadamiae. The sequence continues at coordinate 744,476 of JAUTXW010005312.1, forward strand.
GCTGACAGGGTGGTACAACTAGTGCAGATAATCTGGGTCCCGGGCATCCTAGCAGTCCGCAGGACTCTAACGGCCTTAATAACAAAAAAATTGTACCTCATTTTCGGCCTCTAGCAGATCTGGCAAAAAGTTGATTTTTGTTTGGTTTGGACAGGGTCCGATCGATAGAATTCATATAAAACAGAAGGAAGCAGTGGCGGATTAATGAAGCACGCCTTTCTTCAACTGGATTTTAATATAGACCCCAAATATTTGTGGCCCGCTACCGTGCGCTTTCTTTACAACGAGCCTAACCAATCCTAATCTCACCAAAATAAACCAACTGTTTGAAAATTTGCTTGCAACATGGCAACACCGTCCACATATGAATATAACTCATATTTTTTAATCAAATTATTCTGAAATATGGGAGATTTTTGTTGATTTTGTTAGTGTTGAGGCGTAATGTCTTACTATGTTTTGTTTCCAAGTATGTACTTAAGTATAGACGGGTGATTCAGAAGTAAGTACCGAAAATTCAGGAAGTGATTGTTTGACTAATTTTAAATATAAGAGTTCTTATGTATTTTTGTCCACAAACGCATATTTTTCGAGATGCAGTGTCACATGCAGGCATTTTTATTTTTTAGTTTTTTTTAATTTATTTTCTTCATTTTTAAACATAATTGATAGAAGATTGGAGCATATAATAAACATTTCGAATAATCTACAGAGTAATTTTCTGGGGTCATGACCCTTTTTAGGGCACCAAACTTTTTTTGCTTCGACAATTTCTAACTCTTGATTTGTGTGATTGTTTCTTCAGTCTTTTTGAGATATTTTTCATAATGGGAATACATTAGGTGTTTCATTGGGATTTTGATACTTAAATCACTATTTCAATTTCCCTTTGATTTCCAATTGTTTTGTTCAAAAAGGTTCTGGCGACTGCATAACGCAATCTGTTTTCATTTTTGGTAACACTCCTATGCCGGGCTGGTATCGACATCAAAGGCTTTTACCGTTCGTTCAAATTTGAACTGTCAATACCGTACACGCCGAAGGGCACCTAAGCGGTACAAATAAAAGTTCTACAAGCCTTTAATGTTTCCCAAACTTTTTCCTTATTCATAAATCCCTCCTCAAAGTAATTATTGGCAGCACTCCCTCGAAAAACTTTATCGAAACTTTCGGGCCTCCGACGACCGGCACATAGGAGAGCCGTCGCGAATGTAAAATCGGTTCTGGGCAGGAATCTTGTTACACATTTTCTTCTTACCTTACTCGGCGCGCTAATATAATATGAAAGTTGGCTTGTTGCCGCTAAAAAGTTTTTTTATATTAATCGTCTTAAAGTTACAATTACTATAAATCAAATTTGAGAAATATTTGAAACTTTTTTAAACATCTCCTTCTTTTTATTTAAGTGAATGTCTTCTTGGTACCTACTTAACAGTTTGAATATCTAACGATCAGTATAGGTTATTTATTTCCGTTTTACGAGTAATCGTAAAAATTATTGCAATATATATATATATATATATATATATATATATATACATATATATATATATATATATATATATATATATATGTATATATACAAATATATATATAAATATATATATATTTGTATATATATATGTATATATATATATGTGTATATATATATATATATATATATATATATATATATATATATATATATATATATATATATATATATATATATATATATATATAATGTGTTTTCATTCCGGGTGTACATCCGTTCACTACTGTCGTTCTGAAAAGAACAGTTTTGCTGACGTTTCGCCAAAATCACATTTGGCATTTTCGAAGCTTTCTTTCTCGCGTCCGAATAGAGTCCGAATAGAGAGTCTCTATTCGGACGCGAGAAAGAAAGCTTCGAAAATGCCAAATGTGATTTTGGCGAAACGTCAGCAAAACTGTTCTTTTCAGAACGACAGTAGTGAACGGATGTACACCCGGAATGAAAACACATTGTATTTTTCCATCCGTGAAGGAGTAAAAATCAACATATATATATATATATATATATATATATATATATATATATATATATATATATATATATATATATATATATATATATATATATATATATATATATATATATATATATATATATATATATATATATATATATATATATATATATATATATATAAATATATATATATATATATATATATATATATATATATATATATATATATATATATATATATATATATATATATATATATATATATATATATATATATATATATATATATATATATATATATATATATATATATATATATATATATATATATATATATATATATATATATATATATATATATATATATATATATATATATATATATAGAGATATATATAGATTTTCATTTTTTTTTATAATGTTATTTTATTTTCTCATTGTGTTAACGACAGGGTCTTAGTTTTTTGTAATGATATAAATAAATATGTTAAGGGGGTGAACATTATTCATTATCACCCTGTACCTTAGCAGCCACCAGTAATGCAATTGTTACATATTTTTTTATCTGTCTTTTTTGTTCTATACCAATTACATTAAAATTGTAGGCCATTCATATTTCTGTCTCCTCATAATAGCCCAGTTAGTCCCACAAATAAAAATAGACGCAAATAGAGACAATTGTAGATTAATATAAATCTCTTTGCTAAATCGCCATGTCTGAATTAAAGTGGCACCCGTCAGTGAGTCGAAGCATCGAAAGTGAAACAGATCGCCAAACAATTTTTCTGGATTTGTACAGGCACAGGCCACATTTACTCGACCGGTGTTGCTAGCTGCCTCTTCTGAAGATGTTGGAATTTTAGGGGCTTCCAACAGGTGCGATTTATTACCAGATTTTCAATATCACACCCGTAATCTTCCGAGACAGTGACTTGGCATATATTAAAAATTTCAGAGAGACGGAGAGAAAAACTGTAATGTATCTCCAGTTGCTAGAACTGTTGCTGTTTCTGATGCAGTTGTGTTGTGGCTTGTACTTTTAAAAGTTTTTGCTTAACTTCATTTGGATGTTAGTTAATATGTTTGAGTCAAATCTTGCAAGTATATTTATCCGTTATCAGAATTAACTGAGATTTGCTATACGTTCATAAACCCGATGACAATATAATATTATGGTATCCAGCCGTGAGTGTCTTATACCGGGTGCGTGAAAAAAGTGCTAAAAAAGACAAAACAAAATAAACGTAAAAAACAGTTCCCGTTATAGGAATTGACTGAGATTTGGTATACATACATAAATCCAATGACAATATAATGTTATGGTGTCTAGTTGTAAATGTGTACAAAACAGTTCCCGTTATCGGAATTGACTGAGATTTGTTATACATACATAAACCCGATGACAATGCATTATTATGATGCCCAGTCGTGAATGTATTATACAGGGTGCGTAAAAAATAAAATAAATGTAAAAGAACTTAAAAAAAACCTTTTTTTATAAACTATTGATCTGAAAAGTAAAAAATAATTAAACTTACATAAACAGAGAACTTTTAAAAATTTGAATATTCTCTTAAAAGCTTGAGGTTTTATTTCAAGTGTGATGACGTTTTACGCCACAAGTTTTTAAACAAATATTTAAAGTTTTAAAAGTTCTGTGTTCATGTAAGTTTAATTATTTTTTAGTTTTCAATTCAATAATTTATAAATAATTTTTTTTTAAATATCATTTTCATTTTATTTGGTTTCTCAGTTTCTTTAGTGTCACTTAACCTCCTAATATCAAGAACAAGTGCGAAGATTTTTTAATTACAGATAAAGTTATATCATAGATCACAAAAATAATTTCTGTGCGAAAATGTAAAAATTTCAGAGTCGATTTTCATAAACGTTTTAAAAAAAACCAATTTAACCAAAGCAAATTTGAATTTCAACTGCCGTAACAACATTGCTATAAAATTAAACTTTTATGTAGCTTTTGAATTGAAAACAATTTTTATAAGGCTTTACATATTATCTAAAGAGTTTAAAATAAACTAGTGTAAGATTTAAAAAGCTGATGCTTTGTATGGATAAATCTGTTTGTTTTGACACACTCAACTTTTACATTGCTCATTGGCGTACAAACTTGGATGAGAAAAAAGGGGTAAAAGTTTTGAAAAAAAATATAATGGAAATGTTGATTTTATATTCTTATTTAGCATCATCAAAAACTCCTCTATAATAAAATTTAACAAAATATTTATGGTCTTTCACAGATACGAGCTTTCAATAATTGAATTTTTTACATTTCAAAGGCACAATCGTAGTAAACCATTGCCTTTACTAAAAAATTGCTTGAATTTAGAAATGAAAATTGCTCTAAGGTTATAATTTTTATTTGACATTATTAACACAGTATTGGAACTCGGCCGTTTTTTAAAGAACGTCTTAGAGCATTTTCTTTTCTAAATTCAATAAAGATAGTAACAATAAACAGAACAGTTTGTTTTGATAGAGGCAATGGTTTATGAGAATTTTATTTGAAATGTAAAAAATGCATTTTTTGAAAGCTCGTATCTTTGAAAGCCAATGAAATATTTTGTTGTATTTTGGTTCAGAGGGGTTGTTGATGATGCTGAATATATATATATATATATATATATATATATATATATATATATATATATATATATATATATATATATATATATATATATATATATATATATATATATATATATATATATATATATATATATATATATATATATATATATATATATATATATATATATATATATATATATATATATATATATATATATATATATATATATATATATATATATATATATATATATAGAGAGAGAGAGAGAGAGAGAGAGAGAGAGAGAAAAAAACAAGAATATGACATAATTTTGTTTTATTCCTTGTATGAACCTCATCCCAAAAAATTTGTTTTTCAAAAAAATATATATAAAAATGTTCAAGAAACATATATATATATATATATATATATATATATATATATATATTATTATATATATTGTATTAATTATTAATAGCCACAAATGTATTTATTTCTTTTATCTGCAAAAATTTTTCGAACGTTTCACCAGGGACTAATTCGAGTAGCGGTCTTTATTCGCTATCAGCAATCAGTTGAAGTGTAAAATGATAACCCACAGTCGCTTAGTGCTCCCGAGAATTGCGTATCGAATATACACCCTCAAATAAAACGATTTTACCCCACCTTATTTCCTGTAATTAGATTTAGCAGCATCCAATTTAACTCTGATCTAAGTTTCGCTCCTAACCCATGCCGCACGCAGCGTATATTTAACCGCGGGGCACGCAGATGATGCCAAATATGCCGAAACTATTCGAATTTTATAAGCCTGGAGGTATTGCCATAGTTATTATGGAGGGTTAATGTAAATCTGAATCGAGGGTGATGATTTTTTTGCACAAAGTGTGATATCAAGAGCATTATTTGAAATTAATTATCAAAATTTACAGATTTTAAGGGTGAATAAGCCTCATATAACTATAAGGAGGAACGCATAAATATTAATAGCTACGCTAATAAACAAAAATATTGCATTATAAAAAACTGTAAGTGTATAAATTGCTGATAAATGGCTAGAGGTAATTAAATTTTTGCCGTCTTATTTAGCCCTAAGTAGATTATTAATCTTTTACTCGAGTCAGAGTATCTGCAGATCTATAAATCTCACGTCAATAAAATTTCGTTCTTTTCAACATACGTAGGCATTCGTAGTCTGTCCATGTACGAAAAAAGCGAACACTGTTAAAAAGAATTCGTACATTTACATAAAAAAACGTTGTGGCCATGTTTAAAAAATACTTTTACGTATTTTTTCTTTGAAAGCTGTAAGTAATTTTAAAAGAACATTTCTAGAGGTAAAATTACAATTGGAATTTCCATGTAATCGTATTTTTAGAGTGTTATTTTAGTATATTTTCAGAATATGAACCAAAAAAGAAACAAAACTCAGTGGATGTTTCCGTTTTCCATAGCAATTTTTTTCTAAATGTTATTTTACATATTAGCTGTGGCCAAATTTACATACATTTTTTGGTGTTTTTAAATTTCCCACATAAGAACAGAATCTTGTATCATGGAAAATTCCATTAGGTGACATGAAAAAATTCTTCTTCCTTGGGTATAGTTACGTTATTTATTGAGTGAAAACTTTGATTCCCACTTAAATTTAGTATAAAAACTATGTAAAAATACAAAAAATATTACTGAACATTTTTATGCAATTTACGTAGAATACCTGCTTTCCCGCTCATTACTTTATAGATTATTATGTGATTTGCAAAACTAAAAATAATAGATTTTACGTTTAAAAGAGTTACCCTACTTTGAAGGGTTTTTAACAATAACATAAACACTTTACGTCCATGTGCATTTTTTTAATGACACTAATATTGTTTAGTAATGGCGGTATAACTTAAACGTTTTGTGGTAGAAGTTATTGCTAACAAAATGGCTATTTTATATTTGGTTTTAGTTCTAACTCTCCATTTATTAAAAACTTACATAACAAATGTGCTAAATATACAGCTCGTAAATAAGGATGCCTTTGAAACAAACATAAAATAACATGCTATTAACAACAAAAGTCTCGGTGGGATACTCGAAAAATACACATTTTGTTTTTAAAAAATATATTTTTTGTTATATAACTGCTACTAAAACAGATGGTAACTAAATTATAAAAATATAAAGTCTTTTTATGAAAACCTTATAAAAACCCGTCAGATAATTATATATAATTTTTAAATAGTTAGTGAGCTTCATTTACTATTATTAAATTTGCTAAATATTACATATCTTTTCAAAAAACGATTAGGAATTTTACTAAATAAATAACATAGACAATATCTACATAAAACGAACCTGAGCTAGGTTTTACTTTTTGACTAATTATAATAAATATATAACATTTTTCTAATTTTGTACTTAACTTTTGCACTTTAAAGACAACACTTAAACTCAAAAATTCCGCAATCACCAAACGATTATTTTACTTTTAAGGCATTTTCTAGTTTTTACAGATTTTGTTTTTTTTTTACATTTAAACGAGCACTATAACACTTTAAACCTAAAACAAGCATGCACCACACCAAACGATTTGAAGTGATTAACGAACAATAAAAGTAAAAATGTGAGGTTAGATGTTAAAAGTTCTTCTCTTTTGTTTTGTCTCGGTTTTGTCCAGTGTTACCTACCGTGATTAGTAAAACTGAAACAATTCATGAAATAACACACCAACCTTTTAGTAAAATTTTGATGCGTTATAAATTTTCACAGATATTTGGTAGATTCACAAAGTACTTGGTACACATTTAAAAGATTCTGTGTTTTTTTAATAATTATTTTGTTTCTTTGATAATAATATTCTCTTTAAGTGAATCGAAAAGGTATTACCGTTTAATATAGCAGTACGGTGATGACTTGCGTTGGTCCGATTTCGGACGATAATCAGAGTAAAGCATCGCGGCGCCCGGCTGGTACTTGGATGGGTGACCACCCCACCACTATAAATGTTCCGGGAAATGCAAATGAGTGTAATGCAAAACATAAAAAAAATTTATCCAAATCCATTGCCTTCAATATTATGTTGGTATTACCCATAGTTTTCTTCAACTAGAAGCGTAGGAAATGTTTGAGCAATAATATATTTTTATATTTAATACGCAGTTTTTATGCCAAAAAAATATTTATTATTCACAAACCTTAGCTTGAACTACAGGCGTAGCCGGTATTCTCATTCCGATCCAGTTATAAAACAATACTACGTATAAAATCTCCCGGCTTTGAAGCGAGTATTTTGCTTAGAATCTACGTATTTTTTAGCTCAGTTGGCTTTTGAAGGTATTTCTATCCTTTGTTACCTTAAAGCAATTAAGGGATACAAATAACTTTAGTTAGTTCAGCTGTCCTATTACATGAGATGGTCGGTTTGTTTGTTTGTGTTATTTGAAATCTACACTTGATGTAATCCCGAAGATTAGAACAGTACTGTAATACGCCGGTAACCTAAAATAGTAACAAAAAAAAATAAATCGAAAATGTATTGCCGTTTAAGACAGGAGAAAACAAGAAAATGCTGCCACATTAAGGAAATTACCACGTTTATCCAATATTTTGTCCAAGTCCATTGTCGTCAATATTATGTTGGTATTACCCAAAGTTTTCTTAAGCCAGAAAGGTAGGAAATGCTCAAACATTTTGAGCAATAATATATTTTTTAATTTAATATACAATTTTTAAGCCAAGAAAAACATTTATTATTCACAAACCTTACCTTGAACTATAGGCTTAGCCGATATTCTCATTTCGATGCAATTACAAAACATTTACGTATAAAACCCCCGGGCTTTGAAAAAAATTGTAAATGGGTGTTTTGCTTAGAATCTAAACATTTTATATCTCAGGTATTTCTATCCTTTGTTACCCCAACGAAATTAAAGAATACAAATATTTTGATAGGTTAGTTCAGCTGAAAGGTTGTGTCTCCTATTATATGACATGGTCGGTTTGTTTATTTGTGTTATTTAAAATCTACACTTAATGTAATCTCGCAGGTTAGAACAATACAATAAAACGCCGGAATCCTAAGATAGTAATAAAAACTATCATATCAAGAAGTACATATATGTGACATTATTCTAGTTTGTAGTGCAGGTTATCGTAAATTAACAAATTAAAATATAAATTGTTAATGTCAAGGATCATAACTGTCTAACTAAATAATATGCCCCCAAGTGTATTGGGCTAAGAATTTATAGTGCTTCCGTTATGATATTATATTGGAAGCCACATACATTAGCTCAAATTCATTACTAATTACATAGGCTTAATCACCAAGAAACACGACTGGAACGTAATCAAGTGTAATTATCGAATATTTAGCATTCGGATATTAAAACGGCAGTTATAACAATATTTTAGTGCCGTAGAAAATGAATAAAACGTAAAAATAGCCGGCGAGGTCGGACAAGGCCAGCATCTACATTATTCAGAAGTGCGGTAGCGGACTCGAGATCGAGTTTTTAACGTAATTACAACTCGCTAACTTTATAATGGACAATAATAGGATTTGCTTTATTGTAACGGTGGTTATTACGGAACTGATACCACCAATTAAGCATATAAAGCCTGTAAAATGTTAATACGTCCTTTAAAAAGTTTAAAGGGCGGCTTAAAATATGGTAATAACACCTACGGATTTACAATTTGGTAGCGTTTTTTTCTGCAATACATGATGCCAAGGTTTTTGTGTAGCATGTTAATATCGGTTATTATTACGCGTAAAGCATGTCTCGTGTGGGCTAATTAGCACTGCATTTGTTACTTTACGAAAGATATAAATTATATGGTAAGATTAATTGTTATATACCTTATGACATAATTTTATAAACTTATAAAGTACTGCAACTGTCATCTTCATGCAGAAGACACCTATCTACTTGTCTTTTGTTAGAGCCCATAGCGACAATATAGCAAATCGTACATTGTGGTCCTTCATCTACCTGAATTACCTTTTTGCATGTGACTTTTGCTTTATAAATTACAAAATAATAGCATAAGATATGCTAAATTTAAGTATTTCGGCAAAAACTGCAATAATTAATCTGATAGCAAAAGACGGGTTTCTGTCTCTCGGGAGAGTTTCAAATCATTTTAGTCTAGCCAGGATCACTGTCTATGGTAACGTAAAAATGGCGAGAGGAGCAAGCCAGATCCATTCAAAATTGCTGTATAGGCGGTACACTGGACGGAGATTCCAGGCTCAAATAGAACAGCTCAGGTGTCAAACGAAATTACTTACGAAAGCTTATCATCTTGTTTGTAACTATATAACATATCCCTCAGAAGTAGCAGTCTCGAGATGGAATTTTTAACATAATTACAACTGGCTAACTTTATAATGGACAATAATAGGATTTCCTTTATTGTAACGTCACATACGGCAAGATACTGTATTTAGGGCGACAAAACTACATAATATTTTAAATTGTGTTTACTACCTTGGACAGCAATTATCTTGAAATAAAGCGTAAAATAAAAGATATAAATAAACAATTTTAGTATACATACCCATAATATAAAACCAGTGATAGTGATCACATAGGTTATCAATTCGATCCTATGTATTTTTTTATGTATGTATATCGATTACTCCGGGATGGTTTGATCAATTTGGATGAAATTTTCAGGGAATAATTAGGATGTTACCGGAGTTGCTTCATAGCAAGCATATTGAAAAATGTTAAAGTGGCGGAATAGCGTCATTTTGACCGATTTACACGTTACATTGAACAATATTTACGTTCGTCATGCCGTCAGGAAGGAAAAGTATGTATGTTACCATTGTATATTGTATAAGATATATTATTATACAATGATGTTACATAATATGCCCTGGACCCTGTGGCTATTTGTTTAACTTGACTTTGACGATGAAACTAAAAAGAGTGAATTCAAAATTTCTATAAAAACGTAAAACCAACTTCAAAAATTGCACGAAAGTGAAAAATAACGTTTTCTTTTATCTGGAAAATTTAAATCTGTGAAGCCGGCGCTAAACCAGTAAAGACAGTGTGACATTATACTCGGGGTATTAGACCTCAGAACACTCAGTACATAAATATATTTTTGTTGTTAGGTAATTAAGAATAAGTTTGGCGCCGGCTTTACAAAGTAAAATTTTCCAGATGAAATAAAATATAATTTTTCACTTTTTAGTTGATTTCTTTAAGTCGGATTTATTTTTTTTATAAAAATTGTTATATCAAAGCGAATTTTATTACTACTAAAGAAGCATTGCTTCTACAAACCGTGAACATTAGTATATGGCTTTTTCACGGCCTAATAGGCATATTTAACTTTAGATATTTTAAAAACTAAAAAATAAAAATATACATACATATGTATATATTTTCGAAATAAAAAAAAATCTAACCAACTGTTAAAAAACGTTAGATAAATATGCAGTATTTGTTTTCAGTCGGCTAAACGAAGAGGAAGAGGAAAAAAACCAAATAGATAAAAATTATTCCTACAGGTTTTTCGAAATACAGATACACATGATTTTTCATTTTGCAATCATATTTTAAATTTTGGCTTTCAATTGTTCCTCTTTGATGTCCTATTGACACAGTACAAAGCTGCGACTTTTTTATTTGTTAAAAAGCTTTAATATAAAAAATATGTTTTTTGACACTTTCTCAAAGCACATTTGCCCAATATAGCAAAATAGCTCCATGCTATTAAGACGGAAGTTAAGGAGGTGAGGTCCCGAACTACCTGTAATAAAGAGCATCTGTAAAAAAGGATCTTTTGGGATAGCTAATTTTTTCTGTAGTTAACCTCTACTCTCCAAGCTATCACTTATACAAAAAAAGATAGTGGTTTATAATCTGTTATTTTTGATATTTCAACTGCCACTAATACAACTTCACATTTTTCCCAAATGCTAACTGCCCTGCTAGCGCTCTTGTTTTGGCGAATTCAAATAAAAATATAAGTAGTGTTATATCATCTTCCATTCGTTTTCTCGAGAGCACTCCAGGATTGCTCTAGATTTATCTCGTGACGTGACAAACATGCAATTTCTTACGCTCAGCTGTCTTTTACTCATTGTTTAATTTTCGTCAATAAATATAGTATTTTTCTTTGATTTGAATTCGAAGCTTTTTGGCGTCTAGAGATGCAAGAATTATTTCATAACAAAAAATTAATTAATTTTTTCATGTAAGTTTTTATTAAATATAGTTAAAACGTGTATATCGTAATACATTGTAAAATACTTAAAAAAATTACTTTTGGAAGAAAGAACCTCACATTTCAATAGCATCACCTACAAAAACTGCAACTTTTGTTAGGACAGTGCATATTTTTTTATTCTTCCTGATTAGTGCATTTCTTCTTCGTCCGACAATAAAATGACAACATTTCTAAAATTACCAAGACACTTTTTCGAAATTTGTTCATGTTTATTGACAAATTTGACAATTCTTCCATTTGATCTCTGTGCAGGACTCGGGGCAAGCAAGAGCAATCTCAAAGCATTCTGAGAGCAAGTCTTATTTTCAAGGAAAATTGGGGAAATTCAAGGAAATAGCAATTTACATCCAATGGAATATCAAAGTTGCAAAAGAGTTCTCTGAGAGCACTACAAAGCAATGATTGGAAGACGCTATTAGAAGCACTAGTTATTAAAGAATAGCTGGATGTAAATAAGATGTTTTTCCGCTTTTTTTAAGAAACTGGTTTTTGTTGTTCTAAATTTGCGAAATTGCCGTATATGCGGTGGTTATTACGGAACTCATACCTTCAATTAGACGCATGGAGCCTAGTAGCGGCTCCTCCATTAGGTCGTATGGACAATGACCCCCCAATAAATATTTCCAAACAGAAATAAATAAATAAAATAATACATAATTCATATTTTTTCTTTTTTTTTAAATTTGGAAATTCTCCCTATTATTCTAAGGTTATAATCGCGTTGACCGTTCACTTGATTCTGCGACACACTCCCCGGAGGTTTCGTTTCGTTAGCATCGATCACGGCTGGCGGCCCACGTTGACCTCGTTGTTATAAACTGAGGCGAGTTTTTCACGAGTGTTTCGATCAAATTCGCCACAGGTAATAACAACCGCGCCGAGGAAACTTAAATTTTTTTGTCAGTTGATGCATTTAATGTGGATCGTGTGATAGTTTGTTCGTTGATTTTGCGGTTTAAGTTAATGTTTTAGAGAAAGGTAGCCACAGTGTTTCAAAATATTAAGACTTTTAAAGACCTTTTTAATTTATTTCGGCGAGCTGAACTTTGAGAAACGAATTTTAGACCAGTAGTCGACCTTTGCCGAAATTTAAAATTCAGCAAACAAGTAAAGACAAAAACAGACGGTATTTTCGTAAAAATAAGTACGATTTATTTGCCCGGAAATGAATTTGCAAAGTAACAAAAACACGGAACAATAAAATACGTGTGTCTGATTTCTTCAGATTCAAATTCAAATTCAAATATATTTTATTCATCAGTACAATAATAATAAACATTTCAATAAAAAATACAAAAAATTGTGCACTGACAGAAAAGGACTGCACCGCGATTAACAAACCGATCCACAAGGCCACATGATATGTGCCTGCGTGGTGCAGCCCTGAGAAAATTGGTAAAAAGAAAAAAAACTTAACATTTTTAATAAAAAATAATTACGTAGAGTACCTATAATAAGCATACAGCAACGCTTTCGACTCAACATCCTCGAGTTATACAAAAAAAAATATATAGAAAAAGTGAAATAGTGAGCTTAAGTAGTTACCGTTCAATTTAAGCAAATCGAAAACGTCACCGGCCGGCGCAGGATACAGGGAAGGGCGGGCGGAGCAACGGGCGAGCAAGCGAGCGGGGGGTCCGGACCGTGACACGACGGACAAACCATGATATATGCATATGTCTATGTGAGTTAAAATAAAAAAAGGAAACGTACCAGAAAACCAGCATGACACTAGGAGTAACTAAAAACATTAAGCGCTATTTATTTGCCGCTCCATTAACATGGTTTTAATATACTTAGTATATTTATTAAGGGAAAAATCCTTTACATTATCAGGGAGGCTATTCCACATTTGTACTGCTGCGAAACTAAAAGACTTTTGAAAACCTGATGTTCTGTGCTGCGGTACTCTAAAGGCACCTACATTCCTTGTAAAGTGAGAATGATTAAATGAGCAAAATAGCGATTTTAAATAAGCCGGCTGGCCAGTTTTTAAAACTTTATAAATTAAAGAAAACATATGACATTTGCGCCTGTTTGCCATGGATAAAATTAGGGTACTGTTAAGATGCGGAGTAATATGATCTCTATACGAAATATTGTAAGAAAAACGCATACAAGTATTTTGGAGTTTTTGAATAGAAGAAGCTATACGGACAGTCAAAGAATTATTATAGACAATATCTCCATAATCGAGTAAAGATAGAATAAGTGTATTACATAAATAATACTTTGTTTTTGATGGTAAATATCTTTTTAAGCTGTAAAGTCTTTTTAAACGCATATAGCCAAGGCTAAGTTTTTTCTTAATATGTGATTGAAAAGTGAGTTCTGTGTCAAGAATAATTCCTAAATTTTTTACTTCAGAAACGAGTGGTATTTGAACATTGTTTATTTGTACATCAAATATCTCGGATATCTCCTGAGTTTGCCTTTTATTATTTCCCAATAATAGGATACATGATTTGCTTGCATTTAATTTGAGGTTATGATCGAGTGCAAATTGGTTTATGTGGTTTAGGTCGGAGTTGAATTTTAATTGTGAGTTATGTACATCATTAGCAGGAAAGGACATATAGATCTGAGAATCGTCAGCATATTGCTGCAAATTCGAGTTTTTTATTACACTTCTCATATCAGCAACATATAAAGTAAATAACAGGGGACCCAAGATGGACCCCTGCGGAACACCTGCAGCAACTGGCAGAAAATTAGACTTGTAAAAAACAGAATCCTTTTTAAGAACAACACAATGTAATCTGCTTCTTAGGTAAGATGAGAAAAATTTAAGTGAAATTTCCGACAGCCCGAAGTAACTAAGTTTTGCCATCAACATGTCGTGACTAAGAGTGTCAAAAGCTTTACTAAAATCCAAAAGCCCTAAACATGTAATTTCCTTATTTTCATTGTTGACTCTTATATCATTTATGAGCTTAGTGAGGCAAGTAGTTGTACTAAAATTTTTACGAAATCCCGATTGGCAGTCAGGTATGATATTTAATGAATTTGCAAAAGAAAAAAGTTGACTATAAACGTGCTTCTCAATAATCTTTGACACAGACGACAGAATGCTGATAGGGCGTAAATCTGTATATTCATTAGGATCAGGTACTTTAGCCACCGGCTTTATAATTGCTTTTTTCCACTGATCTGGATAAACTCCCTCCAAAATACAGGAGTTTATAATATTTATTAATGGGTTTTTACAAAATGGCAAACAAAGCTTTAAATCTTTAATCGACAGTTGATCCTCGCCGACTGCATTTGTATTTATTGAATTTATTATTTTGAGCAGAGAATATTCATCAATTAATTCTAAATTTAATTCTAATGTGACATTTAGGTGTTTATTGTGATTATAAAAAAATTTCTTTTCCTCTGACGAAGTATCAGCAACCTTACAACAGTTCGCGTAATAATCATTGAGAGCCGTCGCATCACAAAGTTTAGAAGGAATATCTACAATTGGTTTAGATATCAGATTTAATTGCTTTGCACTTTTCCAAAACCTACTACCGTTTTCCTTAGATAATGTATTGAAATATGCAATTTTTTCGCGAACAATAGCGTGTTTTGTATAATTTCTTAATTGGCGATAATATTGTAAACTAGTTTTTGTTTTATTTTTTAAATATTTTTTATGAGCTTTATCTCTCAATTTAATCAGCAATTTAATATTTTCCGTAATCCATGGAATAAAGGGCTTAAATTTGATTTTTTTATGCTGTATGGGTGCATGTTTATTAATTAAGTCCAAAATATACCTATTAAAATTTTGAAGTTTGACATTAATGTCCCTAGTAAAATATATATTATCCCAATTTATTTGTTGAGCATCTCTCTCAAAATTATTTAAAATAATCCCTTTATAGTTTCTGAAAGATATGTACTTTTCCTCTTCCGCCTTTATGGAAATGTTCAAGATTGAGTATATTAAACAATGATCAGATATTGCATCGGATATGGCTACTGATTCGCTTTTTAGTGGTATCAAAGTGGCATTTGTAATGATAACGTCGATAAGGGTTGAAGAGTTAGTAGACATGTTTGTACGCGTAGGATCCTTAATTTGCTGTGTGAGATCAAATGTTTCTAATAACTTTTGCAGCTTAATTTTAGGAGCAGAATGCTTTAAAAGATCAATGTTTAGATCTCCAGTAAATATTACGTGATCATAAAATGGAACGGATAGGGCCATTATGTCTTCTAAGCACTCTATAAAAGTGTCAGGGTTATTAGCTGGAGGACGGTATATTGTGGTGAATAAAATGGTTTTTTTATTTAAATTCAGTCTTACACTCATAAACTCGCAGTCTTCTGATGATACATCAAGTTGAACTGGTTTGTATTGGATGTGTTTTTTAATATAAATTCCAACTCCCCCTCCTCGACCGTCCCTATCTTTACGAATTAAATTATATCCATTGATACTCAATACATTGCTATCATGAGCCGATGTGAGCCAGGTTTCTGAGAGTCCCAGGATATCGAAGTTAAAAGTGCTTACATAATTACACATTTCATCGAAGCCTGTGTTAAGAGAACGTACATTAAGATGCGCTACACTAAGGTTCTTATGCTGGTTTCCCGTTTGCACATACAGACTATCCATCGCCCCCGGAGATCATCCACCCCACACTCGCGCGAACGCCCGCGGCCCGACACAACCCTAAATCCCCCATGACATACAAAATAGGATCTAAATTAGGCATTACTACAACTAATAAAACTAAAACTACTTCTATAAACTAAAAAAAAAATAGACCTGTTACAAAGCCTATAAACCCCTCAAACGTTTGAAGTGTTTACATGTATGGCTAAGTTGCGCCGAACAATAGAAAAAAATAATGATTCGTTTAGTTTCTGCACATATACAGTGCCATGCAATACAGAGCTGAGATAAATTTAAAAAAGTTAATTTTTAGCCTTAATAAGAAAGCAAGAAATATTTTATCTTTAAGTGATACCTGTAAATCAAAATTTGTGAATGAAAATAATAAGCAATAACAAGAAATGTTCATTAACAAAAGGCATACCGATAAAATAAAATTTTATTATAGTCTATAATAGTATTAGTTACCTATAATTATACAGGTAACGAGTGAGTACACACTTGAAACCATATCAAGATTAAAGTTATAGAGATGGAATATTTGTCTTTATATGTAAAATGGCAACATGCAACACATACCTCGGTATAAATGCAAAAATATCCCTGGTATTATTCTGAATCACTAACGGGCACTACATCAGATATTTTGTTGAGTTTTTCCAGCGAACTAACAGTCACTTTTCCACCTTTATACAAAACAATCACTTTACCCCCGACCGTCCAACACAAATTTTGGAATTTTTCTTTCGCGGTCTTAAATAACGCTAGGTTATCAGAAGTAAGTACTTCAGTGAACAAAACTCCGGTACCCTTAAGTTTTTTCTTGTTGTAAAATATTTTATCACGCAGCCACCGATTACAAAAAGAGACTACAACTGGCCTTGGTTTTGCTACGTTTGGTTTTTTAATTCCTAGCCGATAGCAGTAGTTTAGGTCGGATTTACGAATTTCGATGTCGATTTTGCTGCATACTAAGCCAACGACACTTTCGTACAAATCTGACGTTTGTTGTTCTTCAACGCCATGGATTAAAATGTTGTTTTGATTGGTGGACATTGTATGTCTTGACGTATCGCTTTTTAGTTGCTGGATATCCTGTCTGATACTCTGCAAGGAATCCAGGACAGATTTTTCGAAATAGGAAAATTTTTCAGCCAGCCTGGTCATATCAGTATTTGTTTGATTATTTCTAGAACTAGATCTCCCTGCGGCCCTGTCGACCAAGTCCTTTCTAAAACTGTCAAGGTCGGCTGTGAATTTGGCCGCCATTTGTTCCATTCGTTCATTGAGTTTCTGAACATCGCCATTCTGCTTCCTAGAGGAATCATCCCCTTTATTTCCTCCTCTTGTCATGATGCACAACACTAGTCAAGCACTGAAAACTTATTTTTACTTAATAATGTGCAAAAATATCTATGAAAATTTGAAAAATTGTCGGATCGACGCAACCACACGTTTACTTAGCCGTGCGCGCGCATGACTCTTTGTCGTGTATAAGTATTGATCCCCTGAAAAGTTTACCATGAGCCGCCACTGCTAAAGCCTCTAAAATGTTAATTAATACGTCCGATAAAAAGTCTAAGGGGCGGCTTAAAATATGGAAATAAAACATAGGGATTTACAATTTAATAGTCTGCAAAACATGTTCCCAAGGCTTTGTGTAGCTTATTAATATCGTCTATTATTAGGTACCCTTAAAACTTGCCTCCTGTGAAGAGCTGTTAGAGTGGAACTGGTTAAATGGAAAATTAAATTTATTAACGTTTTAAGCAGCATTGAACAATTTTTTCTATATAGGTTCTTGCTATGTTATCATACAAAAGACTTAAATATAGAAGAAAACGATAATTTTACACCAATGTTCACAATCGAAATTTGACACCAATTACAATGTCACAATATCTCAATATTGCAAAGAGCCATTTTAAAGATTAATTCCCTATAAACTTGATGCATTTTCTGAATACGAAATTTTCTTCTTTGTCTATTAAGAATATTATAAAGACAAAAAAAAGTATGTCTTATAAATAAACGACGGGCTATATACAGATTTTCACAAACATATAAAAATCCACTCTCCTTTTTCCACTTTTTATAAATTAAAATAAAATGTAACTATTTGTAATACATTGCAGTGGAACAATAAATGTATTATTATTATTATCGAAATTGACAATCAATTTCTTAATAAATGTTGGATTCCAAGCCCATCCCGGATCCATGCATCAAAGTGAGCGGGGTGGTTTTTGTTAGTTCTATGTGTTTTCTTGTAAGAAGTTTCTCACTGTGTGGCAAGTACCAAGTAGGACTGCCTTTTGGATGTCGATGATGGTTCTGGTATGCAGTACTGTAATTTTCAGGTTCGGTTCTAGCGTTTTTGGAACTAGTCCAGTTGATGATACTATGATCGATATCACATAAACCTTATTCAGTCGCCACAACTGCTGTATCTCGATGGCCAGCTCCGCATATTTGGCCTTTTTCTCTTGATATTTATCCAACACGTTATTGTTGGGTACAGCGATAGCTACCAATACCGATCATGGTATCATCAACTGGACTGTTTCCTTATTTAACAGTACCACATCAGGCCGATTATTCGTTACACGTCTGTCGGTGATAATTGCCCGGCCATAGTAGAGTTTGAAGGCAACGGACTGAACTTGGTTGGTATTTATAATAGGGGACAAAGGAGATCAGGAGCCCATATTTATTGACAAGCTAAGTGCAGCCAGATGTTATAGGCTGTACAGTCTCTGATCTGTCGCTACATTTTCGACACTTGTTGGATTCACCGGACCGGTCTTTGAAGATGAATTTCGTGTCTTAATAACTTGGTCCTATATTACCATCACAAATCCTTCTGTCTCTGGGAATAGTTGCCCATCCTTCAGCCACCTGTTGGATGCTTCCTTATCTATATGCGGCTAATTCAAGTCGTTGTGATGTGCCGTCCAGTGCCATTTGAGCTCAGTGTTCTTGGTTGACGGGGTCTGAAAGTGACTTTAAGATAATGTTGTCACTTGCGAGTTTGAGTGGAGAGTACGAGTTGTCACTTAAGGTTACTATGCGGTGGAAGCTTGATATTTGTGCCTTGTTGGTGAAGTAATCTCTCAATTTTTGCAGCTATCGGGTCAACAAGGGTTCTTTCACCTTCTTTTCGCGGTAAGGTCATTCAGACAGTTTCGGTGGTGTGACTTGTACTTGGTCATCATTAGGCGAGTAGTTCGTTGTGATCCCTCTAGCTCCGTGTTAGTCCATTTCAAGATTCCGAAACTGTAGGTCAGCACGGGTACAGCATAGGTGTTAATTGCTGTAATGAGATTTCCGGCGTTCAGTTCTGTCGTCAGAGGAGCTCACACTTTTTGAACGATCTTTCATCTTGGTCTTTCTTTGCTTATCCTGGAGCAGTCTAGCTTGTTGGAATCCTAGGTATTTGTAGGTATCTTCTTGGTTCATCGCTTTTACTATTTCACCATTAATGACTTTGATTTCGATGTTAGTTAGGCTTTACATTTTTCCATTACAAATTCCATATGGATGTCTTTCGAAAAAGTGTCACGTCAATAAGCTTTTTTAGTTGGTTATGGTTTCCACCATAGAGCTTAATATCATCCATATACAGAAGGTGGGATATGGTTCGGGAATCACCTCTATTGGCTTTGATACTGAAGGCATGTACTGTACTGTTGAGCAACGTGGAGAAGGGTTTCATCGCTAATCAGAACCAAAGCGGACTTAACGAGTCTCCTTGGTAAATTCCCCTATTGATGTCTATCTCATCGGTGGTAAGAGATTGATCGCCATTATAGATCCTCAGGTTCGTTCTCCGCTGGTGCTTGATAGTTGCCAGGAAATTGATGATCATAGGGAGAATTTTGTATATTCTTAGTACGTCTATGAGCCAGGAATGTGGTACACTGTCAAACGCTTTTTTATAGTCTATAAAAGCAGTGTGCCTGCTTAAGTAATACAAAGTTGATGATAAGTTATTCTTTGCATGCTTGATGGTCTTGATGCATCCCTTTTGTTCCTCAGCTAATGGGTTGTGACTGTCAAGATGGTGATAGATACGATTTGCAATGCATCATGTTACGATCTTGTACATGGTGGGCAAACAGGTGATGGGCTTGTATTGGGACGGGTCTTCTGTGCTATTGATTTTGGATAGCATATTTGTAGTGCCTTGCATTAGAAATGTGGGGGTTGTCTCCGGATGATGCCATTATTTTAGTAAAATGACGGGCCATAGCTTCATGAAGGATCTCAAATTTCTTACACCAGAAATTGTGAATATGGTCAACACCTGGCGACTTTCAGTTGGTCGTTCCCTTAATAGAGTTGCTAACTTCCTCCTTGGTGGTAGAGTCAAATTCCATTGGTAGTGTTTAAATCTAAGCACGTTGAGATTGTATCTATGTGGCATTTCGGTTATGCTCTTTTGGTTTTTTCCCAGATGTTCGACCAACACTCGGTCAAATGCTCTTTGCTCGGCAGCATCTTCTCAGTATTGGTTGGATCTTTGATGTTATTGATAACCCGATAGAACTGTCTTTCTCAACGGGTTCATTCTCAACTTCATTACTCACCGTTGGTCAGCAATGCGTTGGTCGGTGATGTTCTGAAGATCCGAGTATTTTTGAAGGAAAGCACTATGAAGGCCGGTCCGGTAGGTAGTTAAGTCAAATCTCAAATCTGGTGATAATATAATAGGAGCGCATTATGAAACAATTCATTTCTGGTGTCCATTTCATACGCTTCCTTGGCTTTCCAGCCTTCGTGGTCTGAGGATTGGTGACATGTGTCTCCTCAGAAATAGCGAGAGCTGGGCGTGTGGTCTCGGTGGTGGGTACCACAAGGGGTGTTGGGGTCGTTGCAGTCATCACGCTGCTTCCTTCGCTAGTCGAGGGAGACTATAACTCATTTAACACACAGGATCATCTAGTGTTACAATGTCGATTCACCCGTTTATTCCGTAGATTGTACATTTTTATAAAAAGGTTGAATTTTACTTACTGCCAGGGACTTTTATACTCTGCGAACGAGGTTTGTTCCTCGGGGAGTGATAGGAAATATGAGGTAAGGGAAAAGATGGGCGACTGTCTCTCGGGAGAGTTTCAAATCATTTTGGCCTATGAACATACATTGAAAAGATCTGTAGGGGTAGGTTTAACTTAATAACAGCCCATGAAGATGATGCTAACTTATATTTAATAGAGTTCCTAATGGAGACGCGGGCCAAATAATAAAAAATAACTATAAGAACAAATAACATAACTGTAAAATAGAAAGAAATGTTTTTGTGTTGATATTAGTGTAAATTAATTTTTCTTATAATGTTCGTATGAGTCTATAAAATCAGTATAAACCCGCAATAGACAAATTTTTTGAGATTATGTTTTTTTTAAATTTCTTAGGGGTTGAATCTGTGCAAGAATTCTGAATTTCTGTTTCATTAGATTTAAAATATGTGTAACTTGTATTTTAAATCACATCTATTTGCCGAAAACCCTAATATATCTTTAAAGCACTCAAGCCTCATTGTAGTTATCCAGGTAAAAGGTATAAATAAAAGTTCGTATTACCAAAATTTAAAATAAGGTTAGACAGATTTATCTGTCGCAACTGTATTGTATATTTCGTATAAAAAAGAAAACTTCTTAAATGTTATCTGGCAGACAGATAAATGATTTTGTTTACTTCGCTAGGAATTCCCCAACTTACTTGTTATAGATGGGTACTGTTTTTATATTCTATGGTTGGGATTTATATATCGCCTATCAAATTCATATCAATCATATTAAAAATAAGAGAACAGGCTCAAAAAAGATCAACATTATTAACAAAACACAATAATAGAAATCTGCAAATTATTCAAAGCATAACAAAGTGGAATGGAGCGTCGTCAACCGCAATCGCGGTTGTAAACCTAAAACTAAAAATAGTTTGTATGAATCGAAGTACTACCGCGACTGATGTTGCCGTCTGTCTGTCTGTTTCGTTAGTTATACAGTAATAGTATCGACCTGATATATTGCTTGAATAACTTCATACCCGGAAGTAACTTATATACGTATACTGTTATTTTCATTAAATGTTAACAAAAAAGCCGAGTATGCACACGCGATTTTTAATAGGCAAGTGCACTAAACTACCACACGAAGTTTAAAAATATTTAAGTTGGTAGAGACTTTCAATGTTAAAAAAACTTGAAAAGCGAGCTTTTATTCCACGCCGTGTCGACTTGTCATAGTGAGTGGCTGTGAAACTTCAGAAGCCGTGTGAAAAATAAAGGCGTTTCGTATTAGCACTTTTATTAATTCCATTTAATTATAAACCCCAGATTAATAAGTGTTATTGTTATATTGAAACTCGCTAACTGTACAATGGACAATAATAGGATTTGCTTTATTGAAATGATACTACCAATTAGGCGCATATATCTTGTAAAATGTTAATTTGAGCGATAAAAAGTCTAAGGGGCGGCTTAAAATATGGAAATAACACCTACGGATTTACAATTTGGCAGTGTGTTGTGCTGCAAAACATGTTCCCAAGGCTTTTGTATAGCTTATTAAAATCGTCTATTATTACGCGTAAAACATGCCTCGCGTGGGCTAATTAAGCACTATATTTATACTCCACGAGAGACGTAGAATGAAAACGAAGCGCTTATAATCCTTTTCGGAGCTCTCCACTAAAGGGGTGAAAGGGAGCTATATATATATATATATATATATATATATATATATATATATATATATATATATATATATATTAGAGAGATTCTTTTTACTGAAACAGTAAGGACACACTGTGACCTATCTGGCGACATTGAGAAGCACAATTTTTTTATCTATGAGGAGGCCATGAAAGCCCAAATACTAGATGACGTGGTTGTTTTAAGTGAAGATAGGGAAAGTTTATTTATGCGGAATTTATAGACTTGCAGATTAGGCGAAGAAAGAAAGGTCTTTGCAGTTGGAGAGTGAAGGGGTGCATGTGGGTTGATGCTCGTGTTTCTCTGGCAAGAACGACTAAGGAATGTATAATAGATGATAATTCATCCGATCAGAATCTGTGGTAGTATCAGTAAAACAGAGACCGATCGCCCACAATTCGACGTGATGCAGGCTTTCTTGTGATATATGGATTATCAGTCAAGCGAATAGCTCTTCTTTAGACATAGTCAAGGATATAAAGGAAGAAGAGGCGGCTCCCTGTATATACGAGCAATACTCAAGGTTGGGAATGATTTGTGAAGTGTAAAGGGAATACAAGTTGGCAGAAGAAAAGTATTTTCGAGCTCGGAAAAAAGAAACTCAATTTCTTCACGGATGCTGTATCAAAAGAGGTGCTATGATCGTGCCAGCGAAGATATTTCTGAAAAGGCTAAAGGAACCTTTGGCTTCATCCATTTGATTATGAATGGTGTGGGAGATAATTTATTAGATAGTAAACAAAATTGTATCTTAGTGGCGTTAAACTGGTTCTTTGCTCCCATTCTACGAGTTTAATGAGGTTCTAGGTTAGGTATAAAGTTTACGTTCCTCTACACCTATCAATTTTGATCTTCGAAACAGGTTTGGTTTCTGTAGGAGTGGAGTGTACTATCGTTAGCATAGCTGTGAATGGGGTTGCTAGTAGAACAAAGCAGAACAAAGTCAGATGAATGGTCATTAACCACTACAGAAATATTTCTGTTGGAAGAAAAAGGCAATCCAAGCACAAAATTTTGGAAATATGACTTGTTGATCAAATGCTTTGGATAATATATGTCGAGGACAATTATTTCGACTTCTCCGTGGAATTCGATGGGCTTATTCCAGTTTGTAAGTTATGAAGGTAATAATATACTCTCCTTTCCTTACTCATTATTGGGAGTAGGGGAGAGCCTGTAGTTTGAGGGAAGAGTTTTGGGCTCCTTTTTGGAAACAGGCTGTACACGAAAGATTTCCAGGAAAAATGCCTTTGTCACAGGACACTTGGAATAAACTGGTAAGGATAGAGGCCAGTTATGAACCGCATTTTTTTAGGATTATGGCCAGAATACCATCAAGTCCAGAGGACCTTTTAGTAACACAGGTGTTTTGAGAATACTTCCTACCTTTTTAACCCTGATTGTTATTTTTTTGTAAAAGGAATTTATACAGTTAACTAAAGAAACAATGCGTGACATTTTTTTTGTATAGTATCTGAACAGGAAGGTGACATACACAGCAGTTCTATTTATCTATAGTGCACAATTTCTTGTAATGTATTTCTGAGCAAGTAGACCTACATCCCATTTCTGGCAACACCGAGTCAGGTATTGTTCAGCCGATTAACTGTCTATTCAAAATATAATCTATATATTTAAAACAGTAAGCCAGATTTTTCAGCAAACCAATGTTTTTCTTTAAAAACATTTCTGGACTATTTGGTGAATACGCCCCATATTCTTATAATTCTACTGGAAACTCATCGCGTCATCTAACGGAAAATGTAAAACAAGGTCTGCCGGGTCAGCTAATCTATAAGTGTCTACCGGGCTAGCTAGTCGATCTTTGATTTCATTTACAATTATGGTTTTGTCATGTTTTGTTGGCCTAAAGTGGTAAAGCTTAAAAAATACAGATTATGCTTTAAAATATATCAAACTAATATGTTTACATTTGACTTAAATACACTATGGCTTATATTAAAAATATTCATATCATTCTTCTCCATGAGTTGACTTATTCATAAAAATCACATAATGGGATATTTCCTAGGTTATTTCTTACTGTTTTTTTTTTTGCGGAACCATAAGGCCTACTTTATTTAGAATCTCTCGTATATCTATGACGCTTTTGGGAATAATATGCATATTCAAAGAACTCGGTTTATTTTGTAAGGTTAGTAGATCTGGTAACGACATTATGCATTTGTAGTTTATGTTAGCTAAATACTAAATAAATACTGTTACCAAGATCTATAATAGAAATGCTAGGAAAGACCTCAAACACTTTTTAGCTTGTGTTTACTACTTTTGGCATTTAACTAATTCCTTATTTCCACTTTTCATTTGCTCTCCAAAAGTTTTCTGGATACGCCAATGATCTTAAACGGTTTGATTTACTGTAGGCAACATATTGGGTGTTCTAGTTTATAAAGCAGGAGGGATATGGCCTGTGGTACATGGGAAATTACTGCGAATACTGATGTTATCAACGATGGCCAACCTTGTTAAACACTTTAGACAAACTTGTGTAGATAAAGTCCACCTGACTGACTCTTGAAGGCTGACAACAAATAAGGCTCATATACTACCGCTTCAAGATAAAGACATGCTGGACCTCATTAAAAAGTTTAAAAAGCTAAGAAATAATTTTTGCAATAATATTTTGAAGCCTCTTTACAACATTGGTTTTATGTTAACATTTAAAATCGGAAGTGGACATTGTGGTTTTCTTTAAATCAAGAAATATTGCTGGGCTAAATACTAGGTGAAACATGTTAAAAAAAACTTGCAGAAATGCTAGATATGATACACTTGCAGTTTTTAATAAAATCAACAGATATGTAGACAGCGTGCATCTCCAGTCCATTATTCAAACATGTATAACATATTTTTATGGTTCTATTTGCAGATGTTTTAGGCATGGGCTAGAATTAAATATCTTTGTTTATATTTTGATCACTATTATTATTTATTCACCCCTGCAGTGAACTGAGTTTCGACGATAACCCTGCGAACATAAACGTATCGTTTCTCAAATAACTTTTTACGACAAAAAATAAACAGAAATATCAACTGACACAATCATAACCTGAAGGAAAATACAAGTTCAATTTCGATTTATTTTCCCCCTGATGCTCGAACAAAAGTAGGAGGCCGCGGAGCGGGGTCATCCAGTCTAGTACATAATACAATTTCGAGGGGTCGCAGTATTATAAAGATATACTCGCAATTCGATACCTTATTCTCGAATAACGGGGTCTTGTCTTCTTTTTAGAAAGGCAGGTAAACAGGGGTGTGAATGATTTGGCCTCCGCTTGATAGATTTCACCCTTGCAAAAGAAAGTTTGCAGTTTTGTCTAAGTGTGATTTTAATAGCATAACAGAAATTAGTTTTATTTGAAATTGAACGTTCTTTTGAATTCGATAGTAGGTAGGATAGCGAGTTTAGAACAGAACTAAAAATCCCTTGCTTCTTCAGGTCTAAAAGAAACATCAAACATATTAAAATTACAT
Source organism: Kuschelorhynchus macadamiae (assembly GCA_030620095.1). Taxonomy (NCBI): domain Eukaryota; kingdom Metazoa; phylum Arthropoda; class Insecta; order Coleoptera; family Curculionidae; genus Kuschelorhynchus; species Kuschelorhynchus macadamiae. The sequence continues at coordinate 771,102 of JAUTXW010005312.1, forward strand.
TATTTTATTTAAAATAATAGACTAAAATACTTGTCTGATTTACTTCGGTAAAATCCAATATGGCGCCCTATTAATATATTAAAAAATGTATTCCTCAAAAACTACTTATCCAATTTACCTCAAATTTTTATCAAATCAAGTATTATGTAGAAATAAACTGGTGTAATTTTGGTACGAATCCAAGATGCGGGCTTAATGAAACATTAAAAAATCAGCCTGAAAAATTACCTATTAAATTAATTTCAAATTTTGTTCAAGAATTAAGTGTGATATACAGAGTGTCATAGAATAGGGGGGCATTCTCTGAGATATAAATAGAACAATCAAAAATAATGTTAGCTTGTCATAAAATTTTCTCCTAAACTGCTCACCAACTGAGTTAAGAACTACTCGTTCTTAAAATAGGGATCTGGAAAACAAGTTTTTCAAATAATTTTGGGATCGTTTCATAATATTTGGATTATGGTTCATGAAAAACATATTTTTTTTTGTTACATGTAGAACCAACTTATAAGTTTTTCAACTAAATAACATAAAATGCATTCATGTTTGGAACAATAATTTCTATAATTTTTGCACAAAATTTACGTTATGTCTTTACTGACAAGTGAATTTTTGTCAAAGTCTGTCACTATTTAATGTCAATCAGAAGTCAATGGGCTTTACCGACAATGAAAATTTTCAGGTAAATCAATTTAACTTAGTAAATCTAGTGTTTCATAAAAGATCCTTTTTCTCGAAAACGAGTCAATTTTTGGAAATTGATAAGGAAGACCTTTTATTTTTTAAAATGTCGTCAAAAAAGATGTTTTTAATGAAATAATTTACGCAGATAAATGAATTATTTGATAAACTTGTTTCCAGATCCCTATGTTAAGAACGAATATCTCAGTTGGTGAGCAGTTTAGGAGAAAAACTAACATTATTTTTGTTTGTTCTATTTATATCTCGGAGATTGCCCACCTATTCTGGGAAATCCTGTACAGATAAACTGGTAAAATTGTGGTACGAATTCAAAATTGCGGCCAAATGAAATATTTGCAATCGTCAAAAGTCGACCTTCCAGGATTTTATAGATTTGCACGTTTTAGAGTTTCTAGATACCAAAAAAACAAGTTTTCTCAATTCCGTCGGTATGTATGTCGGTCTGTTCGCGGTGTAGCTAAAACACTGCTTACCTAAATAACTGTAAATTTTAAGCGAAAATATAAAATAACCCTGAAACGTAAAGAACAATCTCGGAAGGTGATTATTCACGATTACAATTTTACCAAATAATATGACGATTCTTACAACATTTGAAAACCAAACGTAATTCGTTATGGATGGACAACTGTAACTAAGAAGTCCGAACTTGGTCTGTCATCGCTATCAGACATTCCACTCTGTGTAGTTTTTTGTGTTTCCAAATTGTTATTATTTTGATCTGGTAGCAGAATAGTCCATATGTTTTATATTAATATAATTGGAATTATTGTAACAGTGATTATTTATTTTAGCATAGTGTGTTTGTAAAATAGTTTTTCCCTGTCTAAGATTTCAATAAAATTAAAAAAGCAAAGTCGTGCCCCAAATAGAAATGGTGTTCTGATAATGCCGTTTTTTCTAATTTGTTGCGTTGTTGTTCTCTGCAGTCATACTTATGCTGTTACGCCCTATTTATTAAATATTGTTTATAAACTCTACCTGCATATGATTTTTCTCAGTTTTCACAAGGAATTTTATAGGGAAAGTTTGAGTTTAGTTCCTTGCGTACTTTAAATTTCAGTGGAGCAAAACCAACATTTTTAGGTGTGGGTGTTTGTTTTTGCAAGTTTACAGTTATGGTATTTTTTGCTAATGTATCTTTAGATATTTCCCGAAACGTTTTTTTTATAGCTAAATCTGTACTAATTGACTTCTTCCTGACGATCGTAACGATAGTGTTAATGAATGGTAATTACCCCTCGGTTTCCAATGCCGTGGCAAATTTTAACCTATAGGATGGCAGGTATTAAAGTGTGATGGAAGGCGTTCAATTTTAGCTTTTGAAGAAGCCAGCAGAATCTCATCCACATATAGTTTGGCAAAGTGGTTTTTCTATACAGTCATTGCCGAACCCATTGCCGACCTGTCAAGTTATTGATACGTTTCCCCGTTAAATTTAAAGTAACTTTCAATTATGATACTTAAAAAAGTCTGAGTAATCTAATATATCGCCACTGTTTTTCTAATATATCGCCACTGTTTTTCTAAAATTTTTAACATTAATTGAATATTTGTGAAAACAGAGACCACGTCAGGAGAGACCAGGAAATGGTTTTTAAGTAGTATGACGTCTTTAACAAATTCAGCTAGTTTTTATCTTATAATGAAAAGAACAAGTTATTGGAATTATACTTTCATGAACAAACACGGCTAATAAGTTGTATGAAGTATGCAACTTACACTTAAACTTAAGTTGGGTTTGTGAGTTTTTCTAAGAGCATATAATTTAGGACAACATTGAAAATTTAAATTTTTAGAAGACAGTTCCTCAACGAATTTGTTTTTGAAAAGAATTTTACTTTGTAATTGACTTGTGTTTGATATTTTTGTAGGGTCTAAATTCAGTTTTTTAGTAGGTTTGTGGATGTTTTAAGGAACAGTTTACGCCTTCTATATACTCACTTCACCACAACACAACAAACACGTTAGGATGTACTTTAAGAAATGATTTACTTTGTTGAAAATCTCTAGTTATGGATACATTTGGATTCTTAAAGTTATTGTTCCTATTAACATAATTAGTAGTTATATTAACAGGAACATGAAAAAAGTACTTTAAGCGTAATATCAACGAAACTATCTGTATGGTAAATAATAGAACTGAAACACAAAGCCTTAGTATTCACTATAATCATCTATTAAATGAATACAAATACACCACATTAATGTATTTTTTTAAACAATGGTGTTGTTTAATTATTTTTAACTATTTAATTGGTTTCAATTTAAACATTTTAAAGATATAAATAATGATATTGTTTTTACCCTTTACCCCAGAAAATTAAAAGAAACAAAGACCACCTCAGTCAAACAACATTCGAAAAGATGGCAAGTGGCTTCAACAACCGGTATTGGTAATTCGTCTCGTCGTTAATTAATCAAGTAATTAATTGGCTCTTAACAAGAACATCGTCACCCGACTTTGAAGGCCGTTAGTCGTTTATTAATCTATAAATTTGCTCATTGACGTTCTGATACTCGGAGGCTCGAATCCCTAATCAATTACAAAGTTAGTAGGTGTAGGCAAATTGGCCATAAGGCGACTGTTTAGGGACTTATTTAAAGAAGTTAACTAGTATATTTGTGTCAACAAGGCAATCAAAACATTTAAACATGGTGTTGAAAAACTGTCGTTTCAGATAGTTTGTCTTTAAAATAACCAGCAACATTAATAATGTTAAGATTTGGGAAACTGAAACAAACAAGGAAGACTAGTTCGAGAGATTTAACAGAACGAGTAAAAAACTTATTAAAAATGGTCAGTTGAATATAGAAACCAAAAGTTTAAAAATCTTACACCTTATAAATGTAAAATTCCTCAAGTGAGAGTAAGTCCTATCGACTAACAAGCAGCCACATGCAACAGTGGAATATTAAAATAACCGGAATATATTGGAACTTGGCAATTTTGTGCTGCATTTATGTTTAAGAGGAATGCCACCAACAGTCACTGTCTACCGACAACACAGGCTTCGTCAAATTATATAGATAAATAAATGCCAATAAAATCATGCACGAATTGTTATCATCAGCAATAGCATAAGCTAGCTATTCGTATCAACCACGTAATATATAGGAAACACAAGGTTAAACCTAGTTTATCCCTGTCTAACGATCACCGTGGAGTGAGTAAAACATTACGGTATGTTTTCTATAAAAACATATCTAGTAAACCTAAACATCCATAATTCTCCAATTCCCGCTATTTAAATCCTTTAAGCATTTCACAGAAAATGTCGATTATTGAGATTATTATTTTGAATTCAGAACATAAAATCATCAATGCACCTGTATGGTTTAAAGCGCCAAGTGGGCTTTGAACCATATGAAAGACTATACTTTGAACCATACGAAAGATTATACCTCGAATAGACAGTCTATTAGGTAAAAATATGTTAACCACATAACTGCTTGTCTCGCAGTTTAATTAGCACGCAATATGTGGCTTGGTGTTGCCAGAGACGCCTACTTGTTAAAAAATCGGTAAATTTCTTTTACCCAGATATTCCCTGGTTGTAAATATTTTCCTCTTGTTAGGAATGGTGAAGTGTCACCCAATTTATTCCGGTCACAGTCATTTAGTAACATATATACCTGAATTTTCAAACATTGTTTTTGGATGCCATTGTGTTCTACTGTATTGGATCCATATCAATATTTTACCAGTTTCTGCCCAGGTCACACTTGATTTTTGGACATAATTTGAAATAAATCAAATAAGTAGCTTTACACTGATTTAAAAAAAAATTAGGCTACCATTTTGTTCCGTCATGTTGAATTCGTACCAAAATTGTATCGCTATATCACATTTAATTCTTGCACAAAATTTGAAATTAGTGTAATAAGCTGATTTTTTTAAATATTTTATTAGGCCGACATTTTGTTTTACGACCTTGGATGCGTACCGAAATGTTACCAGTTCATTCCTATGCAACACTTGACTTTTATGCAAAAATTGAGTAGTTAATAATAATTTTTTTAACATTTCACTAGGTTACCATTTTGTTCCGCCATATTGGATTTTTACCTAAATGTTACCAGGTAATCCACGTATGACGTTAATTTTTGACCATAATTTGAAGCTCGATCTCTAGGCAATCAGATAAGTAAGTTTTTAGCTATGCTGCGAACTGACCGACAGGCAGACGGACGAAATTGAAAAACAAGTTTTTTGCCATCTAAGGGCCTTAAAATGTTTTGAATGATTGATGAAAATGAATTTTTCACGATAACAAACAGTTTATCTGGTCGCAATTTTGGTACGTCATTTTGAATTCGTATCACAACTTTACCAGTTCATCATCTTGGATTCGTACCAAAATTTTACCAGGTTATATTGGTTTTTTTGCAGAGTTTGAGGTAAATTGGATAAGTAGTTTTGTGTAACATTTCACTAACATTGTTACACTAGAAATATTTTTACTAAACTGTTACCATGTCATCCTCATTAGGGCTGGGCGATTATCAAAATATATAAACAATTATTTTTGGATAATCGATTAATCAAAAATAATCGATTAATCGAAATTAATCGATTAGTCCAATATAATTGATTAATCGAAAATAATCGATTATTCGTTTTTCTAAACGAAATTATCAAATAATCGATTAACCGTTTAATAAAGCCACATTTTTGTACTTTTATGCTCCCTTAATTTAAGTTTTTTTGGGAAAACTTAAATCAAGAACATTTTTTTTTATTAAAAATAGCTTTTTTAGTCTTAGTTTTTAATAAAGCCCTTAAAAACCCATTTGAATGAAATTTAACTTAACCATTGACAGCACTACACTGCAAAGGTTTAATATTTTGCCGACATGCTGATTGCCGAGTGCCGACGCCGAGAGCTAAATAATAAAGTTAAAAATAATAAATTTTTTTATTTCTTCAACGAAGGATAAATGAGACAGATATAAAAATATTTGTATTATCAATGTTTACATAATACTATATTTTTCTATAAACTGCACTATATCATTTACTATATACTATCTTTTGAATAAAGGTTAATCACATCAACAGTGTAGCGTTGTACAAATTAGAATATGTGGTTATTAAACTTATTTGGCTTAATCGTTATTTCTTCCATTAACTATTTGTTGATTATTATTACTATTATTATTGTATTATTCGATTAATCAAAATCGGATACCGTACATAATTATCTTTGCAAAACCAAAAATAAGCGATTATTCGAAAATAATACCTAATTCGACAATAATCGATGAATCAAAATTAATCAAAAATAATCGATTATCGATTTTTCTAAAAAAAAATAGAGTAATCAATTAATAACTGATTAATCGATTATTTTGCCCTCCCCTAATCCTCATATGACCCTAAAGTTTTAATTAAAATTTAAAGTAGTTTTAGTTATGCCGGGATCAGGCAGACAGACAGACAGACAGATGGAATTGAGACAACATGTTTTTCAGCATCTAGGGATCGTGAAACGTAAAGATCTAAACAAATCTCGGAGGGTGATTTTTTAACGATTACAATACTCCCTTTTTACGAAGAAAATACAAATTCAATATAAACATTATGCTTATCATAAACGATTTATAGCAACTTTGGTCGTTGTGATATGCACAATCCCTGGATGGATCTCAACTACTTGGAATATAATACAAAACTCGGATCCATCTGGGAGTTAATCTAATTTATATTGGATGGATCGTCTTTGCTAATTTGCAATATTCATTAGTCATTAAGTCATGGTAAAAGCTGTTTCTACTATGCTACCGCAAGAAATAAAATTGAATATGAATATTGCTTTAGTCAAATGTTTGTATAGGTAAGTGCCTTTAAGATTATCTTTAAGAATATCTTCCTAAAATGTTTTCGTTGCTCAAATGTGGTTAATCGTGCCAGAAAAAGCCGAAATAGTATGCTTAGAAACAACAGCAGAGAGTTACTATGTTTGACATGACTTACATAATCCTCACATCGTTTATGTAACATAGATTCTCATAATACTGTTTTAATTAAATAACTTAAGGTTTTACAGTAGATGTGTTAATCTTAGAGTTAATGAATTTCAATTTAGACTGTCTAAATAGCAATAAAGAACTGCAAGGGTTTTGTAATGGTTTATATTTCATTATGATGTGGTATTAAGAGTGAACATCAGTCAGCACCCACTCCCAAGGTAAGGTATCTACACCTCAAGTGACTGCTGACTGCGTTTGTTCCAATAATCCTAGTCTAGACTATTTTTTTCTTTAATTTTATTTAATAATTAAGTAGTATACAAATTTTCAGCGATTACAAAACTCTTGTACTGACATCATTATCGTGACAACTTATGCGACGTGCGGATTTGCCGGTCAACAAATGGACTGACCACTTGCTCAGTTTTTTTTTGTATTATAAACCAGTTTAGAGCCAATTTTTAACTATTACGAAACAATGTAGTGGTGCATGTCATAATTTAACACACTTCAAAGAACGCCGTCATCAGCTCTCTAACTACCTGACTTTACGAGTGGGTGCTGAGTGCTGACTCATGTATATCGTTAATACTATATCATGTTGAAATATAAGCCATTACAACAATCTTTTAGCCACGAGCTGTTGGGTAAAAATTATTCACAATCTGGTAATTCTCAAATAAAATTATAACTAATTTGATTTCTAATATAAGTATTGATTTCTAATATCAGTATATATCAATATCAAGTCCATTGCATCAGAATTCTAGTACGGTCATATAATTAAGATACTTATTACCTCGAAGACCTTAGGCGCAGCCCCATAGGTACAAATATTTACACTTCAATTATGAATCCAAACAATGGACAATCGAGTGCCAAAACAAAAGAATAGCGTCGCGTGCACGGTGCGACGCGAGGGGCGGGGTGATCTGGCCTACTGCGATGCATTATTTATGACTAGAGCGTATATCGATTTTCGGAAATACGTGGGGCCTATGGCCCGCGCGGCGTGGGGCTCGCTATTCGGGCCTGATGGTGACGGCAGTGTGCGTGACCGATAGGCCGCACAAGGGGCGGTAAAGTGGTCAATGCTGGTAAGTGAATTAGCGAAAGGGAAAGTAATCAGAACGGTACGGCCAGAAACAATATACCGGGTGCCACAATTGAGTGGCTCACACGTATAACTTTTGTCTTTGAGTCAACATATTAGAATGGCATTTTGGTTGGTTTGTTATCTGGGACATAATCTTAATTTTCTTTTTTTGCAATGACAACGTTGCTATATCCTCTTTATTGCTAAATTTCCGCTACTAATTTTGTTTTTTGTATAGAACACCCTATATTTGTTTTATTTATTTTGATTCATTATGACATTCAAAGTTCAACCATGTATTAAAACAGAACCTTGGTATATATTGGGTATCTAAATATGGTTTGGACTTATATAATGCATATTATGGCCGTATTTGCCGATTTTTTAAAAACTTCTTGTTCTTCTGTGGTATCAAAGTACTAACCCGACTATCGAGCTTCGTAAATTTTATTCTCCAGATATCCCCATAGAACGAAATCCAATATCGACAAGTCTGGGGACCTAGAGGGCCATCTTATAAGCCCATTGGTTCCGATCCATTGATTGGTAAAGCTATTCTCCAGAAATAACCTCGCCGTTTGTAGAGATGTGTAACTCAGGAGTGAGCTGGCTCAAAGAATCAGCTCAGTTAAGTGAGTTACTGAAGCAGCTCCGCGCTGCAGATTTTTTTCGATTCTAACTCACCTCTCACTTACAGCGTAACGGAGCGTGAACGACTTGCGACGATAAAGAGCCGCAGTGTCACGACCGCCGAAAGAGTCGAATTGCATTGCAATATGTGCTGTTTGTTACATTCTTGATGCGGCGCGACTTACCGGTCTTAACTCTTTAGGTTTTACTTTTTTATTTCGGCTGTTTAGATGTAAAATAAATACAAATATAGATATTAGATATAGTTGGAACTGCTTGGTAAATACGCATACAAAATAAGTCAATATGCTGTTTAAGAAAATAATGTAGGTTGAAAAATGCAATAAACTTAAATATTATTTATTGTAACATTATGGAAAAGAACATGATGACTTTTTTTTCGGCAATATCGTAGTCATTTTTAATATTAATTATACAAATATCTATAAGTTTTAATACCTGTCCTATACGAAATAAATAAGGGCCTAATTTATTTGATAAATCTCCAGTAAAAATTCTGCATAGTCAGACTGTATAACGTTAAAAATTAAAACACTAAACTTGACCAATTCCAACCAGGGTGGCAGAACCGGCAAACGACGTTAGGAGTGTATTTCGCTCCTTCGTTTCTCAGCTCAATTGAGCCGACTTAGTGAGCTGACTCAGTAAAGTGAGCCAGAGTCAGTGAAGCGCATCATTAAAATGAGTTACATGTCCCATCTCTAGCCGTTTGAAAATTATGTGTAGAAACCCCACACTGTTGAAAAGAAATTTCGTTTATATGCGCCTCATCAAGCCAATCAAGTATAGCTGTCTCTGTGGTTTGTTGTCAGGCAAATGAGATATAAGAGGTATCTGAAAATGCAAATTTTTTCAATATCACTCTGTACCTCGGAAACCAAAAGGGCTGTGACTAGTTTGTTTGCAATATCTTTAGATTCACAAAAAAAGAAGCTAAGGGTCGTGAAAACCGCAAGGTTCTATCTTTAAAAATAAGCGAGATACCCCACAATTGCAACCAAAATGGGACACCCTGTATAGCCGGCAATTTTACTTGTTCATAGAAGCTTCGATGTGGCTGCGTTACTTCTAGAATTAGCAGTGTTCTGTTCAATACATTTTCATTATTAACTGTTTTTTTGCGCTTTAAAGACCTTGTAGACCAAAAGTTTCTGTACCTTGACTTAATCGAATTGAAGGTGGACGGATCCTTTTGAAACATATTTCTAAATCTCCTTTGTGTTTGTTTTAGTGACTTAGATTCGGCAAACATTATTACACATTTTGCTTTTTCACTTAAAGAAAACAGTTAGTGCAGCTAATGACTTGTCAAGACTGATACTGCCATTTTATAACAGTAGGGACACGCTTACATAAATTTGTTTCACAATTGTTCTATTCACATTTTTTCACATGCTGTGTTTTTTCAAAGATTTTTTTAATAATGTTACAAATATTATATTTATGAAAAGGGGATGGAACCACCTTTATGGTTTTGGAAAAATTTACAAGGTGTTCTATTTAAGATAGTAATACCTAAAATGCGGCTATTTTGTTATCGGTGCTTTCGATTCTCAAAGTAAAGATACATATATTAAAAAAAATACTTTCGGTAAAATCAAATTATTTCCGGTTTATTTAAGATCAAAACTGGTCAAGGGATCCACCCTGTATTTCGCAGTAAGTAGGCATACATGGCGCCATTGACAACACCGCTGCATCCGAGCTAATATTGAAATTAAACGGCGATATAGGCGACTGATATCAATTTATGAAACTTACTGTTATAAACATTAAACGACAAAATGAACAATTGGTGTGAATTTATGAAACTGCCTCATGGCATTGTTAAAAAACTACTTTCCCGATGGACTTAAAATTTTGGTCCAAAATTGAGGGTCATATGGGCATGACCTGGTAAACTTGTGGTACGAATTCAAGATTGGCAAACAAAATGGCTGCCAAATTTTAAAAAAACCAACGTAAAAACATCTTATTCAAGTGACTTTAAATATTGCAGGAAAATTAAATGTAACATAAGGATAAACTGGTACGAATTCAACGTGACGTAACAAAATGGCGTCTAATAAAAATGTTTGAAAAGACAATATAATGTGTTACTAAATTACTATGACTAGTCAATTAAATTGGGCTACACTTCACTATTCCTAATAAAAGTGAGTTATTCATAACGAGAGAAGTTCTGGGTAAAGGAAATTTGCGGATTTTTTAATTATCACTGCATTCTGAAAAATTAAAGATGCATTTTTATAATTTAATTCTCTTTTTGTAATTAAAACGTAACGTTTATTTTTTTTTTGTTTCAGGTAAGCCCTCACTATTTTTCCAGACTTTGACAATCTTCCCTTTGTAAACAAATACAGGTGATATATACATTATAGGTTTAGTACATTATAATAATAATTGCTAGCAGAGATATAACGTTCAAACAAAATCCCTTATTTTTGAATAGCAGAATTTGTTCTTTCCGAAAAAAAAATTTTAAGTCATGAATCAACTACTAAGAGTAATAAAAAATGTCAAATAAAATAGTGTTAGTTTATGAGCTGACTTTTTAAAATGCGAATAACGATCATCTAAAATGTTAAATTTGTCTAAAACTCTTTATAGGGAGTAGGGACACGCTGTTCATTATATTAATAACGGCTCTTGTAGTTCTAGAAGCTGCCAGAGAATATTACTATTTAATGGTTAATTTTTAATAAGAATATGAATATTAAATAAAGGTTTGCGAGAAATATGGAACGTTTAGAGAAAATTTGCAGTTAGGTTAGGGCTAAATTCAAATAATAATTAACCCTGAAAGTTTTAATTAACTCATTTTGGAAAGTTAAATAGAGCGCAGACGTCCAAAATATTTGACCTAGGTATTCCCAGTTGATGGTTTGAACTTTCTTGGAAAGTTTTTTGTTTTATTACTGCCCCGTAAATAAAAGATGTCGCTTTTCCAGGATAAACTTTTATAAATTCAACTTACCTATAACTATTTTATTTCAGTCTGGTCTGCATTATATTTTTAAATTACATTTAATAATAATTATAATAATTATAATATAAATAATTTCTTAAATTATACTTAGGAAAGAGTAAATATATCAATGAAACTTCTAAAGTCCTTTCAGATTTGTGCGTTGTTTCTTAGTACATCCATACCCTTTTCTGAAAAAAAAAATATTTGTAACTAAATTTCCTTAGCCAACAAACCAGTGCTTGTAAATACACAGAGAATTCGTTAGTGGAAGAAAAGAAATACCTAAATAAATAAATTGATAAAAATCTTTAAGTTTGTCAGTTGTCATTAGGAATTATACTGTATAACTTTGGCCTCAAGAAGCAGTAACTTTTTTGAGTTATAGTTTCAGATGTTTTTGGGATTCTAACTTGGTTATCTTTATTTTGGATAGGATAAATATGATGAATTTGTTATAAATTATTCTTATGTATATGTTGTTTTACTAAAATGGATAAACAAATCTGAGGATCACAATTATTAGGATATCACATGCGGTAAAAGATAAAAAAAATTAAAAATATTTAACCGTAGAGTCGGTCATTTTACTTAGTGGTTTATTTCTTTTAGTTATAAAATTTGAGATTTTTTTAGTTCCCTCGTAAAGGAAAGTATTGTAATCGTGAAGAAATCACCCTCCGATATTTTTTCAGATCTATACGTTTCAGGGTTCGGCCGAAAAATATGTTTTCTCAATTCCGTCGGTCTGTCTGTCTGTCGGCTGTTCAGGCATAGCTATAAAACTACTAGTCCGGCTGACTTTACTTCTAATTTTCCACAAAAATCCAGTATTATGAGAAAATCAACAGTTAAAATTTTAAAAAAAACTACTTAATGGATTGAATTCAAATAATCCTTTTCATTGCTTATCTTTGATATATTCTCCTCTTGGAAAGTCTTTGGAAATACTGAAAAGAAAAAATTTATCAATCGGCAATTAATATTCATTAAAATTTAAGGAAAGAAAAAATTGACAGTATTGCATTTTATCAACTGATACTAGTTATATTTACATTCTCTGAATCTGGTTGTAGCAATACTTTTTTATGAATAACATTTTTCATAAAATCAATTCCTCCTGCAATAAACCGTTCGCTTATCGGAACTCGTTTTACCTAGAATATATTTAAAACATAATAAACATTTTTTTATTTATAAAATGTTGCGTGTGCTGGCATTACGAATGTAAATTTATGCCGGCATTGTTTATATACAAACGAAGATAACTGTCAAGATTATGCTAATCTGACTAGTTGACGGCGAATTTTTCATAATTCCACAATTGTTTTGACACACACAGTCGGATACTGTGAACACGATATTTGTCCGAGTCAGCACTAAAACCTGCCGCAGGTGTTTGACTTGCGTCTTTTTTTATTTAATGGCTTTATTATTATTCACGGTTTTAATTATCGGACCGGGACGGTGGTTTTCAAGAAGTTATCAGTTTGTACCACAAGAAGTACCATGTAACATTATCTTGTAAGGGGCTGAAAATAAATGTACAATTTTAATTACGCTGTTATGAGGCAGACTAACTGGTTATTTATTCAAAGATAATTATCTGGTATACCAAAGGTTCTGAGAGAGGTGGATGTTTTTTGAACAATTAAATTAACTTGAGCATATTCTTTACATGAAAGATTGTTTTTAATCTAGTAATCTTAACATTTTAATGACATCTCCTCTGGCAGAAATACTTGGCCTATGACTTGGTTTTTACCTTACAAAATACTAAAAAGTTTTTTTCTATATAGAAAGTTTTTTATGTTTGTTTTATATACATTTATATAAAGACCAGCGCCCAAGTTAAGTACTTTTTCCTTTTCTTTGGAATTTTTCGCCTTTATTATCTTTTAAATATTTTAACGAAAACTTATTTTACAAAAAAAAATTTATCCCTAGCGTGACTGAAGCCCAGACCACGGCATAAGACCGTGAACTTAAAAAAAATTAGATACATAGGTAGCTAACAAGTTTTGTGAATAAGATTTTAAATGTTTATCCAGGCAAACCTTTTATTAATAAAATATTTATGAAGACTGTTGACATGGTGTTAATTTCCTATAAGATTTGTATCACCTTAAAGCCCACAGCAAAAAAAACTAAGGAAGTGGGTGGGATACTTTCTAAAACATATTTTTGTCTTTTGACATCGTAAAACAAATGATTATAAGACATTTTTTTCAATAAAAGAATGGTTTAAAGAGGTGTTTGCGTAGAAGCTTATAAAGTTAAATTAAGAATAACAGCACTTATGAGTTAAGTAGTTTTATAATAAATGTATTATAGATATATTGAAGACATTTTTTTAGTAAATATTGATTTAAAGTATTTTTTCAATGATTGATTGATTGATGACACCATAGGATTTTATCAACGACATCCTTGAAAAACTGATTTTGTAATGTTTCTTGGGTACCGCTGAAATCCTATTAGTAGTAAAAAAACCATAACCTCCGTTGCAATTCTAGAAGAAAATATTACTATTTAATCCTTAATTTTTAATAAGGACATGAATATGAAATAAAGGTTTACAAGATATATTGAACGATTAAAGAGAATTTGCAGCAATGGCTAACTTCAAACAAGTATTAACTTTGAAAGTTTTATTAATTCATTTTGGAAAGTTAAATAGAAACGAATTTATTTCTGCCAATGTACCTAGACGTTAATAATATTTCGTCTAGTATTCCCAGCTGATGGCCTGACTTTTCTTGAAAAGTTTGCATCTTTTATCACTTCCTCGTAAATAAAACATGTCTTTTTTCCAGGCGAAAAAAGATATTTTATTTCGGTATACATATTTTCATTTCATTTCATACATATTTTCTTAAATTATGCTTAGCAACGTGTAAAGAGATCAACTGATCGTCTAGAGCCTTAAGATTTCTGCGTTATTTCTTAACACATCTTTCTAAAAAGAAATCTAAATTTCCTTAGCCCTAAGCAAGTGCCTCTAAATACACACAGACTACATAGGGGGAAGAGAAAAAAAAACTAAATAAGTACTAAAGGTTCTGAGAGAGATTTTTTGAACAAATGAATTAACTTAAGCAAATTCTTTACACCAGAGATTCTTTTTAATTTAGTCTTAACTTTTTAATGACACCTTCGCTGGCAGATATACTTGAACTTAGAAAACAACAGCTTTCAAAACACTAGATGTTCTCTTTCGATACCGAAAGATTTTTAATTTTTATTAGAATAACCAAATAAGGGCCAGTATCCAAATTAAGTACTTTTTACTTTTCTTTTGAGTTTTCCGCTTTTGATATCTTTTATTTAAATATGTTTCAAGGACATGTATTTTACAAAAAAAGTTTTATATGTAGCATAAAACCGTAAACTTAAAAAAGTAAATACAGGATTAACAAGATTTGGAAATAAGATTTTGAATGTTTATCGAAGCAAATCTTTTATTAATAAAATATTAATGAAGTCTGTTGACAAGGTATAAGTTTGTAAAAAAATATGTATCACCTTAAAACCCATAGCAAAAATAAACTTATGAAGTCGGACACATTCCTAAAATGTATTTTTGTCTTTTGACATCTTAAAACCATTGATTGAGAATCAATTTATGAATTTCGTTTACAAGGCATTTATATCCTAAGACATGATATACTTATGAGAATATTTATGAAGTGTCTATTATATACATAAATACAAGATAAATAAATGTTTCGCAATATAAAAATTTTTTTTCAATAGAATTTTCAAGAAAAGAGAGGTTTAAGGAGGTCTTTATGTAGAAGCTAATAAAGTTAAATTGAGAATAAAAGCACTTTTGAGTTAAGTAGTTTTATGATCATGTGTTATAGATGTCTTGATGTCAATTTATTAAGTAAATATTGATTTAAACTGTATTTTTTTATTTTAAAGATATTGATAGAACCATAGGATTTTTTCAACGCCAACCTAAAACTAATTTTAAGCAACTTTAAACCCAAATTGATTTTCTAATGTTTCTTTGGTACCGCTGAAATCCTGTTAGTACTAAAAAAAGATTGACCGCCCTTGTAGTTTTGGAAGCCGTCAGAAAATATTACTATTTAATACTCAATTCTAAATTAGAAAATGAATATGAAATAGAGGTTTACAAGATATATTGAACGATTAGAGAGAATTTGCAGTTAGAGCTAACTTCAAGCGATTATTAACTTTGAAAGTTTTAATTAAATCATTTTGGAAAGTTAAATAGAAACGAATATTTCTGGCAGTGCAGACGTCCAACATATTTCGCCTAGGTATTCCCAGCTGATGGCTTGAATTTTCTTGGAAATTTTGTCACTGCCTCGTAAATAAAACATGTGGCTTTTCCAGGCGGAAAAGGAGAAATTTTATGAATTCAACTTAAACTATTTTATTTCAGTCTGCTCTGTCTTATATTTTTGAACGCATATGATAATAATAATATTAATATACATATTTTCTTAAATTATACTTAGCAAGGTGTAAATATGTCAGTGGAACGTCTGAAGTCCTTAAGGATTTATGCGGTATTTCTTAGTACATAATATGTACCATTTATCTAAATTTCCTTAGCTACAAACAAGTGTTTGTAAATGCACAGAGAATACGGAGGTGGAAGAAAAGGAAAACCTAAATAAATAAATTAATAAACCTCTTGAGGTTCGTCAATCTACACCTCGTCAAACAAGAGAAGTTGCATTTTTAATATAAATTACGATTTGTACGTACGGTCGTCCCGTTTCTAATATCCACACTTTAATTTTTTTTCTTATGAAGTGTTATTTATTAGACCTGGAAGTATGCACCTTGGAATATTCTCTTGTAAGGGGATGAAAATAAATGTACAATTTTAATGACTCTTATAAGACAAACTAACTGGTTATTTATTCAAAGATAAAGTAGGTGATATACCAAAGGTTGTGAAAGAGGTGGATATTTTTTGAATAATTGAATTAACTTGAGCAAATTCTGTACACCAATGATTCTTAGTAGTTTTAACCATTTAATGACATCTTTTCTAGCAGAAATACTTGCCTTAGAAAACACAACAGCTTTCAAAATACTAGGTATCGAAAGATATTTTATTAGGTCAGCGCCCAAAAGAATTAAGCTATAGTCTAAAAAATAACATTTGATTTTCTCCATAGGTGAACATAAACTGTCTTTCTATATATATTTTTGATTGCGCGATGCTGCCACTTCTACTGGAAACCAGTGGCAATGGCCGTTGTCTTAAAAGATTGGCCTGTATATTATTGCATTTTTATAATTTCTTGATCAGTCTAAATATTTTTTGTGCTATATTTCTTATACAAAAATTCAACTTCGAGAAAATGATGCTTGAAAATTGACTTTTTAAAGATACAGCGACCTAACTTGAAAATAAAACGGTGATTTTTTTTCACACGTACATTAACACAATAGATAAGTAAGTTTTAATGATCTAATTTACAGATTCGCGACTAGTCTGCTAGTAAATGAGAATATTTCTTTTAAATTTGATTAATGTTAAATTTTGATTCATTAATAGAGCGAACCCCCGTATTCACTAAAAAGGTTTAAGAGTTAGTGCAGGTCGAGTTGCTATAGTAGTTAAAACTCTTAGTTCGCCAGTTATGTTTCACTTATGTCACTGCCATTTTGTAATTGTTACATTTAGAAAATTGTTCAACTGCTGAAAATGTCATATTATACCTACAACTGTCAGGTTAGATCTGGTCTAAGTTTGAACCTTTTTAGTGAATACGGGAGTAAGAGTTGGTTGAGAAGCGGCTTTACATATAGAATGGTACATTTCACCGGAATAAATTCAGTAACCTGAATACTGTTTTTAATTTCGAAAAACTTTTTACTCATGAAATTGATTTATTGGTTTCCGGATCTTTTGGTAATAACTTATAACAATCTGATTGTTGTCGTCATCTGTGTTTGACTTAAGACGTCATAAATATTTTTTTAAATGCAATACCTCATGCATTCGAAGTATACGTTATATGTCGTATATCTATATTAAACTGTTTTCGAAACAATTGCGTCCCAAAAACTGTCATTTTAAGCTAAATTTTTAAACTTACTTTCAATCCCCTATCTTAACTTTTTAAAATCCATTAGGTTAGGTTAGGTGCAGGGTATTTCATTCTGACTTTAACCCTTAGGCCGATAGAACGAAATAGTCCAAAATCATGATCTTGAAACGCAATTTTCTAGAAAACAGTTGATTTAGGTTAGGGATGGGCGATAATAGAATATACCTGTCGCCTATCGATATGTGAGAACTAGCGGATCAAATTAAGGTGTGGATAGGGACTGCTAGTTAGCTATCGATATAGTTCATTGCTACCTAGAAATATTTGCGACAAAGGCGGTTCTGGGAGACAATTACATAGAAGAGCAAAAAAAGATCATTAATTCATTGTAAATATGCAATCAACTTAATAAATATCGATCTTATCGGCTACCATTCGATATTATCGGATACCTATAGACATCTATCGGAACTTATAGGTAACTATCGATATATAGATATTTTTTATTTATCTATCTTTATTCGATATGTCGATGATATATCGATAAAACGCCCATCCCTAGTTTAGGTAGAAGATGTGTAACATAAAATGTGTTTGGACTGTTCGTCATTTAAAAAACAAGTGACAATATACGTGGTTGGATTGCAAAAAAATGTTTATATAACTCATACGCACACAGATGACGTTACAATCAAATTATTATAAACATAAAGAACAGTTTTCAAATTATTGAATATTTTCCAGAATTTATAAAGTCTCTGGGTCCTCATAAAGTTTCTCAGTCTGTTTATGTTTTTTGTTGGCTGCTTAGTGAGTCAGTTAATGCGGTGTGATCTGGGAGGTGATACTAGGATGACCAAAACATCGGCGTCGTTATTTCTAATTCTTGTAAATTTTCTTTTTTCTAATAAAATATTTTTATTACATGCACTTCATGATGTTATTTGCCCTTTTTAACCGACTTCAAAAAAGAATGTTATCAACTCGACCCTGTGTATTTATTTATGTATCTACCATTGTGACCAAAAAATACTGGGACAAAGTAATTTGCTTTAATCCTCTGTAGCATTAGGTAATATATGTCAAGTTTCAGGTTTTGATTTGTTGTCAAATAATATATATTGTGATCAGATTTTGCTAAAAACGATAATGGCAGCATTAACTGTAGAACAAAAAGTTACAATTCACACCAAAGTGATGGACAGGGTATCTGTAAAAGGTATTGCAGTGGAGTTAAAGTAAGCAAGAATACCGTGATGTCATGCAAGCAAAAAAAGTGAAGAATAAGGGGAATTTAAGAGAAAACCAAGTTCCGGTAGGAGTGTGATCTCGATGGAGAACGAAGATACCGAGCTTCTCAACTTCCTGCCAACCTCTTTTTTGAGGACTTTTCGCAATATATAAACAACCGATGTGCTGTTAACAAAATATTTTTAGCTGATGAAAACAAGCAGAGAAAAATAGAATTTTATAAGGAATATCTCAACCAGAATAATTTATGGAAAAGAGTAATGTTTTTTGACGAAAGTCTATTTTATTTCAATCGTGCAACAATATTCGTGTATATACATCCAAAAACATGAGATATTAGTAGGGATGAGTGTAGTATCGATATATCGATTATTATCGATAAGTAGCCGGTAACATCGATATTTATTAAATGGACTACATATTTACAATTTAATAATGACTCTTCGATATATTTGCCTCCCAAAACTCATTTATGGCAATTATCGATCGGTAACAATGAACTATAGATAGCTATCACTACCTGTCGATAACTTAATTTTATCTACTAGTACCCATAAGACTAATCAGAATAGATGATTTTTTCTATTAATATTTGGAGTTGGATCAGTGCTAAGGGTCCAGGAGTTTTGCAAATTATTAAGGGAAGACTGGCGGCTACTCAAAGTCGTTTTTAATATTGGACGATTTATAAGATCTATATAGATTGTGGATAACTGCAAAGACTAATTGTCCGATTTATAAACTTCGAATAATTCATTGCCTTATTGCCGCAGACTGATTAGATCGGTTATTAAGATATTCTCTATAAGTAAATTTTCTATAAACGGATGGTTGAGTATGCACATTAATATGCCCATTAAACTCTTTGGAATTCTGCCTCAACGAGACAATTTAAATTATTAAGAATTTTAATTGATAGTCTATAATTAAATATTGTCGCTATACCGTTTTATATTTTTGAAATTCTTTGCGACAGGGGGACCCTGGAAATTGCAAGTATTGTATAGTTCATGTGTACTACGGTAAAAAAAAGATATTGTATATTTCATGTGTTTTACAGTATATTACAGGGTTAGGCATCAGTTATTTTCCTATTTTCTGGCTCTGCATTTATTTACAATTGGGTTGTGGTTAATTTTTTTTTTAGTCACTAGTTATTTTTATAACATTGTTACCCCCTTCGAAATGATTCTGCGGACGCCTTTGCACCCAAGCTAACACAACATATAGAATATATTAATCTTAACACTAAAAAAAGTTTTTTTCCAAAAACAGTACTACAAGAATGATTTTTAGTGTAAAACTAAGGATCGATTTAGATACCACTTGTGCTTGTTTGGTTTGAGTTGACTGTATCAGTCTATCAACCGATTGAACAAGCAGTAAAAGCTAAAATAATTTTATTACTACAATTCTATGGTATGTTAAAACAATGTGGTTGCAAATTTATTGCTTGCATTGTCTTGAACCGATAGATCGAACACCATTCACCTGCAATAAAAATAATAACGGGCGAGATGGAATTATTCATCGTTAGTAGTTAAAACTTCCTTTTAAATAATGCTGGTATTTAACATTTTTGATTGCACTAAATGTGTAGTTAGGAATATATTCAAATATAATGAATACTTCAGTGACGGCTCGTACTCCAAAATTTAGTGGGGTCGGCCGAGGCTCTCCCTCTCCCCAGACCGGTCAAACATCATGTGCAATTTACATATTTTTACGTGAAAATTACGATTAAAAACTTGGCTAGGAAACACTACAGCAAAAGAGCGACCTGTTGCATTGGGTCTCTTGCATATCTATAGATAAGAGTATTGATGAAAATATAAACAATGTAATTAATACATCGCTTATATTTACATGCTGCTGGAAAAAAATTGGACGTTATTCTGTAACTCTTTATTAGAGGTTGTATTGTTTTAAGTTATGCCACAACAAGTATGATAAAAAATATTATGTTCTCATACCATTTACAATAAAATATAAACAAACTTTTTTTTTAAATTAACCCCATCCCCCCAGAAAAGTTACCTAAAATCGCCCTTGAGGCCAATGTGGTGTTAATTGATGCCGTGTCCAAATATTGTCAAATACTAGTCTTATTATTTTTCGTTTATTTCTTCACTGTTAATTAGGTAGGCACCAACCTATATATATATATATATATATATATATATATATATATATATATATATATATATATATATATATATATATATATATATATATATATATATATATATATATATATATATATATATATATATATATATATATATATATATATATATATATATATATATATATATATATATATATATATATATATATATATATATATATATATATATATATATATATATATATATATATATATATATATATAGATCTAGGCTAGAGTATAAATTTAATAAATAATGTTAGTAAAACACTCTAGTCAGTCAAATTAATTTTTTGCCTCAAGAGGAATATAAAATAGATGCTAAAGTGAAAGCTACATGTACAACCAAAAAGTATATTGTCCGGCAAGAACCACGATGCGGCTGGCCGAATTATAAAACAAATTGTAAATGATATTTTAATTCACTTCACATTTCGTCACCACATTTAAACATGTAACATAGACTGAAAATTACTAATATAATATATTAACCTGATCATTAGTCATGACTAATGTAAAGAACTAACACATTTATTTAAAAATAAGTAGTATCATTTTATAATAATTACAATTAATACCTGAAAAATGGTAGTATTCAATTGGGAAAAATTCCGGGGATACGGATACATCGAGACAGGCCGGTGTTGGGTGATATAAGCTACGACGAACGTTATAGCATGAGGATGTATACGAACGTACTACGTACCGCGTGAATTAGTAGCTGAAGTCTAGCATGTGAGATGATGGAATCGACTGGCCGATCCACTGTCTATAATAAATATATTAGAATATCTGTGGATGGTGGCCCACGAACTGCTGTTAATGGCGTTATTTGTATGTTAGTCAAGCAATGATAATAGGGATACCTACCTATTTTGTTATGTGCCCAGGAAATAATAAACTACATTTTGGTTTTATGTGTTTTTAGGATGTCTGCAAAACTATTTTTGAAAAATTTTCGCTGTATATTTTCTTGTACGGCCCGGCCGACCCTGCCGCCCCTGAGGAGCCGTCACGGAATACACGCTGCGTACGCTTTTTAATAATTATTCGTATATTTATTTACGCTCCTTAGTAATAAAGTATAATAGTTTCGAGGATCTTCTATAAGTCGGAATCAACAAATATTTCAATTGCAATTTTTGTTCGCATTTAATTTGAACCTTTCATATAATTCTACATTTTTTATACAATTTACCTTAAAAGTTTCGGTAATGTTTTTAGTTTTTACTGTTATTTTTATTTTTATTTTTATTTTTATTTTTATTTTTATTTTTATTTTTATTTTTATTTTTATTTTTATTTTTATTTTTATTTTTATTTTTATTTTTATTTTTATTTTTATTTTTATTTTTAAATTCCCGTAGTCTAGAAACGAAATACACAGCTACCATTGTTATTAAATCCAATTTAAGGGTAATAAATTAAAAATATTGCGTGGACGTTTTAGTTGCAATTCTATTGGCGGGTTGCACAAAGCATTTTACTAAGCATTAACTAATCAGACGGCTCAGAGTGTGACAGATTACATAAGAGTGTCAATGTCAAAAATGATTCTAAACGTCAGTCAAATTTATTATTAAAAGTTTTGTGCTACCGGCTACATATGTATCTCTAAAAGAAGATAATATTAGGAGATATTCAATACCAAAAATAATCAAATATTTGCCTGGCCGGAATGTATTGCAGAAGTGTACAATAAAATAAAAAATTGCAAATATTTAGTACAATTTACACAGAAAAATAATTTTGATACAAAAATTAATTTTCAAATGTTTGGTTTACAAAGCCCGATATGTAATTGTTTTTTACCTACGTTAAATAATGCACTTGTAAAAATGAATATAAAACATTAATATTGCCTGATATATAAAAAGAATACTCAGATAAACAGATAACAATTAAAATATGGTATTATCCTTTATTGATTATCGCAGTATTCCGTTTTAATTCACGTTTCATAGTACATTCCCGTTCTAATTAAATTACTGTATTAAATGAATATTTACGCAATCAGTAGAAATATTTACGTGATTTTATCGTTTGTTATCATGAGTGAAATACATTCATAGACGTATCATGTAAATTAATTGGGAAGTAATACACAATATTTTACCTTCTAGAAATTATCCCTCAGTAGTTTTTTAAAGGGTCAACAAAATGCAGAAGTAAGATTCTAAGTACTAGGTCCCGTGGTTGCTTATAGTGAACGTAGTACTGGCTACTGGTACTAAAGGCAGTTGCAAGTACTAAGTTGCATAATGAAGGCACGCTGGGAATAAAGCAAATAACTAAGTGGAACCTGCAAATCGACTTAAAAAAAGAAGTCGAGAACTATGTTTTCCTCACAGACGTGGCATCGTCAGAACAGAGTACTTTGTAGTTTCTATAAAAACAGGTCACCACCGGTTCAACGATGCTTAAGTTGGGATTTTTCTATCATCAGTTAGGCTTAGTGTATACCTGAGAAAAAACAGCGAAACGGACCGAATTCCACAAAAATTCGTCCACATCACAGGTTAAAAAATCAATAATTGTCAAATTACAGTTCAGTATGGCGCAGTGACCAAACAAAGTTGTTACTTTAGATATAAATATAGATAATTGTTTTATTTTAACAGAATATCAGCTGACATGATTACTTTTCATCAAATGCCACAGCAGCTTCCTAGAAAGTGGTACTCTTCTGCTAAGTTTTGTACGTTGAATTATAAATTAGAATGGACCTTAAATACTATTCCCATACATGACGATCAGTATCTCTCGCAATCGTTACTACCCTTAAAGCTGTTTTAATTTCCATGCAACACTTGAATTTTGTGCAGAATTTATTTTTTACTCATAACTTTTTTAACATTTCAGTAGACATTTTGTTCCGCTATATTGGATTTTTACCAAAGTGTTACCAGGCCCTCCCCATTGACCCCTAATTTTGACTGACACGCAGACCGACGGAATTGAGAAAACATGTTTCTTGACATCTAGGAACCCTAAAACTTAAAGATCTTAAAATCCTGGGAGTGTACTTTTTAACGATGACAAGCATATTATATGGTTGCCATTTTGTTCCGCCGTCTTGAGTTTATACCAGAATTTTACTATATCTATAACACACAATTTTAAATCAATCTAAGGACTTTTTTTTTTTTCAGGTAGGTGTTTGCAATATTTTATTAAGCCACCATTTTGTTTCTATCTTGGATTCGTGCCAAAATTTTACGTTAAGTTCATTACTACGTAATACTTGATTTTTGTACAAAATTTGAGATAAATTGGATGAACAGTTTTTTAGTAATATTTTTTTTGACATTTCATTAGGCCGCCATTTTGTTCCGCCATATTGGATTTCAACCAAAATTTTACCAGGACATCGCCATATAACCCTTAATTTTTTATCAAAATTTAAAGTTATTCGCGTAAGTAGTTTTTTAACTATGCTGCAAGCAGACCGACAGACAGACCGACGAAATTGAGAAAATATGTTTTTTTGGCGAAAGTGAAGATCTGAGAGGATGATTTTTTCACTATTACAATACTCTTACGAAGGAAGTAAAAACTTATTAAGGTTTTTTTTTGTTTTTTTTCCCTAAAATGTAGACCTTAAATTAGCTTATGTTATACCTTTGTCAACAGAAACCTGTTCAAACCTAACCTGATGTCTTCGACAATAAAGCATTGAGAATTTTGAGTAAATACGAGTCTGATCCACCTCTGTCTAATTACACTACCCTGTGCATGTAATGGGTCCATATGTTCGCGTTCAATGGGCCATTATTCTAATTATCAAGTCGGTTTTAATATTCTATACATCGCTTTTGAATTAAAAATGATGCGAAATCGATGCAAAATGTGTTCCAGTTTCGATGTAAAACCGCGGATGCAACGGCAATTTTTATGCATGATTTGGATCGGGTTTTATGATTTATGACGGCTTTTGATTAAGATCTCTGCAGTTACTTTTTAACTTGATTTCATTATTTAGAGAATTAATTTACACGTTTATGGTAATTTTATTATCTGCTAGGAATCTGATTTTAAGCTGTAAGAATTAATTTGGAAATGATCCAATTCACGATCACGATTTCACTTTTTTTTAGCTCATCAGGCCGCCATAGAGTAGCAAGGTAGAAATTGAGTAATGGCGCTTACGGCATTGGACATGTTCCAGACGGGAATTATGATATCCTTACTGTGACGTTGGCATAACTTGATATCAAAATATATTAACAATATTGCTCATAACGAAATCAGGAGTCAACAGTGTAATTCAATGCCGGTCGTGTTATCAGCCAGCAAGAATAGTTGGTTCTGGGATTCCATTTTGAACATACTAAAATACCAAAGCAAGTTTTACGGAACCCAGTTGCTATGGGGAACACCCTCCCCGAAAACTTTGAAAATACTTTTTACAAATTTGGGTCAAAAATTAAGGGTCATATGGGGACGACCTGATACCAGTACCATTTTGGTAAAAATTGAAAATGGTAAAACAAAATGGCGGCCTAGTGAAATGTTAAAAAATATTAGGAAAAATGTGATTATCGAATTTATCTCAAAATTTTGCACACAAGTCAAGTATTACGCAGGAATCAACTGCTAAAATTTTGATGTGTATCTGAGATGCCAGAACAAAGTGGAAGTTTAATAAAATATTTAAAAATTCAGCCTGAAAAAAACTACGTAATAGATTGATTTCAAATTGTCTCAATCACCCTCACAGGTTTTACATATCTTCTCGTTTTAGCGTCGCAGATGACAAAAAATGTGTTTTATCCATTCCGTCAGTCCGTCTGTCTGTGTGTTCGCGGCATAGCTTAACTACTTATCAGATTGATTTCAAATTTTCACATGAGGATGACTTGGTAATATTTTGGTAAAAATCCAATGGCCGAACAAGATGGCGGCCTAGTGAAACGTTAAAAAAATTATTATTAAAAAAAGGAATTGTCTAGTTTACCTCAAATTTTGCACAAAAATCAAGTGTTACATAAGAATGTACTGATAACATTTTGGTATGAATATAAGATAGCACAACAAAATGGTGACTTAAAAAATATTTAAAAAATCAGCTTGAAAAAATTACTTATTCGATTGATTTCAAATGCTATGCAAGCATTAGGTGTGATATAGAGATAAACTGGTAAAGTGGGGGTACGAATTCAAGATGGCGAAACAAAATGGTGACCAAATAAACATTTTAAAAAATCAACTTAAATAAATCTTATTCAATTGACTTTTACAGAAAAATTAAATGTAACTGAATTTAGTCACACTTCACTATTCCTAATAAAAGGAAATATTTATAACGAGGGCAGTTCCGAGTAAAGGAAATTTTCTGATTTTTTTTAATTTATTTCGTTAAAGAAATGCAGGACGAACGTAAAGAGAGTTTATTTTGTGTATCTATTATTGTTTTGTAACAATTACATATTTTTTTCATAAAGGGGAAGAATGCAAATAGTTGGAATTGAAATTAGAATGTCTATGAACTTAGAAGAAAGAAAATCATCAAAATAGGCGGTAGGGCAGGGTAAAATAGTGATTTTGTCTGTTTTTATTTTATAGATAAGTTTTTTTAGCTACATCCGATACTATATCATTCAATTTAAAATTAGTACTTCATAATTCGTTTTTTCTCCATCTGCCACCAAAAAAGTTCATTTCAGATTTATTATATAATTTTCAGCCTCCCTCGTATAACTGACGTCATTTAAGAAAACAGGCAATCTAGACTTAAACGGTTTCCGCTTCTAAATAGTCCTTATAAATCTATTTTAAAGTCAGGTTAATAACAGATAATAAACGTCCAAGTCGTATTCCCGAACAAATTCCTCTTATCGTACAGATTTGGCGCCCTTTTTATGGGCCGTTGACGGACCGTGCTTTATAGGCACACTTAGGGACGTTAAAGGCGAGGGAGCCGGGATGAAAAAGGGGAGAAGGTCAGTAACAGAGGGCTCTTCCTATTGACATAGTAACCAGATAAACAACGTGTCGCATTCTCCAAATTAAAGCTGGAAGGTTTGTAAAATTGCGTTTGACGGGGCTTTGTCCTGGCGCGTTAATAAAAATGTGTTTTTGTTTTGCGGTAAAACTTCATTTGTGTGGATTAGGGTAAATTGGACCGGTCCGACAATACTTGAAATTATTAATGTATTTTTCTGTCACGGCAACAATTCATTCTCGTAGTAGCAAAACTTTATTGGTCGAGATATTTGGCAACTTGTAAATTTTTTAGTATATAGTGACTATTTTATCCGTAGGAATGTAATTTAAAAATTTAAACATTTAATTTCATTCGAAATGTATTTTGTTCAGGGTAGTTTTTTATATTGTAAGACGGCTATCGTAAAACGAATAGAGTAGCAAATTTGAGACATTCCTGTAACTATCCGGTTTACTTTTTTATTTTAAATAGGAATCTATATATTATTATGGACTATCTAAAATTAGCTTTTCAACAATATATCACAAATTAACTTTTGTTTTCAAAATAACAGTTGGATAGCCATTTTTTGAAAATTAGACATTGCCACTTTATAAAAAAAATTCACACTATTTATAAAATACTTGTTTTAAACAGTTCAAAATAAACTTATTTCTTCATTTTTTAGAACGAAGTGTTAAATTTTGGTTTTGGAAGAGAATTTTTTATTTTTTTTCTCGTTTAATCCAAAGAGCATTTAACTGCAATATTTTTAATAGCGTTTATTTTTAAGATGGCGATATGCTAGCCATTTTTTACAAATCAGAACAGATATTATTTAAAAGAAATGACTACTTTATAGTCATTTTGAAAATAAGTAATTTTACGGTAAAAATGTTTTACTTAAAAAAAGATACAAGCTGCCATTAAAAATATTGGAGTAAATAGTTCTTTGGGTAGTACAAGAGAGGAAAAAACTATTATTATCCAAAACAGCTTTTAAATTGTGTAAAAAAAAATAAAAATAAGCTTATTATTTGTTGTTTAAAACAAGTGTTTTGTAAAAAGTGACTTTTTATTGTGTAGTGAAAATTTTTTCGCGGCAATGTTGAATTTTCTGAAAATGGCTATTCAGTCGCCATTTTGAAAAAGAAAAGTAACTTGAAAAGCTAATTTTAGGCTGAATACGATAGTATATAAAAATATACAGGGTCCTATTCAAAACAAAATGTAGAGGTCATCAAAAAAATGTATTTATTTATATATATATATATATATATATATATATATATATATATATATATATATATATATATATATATATATATATATATATATATATATATATATATATATATATATATATATATATATATATATATATATATATATATATATATATATATATATATATATATATATATATATATATATATATATATATATATATATATATATATATATATATATATATATATATATATATATATATATATATATATATATATATATATATATATATATATATATATATATATATATATATATATATATATATATATATATATATATATATATATATATATATATATATATATATATATATATATATATATATATATATATATATATATATATATATATATATATATATATATATATATATATATATATATATATATATATATATATATATATATATATATATATATATATATATATATATATATATATATATATATATATATATATATAGTGTGTCCGAAATTGGTTATGACAGTATTGGGATCTCGAAAACCGTGATAGTTACAAAAACGTTTAAATGGAGAAAGTTTTAGACAATTATGTTTGTAATTTAACGCCGTTTTGCTCGCGATTCTATCTTTTTTAGTTTTTGAGATATTTTGAAAAAACCCAAAAACTGCATTTTCGAAAAAGTCCTATAATTTATTTATTTATGAAAATTTTCAAAATCTGTAAGAACATTATTGAGGCAACTTTTTACGTAGAGTGCACCTATTAAGTCAGATTTTACATGCGACGTTTCGATTTTCTAGTATTTCTTTTCAACGGTGTATCACACTTTGTAATTAGGTTATTACTAAAGGTGCAAAAAGTGCGTAGAGAAAAAATTTTTTTTTGGAATTATCAAAGTAAAAAATTAAAAATTAATAGTGTTAAAAGGCAATATGTAATTCAACATCCAGTTCTACAAAAAATTAGTAAAAACTACTCAATAACATTGCACAATGTTCACAAATGTTCAAATAACCAGCCGCAGATAACACTAACATCTTTGCTCAAGTAGGCTTTGGTTTTGAAATAATAGAATGCTTTTAATCTGTCAAAAATGCAACGTTTAAGTTTTATTTAACATTCATCGCTGTTTTAATAAGGATTACAATGGCGTTAAACTTTTCTAATGAAGAAATGTTTGATATGTTAGTGTGTTATATTAAAAATGAAAGAAATGCAAACAGGGCCATGGATGTGTATTTTGACACGTACCCCGAAAGACGGCAGTCTGGCAGAACTTATTTTCAAACGCTGGTTAGAAACTTGCTTGAGTTTGGCAGTTTTAACAAGATTCGCACAAAGAAGTATGCAAAAGACAACGAGCAACGCAATAGGCAAATCCTAGAATATTTTAATGAAAATCCGACTTCAGCTACAAGAAGAAGGGAAACAGAACTTCAAATTCCAAAATCTACCGTTCATGGCGTCTTAAAAGTAACTAAATATAGTCCTTACAAGCCAACAATTGTGCAAGGACTTCAAGCAGGTGATTTCGAAAGAAGAATTGTTTTTTGTAATTGGTATATCAATAGATGTCGAGAAAATCCCGCTTTTTGTAATAAAGTCATTTGGTCAGATGAGACTCATTTTACAAACTGTGGCATTTTTAATAAAAAAAATCACCATTATTGGGCTATTGAAAATCCGCAACTACGCGATCCACGCAGGCTGCAAGAGCGATTTGGTTTTAATGTGTGGTGCGGAATGCTTGGTAAGATAAACATAGTCTAATTGAATTGCTTATAATTCAATATTTTCCATTACTTTTTAGGAAATCGTCTCATTGGTCTCTTTATTTTGATCAGACACTGACAGGCCCAAGATACCTTGCCATGTTACAGAATCAAATAGTTCCTGCCATTCGAGAAGCTGTGCCAGATGATCAGTTTAATAGCTTGTGGTTTCAGCAAGACGGTTGTCCTGCACATAACAGCAGGGATGTACAAACCTTTTTAACAACAACTTTTGGTGAAAACGTAATATCCAACAGTGGTCCTGTCCGCTGGCCAGCTAGATCCCCGGATATCACGCCGTTGGATTTTTATTTATGGGGATGTGCGAAAAATGAAATATACGAATTTGACCCCCCAGAAAATAGGCAAGTTCTTGAGCAGCGAACCCGAAATATTCTAGAAAATATAAATAGAAATACCATTCAACGGGTAATCAGAACAGTTGAAAGGAAATGCGGACACTGCATAGAAAAAAAAGGTCAACATTTTTAATCCTAGTATTATGTAGCATTTTTTTATTAATTTTATTGAGTAGGTAGTTCATACTGATTTTCTGTTAATTCTTGTAAGGTTAGTACTTTTAAATCGCCATGAACGGTTGACTTCAGAATGTGAAGTTCTGTTTCAATTCTTCTTATGGAAAAAACCAGATTTTCATTAAAATATTCTAATATTTGCCTATTCCATTCCTTGTCATACTTGCATACTTTCTGTTGCGATTCTTAAAATTGGCTAACCCTAGCAAGCTTCTAATCAGTGCAGCGCTTGAAAAGAAGTTCTGTCGACAGTCGTTCTTCGGGGTACATTATGTGCAGTGCACATAGTATTAATGTTACTGAGTAGAACTTACTGATTTTATGCAGAATTTAAAGTCCAATTTAAAAATATTGCTATTTGAAACTATTAAATTTTAATTTATATCGATAATTCAAAAAAATGTTTAAACAGTCTTATTTCAAACGCAAAGCCTACTTGGGCAAAGATGTTAGTGTTATATGCGGGTGGTAGTTTGAACATTTGTGAACATTGTGCACGAATCAATTATGTTATTAAGTAGTTTTTACTGATTTTTTGTAGAACTGGATGTTAAATTACAATATATTGCTATTTAACACTATTAATTTTTAACTTTTTACTTTGATAATTCCAAAAAACGTTTAAATATTTCCTCTACGCACTTTTTGCACCTTTAGTAATAACCTAATTACAAAGTGTGATACACCGTTGAGAAGCTAAAGAAATACTCTTTTTAAAACTGTTAAAATCGAACACAGCGGCCATAAGAAAAAACAAAATTGATGATGGTTCTAGAAAATCGAAACGTTGTATGTAAAATCTAACTTAATAGGTGCACTCTACGTAAAAAGTTGCCTTAATAATGTTCTTACAGATTTTGAAAATTTTCATAAATAAATAAATTATAGGACTTTTTCGAAAATGTAGTTTTTTGGTTTTTTCAAAATATCTCAAAAACTAAAAAAGATAGAATCACGAGCAAAACGGCGTTAAATTACAAACATAATTGTCTAAAACTTTCTCCATTTAAACGTTTTTGTAACTATCACGGTTTCCGAGATCCCAATACTGTCATAACCAATTTCGGACACACTGTATATATATATATATATATATATATATATATATATATATATATATATATATATATATATATATATATATATATATATATATATATATATATATATATATATGAATGAAAACAACAGTTTTGCTGACGTTTCGTCAAAATCAAATTTGGCATTTTCGAAGCTTTCTTTCTCGCGTCCGAATAGAGACTCTGTATGTAAACCAACCGCCTTATGTTAGCGTTGTTCACTACAAACGGGGATCCTTTTATCTATTCCATTTTTAATCCTGGCTTTAAAATGAAATCGGTGGTTTTCATGAAACCATTTTTAGAGTAAAATCATGTCGCTATGTCTAAACTATCTTCTTTCTAAAACTTTTTTTTATTTCGTTATTTGTGAGGACAAAAGAGTATACAAATTTTTAAATAATGCCTTGTTCTAACAAACGCTTTAGGCTAAAAATTTAATTACAAAAAAAAATATTTTACGATCAACGGTTGGAAATTTAATAAAAAATGGAGAAATGATTTCACTGCAAAATTAAAAAATCGTTTGTTTTAAGTCGATCTGATTTCGACTTTAAAAAATCGAAAGTTGGATTTAAAAACTGATTAAACCATGGATAGACCATTAAAAAAATGTCATTGGAAAGTAATTTTCTTTTTTCTCTATTTTTTAAGAAATAAAAACGATAATTGACATTATTTAGAACATCCCAAATTTAAAAATTTTGTCTTTGCTGTATCTCTTACTGTTTACGACAATCTCACAGAGAGTAGCGAATATTTGTTTCATCATGTATGGCAAGTAATGACATTAAAATAAAAATAAAACTAAGCCGTTGAGTCCAGTTTCGAACTTTAAAAGGATCGGAGATTTTATAACCGTCTAAATAAAATCCCTAGGGCCCGGTTTCATTAAACCCGAGAGATCAACCGACGCATAGCAGAATAAAAGCCCAACTTTCAATTTATTTTAATATTTAAAGTTACTTATAACTGCGAATCTATTATAAACATTTTAAACGTTTTCGTGCAATGTATTTTTTTACTTCTAATGTGTCAAATAGATAAAGATAACACTGTCGAAAGCAATATTTTTTAAATCCAGTTTAGCAAACTAGTCCATTAACAAAAATCATTACTCCTCGGACCGTTTTTCAAAGAAGTACCTAAATATACATACTATTATGACATGTAAATTTTTATTGATGTACTAGGTGTAATGTCAATTATTGCTCCATAATTTGCAACCAATCTTTTATTTTGCAAAATAATACCAATTTTATTGTCTGCCTTATATTGGTTTCAAGGCGAAATCACTAGTCCATCAAACGTCAAACCGCAAAACAATTAATCTGCAACCGAGCCTTAACAATTCTCGCTGCTATTTTTACTTTCTTTACGACCAGACCGATTGTTTGCTAATTTTAAAAATGTCAAAACGTTCTTATAAAGCTTAATCTGGCACGCAGCAATCATAAAACCAACGGCCGCCTGCATTCCGAAACCTAATTGCTCTATACGACAAATTTGCTACTGTATGTTACCAGGCTGGTATGTTTAGAAAATAAATTTGTGTATCTATTTTAAGTAAAGTTAGTAACAGTTCCGTTTTTGGTAAATAAGTGGGGAAGACTGCAAACAGTTGATTGTAAGACAATCGTTGTTATTACTATTGCATACGCATTCAAAAGAGGATAAGGCGTTTGACAGCCGTGTATGTATGTAAGTGTGTATATGTATATATTAATGTTATGTGACCACTTACAGGCTAAACGCCTGGACCGATTTTGATGAGTGACTCACAGTAAGATTCGCCTGTATCCCGCGAGTGTTTGTTAGATTTTCCTAAATATAACAAAGACATTTTTAAAATTATACATTTTAAAAATGTATTTGTTATATTATGATCTCTCTTCAGATTTTAGTTTTAAGAGGTAAGACATACTTATTGTTTTCCAAGTGCACCAACTTTTAATTCTTAAAAATTTCTTTATAAAAGAATTCTGTTTTATGTGTTCTGATAAAGATCACGTGGTTGATCGAAACGTCAATATTTTGTAACATGTGAACAAAAGAAATGTAAATACAAAAGTTGTTGGATTTTTATGAAGATCTAGAATATTATATCATAATGCGAAAATATTATTGGAAATGTCAAATTTTGACAGTTTGTCAGATTTTTTAAAAAAACGCCCCAATTCCCGATGCAGCCACTTTTTTTAACAAATCATGGCATAAAATCCACTCAGTTCTAAAACATTATAAATATAAGCCATATAAGTTTTTACCTACTCAAGAAATAACGGATCAAAATAAAATAAACCGATTACACTTCTGCCACGAAATAGAAAGACGTATTATGATGAACCAACTAAATCTGTCAAACATAATTTT
Organism: Kuschelorhynchus macadamiae; assembly: GCA_030620095.1. Lineage (NCBI taxonomy): Eukaryota > Metazoa > Arthropoda > Insecta > Coleoptera > Curculionidae > Kuschelorhynchus > Kuschelorhynchus macadamiae. The sequence goes on from JAUTXW010005312.1 coordinate 804,900, forward strand.
CACTGACGAGGGAACATTTACCCCTGGAGGCATGTTTAACCGGAAAAATAAGCATTTTTGGTCAAAAGAAAACCCGCGAGCTCTTCAGGCAGTCAAAATTCAGGGAAGAAGATCCCTACATGTTTGGTGTGGCCTTCTTAACAATCATGTTATTGGACCTATATTTTTAAATGGGAATTTAACCGGACAAAGGTATCAGGAGTTATTAGAAAACGAAATCGAGGGGCATTTAGAACAATTACCGATTAATTCATATCTTAATTTGATATAGCAACAAGATGGTGCCCCTCCTCATAATGTCCAACCGGTCACCAATTTTTTAAATGACAGGTATCCATTTTGGTTTGGAAGACATGGACCATTAAGATGGCCAGCAAACAGTCCCGATCTCTCTTCATTGGACATATTTTTGTGGGGTTCTCTGAAAAACAAGATATACTATAGTAGGCCAAGAACCATCCAAGCTTTAGAGCAAAATATAGTCCAAACAATCGACGATTTAAACCCCCAATCACCTCATTTTATCTACGCATACATACACAGAAAATTTAGGAGAAATATTCGAAAATGCATTATAAACCAAGGAGGCTATATAGAAAACCAAAACTTAGTTCTTTAAGCTAATATTATTATTTACCCACTTTATATTATTGATTTTTTATGATATTGTTTCTTTCCACTATAACGATGTTTAATATTATGCTACGAGTCGGTGTTGGTCTATCTGGAAACCGTCTATGATATTCGTTACGCGCTATAGATGCATTTTTACCATGTAAATAAAATAATTCTATCATGTCGAGTTTCTCTTCTTCCGAATAACCCATCGTCCAACGTATTAGATATTAAAAATGCTCGTAAATAGATACTTCTGACCGGTAAAAAAAGGCGTCGTTCTGTTGTCTTTACCATGGCTCACTATGTTTTAGCGCAAATTACCTTACCATTTCTTTAATGTTTAAACGCTTATAGAAGTATATATATTTGAAATTAGAAAAAAAGATCTTCGAAAAAAAGATCTTCAAGAATATGATTTAATATACAGGGTGTTTCATTTAAAAAAACTGACAACCTGTCAAAATTTGACATTTCCAATGATATTTTCGCACTAATGATATAATATTCTAAATCTTCATAAAAAAACCCAACAACTTTTGTATTTACGACATTTCCGTATCTACTCAAATAAACTCTCTAGGTGGGTGGAAAAATATACAGGAAAACCCTATATATATATATATATATATATATATATATATATATATATATATATATATATATATATATATATATATATATATATATATATATATATATATATATATATATATATATATATATATATATATATATATATATATATATATATATATATATATATATATATATATATATATATATATATATATATATATATATATATATATATATATATATATATATATATATATATATATATATATATATATATATATATATATATATATATATATATATATATATATATATATATATATATATATATATATATTGAAAAATGATTTCTTGAACCAATAAAATATATTCTTAAAGTAGAGTTTCTTGGGTATTTGTTTCTTTAATGGAAGGTATTTAAGACATCATATAAGTGTAGAGATTCTTATATATTACCAAACGTTTCGACTAGAATCTAATCTTCATCAGTGCTACAACAATTTATTAGTTAAATTTTTTTTTTGAAAAGTTTAAAATATGTGTTTAGTTCGACTCACCTAATGAAGTAATTACCTAAAAATCCTAGTGGTTTCATCGTTGTGCTCTATTAAAATAATAAACTAACATTTAACACAACATGTATATAGTTTCAAAACAAAGACGGGCACAGTATTTATAACATAGAACGGACACAGTGCTCACATGTATTTTTAAACATAAACTGACTAGTCGAATCTCATATTATTCTTATTTCTACCTTAGTCTTTTTTTTTCCTATTAAATATTGATAACGATAACATATACTGGTGGAATAATATATATATTTATTTTGATTTTAGTAGGTGGGGTATTAATTAATAACGTTATAATAAATTTTACTTAAGTTTTTTATGTCAGACTTGTCATTTATAGAATTTTTATTTTTTTTATGTATAACATTTCTAGGAATTCCCTCTTTCGCTGATTTGGCTGTTTTTAAGATTTTTGTTTCTTTAAAATTAAATTTATGGGAGGTTTGGGTCTCGTGATTTGTTAGGGCTGTTTTATTATTCTTGTCATATTTGTGGCCATTTATGCGATTTTGTAGGTATTGTGTTGTTTGTGCAATGTATTCAGACGAGCAGTCAGAGCATGGTATTTCATATATGGTGTGGGTTTTTTGGTGTTTTACTTTTAACTGAACTAAAATATTTTTTGAGAAGATTATGTCCTTTATGGCACACTGAAATTTCATGTTGTTTAAAATATGATTGTAGATTTTCAGACAGTCCCTGTATATATGGAATTGATAAATAATTTTCGGTTTTTTTTTATTTGATTGTTGTGGATCGCCACCAAAACTGAGCCAAATCAGCGAAAGAGGGAATTCCTAGAAATGTTATACATAAGAAAAAATAAAAATTCTATAAATAACAAGTCTGACATAAAAAACTTAAGTAAAATTTATTACAACCTACTAAAATCAAAATAAATATATATATTATTCCACCAGTATATGTTATCGTTATCAATATTTAATAGGGGAAAAAAAAACTAAGGTAGAAATAAGAATAATATGAGAATCGACTAGTCACTTTATATTTTAAAATACATGTGAGCACTGTGTCCGTTCTATGTTATAAATACTGTGCCCGTCTTTGTTTTGAAACTATATACATGTTGTGTTAAATGTTAGTTTATTATTTTAATAGAGCACAACGATGAAACCACTAGGATTTCTAAGTAATTACTTCATTAGGTGAGTCGAACTAAACACATATTTTAAACTTTTCAAAAAAAAAAACTTAACTAATAAATTATTGTAGCACTGATGAAGACTAGATTCTAGTCGAAACGTTTGGTAATATATAAGAATCTCTACACTTATATGATGTTTTAAATACCTTCCATTAAAGAACCAAATACCTAAGAAACTCTACTTTAAGTATATATATATATATATATATATATATATATATATATATATTATATATACATATATATATACATATATATATATATATATATATATATATATATATATATATATATATATATATATATATATATATATATATATATATATATTTTTTTTTTTTCTTAATTCTTGGTTTAAGGTCATTATATTAAACAGCAAATTAAAAGGTATCTATTAAAACATATATTTAATGCCTTGGTAACGTTACGACCATAGTTTTGGTCTTTTTCAAACCTAAAAGATATTTTAGCACAATTTCTACATAACAAATAAAAGTATTTCAAATTTAAGACTTTCCGTAGAACGTAAAATTATCAAATAAATAATACTACTAAATTATACATATTTTGACATACAAAAGGGACATCAAAAGACGGGTCCAACATAAATGTTTTGTTTCATTATTGATTATTTCCATACCTAAAATGTACATAAAATCTGCAAGTATCTCCTCAAATAACTTAAGGGGAGGTAAACATGGATATAGGAAATATATCATATTTAATTTGGGTTACTTCTCTGGCTAATCCATTTTTTTGGCATTATTCTCGTTCAAAAGGCCTGTTTTAGTTTTATAATTTAAAGTCACGCGGAAAACTAGTCGTGCCATCATAAGTGCCTAAAGTCAAAGATTAGAAAAAAAACATACATAAATTTAACGCACCCCATTTTGAATAAAAATTTTTTACTAATTGACAATTTAGAAAGTGGTAACAATTTAACGAGAAAATAGTAATAGAATGTAATGTGGCCAAAGAAATTTAAAAACCGTTTAGACTCCTTGGTGTAAGGTAGACTGCAGTAATGTCAACCTGTTTCAATTTGTAAAAGTATTTAATCGAGAATTTATTAGACAATAGTTTTTTTTTTATATTTATCCATTGACTGTCTTGGCATAAAAAATTTAGTCAATATTTCCTTCTTTTAAATTATTAAGTTAACATCCGGTTTATAATATATTTTGTCCTTTTATGGTATTATCACTAAAATGCGGCACTTTATATCAAATTCCTAAAAATATGTCGTGAACCACATCTCGATATATCCATTTGTTTTTGAAATATTAATCTTCAAAATATCCTTACATAATTGCATTGGACAAACCTATTGTCCAGCTCTTTAGTTAATTGAAGCAAATTTGTTATGTTAGATGCAATGTTGTTAGTTCGGTTTTTTTTAGTTGGAGGGTATTATTATTGTTTCTATTTATTATATATAATTTTTTAATATTCAATTTAATAATTATTACAATATAAAAACAACAATATTTATTCAAAAATAGGAAATTTTCGACCAATTGATGCATTTCTGGAATGGTTCCTCGAGTGGTCCCTATACCAACAGCAGCATTTCCTCTCTGGATTGCTAAGCTGATCTTCTGCACCAGAAATGAAGAAAACCTAGGTTCATTAGTAATTGGTAAATTTTGGTATGTCTTTAATGTTTCAACACCAATTTTATTTAGAAATTTCAAAATATTTTTTCTTTTATTATTTTCTGCTATTCAAGCACATTCCCCTGCTTTTTTTTTGACGAATAATCCAAGTGTTGCATAACTTAAGTGTCACTGCAAGAAATTAAGGATAAACCATCAGCCCTTCAGAGCGACAAATTACGATAGGTTATAGAATTGATGGAATTGCTGCCAAGCAAGAGCCCATTTTGAAGTATCATATAAACAACTGTGACGAGACCATCTCCCTGCACTTTTGCAGCTTGAAAGGCTTTGAAGCGCATTTGCAAGAACGGTTTCTGAAATACGGAAAGATGTATCATCCAAATGAGTTCCTAAAGTAGAAGAAGGTAAAGCCTTTAACCACGCTTCAATTTCCTTCTTTTAAATAGCAAGTAAACGAGCAATTTCTTTTTTGTGAAGTTAAACTTTCTAAAGGTTTATTATTATGTCAAAAAGGTAACAAAGAACAAACAGCTTCGTTAAAAGAAAAATCAGTATAATTTTGGACGTAAACTGGAAGAATAGTTTTTAATAAGGAAGGATGTCTTTATTAATTAGATTTTATAAAAGCAGGAAAACATAACCTTGATACATCTCTTACTCCAATACCACCAAATTTTATTGGTAATTTACATACTAACCAAGACCTTTCGTCAAAATTGTAATTTTTATATTTTAAGATGTTTTTATAAAGAATCATATTCGGAAATTAAATCGGGTTTGTTCCAACAAAGAGGGTCACGTAGGAGATATGCCATATGTGGAATTACAAATGAATGTTTAAGAATGAAAAAAGCAGTATAACTACTTAAACAGCTAAGTTGATTTTAAAGTTGTTGTATTTTTAAATTCTATTTGAAGGCTCTTTTTGAAAGAGGACCTCCTAATAAACTAAGCTAATCCTTGTTTACTATTTTTATATCAGAAGAAATTGAAATTAATGTTAAAAAAAATATCTAATTATAAGCGTCAGTTATAACATAAAATAAAGTAGATTTCGAAATCATATTAGAAGCGTTAAAAAATACATTTTTGACAATTGTGATCTAAAGAAGTATAACGGCGAGCTAAATGTGCAGCTGCTCCAAACCATATTTGGTCCCAAATTTTACCATTCTAAATAAACTATAAATATTTTATATCACAAGCTTCTAATAAAGATCCCAAAAAATTAAATATTTCCTTTCCGCCTCATTTGGTACAACCCAGACCTAAGTTGTTCACTAAAAATAAATGTCATATTTGCAATACACGAAAGTGTAACTATTCTGTGACTAATTAGACTTGTGTTGGGTCAAATGAGTCGGAAAAGTAATTATTGAAGTTTTTTAAATCATTTTAATTTAAATAGAAAGAAAATAATGTTATTTCCATGTTGTTCAGACAAATGCTATTCACGCCATGAAATTGTCTTGTGTCACCTTGTTCCCATTTAATAATAACAATTTGTCACTGATAAAAAGAACATTTACGACTTACTATGGAATTTTATTTATATGAAAGATACTTATATGGTATCGCCAACAGATTTATAGGAGTATTGAAGCGAACACAATAGGAAATTGTGCCACGATATTTTCCAATAGCTCGGATAAATAAAATCTCTTTTGAAAGGTGTTGTAATTCACGCTTTTGCCTTTATTGATGTTAAAAGGATTGTAAGAGACGAAATATGTATTGTGATTTTCGATTTATATCTTCGTGAAATCGGAGTTTTGCCCGAATATATTACTTATAATCTAACATTAAGAAAATGCATATGAATTACATATATAACTTTGTCCAAAATCGTACGACTAAGTTTAAACGTAGTGTTAAATTGGGCCTGTTGATTCCTTGATAGAAGTCAGGATTGTATCCATTGCTTGGTTTGGGACATTTCTTAATTTGTAAGCTTCGCCGATAATATAGCGGCTGCCAGTTTTAAGATATGTTCCCCTTTTTTATATTTTAACAACAGTGAGAAATATATGTGTTGATTTTTAGTTCTTCACGGATGGAAAAATACGATGTGTTTTCATTCCAGGTGTACATCCGTTCATTACTGTCGTTCTGAAAAGAACAGTATTGCTGACATTTCGCCAAAATCACATTTGACATTTTCGAAGCTTTCTCGCGTCGGAATAGAGACAGTCTCAATTTTTTTTAAATCTGTCAGGAATGTTATAGTCTGTTTTTCTGCCTAATTGAAACTTAAATATATCCATGATTTTCTATTGCTATGCTGATTAAGATGTATGTGATCTTAAATTAATAAACTCCAATGAAAGCTAGGTTTTTGCCATCGAAAAAATATAGGATTGTGGAGACTGATTATAAACTGACATATGGATTTGATAACGTATAAAACGAAGCATATATGGACACGTTTAAGCTATCTAAATTTCTGTCACAATTATTAGGATTATCAAAATTAAGAAGATTTGTAAAAATAGAACTAAGTTCGCCTATGTCGGTTTTGATTGGTTAGTGTGTTTTCAAAGAGCACAAATATTTTTCCTTAACCTACAGTTGCTTTTATGTAAAGTTATGCTGTCTTTTAGGACTCTGGATGTTTGTCCTATATATAATAGCTTAACATTCGAAACAAGGAATACTATATACAATATTTGATGTCTTTTATATTTCATCCCTGTCTTAGCTTAATAAATTTTTTTTTTTAGGTTATTATGTAATAAACTGGGGTGAGAGATTCTTTCAGGTTGATTTTGATCTTTTTAGCGTGATTGGAATGAAGATTGTTGGTTTTATATACCAGTCAAGTTTTTTTCGTTCCTAACCAGTTTAGTGTCCACAAAAGGATCACTATTGTTAGTTTCCTTTTCGACTGTAAATTGGATGTATTGGTATCGCTATTAAACACTGGTAGAAACTCCTCTACCCCCTCTACGGGCACAGAAGTGATTAAATCGTCCAGGTATTTTCTTACAAACGGAAATTGAAAAGATAATTTAGGGATGCATGCATCCAAGAGATCATTCATTACATATTGAGAAATGATAGGAGAAACTGGTAAAAAATAGGGGTGCCTAAAATTTGCTTATAATATTTTTGGTTAAACTTGCACTAAGTACTATCAAAAATAAATTTATGAAAAAAAAAAATATATATATATATATATATATATATATATATATATATATATATATATATATATATATATATATATATATATATATATATATATATATATATATATATATATATATATATATATATATATATATATATATATATATATATATATATATATATATATATATATATATATATATATATATATATATATATATATATATATATATATATATATATATATATATATATATATATATATATATATATATATATATATATATATATATATATATATATATATTTGATATATTCTATGATTTGAATGTATTCTCGATAGAAGAGAAAAATTTAAAAGCTTTGACCTATATTGTACAAAAGCTACAAACTTAAATCTAGCAAAGTTTAAATCACAAAATTCAACTAATTAACATCCTTTATAAGTTTTTAAATTTTTAACGAAGAATTTAGATTATACAAACAGAAATCAGCTGACTTTTATCTCTAGTAAGGAAAAATATTTTCAAGGTCCGGTTTAAATCTGGAGTGGAGTTAAATATTTCGTCAAAATTATTCGAAGTGTGATAATAAAACGCACTTAGATTTCCTCTGTCAACAATAAAGGAACACTCTAGAGTAAAAAGAAGAAAATAGTTCAATATTGGAGTTTAGTCACTGATTTACAGTATTTAAAAATGATAGAATACTTACATTTTTTTGAAAGTGTTTATTGCCTACTTCATTTTTGTAGTAAATCCGAAGCAATTTGAAAATAGTTAACTTGTTAATTTGGAATATTGTTAGCCTAATGATTTAGTTTTTGCACTTTGAGTCGAAGTAGAAGATGAAATTTATCAGATAATACCTTTACATCATATCGTACACTACAGATTTGGTTCTTTTGTTCTGTTTAATCCGTGTCCCGCATTTATCTAAATAACATTTTCAGGGATATTAACAGGTTGTTGGATATTTTCTTGTTTCTCAAAATAATATTTAAAATATTTTATTTAAAAAGAATAATATAAATGAATTAAAAATAACAACAAAAAAACGCGTCTGCTTGTAACCGTCTATAGAAGAATATACTGATTAAATGACTAAATAGAAGAAAACAAAGATTGCCAATAAAACAAAAGGGGGCAATCTTTGTTTTGATTTTTTTTAAACATAAAATAACTGTTTGCATTATTTTTTTTAATTCTTGTAAACTTGCTTGTATCTAACATAGTACGTAAGTTTTCACGGCTAGAGTCAGTTAAGAAACCTTTGTTCTTGGGTTTAGATTTAGTCCCGATTAGCAGACTTCAGACTAGAGATGGGCGTTTTATCGATATATCGATAGTTATCGATAAATCAGTGAAATATCGAAAAACAATAGGTAAATAAAAAAGTATCGACATATCGGTAGTTATGTATAAGTGCCGATAGGTGAGCAAGGATGCCGAAAAGTAACTGATAATATTGATAGGTACGCATAAACGGGGTTTCTTTTTTTTCTCTTCATTAATTTTCTCCCAAATATATCGATAGGTAGCAACGGTCGATAACTATCGACATCGATAAATAAAACATATCGACAGGTGATATGCTATCGCTAATAGATAGGTAAACTCTAATACGCTGATTTCTAGTTCAAACTGCCACAACCGGCTCGTAACTTACTGTATTGATTAATATACACCCACATGGCTCGCCTCTGTATAGATTCTCTAATGTTTGTTTATAATATCCCCAGACTGATGCAAAATAATTAAGGTAAGAATTAAAGTAAGATTAGAGCATCTACTGAACCTATCAAGCATTTATGACTGGATTTTTGTATGCTGTAAATGATGGACATGCATTTTGAGAGAGGGATTTTAAATAAAATCTTTTGGACAGATGAGGCGATATTTTCCACCGCGGGAATGCATAACAAAAAAAAATACTCCCTACAATTCTGACACAAAAAAACATTTGGTAAAGCAAATTAAAAGGCAAGGACATCAAAGTCTCAAAGTGTGGTATGGTATTATAATCGACCGCATAATAGAGCCTGTGTTTTTGAACACTATTTGAACAGGCAAACATTTTTAAACCTTTTAAGAAATCATATTATGGAATACTCAATGATTTTCCGGAAAATATTCGTGTGGACGTGTATCAACAAGATAATGCTCCATACCACTGTGGAGAAGATATAAGAGCATTTTTAAACGAGCAATTTAATTTAAGTATATATAGTAACGGTGAAATTCCATGGCCGCCGCCAAGTCCCGATTTGACACTCTCAGATTACTTTTATGGGGCACACTTAAAGATAAAGTGTATAAAAATCGAAACAATTATTCTGTAAATGAATTAAAACAAAAGATTCGTGAAGTGACGCCGTCCGAAACGCTGTGGCAAAAAAAATAGTAATTTGTTTTAAATTGTTCCTGTTTTTCTATTTCCATGTAATCTGTTGTTATATGTTGTTTATGTTAATAGCTATGTTATTGAAGAAGTTTGTTCTAATATTAATTTTCAATAATGGTTTTACATTTAAAATTTAGCAATAAATAAATATAGAATAAAATTAGGACTATCGTTACGCAAATAGAAATATTATCCATTCCATGGCGTCAAATAGTTTTTTTTTGAGTAGCATCACAATATTCAAGAAATAATTGAGATTTTCTCTGGAACCGTTGAATGTATATGTATGTATATATGTATACATATATATATATATATATATATATATATATATATATATATATATATATATATATATATATATATATATATATATATAAATATATATATTACATTTACTTTTACGTTAAAATAATATGTCCACCCTGTATACGTGTGGTCAAAAAATTTGCAATCTGTATACGCATTGATGCTTTATAAACTGGAAATTACCACCCAAACGACCAGTTTTAAATTTTTGCTATTTTTATAACGATTTGAAAAATACTTCCAGTTTTCAAGAATTATACCAAACCTTAATAATCTGAGAAACTAAGCAGAACTCGACTATAGTTTAAATTGGTAACTTATGTTTATTTTCGACAAGGAATCAAATGAACAAAAATACAGGGTGTCCCATTTAAAATTTTACAGTTGATGTCGTTCGAGCAAAATTGGCATACTCTGTATTCATGGAAACATTATATTTTACAAGAACTTCAAATTTGAAAAACTTTTTTTCGTATCTATTACGGATTTCTAGCTAGTATAGTGGGTACTTTTATGTGGAAAATGGTGTACCTTCTCATAAATAAGTAATTGAACTACATTCTTTGGTATGTAATAATGTAGGTTCTAAATATCTTAATAATTTTAATTATTATTTTAATGAACTATGAAGCATACTATTGCCGAATTTTTATCCTAAAATATATATAAGAGTTAGGTTCATTTTAAGAGGGTAAAGCACTTTTTTCCACCGAAATTGATAAAGCCTAATACAAAAAAGTTCCTTTGAAAATATAAGTTATGAACTACATGTTTATCGGATAAGACAAACAAAACGAGACTCTTGACGTTTCGGAGCCCTTGATATGGGTTTAGGTCTTCATCTTTTGCTAGTCCGTGCGGATTTCGACATTTTCTTGGTTTATTATTTACGAACTTCCTTTCCAATTGGAAAGTAAATCCCCGAAACGGCGTCTTCTTTTCTGAAAACTTTTCCCAGAGGCCCCGATGCGTGGTCGACGGACGAAATTCGTGATAAACCGCGACTGAAAGCGAACGCCGAGAAAGACAGAAAGGGAGAGAGACGAGGCACAAGTTTACGGGCGGCGAATAAAGAACCGGGGGGAACTTTGCGTAATGATCGTGTTGCGCCTGAGAATATTATGAGTGTAAGGCCCGACTGGAAATGTTTGCGAGGAAATTATTATTATGGCTTTTGAAGTCCAGTCCTTTTGTATTGAGTATGAGATTATATTGTTTTAGTCTGGTATTAGGATTGCTGTTTTCAGTTTGTTAATATGCTAGTTTATATTAAAGATGATAGTAATATTAACAGTTTTAATACTAATAATTAATATAACATAATTACACCTTTAAAACACGAGATTATTAAAAAAAAATACCACCAGCTGTCTAGGGCAGTTCCTCAAACCATAGCTAAGAATAGGAAATGCATTGAAATCTGTGTGCTGAGATAAGTCGGTAATCTTGAAAAAGTTGAGTTGAGTCCAATATTTGATTCCATTCGAGGCAACTCGATAGGTATGGTTTTTATTCTATACTTTTTCGCCATTTGGTCGAACAACTCGATAGGAAATGGAATCCAAACTACTGCTCTATGGTCATCCTTTTTTAATCTCATTTCCCTAAATACTTAGGGCATTGTTTATGTCGGCTACTCTGAAATCGATATTTACTCAAACTAAAATAATAGCAACAAACGCTAACTAATATCGCTTAACTCTGTAGAGAGAGCTCAGGTAAAAATTTACTTGACTTCACTTTTCGCCTAAATCCATATAATAAATGGTGAAATTAAATTCGCGGCCTTTTGGGCAAATTTTTATTGATAATTGTCTTTAATTCATTCCGATGTTTCGTTAGTTAGGTCTATAATCAACATGTCTGGAATTGAAACATTTGAACGAAACATGTAAAACTACACAATTTTTCTCTGTTTTGTAAAAAATGTGCTGCGTTTTTGTATAACTAACTAAACATGCCGCTAACAGAATTTTCATAGCCCTCTTGGTTTTTAAGATACTTACATACTAGTCTATTTTTTCTTGCACCAACCATTTTTCAGTTTGTTTTTTTAAATGTATATTTTTATTTTATATTTATTAGAAATTATGTGGGTTTCCAGAAATATATATATATATACGTAGTTATTCTGGAAGACACGCTCAAAATTAAATAGTTTTAATAATTTTCTTTCTTGTAAATAAGTAGACAGAAGGCTATGGCTAAAAGTAAAAAATGGCCATGTTCTTGCCGTTTATAGAAGTACCAGGTTTTATACCTTTACTTTTAAAGACAACCGAGAAAGTTGATACAACTCCTGTCATAAGGGGCCATATGTTAGAAAAAACGGGAATATACACATATGTAAAATTGCCACGGAATACACTGCCTCTTATGGCTAGGTTCTTGTCAATTTTTTCGATTATCTTTGAAAATAAAGATATAAAACGTGGTATTTTTTGATCAGCAAGAAGATGCCCATTTATTGAAATAATATTATACAGGATGTTCCATTTAAAATAACAAAATCGATGCTCATTTTTTTTACTTTCAAATTATCGTTTTTTGTTTTTTTTACCTAATCCTGGCGGTTCCGAGAAAACCATACAACTTTTGTATACAGTATGTTTGGTTATACATATGAATGTTTTATCATGCATACTGCTTTTTGAGCAATAAACGCAATTTTTTAAAATGTATATAGCCTAATTAAAAATTACAGTAGACAAAACATCACGCACCAACTGCAACCATCGATACATTGAAAGAAACAAGAAGAAAGGCGAACAGAAGACGTTAGAGAAAGAAACTGAACGATAACGGGCAATACCAGATAGGAAAACAGCTGTTTTGAGTTTCACGGTTGGCGTCCTCTGCGGCGAAGGCACGTTCCTGGCCAAAGGAGAGCTTTTACGTAAAAACGGAAAGGGGAATGATTTTTAATTACCCAAGGTTCATTTTGAACCCTAGGTTTTTAATGGGTTTACGATTTATTGTCGTAATTATTGTCATACTTCATTAAGTTTGAAACGTTAATTTTCTTCGAGATGAGATTGTTTTATTAGGGAAGCCATTCTGCGAACTTACGAAGGTGAAATTGCTAATAGTTTTTAATACCGAGTGGACATACTTCGGTAGTTAATATATATTTTTTAATTTCAGTCGTTTTAAGCTAGAAGAATATTTAAATTGCCTTTCGCAAACTAACAAGTATTTAAGTCGAATGCATCTACTTTTGTATTATTTTGGTAGGTGTTTACTACAGGCAACTGTTGTGTGCAGTTATTATGTAAAAAACATTGAAAAATATATTTTTTACCCAACATTACAAAAATATGACGGGATATATTTGTTTCATATAAATTAATTAATTAATTAAATTTGTGCAGATATTGTTCAGTATCAGAGAAGTATGGGTTATTTTTTAATGAATCACGCTACTGAAATAAGGTTCTGATTTTGTTAGGGATCAGAGTGATCGCCTTAGCTCTGGACTTAGAGAGGAAAAGTGGATTATATTTTTTAATGCGTAATTAAGTCATGCATTTGAAGAATATAGGAATATGCATTTGAAGAATATAGGAAACGTTGGTAAATCTTAAATTAATGCCAATGTAAATATAAATGCGGGGCGAAAATGATGGTAAATACTTCCTAACACGTAAGATTTTTGAGTAATGATTTTTTTCAGCAAAAATTAATAAGGATTTTAATCACATTATTTCAAAAAGTAATGTTTGTAGAAATTAAAAACGAATTAAATTTGGGTTCTAGCTCCTCCGGCAAATTGGGAGAAAGATTATTTTCCCGAAAGTGAAGAAAAAGCACCCCATTTAATCGAACAAGCTGAATAAAATGATCTAGTTCGGGACCTGAACTTAGTATCCAAAGAGCATGTTGAACTATTAGATTCAAGATTAAAACAATGGAATTTACTGCCCACTGGATCACTGGAAACAAAGTTGTAATATTTACAAATCGTAACCAGGAGGTATCCTCGTTTTTTACTGTGCAGAATAATATGTCCGTTTGTGTTAATCCAAATAGTGTAATGGAAAAATTAGGCTTTGCACGTAACCCGGATAAATGGCCCTTATTTATAGATTCTTCTAAAATAAGTTTAAAAACAATTGCTTCTCCATAATGGCAACCAAAGACCCTCTATTCCTCTTGCACATGTAGGACACATACGAAAGTATGACACTTATTTAAATGACTCTTACTAGGGGTTCATGGTGGATTTGCCAAGTATGGTGGTTTTCTTTGTCTTTGGGACAGTAGAGCAACACAGAACCATTACCAACTACAAGAATGGCTTCAGGGAGATCAATTTGTTGCATAAAGTTCTATTACCTCCAATACACATTAAACGGCGATTGATGTACAATTCTGTAAAAGCATTAAATAAAGGAGTTTAAATACCTTAAACAAATTTTTCCCAAAATAAGCTGTCGCGTCTCTCTTAAAATACACTTCTTGCACACCCATTTAAATTATTTTCCTGGGAATTTTGGGTGCAGTTAGTGACGAGCAAGCAGAAAAGAGCCACCAAGATATACTATCAATGGAGCAAAGCTACCAAGGCAGATGGGATCCTGCAATAATGGGGGATTATTGTTGGTTTCTTATGAGAGAGAGCGATCAGCATTTGCAGAAAAGTTATGTACAAAAGACTTACTATAAATGTATTTTTAAGGTGTATTTTTGCAAATAAAACTTATTATCCTTAGAATATCTTGATTTTTTTTCTTGGTTTAAACTCACTCGTAATTATTTGTACTTAATAACTTCTCTGAGTACCTATACAATGTTAATTTAATACGGAACCTTATCCACCATTTTATTTTAATTTGTGACAAAAATAACTATTTTTTTATAATTTCATATGCTCCTTTCGTTTACAAAGGGATATGAATAAGATCCCTCAGCGATCCCAACTATTGTATAATTTTCTTATGTGTGTCTTGAATCGACGAAATAATCTTGATATTTTGTCAGTGGCTGCGTGTATGAATGGAAGAACTACGTTATTATATTTTATAAATAACCGTCTGGATAGCTTTCATGTAATATTCATGGTCTCTGTTTTTATTGTAAAGAATTTTAATCGCAAATCGCGAGGGCTGTTAAAACTAACCAGTTATTATCTAATTGCTTCTGTGCTGGATGGTAATGAGAATTTGCGTTTATGGACCTATTAGTATGTGTTGGGTTTCTTCATAACAATGGCCCGAGATATCTACCATTCTCTTTCCTTTGTACAATAACGTCTTGAAAGTTAATCAGAGAGTTAATCATCCGATGTGATTCAATTTTCGTATAAATTATAGATTTTAGTGTTGCTGATTTAGATCAAGAGATAGATATTTTCTGCAGTCTCATATATAACAAGTGGTGTCGATAAATTTTGTCTAGAGTGAGTGATTTCACAACGAACCTGTCTTAAATTGCTTCGGGATTCTATTGGATTGTTTCTAATTCTTTTACAAAATGTGTAGATTTTTTTATATGAATCAGTTTTTCCTGTAAAAGATTATTGATCTGGTAAATGGCTAATTGAATAGCCTATTGTACTGACGATAAATCAAATGGAATACACGGTGTTTCACACGTTCTTTTGAAACACCTTGTATATGTCTAATATTGTCTATAAATGGATAGATGTTTTTTACTGATTATAAACTCCAGAGGCTTGATACCTTATCTCCAAGTACAAACGAGATAATTGACAAACATTTTGCCTTAAGACTCAATATGTTTGAGAGAGATGGACAGTTCTAACACAGTGAATCAGTAGAAGTACACTGCCTCTTATTTATGACAGGGTTTTTGTCAATATAAATATTTCATCCATTAGACATGATATAGTTTTTTAACCTTACTTGAAATATCCTCTGGAAATAATGTGTCACGAACAGTGACGGCTCCCGGGCCGTACCAGAAAAAAATAAAGGGAAAGTTCTCTTATTAAAAAATTAAATATTTTTCAAAAATAATTTTGCAAACATCCTAAAAACGCACAAAACAAAATGTAGTTTATTATTTCTTGGGTACACAAGTAGGTATCCCTATTATAATTGCTTGAGTAACATACAGATAACGCCATTAACAGCAGACTGCGGACCACTGTCTACAGATATTCTAATATATTTAATATAAACGGTGGGGACTTCATTCACGCGGTACGTAGTACCTTCGCATACATCCCATGCTATTACCTCGACTATAACGTTCGTCGTAGCTTATATCACCCAACACCGGCCCGTCTCCATGACCGTACCCCCGGAATTTTTTCCAGTTAAATACTACCAGTTTACAGGTATTAATTGTAATTATTATAAAATGATGCTACTTATTTTTAAATTAATTTTAGTTAGTTCTTTACTTTAGTCATGACTAATGATGGTTACTATATTATATTAGAAATGTTTACTCCATGTTACATGTTTAAATGTGATGACGAAATAAGTGAAAGTCAATATTTTAAAATATCATTTGCAATTTGCTTTTTTGGTTGTGTATGTAGCTTTTAGTTTGTTTGGCATCTATTTTATTTTCCTCTTGAGGCAAGATACATTAAAATATCAAAAAGATATAAATTGACTGACTAGAGCGCTTTACCAACTTTTTTTTCATATTTATTAAATTTATATTCTAGCCTAGATCTGATGTATATATATATATATATATATATATATATATATATATATATATATATATATATATATATATATATATATATATATATATATATATATATATATATATATATATATATATATATATATATATATATATATATATATATATATATATATATATATATATATATATATATATATATATATATATATATATATATATATATATATATATATATATATATATATATATATATATATATATATATATATATATATATATATATATATATATATATATATATATATATATATATATATATATATATATATATATATATATATATATATATAGGTTGGTACCTACCCAATTATAACGGAAAACATTAAAAGACTAGTACTTGATCATATTTGAACGCGGCCCCAATTAACACCACATTGGCCTCAAGGGCGATTTTAGGAAACCTTTCTGGGAGGGGGGGTAACTTAAAAAAAAGTTTGTAAATATATTTTATTATAAATGGTATGAGAACAACATAAATACCTATATTTTGTTTCATACTTGTGGCATAAGTGAAAAAAAACAGCCGCTAATAAATAGTTATAGAATAGCGTCCAATTTTCCCAACAGGTCGCTCTTGTGCTATAGTGCATAGTAGTCAAGTTTTTTATCGTAGTTTTCACGTAAAAATATGTAAATTACACATGATGTGTGACCGGGCTGGGCGGAGGGGGGACTAATTACCTCATTATCCCCTCTCCGTAAAACCGCCCTTGATTGGCCTTGAGCCTTGGCCGACCCTAAATTTTAGAGTACGAGCTATCACTGGTCACGAACTAAATGAGAAGCCCAACGTAAATCTTACGACTTTTATAATTACCATTTTTTTCTACCGCATTATATAAAAGTTAGAGAGGGGCCCATTTGAAGTGAAACACCCTGTATATTGTCTTGTGTATCTTGGAGAACTTGTATATACCAGGAATTTCGAAGCTTTGTGATTTTACAGTCTTCTTCTCTTTATTGGTAGGTTGAATTTGTTTATCTGGTTGCGGTTATTCATTGGCAGATGTTTTCATTTTGACACGGTCTAATGCCAAGAACCATGATTTTGTAATTGTTCTAAGCCGCGAAAGCTTTATAGAAACCAGAATCGCAGCTATTGGATTGCTTCAAATTATATCTTCAGGAGCATGATTATTAATGGTGTGCTTCCCAATCATCTGAAACAATAAAAAATGCCTGTTACTATAATTAATGTATATTCATTACCCAAATGCTTAACTGGTCATTTTGTAGTAAACAATACCGCTCAGTAACACTACGGGTTCACGTCTGTAAAAACGAGCAACCTACGGCGTTAGATGAAGTCGAAATAAAATTCCCCGAACCAATCAAAATATTACTTCCAGTTAGTTTAGTACGCCTTCTAAGAGAAACGATTATGCTAAGCTTCAGTAATCCTAATTTACTGAGAAAATTATTTAAGCCAAAACAGTTTATGTTTAATATTATGGTCTGTTACTTGCTCGGGAAAAAGTTTATTGTGTTTTTAACAAGTGTAATAGTTTCAGTTTGTATCTAGTGTATTTATTTATTACAAATTGAGTATTTTGTTTCCTTACGGAAATTAAGTTTTTTAAAGAAAGTTGAAAATATCCCTACACGAATTTGGTAACTTTAATGTCAAAGGATATTTATTAATTTTATCTATAAAATAAACTAATGCCATTTATTTACATGTATTTACATTAATTATAACATTAATGCACATTTTTACTAAAAAATATGAGTTTTACCCGTTAATTGCAATCTTTTATATTAGTTGTCAATTTTCAAATATTTTAACAAAATAAATGCTGCTACAAATTATGTAAAATATTAAAATAAATATAATATAAATAGAAAAGATAACTTGCTACGAAAATATTGATTTACACTATTTTAGTAATGGTAGAGCGAAATTTTGATTTATTCATACTGTGGACAGCAATGTAAACGAAAATAGTACATAATTAATTTCGGAAATTTAAATCAGCTGCTAAAATTGCACTGTATCTTTCGGTTTGACAGCAATTTAAATTAAAAATTGAAATAATCAAGGGAAGCTGAAAGATAAATATAATAATACAATTCTGCCGTACTCCAAGATAAGACAAGATGGTGTAATAGGGCACTAAGCAATAAATGTGCTTCGTCAGATTTCACTAAACTGGGAGAGGTCGTCAACACCGACATCATCTGAAACGAGAGAATAATCTGTTACCGCAGTAAATGTGCACGGAACTGTGCAAAATTACGTCACTCGAGTTGCTAGCGAATCATTTCGGAGAATTTGGAGCCTGTAGTGCATGGGCGTAAGATAAATATATTGATGTATATTTGGTTTGATAGGAATAAAGTGAGCGTTTATGTTTTACTTTGCGGATTACTGGTTTGGTTTTACTTTTCTTGATATTTCCGTAGCATTTCACTTTGACCGTTCATTATGTTATTGTACAATTTAATTTGTATATAGATAATATGTTTTTAGAAAAATTTGAAATATTGTCCAATAACATCTTCCCAATGTTTCTGGTTTTAGTGGGCACTGACTGTAACTTTTCTTTTTTAAAAATCATTCCTGTAATAACAGTACATTAATACGCCCCACGACTATAAGAAATAATTTCGAACTACAGTTATAAAAAAAAAATTTCTTATATTGTGAAATGTAAGTAGATGTCAAATGAAAGCAACCGCCCGTGGAATTTATTATTTTTATTAAGCTGATATTTCAACTGCATTTCGCGTCATAGAAATCCGGCAACATACCGCGCGCGACTTTAGAAACTTTGGCACTGCAGGAAATCAAAAACTTAACCTGAATTTGAATTTACTAGGTAATCCTGGAACACAATGAAAGTTTAGTAGTGTAGTTTGTGTATGTTCAAAACTACGTACCTACGAAATGACAAAAGCATAATAAGTACACGATCTTTGACGATTTGACGACAATCACTTTGAATTTGAAGTGAAATATTTCAAATTAAGACGCAAAGTTTAAATTCAAATTCTCATAAATAAGATTATCGTCTCCACGTTTAAAGCCAAAGCTGATCTTTTTGCCAAACAATTCGCCGCAAATTCTTTAATCCCTCCTCTTAACTTATCCCTTCTATCAGTACCAGCTTTGCCAAACAATATGCACGAGATTACCTTGAGGGTTTAAAAGGTTTTGTATTCTCAAAATACTTAATACCAAAAAGTGCGCTTCTGAATCGCCCCCTATCCTAACCAGCTTATTCTAAGTGTTAACTTTTTCCCAAAGGCTGGAAATCTACTAGTATAGTACCTGTTCCGAAATAGGGATCAAAATTCTTTTCTCTGTAGACCCATATCCCTCCTCCCAATTATGAGCATGACAATGAAGAAGTATATTAATAATGATCTTTTAAATTACCTTACATTTTAGCAGTACGGCTTCCGCAACCAAAGATCCACAGCAGTTCTTCTTACGTTCGGAACAACTGAAACAAAAAAGTCAATCGAATTCCACGGTGAAGCCCAAATTATTGCTCTTAACATATCCAAAGCATTTGATCAAGACTGGCATGACGAACTTTCTGCCTTTGGTCTTGGATTGCCAGTTTTTTTCCAACAGAAGTATTTTTGTAGTGGTTGACGGCCATGTAACACTTTCACCAAATCAACGCAAGGGTTCCACAGGGCTCAGCGTTGGCATTTACCCTATACCTCCTGCACATAAATGATCTGCTTTCTTCTACCAGAAATGCTATTCACAGCTATGCTGACGATATACAATTCCATATATATCCACTCCATTAGACCATTTTCCAAATCTGTCTTCAAGACTTGATTGATAATAGGCGTAACATCACCTCAGTTGTCACAGCAGCCGCGAAGAAATTGAGTTTCCTTCTCCGACCTCGAAAATACATTTCTTCTAGCAACTTGTACTCCCTTTACACTTCGCAAATCAGACCCAGTCTTAAGTATTGCTCGCACATATAAGGAGCAGTCTCTCCTTCAAACCTTAATTTGTTAACTATGTCGAATTCGCCTGATTGATGATCCAAACATCACAAGGAAGCTTGCATCACTAGAGCATCGTCGAGTTATGGGCGATCTGTCTCTGTTTTACAGATACTCCATAGATTCTATTCTGATAAATTGCCAGGGAGACTCGAGCATCGACCCACATGCGTACCTTCACTGTCCAACTGCAAAGACCAACGATCTCCCAATTTGTTCGTTCCTTTATTCCTCGTTATGTCCCGATTATGCAATGCCTTTCCCTCTTCTTCTAAACTGCAAGTCTTTAAATCCCGCATCAAACACTTTACCTGTCTTCACTAAAGCAACCACCAAAAGAAAATAATTATACATGCTTTTGAGCTAGAGCAGAGAGACAGCACAGGTAATAAAACTTTTTTTATTGAGCTGAAGTTTATAACTCTATTATTCTTATAATCTGAAATCAAGTAAATTTTATGTTCTGATGATGATAAGAGCCTAAAAGATTAATTTCAGCACCCTTTCCTGCGTCTATCACAAATGAATATAAATATTGAATATATCTATATAAAATGTGTTGAGAATTTCTTGTAGACATTAAAAAACCATGACATTCGAGAATATCTATTAAAATATATTTAGTACTTACGTATTATATAAATAGACATTTAGTATTAAGGTTTGTTCATTCCAAATACATTGTATTATTATGGATTTCCACCAATCATCGGCTGCCACAATCGCAAATTTATAGAACTTCAGAATCACCAAACGTAAATAAAATTCGTCGATTGAATAAGCTAGTACTCTCAAGTAAAATTTGTGTCAGTTATATTTGACAGTCATTTAAACACCCTGTCTAACCAAGCCAAAAAACAAAGTAGATCTATTCATCTTTTTAAACGGCTGCAGCCGAAGCTTGATCAGACTTTGCTTTACGAAGTATTAGTTTTTTAAAATTGGTAATATTTTTTGTCAACACGAAGTAATTTAGGCGCTTTTCTAGAAATAAAAAAAGTTAAGATCTAATGCATACAGACCAAGGCTTTTAGTTTTTATTGAGTGTATCTAATTTATTACTCAAATGCGGTTGTTTTTGCTGGGAACTGCATAGAGACGAAGGCTTTCAGTTTTTATTGAGCTTATATAATTGTAAGTAAACCATTTTCGATCATTATTTTTCTTCCTAAAGGTGTGTAGTTGGCTGGGCTTTTTTTCTTTATTTAATAACAAAGAAAATCGACGCAGAACTCGATGCATTAGTTTCGGAGATATGGTTGTTCAAATTTGGTCGAAAATATGGAAAAATCGCTTGAAAGTCGTTATTTGCTTACGCAATCGTTCCCGGTGCTTTCTATATACCGTTTTTGAAGGCATTCTTTACAACGAAAAAAAAGTGGGATATCACTGAATTCTTTACAATTAATAGGACCGGAGATATCAAGAAATGATGCAGAGACCAAAATCGTTATTTTCATTTTCGTCTACTTGTAACGAGAAAAAGTTTACTTTGATGCGCCAATTTTTTTCCAGTATAAGAGCTGTACTAGTTTCATGTAGGTAGTTCATTTTAGCAATAATTTGCTATAGGATGTGCATTTTTTTGTGTCGGGACAAATATATGTAATGTCAAGAAACATTTTTACAATTTTTATTTTATTAATTAATTTATCAAGTTTTTACAGTGTTCAACAAAATTGTTAATTTAGTTTTACGAATGAAAAATTTTCAAAATGAATCTCTCAGCTTCCTGATTGCCGATATAGGTAATATTCTCGACATTTTTACAACTTTCGCCCTGGTCGTCGAGAGAAAGAAGTGAACGTACAATGCCTTTTGCATCCTGTTTTGCACAGGAAATGGTGTTAAGAAGTTCCACTGGTGGTATCGGACAAGTTAGTTTCACTGGTGCTATCGGACAAGTTATTGTGGTTAGCATCAATCCTTCGGTTTGAAACATTAATACATTTGAAGCCAAATCCAACCTCATTTTAATGGATCCAGATGGTAACCGTCCCAGCATCTTTCGTTGGTGAGTTGGTTTGTTTTCAAGTGGAATGCATTTTTAATTGCAGATTTTGTAAAGGCATTGCAATAGAGATATATTTTCGAGTCCTCGTAAAGTATCATATAGCAATGCAATAAATATTTCTGTTGCTTTATGGATAGTTGAGGGAGGAAAAATGCTGAAGTAGTATCATTGCCACTGAAGGCATGTAGAAATCCGCCGCGAAATTGCCGATGTTTGAAACTTTCAGTTAAGTATAATTTTGATTCTGTATTGCAATAAAACACTCCAATCATGAAAAAAGAATGTCAAATCACTTCGATTACTGATGCCTAGAGGCCCTATTTTACGACTTCATATCTCCGGTCATAGTAATGGTTCAGTAAGGGTGCATTTTTTTGGATGTTTACATCGACAAAAGTTTACTTTCAATAATGTTATACGTAAGCACCAGGAACGGTTGCCCAAACATTACATAAAAAATAACGAATTCCAAGCGATTTTTCCATATTTTCGATCAACTTTTAACTGCTGTCGGTCCGAAACTATCGAGGAAACTATTTATTGCATCGAGTTTCGCGATCAACCATTTTATTAAATGAGGAAAAGAAACATACTCAACAACTTTGCCGAATGCACTCACAACTTTGAAGATATACTTCAAAAAGTGTTTTTTTACAGTCTTACTCTCTAAATTCTTCCGTGGATTTTGAAATTCTCTCATTTTACAAATAAATACATAAGCCTCTCTATTTCTAAATGCGGAATGTTTTATGTCTCAGAATTGGTTTAAATTGAAAAAATCTTTTTAGGACGACGCGCGTCTTTTCGGCGCTTGGACTATAGGCTAAAACGAATTGGAGCCAACAAGTAGCTCGTAGTTTCGCCGTCGTTATTGGCATTTATCAAGAGGCAAACACACGCACGGAAGCCGTTTATCGCGGCTCAAGACGCCTGTCGCTTACTTTATCGTATGTCTGTCTTTGTTGGTCGTTCTCGACCTTGAGCGTCCTAAATAATACTGCCGGCAGTTCGAAAGACTGATAATAAACATTGTAATGATTACATAGGCGATGCTGTATCGGAGATTTGTGTGCTTTTAACAGACCGGTTTCGTTATTCCTACTCTCCTAGAAGCTTCCGAACTGTTTCTAGATAAAAAATACATAATCAATGTTTTTTTCACCAGGACCTGTTCTGGTTTATTAAAATTAAAACAGTAAATAAATAGTAATTAGTGCGTTGATAATATGTGATTAGGACTGACAGGAGTCAGGATGCAACCTACAATAATTTTTCTAGCTCTGGTATAGATAGTTAGTTTTTTTCTAGTATAAATATTTCTGTAGGGATTCATGGTCCTTCGTCTGACTTTCATATATCTCCGGTGCTTGTCTTTGTACTTTTCTGCTACCAATACTAGCAGTAAATACTATCCACAGGAACTTCAAAATATCGTAGAATACGTTTATTGTTACGGTACCTGCCAAGAAGCTAGGCCCCTTTTCCGAGCACTAATACATTTTTTCTCTCACAAATCAGGCCCATGAATGCCTTTTTTATATGAATATGAGGATCAGCTTTTTCTTTCATCCTTAGCATTTTCATATCTATCAAAATAAGATATATTTATCCAATTGATGATCCAGGCATAATAAGAAAGTTTCCCCCACTTTTCTACAGATTTTACGGTGGATTTTCTACAGATTTTACAATGGATCTGTGTTGACAGCTTTTACTCCCCTTTCTCTTATGTTTCTTGGCGAACCACAGTTACCATTGTATATTTTTCTCGATTCTAATTTATTTTAGACTTCTTTAAATCTCGTTTCAACAAAATTTTCTTTCGTTGGTTATTTTGTGTCTGCCTTAATTTCAGTTTTTAAAATTGAACTCTCTCATCTCATCAAAAAAGTTGAACGGTTGAAATCATGTCACAATGCGAGAAGAAATAAAAAACATGAAGGTTTGAATAATCAAGATTATTTAGTTTTCAAAATTCAGTTTTAAATTTGTTTCTTTATAATCATGCAGAAAATCGAAACTACTTCTATTAAAGTACATGTTATATCAAAAACTCCACCGACTGATTCAATTTGCAGCTAAGTAAGGGTAGCCTGTGTGATTCTCTGAAGCATATAAGGGATCTATTCCAGGGGGTTAAGAGTATTAAAAATTTCGTCTACGTAACGAGGGTGGCACCGATGGAAAAATCACACTGCAAGTTCCCCTACGCTTTATTTATTTGTTGCGATCATTAGTTCTGGTTTATGTGTGATAATTGGGCAAATTTTTCCATTGTCACGAGCATTTAATAACAGGAAAGTGAGAGCGAAATATTAGTTTGCATTAAGATTTTAAAGCTGCGTTTTCGGTACAGAATCGTATTTTGTTTTGCAGTTTTGGCAGCTAAAACAACTGATACATGCGATAGTTACTCGATAACTTGTAGTAAATCCAAGATCTGCTTTATTCGTATTTCAAATTCATACCGAAATAATCGGTCATTTTGTTTCTTTACGTGCTTTGAAAGTTGAATGAAGTATAGAACCTGAGTTTGAGTGCTTGAAGAAAAACTAATTTTGACTGCGTCAAATCTCAGGTCTGATGTACAGGGTGTTCAAAAAATTTAAAAATTAGACTTCAGATTCGTAAAATTTAAAAAAAAATTAAAAAATTCACTACAGCGGAGTTATAGGGCACGAATAAATTAAGTCTTTTGCTATCCAGTAATTTTTTCTTTAATTAAACTAGATATGGAAAAACTTTATGTAACTTTTATTTATAACTTTCTGTGTTCTATGACTCTGTTGTAGTGAATTTTTTATTTTTTTTTTGTTTCACGAAACTTGAAGTCTTATTTTTAAATTTTTTTGAACACCCTGTACAACTGACCTGATATATATATATATATATATATATATATAATGTGTTTTCATTCCGGGTGTACATCCGTTCATTACTGTCGTTCTGAAAAGAACAGTTTTGCTGACGTTTCGCCAAAATCACATTCAGCACAATATCAGCAAGAGTGGAAGAGCATAAACTCAGCATCAGAAATAAACAAACAACCTCAGCTTTATTCCTACATCATCAGGAAACCGGCCATAAAATAAATTTCGATGGGTGTAGGGAGATTGCCAATATAGAACATTATAAGACCAGAATAATCCGAGAAGCCATAGAAATTGAAAAGCAAGGTGATTTAAATAAAAGGGACGAATCATTAAAACTACCAACAGTATGGAAGACAATAATAGACAAATCTAAAATCGCAAAAACTCAAGCGCAATTAGCGCAACAACAACAGCACCATCCCGAAAACATAAATAACGACCAACGCCTGCGCAGATATAACCTTCGGCCCCGAGTGGGGGTATAAAAGGAAGCGTCGCAGTCACCAACACTTCAGTCTCTATTCGGACGCGAGAAAGAAAGCTTCGAAAAAGCCAAATGTGATTTTGGCGAAACGTCAGCAAAACTGTTCTTTTCAGAACGACAGTAATGAACGGATGTACACCCGGAATGAAAACACATTGTATTTTTCCATCCGTGAAGGAGTAAAAATCAACACCATACACCTCTACGGGGAGGAGATTTTCAAGACAATCAAGATGTATGAGAGACTGAGAGGTAAGAAAACTAATCTTTTATGTGATCTAACCTTTCAAATTAAGTGTCGTGACAGCGATTTACTTCCTACTTTTACACGGTTGTCTTATCATGCTAAAACTAGAAAAACTAACACCATACTTCAAAATGCTAGTAAGGCGTTATTAAAAGAACAAATCCATCAAACTAGAAAACAACTAGCCGAGACAGAGAAAGAACTTTTAAAGTTACACCTTAAACTAAGTAACATCATTCACCCTTTATTGTGGAATCGCATAGAAACTTTGGCTTTTTGGCGAACAGAAACAAATAAGAATATTAAGACAGATAAACTTTCGAAAAAGTATGACAATCTTCTAAGAAAGTCGAGTCAGCCACAAAGATCGTCAGTAGACGTCGATAAATTAGTACATAATATATCATCCTACAGTCTCTCAGAAAGTGAAAAATCCGTACTGAGTAAGGGTTTTAATTTTGCGATATCTCCTAAGGAAATCCCTAAAGAAGAAATAATAGCTGGAGTGGAAGCTGTCCTTGACTCCTCTGAAGAAACAAAAGCAGAGGAGATTCGACAAGAGGTGGCAAGAATTTTAAGATCAAGCAAAACACCAAAACAAAACCTAAATGCCACTGAACAAAGAGCCCTAATAAACCTCCGAAAAAATAAAAACATCACAATCCTTCCAGCAGATAAAGGAAACGCAACTGTGGTTATGAATACTCAAGATTACGTACAAAAAATGCAGGATATCCTACAAGACAATTGTTATAGGCCTGTTTTAAGGGACCCGACAACGTACCTAGAAAAAACAACTAAAAATAAAATAAAAAGTTCACCAATATACCCCGAAATTCAACAAAAAATCATACCACGGGAAAAGTCGAGCAGATGTCCTAAACTCTATGGTTTACCAAAAATACACAAACCAGGCGCGCCTATCAGACCTATTGTTAGTGCTGTTAATTCGCCGCTACAAAAACTGGAGAAATACCTTTCTGAAATTATGCAACCAACTGTAGAAAAAGCTGATTCATTTGTAAAAAACTCGGAGCATTTCACTCGAATTATACGAGATATCGTCCTTGAAAAAAACGACATCATAGCAAGCCTAGATGTCAAATCGTTATATCCCAGTATTCCCATCGACGAAGCATTGGACAAGATTGCTATGAACGAGGATTTCCAGGCACATATAATAGAACTCTCGGAGCATTGCCTCAAAAATACTTATTTTTCTTTCAACGGGCAAATGTATAAACAAATGGATGGTGCTCCAATGGGGTCCTCGCTATCACCAGTAGTCGCGAATTTATTTATGATATACTTCGAGAAAGAAGCTCTTGAGAAAGCAAGTTTAAAACCCAAATTATGGATTCGTTATGTGGATGACATATTTATTATATGGCAACATGGTCATGCAGAGCTCGAAAAATTTCTGACTCACGTAAATTCAATCCACCCCAGAATACAATTTACTCTAGAGTTAGAAGAAAACAACAAACTACCATTTTTAGATGTTTTGGTCACAAAACTACATAACGAACATTTCGAATACACCGTGTATAGAAAACCAACACATACAGACAGATATTTAAATGCAAAATCACATCATCACCCAGCACAATTTCAAGCTGTGGCAAATACTCTAATATCTAGATCCGTGCGACTAACTGAAACACAGACGAGACAAAACGAACTTAAGGTAATATCTAGTGCTTTAAAGAAAAATGGCTACACAAATCGCATCATAGAGAAAGCTATTAATGCACAAGTTTCCCGAACAACGAACAACAAAAAATATGAACCGGGAAAGCAACGAGTAGTCTTACCATATGTAAAAGGCACAACAGACAGAATCGGAAGAATTCTGAGGAAACACAACATACAAACAATACACAAGCCACAAACAACTATAGGTAAACTACTCGGAAACCCAAAAGATAAAATCAAACTGGAAAACCACGGAGTGTACAGTATTCCATGCCAGGACTGTGAAAAGTTGTACGTAGGGCAAACTAACAGGCGAATATCAGCAAGAGTGGAAGAGCATAAACTCAGCATCAGAAATAAACAAACAACCTCAGCTTTATTCCTACATCATCAGGAAACCGGCCATAAAATAAATTTCGATGGGTGTAGGGAGATTGCCAATATAGAACATTATAAGACCAGAATAATCCGAGAAGCCATAGAAATTGAAAAGCAAGGTGATTTAAATAAAAGGGACGAATAATTAAAACTACCAACAGTATGGAAGACAATAATAGACAAATCTAAAATCGCAAAAACTCAAGCGCAATTAGCGCAACAACAACAGCACCATCCCGAAAACATAAATAACGACCAACGCCTGCGCAGATATAACCTTCGGCCCCGAGTGGGGGTATAAAAGGAAGCGTCGCAGTCACCAACACTTCAGTCTCTATTCGGACGCGAGAAAGAAAGCTTCGAAAATGCCAAATGTGATTTTGGCGAAACGTCAGCAAAACTGTTCTTTTCAGAACGACAGTAATGAACGGATTTACACCCGGAATGAAAACACATTGTATTTTTCCATCCGTGAAGGAGTAAAAATCAACACCATATATATATATATATATATATATAATATATACACATATATTTATATATATTAATCATGACCTGTGTTTGTATTATATAAATCGATAGATGCCTGCTTGGTCCCTCTTATATAATCTTGTGCTTATAGGTCACCATCCAGCCTATATCTTAAAAATAGTAATGCCTAAGGAGACAACTCTTAAGCAGGTAACGGTGGTCCAGTGTATCCTGAGTAAAGATACAATAATTCAATCTTCGTTTTTACTTTCTCTATGCTATAACTATTTTCAATTATTATTACTTTATATATTATACTGTGTAAAAGTTGTAAAACACAAACATGAACGAATGTTGTTGTACCTGCTTCAAAGAAGGCATTTTAGGGGTTCAGGTTCTCCAATTCGTTTTATTTTTTTATTCTTTGGCAGTAAAATAACAGAAACTCTTTAAACCCTTTACGTAAATAGAAAATACTAAGGATTTGGAAACAAATTATGATATTGGGTAGATTCTTCATGTTTTTTTTTTTAATTAAATCTGATGTTTGAGGTTTCAAGGCTTTACCAATCAAAACTACTACTCAGCAACAGCGAAACTGGGTCAACCGTCTTCGGTAGTAGACCTGAGAAATAAAAGCCATGATGCCCAAGACAAGAGAAGATAAAGACACATTTTAATTATTAATGGAAAATGATGAAATGACTTAAGCAGCTCGCGATTCCTATTCAATTCAAAGCTGTATTAAACGTAGAAATGAAAAACCGGTTAGAAAAGTGTTATTAATTATTAGTTGTTATTTAGTTAGTTTTGTTTTGCTGCAGGTTTATTATTTTTGAAATGTAGACGTTTTCAATTATTAGTTTATTTTCGGTGTGCCTTGATTAACCTTCTTTTTGGTCGGTAAGTCAAAGTTGACTAAAAACAATGATGTATCTGACGCAAATAATTGTTTTGTTAGTTTTGTTTTTTTCTTTCGAATGAAATTAATGAAAATCATAACAAGAGTATATATTAATTATTTTACAAAAAAAATATAAATAAAAAAGTTAAATTTGTTTTTACAAATATTCATTTTTTCCATCACCGGTGAACGGAAAGCGGATTGACGTAAATTTCATTTCATTTAGATCTTGTGTCAAAAACAAGTTTAGTGTCCTACATATCTTCTATTTTTCAAGCACGGAAAGGACGTGAGGCAATAGAAATACTGTTTTAAATCAAAAGATTCTTTTTTTGAACCCAAATTAAACTAGATTGCTTTTTATTTTTATAGGTAATCGCTTGGTGACCAAACTTTTTAGGCTATATGAATGTCGTCCATATAAAAATTCGATACAAAGCATACATTTACAGGCACAGCGGTATACGGACCACGGGACGGGCTACGCAAGGAGTTAAAGAAAGTCTACAGTTCGTATTCAACTGCAAGTCGGCAGGCAGCACATGTCAATAACACGCCCTCAGTTTCCGGCCCTTTCGCCGGCCCTGGTTTAAGGCGCTGCGGGGAAAGTGGTACACATAATATCGTGTTATCGGTATGCCATCTGGGACCTTTGTGTCTTTTCGCGTTCGTAATGAGTAGGGGGACTGAGCCACAATGACCAAATTATTTTTAATTAAAAGATGTATGACACAAATAAAGATTAAGAGTTGGCGATCTGAAAGGTAGATTACGAGCTAACAAATTGTTTTATGAGTTTGACGTGACCTTATCAGATAAATCGGACACTTTGAGGTGGAATATGTATTTACTTTGATTTGTCGTCGTTCTGCGTTCACAAATTATTATGTGTTCCGAACATTAGAGATCAATAATTGTTAATATTTAAGATCGAGTTTATGTTGAATATTTTGTATGACGCTATTTTTTAGCTTAATGTGTATCAGATGGCTTGGGATATAAAAAGAGGCCATTTTTTACTAGCTCTTAGGGGCCTTATAACTATGTAGCTCCTTAGTAAGGGATTTATTTAAGGTTTCGAATTTATTGGTTGTTATTTTCAGAAAATGGTCTGTAAGTTAAAATGTTTTATATATTTGTCGATTGTAATCAAACCAGTATGGTTGTCAAATGCTGTCCATAAAAGTGATAGTACGAAATGCATTTTTTGAATTGTAGAACTGCTTGTGACGTTTCGTAACCGCTTGCTGTGAAAGTTGACGCCATGCGGAGTGCCGAGTAGCTCGGATTTTTTGTAATTTTAAGTCATTACCGACCTAATTATTTGGAACTTTATTTTAAATAATTTTGCATCGTGCAAAGAATAACAAACAGTCCACTTTTTATTTAAATATTTAAAGCAAAACGATTTTTTCCGATTTAATCTGCAACACCCATCTGAACAGTTTGGATATTTTTTTATAAATGTTTTCTACCCACAGTCGTGTTTATCACTAGTTAATTTTTAAATAAATAGCTGTTGACAGATATCCATCACAGAATTATCGCCTAGGTAAAACAATGTATGTGAGGTGAAATTTTGCTATATTTCCTTAAAAATTATCATCCAAAGTATGTTTTTAATAAATGTGGAATTTTTATCGTTATTGAATTAAATACGAATTTTACTACTACTACTCTCAATAAGACCCGAATGTCCATTTGTATTTAATGTATCTCAACGGTAAATCGGAAATTAACCCAAGAGATGAATAAGCTGGTAACGTTTTGATGGCTGCTTAGCCCATCTACTCCAAGACTCTCAACGAAATCGGGCGGTATTTGTTTTTTGGGTTTGGGTACAACCGTCTCTATTGACTGGGCCTTGAGTCGGGAATATTTTCTGTTTAATCTGTTTAAAGATTATCTTCGGAGTTTCGTCGATTTAAGTATTGCTTCTATTCTATTAATTTTGGAATTTTAGTTTTAATGTTTTGGGTTAGTTATTACAGAATTATTTTTAAAAGTTGATTTTGTGTCAGTCTGTTTAAAGATCAAAATACAAGAGTTCTAACACAACAACTTGTTACGTTCGGGACGCGCGTTTCGCTAACCAAGTTAGCATCATCAGATATAAACTATAGTAACTTATTCTAACCGAGACTATTTATAGGTAAATGTGGTCACACTTGGTTGCTCCTGACTGCACCGTTGTTGAAAAGGCCCTCTGTCTTTATTTAGTGCTTTCTTACCACATTTGACTATTTCTATACGATCAAATGCATCCAATAACCTATTATTAGATACATTTTTAATTAACTTAAGATTATTTATTCCTATTTGGTGATTGTTTTCCAAAGCATGTTGTGCAACGCTTGACTTTTCTGTTCTTTCAGGGCCAATTCTAAAACCCAATATATACATAGTTGCCCTCGAATTCGGAAGGGTTCCCACTTGTATTATTAATATAATATATATGGGCAATAATTTAAGGAAAGTATTGCGATCCTGAAACTTCGAAAAATATAAGTTGGATTTTTTGTATGTTTTAAAGTCACTAGAACACGAAGATAAAACTTGAGTTCACGATGACCTGAGAACGGTTCCTTTCAAATTTTCAGCAAAAATTGGCTGGGCGGTATGGTTTTTGGAGGTAATGCGTGTAGATTCCCAATACTTTTTAAGAGATAAATTTAAAAAAATTATGTCTTGAGAATATGTAGCCCGATTTGAAATAAATTGTTTCTTTAGTGTACTATTTATTGCAAAAAAAGTATTTACAGTGTGTATGTTCTATCTATGTATAGATTTGTATTATTTCTGTCCTGAGATAGGGTAGATAATAAACGGGTCGACCCGTCCTCTTCTTTCTTTCCTAATCGCCCTGTACATTATTTCAAGTTTTGTTGTATAAAAACGTTAAGTAGATGTTTTATATGATAAAATTAAACAACGCTGGTATCATTTATGGTCTAGTTCAGAACTATTGGAGCATAATTTGAGGCAGGGGATGGACATCTACACATCAACCATGAATGGTATAAGTATGACACATGCCGGGTGTATTATATTTTAATTTATTATTAAAGTTGTTATAAGCAATAATAATCTAATATATATGTATTAAGTAACCTAAAGGATTAAAGGCAGATAAAGTCATATTTTTGAAATTTAGTTAACTTTATCTTTTAATTTTGACTTTTTTTATTTAGTTCATATCAAATTAACATTACAAAAAAGTGTATTTTTTATTAACCTTTTGAACATCTTTTTGTTCCGT
Organism: Kuschelorhynchus macadamiae; assembly: GCA_030620095.1. Taxonomy (NCBI): domain Eukaryota; kingdom Metazoa; phylum Arthropoda; class Insecta; order Coleoptera; family Curculionidae; genus Kuschelorhynchus; species Kuschelorhynchus macadamiae. The sequence goes on from JAUTXW010005312.1 coordinate 838,275, forward strand.
TCCGACTGATCGAATTTTCCTTGCTACGGTCATTGTTTCATAGCTTTATAAGTTTTCTGTTCATGAAACAATAAGCTCAACTAATCTTCTGATAATTATATTTTCATATCTATGCAGAATATATGTACACATAGATTTATTATTATTAATTGGTGAAAATTGGTTTCAATAAGTGAATTTATACATATAACCCTATTGGTACAAATTATTATCAAAGGTACCTAATAGTTTTTTCTTCGTAGAAATCAATATGACTTATTTGATTTGCTTCTTCTGTATTCAAATATAATTTAAAATACGTTTAGTCAGCTGTTTAAAGGATTTTATATTAATTAAATCACCAATTAAATAAATTATGACCATAGGCAACTAAAATATTTTCTTCCCTCTCCTTTTCCTTAAATTAGTTACCCAACCGTTATAATAATGGTTGAGGTTTACGGTATCCGCTCACGGGCCATTTTTTCGAGATCGCCGTAATACCTCCACTGTCGTATTGTTTTACTAAAATAACTACTACTAAAGATCGATTATACTTCGGAAGGGCCGTCCACCAGGTACAAATGAATTAACCACATCAATGGCTCATGTCACCTTTTAAGTAGAAAGCACACAACAGTATTAGGCTCGGTGTTCCCAAAATAGGGATGGGTGCTTAATCGATATACGGATAGTTATCGATAGGTCAGCGACATCGAATAACAATAGGTAAATAATAAACATCGGTATATCGATAGGTGGGCAATAATGGGATGATATCGATAGGTAGCCGAGAATATCGACAGTTATGGATAAACGGGTCACATATTTACAAGGTGAGGACCTTTTTTGCTCTTCAATACTTTTTAGCTCCTCAAGGGCCTTTGTCGCAAATATATCAATAGGTAGTAGCAAATACTTATATGTAGCAATGAACTATCGATAAAATCTCTATCGGTACATCGATAACATGTTGATAAATGAAATATATCGGTAGGTGATGTGCTATCGCATTATGTACTTCTGGTACTTATGTTGGGTTTATGAGCAGCAGTAGTTGGATACTGCCACTTATCTTTGCTTGTTTAGAAATATAAGAATTATGCTTTAAAGAGACAAATAGGATTGCCGGATAATAACGTAAAGCCGATCTATAAACGAATTTAACAAGCCGATCGGATCCAGTGTGTCGAGGACTGGCAACTCTGGGCGTTAAGCTACGCACAAATTCTCGATGGATCCGGAATACAATTGTGATACGTTTAGGGGTATTTTATTTTCCATCGGAAGTATTCGAAGTATAATCTGTCTTTACACCACTAAGTAGTAGCAGCCCTTCACGTTATGTGATAGTGATATTCGTCCATAATTTGATTAAGACCCGTCAACTACGGACTGTGTCACAGGTCAATCTCCATATGTCAGCGCCGGTCTGCAGAGTTCACAAAATAGTTTTTGATTATTTAAAATTAAATTGTTGCTTATTATTTATCCATTGAGTCCAAATTTGTTACCCATTAATGGTAAATCCTAAATATTTTAAAGTTGGAACCACTGGCATCGTTCTCTACTCCTACTATCGATTTATAATTTTAAACGGTCAGCACAATATACATTGAACCTGAATACCGAATCGAGTTATTTAAAGAATAAAAACTAGCCAACATAACAACAAAAGCACAAAGGAATATAGCATCGTGAATTAATCATTCATCGAGCGTCAAAGGCCAACAGCATTCAATTAAAATTAATAGCGGCTAAATTGTAGCGTATTATAAAACCAGTCGCAGACTCGTAGCGAATCAACACGCTAGCCCTCCGGATGGAAAAGAGACAGCGAACAATGTTAGGGAACGAGACGGAGCCAGTTCATTTGTTAGGTGTGTTATAGGTTCCATAATTACGTTAGATGTTTATTGCTTGGTGTTTTTATTCTCGTGTCGGCGGCAGATCGAATCCATGTAACATGGATGGACAAGAACAATGCATGTGTCTCTGAGGTTTGTAGAAGCGTGGGTTCGGCCGATTCGATTTATGTTAAATATAAATCTAAATAAGCTACTGTTCCACTTGGGACCTGTCACTATATTTTCCTTTCACTATTAAATACTTCCTAGTTAATACTGATGCCCTACTCGAGTTTTAAACAACTTTTAAATATTTCAACATTTTTATTTTGAGGAACCAAACATTTAAGCAAATTAAGTCGTGGTTCTGCGAAATGTGGTACTTTAGATGGATTCAGACTTAACGGACGAATCGCAACCCAACTGCGAGGACAACCAGTTCACTCGATATTAAACTGCATAAGCATACGAGTACGAACAATGTTAAAACAATACATTTTTAGATGTTTCTCTGAAGGTTATATGCAACAGGAATATTCTGAGTAAAATTCACTCATCGGATTTCCATTGTCATAACTTTTCGAAAAGTTATATAATATAGATGCATATTATATCGTTTTTTCTGAACTATTTAAGCTTCTGACCATTAAATTGTATGGTCTTTAGCCGAATGTTCAACGATATCCGATCTTGCTGTTTTGCGTATTTAATTAATATGTCAAGGGTTTTCTTGGTTAATACGAGAAACAGGGCCAAATGCTAAAAAAGATTCACAATCAACGTGAAAACAGAATCGTAGTTATAGCAGTTTCTACATACGACGAGATAAGACTCTATGAACGGGAAATAAGTGGTCAGTTGCCAATGTTCCTACTCCCGCCGAAGAAAGGTACATACAAGTAAGGCTATTTCTTTTGTTAAAGTTTTAAGAAATTTTATTAATATCGTTTACAATATTTCTATAAAGCCAGAATATTGCTTTGTAAGATCAAATGTGATAAGCCTGTATCGAGGGCTGTATACAAATGTTCCATGAGAAGACTCGTCACCGATTGTCAAAATCAAGCTTGGTGAAAGTCAGTCCCTGGAAGGACTGCGGTACCATTGGATGTTCTCATCTCATGAAGCTTCATCTCTCTCCGGTGGTGGCTAATATGTACACGGGGTCTTTTGAAAACTACGCAAGAATTAAATCTTCAGGTGGCTTGAGAGAAGTGGACGACACTTATTATAGAAAATAGTTAAAACATTTTAAAGAATATTTAGACCGTTTAAATAATTTATTCAGGTTCAGGTTTTCTATGGAGGTAGAAGAAGAGTCAAATTTACCTTTTCTTTATATTAGTGGGGGCAATAATGTGTTCAGACTTTCTGAAATCCACTCACATAACCATAAACAAAAGTCATGGAGGTTAGTAGTCTAAAAATGACCTTAAGGAGGATGGTTATGTAGAAAAGTTGCAATTATTGAATGTTAAAATAAGAATAATTTAACTCAAACGCCAGGGCAGATAACTGGCTCACTCATAATTATTTCATATATGAAAGGAACATCCGATACGACGAGACTCATAAGAAGAAGCTATGATTAAAATGTCAAAACTACTTTCAAATCGGAAGACACTCTAAAGAGCTTATTAACTAAAACCAAGCCCAGTAATGCAGATGACAGGTATAATTGTAGCTTTTAAGTTCCTAGAGAGGATGGCAAATCGTCCATTTAATAACTAAATATAAAAAACGAGGTAATTGTTGTTAGACGAAAGATTTGCTTAGTGCCCAGAATTTTGGAAAGCGTAAACCGAGGTGTGTAAGTACTTTGAATAATTCTTGGTGTCGAAAAACTGCTTTAGTTTATAGAGCTTTTGAAGTAAAAAATATACATGGCCAGGGATAAGTTCAGTGTAACATTAACGTTTCTGGAAAGGCGAGGGAGGAATTAATGTAGTGTCATTGAAGTGCAGATATAAAATAAATAAAATCTATCTTGGGTCCTTAAAATATTCATTAAAGAATGTATTCACACATAACTTCCACCTTTCACAACAGTTAAGGCACAATGCCATTGCTCCATCAACCGATGAATACACTGCTCATAGAATTCTGGTCGCTGCTGGTTGAATAATTCTTGCACACCGTTTTCTACTAGAGATGATGAAACCGCTTTGCTAGGATTTTAATTTAGTAAAAAATTCCATTTTACCTCTACGTGCACACAGCCACTATTCATATTTTATTTCCTTTTACCTAAAGAATTTACTTTTTAACTCCTTTTTCAGTAGCCCAATATGGAAAGAAATCTCTTTAAAACTGGATTGTAGTATGGGTGCTCGACTTCCTAGCCATTTTTTTCCCATGCTGGCGACATAGGACCGTGCATTGTTGTGAAGTAAAATGGTATTTTGTGTTTTTTTTTTTTGACGTTTCCATCCTATTGCTTGATGAACCTTGTTTCCATATTTAACTGATTACAGTTTTTCCCAGGCAAACTTGACCTGATGGATTTTAATTGATCACACCTCCTAAGATTGTTTATTTTGGAATGTAAAACAAATAATTATCAATATAATTTACCCAATATAATATGTCAAAGCATTAGTGACGGTGTTTAGCTTACTATATATTCAAAGACTTATAATATAAGTACTATGATAAAATATAAAACGGTCTTTAAATCACAGACAAAGTAGCCAATATATAGTTTAGTGTTTGTAATGCGTTTTCTATACTGATTCTTGCGAAAGGTATAGTATTGAAACAAAAAGGCGAAGGCCTTTGAAGTAATGGGATGATTAGTACAAACAAATCAATTATCTGACGTCGGCTGTGTTCATTAGTTGCGAAGGATAATTAACAGCTTCATTGACCCAGTAAATAATACAGCGTCTGCTAATCTGGGAAACCTGAGTTAAAATCCCCTAGGCTGTATAAGGTTGTTTCTTTCTTTTCTGTTCCTCTCGAGCATTCTAATTTGAATCTTTTTGTGTTAGATAACTCCACGCATGTGCTTCTATAAACGAAGGGGGGACAGAGCAGGTTTTTAATAGTTCAAGTTTTTTTTAGCGTAATTTCTACAATGCATAATTAGAATCATTGTTTATGATATTAGGCCCGAGTAGGCTTATTCGAGCTAGTTGTAGTAAAATTTACTAAAAAAACAAATATGTCTTGCTCTATTAAGTAAAAAAATATATTTTAAGTAATTTATGATATACTTAGAGATGTAATAATATTCGGAAAATACTTCAGCAATAATAATTTAGAAGGTAATGTGCACCGGCAACCCAAAAGGCACCCTCTATCCAATGAGTTTTGTTATTTATTTTACGTGATATGATTTGTTTCTTCATTTTCGATCCTATATTATTTTTTAATATTAATTTATCAATACACTTATGTAAATTTTTTTTGTTAATTAATAGGTACATATAAATAGATCTGGCAATAGTACCACCAGGCTTAAATGACATTAAATGATCACTTAAATTTCACATAAATTTATGTAAATAGGACCGAGTCCATGAATTCAATCGACGATTCAGCTCATTAAAATTATCAAAACATTCGTTTTCAGCCCCTCAGTCAGGTACAAAACAGAAACTCAAAGAGATAGATAAGAATCATCTTTCTTCCTTTGAATAAACAACATGAAAGGCTGTGTTCGCTCTTTAGTTTCCAGTGACAAGTGAATTGAAGCAAATAAATATCCTGGTGTATATCAGAAATTTTTTACAAGTATTTTTAAATATATTATCTTGATGTGACCGTTGTCGAAGTATATAAAATATTTAAAAAGCTTGTTAAAATGCACTACAGAAGAAAAAATCTTGCCATGATGCAGGCTTAAGTAGGGATGTGCAATATTAGACTAGCAATCACTTTTCGATAAATTTGAATTATCGATAGTTATCGTTATACCGATAGTTTATTTAATGACCAATGATTGGTATTTCTCATTTGTCTATTGCTATCATGTATGCAGAAAAAAAGTTTATCGAAAAAGTTATCGGCAAGACCGCAGGCTAGAATTAGAATTTTAACATTCCTCCACATAGTTATTAAAATAATATAAACATAAACATGCGCTATTATATGGAGTAATATAGTGTTATTTGTGATCGCAAAATTTCGAAAAATATGTTTTTTTCGACGTTTTTTTCTGCGAGCAGTTTCTAGATATTTTAAAGGCGTTAATAGTTGAATGATATTTTTAGATAACCCCTTTTTCCCTCTACACTCCCCCATACACTTAACTCATTGACACAAGAAATATTTATAAGTTAAGTATAAAGTTATTTAATTTTTCCAAGAACCATTAATATTAATAGTAAATGAAACCTTATAAGAAATTAAATCATCCTCCCTATGTCCCAGGAGATTTATGTCAAGATACCCCTATTTTTGAATGAATTATGTACTTCATACAGCAAATTTTACGACAATATGTTAAAGCATTCCAAAATATCGCGAAAATTCTCCCGCAGAAAAATATCCAAAATGACGCATTTTTTGTCAATATGCTTGCTATGGGACCAACCCGGCACCACCCTAAATACTTACAAAAATTAACAGAATTTATCGTGTTTCACTATAATTATTTTAAAGACTAAGCATTGAATCTATAGACCATGGTAAAACAAATATATACACTTGTATACATTTATATAGTCTAACGCGACAAGTAAAGCCAGAAAGCCCCCTTTGAAGAAGAACTTTACCAGCGTTTAGGGAATTTAAGTTAAAATTACCGATAGGTGTCGGTAACGCAATATGTTCAGTAAACCAAAAGTAAAAATTTGAAATGGGGCATCCTAATGTAAAATTATTCCAAGAGAGATTAGCAAAACTACACGCTTTCAGTGATACCAGCCACTAGTGCCAGTTCAGAAAGGAATTTTAGTAGTGAAGACCTTTGAATTTAACATTAAAGCTGGGGATGAAAATCAAAGTTTAGCGTGAAATATTCTTTCTTCGTAAAAATATTTTACAAGCGCTTCTTCCATGAACCAAGGAAGGGGCTTATCGTCTTTTTCGTCAGATATTCATTTCATGAAGGTCCCTCCTGTCCCTTATATTGCATTTAAAGTTTTTGCGTTGATTTCTTTATATTAAGGGATTTCTGTAGTACTGGGGTTTTTGTCTGCACGTTTTGAATAAATTTTTGTCTACAAATTGTCCAACATTTCAAGTCAATAAAATTAACCATATCAAAATGGCGTAGCAACCATTCATGTGAGAACCTAAATGCAAAGCCGAACAAGTCTATAAAGAAAGAAGATCAAACTTATTGCCATAGAATATTAATGCATTATTATTTTTACATAATAATCTATAAATAAAAGATTTTTAAGATGTATTCTCTATTCCCTTTACTCCAAGATTTTTTGTTTTGTATTGTTTTTTATATTAATATATTTGTAAAATGTATTCTTTTGCATACAAAGAGTTTTTATTTTGTGTTGTTTTTTATACTAATATATTTTGTTTATTTAAATAATAGACGGATTTTGTCGTTAACAAAGTAATGCAAATTTTGACATATGGTAACCACCATCTTTTTTCACACCGAACGATCAAACGAGATAAAGAGAATTATCTTTTTATCTCGTTTAGTCGTTACCAACGGTAAAATATGCTTAATGTATTATTTTGGGTTGGCCGAGCCGGGCCGCGCAGAACCAATTTTAGTCAAACTCGGGCCAGGCCGGGTCTATACAACTTCGGGCCCGGGTGGGTTCGATGAAAATGTCGATGTCCTTCATTAGGTATACCTTTTGTCTTCAGAGAGTCTCGTTGCGAGAAATTTCCCCAATATGTGACTGACTACACTCAGCAGATCTGGTATACGCACTCCTTACTCAGATTTTGTGTTTGTGAGAATACTTCTTAGGGTTCCGTCTGTCGTGATGTTAAATTCCTCACCTATTCTACTTTTTACGGTTATCATTTTATTTATTTCATGTTAACCAATCTTGTGTAAGTCTGTCATAATGTTTCTTATTATATTTTTGGCAAATATTAAAAGCTCCATAATAGAAGATTCATAATATTTCTTCCTTTATTGTCCTAGAATAGTTAAATCTTTAGTTGAGATATTGTCACGTTTTAGTTTTACAAGGAGAAAGAAACTAACATTTCTTGATCTTTTGCTTAAACGCCTGGAAGGAGGTCAGGTAGAAAACCCGTTAACACGGAAGAATAGCTCAATCAAAGATCCATGGCAACTAAGAAAGAACCCTCTTTTACAGAGAAATAATAAACATCATGATAGACTCACTTAAGTGTGGTTACTCAGAAACCTTTATAAATAACGCTATTTCGAAACTTTCCTCCAGCTGCCAAAAAACTATTATTGGATTATCCGAAAAAATTAGAAGAATCGGCAAGGATCAACATCAGAACCGCATTCAAGTTCAAGGGGAACTCTCAGAAGTTTTGTCACGAATCTGAAGAGAGCAATGACAAGTTTTCTATAAGTGTGGATAGTCATAGGTACAATGGGAAGTGGAAGGGACCTCTTGCAACGAGAATCACAAGAACAAAAAGGCAGATGCGGTGGCTGGACATGAGTAGTATATAAGATCTCAGCATAGCAAAATGTAATTTAGTCCTCCCTCTATACATATAATATTTTTTTGTGTTTTAGTCTTCATTAAATAACAAAAAAAAAACAATGAAAGTCCTATACGTTTATTTTAATCAAATCAAATCAGGACCTACTAGTTTCTCCTGAAATATATCAGGCTGTAAGGCTGTACTGGTACGGCTTATGAAATATGCGAACTTCCTAACGAGCAACAGCAGAAAGTTCTAGTACGTCCTAGGTCAAACTAGTATGTCCTGACATTGGATATTTCTTATACATATCGACGAAGTTTTGCAGTTTACGCTTTAACCCTCCAGCGAATTTGATTTTTCTGTTCTGTTACTGGGTGAGCTACGAATTTTATTTTTATTGGTTTTTATATAATAATTATATTTTGTTCATTCTGAACGTGAGCTGTGTTTAGCTATTTTATGGCCGGAAGATTCGTCGAAAGGATCCATTAGAAATTTTTCAGGGAACAGCCCAGGAGCGATATAGCAAGTAGATTATGCCAAATATGCAAGATACTAGGTCAGTGTATTTAATACTTTTAGTGAGTGTTAAGAGAACTCACTGTGTCAGGGATGGCACTGTTTTTCTTAAGAGAATATCGAAGTAACTAAAACATGGAAAAGACATGTTTTTTCTTACTTGTTAGTTTTGGTGTTGAAATGATTTTGCCTATATTATCAAGCTGTTTCCGAATACCTACTTTGCCTAACAATTTCGTTTCTTATTAAGCATTAATACATGCTTGGGTATTTTCATGTTTTTTTTTTTATTTTTTGTACCAATTGTCTCAAGTCTGTTACTCCAGCTTTCCTGGTTCCGCAATACGAATAGGAAATTGGGGAATAAACTATCAGTTACACTGATTTGCATAGTACAGCCTGTTTTAAGTTAAATTCAGGTTTTGATCCTATTTCAATTTTTTTTTCTCTAGTACTCAAAGAACTAAAACTCAGTTTTAAATATAGCACCGTAAAAGTATTATTCAGACCCATAATAATTAATTAAAATATCGAACAGATATAAAATATTCTATAAAATGAAACAGATTATGCATACGTAAACTGTGATACCAAGACAAAAATGCATAAGCCCCCCTCGACCTCTCGTTGAAGTCAAAGATGCCAACAAACTCAACGTTAGTTCCGCCTTATTGAACGCCCAGATGAACTCTCGCGGCATCTATGATGTAACTTTCAGGTAGTTCTAATTTAACAAACGAATTTATCATTATAAATTAAAATTTGATTTTATTGTCTTTCCCTTGATGTATATATTTTTTGATGTAAATAAAAACACAAGACCTCAATGGTTCGACATTGTTGATTAATATCGTCTGAATTTTGGTGTTTAAGATTTCTTTGTTTTATCTGGAATTATTTTTTTTAATATTGTTATTATTATAAGTTCTATATATTTCCGGACGTATCACCTAATTCCGATCCTCAACTGGCTCAAGAATACAGTATAAAATGTTAAAACAAGCTAGTTTCAAAGGAATTCGAACTATCTCTCTCCTTTCAGCTCTCTGTTGGGTGGGGTGAAACGGAACGGACTGATTTGCAACCCGGTCAATAAGGGAGTGTATAACGAAGCGGGGGAGGGACGTATTTCGAACGCGAGGGTGAATTTTAATACATAATGAAAATGGGTAGTACACAAACAGTTAACTAGGTCAGTGAAAGTTATTGACGAAGTTATGATTAAAGCGAGATTATCTAGATTATACATTTACGGATGTTTCTAAAATCTCAGCAGGAATGGAATAAATACTATTTTTATGTAATTCTAGATAATAATTAAAATATTATTAGGACATATTTTGATATAATATTTTAGCACACGATCTAGATGATCTGGAGTACCTGGAAGTCGGATAATTTGATTGCTCATGGAAAAGGCAAGGGGTAAACCCGGAACTTTTGTAAGGTATCTGGATTTTTTAATTTATTGCACAGAAGCTTCTTTTTTAGTCATGACGCCGCCACTGGTAAGAAGTAAACGCGCTCAATTCGTGTCATCCGACCTGCTGTAACGTTTCTATCGCCATGTGCTCTGTAGAATATATCGTATGTCCTTGTCTGCTACTTTGAATTAACAAAGGAATCATATAATATATGAACTTGATTATAGCATCGTATCCTATTGATTAGTAGGGATAACATATTTAGGATTGTTAGAAAATAGCAAAGTGTTGAAATATCTTTCGCATTTTACAAAAATACATTGATTATGCTGTGAAAAAGAAGATATTCAAATCGTGTAACTAATACAATTGTTAAACGGTCTGACGGATAAAATAATAATAATGATAATAATAATAATAATAATAATAATATAGACTGATTAATGTTGAGAAAAACAAAGAAATACTTAAGGTAGCAAGTTATTTCAGAAATAAATATAGTGCCCTCCATCAAGCGGTCGTAAGTATTGATTTGGCCTATTCACTAATAAACCTGGGGCAGAGGGACCCTGAACAGCAAGCCATTCCTACAGTCTAGCAAACTTTAGCAGAAATTAAGGGAAAGAGTTTGGAAGGAAGATATTTCAATAACCTAGAAACCGACCCTGTAGATAAAGGTGCCCGTTTAAGCTATCTAAGGGAGCATTAACAGGATAGATAAAAGATAAAAATATGCCGCCAATATTGGGATGTTTAAAAGGAGACAGATCGGCCAGTCACACACAATAATCCAGACCTCATATGGATCACAACAAAAGAAAGCAAAGCCATCATAATAGATGTTGCAGCGCCCCTAGACCAGAACATCCAAAAGACGTTCAGCGAAAAAATGCTCAAATACCAAGACTTGGCATACGATCTAAAAAACACATACCAACTGAAAGAAGTAATTTTTCTTCCATTTGTAATCTCTTGCAATGGAATTGCCTGCTACTTTGCAGTTGCAAGAGATGGGATGAATAGAATGGCACGTATGGACAAAAATACAATATTTAATTTAAAGTGTTTGTTTTGGCCTTTACCCACAACTTCCCTCGTACAGAATTTCTATACGCACATATAACATAGTCTATATGTATATGCATATACTTATTTAGTACAAACCTTATAAAAATTCTTTAAGCTTTAATTTATTTCAATTTTTTTTAGTTTTTAATTAATTATTATTTTTATTATTAATTAGTTATTTTTTATAACTTTATTTCTATAGTCTATATAAATAAAGTATACCCCTTTGTTATTTTTCTCCATAAGAAGAAGGTTTTATTCCAGGAAAAGGGTTTTTACGGAATATTTAAATTATTTTATTAGTTCGCCGTTTTGTTTTGAAATATAAGATTCGCACTAAAATTTTACCAGTCTGTCGCTGTTTCACACTTGATTTTTGTCCAAAATTTCAAGTCAATTGGATGAATGGTTTTTAAATATCTCATTAGACCGCCAGTTTCTTCTACCATAATGACTGTATACGAAAATGTTAGCAGTCTCTCCCTGTATTACACTTTATTTTTATGCAAATTTCAAAGTCTATCCGATAAGTAGTTTCCTTATAATGATTTTTTTATATATTTTGAGGCCGCCAATTTGTTTCGCCATATTGGATTTTTACCATAATGTTACCATGCTGATGCTAGAAACCAGTAAAACTATCTATGTTTCCAAAAACATTTTTATAAATTATTTAAAAACGTTGCAATTTATAAATTATTTAAAAAAGTCCAAGGGATACAAAATTTGTAAAATAAAGCAAGAAATCCGATAGTAGTATCAGGCTATATCAGTGTCTCTACAGAAAACTTTTTGGGGTGATCAAAGATACGATTTCTTAAAAAAGATATATTTTTTAATTATAAGTATCTACATAATAAATAATTTTAACACACACGGATGAAACTTGTATAATGTCACGAGAATGCTAGTTGTTGAAAAGCGGAGGACATCTGCGTTAAGGCGGGGGGAGAATCTTATGGTCCTGCTTTCCTGGTTTGTTACCGGTTCCTCGATAGCTTATTTGGTAAAGTGACGTCCCGGTAGACGCATGTTGTGGTTTCGACTCCCACTTGAGGGCAGACTTTTTACTTTTCATTGTCTTTAAATTTACTGTAACTAAAACTACTAAACTTGTGTACCTATGTTTCTTTCTGGAAAAAAAACGAAATCTCTCTGAAAAAAAACTGGAAACGTCAAGGAATTTTATTTTCAGTGAGCACTGGAGATAATAATAATCGCTAGGGCTAATAGTATGTTTTCTTCTATTTAAAATACCAATGTCATGCGAGGTAAAAGTATAAGATGAAAATGTCAAGAGCCACTTTTCCGCCGGCACCTTGGCCTTTTAAACATGCTCGTAAATTTCGTCTAATCTCCAATTATCGTCTGCTATCAGCGAAGCAAAAATATTTCGCCCGATACCCCATAAAATAAATATTTAAATGTGTTTTAATCTCTTTAAAAGTAGCTAATGCCAAAAGTGGAAGGTTTAAACCCGAAAGTTATATAATCTAGTCGCACAGCCCGGAGGCAATATCGTTACAAATTCCTATCTAATCTGGTTGGGTGTCGCGCAAACTGTGAAAAGCTATATCTTATAAGCGAGCCGTTCTTTTGCTATGCAAACAGTTATCTGAAACCATATTTCTATAGAAGAGATATTTGATTATTTGATAATTTTAATTTTGTTTGTTAGCTGTACTAAAAAAGCACCAAAGAAAGGTTTTGAAATTAAATTATTTTTAGAGTTTGGTGTTTCTTACATAACACGAAAACTAAGACTAGTAAGAAGTCTAAAAATAGCCATGCAGGTCTTTTTTAATATACGATTATTTTTAAAACTTTAATTTTGTAGTAGCATATTGCATCACTCCTTTACAATCAATACTTATTGCTATTTGTTGAATTTTCTTCGGTCTTTGTTATAATATAGGGATAAATCCCTAAAATTTTGGTGCAACTTGAATACACCAGATTGATAAATTGTTGTATCGAAAAAGCAAGTGGGATGTAGGGATGAATTTGGGTGCGAATCCAAATTGGCAGCCTAATAAAATAAGAATCAGTAACAATCAGCCTTACTAGGCAATGAAGTCGGATAATTTGATTTACCTGACTCTTCCCCGTTATAAAAAAGTGATTGCCCGTAAAATGTCTTATATGGAAAACATTTTTAAAAAATAATTTTTTTGTTTTCACTTTATTTTATTAATGTATTTTGATGGTGCCGTGGAATGTATTAGATTTATCAACTTAACATGCTAAATGCAATATGATAATTTAGAAACAAAAATGCGTTTTTGCATACCCCGTAATTTTTATAAAATAAAGATTTTATAATGTTTATTGTGGACTTTCGGTATTTCCCGATTTTACACTTATAAAAAATGTAATTTGCTTTCACTCTTTTTAATACGGCGCATAGTTATTAATAACTAGCGAGTACCCGCGACTTGGTTCACGTATGGCGATAAAGAAAGGGATATAAAGAGGTATTTAAATCGTCTTATTTAAATACGTCTTTATAAACTAGCTTGGGAAATTTTTGTTTATAAATTATTCCCAATTTTTGGAACACCCTGTATTAATTTTAAAAAAAATATGTAATAAAATAAAATAAAATATACCTGTTCAAACGTTTTTTTAAAGAACTAACCGTTTTTTAAATAAAAAATGTTGTAATATTTAAGGGGCGGTTTCACCCCCTTGAAATTTGAGTTTTAAAAAATCCTCCTCTTATCGAACCTCTACATTCTATTATCAACCTGTGTGCCAAAATGCAGCTTTTTACATCAAGCGATTTGAGCAGAATCGTGATTAATCAGTGACTCCCTGTATACATTTATAATGCTAGAAATAGTCTTGAAATGTCTCACACTTTATATTTGTGCAAATTTCGAATCCTGTCCATCCGATAAGTAAACTCATACAAATCTCTATAAGGAATTAATTTTAATATTTTTTATGGACATTGGTTACGCTAGAAACTAGAAAAAATATTTCGGATACTTTAAAAGTGAATTAGCTACAAAATGTCTCTATAAAATTTAAATAAAAATTATTCTTAAGACCTGATATCAAAATCGTTTAAATTGTAACGATGAAAAAATAAACTGGGATACTAGTAACGAAATTAATGGTATAACTTTAACATTAGTAGCGTGTGTTGCCTACTGTCATGCTCTTAGACATGCTACTAATTAAATGTTGAATGAAATCTTGAGGATTTTGTCCCCATTCTGTGATAACTGCATTTTCATGTTCCCTCAGGTTACGAGGTGCAGGTATATGACTTTACACATTTTTCTTAAGATGATCCCATACATGTTCTATTGGATTCAGATCTGGGCTTTTTGGTGGCCATTGCATAATTGGTATATACCAACTTGATTAAGATAATCGAGTGCCTCCCTAGCCACTTAAGGTCGGGCGTTGTCTTGCATAAAGAGGAAATTGGGCCCCACAAAATGACCGAAATGTTCTATTATAATAGTCTCAAGATAGTAATTAGTATTCATGGATCTCGTACGAACAGGAACTAACTCTGTACGAGCTCAAAGGAGATGCACCCTAGAACATCACAGAGCCACCACCGAAGAAACCTTTCTCCTGGTCTTCGTCATACTCGCTCGCGACCATCTGAGTCTTTTAGACCAACCCTAGTTTCATCTGTGAAGAAAACTTGTTGCCAATCATCTACAGACCAATTCTGATGATTTTGAGCAAAACGTAACCTGGCATCTCTGTTCTCTTTAGTAAGCAAGGGCGCAGTGGCTGGTCTTCTACTTTTAAACCAGCTTCATTTAACCGCCTTCTAACTGTTTTGGAAGAAATTGTGACATTGCGGACAGCTTCGAGATCGTTTCTTATCATAGAACTCGTGACAGTCCTGTTTTTTAAAGCATATTGCCTTATAAAATTCATCTCGGTCGTTAATGCATCGTTTTCTCCCTTTCCCTGGCCTTCTAGAATAGGTTCCTACTTCATTCAAGCGTCTCACCATACGACTTATTGTGGAACGATGTTTTCCTAACAAATTGCCAACTGAGGCTCGCACTACCTCATGTTCAGTTAAATTTCTTCATCGGTTCATTTTTCTATTCTTCGGGGTCAAAAATAAAACAGTCTACCACAAAACGTATTACTTTTAAAAAAGGAACAATTTATAAGCTGCAAAAAAATCTACCGCAAGTTATTACATAATTGTTTATCTCCTAAAAAAATCTATTAGACTGTAAATCTAAACGGATGGATTTGATTGCGGTCATCAACAACGAAACAAAATATGCATAGTCTATACTATTCAAATACTCGATAAACTTCAAAACTGACATAAGAAAAAGATAAATTGATTTTTTTGATAATATATTGTTGCATTAATTTTGACCAGGAGTGTAGTTTATTAATAATGATTTTTTCTACATTTAGAGAGGCCGCTATTTTGTTTTGCCATAAGGGATTTTTACCAAAATCTTGTTTTTTAAAAATATTTTTAATCGGAATTGTTTTTGAGCAGCTATGCCGCGTACAGACTGACATGGTAGAACATGTTTCGGGGTCCAGGGACCCTAAAACGCTAAGATCTGCAAAAATCTCGGAGGTTGATTTTTTTCATTATTACATACCTCCTTTACCAGGGAAGTAAAAGTATTTATTTATTATTTTAAATTAAACTTATGTATGTATGTTTAATTTTGCTTCATTAAATAATGCTTAATAAACAGGATATTCCATTTAAAATAACAAAAACCCGTTACTTTTCTTTCGAATTGTCATTGAATAAAAAGTTCTGGCGGTTCAGATGAATTCTTAAAACTTTTGTATTTAACATGTTTCTTCATGATTTAAAATAAAACTTGGAGACCCCTTTCAAAATTTAAACAGAAACCCTTCGTGTTATCTTTCGCTTTCTTTGATAAAAGGAAGGATTCATTACGGATGATAACTAATCCTTTTTGGTATTAAAGGGAATGAACTATATATATTTGTTTATTTTTTTTAATTATACATATTAAGAAACAATACGATGTACGGGACTACAGGGTTATGATTCACTTTCATAGAAAAAAACGTAGGATGTATTACGATAGAAGCCAGATTATCTGTTTTAGGTTACAACGATCCTAAAGAGAAAAAGAGAAAATTAAACAATTCTTGGGAACAGTATTTATCCTAACAAACTAACTTTATTCGACTTCCAGAATAAATCCAGTCCGGTATGATTAAAACTCCGTTAACCAATGGGGAACTTTTTATATTATCAGTTTACCTATTCTATGTATTAATATACATTATTTAAAGGGATTTTATACATTTTTAATTTTGTATACATAGAAGTAGACCTTTCAGGCTTACAGTAATAAGTAGCATCCAATTGTAATTAAACTTCTGTTGAAGGGCAATGCATGCAAAGCCGAAACGGCTTAACTCCTATAGATCCTAATACTTTAACCATTATTCGTCGACATGTCGCAATGTCAATTAAAAGTATCGGTCCCTAGCAGCCGACCCGGAGCGATGGCATGGCCAGAACCTGACTGTCCGAGATTAGCCCGAATGACGGATGAGGCCGTTTTCCCGAGCCGGCTTTATGGGTCCTATAGGCCGCGCGCAATAATTTCGGAACACCGACATCGGCGAATTAGTTCTCGGGTGTCGGGAGACTTGAAATTGCACGCATGAGACCGTTGCTGTGGTCTTAGAGAACATAGACTCTGCAATAGACAAACGCCTAGGAAAAAATTAATAAAGTCATTTTTTATTTCAACAATACCACGAACTAATAAAGTAATTGAAGCTTTGTCTTCATTCAGCCAACATGTAACATAGAGTGTTAACCTACGTTTCAGAAATGAGTTTTTGAAAATCAATTTTTTGTCATTCATTGTTACTGTTTTATTTTATTGGGAATAACAATAGATCAATATAATAAAAATATTTAACTTTAAATTAATTGAAGCAGATATTTAATATAATTACATACCTCAACATGTAAACTAGTCTGTCTACGGAATGTTTCGATACATAATATAAACAGTATTATTTAAGCAAGCATAAGAAATTATGTCATTTACCTTAAGTTTTTATAGACACATAGTAGTTGTACAAATACTTTCATCCTATCGGGACTCATCAGTGCGCCGATCGTAAGAGAAAAACATTAAATAATAGAAAAGAATTGATTTCAAAATTTTAAAATGTGTCAGTTTGTTTGACATGTAACCTAGATATGAAAAAAATGATAGTTTGCAGCCATCTATAACGTTATTTTTAAATGTGTTCAGATTATTTGTTGCGTTTAGATTGACAAACAAAAATCTTTTTTGGCTTTTTCGCAACTGAATAAAAATATTTAACTTTAAATTAATTGAATTAATTATCAATCTAAACGAAACAAATAATCTGAACACATTTAAAAATAGATCAATATAGTTACGCAGTAGATCGAATAAGACACGGCAACTTTCAGACCACCCTAAATGGATCCCCGAAATTAACGCGCAAGGTTGCCAAGTGTGTTGAGGAAGCCGACAGACGAGAGTAGCGACCGTAGACTTTTGTCAAAGATAATTTGCAGTTATCCCCCCGATGCATGTATATATTTTTCAATGGCGAATATATTAATAGTTTGTATTAAACCTAGCTTGTCTTATGTACGACGTGTTTAGTAAGAATACATTTTTTAGCTTCTTTTTGATTACGTATTCTAAAAAGAGACAATTACTTTTTGACTTGTTTTAAAAATATACAGGGTGAGTAATTATATTTTGACACCTACCTACAGGGTTTATTAATGAAGATAGAGAAAAAGTGTAAGTATAAAAACTTTAGGGTTTCTTTTAAACCGCCAGAATCCATTATGAACAAAACAAATGACTATCGCATGCCTTTATATGTCCTAAAAAATTAAAAAAAAACGAAATACGTTTTTTTTTAAATGGAGCACCCTGTATTTTTATAATTTTTATGAATGTTGTTTTTTCCTGATGATTTTAAAAATATATGGTTTGACTACTTTGCCGCAACCCGTTTTTCAATTATTTTGTTTTAACTGTGACAAGTTTTGCATTATCCTATTACCTTAGACTTACATGACAAGTAATGTTGCGGTTAAACTTAAATAATTAATAAATGCTTTGCGCCAATATACACTTTTTGTATTTACACTTTTTCTTTATCCTTGTTAATAAATATCCCTGTAGATGGGTCTCATAATATAATAACTCACCCGGTACAAACAAGTATCTCAAAAAGCAAAAAATATTCCCCTTTCTGTATAAGTTAATAGGTTTAAAACTGCTTTTTGATTAAAATAATATTTAGCGTTGTTTCTTTGATTTAGTTATTCAGGTTTTTGCAGGAATAAGTTTGTTTTCTATTAAGACCTATGCTTACTCCTAGAAACTTTTTTTCAAGCTAACCTGTATCAAATTTCAACACCAAAGATTAACAGCCAATTTCCTCTTTTACCTAAAATATCTCTTCTAATATTTAGTGATTGGAAATGCCGGGTCTCGTTCCCGTTCGCGAGTCGAGGGTTACCGCACAAAATATTATAGTTTCGGCGAGCATTGTTATCTCCGGACCGACTCAAGGCGTCTCATTTAAATGAGTTATCTGTTGCGTAAGCTAAATTGGATCTTTAACTTACTTTTGTTACTGCATCGAAAAAAAGCATAACGATTTCTATTAATATTATTACTATTACCAGTTTTTCCATCTCGGATCATTGCGATAGTGGTTTAAGCAAGCATAGAGAGGAACTTTATGTTAGTTATATATGTTGCGTTGAGAAACTTGCGCGCATTGCAGCAAGTCTGCTTAATAGTGGCTCTTTACATTTGTTTAATGAGAAGTTCGGGTGAGGATAATTCGTGGAGAGATTTTTTCAGCTTTTCAATTACTATACCTGTGACGAATAAAACTATTGGTACCACTCTTACTTCCAATAGTTGCCAAATGTGTCTCATGTCAATCGGAAAGTTCTAGTGTTTAATGGTTTTATCTCTTTCCGCAAATTGCTACTGAGTGGGCAAGCAATAACCACTAACTAGCCTCTCTTTTCCTTTTCGTTACAATGATAATTCCGGTCGGATATAGTCAACGGTTCTGTCGGTGAGAATTTTTCGATCCCAGTATATTAAAATATCAGTCGATTTCAATACTGGGTTAGGCAAGTACTTTTAAAATGGTGGCGGGTTCTCAACATGTTGATACTTTAATGTCAACTGGTGGTGGATGATTTTGGCAACCTCATTATGTCTCGTTAAATATATAGTCTGTGCTACAGCTGAGCACCCAGTTAAGTGGTTTCGTCTGACGAGCCTCACATCCTACAAATATCTTGAAGTTCAGTGTTTTTTACTATTATTATTATTATTAATAATGTTACTGAGGAGTGACAAAAAGTATGGCCATTCGTACTGAATTAGGTAGACGTAAAAAAACCGCGATTTCAACCGTTATCTTCCAAACATATTAATTCCTCTACATTGGACTGTTTATTTTCTGTAGAGGTTCAGAAATCCCATTATTTATTTCTTCAAAGAAAATATATTATCTTGCAGAGTAGTTTTTGGAATAGGTAATTTTAACGACCATGACGATTTTTTACAGAAAATTTGTTTGGCTCAAAAAACTGTTGAGAAAGTTATAAAAGAACAATTTAACAAGTGACTCTGACAATTGAAAAACTTTACCTTGGCCTTAATGTGAAATCCAAATGTAGTTAATTGCTACCTGACCTGATTTTTTAAAAGCTGTCTCTCTAGTATACACTTCAGTGAGCCATTATGAACAACTTTTATTCATAGGTAGTTCAGACAATGGTAAGTCTCAAACTCAGCTCGAATACCATGATCGAAGCTGTCGACTTTTGGACATTTAATGATTCTAAGTCTTCAATGAATAGATTGCATAGAAGGATAAGCCCCCATATGTGGCTAAAAACCACGACTAACTCTGAAGACATGTAAAAATTCTGGTAAAACTATAGCACCATTGTAACCTTTACTATAATATATTCTGTTTTTAAAACCTAAGATGACTAACCGTACCGATTTCTTAGCAGAAATGAATAGTTGAAGGCAAAAATCGTAAGGTATAGACTATGACTCCTTTAACAATTATCCGAAGATTGGTGATTTCGGTTCTCGCTGAGGACCTTATCATTTATCAAGACAATACCTGCCTCAAGAACGTTGAAGGTTTATCTCTGGGGACCGACAGATGCAAGTTGTACAGATTAATAAGAATGATTCTAATTTACATACTATTCTGAAATACGAATGATCTCGAGTTACTATTGAAATTGAAACATCAAGGTCTGTGATATCACCGCCCTCCCCGCCCCCATTGTTATTCTGAATTGATCTGAAAATAACTATATTGATTTTTCTGTCGCATTAGATAAGAACTTGCAAAAATGTATCTGAAAAGACTCGCATTATTTAGAGGTGTCCAAACAACCCAAAGTCCTCTATATAAATTTCACCGCATCCACTACATCTCTACAAAACAATACCTTGAGCAACTGGGCTGCTTCAGTTTGCATTACTACTTCTTTTCTTGGCTTCAGAAAGCCGTTATTGGTGCATTTTGTGAAATCTGAAAAGTGTTGGAAACAAGTCTCTTGATTCTACATCTGTAAAAATACCATAATAATAACAATATTTGTATGATTTGAAAAATTTTAAACGTCAATTCTAAAAAAAGTTTTTAAAAATCGGGACTCCTATTAACAAATAAAGCCAACCACATACAAACTTAGTCGTCAACATACCACACACGGTGTTCCCCATTGACAAAATAGAAAACTGAAATATTTTTGGGGTCGCTCAGAAGGCCCTGTGATGTATAAACAGGACAATTAGCGCTCCAAACACGAGTGTTCGATGGCCTGATTGAATTAAATGGGGACCGTATCAATATTGCTTTTATCGAATGGAAAACAATTAAATTTTAAAACGTACGTCTATAAAATTGCACGCTGTTATCCTCGCTAATTAACTGACAATTACATTACATCCATGCTACAATGATTTAGAAAAAAACAATATTTGTGATTGAGTGCGATTAGGCATTTGTTTAATTAATGTTGTTATAAGTCTTTTAATTGTAGTGTTATTTAAAAAATGGAATATATTAGGGAGGACAGAGTAGGAACTTTTAGTAACTTTATTTACATAATGAATATTCTAGGTTAGTTCGTATCGAAATGAACTTAAGGTTATATCTGCTCTCAATTGCACGAATACTTTAAGTGTCCTGGCTATTGGGCTACTACGCCCTCTTTTCTACAAATTTTTGGTGACTTTTCGTAAAGTGCATCTCAATTGTATGTGGGCAAACATTCTAGCGATCTGTTAATGCGTTAATTAATGCGCATAAGATAAATAAAACTAATAATTGTTTTTGAGAATTTCTTTAATGATAATGATCCGTACAATCTTGTAGATTTTGTTGATTTTAATGGGTTGGTAGGCTCTAAGTTTAATGAAACACCTTTTTTTATATGCTGACGTTTCGAATAATATGTATTCTTCCTCAGTAGTTTGAAACCAAGAGAAATTCTTTTCAATTTTGATAGTTTTTTTAATATTTTTAAGAACAAAACGGAGTAAATAATATTATTAGTTTTCGTCTTTCAGCGTCGGTTTACATAATTATTAAGTTAAAAGGTTTTAACTAATACAAATATATATATGTATATATATATATATATATATATATATATATATATATATATATATATATACATACATATATATTTGTATATATATATATATATATATATATATTTATATATATTTATATAAATATATATATATATATATATATATATATATATATATATATATATATATATATACTTAAACTTTTTGCAAAGGGACAACAATACTTACAAATAGGATGGGTTTTATATGTCACCAAAACGTTCATCTTTAGTTCACGACATATTACAATCTAATTGAAAAAAGTAAAAAAATTTAATCTATTTATATTATTATCAGATTTTACTGAAATCCAGTTGGCTGTCGTATTCCGACCGATACACTGATGTTATTTTTTGTTTATCCTGTACCTATTCGTGTCCTGTGATGTTTATTGTTCTAAAAATGAACGTTTTTGTGACTTATAAAACCCACCTTATTAGTAAGGATTGTTTTCCATATAAATACATTTATTTATTTTAAAAAATGGCTAATCTTTTTACAAAAAGTTATTTTTTTTAAGTGTATATATTTGTATCTTTTGTTAAAACCTTCTAACTTAATAATTATCTAAACCGACACTGAATGACGAAAACTTATAATATTATTTGCTCGGTATTATACATGTTTTATAATTAAAAATCTAAAAAAAAACAATTATTAAAAAACGGTGTTTTTGGAGGTGTTTATTTTATGTGCAAAAATGGATAAAAAGTGAGTAGCAAAAGTCACAAGATAACATAAAATTAAAAATAAATATCTATATATATATATATATATATATATATATATATATATATATATATATATATATATATATATATATATATATATATATATATACAGTGTGTCCAAGATAAGAATGCACAGCATGGGGATCTCGGAAACGGTAAAAGATATAGGGTCGGTTAAATTAGACAAAAGTAGCGTGTTTTAATGCCCAACAAAATCCCGTTTTATAAATTTGAAAATTCTAAGCCGTTCCGGAAATATCCGAGAAAAAATCCGAGAAATATTGCGATTTCGTTTTAATTTTCTTTTGAAGCTATTTGCAAAGATGTGAAAAAACGGAAAACAATTTTTCATTCTCACTTTTTAAGCTATACAAGGTGACGTTAACAAATTTTCATTACAACGTTTCGTCTCGATGGAACCACCATCAACTTTGATTTTTCGTATGGGACGGAAAAAAGTACACCCAGTATTAGATTGCGCTTTTCATTGCGAATTCAACGATGTACTACACAATATGGTTACTTATGTTTTTATCCAGAAAAGTAGCTTTTTAATACATTTCTAGCATTTTATTATAGTAGGCCATGAAGTCCTAACGATAAAAGAAAAAAAACAGTAGACAAGTTCGAATGAATGTATTTATTTATTTAACAAATATTCAAACAAGTAAATGTTTGTATTGTTATTGCTGTTGTCGTTTTTTAATTTATTTTGTTGTACAATGGATGGAGGTAATTTTACAAGCGAAGAAAAATGTAATATGTTATCTTGCTACATTTTATGCCAAAGAAATTGCGTAGGAGCCGAGCGCATGTATTCTAACAATATCCAGAGCGGAGACAACCTGACAAGTGTATTTTTCGGCGTTTGCTATTTAATCTAAAAGAATATGGATCATTTAAAAAGCCTGTAAAACCTTCCAATGAAGAAAACCAATACAACGTTCTACAATCTGTTATTGAAAATCCACAAACTTCCACCAGAGAAATTGAAGACCAGACGGGGGTAGCTAAATCTACAGCTTAATTTATTTTAAGGAAAAATCAATTTAAGCCTTACAAATTCTGAATATGTCAAGGATTAAAACCGGGTGACGATGAACGACGTAGACATTTTTGTGAGTGGTATACCAGGATGTGCGAAGACAGTCTTAATTTTCCTTATAAAGTGATTTGGTCTGATGAAAGCACGGTAACCAATAACGGTATTTTTAAGAGGCGCAATACCCACTATTGGTCACAACGAAATCCACGTGTAAATAGACCATCCAGACATCAAGATCGCTTTGGATTTATTAGTTGGTGTGGGGATTTTTGGTAGCAAGATTATAGGCCCTATTTTCTTTCACAATTCATTAACTTCCGAGCGGTACCTTGAGATCTTGAGGCACGATTTAGAAGATGCATTAGATAATTTACCGTTAGGCGCTGTACACGGCTGTTAGTTCCAAAAAGATGGTGGTCCAGCCCATAACTCCATAGAAGTTCGCCAATATTTAGCTGAACTGTTTGAAGGAAGATACATTGGGACTTACAGTGAAATACCTTGGCCTCCAAGGTCCCCGGACCTACCTCTCTTGGACTTTTTCTTGTGGGGCTACATAAAAATGAGCTATTTAAGGAATGTTTTCACAACGAGGAACAATTATATCAATCAGTACGAGCAGCATTTATACAATTACTCCTCAAATGTTAAGTCGTATATTGGAGTCTACTGTGTGACGGACGTACTTCTGTTTGGAAAATGGAGGTAATTTGTTTGAACATTTGTTATAGTTAGTAAATAAATAAATACATTCATTCGAACTTGTCAACCCTTTTTTCTTCCTCTTATCGTTAGGATTTCATACCCTACAATAATAAAATGCTAGAAATGTATTAAAAAGCCATTTTTCTGGAAAAAAACATAAGTAATCATCTTATGCTGTACATCGTTGAATTCGCAAAGAAAATCGCAATCTAATACTGGGTGTACTTTTTTTCCGTCCCATAAGAAAAATCAAAGTTGATGGTGGTTCCATTGAAACGAAACGTTGTACTAAAAATTTGTTAACGTCACCTTGTACAGTTTAAAAAGTGAGAGTGAAAAAGTGTTTTCCATTTTTTCATATCTTTTCAAATAGCTTTAAAAGAAAATTAAAACGAAATCACAATATTTCGGTTTTTCTCGGATATTTCCGGAACGGCTTAGAATTTTCAAATTTGTAAAACGGGTTTTTGTGGGGCATCAAAATATGCAACTTTTGTCTAATTTAACCGACACTATATCTTTTACTGTTTCCGCGATCCCCATGCTGTGCATCCTTATCTTGGACACACTGTATATAGATATATATATATATATATATATATATATATATATATATATATATATATATATATATATACCCAGCCTTGTTGGAAATATCCTCATTGCGTTTGAAAATGTACTAGGTAGTAGAACGAAACTGCAGTCACGCATAGTGCAAAAATTAAACAAGTGGCAATTAACTAAGTTTTAAAACTTGTGTTTTCATTCATTTTTTAAATAATAATGGTTTGGAGCCAGTTCAAACTCTACTCTCGCGTGCCCAGAAAAAACTTGTTAATAATATTTTTTTTTATTGCAAGAAGGATTCAATTGTTAGCAATTTAAAAACAGTTAAACTTTGGTATAAAGTACGTTATAAAAAATGTTTTGCGCGGATTTCAAATATATAATAAAAAATGGGATATTCTTTTTTTTTTAGTACCATTGCACACCGTCTAAACGTATCACCTTGTATAATGAAATTTCTACAAGACTTTGTTGACGTAGTGTATATAGCGTGGCGGTTAGAAATTGAAGATGGTTAAATTACGAAAGGTTTATAAATCTTCGTAAGTAACCTTTCTTGAAGGAGATTTTATAGTCATTATTGGCTTGCATAATCTCTGAAAAGGTCAATTTTGGGATGTTTGTTTTATTTAATCTCTTTAATTTTCATCCTGCAGCAAGTACTGAAAATTATTTACTATTTTTTCAAAAATAGTTCCGGTAGCAACTGTCTCCATATACAAGGTGCCAATTCATAATTATTTTCGCAATATAACATAAATATAATTAGGTTAGTATATATTATATATATTATCGACTTTCCGTCAAGGAAAATGAAAGCTTCGAAAAGTGGAACACCAGCTACTTTTATTAAATCCGACTCTCTCCAGATTCACATCGTCGAAACAAATCCCTTTATAGCCCTCATCTATCTCGATGAAACTACATTGTCCAGTCGCAATTTTAAATGACTTTTTATCTCGTCGAAACAATAAAAGAGAAAAACTGCCGGCAATATCGGATCTATAACACTTCCGGAAAATGTTGGTGGGTTATTCGCAAAAAAAGACAGCTTTTTTAACTGGTTTGTTTGGTCAGTAGTTAGTAAAAATAATTTGTAATAACAATGGCCATTATTTCTGTTAAACAAATTATACTTTATGATATGTATTTTCATCCTTTATTTTTTGAGATACGAAAGAATAGCAAGTGCAAAACTTGAATATTTTGTCGTAAAATATCTTATAGTGATATAAAAAAAACAAAAGAGCATCGATAATTTTACGTTTTATGTTTTTTTTTATAGGACAGCACACTTTTTTTTTCACATGTGGAAAGGCGTTTGTCTTATATATATATATATATATATATATATATATATATATATATATATATATATATATTATATATATATATATATATATATATATATATATATATATATATATATATATATATATATATATATATATATATATATATATATATATATATATTGGTAAAAAGAAAGAAAAATCGAAGTGGCCATGCATAACTCAAAAAGAGAGAACCTTGCTATATTTCGACACTTGCTACGCACAATTTGTACGAGGCCCAAACAGACCCATTTTGTTTCTTTTAACGTTCTCGATGTCTACTTCATTTTTTCTTTTTTAATTATTTTTTACCAATATTTAAAACGTAAGTATTTTAACAGCGGCTAAAGCAAATGTCGGCATATTTTATATTTTAAAAATTGGGAAGAAATTTTCTTTCCATGCGTCAAAAAATATAGGGTATCGAGTTAATAAGTTGTGTCTTGTTTTTATCATACTGAATATTTTACGTCAAAATCTGCAAGTTTTGTATTTACACGTTTTGTATCTCAAAAACTAATGGGCGAAAATGCATGTCAAATTTTGAACTCATTATGCAGGTTGTGGTAAAATTCTTGATACGGGTAAGTATCAACAGAATCTGTAATCCGTTTGACTCTAAAGTTGGTGATGCTAAGTACAAGGTTGCTGCAAACATGATAGTAACACTGGCGATGACAAATTTTCAGGTTTACAGCAAACAGAAGACTTTTTTTTATGGAAGATCCTTTTTATTTGTGATGCTTTAAGTAGATCTCTTCTTGCTAATGGGAATGAGACGCAATGCATTAAAAAAAAAGAGAACATTCTTACTTCTTACATGTAAATGTGCAGTCAGTAGAAATCGATGTAGGAATTCGTCTCTTAAGACAGGTTCTTCCAGTTTTCTTAGTTGTCGTTAAAGATAAATATGTCAAACCTGGCATATTTATAATCAGCAAATAGAGGCCCATTTAATGCAACAATAATATACTAGGTCTCCCATAAAAAAACACAAAAATATTTTGTTCTTTGGAAAACTGAAAATATGACAACGTAGCCATGATTCGTATGGTTCTCATCTCTCAACTTTTGCTGGACGGTGTACAGAATTGTTTGGGACACATCTACTAAGTAGTGCTTATAACATTCGGATATAAATAAAAATATTTTATAGCTCTTCATTGCTAAGAAAGTTTGTCTACTGTCTGTATACTTTTCTTAATTTTGTCCGTTGCTACGGTTATGTCAACCAAGTTAGTTTAAATAATGTCGACATATTTATCTATTTGCTACTAACAAGGAATTCCAAGGCTCGTATATAAACGTCACGTCCTGCTCATTTGTAGTTGTGTCAATTGTGTAGGGCCTGGCATATTTCCAAACAGACATAATCGATTTGTTAATCGATGAATAAAACGTTAACTAAATTCTAATAATAGTATTATAGAATTAGATGAAACACCTTAATATTCGACAATACAGTAGTAGAGGATAAATTATGAAACAAAAAAAAGGTATGGCAGTTTAAAAATCTTCCTACTGTCATTGAGGTAATACATTTCCGGAATCTATAATATAATTTTTATTTGGACAAACATATACTTAAAATGGATAAAAACAAACTTGATATTACGTAGTCTACCGCCACCAAACATCCTATTTCTTCTTACTTGTGTAACTGAAAGAAATAAATCGTTGAATTCCAGATATGGACGATATCCCAGATTATATTTTTCACGATCCTACTGGTTTTATTGATTGAGGAGCACTTTACGAATTTTACCAAGACATAGTCATCATAATATAGCATAAATTATCCTCCAAAACCTTTCTTAATGCATTCCTTTATCCTTGACTATCATCTTACCCTTGACTATATCGAATATTCAAATTTAGACTACAACTTGATATTCAGTGTATATCGTAGGCTTGAACCTGCCTTGGAATTGGCTTCAAGCTAAAATCAAGCCGCATAAAAAAAAATGTGTTTGAAATGAAAAAAAGCAGTAGTTATCAGGCTTAATTTTTCCTACATTCCTGCCTCTTACCATAATGAATTATAGCGATATTACTACTAGAAATGATTTGCCCCATCCACTGTAAATAGGGAACACATATTGCTGAGGAGACTTCCTGATTTCGCTTCATGTTTTAATAGAATATAATAATTATGAAATATCCGTTATTTTTCAATAACAGATAAAGGAAACAAATACAAATCGAAAAGGCAAAAATTGTAACATTTGACAGTAATGATGTGTCAACATACTCAAGTTGGGAGCACTTTAGATCAGATTCCAAGCCGGCTGGTAAAAAGACGAAAACGATTGATTCAAGTCAACGATAACATATTTTTGGCTTGACTAAAAGCAAGCCTTTAAGCTCAGCTCAGTATTGTACGTCTAATTCGCTCGTTTTTAAGCCGCTTTCATAAACGGTGTAGCTTGAAGCGCGCTTGAGAACGTCTATAAATAGGTTGTACTCTGATAAGTAACATCTATTAAACCTTTTTTAGCTACGCCTTATAACTCCTGTATATCATTGGCAGTTTTGCTACAAGAACCAATGACTTTCTATCCTCTATATTCCTTAATGTTCAATGTTTTAATAATTAAACCTGCTGCCAACAGGTCCTTAAAGATTCTCGGATTAGCAAATCTTTATATGCAGTAGTAATTTAACATTTAACAAAGTGCTGACAAAAATATGAAATCAAATGTCCAAATTTCGGAGTTGTTTACCGATAGTAAAAATATCATCTTGTTTAATTTCAGAAAGATAATGATAAACCTAAATATTTGTCCGATCGTTATACCGTCTATGTTATAAAAACCGAAATGAGTAAGTAAATTCTGCATATTTTACATTTTTCGGTAGAAGGTCCTCGGTATGCCCCTCTTACGTTTTTTTTACGGAAATAGACTGGCTTTATACTGCAGGGTGATTTATTTATTGAAAAGTCGTCAGAAAGGGCGCTCTTATTGATTTTACCCCTCGGAGATCCGTCGGTGGCTTGTAACTCAGTCAAGTGCGCCTTGAATTGTTTTTTGATTCTCATTCTTCGTGGAAAAATAAATCCTATAACGAGAGATTATGTTTCAGTTCAATTTAACACATTCAACCTAATTTTTTGCTCGTTTTAGATTTGTAGTCATTTCATTTTAGGAGTTTATCATTTGATTTTTAGCAGTTTGACAAAGATGTAGGTTTTTATATTTTCTTGTAATTTTAGCTTTGTGTTTCGCACTGTATCGGATATATTCTGCATTGCAAACATAATAATCAGTTTTTTTTTTGGATATTAACATCTTTCATACAATACAAAAATTATGCATATCTATAAACGAATTTAACCCGAGGATGAGAGGCAGTATGTCCCGAACTGGCAACTCTGAGCAAAATTGAGATCCATTTAGAGGTTAATTTATTTTACATTGGATGAACATAGCGAAGATATTATACTCTAGTAATAACTAATAGTTTCTAGAGCTTCAAATAATTTCCGAAAATCCACAGAAGCAACGTTGAGAACTTTGCGGTCCGAATTAATAGAAAATTGGTTAACTTTTATTTTCGGTATATTTCACATGTTTACCACCAAACCGTTGTCTTATCATTCACGCGTGGAATGAAACGGAATTAGTTGGTACATAAGCAGGTTTCAAGCGAAAGTTAACCTCTTCAATTGTTGCAATCGACAGGATTGCTAGGAACGAGGTTTTCCAGGAACACACAATTCAACTATCGGAGCATTGGCTTAAAAATTCTTAATGTTTAATTAAACGGGCAAATGTATAAACAAATAGATAGTGCTCCAAGGGGGTCCTCGCTATCACTAGCAGTCGCCGAATTTATTTATGATATACATTGAGAAAGAAGCTCTTGAGAAAGCAAATTTGAAGCCCAAATTATGGATTCGTTATGTTGATGACATATTTACTATATAGCAACATTGCCATACAGAGCACGGAAAATTTCTGACTCATGTAAATTCAATGCATCCCAGAATATAATTCACTCTAGAGTTAGAGGAAAACAACAAACTTCCATTTTTAGATGTTCTGGTCCCAACATTGCATAACGGACATTTCGAATAGACAGAGCACGAAAAATTTCTGACCCACGTAAATTCAATGCATCCCAGAATACAATTCACTCTAGAGTTAGTGGAAAACAACAAACTCCCATTTTTAGATGTTCTGGTCACAACATTGCATAATGAACATTTCGAATAGACCGTGTATAGAAAGCCAACACATACCGGCAGATATTTAAATGCAAAATCGCATTATCATCCAGCACAAATTCAAGCTGTGGCCAATACCCAAATATCTAGATTTGTGCGATTAACTGAAACACAGACGAGACCAAACGAATTTAATATAATATCTAGTGCTTTGAAGAAAAATGGCTACACAAATCGCACCATAGAGAAAGTTATTAATGCACAGCTTTCCCGAAGAACGAAAACAAAAATTGTGAACCAGGGAGGCACACGTAGTCTTACCATAAGGTAAGGTAAGATAAAACGCACAGCAGACAGGATCGGAAACAAAAAAAACATACAATCACAGCTCTATTCCCACATCATGTTTGAATAAATTTCGATAATCTGAGAAGCCATAGAAATTGAAAAACAAGGTGATTTAAATAAAAGGGACGAATCATTGAAACTACCAACAGTATGAAAGACAATAATCGACAATTCTAAAATCACAAAAATCAAGCTCAATTAGCGCAACAACAACAGCAACATCCGGAAATTATAAATAACGACCAACGGCCACTCAAATATAACCTTCAGCTCCGGGTGGGGGTGTAAAGAAAGCGTGGCAGTCACTAACACTTCAGTATATATTCGGACGAGAAAGAAAGCTCCGAAAATGCCAAATGTGATGTGATTTTGGCGAAACGTCACCAAAACTGTTCTTTTCAGAACGACAGTAGTGAACGGATGTACATCCGGAATGAAATATATATATACAGTGTGTATCAGCCAAATGGAATAAATTCGATAATAAATAAATGGGGGCGTGTTCGGAAAAACGCTTGGACCCGTCGATTGGTATTTTTAGTTGCTCATTTTCTCCAATAAAAACTTTTTATACAGGGTGTGTCCTGTAACAGTGGTCAATGCCAACTTTCTTATTTCAAATGCAACACCCCGGATATTATTTAATTTTTGGATTCTTTAGGAGATTCTAAACATATTTTATGTTCAATGTCCTATACCTATCTTCAACTATTTCGGCAATATTAAGTGTTTTCAAATTTATTTTTATTTTATTTATTTCGAATTTATTATTATTCATGAAAGTGACTCTGGTTACTGAACTATTTATTTGATTACAAAAATTCGCTACAACACACTCAATACTTATTTACCATTTAGGCCTTCATATTAAGAATGTAAGCAAAAACCATTTTAGCGTTCCTTTTTATTGATATGGAACAAAAAGGGTCAGTTTTGTTTACTTTTAAGTTTTGTTTACTTTTGTGTAAAATGCCTGGCGTTTCTCTTTGCAAGACAGTAGTTGTCAGTGTCAGTGTCATAGTCTTTTGAATTTCGTTAACTGCATAATACCTAATATCAGAAAAATGGTTCATTTAACAGAAATGCATAAAATAACAATTCTACAAATGATTGGTTATGGAGATAACACACGAACACAAGTGGAAGTTGCTCGCTTATTTCATGAAAAATTTCCAAATTTGCCGCATATATCCCAAGGGACAATTAGTAAAATAGAAAAGCAGTTTCGCGAGCTTGGACATGTGAGGCAGATAAAAAAAGCAGCTGCCAATTCAATAAATGATGATACTAAATTGGATATTATGCTTGAGTTTGAGGAAAACCCACATATTTCTAGTCGACAAGCCGCCGCAATGTTCGATATTAGCCATTCGTCGATTATTCGAACATTAAAAGAAAATAAAATGCATCCCTATAAAGTGATACCAACTCAGGAGCTCATGGAAGACGATTATGATAGGAGAACTTATTTTTGTGAACAAATGATGGCTATGTTAGATAACAATGTTATTCAATTAGAACATGTTTTGTTTTCGGATGAGTGCACCTTTACACTTCACGGTCATGTAAATCGTCAAAATTGCCGCTATTGGTCTAGGGAAAATCCTCACTGGATCAGCGAAGAACATATTCAATATCCTGAAAAGGTTAATGTTTGGGCAGGAATTGTTAGGGATCATATCATAGGCCCCTTTTTCATTGACGGCAATTTGAATGGCGATAATTATTTAGCACTGCTCCAAAATAATGTCGTGCCAACTTTGACAAATTTGTATCCGGATCCAGCAAACCCACAAGTTCCAGCGAATATGATATGGTTTCAGCAAGATGGAGCACCGCCCCATTACCAAATTAATGTCCGGCAGTACCTCAACGGAATATTTCCAAATCGGTGGATAGGGAGACGAGGATCGATAGAATGGCCAGCGCGATCCCCTGATCTGACGCCATTAGACTTTTTCTTATGGGGACATATTAAAAATGTTGTATACAAAACTAAACCCCTCGACTTAGCTGACTTAAGAAGATGGAATAACGCTTGCGATCAGATCGGTCACGCCTGAGATGCTAAATAACGTTAGAAGAAATTTCTATTTAAGATTAGGAATTTGCCAAGACGTTCGCGGCGAGCATATTCAACAGTTCCTAAATTAACTTTTTACTTTTGTTTATACATTATGAAGAAATAAATAATTTTATTTTTTTAATCTTAATTTTTGCAATAAATTTGAAAACACTTAATATTGCCGAAATAGTTGAAGATAGGTATAGGACATTGAACATAAAATATGTTTAGAATCTCCTAAAGAATCCAAAAATTAAATAATATCCGGGGTGTTGCATTTGAAATAAGAAAGTTGGCATTGACCACTGTTACAGGACACACCCTGTATAAAAAGTTTTTATTGGAGAAAATGAGCAACTAAAAATACCAATCGACGTGTCCAGTCGTTTTTCCGAACACGCCCCCATTTATTTATTATCGAATTTATTCCATTTGGCTGATACACACTGTATATATATATATATATATATATATATATATATATATATATATATATATATATATATATTTGAGACCATTGGGATTCTAAACACGTATCATGTAACTTGTCCGATACCTGAATTTAACTGTTTTAAAGAAAATGGCGTTTCAAAATTGTCTTTGTTGGCAACTTAGAGGCTTTTATCATCTAAAAGTTAAAATTAGAACAAAATGCCTTGCACTTTCCTGTCCAAGTTTAACCGTTTGGCCGATAGGGGGCTCTATGTGGCCTAAAACGACAATTTTGGGACGGCATTTTCTCGCAACATAGTTGGTGGTAAGTATAGAACATATAACATTTTATAGAATATTCCACTAATTAAAAAATGAAATATATATACTCGTATATATATATATATCTCTATATATATATATATATATATATATTTATATATATATATATATATATATTATGTTTCCACCCTGTATTATCTTGCATGTAAATCTTTGGCACCTCCGTTTTAACGCATAATTATTGCACTGAGTTTTGAGAAGCGGTTTTGCTCAATAAAAAATATCATTTGCCACTCTCTGCTATCTTAAGTCGCTGATTCGCTATGACCGATTCACACGGGCGTGGTTGGTCGTATTTCTAAACATCTCAATCCCCTTTCGTTAAATCAAAAAAAATCTGTTTCATTTATCCATCAAGCGCCTAGGATCTCGTTTGGCTGCGGCTTGGCTAGAAGCGTCGACGTGTCCAATAAATCAAAGCCGAAAACTGCAGGCAACCAAGGACCGACACGCCAGCGGAACGATTCAGAAATAACCCCCAGATTGTTATCTTGGCAAGTGGCCCTCCCGACATGAGAAATAAAAACGATTCATTCATAATTCAAGCGAAAGGATTTTTCAAGCTTCGCTCTGTTATTTCAGGGCCTTTGTTATCGTTTTGGACTATTTGCCCTGTTATGGTTTCATTAAAATCCTCAAACACGTGTCTACAAGGAAATTGTTTATTTGCTTTATTTGGTATCTTTATGTAATTGATTGTTCCTTTGATTTCGGCGATGAACCCGGTATAAAAAAATAATTGCAAGTTAGACACTCCTAATTAGAATTAGGCATTGTCAATGTAACTAACAATTTTAAACCACTCTAATCACATTTGCTAATTAAGATATATATGTATTATTATTTTACATGTTCCCCTCCATTTTGCGTTTTGTCAAAATTGTTAAATCACCATTGAACGGTAACAGTTAGTGCCTTTGAAGTAATCATATGCTCATGAAGAATAATTTCTGTTACTTATGGATCAAACAAGCAGCTCAGTGTATATCACATAAAATATATATAAGTGGGTAATTGGTAATGATATTGACCCCTACCTTAAATTCCTTCATTTTTCCATCACTAATACTTTCTACATATACGCAAACAATAACACACTGCACTTCAACGTACAGCTTCTCAACCCTATTTACAAAATTGAATTTTATAATGGATACAAAATATCTTAGAATCTCCTAAACTTTGAAGGATAGGGAGCAAAGAATCCAATTCATTACTTCTAAGACATAGTCCTGTTATAATTACACTATTCGTTTTGCAACAGAACCTCTGATGGCAAGTAAGGTTTCACATTCACAGTTAATCATGTACTGAAATCTAGAAAGATTCATTGAGTAACGTACGCTTTATCGTCAAGATAACTCTTGTGTTGCTAAGATCTATCCATCATCATGGACCTCTGCTGTAATAAAACAACATCTACAATGCTTTATTTAGCCATGTCTATCAGACCAAAAAATCATTCGATTCGAATGAATGTTTCCTTTGTCCCACTTCAGACATTAGGGAATTCCCATTTGGTTCGTTTCTTTATTCCCTCAGACTACGATCGTGGAACCGGTTGCCAATGAAATTTTTTGCCTTTTTTCTCAAACTTGCTAGTCTAAATATTTTAAAACAAACTTTTCCTTTGTTCACTTAAAACAAACCACGGTACTTAGTACTCCAGGTTTCATTACTAGAATTATAAGAAGTAATATTTTTACTCAGATCAGAAAAGAAAAAATATGATTCGCATGAAAATAAAATGCAGAAATGGGAATAATCAGATCAGTATTTTAAAGTCTATTTAGACCTATGCCACAATATTTGTAAATGAAGCGAAGAAAATAGAGCCATGGGAATGTCAGTTGACGAGCTCGGCATTGTTAACATTGAGTAACTGTCCACATAACCTCCTTGCTTCCGCGTCTGAGGGGTTGTCTAATTTTTTTATATAAGCTGATTGTTCGTCCACAGTAATATCTTGCCGTTGTTCTCCGATGGTTTATTGCTTTATAAAAAATCAAATTGGCAGTCTAAACGAACGTAAATTGGTGAGTTTTAAGTCAAATACATAGCGTAACATGATGTTGTAGTTTCTGTTCACAAGATATAATTTGGTATGTCGTTCTGGTTTAATTGCCGAAATGTATTTTTCAGGAATATTGATTTTTTGATAATATATTTCCTTGCAACTAACCATTGCTAGACGACGAAGAATAACTTAAGAAATATTTATTTTTGTACGGTAAGAAAATATTTCTTTGCAATTATTTTTATACTAAGAACATGTTATGTTTGACAATTCGATATAGTTGATTGTAATAATTTATGTCTTTTCAACAATTTTCGATTTTCGGAATAATAACGTGTATACCTCGGAGGAAAACCCACATTCCTGGACTCCGTATTGCCTATTTCGGCTTACGCCTCTTCCGGCAGTCTTTAGTGGCGTCCGGCAATGTTTAGCTTTTTGTACTAAGTATACAATATACTATTTATTATTAACCTAGGTTAGGACCAGACTCGACAGTGTGGGATTTTTTACAACGTAAAACATGGAATTTAAATGTGTTTAAATATAATATATGAATCAAAATTAGCCGTACTGGGCTCGTGTTCTCGAAGACGATTAATCAAGAAAGAGAATGCTGCCTAGGCAAAAATACGTAATACTTTAATTTTTCTTTACAATATGGGGTAAAGTCTCTATGAACTTACCAATACATACGAACGGCAGCCAGTCTTTTCGTTGTTTGCAGGTTCTCGGGTACACCTTTAGAAATTAAAAGGGGCACCACCTAATTGACTGTGAGTTAATTAGGAAGAAATCTATATTGATATTTAAATGCTCTGATAAAGTGCAGACTGTCAAATTTTAGTGATCTCCTTTATTGTTTTTTTAAAAATATTAAAATATGAAATTTAGTTTACATGTTACAATATAATTGATATTAAGAAATAAAAATAAATATATCAAGAAAACACTATGTAAAAAAAATATAAAATATATCAAAGATATGAAAAGTTAGTTATTACCATTATATCAACCTGTGACCATCTGGCGAAATGTTAGGATTTAAATATGTAAATATGAAAATTAAATTGAATAGCGCACAGGGAAGTCAAAAATTCATGAATTTCCTTTTACCACACTGCCGCAAAGAAAAAATATAAAAGATTTCGCCAAGGTTGTTTTTCAAAAAATTGTTACCTACATTCCTTTCTGATACCTTATGTAAAATATATAATTTTACAGGAAGGTCTCCAAATGTTAGTCTTACAGGAAGGAAGTCCAAAACCATTGTAGAACTTTTGGTTTATGTACCCCAAAAATTACGCCATAAACTTAAAACTATATCTTGGAATCTTAATCTATTCAAAGACATTGTCTGACCTTTAGTCATCTAGAGGGCTCCTTCGACATCACCGGTCACCAACAAAGGGAATTTTCGGGCATCTAGAAAGGCTACTTGGGAAACGGACAGTCAAAAAATGTTCAGGAAGTCATTCTGCTGATAAAATACAATTGCGAATTAGCTCACAACAAGGAACTAATTTGAAAATCGACTTACCACGTGGTTTATCAAATGTTGAACCAAACAAAAACGGGACTAAAATTTAAGGCCCGACGATGTACTTTTAAAAATATCGCTCCGTTAAGACACTTTTTTTAAGCCGGACACATGCTGCACCTCCAAAGAGAGCCAATAGAAAGGGGCGACAGAATCATCTCCAGAAAGTTCTAAGAAGTTTGACATTCCCCTCCACCATTCCTCACTTTAAAAGGAACTTATGCCAACCTAACGCCATAAAATAAAGTTAAAATTCCAATGGCGTTCACTGCTGGCGCCACTAGTACAGAGGGTCAAAACCCGATAATATATTCGGTGTCCTCCCGAATAGAGCTGGCGAATTGCCCTTAAGCAGAACCAAAATTATAACTGAAATGAAAAAACCAGACACTGTCAAAGTTGGCTGGATAACGAAAAATAAGAAACCATAGTGACAAAAGAGAAGGGCAGGCAAATTCCAAATATTTGTAAACAAAAGAAAACCAAAATTCTTTTGTCTTAATTTATAAAAGCTACAAATTTTTCACAAAATGTAATCCTATGAATTATGAATAAAATATATTGAGGTATGTAAGATGTAATCTACATAAGTCTTGATATTTTGAAGGTTATATTGGAGTCCAATGTTATAATGTTTAATTTCGTTCCAGAGTACTAGTGGGCTGAAAAAAATGAAAAACCATCAGCAAAATGTCCCTTTAACACTCCATGTAAAGCAAACATAAAGGAAAGCAGCTTTGATAAATGATAAAAGAAGAACTATGTACGCTGAAACTTGCTTCTAGTTCAAATGTTCTCAAAGTGTTGAATTGATGTTTCACAAGAAAAAATTCATGTGAGTGAAATGGACCCAAAGAAGAAACCAGAAAAATAAAATATTGTATTGTAAATGAAAAAAATTGTAAATTTCATCAATAAAAAAAATCTTATTAACTAAAACTGATTACACATTCAAAATATGCCACTTTCAATAGTATCATCCTATTAATAGACTATTAACTTTCTTTGATGAAATGTATGATACGTAAATTTAGAAAAATCCAACAGTGTTATTCGATAGGATGGTGACAGAACAGTCTGTGAAAATCAGTAACTATAAAATTAGCCAAATTTTGTAATTGCCTCAGTGTTACAATAGAATAAATGATTATACGGTAATTTGTAAATGTTATAACCTTTGGGCAAACCACGAAGGCTAAGACCTAAATATGATGTTCCGTTACATTAGAGCGTTGTCTTAATAATTTCACACCCTGAGGTGCGAGTTTTTATTGACTTCTACAATTACCCACATATGTACTCCTTCTGCACAGTACTTTTATAGAGAACTGCCATTATCATTATTCTATCGCTAGAACAGCTATTACCTGTTCTTTAATTATTATCATACTGCGCAATATTGTTCTACTAGAATAAACCTACTTAGCTTTGTCAAATGTATTTATCGCTTAATTCTTGAGTTCGCTCAAGCAGACGTATTGTCATAAATCCAGTCAATTTACTACGAAACGGTAAATGCAAAAAGTGAATCGAACGCTGACTTTGCAATGCAAATTTGCATCGTAAATATTATGAGAAAAGACAGAAATAATTTTACCAGCTGCTTTAGCAATGACTTAGAACTAAAATAAGTTTAAAGCTTATTTCTAGACAACTCTGAACAAAGTATCAAATTATGGTCTGGTTTTTCTTTTAAAATATTTACTTGTTCTTCCTATAAAACATGGGAAGAACAGCGAATTGGGGTCAAAAGTTTTAAAAAGTTTCTGAATATTCTACTTTACGACATTTCCTCTATACATTTTAAGACCGTTTTAAAATCTTTAGACGCAAATTAGTTAGTGTTAAATTTTGTTGAAAATATAGTAAATTATGCAAAAGAGAAAAAAGGCATTGGCCTCTAGTATATTCATACCTTTAGTTTGGATATAGTACAGAGTACACATTATACACCAAAAACTGCTCTCTGGCATTTTGTATTCTGTAGTATGGAAAGGGTAGCTCAGTAAAGATACAAGATCTAGATCCCATTGAGCTCATTATGTTTATACATAGGGGAAGTCATTATGGTAAGCTAGCGGCATAGCGTATATAGTAGATTTTAGGTGCTACTATCTTTGCTTATTCTCAACCTCTACAATTTGAACTGTAACATTTTTTCATAGTGTAAATCGAAGGTTTCTTCTGGACTTTTAAAATGTATATGGATATTTTCTGTAATGATTTTTATCATCTCTGTCAGCTGTTATCTATGGCAGGTTAAGCGGACTAGGTCCAGAACTATTTAGACTCGCCACCTCTCTTGTCAATTTTTCAGCGTCTTTATTGCCTTTACATCTCGAGTATCCATTAATCCAACAAATAGAGACTTTAAACTACCAGTTCTTTATGACAAACAGCTAATTTATAGCTCTTTAAGACCAGTAACGCTTGTCTATTATCTGTTTAGGTTCTGATGATTTTGCCTGTTCCTTTATGGACAATTAATATTTGTCAGCCAGTTTATCATTTATCTATTGACCACTTTCAGTTATATGCCTGCGCAAATAAACATCGCAGTATGCTGCTTTTTGTTTTTGATGCACTCTACAGTGATCTCATTTTCATTTGTGTGTATAATTTGTCCATCAAAGAAATATTGTCCTTGTTATTTAAAGAGGCATTTTAGAAGTTGCCTTTATCCAGATGTATCGTTGAATTACTCCACATCTTCGTTTGGTTCTATATGAATCGATCTGAACTCATTTGTTGCAATGAACGCCTCACCCAATAGCAGTAGTATACATGACTAGAAATTTCTGTATCCAAGTCATTTTTATAGTTCTGCAACATTGCCCATAAGACATATATATGAATTTTTTTTCCTGAGAGTTTATACCAAATTAACTTAGCATCAAAAGTCGATGCAGAGTTTAAATGGTGTTTCACAGAGTTCAGCTGAGAGAAATTCCCACCCATGGTTTTACTGACAGGGTGCATTTTACAAAATAATTTTCTATTATTCATGGGCTCCTGCATTTTGTCGCAGGTGACGTCCTTTAATTTTCCACAGATGGCAAGGTTATCTGCCTAAGTAATCGTCTAAAATCCTTTAAAGTTGAGGTGGTACAAAAGACTGTTAAGAACTAAGATTCCTGTCAAGATTGATGAAAATTTTCTCTAAAAGTAATATTCCCAATACTGATTTGTACAGCTTTTTTTGAGAGCGTATTAAACCCTTGACAGTTGCCAGAGCATTCCTATTATTCAAGGGCTTCTGCATTCTGTCGCAGGGAACGCCCTTAATTTTCTAGTAAGCAGTTGGCATGATCATCTGCCTATGCAATCATGTAGAATCCCTAAAAGTTGAGATGGTACGAAAGCCTGTCAAAGACTAAGATCCATATCAAGAGTAATAAAACTTTTCTCTAACAGTAATGTTCCCAACACTGATTTGTGTAGCTCTTTTTGAGAGTATAGTGAACCAGAGTTTCCAGAGTATTCCTATTAATTAGGGCGGACAATTAGGTAGGTTTGTCGAAAGCACCTTTGAGTCTGTCCAATGATTTCTCAGTCGGATCCGAGAGTAACCACCAGCGTGGTTGGCTTTTTGCTAGAGATGTATTCAGACATTTTTAAATCGTCTCACGGAGCAGTTCTTAATTTATGAAAAATTAAAATATAGGTATGAAATCAGTATATACATTTGTACTATCTCTGACACAACATAACCAAGTCAGTTTATTTTCTGTAAGTTGAGGAGAGGGATCGTTAAAACCTCCGTATCCAGTATTGGGCTCCTTCGATGTCCCTTCTGGGAACTCCTCTCAGTCTGGGCCATCAATCAACTTATTTCTAAAAAATAGATTATAATAATAGCAATCCTTAAGCTTCTTTTCACAGAGTCATTTAACTTCGATCGCGGATCACGTAGATCTAACGATTTCAATAACAGCAAATGTTATTGCAATCGTGCAACGGATAGTAAAATTTGGAATATTTTTAATAAAAACAGTTAAATTTGCCTCCTCAGAATGGACAGATGTTCAGATAATTTTTAAAAAAACCCACATTTAATGCCGGTATTTTTATTGCCTATTATGGGCAATATTTAGATCTATGCTAATAAGCGGCGCGGCGCCTACCTATTGTTAATAGCACTAGTTTAACAATAGGCCGGCTTATGCTGTCTGGCTTGTAGGTAAATTGCGGTGAATTGCTAATAAATAGATCACCTTATTTTTATAAAATGTAGTCTTCATCAATAGAATATCTTAGTTTTGATGTTACTCTGGTGCGATCAATGTCTTCAAACAAAAGAAAGTTTTTGAGATTTTAAGAAAAAGTTGAAATAATCCAGTACGCGGAAAAAAACAAACTTATTGTTAGAGTATTAGCCGAAAAATTCTGTGTAGGAAAATCTCAAATTAGTGATATTTTGAGAAAGAAAAACGATCTTAACAAGCGATTCGCCGAGACCGGAAACATGAAAGAGAAATTTCCGAAAACTGAGGGTGCTGCCATAGACCAAATTGTCTACGACTGGTTTTGTAAAGTAGGCTCCAAAAACATTCCAATATCCGGTACAATAATAAAGAGAAAAGCGCAAGAAATTGCGAAGAATCTAGAAGTTGATGGTTTTAAAGGATCAAATGGATGGTTGGAGAATGGTTGGTACTATGACAAGAAAGCATGGATGACAAGGGATATAATGTCGGAATGGTTGATGAAATTTGACCGAAAAATGCAAAGGCAAAATCGAAATGTACTTTTATTTTTGGATAATGCTGCATCCCACCCAAAACTGGAGTTAAAAAATGTTAACTACAGAAAGTTTTTAATCAAGCGACTTCCATGGAGTATTCTGAATCTACCGAACAATTGGAGAAATCCATAAATGTTGTAAGTGCCTGGATTTGGATTGTTGCTGCATGGAAAAAAGTCGAATCCAAGACCATCAATACCTGCTTCCGCAAAGCTGGATTCGACAAAATTCTCGATGAAAACGTTGACTACGATAATGAAGATGATGTGCCATTATCGGAATTATGTAGAAACATCAATGTATTCTCTTCCGACTTAACTTCATATTCAGAAATTGATGAAAGTTTATTCACGGAAAATCCTAACATAAGTTTCGTCTAGAATGGAATCTCAAATTATTAAAAATAAATTAACTAGTTTAAGACAAACAACACTTGATAATTTTTTTAAATAAAAACTTTTTATAAAGTAGAACTGTATCAAACTGTATATGCAGGTAGTATAATATTTTATATTAAGTAGAACCATTGTATTAATAATTTGTACTAAACGTTATTTTTTCACTTAAAAATAAAATATTTTTTTAAATAAATTTACATTAGTATTTAATTTGTTCACTCCCCCCAACGGACACCTCTATACAACGGACAGTTTCTGTGGCACGGCTACTGTCCGTTTTTGAGAGGTTTCACTGGATATATATATATATATATATATATATATATATATATATATATATATATATATATATATAAATACATTTTTACATGTCCTTAATATATGGATTACGATGCATATATTAAGCTCTGATGATGGTCCTTTCGACTGAAATCTTTTAGAACTAGTTACTGTATTGTGGTTTTAACTCTAAATTTCCATTCTGTCCGTCGTTAAATTAGTGAACCTATTTAATAAATACTTGGCAATAAACATCTAAAAAATAATTCTAACATATTTCTCTTTCTTGCAGTGATGACTCCACCCCTGGTGCGATTCGCATACCTGGAATCGCAACCGACCCTGAGACCTTAAAGAATAACGGTTCGGCCGAAGAGAGCCAAGACTCCCAGATAAAGAGGTACCTGCTCTGCCCAGGCATGTGTCGAGTCGAGGTGCTGAAAAAGTTTATCAGAAATAAGTACAACGTGGATACTAATCAGTTTTTCGTGAGTATGCATTTATTTTATGCATGAATACAAATTCATACAGTTAGGCACGGAATTGTACCGGTTTGTTCAAGCACAACCACGAAAGAGTGGTCTGTACAGAGTATTTAAAAAAGACCCTACAGGGTTTTATAGACTCTCAATAACTTAAAATAAAACCATGTTTGGAAATGGTTAGTTTTAGAGATACAGGGTTTAAAAAAATACATGCGTTAAAGATAAAAGA
The DNA here is from genome assembly GCA_030620095.1 of Kuschelorhynchus macadamiae. Taxonomy (NCBI): domain Eukaryota; kingdom Metazoa; phylum Arthropoda; class Insecta; order Coleoptera; family Curculionidae; genus Kuschelorhynchus; species Kuschelorhynchus macadamiae. The sequence continues at coordinate 881,796 of JAUTXW010005312.1, forward strand.
ACTGGTAGAAGAGAGCCATTTGATACACATTTACACCCGTTTTCACTAAAGAGATGATTTAGACCAGGTCTAACTTGACAGTTATAGGTTTAAGATGGCATTTTTAACAAATGAACAAACAATTTTTCTAAATGTCACAATTAAAAAATGACAGTGACATAAGCGAAACATAACTGGCGAACTAAGAGTTTTAAGTACCATGGCAACTAGACCTGGTCTAACTCTTAAACCTTTTTAGTGAATACGGGGGTTATTATATAGGATATTCCATTTTAAAAACGTTTGTTGGGTCGGTTATATATTTTCGAGACATCCTGTACATATACATAATAATGTTCTATAAACTATGTAATAAACCCTACAACTTTAATACTAGCTTACAAAAACTGAGCATTTCCGAAATATTCTTATTTTCAGCTGTAGAATTGGCAATTGCAAGTCCTGTAGAATCTTTTAGAAATCTTGATTTTCATTTTTGAATTATCTGGAACGATGATATTCGATAAATAAGTTCATGTATTGTAAAATCTGAAATACTTAATTGTTTTAAGTCATCATTAGGTAACAGGTATATAAAGAGAAATTTACTTGTTTAGTAAATACTATTAACAATGAAAATTGGCATTTACACACCTCAGATAGTCTTGCCATTCTGTTGCGTAACATATTAATAACACATTCCAATTTTAATGGAATAAAACTTACTTGATTATTTCTTTAGCAATGCTGTTGAAAGGTATAGGGTTAATGAGAATTAACTTTGTTTTAAAGTAAATTATGTAAAAAATATAAACAAATAAAACTGGTTTTACAGTATAATGCTGTTATACACGAGAAAGCATGGTTGTTTAACAAACTGTTGACGAAATAATAAAACTTTAAGCTGCAGTAACTGCTGCTGTTTTTAATAAAAAAAACAATAATTTGTCAAGGAAACATAAGTTATTCATTATGTTGTCTTACAATTTTCAGTGTCGCAAGTGTTTATTATAAGATAATAAAAATATATTACCTATACAGAGACATCCTTTAAATAATTCCATTAGTGGTTATATCCTCCTATATAGAATTTTAATGGGCCATTAACCATCAACGGCAACCTTCTGGAACGTTTTATTTATCGATTGGCCACAAATGGCTTAGAAAATCGAGCAGCATTTTCTCAAGAAAATTACTGTGGCGCTCTGTCGTTTTAGTTGATTTATTTAATTATTTATTACGAGTATATTATTTCCTGAGACGAACAATCCTTACGAAAATACTTATGCAAAACAAAATCATGTCTAATTTCGGGATTTCGTTTTACTTGATTTTTTTCTTTGGTACGAGTCAAAAATGTATAAAATCTAATGAAAGCCAATATGATCATCTATCCAGTAAAATATGTAGCTAATAATTAAATTGTTAACTAAGCATAAAAGAAAAAGGTATTCGGATTCCCATTAGACCACACACAATTGGGAGGTAGACAGCTCGGTTTTGAATGCATATAATACATGAAAGAAAATTCATATAGTAATTTTTCAAATATGAGATCCTCCGGACATGTGCTTTAGTCGATGGAAGAGAGTAGGGAATTGCAAGTGTATCAGTGAGAAATAGAATCACAGAAAATTATAAAAAGAATCTCCAGATCCAGGTAAATGAATATATCGATATTTATAGATTAGGCAGATTACTACAGAAACACACATTCGAAACATTTTCGATTTAGGACTTCGGCCAGAAGGCAAATAAAATAGGATGCAACATATAGAGCAAAAATTTCAGATTGCACACGCAAGGAAAGGAATATATAAATTAACGAAAACGTTTACATTAAAGTCATTTTTCCTCGTACTTAAGATAAAGAAGATTTTCTTGGACAGCACAGTTCTGAGGTTTACCAGATAATTCAAAAATGTTTAGCACATTAAGTTGAAAATGCGAATTTTTCAACTTATAGTATGTGTTTAATGTGAGATTTATTTATCTTTTCTCCTTTTCTTACAGATCGATGTCTTGTACAAGAGAGTTCCGCTTCCAGATCATTACACCCTTATTGACATCGCGTACATCTACTCATGGCAAAGAGTAAGAATGATTTTTTTTTAAATATCATTTAAGTTCATAACTAGTTCTCTATATGAGGAGTTCAGTAACTAGTAATACCAGATTCTTTTTTAACTACCGATCTGCTTAGTTTGGCCAATATACAATTATATAATTTATCTACCTTTGAATATTCTGGATGCACTTTTAAATTTATTAATTTAAGGTAGATATATGGGTACCAAATTTCTTTTTTGGAAAAACTAAAGTATAGTTTTGTTGTTTCAGAACGAACTTATGAAGTTTTTCTTCCGTATCATCGACAGAAACAAAGCAAAGAGAACCGACAGTCCAGTCAACAGTATGCCACAATTCATACCTCGCCATTTCCGCAGAAGCAGAGGCAATGGAGAACGCACAAAAAGGGAGACCACATCGGAGAAGAGGGCCCATAGAAAATCTGTTGCAAAAGTTAGTAATAGTGCTTTAAAACATCCTAGTCAAGAAATTAAGAAGGACTCGGAAGATTGTGATAAAAGAATCAGTGAGAAACTTAGTGTTAAGTCTGAAGAGAGTGAAAGTGCAAAATCAAATAATGGTGAACGAGCTTCTAGCTGTGATGATACTAAATACAATCGGCCTGAAAATAAGGTTGAAGAGGATATTAAAAAAGGTGGCATTTTCAGTGCAACATCCGATATAGAATCTAGTCTAGATGATAAAAAGATATGTAAAGAGATTACGGAGAATGGAAATAATACTTGTCAAGAGATAAGCGATAAGATTGAAGCTTTAAAGATAGTAGTTAGTAAAGATAATAAGGAAAATAGAGTAGTTAAAAAGAATGTAGATAAAGAATCCTTAACAAATAACGATGAAGTTCCTAAAGATAGAATATCTAATCATAAAGAAAAGATACTTCAAAAGAGTAAAGATGATTTAACCCACAGTGATGTTAGTAGTAATATTATTTACAAAGTCGAAAAGTCAGATATTAGCTTAGATAAGAACAGTGTAGCAAAATCGGAAAGGATATCTGATGTCAACCTAGACAAGCCATCTGTTACCTTTATTAAAAAGGAGCCAATCTCGCCGGAAGTTGAGAAATCGGATAATAAACTTATCCTTAAAGTGACGAAGGAGTTTTTAGACAATGTCAGTTTAACAACTCCTAAACCGCAAATTTTTTCCAAGCCTGTGACGAAAAGCTACACAAGTATCACATTAAATCGCAGTGAAAATGTGGAAATTATCACCAAAATTGAATCCGTTTCTAATAAGGCTGGCAAGCCGATTGGGCATCACATAATCAAACAAACTATTAAGAAAGGGTCAAAACTTAAATCCAGTAGTCCTAAGAAAATTACCAGCAAAGGTCAAGTAACTATTCCCAGATTGGTTATATCGAAAAAGGGTATAAAAAAGAAAGCATCACCAAAGCGTGAACACAAAACCGTTGATATTGGAGTCCAATCAGTTAACATAAAACGTGACATCAAAGAAACGAGCAATACACCTGTTGTAGAAAGTAAACGATTGAAACCCGAACCTGATTATGATGATGAAAAATCGCAATTTTTTAAGTATATGAATTTGAAACCTACGTCAACAAGCCTTCTTATTAACGGAGAAACTGAGAGGGAAATTGAATTACATATGTCATTACCACTCAAAAAGGAAACTCCTGAGCCCACCCAGCTTCATCCTGTGCAACTACCTAAAAAACAAATAATTATTTCAAGGCCACCTGGGGGTCAGAAGCGAAAAAGTACTAGTCCTATTAAAAACGAAAAAAACAAAATTCCTAAAATAGAACCTAAAAAACCGGTTAAGATAATTCTTCAAGAAAAACCATCTTCTTCGCAAACATGCACGCCTGCTATGGCAACTGCAAAAGATGTAAAGAATGATAGTGGATTTCAGTCAATAATCAGCAGTTGCAAAATACCTTCTTCCCTCTCAATTACTATAAAGGAGAGTTCAGAAAAAGATAGTTTACCGCTTGTGGTCCCCCCAGTGAAAAATTACATAGAAATATTAAAACTTCCTGACGAGTGTTCAAGTTCAAGCGATAAAGACAACGGGCAAGTTTCTCTTCTCAAACCCAGGGAACCAACGAAACTAGATTTAAGTAAATTTTGTGATAATGATAGCGAACAAAAAGTAGACCAAGATCTCTCAGAAATTGCCAAGAGTCTAACTGAAAAGATTCCTATGTCGACAACAATTTCTCAAATCATTGGTCCAAAACAACAATTCCAAATTCCCGTGAAAACGAATATCCCGTCTAAAGTTCAAATTCAACCTGCACCAGTACCTGAGATTAATAAAGCTTTAACCGTGGGAGTACCTTCGAAGGAAGGTTTGGTTAAGCTTAATCCTAGATCACCACAGACCTTTCAGAAAATATTTGAGGAATCCCTTAAGAAACCTCCTGAAGGCCCCAAGACTTCCGCGATTGAGGTGCCTCTTAGTGATCCAAATGCGCCTGGCAGCAGCAAAAAGAACATACTGGAAATTGCCTCACAACTATTTAAGAAAACTAAACTCGAACAAGAAAACAAAAAGGACGTTGTTCTTCCTAAAGTGCCAATTCCGCGTCTGCCAAATTCCAGAACTCCAAAGACCTTAGGGTCTCAGCATGTGCCTAAACTGATTCCCCAAACTGTCGCTAGTTTGCATTCGACTAGTCTTGGTATGAACTACACGGTATCGGTTGGTCAGCAGAATGCTCCCAAAGTGATGAAATCGAACGGTATAGTTTCGCCCGTGAAAGCTGATTCTGTTTCGGGCGTGCCCGAGTGTAAACCACCAGTGTCACCCTTTAGCGAATTAAATTCTATTAAAACGGATTTCAAGGTGCCGTCACCTAGTCTAGGATCACCTAAGTTGCCAGATGTTTCTAGCGTAACTTGTTCGTCACCAAGACCTAAATCATCCCCGAAGCATTCACCTAAATCCTCTCCTCTCGTTAAGCACATGTATGCTCCCACCGTTCCAATGTTTAACCAAAAAGTACCTTCACCAATGAGCAGGTATGCTAGCTTATCTCCAAAACCGCAAACTTCTCCAAAATCTTTAAGCACGTCACCGAGGATATCTAGTCCGTCTCCCAAACCCTCAACGTCTGTTCCTACCACGAAACCTTCTTCGCCGAGTCCAACTTCTTCCACCCAGAGTGGAAGTCCTTCGGCTTTAAGTCCTAATGAAATCTTGGAGAAGTATAATATCCAAAATCTCGCTCAGCTTACGGCAAGTTTTAACCTAAATCCTTCAGTCCTGGCTAGCAATCAGCTAGCATTTCAGCATGCGATGCTCCTGAAGCATTTTGAAATGCAAAATAGACAAAATTGGCTCAACCGAAACCAGGGACCACTGTTGCAGTATGAAAAATACTTGCAAAGTCTGAACGGTGGGCTGAATGGGTCCCATAACCAAACGTGAAGAGTAAATATTCTAAGACATCGGTTAACAGGGTTAAATTTTATTCAATGTATCTAATATTAGGTATTCTGATGTTATGTCTGTTAAATGTTGTCGATTTGTTGTTCGGCATTGAACCTAAAAGTTACTTGAAATGTACAGGGTGTTTCAAAAAACTTGTACCATCGCTCATCCAAAAATAAAATTAAAAGTCCATATCAACTTGGGTCCGGTCTCGCTTCGTTTCTGAGATACAGGGTGTTAAAGAGTTTTTATTTTTTTGGTTTGTTCCAATTTTTTTTCAAATCGACTGTAGCAATCCGAATGAAAATTGGAGGTGAAAAGTTATTTAAACTAGCGTGTGCGATGTCGATGTTTAATGCTTGTTAAAGTTACGTCTTGATATTTTGTCAATTTCGATCTCTTTTGTGAGAAAAATGCAATTTAATTATGTGTGTACTGAAGATCTTTTTTTCTTAAAATATATTTTAAATGTCCTTATTTTAAATTATTTACCTGGATACTAGGATTTTGCCGAATTGTTACAAATATCATTTCAGTGCATTGTAAAAGTTCTTTAAATGTTTGGACCGGCATCTTGTATATGAGCTCCTTTATATGCCCCCATTGATAAAAATCCAGAGGATTCAAATCAGGGGATCTTGATGGCCATGCTATTAGACCACCACGGCCAGTTCATCGTGTTGAAGCCACATTGTATTTCTCATTAATACAGGTAGCTCGGGCAGATCATTAGATATGACACATGATTCCGTCTACGTGGCAGAATAATTGCACCAATAATTTCATTTCCAATAATACCAGCCCAAATATTTACAGAAAACTCATACTGCGTGTTTGCTACTCTTGCTAAATGGGGATTTTCCTCAGATCAATTATGCAAGTTATGGAAATTGATTATTCCCTTTTTTTGTAAATGTTGCTTCGTCTGTAAAAAGAACACGACGAGACAAATGTTGGTCGTTTTCCAGCTTATTAAAAAACCATTGACAAAATTCTTGACTAGGCCCATAATCTTTCGGTAAGACATGTGTATTGGTATGGTTTTTACTATCGCTCTTTCCAGATTCTGTATTCAGACGATGCGGAAATATTTCACACGCATTAAACACTATGTCAAGTAAGTGACAATAACACATTCTAATTTTTTGTTTAAACCCAGGTCATAAGATACTAGATTTTTTGCGGATTAATATTAAGCTTGACGTAATAGAGGTTAATCAAATTGTATTTTTTCATAAAAGAGATCAAAATCGACAAAATACCAAGAAATAACTTTTAAAAGGCACTAAACAGTCTGCATAACTATGCTAACAAAAGATAAAAAATGTCAGTGGCTCACATGTTTATTTTAGAAAATTATTGCAGCGGCAGCCCACACGTACCCCCCTAATGAAGCTGCCCATGCATTTTATGAGTGAAAAATATATGGTAGTTTAAATAAGCTCAAATTTAATACTTGACTTGTTTTATTTTTGGGCGGGGAAACTCCCCACGAATGTGTCATCTCATTTTTTGAAACATCCTGTATAAACCATAAGACAGCAACCCAGACCAAAGCAAGAGGAGTCAGAGAAATGAACAGAAGTTCTTTATTCTGATTAGAAGATTGATAGTGATCAGTCACAAATTACACAATGTTGATTGTATAATATTTTTATTAAATATATAGCTCTGAATTTTAAATGAAAGTCAAAAAATATCTCGTTTCAGAGATCGGAAACCACTGATGACATAATCTATGAGTGAAAGTAAGTCACTTTCATATTATCTGCCTGTTTTAACTAAATATCTTTATGCAAAGTTTATAAATGCTTTTATTTTGGATATATGTTTTTTTTTAATTCACGAAAAAAGGTAAAATTTTCCACGCGAACATTTTCGGAAATCTATGAGAACTTCAGGTCAAAGGATATTACATTCCGCTGCAAGTAGACGCCGTTTATGTGTCAAATGGCGCCCGAATTGTTTGTTAACAAAATGTATAAAAGAAAACAGTGTACAGGGTGTTTTTTATATTTTGCGGTGAATTTTCGCTCTTTATTTTTAAATACAAAACTGGTAGTTTTTGACGTCGGATATCTTTTAGTAATATGACAAAAAAGAAAAGAGCATCTAAAAGCTGGGAAAACTACACAAATTTATGTTTTTGTTAAATGGGTCGCTTATATTTTTCTTAAATAGCCCTTACCAATGCCCAAAGCTTAGTATCTTCGATCCACGTGAAGTCCATATTGACGATTTTAACTTAATTTTCGAGCAGCCGATACAGTTTGTATTTATTCTATAACACAACTACTGGAAAATTAATGATCGCCTTTTTTAAACACTCTTTACATGTTTACTAAAACACAAGTACAAGTGGACTTCTTGGTACAGATTTTGTCGCATTAACTTTATTTCAAATCATTTTTAATTTTTTTTGTCAGTTTTAACAATTAGGTCTTTTTTATTAAATTCCTTGTCGTGGAATTATGAATATGAAATAATTCAATATTCAAATTGGGCCCATTTTCGTTCAGTTTCGGAAATTATCGACTGCTCTCCTAGATTTTACCTACTAAGTTGGTTAAAATTCGATATTCGAATTCTCTTCTTCTAAATTTCCTATTCTGTTCACCTGGAAGATAAACTTCGTTTCATGTCATTAGCTATGAAGGCAAATGTTAATTACTTTTTGTTTTCTCATGAAAGCTTATTCGGTAAAAAAAATAAAATTCTACATTTTCCTAAATTATTGGTAAATTATCAATGTTCTCAGAAAATATTTTCCGAAAATTGTGGGATACTCAAATAACTAGTTTAGCATTTTTTTGTCCGACGAAGCAACAACTAATGGAAAAAAATTGTTATAGTTTTTTTTAACCTTTTGCCTTTGTACTCAAAAATAGAGACTAACATTGAAATAACTATGATAATAAAGCAGGCCAGATAGTATATAGTAACTGAATGTTTATTTCTTTTTAATTACGTGTCAAGATGTTATCGATCTTATTGGCATGAAGATATTAACGACATATTTAATCTGAAAATGTGGAGCCGTAAACTAGTTGAAATAGCGAAGAGAAATTTGATGAAATGATATGAATATATCATGCCTAACTGCGGAAACTGACTATAAGCAGTGACTTTTTTAAATTAAATAATATCTAAATAGTTCATCTGTTTGTATTAATTTAGTGTAACAAGAGTAATTTTATAAAATTATTTTATTGAAGGTTTTGCGATCAGAATTAACTTACAGACGCATTATTATAGCCTCAACAGTGAATTCTAACACTTTTTAGCATTAAATGATATATAATCTGAATTAGCTGGTTACTAAATAATGATAAATGTACTGGTGGAAAAATTGTTAATGTTCATTTCTGATCACCAAATTTCAATAGAATTGTTGAATGTCTCAGGTGTTGTAAAATAAATACTGTAATTAAGAAAAATCTTATTGTAAAAGGTGTTACTTCGACGGATTGTACCTTGAGGAATAATCTCATTTTATTTTTCGTGTACAGGGTATCTGGTTATATTTTAAACGGGGTCTACAAACTCAACTTTAGATGCCCATTTATTGAAATAATATTACACAGGGTGTTGCATTAAGAAAACAGTTAGCATTTGTTTATTTTTTTTAATAAATCCTGACAGTTCAGAAAACTATAAAAGAATATACAACATTTTTTGAGATTCCTAAAATATAACCAGGCACCGTGTACATGGAAGTAAATAGAATGACTTCTGAATTATTTGTTTAATTCATAAGACAATATCCAATTATTAGCTCTAAATAATGACTGAGTGCAGTTTCAAAATTTATAATTGTCAAATCTTTCTAAGTATATATTTATAATTTAACAATTTTTCCTATTTTACAGATACAAAAAAAATTTAAATACAAAAATTGTTGGATTTGAGGTGACCGGCCAGAAATTTTTTTTCCTGGCCTTTGCATACAGGGTGGTCAAACAATGCCGTACTGCCACCAATTTAATTTTTTAAATGGATCACCCTATGTTTTTGTTGATATTTGGATAGAGCTCGTTTTCCTCGTTTCAAAAATATATAATATGTCTATATTGGGTTCAGCCGTTTTCGCTCTATATTGCTTTAAACATCCTGAAATAAGGTTTATTTTATGTGTTTTTAATCATAGTAGCCATGGACCGAAATCGGATGTTGCTGCGTTTACTTTGTAAACTATGAAAGCAATAAGTGTTAATCTAGGTAGCCATGGAAAAAATAAAACAAAACACGTAAACATTTCTCTCGGTCCTGCCGTTTTAACTATAATTTAACTATAATCATTTAGCATTAAGGTCGCGAAATTATTTGGTAGCCAATAAATAACCCCGTTTCCGCCAATCTTGTTGCCATATAAGATTAAAATAACTTTGCCGGGGTACGTTTTTCAAAAGATTCTCAATTTCATTTTGCAAAAACCTTACAGCACCTTCGAAAATAATGGGACCACTCACCTTATTTCTCAGCATACCTTCATGTGGTATTTAAGGAACTTACGACCCTGTCGTTTAATTTCAATATATGCGTGTGGGTTTTCAGGTGCCCACAAATGCGTGTTTTTTCGATTATACACTCTATCAGTTGTAAAGGTCGCTGCACCACTCTACACGATTTTATTTAAAAAATCGTGATCCTCATTTTTGTGAAAAATCATTTGTTGGCGGAAGTTTATTTAATCTTAAATTTTTTTGATTTATAGCAAACTCCTGAACAGACATTCATTTATGTGGATAATATTTGTATTTCTTTAAAGTATTTTGAATTTTGATTAGTGATTTTCCAAAATACCTACTCGCATCTCTAATTGAACGTCGCGAGTTTTCTAAAAGTAAGATTAATATTTTTAATTTAAAACAAAATAACTTGTTGTATGTTCTTCTGCTTCATTTAAAGCAAGTGTTCGCTTCTTTCGTTGCAGAGATTTTCTTTGCCGCATACTGCGTTCAACATTATAAAATGTAGCCCTGGTTGGAACTTGCATCCTAAAGTGGAGGTGTCGGTATTCGGCTCGTGCATCCGAATATTTTTATAAAATAATAATCGAATTATTTTTAGTTTTTCCATGTTGAACAAACAATTTAATTTTTGACAAATGCTTTTTTGTTTTATTTTTTCCATGGCTACCTAGATTAACACTTATTGCTTTGTAGTTTACAAAGTAAACGTAACTTGCAATTTCGGTCCATGGCAACTATAATTAAAGGCACATAAAATAAACCTTATTTCAGGATTTTTAAAGCAATGTAGAGTGAAAACAGTTGAACCAAATACAGACATATTATACCTTTTTGAAAAGAGGAAAATGAGCTCTATCGAAATATAAACAAAAATATAAGGTGATCTATTCAAAAAAATGAAGTTGGTGTCAGTACCGCAATGTTGGACCACTCTGTATGCGAAAAAAAAATTCCTGTCGGGTCACCTCAAACCCAATAAGTTTTATATTTAAAGTTTTTTGTATCTGTTTAAATAAAAATAGAAAAAATTGTTAAATTATAAAAATACACCCTGTACATGTGACGTGCATATTATGATTTAACGGGCGATTAATGCAACTAATTTATAAAATTAAATGAATATCTCTTTGGAGTATAGTCTTTATTCAACCGCCTTCACTTATGTCACGGTATTAAATCTGGATTAAAAATAATGCCGCTTCATTTCAGTCCAAAAATAGATTGAAAATTGCTTAAAACCGCATTGATAGCGCAGGGACATGCAACTTTTTGTTTCATTGTATCGATAATAACAAAAGGAACAAACTCTTTGGCATATATTTACATTTTTAAAAAAGATAGAACAATAAAATAAACAGGGTATATAAGCTTTTTTTTTAGTTTTTTTAGTAAGCGTTTGAAATATTTCAGTATATGGTATTTACATACTTTCTTGTCGTAATTTATAGAAACATGACTGTTAAAACATATAGTAGATATACAGTCTCGGATCATTGCTATATTACTAAAATGTTGGGTGTTTTTGTTTAAAAAATATAACGACCAAGAGTTATCAAATTACGAGCATATTCATCTTTGCCACTTATTACAATTAAATTACTAAGTCTGTACTAAGCTTTTTTCAGGAAAAGCTGATGTTTCGAATAAAGTTAAAAATAATTGCAACAAGGTTCAACATCTGGAAGACTATTCAATATTCCCCTACTTTTTTATATCAGCAATTTTAAAATAATTTTAAAGCCATTTAATGCCAACAGCGTAAAGGATGTCACTAAAATCTAAAAGAAACCAATATTCTTCAGTCACTAACACCCCAAATTTCTAAATGGATTTAACTACTTATATATGTACCTGTTGAATCACTTAAAGATGAACTTAGAGCTTCGACAATATTTGCTCCTTTAATGTCATTTATATTGTTTTCTTTAGTGCTTCGACATCAAAAATATTCTAATAAAAATTCACTTTATATTTGGGGAAAGGTAAAATACCCAAAGTAAACGTAAAATCCGAAACATTAAATTTAATTGGTAGGGCATTCCCTTTGACCCCAGAAAGAGGGTTGCCGTTCCTGAGAATTTGTCTCAGTTATTAAAAGCTGAGTAATTTATTCAGTTATTCTGGAAATTCTTGCAATATTGCCTTCTTCCATTAATACTTTTTTTACAGGGGATTTACTTGTATTTGATGAGTTATTTTTGGCAATGCTTAAAGACTTAGTTATCCTTCATCTAGAGAGAAATATATTTGGTTATTTTCTGAACAAGGTGTTAAACATCGCATACATAGTTAAAGGGACAACTAGGTTCGGATTTTAGTGAATATATATCTATTAAAAAGAATTTATTCCATATTTATTTTTATTTCAGAAACTATGCAAAATGTTACAATAACAAGCGACATTTTTATTTTTATTTAATTTTTTTGAAGTTTTATTCTAGTTTTGTTGTATACATTTGTGTTATTGCTATATTCGGCGCGTTTTCTGTCTCATCCATACAGCGCAGCAAGTACGCAATAATAAATTTTCTATGATTGCTATTATACGTGCCACTAGTTAATAGATACGAAAAAAAGATTCGTTCAAAAGTTTCTTTCAATTTGAAGTTATTTTAAAATATAATGTTTCCAGGGTGTCCCAATTTTGTTGGAACAACATCAACTATAAAATTTAAAATGGGACCCCTGTATTTTTGTCCATTGTTTGATTCGTTATCAGAAATAAACATAAGTTTTTAATTTAAACTATAGCCGATCGCTGCGTAGTTTCCGAGATAATTAAGGTTACCTGTGATTTTTTGATAAATGGAGTTATTTTTCAAATCACTATAAAAAATAGCAAAAATCTTAAATTGGGCGGTTAGGTGATAATATTCCATTTATAAAGCATCAGTGCACATACGGAATACAAAATCTTGCACCTTTTTAAAGTGAAAAAGTCGATTTTTTTAAATAGAAAAACCACTATGTTTTTTTTATTTATGCAAATGATCGTAAAAATACCTACTTTTTCACACACACATATATATATATATATATATATATATATATATATATATATATATATATATATATATATATATATATGTTCTATACCTAAATTCAATGGTTACAGAGAAAATCGCAAAACAAGTCCTAAATTTATTCTATATTTATTTATTACTAAATTTTTAAATTTAAAACCATTATTGAAAATTAATATTAGAAATAAACTTCTTCAGCAATATATGTAGCTATTAACATAAACAACATATAACAACAGATGAAATAACAACAGATCAGATTACATGGAAATAAAAAAACTGGTCACTATTATTAAGACTAATAATTTCTTCCCGAATTATTTGTTTGAATTCATTTACAGAATAATTGTTTCGTTTTTATACACTTTATCTTTAAACTGAGGGTGTCAAATCAGAACTTCGCGGCGGCCATGGAATTTCACCTTTACTATATATACTTAAATTAAATTGCTCGTTTTCTTTTAATATCCGATGTATGCTGGTCATGGAAAAATTTAAATCCCTTTGTGTATCTCTTAAAGAGTTGGTAGAATATTCACTGAAATATATTTCATTTGAAAATCTTCAGAGGCGACTGAATGGGCTTTTTCCCTTTCTCTATATTTCAAAACTCCATGAGTTGGTAAATCACTGCAAATTTTATCAAACATTTTCTTGTATGGTATCCTTGCCATGGGAAATATTCGGCGATTCTCTCATAATGCAAGTGCTGGACTTTTTTTATTTTCAATGTAACAGTTATACAAATTATGTCGCTCTTGACTTGAATATTGAGCCATTTTTTTAAAATAGAACAAGTAAACACCGATACAAGGAAACGTTTTTAAAGTTATAAAATTATCTTAAATTTAAATGATTTCAATTAAACAACAACCACTAAAAACATAAATAAATTGAAAACCTTTTTAAAAAAATTTAACATAAATAGTTATATTATCCATTCCATGGCCTTTAGTTTTTTTTTGAGAATGCTCATACATCACAATATTCAAGAAATAAATGAGATTTTCTGTTAAATTGCGATTTTCTCTGTAACCATTGAATTTAGATACATACATACATATATATATATATATATATATATATATATATATATATATATATATATATATATATATATATATATATATATATATATATATATATATATATATATATATATATATATATATATATATATATATATATATATATATATATATATATATATATATATATATATATATATATATATATATATAAAAAGTAGGTATTTTTATCATCATTAGCATAAATAAAAAACATAGTGGGTGTTCTATTTAAAAAAATGACTTTTTTCACTTTAAAAAAGTGCAAGTTTGATTTTGTAGTATGTCTATCCTGGATAGATAGGTGTGGACAAACATTTTGTATTCCGTATGTGTTGATGCTTTACACACAGGAAATTACCACCCAAAAAACCAATTTTAGATAGACAAAAATGCATATTTTTCCACTTTTCCCAAGTTTAGTGTCTATAAAAATGATTATATTAAGAAATTACCGAAGGTTTCACCTCGGGTTTCACTTAGCTTACGTGAAAATCCACTCCCTCTTCTCTCAATTATAAAAGCTCCCTCTATACAGAATGTGCATTCCATCCTTGATCCTTTGCATTTTTATAAGCCGATCATTAGTGTCACAACTTTACGTATTAAACAGGTTTCAGAAGTCTAATTATAATTTTGCTGATAATTCAGTTTAAAAATTGTAAAGGTCCAGTTATTCTTTACTTATCAGTAGATCATATTTGGTTAATTTATTTTGTTTGTATTGGTTAATTTAGAAAATTACTTGCAGTATAATTTATTATAATAGTGACTAGAAAATTAATTTGATTGTTAATGTCTTGATTCTAAAACTATTGAGTTACTACCAAGTGTCTCCTAAACAAGAAAAATTTAAAGAAAAACAGAAATATTACACAAAACTATAAAAAGCGTGCATGCAAATTTTAAGATTAAACAACTGCGTAAGCGCAGGAATGTACATAAAAGTTAAAAGAAAGGCACTTCCTGCTAATGCCATAAAATATGTTATTTGATACTTCCTCTTCTCTTATGCTATAAATTTTACAACCCCTGCTGTATTTTCGAGCTGGATGAGTAAAGAAAATTTATATTTGTTAGAAATAGTGTCCGAGATTTTGAAGGTAAAGTCGTTCTATACCATCTCCAGATCATCAAAATTATTACAATTCTACTAAGCCATCAAGTATCCTCAGTTCAGTGGCGTATTTAAAAGGGTGGGGGGGTTTCAAAGGGGCTAATGCCCCCAGAATTCTTACCCAAGCAAAATGTTTCAAAGTAAAAATTATTTTAGTCATTACCACGATTTAAACGCCATTGTGTACTGTTGATTAAAGAGTGCATTTTAAAAATATCTTTGATTATACAGGATGTTCCAAAAATAGTGGCGCATAAAAGTTGCATTTTTTTAAATGGAACACCTGTATTTTTTAAATTTTTGAAACCCCCTTTGCTTAGTCTATGCATCCCTAGAATATTATCATTTTTTTTAAATAGTTTCGAAGAAAAAAAAAGTAAAATCGAAAATAACATTTTTTATGTGCCACTTTTAAAATATTTATAAAAAACTAAGGTAAGCCAGTAGCTTAATGTAAAAAGTAATATATAATAGTTATTTTCCTGAGTATTATAACTTTAGTTTATACAGGACGTGTAAAATTTCATGTCAAACTTTGCAAAATTAAAAACTATTTATAACGGATTTTCATTATTAATATTCATAAATTATTAAAAGAAGTCAGCGTAGTTATAGCAATGGGAGAAAATCTAGAATCTTAACACTTTTTGTAATTATGTTTGCTTCTTAAAATTTCAATTACTGACAAAGAGTTAAGGTGCAACAGCTCTATGTTTTAATATTATGAACAAGTACCTAAGAATTGCTTAAATTAATATTTTAATTATAACATATAATGTTTTCTACTCTTTGGGCGTAATAGTTTGAAATGCGGTTCTAATTCATCACTGCATATTTTCTGGCCTTGCTGGACGTTCGTTGTAAACAATTTCCTTAATGTAGTCCCATAGAAAAAATCCAATTTTGTTAAATCAAGCGATCGGGGCGGCCACGCATTTGCCCCCCCTCTTCCAATCCACCGATTCGGAAAAATATTATTTAAATGATTCCTAACTGCTAATGAAAAATGTACTGGAGCACTATCATTTGCAAGTGGTTTTGAAAAAAGTCGAGGCACATGGCTCCAGTCAAATTTCCATTAAAAAAGTGGGTACCAATAACTTGCTCACCAATAATTCCCCTCCACACATTAACTGACCACCTGTACCGTAAATCAAGCTGCCTAAAAACTCTTGGATTATGGTCAACGTAGTAATGGTAATTATGACGACTTACATATCCATTCTTGTGAAATGTGGCCTCATCAGAAAATAAAACTATCAAAAAAATGAAAACCTATTCTAATTTTAGTTTCTTTGATGCAACTGAATATGATATGCGTGAAAGTTATTACCCTTTAAAATTCTCTTCGTTTCGAACAGTTCTTTCGCTTACACCTACGACATCGCCGACTGCTTTTTGAAGTATTCTCCATTACAGCTAATAACACAAATAATTCATTTTCTTCCGTTCGAGCAGTCCTATCTCTCACTGGTTTTCTGTAGTTTACATTTCCCGTTTGTACAAACCTCTCTAATAAGTTTGCCATGCTTCTTCGGTCTGGCTGTCTTCGTTCTGGATAACGTTGCGCGTAAATCAAACTTGCCAAAACGGCGTTTCTATCCGATTCTCCTAACACGAAAATCAAATCAATCAGTTCTTGTTTGGTGTACTCCATGACGACAGAACGTTTAAATAAAACTTGTAAACAGTGACACAAACGAACGATAAATAATATGCGAACAACAACAAAAACTACTATAATTATGAAAAATTCGATATTACAATTTGTAAAACTTAAAAAATTAATAAATAAATGCTGACATGACATGGGTTTAAATGTTTGACAGTTTTTTGACAACTAGTTTTTCATGGCCGTTTTAAATTCTAGTTAATAATTGGAGCAACACTTGTCAATTATTATAAAATAAAATTATTACAATTCTACTCTGACAATAATTTAAAAATTGGCAAGCAATCGTTAATTACCAAAAACTCTCGTCAGTAATTTAAATTTTAAGAAGCAAACATAATTACGAAAGTGTTAGGATTTTAGATTTTGTCCCATGGCTACAACTACGCTGACCTCTTTATTATTAACAAACGCGAATATTAATAGTGAAAATCCGCTATAAATCGATTCCTCAAAAAAAGCACCTTCAAAATAGTGAAGTTACTCAATTATCACACTAAAAAAAAGTACAACATTCGTTTTTTTAAACTATTTCAAAAACCTTTAGGAATTTTGAGGTAAGTTCATCTAGTAATTCCACACCCGCTATAAAAAAAATATGGTATGTTCCGTGTGAGAAAGTGGGGAAAAATAATTTTTAATTTTTCAAAGTTTGACATGAAATTTTACACACTCTGTATAAACTAAAGTTATAATACTCATAGGACAATAATTATGAACCTTTTACAGTAAACTACTGGCTTACCTTAGTTTTTAAGAAGTTTAATCTATTTTTTATATATATTTTAAAAGTGGGTCATAAAAATTTTTTTTTCGATTTTATTTTTTTTCTTCGAAACTATTTTAGAGAAATTGGTAATATTCTAGAAATGTATAGACTAGGCAGAAATGTAAAATATACAGAGGTGTCATTTAAAAAATGCAACTTTTATGCGCTACCCTGTATATTCAAAGATATTTTTAAAATGTGCTCTCTAATCAACAGTATACAGTGGCATTTAAATAATTTTTTTAAAATAAATGGTTTACGTACAATAGAAGACGGAAGCTGAGTTGCAGGACCTGTATAAGTGTGTACCTTTTTTTTATCAACGCTAATTTTTATGAGCTTATGTTATGTTAACAAGCAAAATGCAATGGCTTTCTTTTTAGTTTTCAAATGTAAATGCTCGTATCCTCCCAGGAAGGCATTGTAGGTAGATTTAAATAGGTGAAATCGTTGGGGTGTCGCAGATAGGAGTATATATATATATATATATATATATATATATATATATATATATATATATATATATATAAATATTTAGGTTTTTAAATTTTGAAATTTGATCTAACATATCTTATAATAGTATTAATTTTGTAGCTATTTTAAAAATACACACAGAAATCGGTTGAATCTGGTAAAAAATGAATAAAACTTGACCTACCTTTCAAAGGTATTAAGATGTGTTCCATGCGGTTTAATGGTACGTGAAAAAACCAATGGCATCTTCTGCTTTTAAAAATTTAATGGGAAAGTATAATTGATTTGTCCCCACCCCCAACCGTTTTCCTCTGTTAACCCCAGAAAAGAGTAGATTGTGCTGACATGGGTAATTTTAGAAAGTAATTAAGGGTTTTGATTTTATACAACTTGGGATATCGCCGATTTTCAACAAAAAGGGAGTGGGCAAAAATGATAAGATACTCTGTAAAACTATTTAATCATCCTTTTCACATTCTTTTCATAGAGGTATATTTTATGAACATTCCAGTATCCTATTTTAAAGTTGCGTTTTTTGTATTTTCTCATTTTCCTCCATTAAAATCTGCAAATTAATCCAGTCAGATACTTATTTATTGGAAATATCTTTTTATAAATTATTCTTTATCATTAAAAAAATAATCAGTAGGTTCTACAATGATTCAAAAAATGGACAATATATTCAGGAGACACCCTGTTAGTTGAAAGTTTTTATAATAGGCGATTCTAACATATGTTCAAATCATATACGTTACTGATGTAAAAAGAATGGCCTAAAATGCCTTTGTTTATTATAATACAGAGACATTTATTTATCTGATAAAATCTAATGATAAAATTAAGAACTTTTTTGATTAAATATAATTTGTGCAATGAAATTTTTCTATAATTCTCGGCAAAAAATTCACATTGCAAGACAAAATGAAAAAAGCACTCGTGCATTACCCGCGCTCATGATTCTTTTTACAACTTTCATTTGTCAAGATTTTTTGAAAATTATGGGTAATATATATATATATATATATATATATATATATATATATATATATATATATATATATATATATATATATATATATATATATATATATATATATATATATAAAAATAATATATTACTTTTGAAAAGTTTTAGGATATGTGATATCAATAATAGATTATACTCCGAATAGACTATCTAGACAAAATAGCCCCTAAATGGATCCCCACTTTGTATTTTATCCCGTAGAATTGGGATTCATCGAGAGATTTCGGTGTAGCTTGAAGCCCAGCGTTGCCAGATCACGACGCGCTGCATCCGATCGGCTGGTTAAATTTTATGATTTTTAAATCACACCTCTGGCAACACAGGCCAAATTTGTTGCGTTACGTGCGTTCTAATTAGAGGGCGTCACGCAATAAATGTGCTTTTATAATAATTAATAATTTATTTGTACCTAATGGAGTGTCTGTTCGAAGTATAATCGGCCTTTATTGTTATTAGTATATGTATTTAAAAATACCATTTAAAATCTTTCTCAAATGGTGCAGATTTTTTTTGCGAATGCTGTATATTAGACTTTCTAAAAGCCGATATCTGGGCAACTTTTTTTCAAAATTTAATATTTAAAGTATAATTTATTATTGTTCCTCAAATTGTGAAGTATATTATATAAGTAAGACTCTGGATATTTGAAAACATCACTATCTCATGTTGGTTAGAAATATTACCTTAATATTTATTTATTATTTAATAGTGATGAGATATTCTAGTTATTAACAAGTGTTAATTGCATTGTATTTATTTCATGTATAATTTTTGAAAAAATTAAAATATTTAATGTGAATATATTTCGACTTTTTTTTAACTATTGTGACTTTTTATATTTGGCCAGTTTTTTTTTATTTAAAGCAATATTTTTTGTATTTTGTATAGTGGCCATTTCGATATTTTTTGTATATATTGTGTAGTAAATTGAACAAAAGTTGTGTAATATTTTTCCATATTTTGTAAATTTTTGTTTTTTTCGTTTCTAGCTATTTTTAGGATTGTCTGTTAATGTTTTATTTTTATTAAATTATTGTTATGCTAGTTTAGCTATTGATTGTATTATAGTAATGTAATTAGTTAAATGTAAATGAGATGTAAGATATTATTTTGCAATTTTCATTAAAAAATTTAAAAGTGGATAATGCTCTCATTTTACACCTACCTTCAAGCAAGGTCTTAAATTGCGGTAGTATTTCAAATCTTGAAAGCATCATAGGGAACAATGATCCTAAATAAATAAAAGTAAATTGGTACTTTATTTGCGACCACCCATTGGGCAAGGGAACTTTAGATGTGGAACGCAGCGGACGGTTGATCAGTGTTGCCAAATCTTCGCCCTAGAAGAAATAATACCACTCTGCAGGGTGATAATAAAGCTGCTTATGATGTAGACATTTGCTTATTACTTCTGTCCTTCGTTATCACGAAACATATTAAAAGATATAAATAGCTGTATAAGTTAGTTTATCTCAATGAGAGTGTACGTCGTAAGCGCATAATGTTTATTAGTATAAAAAAATCCGGAGATAAATATTATAAATACGAATCTGTATGTAATTTGTGGTTGTACATTGTATTTTATAGGCATTCTTAATTTCCTAAGCACCTAAAATGGTAATTGGCAATAAGTTGATTGAATGAACCTTTGTTCGACTTTGGAATCTGGTCTACTACGTTGGCAGGCGTCTACCCAAACCTAATGCGACCTAATTGAGGAATGACGTTTTGGTTGTTCCGACGAAAATGTAAAAAAAACGTACAATTGATCAACGCAAAACACTATTGAGGAGTGTGTCTAACGTAGGCGTAAAAATATCACATCACCTAAAAAAAATCCTAAAATGTACGTTACTAATTCCCTCGTGAAAAAAATTATTCTCTTTTTCAGGTCCCTAGACGCTGAAAATCATGTTTTCTCTCTGTTCGCAGAGTAGCTAACCAAAATGTGGTTTATTATTTCCTGAGCACATAGCAAAATAGGTATTCTCGTTCCTTGACTAACATACAAATAACGCCATTAACAGCAGTCCGCGGGCCACCGTCCACAGATATTCTAATATATCTATTACAGACGGTGGCTCGGCCAGCCGATTCCATCATCTCACATGCTAGACTTCGTGTACTAATTCATGCGGTACGTACTACGTTTGCATACACCGGCCCGTCTATTTTTTTTCCTGCAGCAAATTTATTAATTACATTGTTTATAGTTTGATCAATACTCTACCTATTGATATGCAAGAGACCCAATCCAACAGGTCGCTTTTTTTCACGTAAAAATATGTAAATTACACATGATGTTTGACCGGTCTGGGCGGAGGGGGGAGCCCAACGTAAACCCTCCCTTGATTGGCCTTGAGCCTCGGTCGACCCTAAATTTTGTAGTACGAGCCGTCACTGTGTGTGTGCAATAATTTAATAATTTGTTATGGTATAGAAATGAACTGGTAAAATTTTGCTACGAATTCACGATGGTGAAACAAAATGGCGACCAAAAAAATGTTCTTAATCATGGAAAAATCACCACGTTTTACATATCTTCACGATTTAAAAAATATATGTTTTATTAGTTTCGTCGGTCTTTCTGACTGTTTGTTGGTATGTCAGTTCGCAACATAGCTTAAAAACTACTTACCCGTTTGACTCGAAATTGTGATAAAAAATTAAGGGTCTTATGGGCATGACTTGGTAGCATTTTGATAAAAATCTGGTATGGCGGAATAAGATGGCGGTCTAGTAAAACGTTAAAAAAAAGTATTATTAAAAACTAATTATCCAATTTACCTTAAATTTTGCATAAAAATCAAGTGTTACATATGAATAGGCTGGAAATATTTTGAAATGAATTCAAAACAGCAAAAGAAAATGGTTAATGAAATATTAAAAAAAAATCAATCTGAAAAAAACCAGATAAATAGCAGATTCAAAATGGCGAAACAAAATGGAGGCCAAACAGGCACATAGCCAGAAATTCGGTTCGAGGGGGTCCAGACCAGAAATTTTATTTCAGGGGGGGGGGTCCAAACAGTCAAATTACGAAGAAGCATAGTTGTATCAAAATATTTTTAGCGTTTCGGGAGGGGGGGCGATCCAGACCCCCAGGACCCCCTGGCTACTTGCCTGGGACCAAATAAAATGTTTAAAAACTCAACGTAAAAAATATTATTTAAATGACTGGAAATTTTGTAGAATAATCCAGCTTACCAGCTTAGTACTTTGAACATTGATTAAATGATTTAACGAGGGAAGTACCGGGTTAACGTTTTAAAGAGCTATCTTTCTGTTTTAACCCTGTATAAAGATAAAAATTGCTTTTAATTCAAGCGTTATGGAAATCGAAATTATTTGTGTTTTTAAGAGACGTACTTAGGAATGGTGAAATGTGACCCAATTTAGTTCTGCACATAATTTAGTAACACATACACATCATATTTAATTTTTGCGAAACTTTGGAGGCAATTGAATAAGAAACTTTTTACGTAGATTTTTTAAACATTTTATTTGGTCGCCATTTTGAATTCGTACCACAATTTTACTAGTTTATCTCTATATAACACCTAAAATTTGCACAAAACTTGAAATGAATCTAATAAATAGATTTTTATTCAAGCTTTTTTGTACCAGGTCATCTCTATAGACCTCTAATTTTAAAAACTTGAAAAATCAGCTCTTGCACAAAGAAAATGAACGCTGTCAAAAATTTAGTTCTGGCTGCGGCCCTGTTGTGAACCACTAAAGTCGTGAGACACATAACTTTAGTGGCTTAGATTCTGGAATTAATGCCATCTAAAAAATTTTATATCAAAATATTAGAAAACTTGATAGTGTGTTATGCTTTAAAGAAATTTTTGAAGTTTGAAACACAATTTTAAAATACCTTAAAATTAAAAAGCTAAATTGTCTTTTTCGAGATTTGAACCTGGGACTTGGTACTGTGACTCCGAAAGATCTGACCTCAACAACCACCCTCAGGAAGTTTACCTTATTTAAGCTCAGTACTTTGGACATTGATTAAATGATTTAACAGCGGATTATATATAAGTATTAGAATGTATCAGAAGCATTAATTTCAAATTGACTAATATATTCGCTGATTATTTTAATCGGCTGTTAACTCCAATGAAAATTAAAAGTACTGACCGTTAATCTTCTTATCTTAATGAATTTTGTACGTAGGAGTATAAGGGAGCAGCAAATTGTTATGATTCATATTTATAGTTATTTTATCTATCATTTAAAAGGGTCGTAGAAAGTAAAAAAGTTAATTTGCGTTGACTGAGATTGGAACTCAGGACTCTTACTATCTAAGCAGGAACTTTGACCAGTAGAAGACCCTGATGATAGCAAAAGTAACAACTTATATTCGATTGAGTTGGATGTTATTCGTTAGAAATGTATTTAAAAATTACCCTATAACAATTATTTCGTTACGTACAACTTGTCGAATGAACTTGATCTAAAATTTCCTAAATTTACAAATATCTGAAAACTCAGGCCTATATATAACGTATTTTTATTGTTGGATGTAATTTCATTTCATTTGGCCATCATTACGATGAGTAATTACATTTGCTGCACTCATTAACACCCACTGTGCAACCTACAACGTTTGACCCTATATGAAGGCGGAGGGATGTAATTTACCAGCCATAAAAACAAGGCAACCCTCACAGCCCTTACACCTGCAGCCGGATGCGGCCATATGCAATTGAATGCCACAAGGACAGTACAAAAACAGCTGCTGCGAGGGATTTAATTAAATTGCCTTGCTTTTGTGTTTTTTTTTAAATATAATGATTAAGGAGTATAAAGGATTATCGAAAGAGTTGTTTCAAGTCCTCATATTGATTACAGGACATTTTTTTTTGTTAAACGTGGTGGTGCAAAATGACGTGCAAATGACGAAAAACATGTTTTCTCAATTCCATCGGTCTGTCGTCTGTCTGTCGGTCTACCTCTTCGCGATATACCTAAAAAACTACTTACCCGATTGACTTCAAATTTTGGTCAAAAACTAAGGGTCATATGGGGATGACCTGGCAACATTTTGGTTAAAATCCAGTATGGCAAAATAAAATGGCGGCCTAGTGAAATGTTAAAAAAATTATTACAAAAAAGTGCTTATCCAATTTATCTCAAATTTTGCACACAAATCAAGTATTATGTAGGAATCAACTGGTAATTTTGGTATGAATCCAAGATGGCGGAACTAAATGGCGACTTAAAATATTTAAAAATTAACTTAAAATATTTAAAAATATAAAAAATATGTTTGATAAATTTCCGTCGGTCCATCAAACAGACGATCTAGCAGTTCGTAGCATAGCTTAAAAACTTCTCAAGAGATTGGCTTTAAATTTTAGTCAAAAATTGAGGGTCATATGGGAATGGCCTGGTAATATTTTCGTAAAAATTCAGTGTGCCGGAACAAGATGGCGACCTAGTGAAATGTTAAAAAAATTATTAAAAAAACTTATTAATTAATTTTCGCATGGAAATCAAGTGTTACATGAGAATAAAGTGGTAACATTTTAGTATGAATATAAGATAGCAAAACAAAGTGGCAGCCTAATAAAATATTTAAAAATAGGCCTGAAAAAGCTACTTATTAGATTAATGTCAAATTTTGTGCAAGCATTAAGTGTAATATAGGTATAGGCTGGTAAAGCTGTGTTACGAATTCGAGATGGCGAAACAAAATGGCGGCCAAATAAAATTGAAAAAAACACAACGTTAAAAAAAATTCTGATTCAATTTTGCATGATTTTTTTAAAAGTAGTAATAGTTCCTGGAAATTTATATAAAGCCATGAAAAACATTTGTCGAGTTTCACCGCTTTAAAATAAAAACATATCGATAGGTTTCTAACAAATATATTTTTTTATATTTGTTATTTGTATTTTTAAATCTAGAACTTTTAGCATTTACACAAACAATTGTTCTTTTGTTTAAAAAGCGTTTAAGATAATAAAAGTAAGTAAAATTCGAGGGGTAAACCGCTGGGGGTCCTTTAGTGAATAAGCTCGGGGTAATTAAGTAAAGCCCA
This sequence comes from Kuschelorhynchus macadamiae, assembly GCA_030620095.1. Classification (NCBI taxonomy): domain Eukaryota; kingdom Metazoa; phylum Arthropoda; class Insecta; order Coleoptera; family Curculionidae; genus Kuschelorhynchus; species Kuschelorhynchus macadamiae. Next base: position 906,944 of record JAUTXW010005312.1, read on the forward strand.
GGTATTTTTTGGGCAATATTAGGATAGTCGTGGGAATCAGAGGGTAATTCTGAGGTAATCTAGGGATATTTTCAAATTTAGGAATTATAATGGCAATTTTAATAATATATAACAATGCGTTATCTAGACAGTAACAGGGTCTTCTTACAAAAGAATCCGTCGGATTTTCGAAATTTTTTTGTTTATAATTTGGTTATTAATGGTTTGAACAATGACGAACTCTGAGAAAAGCATTATAACACTCTATACAAATACATTTTTAAACCTTCAAAGTAATAATTGATTCTCGATCGTAAATTCATTTCGTGAAGTCTGTTTTTCACGGTCTTTGTGGATATTCACCTTCCCGTAGCGGCGAAATGAATATTAGCAATGTTTCTTGCTGTTCGGGCTGAATTTTGGAGAATTGCGGTCTTCGTGAGGGCTTGTTATCTTTTCTCTGGCAGGATGAGGTCTTCTTGCAACTGTATCAAAATCCCCATATCGGTTTTAAAAAGTCTACAAATTCCCGAATGGCTTCTTCGCAGTCTTCGGACAAAACTCCTAAGAGAGTAACCTTGAAACAAAGTAACTGCTGCCACCACTTCATCTTAACTCAAAGATGTCCTTTGGACAATATCCCTTCACATACCATCAAAATTATTCATCGTATTGTGAAATCAGACCCAATCAATCAAATCAAAATCTTTTATAAAAACTTATGAAACAAAACATTTTTTTCACATTTTTAACTCTCATGTCGATAAACAAATGAATAAAATTACACGGGGACTGCTCAAAAACTTAAATAAATGCAATATTTTTTAGACTTATTTTGTTGAATATTTAATTTTTTCTTTGTTCAATCCGCTTGTATATGCCAAAAACGAATGTGCTAGCCGCTTTAATTTTGTTACTTGAAAAACGGAAATGACTTTAAAATTCGCATGCTTTTGGAATTTCAGTCCTAACCGTGTATATCGGGAATTTTTAGTGGATTCAAATACAATCTTTGAACGTTTGAAGCGGTTTCGATATACACGTTCTCTATGTTATCTTTCATTCGCGTAATAAGTAGAATGATTCATTATTATATATATATATATATATATATATATATATATATATAATATAGATATATGTATATATATATATATATATATATATATATATATTTATAATATATCTAAAAAAATAAAGTATCTACGTTAATGACGCCCAGCAAGCACGTAGCCAGGGGACGGCGGTCTGGACTTCCCACCGAAACTCTAAAAATATTTTGATATAGGAATGCTTCTTCCTAATTTTCCTGAAATTTGATTGTTGGAACCCCCCCCCTGAAATAAATTTTTGATTTGGACTCTCCCCGAACCGAATTTCTGGCTAAGTGCCGGACGTCCAGAATTTTTTGATGTTCCGAAATATTTCCGTTTTCAATATGATTTTACTACATATTTATATTCCTTAATAATGTCGAAAGCCTTGACATCAAAACTGAATCCCCACTTAACTTAACCTAGCCTTTTTTTTATGTAAATTTAAAACTAATCGGTAGTACCTTTTTCAAGATATCGTTCGTGCAAATCTAGTTTGCATATAAACTCACACACACATAATTCTGAAGTTTAGAGTCCCTACTAAAACGTTCAAAATCCAACCTATATTTTTCATACTTTTTTACGGTTGCCTTACCTATACCAGGGTTTTCTCAAATGTAACCCACCGCTGAAAAATCTTTAGCGTGTACACTAGAAAATAGAATCTGGAGGTTTCTAAATAATTGGTAAAAATAGTTTTTTGAGAGTATACGCAACATTCTAGCACTTCCGATTTAGCCTGAAATTACCAAAAATTTTGAATTTTAAATGGAACGCCCTGTATATTTAGGACTTTTTAAATGAATATTTAATGGCGTTTCATTAAAAATTCAAAAGTTTTGGATATTTCTGGCTAAACTGGAAGTGCCAGAATGTTTAGTATATATATTTAATAACCCCGAGTTTCCATTTTCTAGTGTAAAAACTAAGGATTTTACAGCGGTGCGCCTCATTTCAGAAACACCGGTATATTATATTAATACAATATACAGGCTGTTATACGGGGAAGTAAAAAACTGTACCTACATATTGTAATTTCTGCGCACTTAAAATAGATCAGAAAATAGAATCAGCTATTATCGTCATGTCGTCAAGGTTGCTATTTTTTTTTCATTTGTCGACCAATGCAACCAACAGAATAAGAATAACAATCAAATAATCACACGGGAAACAAAAAACCAACGGAACTAATTTCAATAAATTATATCCATTTAAAATTCCACTTGGAATTCAATGTCCGACGCTGTAGTCAATCCTTTATCTAATTTCATATTCTATATAAATATTAAACAGTTTAAAACACTGAATCCCTTAAGCTGCCAGTCACTACCGATAACATTATAAAACAGTTTCGTTCCCTATCTCTCTCTGTGGTTGGGATCTAAACGTGGTTCAAATGAGAGAGAAATAGGCACGGGGAAAAAGCATCCCAGTCTATACCTATTTACTATAGTAGTCTGGGCAAAGAATCACAATTTCAATAATAAACCCGGACGTAGTCAGAGAAAGTGTTTGAAGGGGACAAAGGTCTAAATTATATTGTTCATTGAGTGTAAATTGTAGCACAAATATTAGAGCAGCAGACCAAAACAAAAAGTAGAAAAACCTAGAACCAGTAACTCACAAAGACAAAACTCAGTCACGTATTTTTACGTCGGTCGTGGTTTTTAATATAATTTGAGATGCATCTGGGGGCAGTGCCAGTTTAAGGTACTTTTTCGCCCGGTGCTCAGTGGCGGCTCTTCCATAGGGGCATTTGGTCAATGACCCCCAAAAATACTTCAGAAAATAAATTATTCGTTTGACCGTCTCTCCTAATAGTTGTAATAAAACGCGAAAAGTTAAATACGCTACACTATTAACCGCGCGCGGCGGTTTGAATGGTCTCGTTGCGTTCTTTAGGCATAACAAAATACGCTATACTAAGCCAGGCTGGGCAGTCCGAATTGCCCTGATTGCCTTAAAGCTTGACGAAAGTACCCGAGGATTTCACAGCTACCGAGCAACAGCCGAACGTGATAGCAAATGGAATATGAAATCGCGATTTGGGTCATGAGCCGGTCTCTTCTCATAATTCGATCGAACGGTCGCGGCATCACGTCGGCACGCGGAAGTTCAATTGTTCAGAGGTCGCGCGGTCGATATTCTAACTCGGTATGTTTCGGACGTTTTTAATCGATGAAAATTGATTTATATACTGTTTTCTGTAATATATATTTTTTTATTTTTATGATCCATGTGTGAGTTGGAAATATACAGGGAATAAAATGTTGGTAGTGACTAGTGCAAAAAAATAAACAACTAAAAAGTGCTTACGACCTTAATATTGCAAAAATAACCAATTTCAGGGTGGTCTATGTTTGAGTTGTGAATGTAGATGTATTCAAAATGTCAAAATTAAAAAACTAAAGAGTGGTTTTTTAGTTGTTTAATTTTAGAGAAAATAACCGTATTCAAGGTAAGTGGTCGCAATTTGCCAGAACTTAGTATACGACAAACTAGTAAAGACAAAAATAAAGAGGTTCATCGAAACTTTCGCAAAAGTATGTACGATTTAGCTAACTGGATATGTGGTTGTGAAGTCTCTATATCATTTTACTGTTATGTTTGCTTGTTGTTTTCTAAGGACTCCTCGGACTCATTATGGTGCAAAACCGGTGTTAAAGACTTAAAACACTTAAAAGAAAAAATAAAAAAACATGCGTTTTCTGCAGATCACATAAAATGTTCGGTGAACTATGCTACGGTCGGAAATGTTGATATTCGCACTCAGCTAGACACAGCTTATATAAAACTCCCTTGGAGATTTTAATGAAAATGTATCCAAAAAACGTTATATTTTAAACAAAATTATAGATTGTGTAAAATTTTATGGGGCATTGGAGCTGGCACTACGTGGCCATGATGAAACGGCTTTGTCTGAAAATCCAGGAGTTTTTCGAGGGCTTATAAGTTTTGTTGAGGAGTTGGGCCAAGATAGACTACCCGCTTTAGCAATGTTAAGTATCGAGAAATCGTTTATAAAAGGAATGTACCTGCCATTTTAACGAACGTGTCACTCAGCATTTTTCCAATTCAAAAAAACGAAGAGTAGGCCTGAACTTCAAGATAATTTAAAGCTCAATTTAAAGATAAGATATCTATTTTTATTTTAATTTAAGCCTATTTTTAATTTTGTTATTGACCTCCCAATATAATACACCACTAGCCGCCACTGGGTGCTAGTTGTAACTGGCGCCCGTATTAGTAATTCATAAACACTGATTATCTTTTTTATATACCTAAAAATTGTTTTAGAAGAAAAAACCAAAATCCAAAATTATTTATTATATTTCTTTTATAACTTTACAATAGCCATGTCAAACATGAACCGGCGGGCCGCATGCGGCCCCGTGAGCATCTTTCTGTGGCCCAAATCAGTTTTGTAAACAGCTAGACAATGCGGCCCGCGAACAAGTTGGAAACCATTTTTGAAAGCGCGCGCTGCTGCAACAATAAAATGTACAATTGTACATAGTGCCATCTATCTTTAGGAAGATGAACTACAGATACTCAACCTAAAACCTAAAGCCAAACGTTATCTGGCTTCTTCCATGAAATTCTATCTCGCAAAAACACAGATTACGCTATCTGAACATTCTGAAAAGAACTCGACAAATCACAATCCGTATGTAAGCCGTGTTCGATTGAGTTCAGTCGTTCAGTGTTTAGTCAATTATGAATAAGTCGCGATAGAGTTTCGAGTTGAGTTGCGCACTTATTGTTACAACACTTAACAGTACTTATTATAATTTATTTTGGATATAGTTTTTAACATGTCTCTTTCAAAACCAAGTGTAAGAAACTTGTAGATGAGCATGGTATCTTTCAAGAAAAGTGGGAATTAGAGTTTTTTTGCTGTGAAGTGAAAGAAAAAAACTATTTGTTTGATTTGTAATAGTACAGTCGGTGTCCCAAAATTATATAATAGAAAACGTCACTATGATATTCATAAAGCTATGTTTGACAAGTATACAGGCATGGTCAGAAACGAAAAGTTAAATAAGTTAAAATTACGGTTGAAAGATCAGCAGCTTATGTTTACACGTCCAAAGCAAGAAAATGAATCTGTCCTTCAAGCGAGCTACGTACTGTCGGAGTTGATCGCTTAACACTCAAAACCATATGTTGAAGGTGGATTTATAATAGAGTGCCTTGTAAAGGCCGCGGAAATTGTAAGTCCCGGGAGCGAGAAGGCATTTCAAAATATATTCTTGTCCCGGAATACTGTCGCTGAAAGAGTTACTGAGTTAGCTGCCAATATAAGTGATCAGATAAAAACAAAATCAGACTCTTTCATTGCATTTTCTATTGCCTGTGACGAAAGTCCACGTTTGGCGTGGAAAATGAACGCTTCCCACTAGCATTAGTTGTCATTATAGAAAAAAAAATTGAAGATATACATTTATGTTTGGAAATGAACATGTTAGTTTATTTGTATGCAACAACTTTATTAAATCTTTGGGAGAGTCACCTTTAATGTCATCACTTAGTTCGTTTAAAAATTCTTTTTAAGTCATCCTTGTAAGTATCTTTTAATTTTTGTGCATTTGATACAATAGCTTCGTTACCTAACTTTTTTAAATTAAACAAAAATTCGAATATTTTGTGTACAATTTTTGTACAGTTCAGATCTATAATTAATTTCTGTTTGGAGATTGTTAATGATGGGAAGGTCAATCTGTGACTCTAGGGCTTATAATAACCTCCGTATCTCTTTCCCCTAAATGCCTCTTCTTTTTAGTTCTTCTCCATTGTGTGTATTTATTGTTGCCTGTTAATTCTCTTCTTTCCAATTATTGCTCGATCCCCGCGTTTGAAAAAGAAACAAAATAATAACAGGACAAATTACGCAAGAGGGTCTTATCAACAACCTAATTTTGTTTACTGGTTCGTCTAATGCCGTCCTTCGCTGCGTTCGACCGAATTCGGGAGGTCATAGACGTTTCAATAAAAAAATAAAATTTCGTCAAAGCACGCGTTGTTTTTGCGTAGATTAGCCTGGATAGATTGTTTATATTGCATACACATAATAAGTGGGCGAAGCAAATTTGTGAACAAAACACTTTTAAGTTATGACTGAGTGGGTATGCGAGTAATATAAAATATATTATTATAGATATATGCATGAACTAGGTACCGCCCTATTACAATTTGCCGCCCGGTGCTACAGCACCAAATAGCACTCATGTAAAACAGAGCATCTGAAAACATCCGCAATTTGGGAATTACCACGCATTAAATACAGGGTGTTTCCCAACCTCGTTTATAAAATGAAAGGGGTGAATCCTCTTCCAATTTTAAAAGAAAATGTAGAATAAAATATTTTCGGATGTCGCTTTGTTTTCGAAATACTAAATTTAAAGTTTTTTTAAAAAAATCAGTTTTTTATTATTATCTCAAATACTCTTTACCCGATTTTGTTGAGAATTAGCAGCAATATTTAATGTAATAAGGAGCTAGTTTATCCCTAACGATTAAAATTATTATGTCCACCTCTTGGGACGGTTTCTTAACGAATATATTTGACAAGAAAAAGGGTACTCCACTGAGTTTTTAAAATTTCGATATTTTAAGCTAATTTAGCAACTAAAAATCCAACTTTTTTGTCTCTTGAATTATTTTTCAAATACAGTTAATTCCTGTAATTGGTTTGCAGCAAAATGGTTAAATTTTTTCTAAAAAAAATTTATTTACGATGAAGCAAATTTTTCGAGAGGCCAAATAATAATAACCATATTTGATTTGAACTGAAAATAACCATCAAGCTATTATCGAAGGACGTCACCAACTTCAATTTTCGGTTAATGTGTGGGCAAGAATTGTTGGAGACACCTTAGTTGGTCTATATTTTTTCCAAATACACTTACTGGTGAAATATACTACAAATTCCTCAGACATAATTTGCCAGCATTAACGGAAGCAGTGCCTATAAGAACCAGAGCTTTGATGTGGTTTATGCATGAAGATGTCCCTCCTCATTTTGCAGCAGTTATTAGGAATTTAGATAAAAAATATCCTGATCGTTGGATAGGCAGAGGTGGACCTCACCCATGGCCCTCCCGTTCGCGGGACCTGTATGCTATAGAGTTTTATTTGTGGGATTACCTCAAACAACTTGTTTATACCACCCTACTGAAACTGTAGACAAGCTTCCATTGCGTGTTATTAACGCGCCAAACCCGAGATTTTCCAGCTCGTAAAACAGTTTAACACGCCGAGTAGATGGATGTTTTTTAGCTCATTGAGGACACTTTTTGTCAATTCTCAACAAAATCGGGTAAAGGGTATTTAAAATAATAATAAAAAACCGATTTAAAAATAACTTAAACACCCTTTATTTTGAAAACGAAGCGACATCCGAAAAAATTTTATACTATATTTTGATCTTAAAATTGGCTGACGATTGACCACTTTCATTTTACGAACGAGGTTAGGAAACACCCTGTATATGAGGTAATACCGCCAGCATCCAAAGGTATACTGCCAAATTAAAATATGAGCAAAATATAATTGCTAATTAGCAGACAATGCTTTTAGATGATACTAATAACCACTCGTCCAAACTAAATTTCTGTTATACTATAAGACTGAACTAGAGACTTATTAACTTAAAGATGCATGTTTGTTGTATTTTAAGCGGAAAAAACTGAAAAACGAACATATTTTGTGACGAACATATTTTGTGTACTCAATAGTATGTCCTTAGTTAATAAAATAGTTGTTTACTTACGATTTTCCGAAATATTGAAGCCTGTAGGCAAAATTACTAATTCGGCTGTAACTTATAGCATAAAACTTATTTTTAACCTGTAACGAATTAGTTTATACATTTTAAAGAAGTAGAAGAAAGTTATGTACTTCTCCAATGCCTTACTCATAATAATTGAAAGAAGGGATGTGGAACTACAGTTAGAAACAATGGTTTAGAAACATCGTTTTCCAGATCTGGGGAAAATTATTTAATGATAGAAACATTTTAGTACGTTAAACACAAGGTCCCGAATACCTTAGGGGCATATACATTTTGGATGGATAGGAATTTGCCGAACCTGTTTAATTCTGAAGTCGGCACTGATGCAGAGGGAACATACGGCGAAAAGTTTAGAATTTTGCGGCGACTTGGTTTTTAAAAAACAACGATTTTATCACTAGACTTTAAAGTTAAGAAGGAGTTTTTGCACTTTTTGCAGAAGTTCTGATTAATCGTTTGGCAATGGACCAAAAGGATTTATTATCATTTTAGCAAGAAAAAACTTTGATACTATTTGGTAAATTTCAAAGGTAACATTCAAAAGAAAAGTAAAATTCTGAGGATTTAAATAACACCTGATGAAAATGCAAAATTCAAACAATTTTTGTTGGAAACATGTAATCATAAAACGAAACATTAATAACAAACCTAGTCTAAAAATTGCATGAAGAGAATATTTAACAAATAAATTTTAAAAAAATATACAGAAATATGTGGTCACACCAATAGAGCCACCCGAGATACAGACTATACCATTTGATAGTTATAAAATAATTAAATATGACATTTTTTAAATACCTTATACTTCGTTTTATAACCTTTATGTTTTGGAACTTCGACGCATCTTCTGGATACAGAGTTCACATGCCTTTGACACAAGTCTAATGCTATTGCTTCCCACTCTGCTTTAATTATCTACCAAAGTTCTTGCTTATTTTTCATTTCATATCTGCCAATAGCAATTTTCAGGTAAGTTCATAAATTTTCAATGTGATTGAGGTCTGGCGATTGGGACGGTCACGGCAATAAATCCACTCTATTGTAACTAAAAAATTGTTTCGCTTTTCTAGACGTGTGTTTCGGATCATTATTTTTGGTACTTCCATATTAAGGGCATATGATCCTCTGCAAATGGCAACATGATTTCTTGAAGAATGTGGACATACTCAGTTTGGTCAATAATGTCTTTAATCCAATAAACTGGTCTTACACCATACCAAGAAAAAGCCTCCCATAGTTTTAGATTTCCCCTTCCATGTTTAATGGTTTTAATCGTGGGTTTTGGTGATAACTTCTGGTTGGGTGATCTTCTAACATATCGCCTACCATCACAACCTATTCTTGCTTCACGGTTTTTACGGACCGGTTCAATACATTTTTCACCATTTTTTTTGAACGACCGACGATCCTTGCATTGTCTTTAAGTGATTTACCTTATTCCGTAATAAAAATCTTTCAGCAGCTGTACTATGGATACCACGGCCCATTTCCAAAAAAAGTATTCACCAAATAAACATTTTGCTCTGATAAATTCACAATTTCCAAAGCCAACTTATCAGTTAGCATTGAGCTTCTTGGCTCTATTTTAATGACCAAGCAAATATTACGTCATATTTTTAAAAGCTTGCATTTTTTGACGAACTTATTTATGACTCTCGTTTTTGGGCGTATCTCAATTAATTTTTTTTAAAAACTACTATAAAATACTCAGAGGTATACGAAAATATTTTTAGAAAGATGTAATGTTTAATTTCACGAAATATATAAGCTGGCTCTATTTCTATGACCATGATAATATATAAAGCAATAATTGTTAAACCACCGAGCTACACCAATTTGTTCGCTTTAGCCCAGACTAAGCTACGAGAACAGACCGCTTCTATGATTCACACGAAATAATTATATAAACTCGGCATTCGCCGAGTTTGGCCGACACCACACGAGCCCGCTTGAATAATAAACACAGACATTGCCAGATTGTGTTGAAGTTTCTGTTTCTTTCTAGCTAGTAGCGCTTTGAGAACCTCTTTTTCTGCAAGTGGAATTTTATTTTCCTCCCGTAATATTTGTAAAGAAAGGTTTATTGTGTTTGAACTGCGTGAAAGGTTTTGTAAGGAAATTGTTTTGGGTTTATGTAATTGTTCCGGCGACAAGAGAGAACAAGACAAGCAAAAGGAAATGCGGTTCGGTTTATTGAAATTTGATCTTAACATTCCTTAGTGCACCTACTTAGGATACTAGAAAATTGTTTTGCTTGCGACGTTATTTTTCACGTGCTTTCAGTTTTAAATATAATTTTAAAGCTATTAATTATTTGTTAATTATTAGTTAGTCATTGAATAGTTACTTTGATTTGTTGAAGTGGTAGGCAAGGTAAAATTGAGTTTTATTCAGGATTTGGATACCTTAGCAATTTTGCTGTTGGTACACTTGGAACTGCTTTTAGGAACTCAATGAATAAATACATTGATTGAATCTATGGCTGGTTGCTGGCGAAACATTTTACGAAAAATAAATCAAACGTGAATAATAGCTTTGTAGAGATTTGTAATTTTGCAAACGGCCTAGAAAGCTGAAAGATGTTGAGATATTAACTCAAAAATCGGTAAATTCGGTTTAATCAGAAGTTCTCTCGTTATGGCCCCTTCCTTATCAAAAGATTGCTTTACAGATTGGTTTTACCCTAGACTAAATACACAGCAAGATACAGTAGAGCCACTTTACTGTAAACACTCATTTGTGTGAACCTCCCAGTACTATGAAAAGTCAAAATGAATCCATTATTACATACCCAGCAGTGTGAACAATAACTAATCTCGATAGTATGAACAGTTTATGTAGACCACAATGGCAGTTCTTCCATAGGGTCATTTGGTCAATGACCGCCCAAAAATATTTCAGTAAATAAAATATTCGTTTGACCGTCCCTCCTTATAGTTGTAATAAAAGGCGAACCTTGGGAAAAGTTAAATACGCTACACTATTAGCCGCGCGCGGCGGTTCGAATGGTCTTGTTGCGTTCCTTAGGCATAATAAAATACGCTATACTAAGCTAGGCTGGGCAATCCGAATTGCCCTGATTTCCTGATTACCTTAAAGCTTGACGAAAGTACCCGAAGATTTCACAGCTACCGAGCGGCCGCCGAACGTGATAGCAAATGGAATATGAAATCGCGATTTGGGTCATCAGCCGGTCTCTTCTCATAATTCGAACGATCGGTCGCGACATCACATCGGCATGCGGAAGTTAAATTGTTCAGAGGTCGCGCGGTCGATATTCTAACACCGTATTGTTTCGGACGTTTTTAATCCATGAAAATTGATTTATATACTCTTCTTTGTAATATATATTTTTTTATTTTTATGATCCATGTGTGAGTTGGAAGTATACAGGAAGTAAAATGTTGGTAGTGACTACTGCAAAAAATAAACAACTAAAAAGTGCTTACGAACATAATTTTGCAAAAATAACCAATTTCAAGGTGGTCTATGTTTGAGTTGTGAATGTAGATGAAATAAAATGTCGGCTAGTGCTTAAAATTAAACAACTAAAGAGTGCTAACGAACTTAATTTTGTGAAAAGGTAAGTGGCCGCAATTTGCCAGACAAACTAGTAAAGACAAAAATAAAGAGGTTCATCGAAACTTTCGCAAAAGTATATATGTACGATTTAGCTAACTGGATATGTGGTTGTGAAGTCTCTAACTCATTTTACTGTTATGTTTGTTTGTTGTTTTCTAAGGACTCGTCGGACTCATTATGGTGCAAAACCGGTGTTAAAGACTTAAAACACTTAAAAAGAAAAAAAAAATAAAAAAACATGCGTTTTCTGCAGATCACATGAAATGTTCGGTGAACTATGCTACGGTCGGAAATGTTGATATTTGCACTCAGCTAGACACAGCTTATAGCAAATCCCTTAGAGATTTTAATGAAAATGTATCCAAAAATCGTTATATTTTAAACAAAATTATAGATTGTGTAAAATTTTGTGGGGCATTCGAACTGGCATTACGTGGCCATGATGAAACGGCTTTGTCTGAAAATCCAGGGGTTTTCGAAGGCTTATAAATTCTGTGGAGGAGGTGGGCCAAGATAGACTATCCGCTCGTTTATAAAAGGAATGTGCGAGCAGTTTTAACGAACGTGTCCTTCAGCATTTTTCCAATTCTAAAGAACGAAGAGTAGAACTGAACTTCAAAAGAATTTAAAGCTCAATTTAAAGATAAGATATTTATTTTTATTTTAAGTGTTTTTACTTGTAGCCAATCTTGCTTGTCATTGGTTTGATTCTGGAGTTCCCTGAATGTATCTAGCCGTAAGAAGTGACTGTGAGATATTAAAGTGGAATTACCGAGATGGCGTAAATAGCAGGTACAAAAGTCTGTTAATTTTCAGTTCGTTATTTGTTGCCGTTGGTGTATTTTGTGAAAATGGTAAAAAACAAGAAGTTTTTGACTTTATGAGAAGACAAAAATTCTAGATGATTACCAGCAAAGTATGAAGATAACAAATTTATCTAAGAAATACGGAATTTTCAAATCTACTGTTTGCTTGATTATTGAACAGATAAAATAATGACAGTTGTGAACCAAAGTGTTAGGTCAAATAAGATAAAAAAGGATTTTAAAAGAAACTACAACTTTCTTAGATAAAGATAATTAAATTTAAACAAAAAACCCTACAGCTTCACAAAAATAAAAAAGCAAATGAAACCTTCAGTGCAAGCGATGGATAGTTGTAAAAGTTTAAAGTTAGATATGGAATAAGGTTTCTGAAAATGTCTGGCGAAAAATTATCAGCTTCCAATAATGTTAGTCCATTTGCAACTGATCAAAACCCATAAATTAACACACCATCAGATATGCAGTGCCGACTAGACCGGATTGTATTGGAAAATATTGCCCGATACGACGTATGTTGTATCGGACAGTCCAAGCAAAGAATTACTTTTCTGGGCTGTACAAACGCATGTGATCCTACATAAGATGATGCCACTAATAATTTAGAAAGCAAAATCTCCTCGATTTTTCAAAAAATTGTAAGCATTTTCAAGAATTCAAACTATAAAAAAGGTGCTTTTAATAGATAATGTTGTCATCCATCCATTAGAATTAAAAACAGAAGATGGGGCAATATTTGTTATGTTAAATATAATTCACTATATTCATTGCATTGATTGCAATTGTTTATTTAAACCAAGCATGGCAACAATTAGACCCTTCATTATTGAAAAATTATGACTTTCCCCTAGCCACACTTCGAGAACAACCGAACTAAAAATCAAAACCTATTGTTTAGCAAACCATTGAGTAACTGGATTGGTTAGTAAAAAAGCACAGTAATAATTTTGTAAAATTAATTAAACAGTTTTTTATAATTTCTGCTGTTGAATCGGTAGTTCGCTCAGACATAAAAGACGATGAATCTGGGATAGAAATTGAGGAACCTAAAAAAAATTCTGTTATGGAGATTCTGGCAGTACCAAAAGTGGTTTCGCAATGGACAGTTAATGAGATAGAGAGCCTACGAAACATTTAGGACAAAGCTGTAGCCGTCTATTGGTCAGCCAGAAAGGTTTAGACGAAAATTATCTTATTTCAATCAATAAAATGTGAAAATTTACTAAATTTTGACATTTTATTGAAAAGTTTAGAGAGCAGTTAAGTATACCTCCGATGGTGTGAACAGTCACGGTAATATGAACACGTCAGTTTTTTTGTGTTCGCACGAGTCTACTGTGCATAACAAAATAAGAAACCGTGACAAAGGGACAATGTCAATGTCACTAATGTCAGTCATATTAATCCGGCTCATCGGTTAGCGTTGTTTTCGAGTTTTTTGCATTTTTTAGTGTTTAGATTTGGAGGTATATGGAGAATTACATACTGTTTATTAGCTGATCATGACTGAATAATGCTCTGCTTGTGGTCAGAGTTGGAAAACTGGAGCCTGTTTACCTTTTTACAGGTAACTTTATAGGCACTTCCATTCCAGAGCGAACAAACAAAAAACTTTTTTTGTTTGAGCAAGAGAGATGTTTTTGACAGTTTTTAACACGACTTTATTAGCTTCACTTGTATGTAGCTAACTAACTAACTATATATGTATATAAACAAATCTAGCAAGTCGATATTTACCCAATTCTAATTGTCGCATCGAATTGAAATTTTGCAGGTGTATGTAAATCGGATGACAATACAATAATTTGGTACTCGATGGTACCCAATGGTACTAATCAACTTTAACCCACTTATAATATTTATTTTGCAGTTAATTCTTTATACGTATAAAGCAATAGATAATGCGAATCTGAAACAAAGAAAATAATTACATTATTTTTGTTTCGGATTTTAACAATTATGGCTTTTTTTTAAACTAATGTTATAGAATTAAATTGTTTAGCCTTTGATACAGAATCAGAGGGTTCCTACAACAATTACAGAGAAGATAATGTGATTTTACCAGACTTTAGAAATGATGAAAACTCCGAAAACGAAAAACAACTTGATATTTTCCTGAATGAGACTAGTGATTCCAATCCTCTTTTGCTGTTTTCTGATTCAGAAGATGATATGTCATTAGCCGAGCTAAAGTCGACGAATGATTCAAAACCTCGAATTGAAAAGGTTCCTGTTAAACTAAAGGGTAAAAATGGGTTCAAGTGGAGTGACATAAAAGGGAATCCTTGACCGCGTACCAAAAAGAAATCTAATTGCATATGCCTGGCAATAGAAACGAATCAAGACAAATATAATCAGGTATATTGAAACATGGAAGTCGTGTTTTACTCAAGAAAATTTGGAAAAAATAGCAGAATATGCCAACAAAGAAATTGAAGCTCAGGGATCTAAATATGCTATTGGCATATAGGGAGAAATTGATACTGAAAATATCCTAAAAGACATAATCCTTCATATACTCGCCTGACCAACTCTATAAAAATACGAATTATTTTATTATGCTGGAGAAATGAAAATGGGTGTAGTTTTTATGAAAGAGATGTTTGACACAGACGGCGAAGAAAAGAAAACGACAAATTAGCAGCATTTTGCGATATATTTGAAAGATCTATAGGCAAAATAAAAGATTTATACATGCCTTCAGAATATATTACAACTGACGAGCAACTTTCCATTTTAAAATGGGCAAAATAACAGAATATCAAATTCGAAACCAGATAAGTACGGAATAAAAATTTTGTTGTGCTTTGTCAAAAAAACATTGTATGTTATTGATCCTGAAGTCTATACAGGCAAAGTTTCTACACCAAATGAGGTCCCAGTTGCTCAGTACTACTGTGAAAAACTAACTTCTGTTCACCACACCATCAGAAATTTAAAGGTTTAACAGTAGTTTGTACAATGCGAAAAGATAAAGCAGAAATTCCAACTTCATTTGTAGATATCAGGGGAAGACAGAGAAATTCCAGAAAAAAACAAAAAAAAACTGTTGTAATACTTTCAACAATGCATGAAAAAGGTGATGAACCAAATACAGTTGAACTCCCTGAAATAATATATAATAATTTCATAACAGAACTAAAGCGGGAGTTGATGCTTTAGACTAATTATGTTATACATAGTATTCATGTGTAAGAAAGACTCGACGTTGGTCCTTGCGTTTATTTTACAACTTATCAGATATTGTTGCTCTCAATTCAGTGATTCTTTTGCGAACAACTAATGCACCAGATGAGGAAGTAATTGAAAATAGAAGGTCGTTCCTAAAAAAACTTGCCCTTGATTTACTGAGACCCGATATGTTAATTTGACTAGAAACACCATCTTTGAGGCGAGAACTTCGAAAAACCATATGTAATATTTTGAAAATTAGTCCTCCAATAGTAGGACCTAACAGATCACTAACTACCTCATCTACGTGCACTTTCAGAAGATCAGCAGATCGGAAATGTAGGGTTAACTGCGCAATATGCAAACAGTTTGTTTACAGCACCAGAAAAAAAGTTTATATTTTATTTATTTAGAAAAAACTCGTTCTTAATTTTATAGTATAAGTTGTTCTTTAAATTACTTTTGAAATAAAACGTTATTTACAAAAATGAACGCATTTTAACTTGGGGTACTGTTGCACCCCAGTGTAGCAGAGTCTTAGAAAAATAGGTGTAGTATTCCATGGTTAAAAGATTAGCTTTTTATAATGATTCAACACACAAAATTCTGTAGATGAACCATGTTTTTTAGTAAGTAGCACCTAATTTGGTTTTTGCGTATACCCTACAAAGTGTTAAATAAAAGTGGTATAAGCTGTGTAAAAATTGTAAAATTTTGGTCTGTTTACGCAAATACACTTATTATTTCGTTTTGTACAATTTTTAGTTGTTTAAAAGATTCAATTTAAAATATAACATTAGATTAAAATATAATAAAAAATAGTTTGTTGTTTTATTTCCCTTTTTCCTCTACTATTTACGAATTAATTTGTAGTATATAAATATACATCATTCTTTGTAAAAATAAAGAGCATTTTAAGCCAGTAATTAACAATAATAATTTTTACTTAGATTTTAAAATAAAAAAAGCCGTCCCATTACGCGTCGTACATATACGTTGAACATTTAGTTAACTTTGTTTATTAAGTCATTTAAATGTTTTACTTGTGGAGCAATACAAAATTTCAATAAAAAATCTTAGCATTTGTACTTAAAAGCTCTATTTTCAGTACAATATTTAATTTAAAATTGTAAAGCAACAGACATGCTAGAAATAAATAGTCCTTTAGGGTATATTTTATCATAAGTTTTACTTAACTTTAACTCTCAACCAATACCATTTCAAAAAAGAAAAAATGATCGTTTCAAAGGTTTTTGCTCCTAGATTTTACCATTAAAATGTATACAATTTCAAATAAGGTATGACTTTAAAAAATTGAAAATTGGGGGTAGGGGTTGAAGGTATTTAAAACTTTCTGCTCCCACATAGCATCGCTGACCTATGTTGGTGATTTTTTCCGAAGGCCTTGCATTCCGGTGAACTAGAGTTTTCAAATGCTCAGCCTCTATGTTATATTTGTTATATGTGATAATTGGCCTCTTTTCTAAATATTATATAAAAAACAATTATGGAAAAATCTAAAGCTTGACATTTAGAATATTTAAATGTTTTCTAAACAGCACTATGTAAACAAACGCGCTATGCCCTTTTGATGCCCTCTCGGGGCATTTTCTTGGGTCACAATACCCAATGCATTTGTCATAGGCCATAGGCGTTATACAGCGTCTGCGTGGATTTGGGTAATAAACGAAAAACTCTTTTATTATTGTTTTGATTAAAAAAAATAATTTTACACAAAAAGTTTTGCTTATTAAAAAAATAATTTGGCTTCAAAAAAATTTCCTTATAATATACAAGTTGTGCAAAAAGCACCTAAAAGCAAGTAGGTAAAACAAAAAGAATCGTAAAGGAAATCATAAAAATATAAGATAAAAATTGAAAACCATAAAAAGTCGTTTAAAGTTTTTTTGTACGATATGTGGTTTGTAGGTAATTTAATGGTAAATAAGTCGAAAATGGGTGACATATGGACATTTTTATTCGTAATTTTATGCGAAAAAGTCATTCTTCATAAAAAGTCTTACTTATCTGAAAAACAAGATTGATTTAAAAAATAATGTCATTTTATATACAGTGTCGTTGTCAGACATTTGTTAGTTAATAGTGGACTGCATAAATAGGTACATTGGTACAATATAAAAATTTATTCTCTTAATTAGAATACGACAAAATCACACACCGCCAAGAGGTACCAAAATAAAATGGTAAAGGCACGTACCGATATCTCTTCATGTTCCTTGACGAAGAGGGCCCTCTGAGGTGCTGCGATGTTGTTGAAATTTCCACACTAAGGTGACGCCGAAAGGCTTTTCGTAAAACTCGAAAAATGAGTCGTTTGACTCAAGAGTATGACCGTTGGCCGCTGTTACTCGGACAGTATCTCGTACTACTATGTACCGCCGTCGTTCGGTTCCTTAGCAAAGTGCAGTTAGAGGGCAGTGCGTGCATTTTTAAAAACGCGAAATATTTAAATATGCAAAATTTGTAATAGTTATTTTAACACTAATTATGAAAACAAAAATATATTTTCTTT
This sequence comes from Kuschelorhynchus macadamiae, assembly GCA_030620095.1. NCBI lineage: Eukaryota > Metazoa > Arthropoda > Insecta > Coleoptera > Curculionidae > Kuschelorhynchus > Kuschelorhynchus macadamiae. The sequence continues at coordinate 924,920 of JAUTXW010005312.1, forward strand.
ATAGAGTTCTCAGTTCCTAACATACAGGGTAGGAGATAAATACAAAAATAAAAGTTAGCTTAACAAAAAAAATTGAAATTCTAACTTTTGAGACAGCTAAATTAAAGAGCCTACAAATACATAGAAATAGAATTTCCTAAAAGTCTTTTGATAATAGATTTCGTTTTTGAGAAAATTAATGGTGAATATGTAAAAAATACTCAATTTTTTATGCATATGCACCATTCATTTTCTCAAAAACTAAGTCTGTTATCAAAAAACTTCTAACAGCTTTTTAAATTATATTTACAGGCTCTATCTCAAAAGTTGGAATTTTAATTTTTTTGCAAACTTATATATTTGTATTTGTTTCGTAGCCTGTACATAAAATAGCATTATTTTTTAATCAGTCTTCTTTTTCAAATGAGCAAAACTTTTTTATGAAAAATAACTTTGTCTAAAATCGCAAATATGAAAGTTCTCCATATGTTACCCAAATCCTCACCCATACACGCTATCTTCATGTGTATTTAATCTACGGTGTTACCCAATTACTTGGAATTTTCCTCCTAATAAATCCTAACCTTTATTAATTCTATGAAAGATAACACAAGTTGTGTATGTACTATACTTTGTATACTAAATAACTACATACTTCACTTCCCTTAATAAAAATAAAGATTCAGACGAGAGAAGTGCTGGATAAAGCCAATTTGCCGATTTTTTTATAATGTTTTTTCAAACATCTTAATAGGCCGCCATTTTGTTTCGCCATAATAGATTCAAATCTATATTTTGCCAGTTTCTCTCTATCACACTTAATTTTTGGGCAAACCTTAAAATATAAATAAGCACAATATTTTTGGGCTGTGTTGAATTCGTACCAAAATTTTACTAGCTTGTTTCTATATTACATCAATATTTTATGTAAAATTTGTAGTGAATTGAATAAGTTTTTTTAAGCTGATTTTGTAAACTCTTTATTTGTAAACCATTTTTATTCGCTATATTGGATTCGTGCGAAAATTTTGCTGTCCATCCCTATATGACATTTGATTTTTTTTGCAAAATAATTTTATTTTTAAACCAATTCGTATAAGAAGTTTTTTCACACTATCGTTTTTAAACATTTTAAAGTAAAGTCTAAGACAAAAGTAATGGGCTAGAGAAACTATGCGGGCAACAATAAGCAATGCGATGTGTTTTTGTTTTTTGGTACTAGCTGGGCCATGATACTATCTATCATCTAGTTAGTTTTTCCAGTTTTAAATATACCTATTTCATTTTAACACGGAGTTCTACCTTATATAGTCCTGAGGATGACCTTGTATAGGTCGAAACGTTGACTAGAATAAAAATATGAACTTCTAGAAATTTCTTAATGACCATTTCCAACCAACTCTTCCGTACAAAAAAACTAGAATAAAAGAACTACATTTCACTGACGCAAATTAACCAAGAAGAAGTGATATAAGAAGATACAAAAACTAGAATATCTCGCAAGTGATTGAAAACAACAAGAGTTTAAAAGTCTTAAGGAGGTAGCTATTCGAAGGTAAAAGAAATATCTGTAAGCTCACTGCCATAAACAGAAACACTACATCGAACAGAGAAGATATTGTTAAGATCGCTGTGGAGGTCTACAAAGAACATTAGAAAGATGCCGAGCTTGCCGACGTACCTCAGATTCCTAAAGTTCAAAATGTGGAATCTGAAGATATTCCAGACATATCAACGGATGAAATAATCGCGGCTCTTTCCGAATTGAAAGACAACAGATCTCCAGGAGACGGCGAGATAGTTATCGAATCAATTAGAGAAGGTGGTGCAACTTTAATATGCACTATCCAAAAACTTTTTAACGCATATCCTTTAAGAGGTACAACCTCTACCCAGTGGCATAGCTCTGTTGTCGTCATTATGCATAAAAAGGGCGATATTGCCGATTTGAAAAATTCTCGTCTCATCAGTTTCCTTTCGCATGTCTACATGCTCTTCATGAAAGTAATCACAAAGAGACTTACTAACAAACTCGACAGCTACCAGCCACGCAAGCAAGCTGGTTTTCGCCGTAGACTAATGATCATATCAAAGTTGTTAAGACTCTGATTGAGAAATGCGTGGAATATAATAGACCTCATCCTTATATTCGCAGACTACCGAAAGGCGTTTGATACTATTTAACAGATAAAAATGCTGCAAGTTTATACTGCCTGTCTAATTGACCATCTATACAACACAGTAATAAAAAGCATTTATGAAACAGCGACAGCTTGTGTTAGACTTCGTGAAGATACAAACAAGTTCAAAACAGTACACGGAGTTCGGCAAGGCGACACAATATCTCTAAAGTTGTTTACCACCCTACTTGAGAGTATGTGCAAATAAATAAATTGGGGTAACATGGGTGTAAATATAAATGATGAAGATCTAAACCATTTAAAATTCGCAGATGATGTTGTTTTCAATTTTCGAATAGGATGGACAAGGCCATATTAATGCTAAAAGGGCTTCAACACACATCGAAAACGGTTGGTCTGAAAAAAAAAAACATTACGAAGATACGGTTTATGACGAATCTGGGCACTACTAGTAAAATTACTTTGGGAGAGTAGAATATCGAACAGGTGTCATCTTATAAATATCTTGGCCATGAGATTTGTTGAGATAACCAAACAAATGAGCTTCAAAGAAGAATAGGCCTATCCTGGGTGGCATTTTTGTATCCTACCAGTAATGACCTATAGAGCAGAGAGCCTTACATTATATAACTAAAAAAATGATAAGCAAGATAAAGGTTCAAAACTAGACTTTAATAACAATCCGCACTTTTCGCCAGTCAAAATGAAACTGCAAGACTAAACTCGACACCTTGACGTTTACGTGTTGAAGAATAGGAATGGAGATCCTATAACCAATATTTAAATAAAAAATTGGTTAATTTAGTAAATATTTATTTAATAAATATATTTAGAATAGAAAAACAAAAATTTATTTCAGATTAATATTTTTTGGTTGATTCTACGGCTGAGTGAACCAAACAAATATATAAAAAATCTCAAATAATCAATTTGATTTAATACAAACAATCTTTGTATAAACAATTTTTGTTAAACCTTTTTACTGATTTTTTTTTAATGTACCAATGACCAAAGTTATGATTTAAAAGTGTCTTTCCAACTTTTAAAAGGCTTTAAGGCCAATTAACAAAAACATTTTTATTTGCAAGATATAAATAAAACTATTCATATGGCTGCGTCAGATAACAGTTATTCGTAATTAAATTTTAATATATAATAATTCTTAGACAGATGTAAGATGAGAGACATAAAAATTCATGTTTATGCATCAGTTTTATTTGTAACTAAAGAATGTTAAATAGGTGTATGAGTGATAGAAAAATTTTAAATCTAAATGCTGACACACTGGGTGGAAGTGGTAACCCACACCAGTAACTTACATGTTCGAATATGCATGCATGCATATATAGAAGTTGTTTCTGTGGAAGGGGAACACATTTCATTTTAGTTTAAGTTAAGGGGGTTCTGGGGGGAGGGGTTTAACCTATGGAAAACTAAAAAAAAAGGTCTTTATACTAATTTAATTTTAGTTTAAGTACAACTGGCTTTGCTTCTTGAGGTGTAAATTTGTGATACCTGAACATTTACCTTCCTTTGTAAGTTCTGCAAAATTCGTTCATATGTTTAAAACAATGCAAAAAAACAATGTTTTTTAATTTATTAGTAACATGGAAAGTTAGGTTCATAATCTATTTCTCTAAGTTTCTAAGTTATCTGGTTTTTACCTAAATGTTTACCAGCGGCATAAATAGGTATTGCTTCTGGAAGAGTTTTGAGACGATGAAAATTTTCAATTTCCAACAACAAAAAAAAGTTCTTTAGTTCTTTTTCTTTACCGAGTCCTTTATCCAATTGAGCATAAATAATACGATAATATGAAAAAAGAAAACCGGCAATACGTAAATAGACATATGACTAAAAAATAAGAAACTTACCTACTCTGACGTAATAGTGAATACGAACATGTTGGTTTCTAAAAGTTTTATGTGATACTTGTACCAGAAGGAGTAGAAGTTGAAGATAGATGAAGATTTAGAAAAAGGTGAGGATCTGAGGGCTGCATCTATATATAGCTTGGAAAACTATGGGGTTCAAAAACAGCTATATTAGCTGTGTGCCATTGAGCACAGTAGCGGTGGGTTTTTTTAACTTCCTTTTCAACGGGTTGCCCCTGCCATGCTGCGGGTTTGATGAACTAAGGCTTATTTCCGAGTTGCCAAGTAAATTGTTTTTATGGAGTTGTTAAGCTTCAAATTATGCTCGGGGGGGGGGGGTGACCACCTACCCTACTAATAACTAAATGTCAGCAAGGACGAATTTAGCTCTTGAACACAAGAAAGGTACTTTTAAGTTAAAGGGAATTTTGGTCCAGCGAATCCACCATTTCATAAAATACTTTTTTCTAATTATTGGCAAATGTCAATTAAGTTTATGACTGCAGAATTTAAACATAGAAAAAAACATGAAATTTTGGTACTTATACATGTTTTAATTTATATAACATTTTATACAGAAACTGTCGTAATAATGTTCCCGAACGACACATGCAGACAAAATGAAATCAGGTTTTCCATTATAAAACATAATATAATCTCAATCGTAAAAATAAAACTTGCAAACCAACAGTGTATGGATTTAAAAACGAAAACTTATTTTTTTGCAACCCCTAATAATAATATTTTAAAATTATCTTAATAGTTAATAGTAATGATGTGGATAAGTCCTATAACGTACAGTTCGGACACCGGTCTCGGATTTTGAACTTATTTCGAGCATGGGCCAGCAAGGCTTTTTCTCAGTTGCGTATTTGGGGGAGTAAACGGGGCAAATCCCCCAGAACTAATAACCCAAGCAAAATGTGTGAAAGTAATGATTAATATGAGTGTGAGTTTTTTTTGAGGGTGTTAAACTCTTGTTGGGGTAACAAACAAAAAGCAAGGCTTTTTTTTATTTTTTATTCGCTAAATTTAAATGCTTGCCTCCCTTCCAGGAAAACATTCTGAATACGCCACTGCTTCTTCTTCTTCCTTCCTTACCCAAAGCTCTTAAAAAATCCATTATTTAATAACTGTTCTTTAATATCTAATTGCCTGGCTTATTAATTTGAATATAGGTTGGCTCTATCTACTTTCTCATTCATATTACGAGGAAGAGAATACTTTAAGTTTAAATGCTGGGGCTGTGATAGTTACTGTTAAAACATTTTGCGTGAAACTTTCTAGGAATAAACTTATACTTATTGGAGACTTTAATATTTATTTAACATTTAACAGTTACTTTTTCCTTGCAATAATATTTCAGGGAAGGGAGGGGGTAATTACCCCCATTACTCCCTCAAAATCCGCGTATGATTGTCAATTATTACACCATGAGCGATGTTTTTCAATTCTTCCACGCGAAATATAGCATGGTCGCATCAAACCGTATAGAGTAGAACATTTTCAGATTCTCGCGGTAAGGCCAAAAATTATATCATTCCAACGTCCTTTTTATATTCCTTCGTTTATCGGTCCTCGACACTGTAGAGCTCATTTGATTTCCAAAATCCAGGATATCAGAATTTTTTAAAGATTTCTATAAAAGATCAGCACGGTAGGCGTTACGGAGGCGGGGTCACTCGTTCTCTATTGGTTACGTCGCGCACCAACCGCGGTTGACCCGAATAACCTTGAACGCGGCTGGCATCGGCTTTCCGTCGAAAACAAAAGACATCTGCCTGGAATTTTTATGGTTCCCGTTACAGACGAGGGTCGAATGATGGTGAACGGTGACGTCATAAGTATGGGGGCCACGAAGCCTATGGTGGTAATCGAATATTAGATAAGAGGTTTCTGAACCTAATGGCCCATAATCCTCGATTGTTGAGGGAGAAATTAGACGTGCATGCTTTTATGTACGATTAAGTATCATAGATATGTGCGAAGCAAGTACTTAATATGCATCATATTGGCATATCTTCTTTTATTTAATAAATGAAAAATATTTACCTATACGTACAAAAAAAAAACCCCAAATAAGGAAGTATAGAGGAGTTGAACTCAGCCCTCCTAATGTACCAAAAGGAAAAAGAAATAGTAATATTTCTCTTCTTTGTTTATTTTAAGCCTTAGAATGGGCGGAGGGTGGCCAGGGCGCCCTCACATAAAGGCGTATTTAGAATGCTAAAGGTTCTCGATTTTTGTATGTTAATACAACATAAGTTGAATGCCCCATGAAAATTAGCGAAGATGACTAAAAAAACAGGTTCACACTTATAATAGGTAATCGGGGAAAAATAATTTTAACTTACAAACATTTTGCTTCGGTTATTAGCTTCGGAGAGAAGGGCATTTTCTGCCTCCCCATAATTACGCCACTCGCCAGGGGAAGCTAAAGCTCCCTGTCTTTTGAAAAATATTCTCTAACCGCTGAATTTATATATTAAGGGCACACCACTCTTCTGTATCTGAACATTGTTAAAATGCACTAGCAATAGTTGTTTGCGTTTTTTCTGTATAAAATCTACGTAATATATATAACTATACCTATATATGTAAATTATTATAAATGACAAAAATGTTTCTTATGTTTATAGCTTTCCTCAAAGAAAATCATATGCATGCCTTTTACCAACCTTGGCATCGATTTCAAGTAATTTCTAGGTTTTACCAAAGATGGATAATACTTTTAATCACTGATAAAAATCAATCAAATTTTACATATTTCTTTACATATTCGTAACAGATTTTTTCCAAAAAACGTGTAAGAACATATAAAAAATCCCATTATAATGAAAAATTTCATATTTTTATGCATTTTCACATTGTACGAAGTAATTTTTCAACATCTTATAGAAATTTTACCATTACCGTATTTAAAAATACATATTACAACATGAAAATACATCCAAAATGTAAATTTAGGATTGAGTGTTTCAACTCGGCCAATTGAATGGTTATTTTTGGTCACATGACCTTTTTTAGATATCACGCCACCTGCCACAGTCGTGACGCGTTTGTTCTTCAGGTTCCTCCGTATACCTTAGGCCGATTTCAGTCATTTTTATATACCTCTTTCTGAACTATTTTCTTCTAGTCAGTGGGCGGTCATTATCATTGGTTTGTCAATCCAAGCGTTTACGTGTGTTACATTTAAGTTATATATAGTGAATTCGTGTTGTTTTTATTGGACAAAAAAGCTTAGACAAGTACATAATAATAATAAGGTGTCAAATATGTAAATTAACTTTTAAAAATATTGCAAAATATGAAAAATATCTGTATTACCACCGGACTGAAAACCATCAAATATTTGCGTGTTACCGCCAAAGTTGTCGGTTGATATTCAGGACTTTCTTAAGTTTTAAAAGCAACAATTATGGTGTCAACGGAATTCCATTGCTTTTTTTGCTTCTCAAATTTCTGGGATATTTTTAAAGATAAAGGTATTAAACCTATAGTCGGTATATTTATAATCAGGAATTGATCTATTTGATAGACTTATAATATACAGGATGATCCATTTAAAAAATAACCCCTTTTTGGTTTACCCTCTATACTTAGTGTGTATTCCTTTGATATCTCGCTAGCTTTTGAAGACTTTCAAAAAGAAAGGTTTAGTTTACTTTAAGTGCTTTTTGTAAAAATATTTTTATTTATATAAGATGTAACTTTCAGTTAGGCTAAATGTTGCTACTATGAAAAAACCTAAAAAACTAAGATAGAAACGTGCAATTCGTTTAGATTGGACTCTCCCTCAAGGTCTAAAATGTTTAATTTTTAAACTTCAATATTTCGAAAATAATTAAATATATATATATATATATATATATATATATATATATATATATATATATATATATATATATATATATATATATATATATATATATATATATATATATATATATATATATATATATATATATATATATATATATATATATATATATATATATATATATATATATATATATATATATATATATATATTTTTTTTTTTTTGTTAAAAATTCTTGAGTACTGGTTCATTTTCTTAAAAGAATTATTTATTTCCTTAACGTTTCGAGCTTCATAGAGAGTTTTTTCAAAAGGATATTATTGGCCTTGATTGGCAATGATGTTTCAGTTGTGAAAAATAGATTCCTAAGTTTTGTTTTTACATGCTGTTAAATATTCGTGATAGAAAAAAATAAACAATGGGTCCCAACTTTGTATTGTATTCCCTGTAGTATGGATCCATCAAGAAATTTCAACAACGCTTGGGGCCGAAACTGTTGGCGTCGCACAACGCTCAGAGTTGTCCAGAGAAAAAGAGCGACGTACTGTATCCGATCGGTTGTTACTGTTAAATTCGTTTATAGATAAGCCCAATTTTTGTATTCTATTTCTAAACAAGTAGACACTTCTGGCAACATATTGCATGCATTCTATATAAGCTGCGTCAACAATAGTTGATGTGATTATCTTATTTATATCTAAGGAGCCGTCTAGGCGAAGTATAATCGGCTTTTAATATTACCAAAGACAGATAATACTTTATATAGAGGATCCATTCAATGTTAAATACAAAACACCCCCTAAATGTTGGGATAACTTACATTGTGTTCTCTATAGTATAGATATAATATAAAAAAACAAGCTAACTGGAATTTTTTATTTTGTTATGTTTATTTACTCTTGTTTCAAACTATGTCTTCTCGGTGGTGGAGCTAGCATATAGGATTCGTACCAATATTTTACCAGGTTCTGCCTATGTCACAATTGATTTTTGGGCATAATTTCAAATACATTGAATGTAGTTTTTGCACGGTTTTGTCATTTTATTCTGTTATGTTGAATTCGTACCAGTGTATCCCTATTTCACATTTATTTTCTGTGCAAATTGAAGTCAATCCGACAAGAAACATTAGTTAGTAGTACATAGTTTATTTCTAGAGTACACTTAATGTTTGCAGATAATCTAAAATTATTTTAATAAATAGATACCTAGTTTTTTCAGGCTGATTTTTTAAATATTTTATTAGGCCGACATCTTGTATTCGTACCAAAATGTTATCAGTTCATTTCTTTGTATCACTTGACTTTTGTGCAGAATTTGAGGCAAACTCGATAATTAGTTTTTAGTCATAATTTTTTAACACTTCACCATATCGGATTTTTACCAAAATGTTACTAGGTCATCTCCACAGACCCTTAATTTTAGATCAACATTTGAAGTCAATTATGTAAATAGGTTTTTAGCTATGCCGCGAACTGACAGACAGACCAACCGAATTAAGAAAACATGTTTTTTGGCATTTATATAGGGACGCTAAACGTCAAGATATGTAATAGGTGGGATGAAGATTTTTTCACGATTGCAAACATTACTATTTGGCCGCCAGTTTGGTTTGGCCATCTTGGATTCATAAAATTTTACCAGATTCCTACATAGTAATTTTTGTGCAAAATTTCAGGTATACTGAATAAACAGTTTTTTAAATTGAATTAGTAGTTTTTTAGTATTTTTTTTTAACAGTTCATGTTTTGGGTTTTTAACACAATGTTACCAGGTCATCCCCATATTATGACCCTTAATTTTTGATCAAAATTTGAAGTCAATCATGTAAGTGGTGTTTTAGCTATGCCGCGAACAGGTAGACCGAAAGGCAGACAGATCGACAGACAGACATACCGATAGACAGACCGACATAATTGAAAAGATATGGTATTTTTTGCAGTACTATTTTAGTATATTATTTGTTATTTTTAAATTTTGCACGTAAAACAAAACCTTATTACATGGAAAAGTGCCACTTAAATATTCTCTTTCTTTGAATAAAATTAAGTTAGTTTTTAGTGAATAATAATTCTCACTTAAATTTATTACAAAAACTAATTAAAGACACTAAATAGGTATATTACTGAAAATTTGTAGGAAATTTATGTAAAAATACCTGCTTTCTCAGGTAAAATGATGGAAAAGAACGTTACTTTATATATGTCATGATGAGATTTGCAAAACTAAAAATAGTAAACCTTACGTTTAAGTCACGTTAACTTAAAATGTTATTAAAAATCTCATTCTCCATTCTTTTTTTTAATGATACAAATAGAGATCCTATGGCTGAAGTTATTGCTAAAATATGCTCCTTTATGTTTGGTTTCAGTTCTAATTTACCATTTGTAAAAAATTTAAATAACAAATATGCCAAATATACTGCTTAAAAATGAGAATGCCTTTTAAACAAACATAAAAGAACATGCTGTTTGCAACAAAAGTAGGTAGATATGGTATATTCGAAAAAAAAACACACATTTAGCTTTAAAAAAATGTATTTAGTGATATAAAACTAAACAAAAACAGATGATAACTAAAATTATTGAAATCAAGTTTTATTATGGAAATCTTATAGTATATTGAATAATGCATCTAATATTATAATAAACACCTAATAATTTTCTAAATTCTTACCTAAATTTTACACAAAATACTTCACTTGAACTCAAATATTACTATCACCGCCGATTATTTTTTAAGACATCTAGTTTTACAGGATATGTTGTTTTTTACACTAAAACGAGCACTGAAACACTTTAAACCTAAAAATAGCCATGCAATGAATACTTTCTTGTTTCTCTTCAGTTTAACGGCCTTGAGCTACCTGGGCTATACGGCCGTTGTGGTGGCTATATTTTCAATTTTCAATTTTGTTTGTTTTCTTTGGTACTATCTTTCAATGTCTTTTAAATGCTTCTTGGCTTCCACTAGATGCCCCTTGAGAGTACTACTGGTCTCACGAGGTCTTACCCCCTTACCCCTCCCACTCCCGCTACATAGCGGCCATTACGCTAATATTTTATGTAGAACTGAGGCAGACGAACGGGACAGAATACAGGAACAACTAGACCTCACACGTTCACAGCGTCTGCTTCCTTTCTAGCGGGGTCGTTAGTTTCCACTCTGAGCGGTTGAGTCTCCTGCTTCCCCCCGGAATAAAGCAGCAGAACCGAACACGTGGAACCACTGATGTTAATAACACAGAGGTCTGTCTTCGACGAGACGAACCGGAAGACTCCGATTAATGAATAAGGATAATAACAATGTGAAGTTGGATGTTAAAATGTCTTCTTCTTTTATTTTCCTATTGCTTCTGACCAGCGTTACGTGCCACGTAGGGTAAATTATGACAACTCATGAAACATACACCAACCTTTTAGTAAAATGTTGATGCATAATGAATTTTCACGGATGTTTGGTAAATTCGCAAAGTACTTTCACAGATTTTTGGTAAATTAGCGAAGTAGCTATACATTTACATTAATAAAATGTTTTTTTTACATGTAATAGTGTAAAAACACATTTTAATAGTAAAACGTTGATAACAATTAAGTAAAATTTCATCTAAGGTAGAATAACAGAACCCATTTATTATTTTTACAGTTAAAACTATGTAATTTTAACCCAATTATTAACAATGAAGTAAAAATGTAAGCAATATTATGTGCTTTATCGATTATGAAAGGGCTACAGCATGGGAAATTTATAAGTATTTTATAGACTTAAGGACATGGTAACAGAACTTTACGAATAATAGAAATCTTTTATTGGAGACAAAAGCGGAGGTTCGAAATAATGGAAGTCTAACGAGGAGGTATTAGATATTGCTTTTTACCATTTACTAAGACACAATTTTCAAACATGCACTACCATATCAAGATCTCGGGGTATATATTAATGGTGAATTCAAGGTCTTTAAAATCTATTAAACTGCGTGAACAGGGCAGGGCGGGAAATGGGTCATCAAGACAAAATGACCATACATTTAATCGTGAAGCATAGGACAACGCTTTTCTGCAAACAAACGAAAAAAACATTGAGATAGTCACCCAATTCAAATATATTAGATGCTACGTTCCCTGAGCAACTGGAACCAGACAAAGAAGTCAAATGCAGGATTAAAACAACAACAAACTGATCTGTGATGTTCTATAGTGGTGAGCCCTGGACTCTAAAAGCCGCTACAATCAACCTTCTGGGGGCTTTTTAAATGTGGCTGCATATATGAAAAAGCTACAGATACCTTGGACAGCCATGCAGACTAATGAGGCAGTATTAAACAACCCAAATGCTGTTCGCAAAATGGTAAAAACAGTTAAAATTAGAAAAATATTATATTAAGAACGTTTTCTTAAACTGGCAATGAAAGGTAAATCGAAGGTCACAGAGGGGTTAGAAGGAGGTAGATATCATGGCTTAGAAACATTCAAAAACGGACACAGTACGCGAAATAACTTTTTTTAGATAATTAGATTAGCCGAGGACCGAAACCAACTCGTCAATGTAATTGTCAACGTTAAGGAGACCTGACATGACTGCAAAATGGAAAAAGAAGTATTAAGTATATTTATATTATACAATCTTTTTAGAAGCATAGTATAGTTATATTGTTTAAAGTAGTGGGTTATTTAGGCAACGAGTAAAAATCTCCTTTTATTTAGGAAATGCTGAAGTTTCGACTTTTATTTACTCTTGCTCTTAATTTATGCAGTTCGACTTTGGGCTACCAGGGTGTGCCAAAAGTGGCCTTCGGTCTCCGTTTGTCATATTACTTTATACAGGGGCCGTCATTGTGAAGTACTATACAGGGCGTTTCCTAATTGCGTACTGATGTTAAAAGGGGTCTTTTTATGTCCTAAAAGTCTTAACTTTTGAGATACAGGATGGTAAAGTTTGAAAAGAATTTTAGAGAAGTTTAAAAACATTTCATCCCAATTCTGATGCTGTTGTAGATAACTGCATGAAATTTGATACATGTCTTCTATGCGTTAAGGAGCATACGGATTTACCCAGGTTAATTACAAATGCACGCCACTGGTAGAAATGTCAAAAATTGCATATATCATATTTGTTTTCAGCTGACAATATAATATAAGGAACGACAGAAAGACAACGTTGACTATATACTTTCTGAAGATTCCTATTTTAACACTTATATTTGTTACTAAGGTAGATGGCACATATATTTTTATGTTTTTTTTTAATATAAACTAAACTATATTAAATGCATTTTTTTTGTACGTTTTAGGATCATACATAGTCAATGTTGCCTTATTGTAGATCCGTATATGTTGCCTCCTGAAAAGAAATATGAGCTATGTATATGTTTTAAATACTTTTTCAACCTTGATGAAAGGTGAAAAAGTCGGCATTTCCTAAAGAAAAGTAGTTTTTAATTGTTGGCTTGAAACCACGAAAAGAATACTACATATATTACACAATTTTATTTTAACAAGGAATTATTAGTAGGAAAAAGTAATACTATATAAAATTTAATATCATTTAAAAGTAATGTAATAAATACATCTTTTGAATATTAATTATTCCAGAATTTCCAGCAGAAATAATTTGTTTGGGACTATTAATGTCGGAGAGGGGACATTTATAATTAAGATAAACAGAATCTCATAAGTGTTTTATGATGACCTTCGATGATATAAGGTTACCTTAGTATGTGATTTTATAGATTTAATTATAGTTCATTGCTTTAATGATGGTTTTGAACGACGAAGTTGGGCTAACCTAACGCTGGACAGATCCACCTAACCTAACCTACCTAATTACAATGTCATGTTGTCATGTCAGTAAAGGTTTTGTTAGAAAAAGATCCTTGTTTTATTTTAGGCTCACTTTTTTACATCACCTCAAAAAAAGGCCTAACCATGGCTAATCAAAACGCAATCCGATTTTTAAACTACATACAAAATTAGTTTTGTTAAAAAAAATCATCGCCTGAACGGGGATTCGAACACACATCCATTGCAGCAAAAGTCGAGAACCCAACCACTTAGCCAGGAAGCTCACACTGAAGACTGGCGGAAACCATATGGGATTAAAGGGCTTGTGGTTAGATTGGGTTATAGGTAATATACCTAACCTAACTTAATCTAATACATATGCTTATATTGACATGCAGGTGGTCATTAATACACTTACTAGAGAGATTATATTTCAGTTATAATTGTCGTTCGATAACGAATCGATAATATTAAACTTCAGTCTGTATGAATAAAAAGCGGACAAGAAAATTCTTAGAATACATGGAGCACATGTCCTAATAAAAAAAGCCCTAGGTTAAAAAAAATGGAAAAGCAGCAGAACCTGTCAATATTTTACCTGAGAAGGATAGGGGAAAAACGATAATCCAAGAGCTGAAGAAATCATTATGTTAGAATATACCAAAGATATAAAAATCTTACACATACAATACAGAAATAGTTCAAAAATAAGGATTCGATTATACGAGGATACTAACAAAATTAAAGTAAATAAAAAGGAATGAGACAAAAATATATTATATTGTCTAAGCTTTTTGCACTGGAGATTATATTTAAAAATCTCCATTGGCAGACCAGAGGGTTAAAATATAACCTGTGAAAACCTAAGTAGTCTTAGGTTTGTTGATGATGTTGTCTTATTTGCCCAACGCAAAAAACTAGGAGCAAAAGTCTACAGTCAAGGTATCCTTTCTGTAACAACGTATGTTGCTGTGAAAACAAGAGCTAAGAAAGGTAGGCTGGGAAATAAACTCCACGAAAACACAATGCATGAGTAATGAACACAATACTTTTAAACGATCAATATGTATATTGACAGCATTAGCGTATTTAATCCCCTGGAAGCTGTTGATATATTAAGAAAAGGTGATGAAATATGATATACTTTTAAATTTTTCGTTGTTTCATGGGTATGGACTTCCCTAGAAGACCTTCTATAATATTAAAGTAAAGTATATGAGCGACACTATGAGGAAGGATCAAACGTAGGATCTGCTTCCTCAAGTGTGACTAGGCAGGACATGTCGCTAGAAACACCTGCAACTGGAGAGGAAAAATCGCCAGATGAAAACCATGGGCAGAAAGAAAATGTACTAAAAAACCACAACAACGATGATACGACGATACCAATTAGAATAAGGCAGAGACGTCAAGAAAAATTTAAGAGAGGCCTGTACCCGAATGATAGACAACGGCTAAAGTAATAAACAGAATGAACTGCAATTATACAGGTAGACCTAAGCCAAAAAAACAGTAGATCTTGGCCAAAAGCCGGTAACCCGAAAAGTACACCGCATACTGTGATTTAAAGTTTGGTTAGTCCTGCAATACTCTTGTCAATCTGAGCATTGCTTCTTTCTATTAATAAAATTACTGATGTAATTAAATATCGTTTAAAGCGATTTGGCTAACTTACCACCCTATGTTTTTTTTGTGATGCCTCTACAAAAAGTGTTGTTATTTAAAGTTGATTTTTAGCAGCAATATTAAGTATTACGATTTTCTTCCCTTCTTTTAAATAAAAAATTAAGAATGCTATGCTAATATGTCTCCTTCCTAGTACCAGGCACATAATTCTGAAATGTCCTTTATGTAGTTTAGCATTCTTAACACCTACAAACGAGTTTTAAGTTATATAATCCTAATAGTGGAATATACACATCTACCTCGCTACGGCACTGATCGGAGTAAATAAGCATTATCTGTTCTGTGTACCCGCCTTGAAATCAATACTTTCATTTGTGCGTGCAATAATTTTATTTAACCAGAGGCGCACCCCGGTTTCTTTTCCTCTCGTTAAACTCGTTACGTGTGTCGTTGTGGTAAAGCAGGTTTTGTGAGTTTGTTTTTAATGAGGGGTAATCAAGACGGCTTAGGTTCAGGTTTCTTAATTGTTTTATAAGTAGTTTTCGCTACTCTTACCACATATCACATAATAAAATAGATTCTGCAAATTTGGTACGCTAGTACGCGCGTTAATGTGTAGCAATAAATAAGGTAATCGAAGTACAGTGTCGTTTGTTAAAACCAGGCTTGTTGCATAAATTATTATAAACAAAAATACTACAAAAAAAAGTGGAATGAAATCTAAAACATTATGTGAATTTGCACTACTATCAAAAAGATGTTCTCACCACTCGTGCGTCGCAATTCAAGCGTCCTTAAAATTTGTTTATCTATAAATTCTCATTCTCTTTATTCGGGCGCTAACAATAATTAGGTACCTATGGTATGTATTTCTGCCCTATACCTACATAAGTGCGATTTACTTGGATATATCTATTTCGTCACAAAAGCCGTCAAAGCTTCTCGTTAAACGTATATATTATATCTTAAGTGTATACGTAAGGTTCCGTGTAGAAAATAAATCATTATGTTATAATTATGCACGAGGTTTATACCTACCCGTGAATTTCTTGCCACAGTTGAGGATGTGGGCTCCCCTCGGACTGACACACAAAAGCTAAGCATGATTTAACAAAAGTGTTTTTAACACATAAGAGATACTGACTTCAGGGCATAAGAGACAAAGTTATTTCTTGCCGAAATGGTAGCCAACAATAATCAAAACTTCTGCAAAAGCTCCTTTTTACCTTTGACTTCTAGTGGTGAAATCGCCTCCACGCCAAAACTTTTTGTCGTTTTCTCAGGGGCTGGAGTAGAACCTGACCCTTAAAGAGAAACATATCTCTGGCCTTTAACCACAACTTCATAGCCTACTCTTTACTTATTAGTAAAGCAATGGAGAAGTATACCAATACCGATCTTTTAAATTACCTCAAAAGGTGTAAACTAATCCATGGCAGGCAATACACCTTCCTCTACCACTGGTCCACAGCAGATCTTCATACCGTCGTTTTTCACAATTAGTCCATCGATTTCCATAGGAAAGCCGAGATTATTGCCCTCGATATATCCAAAGCATTCGATCAAATCTAGCATGATGCACAACAAACTTCTTGGATATGGTCTTCCAAAACTTTGTACTTGAGTTGCCAGATGCCAATGGTTGATAGTCATACGTCTGACTTTCCACAAAATTAGCTTCTTCCAGCATTACCATACACATCTATGCTGACTATAGTATACTAGATCCAATATACAATTTCCCAAATCTGTTCTCAACACTGAAAAGGATGATAGGTTTAGAGTAATGACTTTATTCTTAAACGAAGAATTCTATAAAATCGTAGAATGGGGAGCAAATAAGCTTGTCCAATTAAACGCCACTAAGACACAACTGTCTTTACTATCTCACAAATTTTCTCCCAATACCCATACTATTCGCAGATACTTTTCTTCTTTTAATTTGTACATCCTTTACACATTGCAAATCAGACCACCCCTTGAATGTTATTAACGTATATGCGGATCACCCATTTCTTAACATTCTTGGTTCTGTTAAAAAAAGCTATTCGGATTGGTAATCTAAACACCACGAGGAAGCTTGCCTTACTGGAGCATCGTCGAATTGTGGACGATCGGTCGCTGTTTTAGAAATACTGCCATGGATTTTGTTCTGATGAATTATCATTCATTAGGCTTTCGTTAGCCATTCCCCATTCCTACGAGGGAGGGATGCATTTCTTCACCGTCCTTTTTCAACTTTACTCGCTCGTTTATTGCCTGAATTCCCTATTATGAAATTTATTTTCTTTTATCTTTTCCTAATCTGCAGGTCTTCAATTTCGCAATAATATACTACCTGGGTACTTAGTATTTAGATACTCAGCCTTCTTGATCTACCCATAGTTAAAAAAATAAGACCGGTGATGTAGGTCATGTTAGTCTTACTTTTAATATTTACCTAAGTGAGATGGCCATGGAGACTTCAAAACTATTGCTTCTGAGTTTTCCATTCTAAAGTTGAATACTTGTTTGTCTATTCCTCGTGTTTTGAAAAGTTTTATACCCGGCTAAGGCGACTAAACAGATGAAAGATCTTCAAGCTCGTGTGGATGAATTAAGTGTCAAATTCGAGGATGGTTTAAAACAAATAAAAAACAATATTGATGGAGGTAAATTTAATGATAGTGAAAAAAGTGTTACATCGACGTTGCAGAAAATGAAAAGCCAAATTATGGATATACAAAGGGAAATGGAATCTCAAGCAAGTAAGATCTACCGGAACTGTTAGCACCTTTTACAATGTCTTTATTTAGAAACATTAGATCAGTGGTTACGGCATATGTGTGGATTATTAAGGGTCAGATAGTTCTATTGCATAATGGTCGGAAAATCAAAACTGACATTGAGAAACTGCCGTATTTTTAGAATGTCAATAACATTAATCGATGTTTAATTTCTTCTAGACCGCAATCAAATCATAATGATAATTTAAATACTTATTATCGCAACGTAAAAGTCAGTATCATGTATTAGTTAGTGTTTAAGGGTATCTCTGAATATGCGATCAGCATGCGTCTTTTGGAGATTAAGTCTAAAGCAGTCGGTGCGGATGGCCTCCATATATATTTTATGTTAATGTGTTGGCCTTTTATTGTGCCTTGCCTAAGCCATATTATTAATTTTTGTAAATAATAATAACAATAATAATCAACTATCAACTCTCCGAATGACTTTATCACCAAGAGAAGGTGGAAGATCCTTTGTTGACTTGACCAATTCGCACTCCCGACAGCTGCAAAAATTGAGAGATTTCTTCACCAACAAGGCACAGACATCAAGACTCCGCACCGCATAGTAACTTTAAGTAGCAACTCGTACTCTCCACTTAATCTCGCAATTGACAACATCATCCTAAAGTCACTTTCAGACCCCGACAAACAAAAACAGTGGGCTCAAATGGCACTGCATGGCCGACATGACAATGACTTGAATCAGCCACACATAGATAAGGAAGCATCCAACAGGTGGCTGAAGAATGGACAACTATTCCTAGAGACAGAAGGATTTGTGATGACAATACAGGACCAAGTTATTAACACACGAAATTACACTAAATTCATTATCGAAGACCGATAAGTGTCGGAAAAGTAGCTTGAGATCAGAGACTATACAGCATATAACATCTGGCTGCACTTACTAAGCAAACACGGACTACCTACACTGAGAAGCTTGCCAATAAATACGGGTTCCTGAATACCTTTGTGCCCTATTATAAATACTAACCAAATTGAGTGCTCGAAAATAATGCCTTTAAACTGTACTACGACCGGCAATTATCACCGACAGACGGGTGACGAATAATCGGCCTGATGTAGTACTGTTAAATAAGGAAACACAGACAGCTTACTGGGAGATGTTGCTATACCCAACAATAACAACGTGTTGGATAAATATCAAGAGAAAAATGCCAAATATGCAGAGCTGGCCATCGAGATACAGCAGATGTGGCGACTGAAGAAGGTACATGTGATACCGATCATCGTATCATCAACTGGACTAGTTATAAAAACCGTAGAACAGAACCTGAAAATCATAGGACTGCATACTAACACCATCATAGACATCCAGAAGGCGGTTCTGCTCAGTACTTGCCATATAGTGAGAACATTCTTACAGGACAACACATAGAACTAATAGAAACCAGCCCACTCCTTTCGATGCATGCATCCGGGATGGGCTTGGAACCCAATATTTGTTGAGAAATTGATTGTCAATTTCGATAATAATAATAATAATAATAAATGTCTTTTATTTGATTTATGTATATACAATATTCAAAACAATTACATTTTATACATCAAAGAGAGGCACAGTCTAGCTTTATTAGCTACTTTACTGAACCTGTCAGAGACGCTATAAGTAGGTATAATGGTAACATTATAATACTAATAATATGATTATAAATTAAATGGAGAGTAGATAAAAAAAATTAAAGTCCTCCGTTCTATGTATGTAAAATTAGAAGGTGCTTTATATTTCTGTTATGGACATCAGTTCGAAAAATTAATCGTTCTCTGATTGAAGTAGGAGAGATTGGTTCGATAATTGTTAAAATTAAAAAAGAACAGAAATGAAGAATACGTCGGTAATCCATCTTAACCCAATTATTTGTTTGTATAAATGTGAAATATGATCGTATTCCCTAACACCGTAAACAAAGCGTAGGCATGTATTTTGAACCATTTGAATACGAGACCTACTTTCTTGATCTAAGCAAAAACCATATATAAAATGGCAGTAGTTGAAATTAGGTAAAACCAGGGATTCACAAGAGGTTTTTGTTTTTATTATTGTATAAGATTATGAGCGAGTAAAATGACTTTTGTATAAGTTTTTTAATATGTTCTTTAAACCTAAGCTGATCATCAAACACAATTCCAAATTTTTTGCGGTATTAACAAAATGTATAGTAGTCCCATCTATTTTTCCTATATAATGGAAACTGGCGCATGTGTGCCTTTCCCTAAGATCACCAACCCCTCTGATTGCAGTGATTTAAGACCCATAGCACTATTTCTGTATTGTCAAAAATTCTCGAAAAGGTATTGAAAAACCAAATTATTGCACATATTGAAAGAATCAATATTTTACCAGAGACGCAATTTGGCTTTATGCGCGGGCATAGCTACGCTACAAAGCTTTGAAACGTTACTGATCGTATTTTCGGTGCCTCGGATTCAGGTCTCTGCACTTGATATTATTAATCATAAACCATAAATGTCTTAAAGATACTAAAATTTATTGGTTTTGGAGATAGTGCTATAAAGCACTATCTCCTATTAAATTTGTATTTCCTTCTTAGTTAACCTAAGGCATTTTACGTTACTTTTTGAATGATAATTCGAATATATAATCTGCCCTAAAAGAATAATCTTTAAATTAATTTTATCCCGTCTTCTTATTATACCATACTATTAGTTTAATCTCGGAACTACTAGCAATTATTGTAAGTCTTCAATATTAACAAAAGGAGAGACTTTTATCTATCCCAATATCAATAAAATACAGGATATTTTAATACAGAAAAGTACGGATTATGAAAATAATTAGAAACTCCGATTCATGATATAGAGCTTTAAAAATTGCCTGCTTGACTTATCTATACCCGATTAAGCTGTTGAATTTTTTTAGAAAAGCTGCATCTCTTAGTAAATTTTCCAAGCTCGACAACACTTTTCTTCTGCCAAGTTGTATGTCATTTATACTTCGCAAGTCATAGCCATCCTTGTGTATTGCTCGCATATATGAAGAGTAACCTCTCATTAATCCTTAACATACTTGATTCTGTTCAAAGAAGAGCTGATTGATGTTCCAAACAATACAAGGGAGCTTGCCTTACTAAAGCATCGACGAATTGTGCCTGTCTTTGTTTCAGCGGCCAGTTCACTAACTGCAAGATATTCAACTCAGCTTAATGAGTCGCGCGCTAAAATTATTCCTAAAAATCATACACGAGAACATATACCGAAAACTTGAACTTATCAGTAACACTAGGTTTGCATTTAGAAATGGTTTGGGGAAAAGAGAGACACTATTCTCAGTGCTGTAGGGACACGGATTGCGATGTATATGCATGCTTTGTGGACTTTGAAAAAGATTTTGACAAGGTGAAACACGACAAAATGATCAATATTCTAAGCAGAACGATGAGTGCGACATCAGAATAATCGAGAATCTGTACTGGGGCAGAAAGCAGCAGAGACAGTGGATGATAGCCTGACAGATGAGAGAAGACCATTCGCGTGGAGATCGTCAGGGTTGTGTGTTATCACTCTTACTGTTTACTGTGTACTCGGAAGACCTATTTGCCGAGGCATTTGAAGAACTATCAGAAGGTATCTCTATTAATGGAGAAGACATTAACACCCACCAATATGCTGATAACACCATTCTTTTAGCGGACACATTTGAGGGCTTGCAGGCACTTTTAGAACGGCTGTCAACATGCAGTAATGAATACGGCTTCAATTTGAATGCGTCAAAACCCAAATATATGATAATCAGTAAGACTCATCATGGCAATCAACAACAATATAATACAGAGAGTAGATCATGTTACACATCTAGGAAGTATACTAAATAATTACTAGGACCATTCAAGAGAAATTCTCCAGAGTATAGAGAAAACAAAATCTGTCTTTCTCAGAATGAGATCCATATTAAGCAGCAATTCTCTCAGTCTCCAACTGCGAAGAAGTATTGTGAGCTGTTGCGTGCTTCGGTATTTCTATATGGTGTTGAATCTTGGATGGTAAGGGGGCTACCTGCAGGAGAACTGAGGCCTTTGAAATATGGGTAGACCGCCGCCTCCTTAAAATCAGCTGGGTGGACATATTACAAACGAAGAGGTGTTACGAAGAATAGACCTTCAATCAACAAAAATACTGAGAACTATTAAGAAAAGAAAACTTTTATATTTTGGACACATTTTGCGCGGAGAAAAATACGCATTATTAGAGCTGATGATGCAAGGCAAAATTAAGGTAAAAAGAGGACCGGGCAGATGGTGCATCTCACGGGTAAAAAATCTAAGGTAGTGGTTTGGTATGACATCGATTGAAATGTTCCGGGAGGCTGTTAACAAAATAATTATTTTCGGTTGACTTAAAAATTTTCTCATCTGTTTAACTTATACTTTTTCACCTAGGTAACCGAATGTAAGTAAACCTGAATAAAACTATCACCGTACTATTATTAATAGAATCGTTGACTGAAAAATGCGAGCAATTGTTTTGTTAGGATATTTTACAGTTTAAGCTTTATTTGGTTATTTCAATAATTTAATAAAAATATTCTATTTATTTTTAGATAGTACGATATGAAAATAAAAAATGTCACTTATTTTGTTTTTATTAAAAAGTAAATATAAATATGTATTATCTTAATAAATAACTTAATTTGAAAATATTGTACATTAAATTGTGGATACTGTATAAAATTTACATCGAATATCAACGCATTTTTTATCCAATTATGATTTCGATAACAAAATGGCGTTTAAAATAATAAAATAAATAAGGAAATGCATTTGGGCGATGCATTTATCAGAAATAAATAGTATAATGGTGATTTTTAGTCTTACATTTTTTAATACAAGTGTAACAAAAGATTTATGATATTCTTAATAAATTAATTTTAAATTAACAAAATCTCGCAAACTCAAAGGTTTATACTATTTTTCATAAATAAGTACTGGCACATCTGCCCCATAATACAAATACGTGCCTCTTTGGCACATTGGGGCCGCCTAAAAATCTGAGTAATATGCAGACTTAAAAAACAGTGATACACCACTGCTATTCTCGTATATATATTTGAATCTATCATTTCATTTTAAAAATAGATAACATACACTTCTAAAGACGTTCCGCCACTGGCGTTCTAAACAAATCTGAAACGAGAGATCTCGTAAAAGTGGGGCATCTGTACTAAAAATGTCAAGGCAGTTTATAAATACCAACATGTTTGAAACTCTCTAATAGAGCACGAGTGGTGCCCTCTCTGAGTATACACCTAATAACGGTATGCCTGGCTTCGTCAGTCTCTTTTACTGAAGAAACCTATCTAAACTGTAGTAGACGGTCGATTGTAAGTTGAATGAATTCCCACTGAGGCCGCTGTTAAATATTATTCAGAACTCGTTAACGGTTGCGGCTATATGTGTGAAGAGGACGCGACTTGTTCAATGAGAATTAATTTTTAGTTCAGGTAATTCTGTGTAACATGATCAATAATTCAGATTTCGATATTTATTTACTATATAGGGGTCTGCTTTGAATAAATACATTTTCTTAAATTATTAAAGATATAAGACGCTATTTAATAAATTCATTTCAATGCTCATATTTAAGTTAACATGTTAAAAACTGTGAGAATGTCAAAATATAAATAAAAAATATTTCAAGTGGGCTATTCTAATATTATTGGAAAAACAACATTCCTACATTATACGGATTTGCGATAAATCTAAGATCTAATAACTTATTTTAATAATTCAATGAATATCCAGAAGGTAATTTTTTTGGTTGCTAACTCAATGTGTATTAGGCAGATTTTTAATCTCGTATTTTCTTTTCTTTTATTAATTTTTCTTCTCCACTCGATGGCGATCTGAAACATCGACATCCGACATCATCTAATTTTTCTTTATTTATTTGTAACTTATAACATGTTTTTATTCTAGGCTCGCTACTAATTTTTCCAGGTATTTTATCTTAGTTGTCATATTCACTATGTCTTGTTTGTTACGCGTGAAAATTCGACTCTTTTGCTTTGCCTCATTGGTACCTAAGGTAAATTTATTTGGCGATAAAAAAAATGGTGGGTGTGGGGTCAATTGGCCCATTTATTTAGATAATTTTGTTATTTTAAGCAATGATCGTTTATACTAACGACAACTACATTAGTTAAATGCTAGAACTTACCAAACGCTTGATCTTGATACCAATATTTAAAAAAAAATAAGAAGTATGGAAACTTTAGTAGGTAACATAAGATGAAAACATGGATCGTGCAGAACAAAAAGAAACGGTCGTTATTAATTCTGGTACAGTGATTCGCTTTGTGAAAGAAAATGAGACAAAGCATGAGAGCTCGCAGGATTTTGTCCAGAGGGGGCGAAAACAAATAAAAGATTTTAAATAGTGCTATTATAATAATACATATTACGCAATATGTAACATACAATATTTCCATTTTTCCCCTCCTTCTGCGGGCGGTCTTGAATACAAAAGAACAAATTCACCAGGGACTAGAAATGAAAAATGAATTAAAATGCTATAAATTGCACCTCACAAAAATTACTTTTAAGAGTTGCTTGCAAGAAACTACAATTTGGTTAATTTATGGAATCAAACATTTTAGTGAACTTTTGGTTAATGATAATTAGATATATATGAAGTACTTGGATGTGTTCATATAATAACCGAACTGAAGCAGAATTCTGGTTTCAACAAACAGAGCGGTATTTTTTATACTTTTATACTTTTGGCACATTGATATTGAACTGCGTAGAAAATGTCTGTTTTATTGCTGTTTTTTAATAATGTAATAAGAACATCGTTTCAAAATCTATAGTTTTTACACTACGTTTTTTTTTGTAAAAATAGAAACTGCTTTACAGCTGAGTACCTATATAAAACTCCATTTTGAAAAGTAAATTATTTCAAATTTGAAAAGTAGGCGCTTTCTCACTTTTCAGTCTTCTAATTTACAATGCCAATAAAGCCCCTTTATACCAACCTTGAAAAAAAAATTCTGGAGAGAAGAAGAAAGAATATTTCCTGAATTATATTAAATTATTAATGTATATAGTACTAACAGGGTCGTCACTAAGGGAAGAGGGGCGACGCCCACTTATATCTTGAGCAGTTGGGTAAATTGTGGTTGAGTTGGGAAATTGTTGTAAATTCTTGTTTGTAATTCGAAAGCACTAATTTTTTTTAAGTCAACTTTAAGGTTTGTTTGTTTTTATTAGGGTGTGGTTTTTCTTATACCTTGCCCTCCGTCTCTGCCCGATGGCGTGATATTCTAGAAACAGCCCTGAATTTCTGCAAACAATTTTAGACTTCTGTACTCACCCTCCTGATAATGTTTATGGTTACGCCAAAGTTTCGTTTCAACGAAATGCATTCCTCGTTCAGAGATAGACTTTTAGATCAAAATTTTCCTTTGCCCATTATGTTAACTAACGAGTGACTACATACGATCTGACCACCACAACCACGGGGCAGTTTAGCCTGATATATAAGTATGTCTATTTATTACAGTGCTGCCAATAGCAAATTAATGAATTACCCGCAATTGACAACGAAAATGCGAGGTTTTTGCCAGGACCAATTTTTTTTAGTAGGGCTAATTATAAACGCAGGAAACAAAATCAAAGATTGCAGCTAGAAATTTCAACAGCACTCGTCAACAAAACATTGCGACCAAATTTCCATAATAAAATGTGTAAATTTGCTTGCAGCATGGTAACACTGTCTACGTTTTTTTTCTAGAAAAATTTTGTCCGATTTTTTTAATCTCACCATCCTCATTATCGACTTCCGTGTGCAATCCTTATAACAGCGAAATTTTGGGCCTTAACTTTCAGCCACTTTTAACAGTTCCATTTTGGGGTTATGTTTATTATTTTTATCTTAAAGTAGAGACATGTTTTAAGCTTCATAATTCCATATTTCCCTCATTATGAATACTGCTTACTTGCCACCTACATCACTTTTCTAATCATTTATATTTAGTATAATTTTATATTCTATTATTCCTTCGTTAAAGTACGAAAAACAAAGCTAGAATATATGAATATAAAAAGTATCAGGCTTATGTGTGAAATATAATTTTTACTGTTCTTAGTTTTATAAATTATAGTGAAAACTAGTAGTAATTTGTAAATGTACAAACATTAAACTTCTCAAACTAACCAAACTTGAAATAAATGAGATCTGAAGAGAGGAAATGATCTACTTTATACTACCAAACTATCATTAAAATACAAATGTGAAGGTTTATTCTACACAAGAACCCACATTTTATTTCAGTAAAAAAAACTAAATTTTAATTTTTTCAACAATTTTAATAATAAAAGTCTTGCATTATATTTTCATTTTATCACAAACAATAAACATAAAAATTGCACATCGCAGCTTAATTACTTATTAGGTAACATAAAATTTTTTCAGTCTCTTAACTAACTGTGGTTTAGAAAAAAATATACTCTCTGATGTTTATTATTTGTCAAAACGCAGTAAAAAATAAAAAAAAAACATGAAAACGAATTATTACATGCTTTTGTCCTGCCATATTGCAGCATCGAACATATATTTATCTGGGACAAACTTTACACATCCACCCTTATCTCTGATACCTTCCCTTGTCGCCAACAATGCTCTAATTGTTGAGGTAGATAATGAATTTCTGACACTAGTTTTAATGTTGAACAGTTCACTAAAAATTCGCTCCGTAGAAGCATTTGAGAACGGCAAAACTAACAAGAAAAAAATTACTTTCTTTAAATTGGGGAAAATTTCTGCTCCTGCTGCGTTTTTGAATTAAAAACTTTGGTCCAATAATTTTCAGCTTCCATAGGAAAGTTTAATTTTGCATGCTCTAACAAAGCATGATTTCTCCATTCACTGTCTAAACTTTGGGTGTTGACAAACGGTTTCAAAACGGGGAACCTTTCAAGTATTTTTATCAATGATTTTTCATCAAACGATTGAGCTTTTAAGGGCTCTACTATCGAAATTACATTAAAAATTGGATCACTGAAATCAAATCTATCCTTTATATTGGTAACTATATAATACAATAGCACCACTACATGCAAAAACTAACTGATAACACATAGGCCTTCAAAGAATTAAAGTTGATAAAAATAGAAGATTAATATGATAATATTTATTATTTTATCTACGAGTGCGATAAATTGCATTCAACTCACTCATTTACGTTAGATTATGAAGCAAAGTATCGCACACGTGTGATAATGAAATATTATTACACGCGTGCGATAATATTCGCTAACTAAACGGGTGTACTTGCTTATTTTCACATTATACTCTCGGTATATCACTGCTCTAAACATGGAATAGTACGACCATAAAGAAAACTTACATTTCTCAGATATATGCGTATAGGCTAATAATACCTTCACTTCCACTTAATCGCCTTTTCAATGCACCATTTTAAATATCTTTCAAAAGCCTGCTCGTATTTGATTTTCAATTTAGTGGGAATAAGAGAAGATATTACGTTTTCGGCAGTGTAACGGAATATACTGTAACAACGGTATAGAGTATATATTTTTATATATTCTAAATATAATTCAAGCAATATTTTACTAAAACTGTTGGTTCTCATGTTCACGCTTAAACAGGCTTGATTATTTCACAAGAATTATAAGTAAATTTGTCTAATATTAGTTTCGAGAATTTTAAACCCTAAATCAAGTATCATATATCTCAAATACTATATTTTAGAGTATAGACAGATTTATGGATAAGCTTTCTTAAAAAGTTACAATTTATGCCTTCCTTTTCGAGGGTTTATGATACCATATGTTCCCTGTTTCATGGTAATCTTGCTTTGGTTTGTTTAATTTAACTTGTTGCAAATATTAATTGAAACATTTTATTTGGTTCGATGCATCATAATGAATGGTCAATTTACTATGTTGAAAATACAATGGAGTACTTTGTATTAGGAACATTACCGAAAAGCCATGTTTTTGGGGCATAATTTTCTCTACAGAAAAGATAAACTGAAAGGGTTTTTCGTGCCTTTTTTTCGCCATGACTTTTCGGACCCATAAGTTAGTATAGGCTTATATATTAAATTATATACATAATCTTAGGACTAAGAATTGAAGGGAATATCATTCTAATCTATTTATTCACTTTTTATTATCATGGGTGACACCTCGTGTTTCTAAGACGAAGTTCCGAACTTAAAGTTTAGAGTAGGGACTTAAGCTTCACCATTCTCAGCTTTATTCGTTTCGTCCTGACTAATAAAATCAAAGAGGGGCTTGGTCTAAGGGGTGAATCTAGTAATAGCTGAGCTAACTTTGTATTTTACGGGAAGACTAAAAGTCAGTTTGTGTCAGAGTTTTGATTCTTATAGTTGATCTTAAATTCTTCTTTTGTGGTGGTTTATGGGGCTTTACGTATACAGTGGGATATTAAAGTTAAGGGATTTTCAAAGATATTTTATTGTTTATTCTATATTTTATCTGGGGAGTAACTGGGTTTTCAAGAGTTAAATTTACGTTTTATTTAAAGATTTTTGTTTTCTTTTATTTTGTACTAAAGTAACTGGGTTTTCAAGAGTTAAATTTACGTTTTATTTAAAGATTTTTGTTTTCTTTTATTTTGTACTAAAGTTGGGATTTAAAGATAATTCCCTCATTTTCTATATTTAAATAATTTTTTTTGTTATTAGGTTTAAGTTTTATTTTTGTACAGCATATCACTTACTTTACTTTTGTTAATAGATTTTTAAATTGTTGTTAAAAACCAAATCTTTTATTTAAATAAACCACCTGATGGTTAAATAAATATATATTCAAGAAGAAGATACCATCGTTGTTGCAGTTTGCTGTTGTTCGAGTTTATATGGCCGCAGAATTAGTGAGATAAAATGTTTACTTCCATTTGTACTAACAATTATATTTCATAACATGTTAAATTATAATTTACGAAGAAGCCTACAGGGTACCTTTGATTTTACTTATCATATATTAGTTAATTTCAGTATTGTGACAAGGTTGCCCGCTAAGCTTCAAATAAATAAATAAACAAACTATTTGCAGATCTTTGCGTTTTAGGGACCCTGTACCCCGAAAAACATATTTTCCCATTTCTATAACTTTAAATTTTGGTCAAAAATCAAGGGTCATGAGGGAATGGAATGGTAACATTTTGGTAAAAATACAATATGGCGGACTCACAAAATGTAAAAAAAAATCATTGAACGGCTGTGGATGGTTCCTTAGGACACTCTGTATATAGAAAAACCAACGCATACGAACAGATACCTAAATGCAAATTCCCATCATCATCCGACAGAAAATGAATCATTTATTAGTTTCGAACTGATTCAAGCTTTAAGAGGAGAAGGATATTGCACTGAGAATATTAGAGGGACAATTAGAAAATATATTAATCCTACTCGACGAAATGATACTAATAAGGTATTACCGATAGGAAGTGTAATTCTTCCATTTATACACGGAACCACAGAAAAGACTGCAAGGTTACTTCGACGGCCCAACGTTCGTACAATCTTCAACACATACAAGAAAATTGGACAATGTTTGCGATCGCCAAAGGACATTATTCCTTTCCAAACGGTAGGAGTATATGCAATTCTTTGTTCCTGAGGTGATGTCTACATTAATAATAATAATAATAATAATAATATTAATAATAATAATAATATTAATAATAATAATAATTCTAACGGAAGAACAAAAAGAGTGCAGGAAAAAGAGCCGAGGAAGTAAGGAGCAACTCATTATAGACAGCGTCATCATGGAACAAACCAGGAAAAACTATAGAAACCTTCATACTGGTTACATAGATTATAAAAAAGCCCTAGATTCGATACCCCACAGTTGGCTAACCAGAGTACTAGAATTATATAAAATCAATAAAAACATCAGGCAATTTCTTACGCAAATCATGAGTACGTGGAAAACTAAAATCAACCTGAGAACACAAAAAGAGCACATCGAAACAGAAGAGATCCACATCAGACGAGGTATGTTCCAGGGAGATTCACTCAGCGCTTTGTGGTTCTGCCTCTGTCTCAATCCACTCTCAAACACACTGAATAACACAAACTTCGGATTCCAAATTAAACACCAAAAAAATAACCTACACAAAATAAACCATCTCTTGTACTTCGATGACATCAAATTATACGCAAGCATAAAGGCACAGCTAAAGGAACTGCTTAAAATCACAGAAACGTTTACCCCGGACATCAACATGGAATTTGGTATAAGTAAATGCAAGCTACTTCATATCAACAAGGGACAGTGGAAAAACCACCCGACAGAGCAAACAATCAACAATGAAACTATAGATAACATGCTCAAAGAAGAAACGTACAGATACCTAGGCTTCCATCAAAGCACCAAAATTAACAACACTCATATCAAATCAGAGCTCAAGACGGAATTTAAAACCAGACTTACAAAGCTACCAAAAACAAAACTGAATTCCAAAAATCCAACGAAAGCTATTAACACCTTCGCCATACCTATTCTTACGTATTCATTTGGTATCATTAAATGGTCACGCACAGATACAGAAAACATTCACATTCTCATACGCTCTGAATTCACTAAACACAGGAAGTTACATCCCAACGCACGCAAGGAAAGACTCACTATCGAGAGAAAAGGAGGAAGGGGAATTATAGATATACAATCGCTAAATAAAAAACAAATTTACGAATTCAGAAAATTCTTCCACAACAAACAAACTAACCTCCACAAGGCAATAGTGAAGGCAGACAAGAATTATACACCGCTCGACCTGTCTCAAACGAGCCACGCAGCTGACTCACACAGTCACATCCAATCACGACTAGAAAAGATGAACACCTGGTCTCAAAAAAAAAAATTCACAGAAGACACAGACACCACATAAAGCAAGACCATATACATAAAAAGTTTTCATATACATGGTTACAAGAAGGGCAGCTGTTCCCTGAAACAGAAGGCTTCCTGCTTGCCATCCAGGACAAAGTCATAGTAACCAGAAATTACCGAAAGCACATCATCAAGGACACAACCATTGAAGACGAGAGGTGTAGGAGAGGTCACCAGCAGAGAGAAACGATAGATCACATAACGAGTGGATGTAAAATAACGGCCGAAACTCAGCAGCGAAGATCGTACATCAAGCATTCGCCACAACATACAAACTAACAGAGAACACAAACCCTTACTACCATTATACACCAACATCTATACTTGAAAACAAGACTACAAGCTCTACTGGGACATTGACATCCACACAGATAAAACAATCCCCGCAAATAGACCCGACATCACCTTTCAATCCAAAAAAGAGAAAATCACTTATTTAATTGACATGGCTGTCCCCAACAACGAGAACATCCAAGCGAAATACAGTGAGAAGATCGCCATATACACCGACTTGGCAATGGAAGTAAAAAGGCTGTTGAAACAGGAAAGAGTCATTATTGTTCCTCTCGTCATATCAGTAACAGGTCTCACTCCAACAACGTTTACACCGCATTTGGCTCAATTAGGACTTAATACAGACATTCACAGGAACATCCAGAAATCGGTCATTTTGAAAACATGTAGCATCGTTAAATCATTTCTAAATACACAATAGTTGTATTTTTTCCTTTTTCTTTTTTTTTGTACTGACTTGGCATAATCCCGTCAGTATAAAATACAACAACAGGAATACTGTGAGACAACAAGTCGATAACAATAATAATAATAATAACAGACGGATGACGAATAATAATCTGCCTGATGTGGTACTGTTAAATAAGGAAACAACTTATTTGGTAGATGTCGTTGTACCCAACTTGTTGGATAAATATCAAGAGAAAAAGGCCAAATATGCTGAGCTGGCCATCCAGATACAGCAGATGTGGCGACTGATCATCGTATTATCAACTGGACTAGTTCTAAAAACACTAGAACAGAACCTAAAAATCATAGGACTGCATACTAACCTTCATCTACATCCAGAAGGCAGTCCCGCTCAGTACTTGCCACGTAGTGTGAAAATTCTTAAAGGACAACACATAGAACTAATAGAAACCAGCCCACTTATTTTGATGCATGCATCCAGAATGGGCTTGGAACCCAACATTTGTTGAGAAGTTGATTGTCGATTTCGATAATAATAATAATAATAATCTATATTGTCTAACAAATACATCCATTTACAAGACAATTGAGCATGAAAAATATAATAACATTATCACTTAGATAAGCTAATATGAATAGAATTAAATATTGCTATAATTTTACCTAAAAAATAAAAAAAGTGCAACAGAATTCTGCCCATAAATTGAAAAGTAAATTATAAAATTATTAACGTATGACCATAAAAGTTGTCTGCTTACATGACATCTCACCCTTAATCATCATTCAAGGCACAATAATCTATTCTTTAAGAATGTTGTAAGCCCAGCGAGTGTATGATAGTAGACGTCAATATCATTACAAGTACTGTTGAAGATATTAATTGCCTAATGTAACGGCGTTTTCATGAGAAAATTAGTTGATGGGGTCGGCAAATGGAAAACTGAGAATACTCTAATGGATTTAACAGGAACATCAAAGTGGACTTGATGCAGCAACATCGGGCAGTCGACGTAGTACTTACATAGCTTTCTGAGAAATGTAGCCATATGGTAGCAACTACAGCTCGCTTATAACGGAAGCTGAAATTGCTTGATAAGCAGAATCTTATCGATCCCTTTAGGAGGATACACTTTAACCCACCTAAACACCAAAAACTTAGCAAACTTCCTCGGACACTTTCTAAATGGTTGATATATTTATTGTAAATTGGATTCCATATAATTGAACCATATTCAAGTCTCGAGAGCACATAGCTGTAATATAGGATTTTAAGTGTCGAGACGTTCTTGAAGTTAGAGGAATTGCGAATTATAAAACCCAGCGTCCTTAAGGCAGAATTGCAAATACCATCAATGTGGTGGGCAAAAGGGAGCTTAGGATCAAAAACAATTGCTAGGTCCTTAAAGGTGTCACAACGCCCAATATTGGTATTATCTATATTATATTGAAAGTCGATACTGTGGATTTTATTTGTGTATGTCATCACGAAGCACTTTTCCGCATTTAAGGGTAGCTTGTTCATTAAACACCAGCGTTGTTTTTATATCATGCTGCAGGGAAAACCAATCATTTAAATCATTTATAACGCGGAAAAGCTTCAAATCGTCGGCAAATAGCAAAACATGACTGCCGATGTTATAGCTGATATCTTTAATAAAAAGTAGAAAAATAAGTGAGGCCACTTGTGGTTGTAAATTTTGATAATTTATGTCCACGAATTTCAACATATTGCGAATATAAGTAGAAAAAAAAAACAAGATCACTGCTGAACCCCAATTTGTCCAGTTTATGTAAAAGTATGGAAGACCATTCCATCCTTGTCAAAGGCTTTGGAAAAATCATTGTAAACCACATCCAGTTGCATCCAGGTATTACCGGCAAATTACGTGAAACATCCAAATTGCTTATACTACCTCTACCCTGCGTAAAAATACAATCATATATTCAAATTTCGAAGACCTTAGCATTGAAGCAAAGAGACTGGTCTGTAGTTCGATATTACATTGACGTCCCATTTTTATAATACAGGAATGATTTTAGCTTTTTTCCATACATCCGGAAATGTGTTTAATTTCAGAGACAAATTGAAGATATAAGGCAGAGGTGCTAGCAATGCGTGAGCACAATCTGGTAGATAAATATTCACAGAAAAGAGGGCCAAGCCGTTGGATTAATATTTGTATGGGTTTCCGACTGATATTTTGTGTGAAACTATTTAATCAATACCTATGTTTCTCCTAGTTTTAATCATTTACTTGGCATCAAAACTTAAACTTAATTTGTCCTTAGGATACCATAATAAAGTTGCGAAACGTCGGCAATTTTTACAGGATCCTAAAC
Organism: Kuschelorhynchus macadamiae; assembly: GCA_030620095.1. Classification (NCBI taxonomy): domain Eukaryota; kingdom Metazoa; phylum Arthropoda; class Insecta; order Coleoptera; family Curculionidae; genus Kuschelorhynchus; species Kuschelorhynchus macadamiae. The sequence continues at coordinate 958,888 of JAUTXW010005312.1, forward strand.
CCAAATAATACACCACTCTAACATAACAAGAGGATCTTAACAAAAACAATTTAGAAAAACAAAGTTAAAATCAATAAAGTCTAATATTGATAATAATAATAATAATATGAATAATAATATAAATTAAAAACAATAAAAAATCGGTAAATTCTCCTCTACCCACAACACAACAATTTGATTTGTATATATTTAACTTTAAAGAACTGACGTAACATCTTGTGATTAATTAACATATATCCTATAATGAAAAAATATCTCTTAATAGGAAATATGCTCAATCTTCGTCGGAAGAAGTTAGACCGATACGACTCTGCGTAGGATATTTCCGGGCGACTACTGCCGGATCCCGGACTCATTTTTCAACCGGAGAAAAAACATCGGTACGCCTTCCCGGTTCTTTTTTTCGTCCGGCTGTGCGAATGTCTTTTTTTGTCGTTGCCTCGTAGTCGTTTCCCTCATTGCCTGTATCTCCGTTCAGGGACATTAGCACGCTGCCGTTTTATCCTGTTATCGAATTTATTCTATTGCTGCCAGAATACATATTTAGGGTAAATCTGAATACGGTGACCTTTATGTCAAACTTGGTGCTTCTTCTTTTATAGAGCCCGCGAACCATGCAGGACGGAAAATTGGAAAATTACGGCTCTATTCAAAATGATTTGACGGATTTGAAAATGACATCATTTGGACTAAAGAAGTCTGCATTAAATATATTTTGAATTGTACAGTGTAATTAAAAAATTTTGGTGAGCCAAAGTTATCTTTTTCTTCCCTGGTAAAGGAGAGATTTTTGCAGATCTTGGCGTTTTGAGGTCCCTAGACCTCGAAAAACATGTTCTCCGATTTCTGTTAGTGTGTCGGTTTGTCTGTCGTTCTTTCTGTATGCGGCTCAAAAACCGAGGGTCATAAGGCTATGAAATGGTTACATTTTAGTTAGTGTTTGAATACTAGTAAGAAAAAAATTTGTCCATCAAAACAAAGGTAGGTATAATTCGCAGTCAGTATAGGGTCTAACTTATCCGATTTATTGAATACCACCATTGTTGTCGAAATTATTTACCCCGTATTCACTAAAAAGGTTTAGGTTTAGTTTTATTAGTTGTTCAATTGTTAAAAAAGTCATCTTAAACCTACAACTGTCAAGTTAGACCTGGTCTAAATTTAACCCTCTTTAGTGAATACGGGTGTAAATATTTACCTTTGGGATCACTAACTTTTCTACAATGATCTGTATTACAATTAATTTTTTAATTTTAAGATATAGGAGGTAGCATCATATAGAAAGTGTACGCCTAATTTTGTGGACAAAAGGCCGTACTAGGCGCCGTAACTGCAGTAAATTACACAAAAGCCAGCTTTAACTGCTGCATCTATTGGAAAAGGCGTTAACATTACAAGGCGTTTACCTCAGCCTAAGGTAAGAAACATAAAAGAAGCAGGATTGTCGATTTGTATCCGCAACTCTGTTCACATAATCTCTCCGATAAAGGAAAAAGGTATTTTGGCAAACACAGCTCTTCCAGATATACACTGTGGTTCAAATTAAAGTAGCCCCTTTTTTAAACTTTAATAACTTTTTTAGTTTTCAGTTGATTTAAATGATTTTTGGAGTAATGTGTAAACGATACCATACAATTTTGATTCTAAATTTACAAGGGTTATAAGGTGGATTAAAAATATTATGATTTTAATTGAATCCCAGTTTTTGAGATCGTTGAAAAAATATAATTTAATTTTTAAATCTCACTAAATAAGGCTTTTAGGATATTTGGGAGCTTCTGGAATAAGAAATGAATATTGTCAAAAGATCTTTTATATCGTTTTAACTGAATTTTTTCCACAAGTCAACATTTGCCTTAATAATATCAACGCATTGAAAACGAAACAATATATTAAATTAAATCATTGCTGACCATATTTTATAGTTTTTTTATTAAAAAATTGCAAAACATCTTGTAAAATGTTTTTTTGAAATAGGAAACCATTAGAACCGAATAGAACCTATGCGGGCCGCTAGCTTCTCTGCAGCCAAGTCCTGTATGCTTGATCTCCTGTGAATCGAGCCAGAGGTTATTGAACTTTCCACCCGCTGTTTGCAATTTTTGCATTTCAGTCGCGTGCTTTAAATGGGGCGGAAGCTATCGTTGGAGTAAGTTCTTTGTTTGAACGGCTATCCATGTGTTGTGTGATACGTACGTCGCGTCGTGCATGGTGCGATATGGAAGACAATAATACGGACGTGGATATGCAAATACCGTCCACTTCGGCTGTCGGTCGGAGATCTTGGAGAATTTAGTAAGAAAAGTGTGTGTGAATGTGTGGTGTGTGTCTTAATAATAAAGAGATTTTCGACATTAAATTTCGCTGATAAGCTTTAAATAATTTCTAAAGGAAGGGCAAAACCGCCTATGAAAAATTTAACCACAAAAATGAAAAACTGTATTAGACATTTTTATCCGGAAAAACAATACGAACACTTTAAATGGCTAACAGGGTATGAAAATATAAGTAAATTATTTTGTTGGCCATGTTTACTTTTTGAAAATGAAAAAGGTCTCTGGAATAAAACTGGTTTTTTCGATTTCCATAGAGCTGTAAAAAGAAACATTATGTCCAAAGCGTATTTGCAGGCCGTCATAAAAGAAAATGTCTTTGGCAAAACCAGAATTGAACACGCCCTTAATAAACAGTTGGAAATTAGTCGCCGCCAACACAATGAACTAGTCGATAAAAATAGGCAAATATTAAGAAGACTTATCGATGTTGTTTGTTTACTCGGACAGCACGAATTGGGATTTAGAGGTCATGACGAAACAAGGGTTTCTTCAAATAGAGAAAATTTTCAAGATTTATTTAGTTTAATGGCTAAATATGATGATTGCTTAAAAATCATTTAGAGCAGTCTAGCGTTTTTCGCGGAACGTCGAATGGAATCCAGAATGATTTAATTTCCGCTGTTGCAACCATTATTCTAAAAATAATTAAGCAGGAGATTGGCGAGGCGCGACTCATTGCGATTGTTCTGGACGAAACCACTGATATCACTAATTTTAACCAATTATCTACAGTAATACGCTACGTTAAAACAGACGGAAGTATTCAAGAGCGATTTTTAGGTTTTAAGAATGTGTCCGAAAATGGTACAGCAGATGCATTATATACCGTAGTTTATAACGTTACTAAAGAAATTAATGGAGAGAAAAAATTAGTTGCTCAAAGCTATGATAGAGCTGCAGTGATGGCAGGACAATTAGCTAAAGTTTGAGAAACTATCCCAAGTGCTGTGTTTGTCCATTGTTTTGCTTACAAATTAAATCTAGTTTTATCCCAGTCCATCAATCACATTAAAGAGTGTAAAGTAAAACATACACAAGCTCTGGACTCCATTGTCCACAAACGATTGCCCAAAGTAGCTCCTACTAGGTGGAACTATAAAGGAAGACTTGTGTTAACAGTATCTGAAAATCGTGAATCACTGATTGAACTATTTGAGAATATAATAGAAATTAATGAAACGTAGGACTTAGAAGCAATAGATAGTTCGAGGGGTTTTTGGACTGTTTGAAACGAGATTTTAATTTTAATTATTTGTTGAACATATTTTCAAAAATATTTCCATTCTCGGACAATGTTTTTAATATACTACAAACTAAAACAAATGACATTGCTTTTTGCCTAAAAAAAGTGGATGATTTTAAGTCCATGTTAAGCCAAAAAAGAGATGACTTTGACCTATTTTGGGAGTAAACGATGACGTTAAATGTAGAGCCACAAGCCAAGCGTCTTCGCACAGACAAGGTGGGAGATGTTCAAACATCATACAGACACCTCTTTTATAAAATAATCGATCAGCAACAAATAAACTATAGATTTAACGGTTTAAATCATTTTAAATTCCTCGAGCTCTGCAATCTTGATGCATTTAAAGGAAAAACTTTTCCAGAAGATGCGTTTAAATCTCTTCTTCTTCATTATGGCCAGTTGTTCGAACGAGTGTTACTGCGATCTGAACTAAAAGTGATTTACGAAACTGATGACATTAGCGCAAAAAATAACGCTCAGGAATAATATTGACAATACCTGCTACAAGTTCATCAGTAGAACGCAATTTTTCAACACAACGTATAAAAAATTTCGTGAGAAATTTAACGGGGCAGGAGAGACTTTGGCATAAATCGCTATTGTCCATTAAAAATAAACTTCTCCAAAATATGTCGGAGCATAGACGTTTTTATGATGACCTCATTGACGAATTTGCAAAAAATGATCCAAGAATCGAACTACATTACAAATAGGTAAGTTTCGAAAAATTGCTTCCTTTCTTAAAATTTCACCGCACGCCCCTGCATCATAGGAAAACTCTTGTCAACACCCGGTAATTTTTGCTTTGAGTTCATAAACCCTGGTGTTTTAATGAACCATATTTTTTAATATACCCTTAGTATTCCAGTCAGCTGGGTTTAGATATTGACTGTTAGCTGGCCCATTATGAAGTTCAATAAAATCAGCACAATTCTAATTGCTTGTGCTCTTTGACGTGCACATACGTGTACTGTCCTGTTGTATGTATGACATAATACCCCTCTGGTAAATCTCGAAGTTCTGTTATTCTCGGGATTTTTAAACTGCCGTGGGAGGGAGAACCGCGGATAAATAACATACCAGACAGCATGCAGATAATTGTTGAGAACTTGCAGCCCAGAGAAATAATTAGTTGTTTTTTTAATAACCCCAAATAAAAGTGCATCTGTTAAAAGGTAGTTTGAAGATAGATCTTAAATTGAAAATTTACCTCCAAAATCTTACTCCGATTGTTAAAGATGAGAAGCTATAAAGATGAAAGTTACCTGAATGATAAAGTTGACTCTGAGGTTTACCAGAAAGGAATTTTGTCATACGTGTTATCCGAAATTTAAGAAATTTCCAATAATTATATGTCCCAACCGGACTGTACACCTGGGCATTCAATTACTTACTTGAAATTGTGATGATTTTATTGAACGCCAGAACTAGCCACATAACAGCCCAAACCTAAAATACTCAGAAATCAACTTTACTTTTTAAAAAACTTTCAAACAAAATTAATTAAGTCAATCATTGTCCCCTAAAAAATATCTTGCACACAAAAAATAGACGTAAGAGGACCTGAGAGGACCAATGTGCGTTACAGTATTTGCAAGTTCTATAAAAACAGATCGCCACTTGGTCTTTCACTAAAGATATAGTTAAAGCTGAATTAAAAATTTTATTTTTTGAAATTTGTAACTAGTGCTGAAGCTCTGCAGCTCTTATTAACAAACCGACATTATCCTGTTCCACAAACCATCATACCTTTTAAACCAACCAAACCACTTATCGCCATGAGTCAGTTTTGTTCCGCGATGTTTAATTTGTACCAAAATGTGGTAACATTTTGGTACAAACATTTAATAAACTTATCCCTATATCACATCTAATTCTTGTGAAAAATTGTATGTTAATTGACATTTTTTACAGATTTTTTTTTTCGATTTGTTTATTTGATAGGTTATAACAAATATTTTTTTTTTAAATTTGCTAAAGACACCTTATTGTTCAGGCATATTGGATTTTTACCAATATGTTACCATTTATACTGAATTAAATTTTCATACGAGTGAAATCAGGGTATATGTGAAATCATATATATATATATATATATATATATATATATATATATATATATATATATATATATATATATATATATATATATATATATATATACACGCTAAAAAATCGCTATTCATTAATTCTCAATAATTTATTCAGAAAAAATTGATTAATTTTATACAATTGTGCAGAAAATACATATAGGAGTATTCAAAATAGATGCCTTCATTTGTGTAGCGTTTTTTTAACCAAAATTGAACATATTTTATCCACAAAACAATGCTAAAAAGGCTAATATTCGCTGTGCATTACTAAACTACAACATTGTTCGGATTTTAAGAATAAAACTTGTGTGAAAATATTAATAGCGTCACGTGTTAAAATCTTCAGAACAAAATTATTTATTTTTTCTGAACAATTATGTTTATATTTTATCTAACCCCACGCATCCAGGCCCTGATTGGACCGCAGACATCGGATGTTTTCAATTGTGGCGCTATGGTGGCGACATTTGGAAACATAATTCAACAGAAACGACAGATTATCATACTAGCAACATACATAAAAGGTTGTTTGGTTTATAGACCGCAAGTTTATCAAATAAAATACTTTCTTGGGGAGTAGTGCTGCGATTTAATTAAAATCAAAATTCTACCCCGGGGAATCTGCAGTTTTGTACTCTTGAAGGCAAATAGGACTAATCTATACCTATTGACATAATATAGAAAATATAATAATAATAATATATAAATACAACTATTTCTAAGAGGTGATAATAACTCTGAACTTAATGACAATAAACTGAATAAACGTGTTGCTTTTTTGTCTTATTGAATGCTTATAAAAATATTTCATAAAATCTTACATAAAAACAAAGAAGATATATCAGTTTAAGATACTTAATCCGTTTTAAAACATAATGAGTTCCCGAGTAACACACTAAAATGTAAAAGAACTTGAACTTGTATTAAATATGCCTCAAACTCTAACTCGCTTTATTTTCACAAAACGCAAATTATGTTTGGCTCTTGTGTAATTTAGAATATGGTAAATGCAGTAACCCGTTATGTTTTAAAATAAAAAAACTTAACTAATCTTACAAAACGTTGTGTTTTGGAGAAGTACTATGTTCACTCATTAAGAAACCAAATACTTTAACACCGATTTTTTTTGTTTTTGTTACGTAACATCGAGATTTCAAAAGCGATTTACCAAGAAGTTTACCTACATTCAGTTGGAGCTGCTTCGATGAATAAAACCATTTTTCTATCAAATATTATTTTTTATTTGACATAATTTTTCCTTATTTCACATATTTTCATAGTTATCGAAAAATGTTTAGAAAACATATACATTTTGTGCATAAAAAATGTTCAATATTATTCAGAAAAAAGTATTTTCTAATATAATGCACTATATTGTGCTTAAAATGTTCCCAATTTGTGCAAGAATTATGCACACACATATTTTAGAAAGGATGCACATTTTGTGCTAAATAAATATACAATATAATTAAAAAAAAATTCTAATTTGTCGCACAACTTTGGGCATAAAATGTTTGTGCAAAAATTATGCACAATATTGTTTGAAGAAAATGCATATTGATGTTATTAAAATATGTGCTATATAAAATTGTCCAAAAAATGTGTATTCTCTTGTGCAAAAATCTTATAACATTATTGTATGTCAATAAAATACAGTATTGTTCAGAAAATATGCACAATTATTCAGAAAATATATACAACTAATTCTGACCAATCATGTGTACATTTTCTGCATAAAGTTGTTCCAAGTACACATTCAGACACAATTTGTGCACTAAATCTACACAATTGTGCAGAATTAATGCATAATTTTTTTTAGAGTGTATATATATATATATATATATATATATATATATATATATATATGAATATATTTATATATATTTATCTATATTATTATATACCATGTGTGTTAATGAAAATATTTAATAGACAAATTCCGCAATCGAGATCAGCGAAATCATCGTAGACCGCAAAATCACGATGCGGTCGGAGCCGTCGTCGACAACGTTCGTCATCGAACGAGAGAGCATCAAGCGAGCCACACACTTCCCGCCATTAATGAGGTACGTGCTGCTCCCGACTGAAAAACCGCCACGGACACGCTCCACTAGGCTCGCTAGTTGCATCTCATCCCGCAACAATCATCTCGGCTTCTGTAATAGCCTTCGATTCGAGTTTATGGACCTTTATAATACGCAACCTAATCATTCATTGTTTGCTTCCTAACATTATCGATAAAACAAAAAAAAATCTCTTATATACTGTATACTACCTGTAATATCCATGTTTCGGTATTAGTGTCGCTTCTTTTTTTGAGAGAAAGATAATTCCATTCATGATGGTCGTATAATGAGCGTAGATGAGTCGAACGGAGAAATTTACTGATGATAAATATGCCATTTTTATATTGGCCAGTTTTTATAGGAATTTAAATTGTAATCACTTCATTCTCCCTGGTAAATTAAAATGAGAAATAAGTGTTCTCTGATTAAAAATAACCTTGTTCAATGGAGTTGTTTTGTTAATATTAATATTTCTTTATTAATGATCCAATTTATTTTATTCAATCCTTGGATCTTCTAAAAACTTCGACTAACACAGTTTCTGGAAATGGTTCTATGTTTTCTGAAATCTGTCCATAGCTAACCACATAAAAATAGAAATCGCTCCAAACTACGGCCCGCAGGCCAAATCCGGCCCGCAAGTGCCAACAATCCGGCCCGCGACAGCCAATGTCTTATTGTTGTTACTATTGCTGTGATAAGTTGAAAAAGAAAACACAGAATGATAATTGCTCGGTCTTATTTACTTGCAAGGCAAAACTTAACGACAGAAATGATGACCCAGAAAACTTAATTTAAGTACCTAAGTTAAAGCATATTCATAACTAACAAATAATTCAAATGAATCCCACTAATCACAGTAAAACAAAAAACACTAATGAGATTTATGTAATTCTGATTTTTCACCGACAATAGTTTGTAGTTGTGGAATTTTACTCGTTAAATTATTAAAAGAGATTTAAGATGCTCATCGGTTAATTTAGATCTGTAAACATTCTTTGTTACTTCATCTTGGAAAACGTTTTCTCACACAAGTAAGTAATACCAAAAACAGAATAAACCCACAAGCAAATGTATGAAAATTATCGAATTGTACCTCTGGAAGACTTATAAAATTCTTTTTTAAAGCACTCAAAGTTTCGATTGCAAAATCGACGGGAAATTCGGTCTCTGTAGTGTGGTTGAATATTTCACATGTTTTAAAATGTGTGAAACATTTTTTAAGTAATTGCGATTGAAATAGTATCATTTTGTGCCTGAAGGATTTGATATTGCTGTATAAATCAGAGAGAAGCTGATTTTCTCCTTGCAATCTCAAATTCAGTTCGTTCATATGATTTGTCAAATAGACATAGAATGCTAACTTCCATAGCCATTCACTATTTTCTAAATCGACAAAAGAGCGATGTTTCCCATTCAAAAAAATTTTGATCAAGGACTTTTCCGCAACTAAACCAGCTTACGACAGTGTGATATGGTAAGTCATTTTCTCTAACCTCTTCAATAAACTAGCGGAATTGTCGGTGATTCAGCCCAATGGATCTGATGAAGTTAACAACTGATATGACTGGTTTTAGAACTTCAGACATATCCAAACATTTTCCGCACAAGGACTGTTGATAAATGATACAATATAAGACTAATGGTTTTGGACCACCATCATTTTCTACAGCCTTTGACACAAGTGCAACCACTCCTTTATTTTTACCACACATATTTTTGCCTCCGTCGGTTGTAATAGATTTCAAGTTTTTCCATCGAAGGTTCTTTTTATTAATGGCATTTTCAACTCCCTTAAAAATATCTGCCCCAGTTGTCGTGCCGTGAATACTGTCAATATCAAAAAGTTCTTCATACACTTCATAGCTTGTATCTCTCCTCGAATAAAAATCAACACCTGAGCAGTATCTGACATATCCGTTGACTCATCCAAGGCTAGAGAAAATCACTCAAGATGTCCATGTTTCTCAGACAGTTGAGATGATATATTTTGTGCAATGTCTTGCACATTCCGAGCCACGGTGTTTGTTAACAAACTGACACTTTTAAATAAATTTACCTTTTTGGGGCCTATTTCTTCGGCTACTGCAATCAAGCATTCTTTTATCATTTCTCCATCCGTGAATGGTTTTCCACGTTTTCCTATTTCAAGAGCCACACGAAAGCTGGCACGAGTTGCATACTTTTTCCGTCCGCAAACTTCCTATATATTTGGAGTAATTTTGAAGATTTTGATTCATAGTATCGTTTAATGTTATATTCTGAGAACAGCTATGGTTTTATCGCAAATTAAACATAGCGCCTTATTACTGGTACTCAATTACAAAATACTGAAAGTTCCACTTTTCTTTAAACGTTCTGCGTGTACTGTCTATTTTTCGCCTCTTCTCCATACTAATAAATCTCACATAAAACAATAAGTCAAATCAAAATATTGTTATGCAGGGGTGTTGCTTTATTTCACAATAGATAGTTTCGCTTCCTTCGCCTTTCCTACGCAGACTGACTCGCGGTTGCGCCGTTAGCCTTTCTATTTGCAATTACTGCCATCACGAGAACCAGAACTTTCTCGAAGCAACGCGGTAATTCTCAAATATTTAATTACAACTAATTCCCTAAAATAGATAGCAGTACCACTACTCGCCAGTAGATGTCGTTAATACACAATAGTAATTGAAATGCAAAAAAAGCATATATTTGCTTAGGTCGAGCACTCTGCGACTAGTCTAGAAATATAGTTAAGGGCAGAAAAATTAAAACTGTTTTGGCCCTTGGAACATACTGAAGTAATTATTATTATAATTAGTATGGCCCTAAAGCTTCAAAGTTTTGGAGACCCCTGGTTTAGAACATTGATTATGTGCCTAGATTATATTTTTTAATATTTAATATTTTATTTATATACTTGAGAGAGATCCCCTTTTTAACCATCAAGATCCATAAAATCGCTTGCTTCCTTCAGTTTCACAAACTACTCAGAACATATAAACGAGCTATCAAGTGACGTAAAAAGGCAAGATTATAAGGGCCTTGCCAGATTTCCAGAATTGAGTTTATTTTAATTTAAGAAAAAGTTATTAATCTTATTAAAGCCAATCGCAGCATTTTAATTAGAGCACTATCTGCAATTGTTGAAACCAATCCGGAAATTATTGAAACAATCATTCATTAAGAGCTGGGATTTAGTTTATAATTTAAGTCACAGGACACGTAGATTTTTTAAAAGAACAGCGAACCTTCAAAGATCTCTATCACTGGAATTTATTGAAAGATAAAGTGAAACCGGCATGCAATCAGAATCCAGCGTCAGCTTAAATCACATTAATGCTTAGTCTCACTTGATAATTTGACTAGAAGCATTTTAGCAACGTTACATTGATATAGGTTTCCCTCTCCTCCATACAGCCTTGATTTGTTACCATTACCACAAATTAACCTATTAATTTGTACCATTACCATGATAAAATAAACCTTTTCGAGGACAATAGGAAAATGGAAAGATATGAAATGGTGATGGAAAGCATATAATGAAGCTGTCAACAAAGTAAGAGAAAATATAGAATACTGTTTGAAATAGAACAGAACAAAATATAATAGTTTTTATTTGTCTTCTGATGAAAATATTATAATTTGACTTAAGCAGTACTAGTCATGCAGCAACCTAATATCGCATTGATCAGCATTAGCTATTCGACTAATAAAATATACATAAATGCCTTTTTAAGATAATAGAGAATTAACGTGATAAAGGAGTATGATGCACAATAAAGGAAAACCGTGTAAACAAAGGAAACGTCTTGCATATTGTATCGGCCAGGCTTTTGATCTGTATACTAGACTGTAAATCATTTAAGGGATTTTATCAGCTATGTACTTCTCCAATTCCTGTTTGAATTGACATCTAAATAAATACGTGTAACTCGACTTTAGCTAATGATGAGCGAGACTGGTCTTGGCCTTGCGGTCTTGGTCTTGGTTTTGCAGAAAACGCATGCACCAATTCTAGCGTCAGATCTGCAAGACCAAGACCAAGACTGTACAGTGCAAGACTTATGCAAGACCAAGACCTAGTAGTGCAAGACTTACGCAAGACCAAGACCCAATTGCATGAGTCTTGTGGTCTTGCGTTTTTTTTTCACGTTTTTTATTTGTTCACATATTGACTATTGCCTTCAATTCTAAGGTCATATACGGAAAAAACCTCCTATACATTTTTGTCAAAAATCACATTCTGTGACATTCTATGCAATTACATAATGTACTCGACTAAAACAAACTCAAATTTTTAAAGTAAAGTATATTCATAATTACAAACATCTAATTGAGATTTTAGACAAATTACACAAATGTCAATAAATTTTATAATATTTTAACTAAGAGCAAAGCGAACCGGCTTTTTTAGAACAACTTCAATATTTCAAAGATTCCACAGCCTTAGTAAAAAGTACATCCCGTGCAGATAATAACTACTTACTAAATATTTTATTATCACTTTATGCAAATAATCTATAATGCATTCGATTTTTCGTAGATCATAATTAAACAATAACGAATTTATTATTTACCATCCTATAATTTATCAAAATGTCCCTGGTAGCTTTGGGATGACCTTAAACCCCACGGCTATTCACTTTTTATGAAAAATTATAAGAGGAATGTACTTCAATCTGTAGGGCTAGTTGATACTGGGCTATTTTATGCTGCTTGCTTTAGTAAAGATTTGAGTTTATTTTGTCAGCTTTAGGATAACTTTAAACCACCGGTCCTTCACTTTTTATGAAAAATTGCAAGAGGGAATTGCCTCACTCTGAGGGGCTGGAAAGTTTTATGCTGCTTCTTCTAATAAAGATTTGTGCCAATTCTGGTAGCTCTAGGATTTTTAAAACCTACGGATATTCGTTTTTCTCTGTTGCTGGTCATCAAATTACCGGTCATTAAATTAGGTCTACCCCAAGGTTAGTGAATTTTTTAATATTCTTCAGAGGCAGCATAAAGAAACTGTGTATGGGTTATGTAACTTGTGTAAAAATACTGCCGCAATTAACTATAAATACACGGGATGATTCAGTATTACAAGGACAAACTTCAACAAATGATTCCTTAACTAGAAATTTTTTTGTAATATTTTTATTTGAAAATATTACCGCACTTATTAAAATTTGTCGTTGTAGTACCAGTACTTGATATTGAAAAACAAACATTTTCATCAGACAAATGTTCTCTCTTTCTATAAAGTATTATTTGCTTTAAATTACTTGGAGAAACAATTTTTTAAAGATTTTATATGTAGAAATTGCCTCCAGTAAAAATCTATCAAAAAAACTGCAATACTGGCAAGAGTCTTGCAGCAAGACCAAGAACGAGACCAAGACTAGACCCTGCAAGACCAAGAATACTTATTAGACTGCAAGACCAAGACCAAGACCAACTCGGTCTTTAACTTGGTCTTGCATTTGCTCATCGCTAATTTTAGCTGGTTATTTAGCATTTAATATTGTGATAAAGTTGAAATGCAGCAATTTCTTCTACTTAAATCTTATACATAGATCATTGGCCAATCGTGTTGCATGGGCTTCCAAGTCTCTATTTCTTGAAAATTATTATCAAATTATCAAAACAATTGAAGGCACACTTATGAACAAATATGGTAAGCCACTGCTTCTAAAAATAGCACAGCTGATTTCATTAGGTTTTACTTTGAAAATTATTCGAACAATGCTTGTTTAAATAATGAAAAATTGGCGTAGTTTAAATGTTGCCAAATAAGCTGAGTTTATTTTTGCACCTAAGTAAGTGGCCACAAGGTTTATCCCAAGAAAAACTGTCATCTAAAAAACATCCTGGATATTTGATGTTGTCTTGTTGAGCTAGCCTAGGGAAGTAGGGTAGTGCCGGAGTGGTTCCACAGCAAGCATATTAAAAAAAATGGTGGAATGACGCCATTTTTAATAATTTTCTACCTAAGATTTTCCTCGATAAATTTGAAATGGTTTAATATATTGTTTTCTTCAATTTTATTCTTGGCACAGAACATTTCTGGTGCCAATGAAGCGCATAGTGCGGGAGGGCGGAACTCAGGGGGGTATTATAAACATATTGCGTTTCGGCATTTTAGATAGCACAATGGTTAATTTTACTAACCATTTTAATTGTTAACGATGTGTATTGTATTGTTTTATATTATATTAGTTCCGCGACACTGGCAAATTTTCATATACAGTGAACACTATTTCGGACGTCAAAAATTTTAATTTAGGTTTAGGCCTCGACAACTTTAAGGCTGATCTTTGCAATAAAACTTTGTATAAACAGAACTAAAAAGATTTAAATAAACATTTTATAAACATATTTTATAATATAAATATTCTGTCTGGAAAATTGATGTGGGCGTCAAACTAAGAAAAACAGTAAACATACATTATACTCGTGGTATATATATATATATATATATATATATATATATATATATATATATATATATATATATATATATATATATATATATATATATATATATATATATATATATATATATTCTAAAACAAAATTATTGTTTAATTTCAAGCCACCTTATTAAATCAAGATTGCATTAAACCCTTGAAGAAGAATGCAACTCTTTCACATTCCAATTCCAAAGTAATTAACCTACTTTCTGTATCCCTCTTTAAAAACTTTCATTAATAAAACTTTGAAAACGAACTAAACTAATTAAATTAAAGTGGGGCAGTACACCCACAAATGAATGAATTGCTTATTTTCGATTTTATCGGCGTGTATCCGTTACCAGTTTATCCATCTCTCGCATTAACGCCTAAACGCCTCCCTTTTGATTGCTATTCCAATCAATGACTCCCCCTATTTGCCTTTCCGGACCAGTCAAGGGGATTTCGTGTCGATACGAGTTAGAATCCGAAGTATTAATAAAATTATTTTTATTATTATTTTTTCTGCCTCACTGCTCATTGTAAACGGAGTGAAAAATTTAATTAGTTATTTTACTTGAATTTGATTAGATATTCTTAGAGTTATAAAGCAAAGGGAATCAATTTCCTGGTATTATAATGTATTTTCTAATAAGTTGTTCCTACAATTAATACCAATAAGTATTGTTGGCATAGTATTAGTATCTGTAACTTACAACTTCCTGGTTTTAGGAAAAAAGAGTTAGCGGTGCTATCTCTTATCGAAATCATATGTATAGAAAATAAAAGGAACAACGCTTTCACTTTCTTACGTAAATACAAACGGAAACATGCACGGGTGGATTGTCAATACAAGGACCCTTAAGCCAAGATTTTCTGAGAGCCCCCTGTTGTACAAAATGAAGTTCTTATGGAAACAACTCCATATGCCAAAAACGCAACATTTTTTGAAAAAAGTTTGGAATTTTCTTCATAAAATATAATAGACTATAAAAGAAATAAAAAATCCGAATTATTTTTTCGAAAAATTATGCTTTTTTACTTCCCTCGTAAAAGTGAAAAAATCACCCTGCGAGATTTTTTTCAGATCTTTACGTTTCAGGGCCCCTAGAGATCTAAAAACGTGTATTCTCAATTCCATCGGTCTGTTTGTCTATCGGTCTGTCTGTTCACGACATAGCTACCACTACTTACCTGATTGACTTCAATTTTTGGTCAAAAATAAAGGGTGATATAGGAATGACCTGGTAACATTCTGGTAAAAATCCAAGGGCAAAACAAAATGGCGGCCTAGTGAAATGTTAAACAAATTATTACTAAAACACTACTCATCCAAATTATCTCAAATTTTGCACAAAAATCAACTGTTATGTTGGAATCACTTAGTAAAATTTTGGTACAAATCCAAGAAGACGGAACAAAATGGCGGTTTAATAAAATATTTAAAAATTCAGTTTGAAAAAACTACTTAATGTATTGATTTCAAATTGGATGCTATAACTGACTGTGGTATAGGGATGAACTAGTAAAATCGTGGTACTAACCCAAGATGGCGGAACAAAATGTCGGCCAAATAGAAAAAAATCACCCTCCCAGGTTTGCATATCTTTCCGTTTTAGCGCCCCTAGGTGCCAAAAATAAATGTTATCAATTCTGTCGGTCCGTCTGTCGTTTTGTCTGCCTGCGTCTGTCGCTTAAAAACTGCTTATCGAAATGACTTCAAATTTTATTCAAAAATTAAGGGTCATATGGGGATCACCTGGTAATATTTTGGTATGAATATAAGATAGCAAAACAAAATGGCGCCCTAATAAAATATTTAAAAAATGAACCTGATAAAAAACTATTAATTAGATTAACTTCAAATTTTGTGCAAGCATTAAAAATGACCTAACAAAAGGGAGGTGTACGTCAAAGTAAAAACTACTTTGAGTTTATTACTTCCCTTATAAATGTGAAGTATTGTAATTGTGAAAAAATCTGTGACTGTTCGCGGTATAGCTAAAAAACTACTTACCCGATTGACTTCAAATTTTGGTCAAAAATTAAAAGTCGTATGGGAATGACCTGGTCACATTTTAATAAAAATACACATATGGTGAAACAAAATGGCGTCAAATGTTAAAAAATAATTACTAAAAAACTACTTATACAATTTACCTCAAATGTTGCAAAAAAATTCAAGAGGTAATTAGTAATTAACTATTAAAATTTTGGTACGAATCCAAGATGGCGAAATACAACGAGGGCTTAATAAAATATTTAAAAATTCAGTCTGAAAAAAACTACTTAATAGATTGATTTCAATTTTGTGCAAGAATTAGCTGTGGTATAGAGATGAACTGGTAAAATTGTGGTACAAATTCGAGAAGGCGGAACAAAGCGGCAGGTAAATGAAATATTTTAAAAATTTTTGACAAATTTTAAACTTTGGACATTTATTAAGTGTGATATAGAGATTAACTGGTAAAATTGTGATACAAATTCAAGACGGAGAAACAAAATGGCGGCCAAAAAAAATGTCTAAAAATTCAATGTAAAAAATATTCTTATTCACATGACTTTCTTGCAAAATTGAATATGATACAGGCATTAACTTGCGCGAATTCAAGATGACGATTCAAAATGGCAGTCTTAAAAAATCAGTGTAAAAAGTCAATTTATTTTAAATCATGCTCAAAAAATATGTGTGGCATGAGTAGAAGCTAGTAAAATATTGGCACGATTCCCATATATATAACAAAATGGCGCACAATACAAATGTTTGAAAAGACAGTGTACTAAATGGGTATGTGCGGAACTAAATTGGGTTACACTTTACTATTCCTAACAAAAGGAAGAAAAGTTCATTGGGCAAAGAAAATTTACCGATTTTTAAAATATAGAATTGCTGCTGTTAAAAATTCCACACTGTTTATAAGCTTGTCTATTCTGAGAATCTGGAAGACTCTTAAATAACATTAATTGTTCTAAATTATATTTATAATAAAAAGTAAGTAACTGAATGACTAAAGGGATTAACAAAAAACTCGATGTTTTTAAAATCCGATGGTTTTGCAGCCGATTTAATCATCAAGCGATTATTTTGGTGTATGTTGATCTGGAAAATTCATTTAAATTATTGGCAATCCAAGCGCCGAATATAAAATTGTAGTCCATATATAACCACCATATGTTCAAGAGAAAGAACGTAATAATTTTGACCCAAAACCGCAAAAACAGAGATTTTGTTAATATTAAGAATAATTTTGATAATCTTTCTGTAGATATTTAACTTATTCGATTATAGATTTAGCAATATTTAAACTAAATGGCCTCTAGGTCAGTATTTACCGTGCCTAGTAGAAACACGAGTTTAGTAATAACAAAACAGTATCCACCATATTACAATCTCCTACAAACAAGCAACTGAACCAGAAATAAGCGGTCAGCGGGTTTAGCATAGTTTCTATATATTTCCACATGCACCCACAGGCCCACTATGAAACACAAACATTCCGTTTCAAAACTCACACTTTTGCTTATTGCGCTCACACCTACGAGTATGTCACATATACCAATTTATTTTACAATCGAGTTTCCTTTTAGATCTTCTTTCAGTAGAGATTTTCTAACAAATATGGATAATAGCAGCCTCATGGCAACTTAATTGCCGCGCACAGGAAATTAAAAGGTGTGACGCAACCTCGGCTCAAAAATTCCAGATGTGGAAAAACAAGAAAACGGCTGGCAAAACTGAATGAAAAACCCAAACAATTTGCGCATTGGCTAATATTTAATGTTTTTCTGTTTCAAACACAATCCCCAATTTTTATCTAAACTAAACTAAGCCTAATCTCATCAACTATTTCGGAAATTTTACTATTACCCCGCGGATCAGTTTTACGTTATACCGTGGGTCGAAAAGGTAAGATTTTGGAGGCAAGGAGTGGTGTTGAAAGAAGTTCAACAGTTAGGGATCCGCAACCCTCTCAACGCTTTGCCTATCTTTAAGGGCTAGTGGATGGAAAAAAAAATCCTGAAAGTGAAATATCGTAAAAAATGTAGGTTTTTTATTAGAAATTTAAAACTCATTTGGCACTGCATTTGCTGTATATACATTGTACATATCTTATAAATATAATACATTTCGAACAAAACCAAACATAAGTAGGCTTTGTCTGAAGGTTGTAGAGAATGGAGAAAATTCACTATTCGGACTTGGATTATCTTTAATTTAAATTATTTGCAACGTTTCAACGTATTTCCGATCGTTACCAAGTGTAAACCAAGTGTGCTTATATAATATAGTCGTGGGCAGTGATGCGTGAATACGGGAAATTCTCTCCAAAGATCTGAAAGATCGGTAATAGACTTGCTAAAGATTATTTTATTAAGTTCGATGAATACCGCTTTTTTAATTTCTCTTTTCTTTCAGTGTTGTTGCTTGAAGAATTTTAGCTTCTGACCATTGGATTCTAAGGTCGCTATTCCAGGAATGTTCAGCGATGCCAGATCTTGATTTTCCAACTTCTCCGTATGCTTTCCATGCTCTTTGAGTCTCATATCGAGGGATCTTCTCGTTTCTTCGATATAAAAATGACCACACTCACATGGTACTTGATATATGGAATTGTGACTGTCAGTCGTATTATTCGGCTTGATTTTAGTTAATAGTTTTTTTAACGGGTTCCCTGACTTGAAAGATGTTTTGATATTGTGGTTTCTTGCTATTCGTCTGAACTTTTCTGATGTTTTCCCTTTACATATGGGAGCCAGTTGGGACAGTTCTGTAGTTTGAATTGTTTTCATTTTATTTTGACAATTCATAATACTTTTCTGTATATCCATTCTACTTAAAGTCATTTTTACCAGTTCTAATATCCTTATCCAAAGATTCCTTTCTATATATAAGGCTGTGGCTCGGTTATACAGAGATCTAATAACACCATGTTTTGTTGCCCCAGAATGTGTGGTTGAACTTGTGGCTGAAGTACTGTTCTGTGTGCGTATCCCCTTATAAAAAATGGGCTCTCTTACACATTCTCGCCGGACCCACTAGCATCCGTGGACCCCCCCCTGCATTACGAGGGCTGTCGAAGATGTAGCGACGCCACTGGTTTCCTGTAAATAGAAGTCTTTATCGAATTATTTTCACGATTGACAAGAAAAGGTAATCTGGAATTTTCTTCTTCCTCTATGGTAAACTTGATTAAATTTGATTTTAATTGATTAGAGAGCGGATATTATTTAACTACTGGCGACAGGTATGATCATGTCTTTTCAAACATTTTTATTGCTCGTCGTTTTGTTCCACCATATTGGATTTGTACCAATATTAAACATTTTAATAGGCCGTCATTTTCTTTTGCTATCTTGGATTCATACCAAATTGTTACCAGTTAATTCCTATATAACACCTGATTCTTATGCAAAATTTGAGGTAAATCTGATAATTAGTTTTTTAGGAATAATTTTTTTAACATTTTCAGCATATTGGATTTTTACCAAGATATTACCAGGTCATCCTCATATGACACCTAATTTTTTACCAGGATTTGAAGTCAACCGGGTAAGTAGCTACGCCGTGAGGCTGATAGACAGACCGACAGACAGAACGACGGAATTGCGAAGACAAATTATTGGCATCTCATCATCATCATCTAGCCTCTCGCGTCCACTGCTGGACATAGGCCCCCCGTAAGTTTCTCCACGTAGTCCGGTTTTGCACCACTTGCATTCAATTTGTTGGTGGTTGTTCTCTGCATCGATATGCTTGAATACGGGGTCTCCACTCTAAGATCCGTCTTGCCCAACGCCCGTTCTTCATTCTTGCGATGTGACCAGCCCAATTTGAGACTGGTTATTTTCACAGTTATGTCTGCTACTCCTCTTCTAAGGATGGTAGTGTTGGGGATTTGGTTGATTGCAGGTTATTTGACAGACAGAACACAGTTTACATTGGAATATTGGATCGCTTTACATATCTATGTTAATGCCTAAGTATTTATAGGATGTGACATGTTCGCTGTTCTCTTTCCCGGTCTATATCCTTGCGTACTGCCCACTCCGGTCTATATCCTTGCGTACTGACTCCAATAAGGTTGTAAATAGTTTTGGAGACATGATATCTTCTTGGCGGACTCCTCTTTCGTTACGAAAAATATCGGTGTCGGTATCTTCATGGACTCTTACACAAGCTGTAGCATGTTCGTAAATGAATTTATTCAGAGATATATATAGATGGTCAATTCTGCATTCCGTTAACGCCTTGAGCACTGCTTTTTGATTGATGGAGTTAAATGCTTTCTCGCAGTCTACAAAAATAAGAACCAATATATTCAAGTGTTTTTGCAATAAGTGTCTTGTTCCACCATATTGGCATCTAGGAACGCTAAAACGTGAAGATATGTAAAACCTGGGAGGATGATATTCTTAATAATATAAAAATTTTATTTAGCCGCCATTTTGTACCGGCATCTTGAATTTGTACCACAATTTTACCAGTTCTTCTCTATACCACAATTAATTCTTGCAAAATTTGAAATCAATGTTAAATTAAATAGCTTTTTAGACTGAGTTTTTTAGTAGCCATTTTGTTACGCCGTACTGCATTTTTACCAAAATGTTACCAGGTCATTCCCATTTAACCCCTAATTTTTGACCAAAATTTTATGTTAATCGGAGAAGTAGTTTTTTAACCGTACCGCGAAAAGTCAGCCAGGCAGACAGAATCAACTTGAAACGTAATGATTTGAAAATATCTTAAAGGGTGATTTTTTCATGATTACAATACTTCCCTTTTACGAGGAAAGTAAAAAAGCAAAAACCGTATGTTGAAATGAAACTAAGGCTAATCTCATATTTTAAACTGTCTCGGTAACTTTAGTACGAGTATTCCCTTCGAAAACAGCTGCGTCATACCATTGTCCGATGGGTAAGGTTTTAGATACAAGGGGAGACGTAAGAGGCTGAGGATCTATGTAACTAACAATGTAATTTGTAGTTTGGTTTTTCGGAGACCACGTTAAGCAGCAAGCTTAAAAGAATCAATACCAGTTATTATAATTTTCCAATGGTTAAGAAAATTTATATTTCTTAAATAGCATTATATAAATAATATGTATACTAATAATGTACATGTTAGGTTTTGCTGAGGTTGAAAGTGAAGTGACCTTACACTTTAGACTATTGTGCTCACACCTATGTTACATATCCCAATAGATTTTACACTCAAGTTATAAAAAGCTTGAATCTTATAAAGAACCATATATTGGTTCGTCGTCTATTTCTGCGGAGTGTAGGGAACTTTGTTGAATGCTCAGCATAGCCTTCCTAGCTCGGTTGTAAGATACTCGGTTTTGGAGGCGGCGCATATGTGTTTGAATCCTCCCTTCAGGCCTATGACTTTTTTAACAAAACCTTTCATTAATTAAAATGCGAATTAGGTAGGTTAGTAATAGTTAGGGTTGCTGTAAAAAAAGCGGGAAACCTAATTCCGAGTCGATATTAAAACAAGGATTTTTTTAACAAAACCCATACTCTAAGGTGGATCTACCCGTTAGCGTTTAGTTAGCTCAGGTGTGTCGATAAAACCGTCATTAGATCGATAAACTGTTATTAAAGCCATAAAATCACACCTCGAAAAATCGAAAATCAGATTTGAGGTAGGGTAGCACTCTAAAATGGTTTGGTTGGCGGGCTTTTTATGGGACTCAAAGTCCTGGAAGTTTTCTTTTAAATCTTCTAGCTTCCAATGGCACAACATTTAAGAGGTTATCGGAGTTACTTCAATACGCATAGACTTTTTAAGGTTTTTTCGATGTAAAATAATATATGTTTTACTACGCAATGGTATTATTAACCGACAAGTAAATGTATGTGGTTAAGATTGTCCGAAAGTCAGTGTTTTTTCATACTTTATTTTTGTTTCTATTTTTTGTTAAGTTTTACTTTAATTTTTTTTCAAAAAACTCAACCGGATTTTTTACTAAACGACAACGCGTTTTTCAAGATCAACCGGAATATTTTGTATTTGGCTAAACAGTCGGCTCATTCGCTAGCCTAATGAGGTTGTCCTGTCATTGCAGATGATTTATATGAAGCAGAAGTATCAAGCATTAAATTAGCTCCGATGTCCTCTTAAAAGATATGACATGGCATAAGCTACATCTCGAAAAATAACAAACCGGCTGACAAAATTAAATGACAAACCAATAAAATTTGCCCATATGGGTAATATTTAAAGTTTTTTTTCAACTTCAAACACAAGCCGCAATTTTTATCTAAAACTGATTAGTCTTTACTAATTTCCTCGTCCGCCGGTGTATTATACAAACGTTAAAACGAACTTAAGAAGAAAATTAAAAAAAAAATAGAAAAACTGTATGTTGAAATGAAACTAAGACTAATCTCATATCTTAAACTGTTTCGGTAACTTTACTATCACTTTTAATTACCTCGGCAAACACCATTCGCCAAAGAAACATATTTTTCTCAATCCATCAAGACGCCTTGCCCCAGGCATATAATATGAGTAAGAGCGGTAGCCGTCGTCCAGCAGGCAGGCAGTCAGGCCTCGCCTAATGACGGTGCTGCGATATCGCTGAGCCTTTAGCGGACCCAGGCTGCCGGACTAATCTGCTTTTCACTCATGTGCACCAGCAAAAACTTCTATTAGACCGGGGCCTTAATTAACGCAAAAAATCTTATGTTTCCCCGCTCGGAACAGTATTAGAATGTTGCTGCGGCTGGATATTTACCCCATATAGGGATGGAGAGGTTACTTAAACTGTGTATCATATATGGACTTCTAATTCCATTCCATCGATTCAAGATTAAATAAAATGGAAACATACAAAGCATTGGTTTTCGTTTGTTTTTTCTCACATATTTTCGATTGGCAATAATCTCCAAGAGATTACCAAGTAAAATTCAAATTCCATTCATGAGCTTATGTATGTCAAAGATCTGTTCTGTCAATTGTAACAGGTCTATACTATTATTATTCTTATTAACATTTTAGCATCAGCATATCAAAATTTCCGATGTTTCTCATACACACGTTCATATTACATCTTCAGATATCTTCCCTGCAGGAGATCAAAACAGTGAATGAGGTACTACCGACAGAGCTGAAGTTTTTTTTCAGACTATATATTCACCGATTCGTGATTTACTCCTTTAATGAATTTTGGAACACATGGACTAAAACTTTTTAAGTTAGTTAATCTTTTACAACTTTTACGATTTTAATGTTTGGTTAATGCCACTATATTTTTGACATTATCAGTTATATCTTTTGGCATTTAAACATCACTGAGTTTACATGTTCACCTCTTATTAAAGACCCAAAATATTTTACACACATTAGCACGTAAAACTGGCTCAATATGGTGCAATTAGGCGGCCTTAAAAATGTTTAAAAAATCAGTATCAGCCTTGATCTTATTTATAACGCTACCTTCCTTCTATAAAAAAATATAAAGTTTTCCACATTCGATGGTACATTAGACGTATCTGGAAAAGATAACAAGATTATTATTTGATGATATATGGAGTTGCGATCCATCATTTAAAAATCCTGTTATTATAGCAGTGTTGCCAGGTCTATTTGTCATCTGTAGCAACTTTGCGATTTTAAATGTAATGCCCTGTATATTACTCTATTTTTAGTATCCAGGTTAGATTTTGTGTAAGTTTTATTAAGCCTATCTTATAACTATCTCTTACCATTTTTGGTATTAATTATTTTCATAGTTTTTTTAACGAAATCATTAAGTAAATAATTTAATTATGCAGGCTAGAATGTATATATCGAGCCCAAATTATGACATTATCTACATGAGGTATGATACTTTTCTATCTTTTCGCTTTACTATATACACAACACACATTTTATGCAGAGTATCCGGAAAATATATTTATGTTAACACTTTCGGAAAACGGTTATAACTAACTCTTTTTAATAGAACACCCTGTATATTGTTAGAATAGTAAATAAAGCTTAAAGTCCCATAAGTCATATAAGGATATATGGTGTTCCTATACCTATTTTTTACCGTTTTTTACTTACGAATGTTTTTAATGACAAGGTGAGTTCAAACTTGGACATTGTATGCCTTTAATCTGATGACAGCGCGACTAAAGAATTTATAGTATCAAAAAATTGAAACAGGGACCTGAAGAATATTTCAAAGGAATCAAGAGAAATTACCTTACTTATGGTGAGATAAATACACCTAGGAACAAAATACATGCAGTAACTGAAGATTCAATAAATGAAATAAACTGTGTATCAAATACAGACTTCTGATTCCATTCCATGTATAAAAATAAGTTTTAGATTCAGCCTTTTTCTTCTTTTAAAGAGTATTATGAATTTTTCAGAACACGGACTAAAACTTTTTAAATGTCATCTTTTACAACTTTTAATTTATAATTTTAATTTTTGGCTTATGTCGCTATGATTTGTCACATGCCAATATTATCAATTATAACTTTTTTGCATTTAAGCAATATCACTCAGTTTGCACAATATAAAAAATCTAAATTAAAATCCCTAAATGAAATAAGAAAAGAACACATAACTGTAAATTATTAAATAAACTTAAGCCACGTTTCGCACGTTTCTCCTGTTTTGAGCAATACACGTAGTGTAGTTGAATTTTTTTACAAATCTAGTTCTATTCATTTGCTATTAATTTTTTACAAGTTAAAAGTGTCTTTTATATTTATATTCATATTTTTGTTAAATGGATTAGTATAATTTGACAAAATTCAATCACTGGTTTTTTTATACATACCAATTTAATTATTATACATAAAGATTTCAATATAATAACCTTTTGAGAAGTTGTAGTTTCTTTTAATCCCGTGTAAACTTGGCAACCTTGTTGATTGTCGTTTTTGTTTACTGTTAAAAAATACATTTTAATTTCACTGTTCACTAGGCATGTGTATAAGATGACTGCTTTTAAGCTTTTAATAATGTAATTTGGTGTTCGTCAACCTTTGTTTACAGCGTTTGTTATACAGGGTGTTCATTTCAAAAATCATTTTTAAATTTACCACCCACGTGATCTCCGTAAAGAGACAGATTTGTGAAAATCGCCGAAACACGGCAACAAATTTATTCAGAGGGAAAGTTTTTTTACGAGAAATTTGAGGGCGTCCCTTCAACCCCAGCACTAATAATTAACAGAAAAGAAAAAAATTAAACACAAAACTATTAAGAGTAAAAAATGAATAAATAAAATTAAAAAAATCTTTATTGTATAACACAAAATAGCATTTATGAAAAGGTGGAAAGTACCGATAAATAGTTCTTTAATAACCACCCTACAAGACTAAAAAACTAACATTAAATAACTGCAATAATGTGAAAAAAATTTTCAACTTTAGGTGACTACTACAAACATATTTCTTTGCATTAATTTTAAATGGAGGTACACTTAACACTTTAAAATTACGTAATAGTGAGTTATAAACGGAATCAGCCAAATAGAGGAAGCAGTTATTAAAAAACATTTTCTATGTCTTGGTATTGATATTGTGTCTCTAAAACGAACATCCATAAGTCCAGTTAGATATTAGGGTTCTTTGATCTTAATTACCTTATAAATGATACAACTCAGGTAAATGTATCGTGTCTGGGCCATATTACATTTACATATTTCATTGACGTGATGACTTACATGATCCCTTATAGAAAGATTTTTCACAAACTTAACACAGGCATTCTACAGTTTTTGTATTCGATATTTAATAAAATTTGTAAAAAAAGGCCACAAATAACATCGAGGTAATTTGATATTCAAAGACCGAAGCTCTCAGTTAATATTTTTTTAAATTTTAGGGGGAAAAACAAAATGATATCCATATGACTTGAGACGAAAGTAAAATTTTTGACAAATATTATTAACATGATTGGTAAATGTAAGTTTGTTGCTGATAACTAATCCAAGATTTTTACTACATTGGGTCATTCCACTGTTTTATGACCCAGATTAACGTTCAGATTAGAGCGGTCAATGTTTATGCGTGAATAGAGAATAGACTGTGTTTTGCTTGGGTTTATAAATAAAGAATTTCTCTCAATCCATTGTGATATACTCATAAGACCTTCGTTGAATAAATCTACTGTGCCATATAAAGAGGCGATGTGGGTGATTAAATCTGTAAATCATCAGCATACATGTGATAACTAGAATATTTTATATGTTGTACCAGATTAGCTGGAAATATCGTAAAGAAAGCAGACTCTAGGATGGATCCTTGTGGGATACCCCCTCACACTTTCCTCCAACCTGATATTATCTCTTCAACATCCTGGCTTAGCCTCACAGCCTATTGTTTACTGGGAACATAACTATCAAACCATCGTTGTGTATCGATTTTGTAATGTGTTAGTGTTGGTAATAGTAAGTTTACGTTGAGACTGTCAAAAGCTTTAGTTATATAAATCAAAATAGATGAACAAGAACAACCCGTATCAAATGACATTGTGATGTCACTTATTATTCTTAAAATTGCTTAAAGTGCAGCTGTGATTTGACCTAAATCCTAATTGAAATTTTGGAATGACGTTTCTATTTTGTAAGAATTTCATGACTTCACTTCTGGCTATCTTTTCAAGAATCTTTGAAGTTACTGGAAGTATACTTATAGGTTGTAAGTCACTTACATTTCTAGGATTATTCACAATTAATTATCCAAAGTGTTTACCATTGACTTCTAAACAATAATACAAACGCTGTTCAAATTCTTGACGCACATTTTGAAATGTTTCTCTAGATATAGCCCTACAACTGCTCTAATGCGATTTTGCAAGCCTTCGATGTTTTGGAGAGTGATCTTATATACTACCGACTTTAAATGGCCCTAAAGAAAGAACTCATTCGGGCTATTGGCCCTCTCCTTCCTATCCACCTCTGGGGAAATGTGTTGTGAAGCTAATCTCCAACAGTTCTGGCGCAATAGGTGTTACCGAACTCGTTCCTCTGATTTTCCACTCAGTTGCTTCTTCAAGCATATTCAAATACATCTTTCCTGTCAGGTTTTCGTTAGAAAATAAAGAGAATTCCTGCCCAAACATTGATTTTTTGTGGGTACTGTGTATGATCCTCTCTGAAAATATGAGGTCTCCCATCACTCCAATAGCGGCAGTTGTGTAATAGTTCAATTGAGAAAGCATGTTCAGTAAAACAGATATTTCGAAGTAGATTTGGAGTTCTGTCAATAAAACGGGTCATTTCTTCACAAAATTGCATCTTCATTTATTTTGTGCATTTGTAGATTGCTCCAACAAATACGTGAGTAATATCTGAAACTTTTCTTACTGAAGTACGTGGATCTGCCGCGAAATGTCCAAAAACTTCAATTTGAGGGTGACTGTGAATTTCCGAATGAGCTGCATGATATAAACGTGTGATCAGTGGCGGCTCGTGGTCAACTTTTCAGGGGGGTGAATACATATAAACCACAAAGAGGCATCTGAAAAAATCAGACACGAAACAATAAAATGCCTTTGTTACTTCGCAACCGCATGTCCAGACACATAAATCGTACATATTTCTCCAAAGATAACGATTTACTACTTAGTTTTTACCTTTACCTGTTTTCTGAATTTTAAATTTCGGCAATGGTCGACTACCGGTCTTAAATTCGAGTCGTTTGTCAAAGTTCAGCTAGCCAATATAATTAAAAACGGATTATAAAGTCTTAATATTCTAAAACAATGTGGATACCTTTCTTTAAAACATGAATTTAAACCACAAAATCAACAAACAAACTGTAAAATCTCTAAAATAAAATCTATAAAAATACGCAATCGTAACCATAACCTATCACACGATCCACGATAAACACATCAACTGACAAAAATTTTAAGTTTCCTCGGCGCGGCTGTTGACCCAAACTTTGCCAACGTAAGCAGTATCTTACATATGCGTCCCTATGCGAATTTGATCGGGAACACTCGGGAAAAACTCGCCTCCGTTTATAACCACGAGGTCAACGTGAGCCGCCAGCCGTGATCGATGCCAAATGAAACGAAACCTCTCTGGAGATCGCGGTGCGAGGCATGGATACTGTATCGCGGCCGGCCAACGGGTTTATAGGCTTAGAATAATAGAAGAAATTTTCAAATTAAAAAAAATTGAAAAAATATAAATTATGTGATACATTTTTACCGGGGTGTTTCTCATTGAAAACACTGTCACCTATATTCATTAAAGAAGTTTAAATTTACACCAGGCTTAACTTGGCAGTTATAGGCTTAAGATGACATTCTTAACAATTGATCAAATATTTTTTCCAAATGTCACAATTACAAAATGAGAGTGACATATGCTAAACATAACTGGAGAAGTAAGAGTTTCAAGTAGCGTGGCAACTAGACCTGGTCTAACTCTTAAAACCTTTGTAGTAAATACAGGGGGTGGCAGTTCTCCGAGGTGAGTGACAATGATTTATGTTTGAGAATACAAATTGGTTTTAGAATGTCATAAATAGGCAAGTCAACAAGCAGGTATGTTTAGATAGGTATGCATTTGTTTGCTTAAAGCATTTCAAATTACATATTTTCTCAGAGTGCAAGCTAAAAGCAGCGCTTAGAGCCGTTCTCCACGTATGGTTAAAATACTCAGTTCTGCTGTTAGCTACCGCCTTTATTTAAAACCCTGGTTCCTATTGGATATTTCAATAATAAAACAATATGCTCGGTTGAAAACTGCCGCATTTTTACTGCTCATATAGAATGGCCCTCAATGATTCTTAATATTGTTGGGATTTTCACAGATAACTGCATTTCATCAATTCATTATTATTATTTTTATTTAAACATTAAAATGGGTGTTATTCTGCAACGGTGAGTTCAAATTAAAAAAGTGTGGACGTCAAAATGTACAGGATAACCTCTTTCAAACGATGTATCACTCGACCCCCCGTCTCATTTAACAATGTTGGGGTGGTAGCTCTGGGGTTGGGGGGTTGAAGAGCCGCCGTCCAATTTTTCATTAAAAACATTCCGTCTCAATAAGTCTGTTACCGTGTTTCGGCGATTTTCGCAAATCTCTCTGTTTACGCAGATAACGTGGATGGTAAGTTTCACAGGGCTCCCGCAAGGGTTATCGACTCCCGCGTGCCGGAAATATCTTGGCGCCCTGTAAATATCGTAGATGTAAATAATATTTTTAAGAATAAGAACTTAGCTTATACATACATTTTTTAAATTTCATTGTTCGCTTTATTTTTTTACAGTTTAAAAACTTTAATGTAATATACATGGTGTTTCAAAAAACATGCGGCAGCGTTAAAAGCAAGATTCTTTGTAATTCTTTGTTTTTCGAGATACAAGGCGTTAAACTTTATAAAAAATTATCATTTGCTTAGTAATTCCGAAATAATAAGAATTATTTGATTAACTCATAGGTATTTAAAGGCTATATTTTTACAGTATTCCGCCATTTTCACTTCAATCATGGACATAGGTATGAGTAACCATGCCAGACTTTCTTAGTAGAAAATAGTACGCTACTCATTTAAAAAAAGAACTACTAGCTTTAACGTTTGGGGCAAGTAGAAATACACAAAAATGCCTATTTTATGATATGACAAGTTGTTTTCGAGAAAATGATTCTGTTTTGATGCATGCCTGTGGCACCTTGGTCCTGTTTTACTTAAAGTTAGAGTTGCTCAAAACTCTACAAAAGTGATTCCTTGGAACATTCCAAGAAAAAAAGTTTTAACAAATATCTGTGCGCAAATGCCCTATTTTTGAGATACAGGGAGTTAAAATTTAGATTAGATTTAGAAAAAACTTTTCATCTTTTTTTAGAAAGAATCTCCTTTTAAACGTTCACACATATTTTTTGAAACATCCAGGCATATTTGATTTTAATTTTGTAATGAAACAGCGGAAAGTTAAAAACTAAAATTTAATAGATTGTTAAAGGAATACAAATAACGGCCTAGTGAAAAAAAAAACTAGAAAAGCTAACTATGGAATTTACCTGAAATTTTGCACAAAAAAACAAGTATTACGTAAGAATGAAACGGAAAAATTCTGGGACCAATTCAAGACAAAATGGCGGCATAGTAAATTGTTAAAAAAGTTATTACTTAAAAGCTACTTATCGAATTTACCTGAAATTTTGTCTAAAAATCAAGTTTTATGTAGGAATGAACTGGAAAATTTTAGTATGAAACCAAGATGGTAAATCAAAATGTCGGTATAATAAAATATTTCAAAAATTAAACTGAGAAAACTGCTTATTAGATTGATTTCAGTTTTTGCGCAAGAATTAAGTGCGATATCGAGTTGCTGATAAAATCGTGGTACGATTTCAAGATGGCGGAATAAAATGGCTGGAATTAAGTCACACTTCACTAATCCCAATAAAAGAAAACATTCATAACGACAGAAGTTCCTGGTACAGGAGTTTACCGATTTTTAATATAGTAAATTTCCCCACCGATCCTCCCTGATATTGAGGATAATAATTAATAATGCCTTATTTGATAATATAGAATCAATATTAGATAGATCGAATCTCGTTTTTTTTTAAAAAATTCTTTAAAAATTAAAAATTTGAGTTATATAAAAGTAAATGTTCCCAACGCAGCTTCAAGGTTTGGCGCCCCTTTAGCAACACCCGATAAAACACAGATCTGCCAAAGTTAGGACCAACGCCTTCGCGTGTATAATGTGAAGTATTGACGTTTAAAATAAGATGTATTTTTTTAAAGTCACCCGATATTTCTCGCAGCACGAAAAAAATGTCTCTTATTCCTCGGAGTTATTCTTAGAAAAATCTACATTCATCCCTGAAAATATTCCCATGAAGATCGAGATTAGCCCCGGTTAAAATTCGGTCCGAACAACCATTACGCATGCATTCGGTAAGTTATTGCGGCATCGGCCTTTTCCACCGGCGTTAATTAAATTTTTATTGTGGACGCGCGGCGAACCCTTTCAAGCAAGTCGGCGGCCGAAATCATTATTATACGCCGGATTTAAAGTGGCTCACGGCTCATTTTAGGAGAGCACATTCATAATTGCTTGTTTACTTTGAGATAATACAATATGGAAGGACCAGTGGCCGAACTTGAACGAGTTATTGACCTTGCGGCGTATGGTGGCAGTCAGCGTTTTGAAAGGTCGTTCGTAAGCGCGTATTTTTCCAGTTTTTTGGTTTTTTTTCAATATCTCTTTTTTTATACGTTTGTTTTTCTTATCTGTGGACAGATTGCATATGAAGTAAAAGCTTAAGTATTAGGTACTCAGTGGCGTGCTGTATTTCGGTCGCTAGCGCAGCCCGCGCCCAGTTGAAAATAAAACGTATCGCTATGGTAATACACACTTACTACACAGGTACAGGGTGGTCCACTTAAGATGCTCCTATACTTTATCTCAATAAATAAGACACTGAGAAAAAAGTTAAATACAAAAAGTATTTGACCCTAAGTATATTTTTTATTTATAATATTTTTATGTATACAGGGTGTTCCATTGTGCCAGGACAGTAACCAACTTTTTTCTTTTTAATGAAATGGTATGAATATTTTTAGAAATTCTAATTCTACGCTTGATTTTGAGTATTTTTTGTCATCATAGCATACGAAATTTTGAGTAGTTTTTGAGAAAAATTAACTTTTCTAATTTTTTTCGGAAAAACAGGTTTTTGGAAAAATGTGATTTTTTCACACCTGAAGACTAAAATTGTGAATTTTACTTATGGATCCATGGAAGTGGTTAATATTTAATACTCTGACCTATCAAGAGCGAAAATCCATTATACAGGGTGGTTACAAATCACCATCAACAAAAATATATTTGTAACTAAAATAACTTAATTTTTTTAAATGAAACACTCGGTATTTAGCACTTTTAATGTGTTCAGGATTTAATTCTGCATCATTCCATATTTATAGTTTATATTCCAAAAATTAGTAGTTTAGAAGTTATGATCAATTTTCTATAATAATTCGGGTATTTTTGTTAAAAATCTAACTAAACCTAAATAATATCCTATTCTAAGTTTTTTTTTAACATTATAATTAAATTTAACAATAAATCAATAAGTAATGCAAGAAAGAAAGTAACTAATTACTTATTACAAAACATTTTCGACATAACCCCCGTATTTGGCAATACAAGTAGTATACATGGTTTCAATTCTCGCAATAGCATTTCTAACCGCGTTTGTTGTATTAAGTCTTTCTACCTCTTGCCTAATTCTCCTTTTTGAATCTTGAACAGTATTACACCTATTTTTATACACCTCGTTTTTTAGGTTGCCCAATAAAAAAAATCCAGGGGTGTTAAGTCGGGCTCCTCACTGGTCAATCTATGGTCCCGTACCGACCAATCCAAAATGGAAACCGTTGTTTCAAACAATTTCTAACAGGCACTACAGTGTGATATGGGACACTATCTTGTTGATAAACAAGCCCTTATTTAATATCGTTCGGCAGATTGTCAATTACCGGAAATATTTCGTTCTCTAACAAATTTAAATACCTCTCACCATTCAGAACAAAGTCATAAAATACTGGACCTATTATTCGATCACGGATAATACGACACCACCCATAAACACTTCTCTGACCCTCTTTCTTCATTTCTTTGAAAATTGCCTCATCGGTAAATAAAATATTTTTAAAAATGTCAGTTACAAAATGGTGGTCCATCATGAGAGAACAATAAAAAAGCCTTGTTTGAAAGTCCTGTTAGGATAATTCCTGAACTGGTAAAAATTTGAGCGGATGGTAGTTATTATCAGTCCTTTCAACACTAGCCTTACTAATTCCCGGTAGATCTCGGGATTCATCTCTTTGCGAATTTTCGTTGTTTTCTTCAAAATACAGGAGAATTTCTAATTGCTTTTCTTCTGTTAGGACAATTTTTGGGCGCCGTTTTTGTTTATTGATTACCACTCCACGTTCAAGATCACGAACAATTCGTGAAAAAATATGTTTCGTGGGTACCCGTCTTGCAGGATACAAGAACCGATACTCCCGCAGGGCTAATGCTGGACTCTTATTATTTCTTATGTAACATTCATGAAGATTTAAACGCTCTTGGACACTGTATAAAGCCATTTTTCCTTTAAAAGGAGTTAGAGGCAACTAAATGTCAAATAAAAACTGTGTATTTATCGGTGTCCAGGCAAAAATTTTACTAGTATGTTTTTCCATAGATATCTTGTAAAATTAAGACGCGTTTAGAAATGCTATTATTGCGAAAATTAAAACCGTAACCGTAATATTATACTACTTGTATTGCCAAAGACGGGGGTTATGTCGAAAATGTTTTGTAATAAGTAATTAGTTACTTTCTTTCTTGCATTACTTGTTGATTAAATGTTAAATTTAATTTTAATGTTAAAAAAAACTTAGAATAGGATATTATATAGGTTTAGTTAGATTTTTTACAAAAATATCTGAATTATTATAGAAAATTGGTCATAACTTCTAAACTACTAATTTTTGGAATATAAACTATATATATATGGAATGATGCAGAATTAAATCCTAAACACAATAAAAGTGCTAAATACAGGGTGTTCTATTTAAAAAAATTAAGTTTTTTTAGTTACAAAAACATTTTTTTTGATGGCCATTTGTGACCACCCTGTGAAATGGATTTTCGCTCTTGAGAGGTCAGAGTATTAAATACACACCTCCCATGGATCCATAACCAAAATTCACAATTTTAGTCTTCAGGTGTGAAAAAATCACATTTTTCCAAAAAAATACTCAAAATCAAGCGTAGAATTAGAATTTCTAAAAATATTCATACCATTTCATTAAAAAGAAAAAGTTGGTTACTGTCCTAGCACAATGGAACACCCTGTATACATAAAAATATTATAAATAAAAAATATACTTAGGGTCAAATACTTTTTGTATTTAACTTTTTTTTCTCAGTGTCTTATTTATGAGATAAAGTATAGGAGCATCTTAAGTGGACACCCTGTATATCTACAACTCTAAAATAATGAAGTATATAGTGACGTCTGAAAGGTTTATTGGTTGAATTTCGTCCCTTTAAGAAGAAGGACAAAGTAACAAAATAAATTAATTTAGTGGAAATATTTTGTTTATTATTATTTAATTACATCTAGAGTCCCTAAAGGTTTAATTCTTAGATTTACACTTATAATCCGTTTAATTTACCTGGCACCCTTAGCCGCAAAACCCTCCCATATATTAGCTACCTAATAAAACTATATTATGTAGGTACGAGATTCTTTAGTACAATCTTAAAAAAGTGCAGATCGGATTTTGTCCTCATAATAATAGAGAATTTTCACTTGTTATTTTTGATGAAAAAGAAAAGGGGTTAAAAAAACTTAATATTATGTATTTATTTCTTATATTATTAAGAATTAATAACAAAACTTAAAAACTATATTTTCATTTTAATAATATGATAAAATGTATCTTAGTTTTTTTGTACAACTTACTCTAACATACTCTATATCCAGTTCCGTTTCACCATCAGTGTCGTCCTCGTCTATTCCTAAACTAATTATTAAGGGCCTAACACTAGTATTTATAACATTATAAGAGTCTTCAACTTTAATTACATGTCTAACAGAATTTTTCCAGCTATGTAAAGAAATATTATTTACAATTTTTTTGTTAAATCTATTACAGAAGTATTTAGTGGGGGAAAAGTGTTTTCTCTCTTAATCATGGTTTTAATTCATGCCAGATAAGTTCGATCGGATTAAAAATACAATACTACGGAGGAAGACGCAAAAATGTATGATCAGAGGTACTAGAAAGATTATCACAAATATGTTCTTTTTTAATATTATATGCTTTTAAAACATTTAAAAAATCTGTGGTAGCTAACGTTGTCCATCTAGTTACGACGATATTGGTGTCATCGGCATAACACATGGAAAGTACTTTAGATGAGTACAATATTATTTTGGAAGGCAGATAGAGCAGTCTCAGTAATTTTCAGTTTGATAAATCCATGTGGTGCTAAGGATAATATGTTATACTTTCAAAAAAAAGAAGAGAGTTGATCTCCCAAGCTCGTCTTATATAGCTTGGAGATAGCCTTAGATTAGCTTATTGGCCATTGGAGTCACCCTTTTTAAAAATTGAAACCACTGTTCCAACTTTAGCTCCTCTTTGCAGCATAAATTGATCATAAATGTCAAAACGTCACAGACACATTCATGACACTTTTAATTATTATATATACCGTCGGAGAAGTTTGGGCTTTTTAGTCTTTTTATTAAGGTTATTACTTAAAATGCGCAAACTGGGCTTAAAAAGAAACAATTTGGCTTTAAAAGGGACATTGCTACAAATAAAATCTACATCAGCTTTTTTGCTGGAGGCTGCAGTTGTGAAACATTCCAAAAAATTATTTCCCACAAGTTCATCATCAATCTTTATTCCATCAACGACGATTTCTGTGGCTTTGTTGGCAGTGTTTTTTTTTTGAAGTTTATTTATAATTTGCTACATTATCTAATCTAATGTTATTTGTATTTCCCAAGTCTCTGTTCTTTAGTTTAGGCGGTATAGAGATCCTATTTATTTTTTTACGTGTCTTAAGAAATTACCTTTTTAATGGAAAACATAAACCAAATTAATAATAAAAGATGTTTGAGACTTGAGAAAATGGTAAAGGCACTTTCTGATTATGTCTGAATATAAACATCATTCCTATTCTCGTTCTTCAAGTATAAACTTCACAAATCGGTCAGTGTTTGCTTTAGAGGAGATTCTTTTATGTACAAACTTTGGGGGCTCGTCAGGCAACTTAACAGCTAATTGTATGCTAAGAAACTGCGACAAATGATCAGGAAGTCCTAAGTCTATAACAGATACGCTTAAAAACTTGTTGTAGTTAGTAAATGATAGCATGATCGTTACTCCACAACTGGCTGGACAACAAGTCACAAAACAAGGACAGGAAATCATTGAAATCTAGAAGAACACTACAAATTTTAACTATTCATAATTTGCATAAAAAGTTTTAGTTTACCTTGATTATGAATAGTAAATAAATTACTTAAGAATATAACAAAAAACTGAAATGAAATAAAATATTACATCAGAATTTTAAGGAAAGTACGCATTTCCTAGATTATCCCATGTCACTTCCATTTGTAGGTGCTATTAATATGCACAAAGCAAATTACTTTCTCCTATAAATCAAAAACTATCCGCTGTCTCGGTCGCAACCCCTAGTTAAAGCTAAAGATAGGCAAGATTCTGACGATTTATAATGGCCGTCCAGAGCAAATGTCTCGCCACCCACCACTTAGAATGCACACGATATATAAGAAATCAAATTTGTATCAACCCCTATGTTAAATCACGTTAAACTGACCGTCGGTCGTTTCTAATACATTAGAGACATGGGCGATAAGAAATAGCGGACTCTTATCGGAAGTTACCCCTTTCGGTTTTGAATACCAGTGGCAGCGTGTCCAAGACACGAAGTAAATTTTGGTAAAAATTTAAATTTACCTACTCTATATTCTGTGCAAATGAGATACACACATAAAACACAACACATTCGACTTTATTCTGGCGATGAGATACCGATTTTGATGTATTTGACGTTAGGCGTATAGGCGGTTGCCTAACGGAGAATTTTCCACCAAATTTATTTTCCTTTTACAGGTTAATCGCATTTGGAGC
Organism: Kuschelorhynchus macadamiae; assembly: GCA_030620095.1. NCBI lineage: Eukaryota > Metazoa > Arthropoda > Insecta > Coleoptera > Curculionidae > Kuschelorhynchus > Kuschelorhynchus macadamiae. Next base: position 995,710 of record JAUTXW010005312.1, read on the forward strand.
ATATTCGTTATTTCAATAGTATTTTTTGACGTAAGTGTCCTTATGTGTAAGCCTGGCGTTGATATTCCAAACATCTGGAAGACGCTTATAGCTCACAACCTCAGTTTTTATCTACGACCCTTGTCTTAGATTAGCAATCCAGTGATGTAATAAAATAGTGCTTAAATTTGGAATATTATATAATTAACAATAATTATGCTTATATATTAAAATATTTCATTTTTCACTATTGTAGATTTTATCAACATATTAATTTTTATGCGTAGGATAAAAAGAGAAGGAACCTACTATCTACCTCATCACTATTTTATCTGTTTTTCTTTAATAAAAGAATAGCAACTCTCATATTTAGTCGTCCACCACTGATGTTCAAAAGAAAGACTGGACACAGGGTAGATTTAGTTGAAAGGGTGTTTCGAACACTTAGAATATTAATATTTGTGATATATGGAATTGCTTAAAAGCTATTTAACCAGATTATAGCAAGATGATGTTTTACTTAAAGTTCTTTATACTTTAAGTAACTAGAAACAATTTTGATATTCAAATTGACTACGAAATTCTATAAAAGAAATACCTGATATCTACCAAATAGTATCACCCTCTTGTTTTATTTTTTATAAAATAGTAAAACTGTCTTAGATCCTACAAAAAATATTGTTCTTGATTACTTACATCGATGTTATTTTCACCAATCAAAAATGTATTTTTTGTAACATTTCCAATTTGATTCCACAAATACTCTCGGTATTTTTATGGTATCATAAGGTAAGTTTGAAAGTAAATAAAATTTTTATAAAAAAAATAAAATTGACCAAAATGTTCTAAAAAGTGAAACATAAATTTTACTCTGTAAAATCAACGCAAAACTTATTCTTAATTATCTAATAATTTGTCTGTCGATCTGTCTGTCTGCCTGTTCGCGGCATTCCTAAAAAACTACTTACCGCATTAACTTGAAATATTGGTCAAAAATTAAGAGTCACATGAGGATGGCCTGGTAACATATTGGTAAAAATCCAATTTAAAAAAATGGCGAACTAGCGAAATGTTAAAAAAATGTACTAAAAAACTATTTTTCCAATTTACCTCAAACTTTGCACAAAAATCAAGTATTACCTAGCAATCAAGCAGTAAAATTCTGGTACGAATCCAAGATGGCCAAACAAAATGGCGGCTTAATAAACTATTTAAAAATTCAGCCTGAAAAACTACTTAATAGATTGATTTCAAATTTTGTGTAAGAAATAATTGTGGTATAGAGATGAACTCGTAAAATTGTGATATGAATTCAAACAGCAGCCTAGTGAAATATAACAAAATTTATTTCTAAAAACTACATCTACTACAATAGGAACTCGTAACATAAAAATAATAAAATGTATAAAAAGTCAGCCTGAAAAACTACTTTTGGATTAATCTAAAATTTTGTGCAGGCATTAAATGTAACCAACGAAAATAATAGCGTAACATAGAGTTAAAATGATAAAATGTTGGTACAAATTCAAGATGGAGAATCAAAGTGGCGGTCAAATAAAATATTTAAAACATTAACGTAAAAAATATTCTTATTCAATTAAAATATATGCAAATATTGCAAAAAAATTAAATGTGATATAGGGATAAATTGGTACGAATTCAGTGTAAAAACTATTTAATCAATGTTACTAAATGACTATGTGTGGAACTAAATTGGGTCACTATTCACTATTCATAATAAAAGGAAATTTCATAAGGAGGAAAGTGCCTCGTAAGGAAATTTCTGATTTTTTTAGTTGTTATCGATCCGCTGAGCAGGGTGCTTCGTTAACTGGCTTATAAAATCGAGTCAAATTAAATCGCTAGTTGTTCAAAGACTAAATTTTCTCAGGTTATTGATGTTAACACCTTTTTAACTAAAAAATTTTTTTAGTCATCTGGAACTCCGTAATTTCATTAAAATGATTTTTTTTTCAGTGTCAATTTTGTAATATGTATGTCCCACCTCAAAAGTGGATAATATGACTACCTAAGTTGGGGGCCATATAGAATAAAATATTTTTTTTAAAACTTTGCAACATTTATTAAAAAAAAAAAAATGAGAAGAAAATGGATCAATCAATAATCTTCAAAATTTCTTGAGATATCTGACATAACTGGGTATGCCACAAGATAAGCAACTCGATTTGCCCTGTGGTTGAACTGGCTCAAATGCCAATAATAATATAAGACATCAACGATATTTGTTATTTTATAAAACCCTTTGTGTAATCAAGTATGTTGACAACATTTTTCGAATACTTAAATGAATCAACATTTCTAAAAACTGATTAATTTGTAATTTCTTGACTATTAAACTGTCCGATGTTATTTTTAAAGTTAATTAGCTCTTTTAATAATAACCTAAGATATAAAAAAACGTGTTATTACATAGTAAAACATTTGTATAACACATGTTAAAAATATTTTCAATTTAGTTTAATATTTGATTCCGGAATAGAATATTTTCTCTTAAGTGGGCCTTATTTACCCCTACTATCTTATGACACGTTTGAAAATCAAACTTTTTTAAAACTTGGTATACACTAGACTATTGTTTATGGATATGGATCTCAAAAATGCTCATCAGTTGTGTTGAGATCTGGGCTGCAGTTTGGCCATTCTAGCCTCCGAACGTTTAGCATTTATACTTTGTCTTGCATGAGTATAAACTCTACCCCAATGAAAGTGTCAAATGGAATAACAGCTTCCTGTAGTTCTTCTGATGGTTACTTCACTAACGTTATTCCCACATATCTGTTATAAGTTATGTTTTAGTGAACTGACACTTGCTCTTCGGTCATATAATGATTTTAGCAATATGAAACGGTCAGCTAAGGTTGTGGATTTTTTTTCCTCCGGACACTGACTTTCTGGTATAATTTGCCGTTTTTGGATATCTATTCCAAGTGTCCTGTACCATTAATCAAGGACTTCGTACCAGCAACATTCATTTTATTACGACCATCTTATGATAAAGCGACAACGCAATGTATGGATCATATTGTGATACGTCTGCACCATGTTGATTAGATAATATTGACAACGTCACTGATAAAATAATCTAATTAAATAACAACTATAGTCGAATGCGGTCTTATCGTGCGGGTCCAAAGGTCACCAACATTATGAATCAAATCAGAAAACACAGTGAATAGCAAAATGTTGTGTGATTCTTTTATCGAGCTATTAAATCTCGATGGGCTATTTACAAATATACAGGGAAGGGTTATATTAGATTTTCATGTGTATAAATCGTAAATTGCATTACGAACATCCATTTTTACATTGTCACTTAAGTCTTCTGTCTTTGGCTTTTTTCGTGTACATTTCTTAATCTTCTTCGGCAGTAAATTATGCTTTTTTCATGCACAATTTTCTGCACAGTCCTTATACCAATTCTCAGAGCTTTTGCTACTGTCTCCTGGATATTGGCCGGTGAATTTTTATTTTCGTAATATTTAATTAAATTTAATACCATTTTTTTCGCTTGTGGATGCAAAAAACCCGAAAATTATTTTCTATTACTCATTTTGTCACTGACTTATCAATCTGACTTTGAAGTGACATCGCTCAGAGATTTTTGCAACTGCTGGTAGTTATATGTTTATCCTCTTTCTTCATATGAAAATATCATAGGTCTATCTAATTCATCTTCCGGATTTTATGCGGAGGATATTATTACACGTAATAAAACAAAAGCAAACAAGTTTGTCGTTGATATCGCGTATGACCCGCACGATAACAATTGCTCTTGACTATAGCTAACTATTTTACGCTAATTATTTTTATTGATATTGAAGAAATGCAGCGTTTCATTTAAAAAAGCTTAGCTCGTAAAAGAAACGAGACTGATAATTTAAAAAACAAAATAACCGGAACACATCCAGTTTTATATATATATATATATATATATATATATATATATATATATATATATATATATATATATCATGTTGAAACAAGGATGTTTGGCGTATTTTTTACAGAGTGTTTTCAACTTACGTATAAAAATATCATTTGGACCTACCCCGGTATATATCATTGCAATAAAAACAGAAATAAAAAAATATATCATATCAAAATAGTTACAAAAATGTACGTGCTGTTTTTTTTGTCGGTGAGCTATTTATGAAGAGGTTTGTGTTTCGTTGGAAATGCCTTTTTCAAGATAGATTACTGACGACCAAAAAGACTTTCTAAAAAGTGAAAAACCGGCGCCAAAATTAGGCGTTAATAAAGTGATTAAATGGAACCACATATAAAATTCCGGATTATAATTTTTTTACGCTTAGATCGCAAGGGTAGTGGCACTAATATTTAAAAGTTAAAATAATTGATACTAATCGTTTCGAGTGTTTCTGGTTAAGTATTTCTTTTAATAAATAAAAACTAGGTTTGGGGATAATTTACGAACTACCTAATATGTTGATCTTTTAAATAAAGGTATCTATGGTTACTATCTTGAACATTTTTTATTATATTTTGGTTTAAAACAAACAATTTTAAGACCCAACCAGAAATATGACTGTTCAAAAATCATTGATCACTTGTATATAGATGAAAATATTAATATAAATGATAGTGGTACTTATAAAATTAATAAATTACAATTCAATCTAACACTCCTTGTCAAAAGAAGTAATTTATATATAATTTATTAGATTTATTTAATGTAGATTTATCAAATACTAACTGGAATGAAATATCAGTTCTTGATACTTTTGAAATGAAAGTTGAATCTTATAATAATAAAATAGTCAGCCTATTTAATATCCACGCTCTACTTCAATTAATTAAGAATAAAAAATGTCGTCAATGGATTACACCTGATATAAAAGAAATGTCAAAATTAAAAAAGAAAGCAATCCAGAAGAACCACAAACAAAAAATTCAATCGTCATGGGAGTATTATATAAATTCAAAAAATGTTTTATATAAAGCTATAAAAAAGGAAAAACAAGCATTTTAAAATATAATCTAAATTAAAATAATTTCAAACAATTTTGGAAGAATATAATATTGAAATGGAATTGAGAAAACATGTTTTTTGGTATCTAAGAACCCTGAAACGTGAAGATCTGAAAGAATCTCGGAGGGTAGTTTTTCCATGATTACAATACTTTTACAAAGAAAGTAAAAATCAAATTTCTATCAAAGTTATTCATTCTGAAATATGAACGGTTTGTTCCCGATAAAGGGATTGATTAGCCTCGATTTAAACCGTGCATATACACGAACCAATTTTGGGTCGGTCAAGTATGAAAAATTATAGGTACTTATTTCCATGGCTTATTATTTTAATGGTGGCTATTTCGCTCTTTGCACGTACATTATCTTTTGCATATATTGTTGTGTTATATTATGCAGCGTAAAATGACTAAACGGTAAAAAAGTGCTGCTAATTAAGAAGGTTTAATTTGTCTGTAAGCCTGCAATTATTTCGTATAATGTTTTCATTTTTTTTGTAAAAAACAATTTCAGGTATTTTGTCATAACTGTAGGAATTCCAATAGCGGAATCGTCGGAGTAACATTGATTTTGAGAATGGCAAAAAGTCTGTAGATAGATATTGAATTAAAAATATAAGGTCGTCAGTATATTTATGGAAACGGTGGATTGTTTCCAAAAGTGAGAGCTAGAAGAACACCTTAAATTCAAAAGCCTTACTTTTTTTAAAAATTTATTATAGAAAAGAAAAACTAATTATACAGGATTGGTCATAAAGTCACGGCATAATGAAGTTGCATTTTTTTTAATGGAATATCCTGTATAATATATGACCTTCAAGTAAGTCTTCTTGTTGCTTATAAATATACCAGATTCGATACCTTTGTCTTTAAAGACACTCGAGGAATTTGAGAAAAACTGTTCCATAAGAGGCAGTTTGTATGAGAGATACGGAAAGCGCTCTAATGCGTGTAGAGCTAGTGAGAATACTTGACGGCGTCTTTGCCTAACAATCAAGGTTTGCCACACCTATTAAATCAATAAGATTATTCGTTTAGACGTCTTTGATACTTTAATTTTTTTCAGTTCTAGCAGATAACCTCATTTTATCAAAATGATGTATTTTACTTAAGTGTCTTTAAATCTCCTAATTGCTCCTTACTTTGAAGCTGTTTCCTCATATTAATTTGATAAGAAAAAAGGAACCAGTTTTGATTCAGTGTTATCCATTATTAAGTAGCCAGGGGCATAAATGGCGTTTAAATTAGAAAATGTGTTTCTGATGAATAACTAAAGTTTGGTTAAGAACTACAGCCCAACTACTCGGCGATTTTTTCCTTGGTCACCTTTTCGACCCACTAAGATGTTTTCGAAATTTAGATCACTGCATCTTTGCATCTTTTAGCGTTTTCTTACATTGTTGCTGTACCCTTACGACAGTTTAATAACAAAAAGGCTACTGATGAGAAGGGTGTTTTAATATTATCCATTATTAGCCAGGGGCGGATTTTAAAGATTGTTCAGTAGCAAGAAACGAGATTTTGTTTCGACTCTGTACTTCTTATTGTGAAAAATACACGTTTTAGCTTTGAGCTTTGAGAAATAAAACAAAAGTGTTATGGGAACATAGATCCCCGAATGCTCCGTTTTGAAGATACAGGTTGCTAAATATGTTTTTATATATTTTTTCAAGGTATTCAAGGATAAGAGCCTGTATACAGCATATTAATTTTTATAAAAAATTGTGTTTTTGAGATACCGCATGCTATCCAGATTTTTGATCAGTTTCATTCATAACATTATAATGTCAGATGTGTGCATTAAAACAGATTTTAATTTTCTTTTGACAAAAATATGTTTTGTTTTTAAACTTACACTTACTCTCATTATAAATTCCATATTTAAAAAATATATCTTTCATTAATAGTATCTTGGAAGTGAAGCATTTAAGAACCTAGGTTCATAGAATCTTTTGGTATTTTTCCTCATAATACAAATCATATCTACAACATGTATTTTAATCTTATGGCCAGACGACAACAATTCGTTGTTTTTTGCGAAGAACTTCCTATAAGAGGTACAGGGAGAAGCAAAACCTCATTTTCTTAATTTTGAACACTCTTCTGATACGTCCCTGATTAATAATAAATATTAATAAAGAAAACGTGATATCAGTAGCCTTTTAGTTATCAAATTATGATAAAAATGTGGCTATAAAGTAAAAAGAAAAAAAGGTGCAGTTGAAAAATGCATCATTTCGGTTATATCCCAATTTAGGTTAGGCCCTAGTTAATATATTTCCAAAAACATCTGTAGGCAAAATCTTATTTTTCATAGAAAAATCGTTGAGCTATAATGTTTAGCAAAATTTTATTTTCTTGTATTTAAACATCTTTTCAGCAAGCCCCCTGATAAAAATTCGATTAGTTTTCAGATTCAAATTGTAACTCTTTCGAACACCAGTAGCGAGAACTGGAACTTCCCTTAACGTATTCATTCTCTAAATTACACGCTAATCCTCAGGTTAATAAAATGTTTAGCATTTTGTTTTTGATTTTCTTTTGTTACTACTTGAATCCAAACAATAAGTCTTTTTAGTTTCATCATTCTAAGGGTCAAATATTTCCACTGCAAACGGAATGAAAATAGAGCAATATTTAAGACTTGTTACTTAACATATGTATACTATTGCTGATGCTGGCAAAGAATCCTGTATACTCTGTGGTTTGCCAACTTGATTTTGTCTTTCCTGTTTCCAGGTAGTTTACCTATGGTTGTTTGTGGCTTATCTATTGTTTGTATGTTGTGTTTTCTAAGAATTCTTGCAATTCTGTCTGTTGTGCTTTTAACATTTGGTAAGACTACTTCATGCTTTCCCAGTTCATATTTTTTGATGTTCGTTGTTCGAGAACCCTGTATTTTAATTAATAACTTTCTCTATGGTGCGATTTGTGTAGTCATTTTTTTCTTCAAAGCACCAAATATTATATTAAGTTCGTTTTGTGTTTGGGTTAATCGCAATTTGTGCTGGGTGATGGCGTGATCTTGCATTTAAATATGTGTCGGTATGTTTTGGTTTTTATATACTGTGTATTCGAAATGTCCGTTATGCAATTTTATGACCAGAACATCTAAAAATGGAAGTTTGTTGTTTTCCTCTAGCTCTACAGTAAATTGTATTCTGGAATGCATTGGATTTACGTGAGTCAGAAAAGTTTTAAGCTCCGTAACCAGGTTGCCATATAATAATAATGTCATCCCCATAACGAATTCTAACTTCGGCTTCAAACTTGCTTTTTCAAAAGCTTCTTTCTCTCTATTTTAGAGTATCCTGGTTTTTGTAGAAGCGATGGAGGGAGAGCAGATATAATATCGCTTAGAAGACAAACAAGGCTTTAATATGGGATGCTATGTGCGCTGCCTTAGCAAGTCTACTAATCTACAAAAGGCAGGAATATAAAAAAGGCTTGAAGACCGCTGCATTTCTATTCCGTTTGCAGTGGAAATATTTGACCCATGTAGTGCTCAAAAAACTTGTTTTAGAAAAAATATACAAAAAGTACTAGAATATCAACCTTTTCTTTATAAGAGAAGGTTGATATTGGACTTTTTGTGTATTTTTTCTATATTTTTTGCTTTCTGGAGAGCAGCTACGATTTTCATAACAAAATTTATTGTTTGGATTTGAGTAGTAACAAAAAAAATCAGAAACAAAAATGCTAAAAGTTTCATTCACCAGATGATGAGCCTAGAATTTAGTACAGGCTACTATTCGTTCCGATTCAGATATGAAAGAAAGTTTTTATTCCTTTTATGGCAGTTTCTTTTAGATATTACATTTGTTGTTATAATTTTTTAAATTTTATACTATATGTTATATTCAATAATTTATTTAAAGGCCCAAACCAAAAAATAAATATAAAAAACTGTGCCGTATCTAGTGATATAAAAAAAACAATAGTCTAGTGTATACCAAAAAAAAATTCGTTCGTCACCGGCTCTTCAAGACTATACAACTTTGGCAGAGCTCAGGTTAGCATTAAATGAAGAATATGAAGCTATGCCTCGAGAAGAGACACTCCGACAGACCGTTTTTAGCTTTCATTTTAATTTTTAGTGTTCTAAGTATACTTTAAATGTTGGAATTAAAAAATGTTTTCAAATGATTTTGATTGATCTAAAAATGCGTAGCTCAAGAAAGAAACGAGGTAAACAGATGATTTAAAAAACAAAATGCTGGGAACACATCCGGTTTTATCGTAAACCATGTTGGAACAGATATTTCTTGGCGCGTTTTTTCCACAGGTTGTTTTAATTACTTATGACTAAAAACATCATTTTGACTTATTACTGGTATATAAACATTCAAGCAACCGAAATTTCATCACGACAAACTGCAGCGTAATTCTAATGAATTGGTCTATGGGCCAGCGAAAAAACTGCAATAAAAAAATTATGCCATATCAAAATTGGTTTATATATATATATATATATATATATATATATATATATATATATATATATATATATATATATATATATATATATATATATATATATATATATATATATATATATATATATATATATATATATATATATATATATATATATATATATATATATATATATATATATATATATATATATATATATATATATATATATATATATATATATATATATATATATATATATATATATATATATATATATATACAGGGTGTTTCTTAATTGAGTGTCAATATTTAAGGAGGTGGGTCCATTTTAAGAAGAAAACTTCATATAAACATATGTCCTAAACGGTGTAAATTTTGAGATACAGGGTGTTAAACTTTCAATAATTTTATAATTTTTCGATAATATCTCGAATACCACTCTAGATATTGTAATGAAATTTGGTATAGATATACTATGAATCTAGTGGAATTTTTTGATGTAGAACATTTTTTTTATTTCCACCAGTGGCGTCCGTACGGAATCCGACCTGCATATTTTTTGGTAATTTTGAGTTGAACGCACGGTTTTCGTTTTAAAAAATAAAAACCGTTTCTCTGCAGAGTTTTAACAATAATATAACGCTAATATGACAACACCAATCGCCATGACATGCAAGGAAATTTTTTTTTTACCGAAATTCAAGAAATCAAATTTGCTTATGAATAACTAATATCCAAAGATTTCAAAATTATTATTTGGGCTTATAATTTTTTAACACGAAACTATAAAATACTATTAGTTCATCAATAAAGAAAGATTACTAATAATAATTATTATTGTAGTACCTAGGCTTTGGCTGTCAGAATTAATACTTCCCTTGTAACTTAATTTGACAGTTCAGCTTTCAGATTCGGTCGGGTTTAATTAATTTTGTGTTCTAAATATCTGAGAGAAGAAATGGTTGAGTTTACCAATGAAGAGTTGGCAGACATGCATTACATATATGGTTTGGCTGATGGCAGTTCACCAGAAGCTAGGCGATTATATCAAGAGCGCTTTCCTGGTAGCGTCATACCAGATAGGCGAATATTTGCAAATGTGCATAGAAGGTTGACTGAAACAGGTACATTCAAGCCAAATAATCAATTAAAAGTGGCCCATCGAACTGTAAGAACACCAGAAATTGAAGAGGCAGTATTAAACTCTATAGATGAAAATCCTGAACTGAGTACTAGGAAAATTGGAATTAACCTAAATATTTCGCACATCCTAGTTTGGAGAATTCTACATGGTTTTTTTTTATACCCATATCACATTCAACGAGTGCAAGCCTTACTTCCCCGAGATCTTCCTTTCCGAGTTAATTTTTGTGAATGGTTTTTGGAAAAAATTGCGCGTAAACCCTTATTTGATCGCGAAATAACGTTCACAGATGAAGCGAACTTCTCCAGAAACGCTATTAGAAACTTCCACAATAATCATATCAGGGCCGACGAGAACCCCCATGCCATTGTAGAACATCATCATCAAGAGCAATTCTCTGTAAATGTTTGGGCTGGCATTATCGAAAATCATCTAATTGGACCTTTTTTCCTCCCACAAAGACTAAATGGCCATAATTATCGGCGGTTTCTTGAGAACGATTTGCCGATATTGTTAGAAGATATACCAATTCTGATTAGAAACAGAATGTGGTTCATGCACGATGGCGCGCCCGCTCACTTTAGTATGGAAGCCAGAGAATATTTGAACCGCACATTTAACAACAGATGGGTAGGTCGTGGCGGACCCCAACTATGGCCCCCTAGGTCCCCAGACCTAAATAGTTTGGATTTTTTTCTATGGGGACATCTTAAATCTTTAGTTTACCGCACCACAGTAAACACTGTAGAGGAGCTGAAGGATCGTATAAGAGATTCTTGCGATATTATCAGAAACACCGAGGGTATCCTTCAAAGAGTCTGCGACAACATGAGGAAAAGGGCTGAAGCGTGTATTCTCCAAGGTGATGGGCATTTTCAACCACTTATCTAATTTTTTTCTTCTATTTTGTTTCACAAAGTGTGCTGTAAATTTGTTAAAACCTAATAATTTTTGTTGAAATTATTAATTATGTACCTAGTTGTATTAGTATAGTTTTGTAAATAACTTGTTATTGTTGAAGAATGTCATATTATTTTAATAAAATTTATAAAAAGTATTTATGAAGGAACAGACTTCTAAAAAACATTGACATGGTGGTCCTAGATTGGTGGCTGAAGACTACATACTATTATCTACAAATATCTCTCACTAAGATAAAGCGATTTCTGATTTTATTAAGAAGGGACATAGTAATTACTTTCACGCCACTGATTTTTCTAAAATAAAGCATTTTTATTGATTCATTTGTTTGTTTTTGAAAACTTTTAGTATTTATTTTCGACAAGATTTGATTTCTCGAGTTTACTACAATAATATTCCTCTGCATGCATGGTGATATCCGTCTTATGACCAGGATTGTTTGGACCATGCAGAGAAACGGTTTTTATTTTTTAAAACGAAAACCGTGCGTCCAACACAAAATTACCAAGAGATCAAACTTGCTCATTAATGGGAATTTCAAAAATAATTTTTATTTAAAAAAAAATCAGTGACATAAAATCAATGTCTGGGAAAATATGCAGGTCGGATTCCGTACGGACGCCACTGGTGGAAATTAAAAAAATGTTCTACATCAAAAAATTCCACTAGATGCATAATACCTCTATACCAAATTTCATTACAATATCTAGAGTGGTATTCGAGATATTATCGAAAAATTATGAAATTATTGAAAGTTTAACACCCTGTATCTCAAAATTTACACCGTTTAAGACATATGTTTATATGAAGTTTTCTTCTTAAAATGGACCCAAAAATCACCTCCTTAAATATTGACACTCAATTAAGAAACACCCTGTATATATATATATATATATATATATATATATATATATATATATATATATATATATATATATATATATATATATACAAGTTACTTTTTTAAAAGTATCTTAGATACTTTCAAAAAGATACATTTAATTAAAAAGTACCAAAGTTCCTAGAAACTGTAAGGTATTTTTCAAAAGTTACGAGTTACTCCAAAAAGATATTTTGTTTTTTGAATTCAACATAGGTAGTATATCTATATTAAACACGTTATTAGATACTTTATTTGATATCTATACTAGGTATGATAATTAACCAACAGAGTATTTATTAGGACATCAAGAAGCTATTAAGGGAAAATAAATTACCAACAAAATTTACGGCTGAAGGTGATACTTTAATATACATACATACACGTAACTAAAATAAACAGTAAAACTGTACAAAAGTAATGCAAACACATATGAGAAAAACTAATTTTAACTACATTTTATATTACAATCGAGACAGTGGATCAAACGTTCATGTGAAAGATGGAAAAATTTAAACAGAATTTTTTTTGGTTTTGTGGTATTTGCTCACGACAAACATATTAAAAATTCTTCCACCCCCGATGAAAACACGATGCAAATTAGGTACTAGAAGTTGGTTTTTGTGCAATAACTCGTTCTTTTTTTGTCTCACGATAAATATGACAAAACAAAAACTTACAACATTCTCTACAAAAGAGGTGGGTAACATCACTACTATCGCCTTAGAAGCAGCTTTAAGCTAAATTAAATAAAATCTTTTTTCAATAGTTAGTTATTTTGTATGCTACAATATTTTCTGTATGCCAAAGAGAAAATGAATTTTTGAGCAAAAATCAACTAGCATATTTAAGGAGTCTCACTTTCATCACAAGTGGTAGAATTTTTAACACATTTTTCGTGATCCCAAAATCTAATTATTAAAATATTATTAACACCTGAAATATAACATTCAATAATGTTGCTATTACTTTTTTGTTAATTACAGTGCTTATTTTTGCTAGGAATTATCACATAAACTTCAAATTTCTGTACCCCATAGCGAATTTCTGAGATGTTTATTACACTTCGCTCATAAAAGGAAAGTTTTGTAAAAATCACTGATGAGGTTTTTTCAGATCCCTGTCGGTTTCTCAATTCCGTCGGTCTGTCTGTTCTTGGCATAGCTAAACTGCTCAAAAATTGAGGGTCATATGGGGCTGACATGCTAAGATTTTGGTAAAAATCCAATGTGGCGGAACAAAATGGCGGTCCAGTAAAATGATAAAAAATATGTAACAAAAAACTACTTTTAGAATGTATCTCAAATTTTGCACAAAAATCAAGTGTTATGTAGGAATCAATTGGTAAAATATTTGTATGAATCCAACATGTCGAAATAAAATAGCGGGCAAATAAAATGCTTCAAAAATTAACGTAAAAAAATCTTTTTATTCAAATGACTTTAAATTTCGCACAAAAATTAAATGTGATATAGGTTTTAATTGGTACAAACTTAACATAACAATTTGAAAACTACTTATGCAATTTAACTAAAATCATGCTCAAAAATCGAAGGGAACGTCACTCGTGAAAATTTGTACACCTATTTATAAATACAAATAAATAAATGTATTTAGATATATTTTAAAATATTTAATCTATTTATGTAATTTGAGAATATTTATATGTATTTAAAAGTATTTATTTGTATTTAAAAATATTTATATATTTACATGTGTTTAGATGCATACAGATATGTATATTTAGATGTACTAAACTAATTATGTTTATTTAATTATATTGACTTTGGAATGAAAAATAGTTTTTAACTAAAAGTCATGACATGGCCACAAAATTTAAACTTTTATTTTTGGGGAATCCTTTGAACAAACCTTTTGATAAGATGGCCTCTGCAAAAAATATTCTTCTTACAAAATGTTTAGCGAAAGCCTGATAACAGAGAAAATTGTCGGATTAAGGCAGCTATCCACCCGGTTTTCCGCTCGTGTATAAAAAAGGCACTTAAAAAATCTGCTACCCCGTCCACCAAACCATAAACTTTTTTTTGGAGATGCTTAGGTACTTAAAGTACATTTGGTCTTCATGATTTTAATAAGAAGGCGATAATAAAGACTTTCTTAAAAGGTTTTTTGAACCCAGAATCTATGGCTCCTTTTTTGCTTTTTGGATATATCGCCCGTAAACCTACTACAACCCTTTTTCTCCATTGATGGTAGTGCATTATATAATTATTATAATCCAAACTCCTTAAGTTAAGTCACTATATATTCCAAATAAATATATATAAAAATCTGAGACAAATTTAGTGATATCCACAGGCATTTTCAGGGGTCTTTACTCCACTAGTCAGTGTTCATATCTCTTGGAATAAAGATCCCTCAAGATTCCTGGTGCAATCGAAGGCGGATAGCAATTCTAATTTGACACGGTCTAATTCCAAGACCTATGTCATATTGTATTGTCACGAGAACTGTGTATGCATGTCAAATTTTATAAAAATCAATTATGTGGAAGTGAGTGAAAAATCTTAACAAAATTTAAATAAAATAATACTAATAAAGCGTAGTAAAAATACGACATAGTTTTAGTCATAATTAAAGAATATTCTCGTACATGTACTTGCTTCGGCCCATTTTCGGCAGATTTTGCTCCAATTTCCACTATTTTCCATTAATGTTTTAATTTACGAAAATATTTTGTTTATTTAAGTATGTACTTTTTAAATTTCAAACAATTTTATCAACAAATATTAAAGAATTCAGATTTCACATAGATAATCAAAATCATAAATTATTGTTATAATATATATATTACAATGTTTTCAGAATATTTGAAAGATTTTTTAAATGTATTATGTATTTAAAGGACTGAAAATGTGCCGCTTCTCACAACTTGGCGGCACGCGTCACTACTAAGTACTGAAATTGTAAAAAACGGACAGAGATTCCTGATATCTAATTGTAAAAAGCCGACGAGATTACGCTATAATTGGAATACTTATACTATAAGCACTATAATTGTGATTTCCCAGTTCCCGAATTTTAAAATTATGATATTAATTGGTAAATTTCAAGGCAAACATTCAATATTTAACAAAAATGTAACTTTCTTGAAAAAAAAACACTCTTTTAAGGATATTTATTAAAAATCGGTAAATTCATCTTTACCCAGAACTACGTTCGTACAGAATTTCACTATATATGCAGATAACACAGTTTATATATACATTATTATTTTTAAACAACTATTTATAAAATGTGTTATCTGGGCGTGTAGTGCAATTTTATACGATTTTTAAATTGTTTTTAATTTTTCAGTTTATTTTTATATTATTATTATTATTTATTTTTCATAACTTTATTTAGGCATAAAGTCTATAAAAAATAAAAAGCTATTTATTATCATTTTTTTTTAATTCCATAAAAAAAATTTAATTCATTTTTTAAACATTACATTAAGGCGGGCTGCGGTCATTTTGTTCCATAATAATAATTAGTAGGAAGCCAATATGGTGAAACAAAATGCCGCCCATTAAAATTTATTGAAGACTTGTTTGCTTTTCCAAATGACTATGTGCCGAACTAAATTAGATCACACTTCACTATTCTTAATAAAAGGAAAGAATCATAACGACGGAAGTTTCGAGTAAAGGAAATTAGCGATATTTTTTTATTAGTTTTCTGTCTATTTTTATTTTCAGTAATCACAGTAGCTACTGAAAATAACATAACGGTATGTAAATTAAAAGGAGCAAGTGACCTTTTCAAATAAAACTTTTAACATAGTAATGTTAAAAGTTTTAAAATAAAATATAAAAAAACTACGAGACACCCTACAACCTTAATATTTATCATTTTTCTCTACCTCATTAGGCAAAAAAGTCAAATGTGGGTTTAATTTATATTCAATATTCTTGTACATTTATTTTTTTTAAATTGTACATGGAATTCAAAAATACATTAATATACCAGGAGCTCCATTGAAAAAATAACACTTTTTACTGATTTACTTTCTTGACGCATCCGTTTACGTGGACAAATTTTTACATGATGCACAAGTGGTCACTACATAATATTTCAATAACATGGTTTGTTGCCAAATTTAATCTATCAAGCTATACATCACAGTGTTGTTGACTTACCTTGTACATATTACTTAGTTTCCTGTCAAATTTTTATTACTTACCTAACTAACTTATTAACTGAAACTCGCCTACATCTTAATATTTATAATATTCAGAAATAAAAAAAAATAGTAGAAAAAGTCTATGTATTTCAAAATTCTTATTTCTAGTTAACCTATTTATTTTATTTATATGATAAGAAGCAAACAAATTGCATTTTACGGCTTGTTACTGCAAATCAAGTAACTAAACCAAGACTAACACGAACAAATAAAAATAGCTTGCTATCTTTGTTTCTGATATCGAAATAACAATGGTAGAAGGGGTAATAATAAAAATTTGTTGAAATTAGGACGTTCGAAAATTTAAAAGGGCAGACGTGGATAAAGTCAATGAGCGACGTGAAATCGTAAGCATCACAAAGAGTAAGAGCCATATCCGCGAGTAAGTCTGCCGCAGACTACCAAATATGTAACTGTAATTAAGATACTCTTTTGTAACTAAAGTTACTTTTTGTAACTAAAGTTACATTTTGTAACTAAAGATACTTTTTTCAAAAATTTTTTACTTCAGAGTACCTTAGTTACTTTAATGTAACTTAGATATTAGATACTACCAGCATATATTTATTTGGCAACAACTCTATAGATATTGTATAATTTATTAAGCTTTATTAAAAGGTGCGTTCTGGGTACAAAAACAGCTAAAACCATTTTAACAGAACTTTCGTCATAGTGAAATTTTCATTTTATCCACAAATGTATGTCTTATTAATAATTATATAAAGTGTATGAAGTTATTACCGGATATTATATTATGTATATATAAAATGTGTTATATTTTTGTGGTGGAATCTCTCAAGAGGAAAATTCCGGGTAAAGCGACTTTACCCGATCGATTTTTTTGACTATTTGCTGACCGGTAATCTTTACCTTGACATGCTTCATAACGATATTGAAGATGACATCCATGATTTACCTTTAAACGTTGCGTAAGGAATTGTTTTTCATCAAGATGGGCCCCAGTCCATATATCAGCGCAATAATAGCATTGTTAAGGGGAAAATATGAAATCTGGATTAGGAAAAGGGGAACAACTAACAGTCCATTTGAAACATTTTTATGGAATTATTCGAAAAACAATATCATCTATTCAAGAGAATATAATAACGTCGAAATGTTAAAAGAACATATGCAAAATTATATAGGTACAAAATATTTATATTTTGTCCACAATGGCAGTGGCGGCTCTTCCATAGGGTCATTTGGTCAATGACCCCCAAAAATATTTCAGAAAGTAAATTATTCGTTTGACCGTCTCTCCTAATAGTTGTAATAAAACGCGAACCTTGGGAAAAGTTAAACACGCTACACTATTAGCGCGCGGCGGTTCGAATAGTCTCATTGCTTTCCTTAGGCAAAATAAAATACGCTATACTAAACTAGGCTGGGCAGTCCGAATTGCCCTGATTACCTTAAAGCTTGACGAAGGTACCTGAAAATTTCACAGCTACCGAGCGGCAGCCGAACGTGATAGCAAATGGAATATGAAATCGCGATTTGGGTCATCAGCCAGTCTCTTCTCATAATTCGATCGATCGGTCACGGCATCACGTCGGCATGCGGAAGTTCACATGTTCAGAGGTCGCGCGGTTGATGTTCTAACTCGATATTGTTTCGGACGTTTTTAATCCATGAAAATTTATTTATATACTGTTTTTTGTAATATATATTTTTATATTTTATGATCCATGTGTGAGTTGGAAATATACAGGAAATAAAATGTTGGTAATGACTAGTGCAAAAAAATAAACAACTAAAAAGTGCTTACGAACTAAATTTTGCAAAAATAACCAATTTCAAGGTGGTCTGTGTTTGAGTTGTGAATGTAGATGAAATAAAATATCGGTAGTGCAAAAAATTAAACAACTCAAGAGTGCTAACTAACTTAATTTTGAGAAACTAGCCGAATTCAAGGTAAGTGGTCGCAATTTGCCAGAACTTAGTATACGACAAACTAATAAAGATAAAAATAAAGAGGTTCATCAAAACTTTCGCAAAAGTATGTACGATTTAGCTAACTGTATATGTGGTTGTGAAGTCTTTAACTCATTTTGCTGTTATGTTTGTTTGTTGTTTTCTAAGGACTCGCCCGACTCATTATGGTGAAAAACCGATGTTAAAGACTTAAAACACTTAAAAGAAAAAATAAAAAAACATGCGTTTTCTGCAGATCACATGAAATGTTCGGTGAACTATGGTACAGTCGGAAGTGTTGATATTCGCACTGAGCTAGACACAGCTTATAGAAAATCCCTTAGTGATTTTAATGAAAATGTATCCAAAAATCGTTATATTTTAAACAAAATTATAGATTGTGTAAAATTTTGTTTGGTATTCGAGCTGGCACTACGTGGCCATGATGAAACGGCTTTGTCTGAAAATCCAGGGGTTTTTCGAGGGCTTATAAATTTTGTTGAGGAGTTGGGCCAAGATAGACTATCCGCTTTAGCAATGTTAAGTATCGAGAAATCGTTTATAAAAGGAAAGTCCGTGCAATTTTAACGAACGTGTCATTCAGCATTTTTCCAATTCTAAAAAACGAACAGTAGACCTGAACTTTAAGAGAATTTAAAGTTCAATTTAAAGATAAGATATTTGTTTTTATTTTGAGTGTGCCTATTTTTAAATTTGTTATTAACCTCCCAATATAATTCACCATGAGCCGCCACTGCACAATGGTTGGTCACAACCATGAATAAATTGCAAAAAACATATTGTCTTTGTATAAGAGAGAGATGAACGGGGATCAGTCCCAGACTCTCAAAGAATTTCATTAGTGACAGTAAATCTTTTTAATTTTGCTTTATTTTAGTCGTTTAAGTTGTTGCCTATTATGTATAAAAAATAAAAATGCTTTTTTTGTCGGTAATATTAAAAAAAAAATTAAAACTATATATATTTGAACTCAGTAAAATTAGCTTTATAATTTAGGCATAGAATATACAGAGTGTTGCATTTGAAAATTTTGCTGCGCGTCTCTGCATTAAGATTTTGTATTGCAGCCTATATCTTTTTATTTCATATTATTTCAATAAAATCATCAAAAAATTTAAATGGGGGTCCACTTCTAGTGGAACATCTTGTACACGTAACCAACTTTGGCAAAATGTATGTTTTATACCTGATAACAAAATGTTTTCCCTGGTTATTGCATTAATAAATTCTTAAAGTAAAGAAGTGGATGGAAACATCAGTTTGATAAATTGAATTTAGGATTCATCTGGTAAATCGGCATTTATTATAACTTCAGTACAAGAGTTATTTAGTAAATCATCTATTTTTTTAAACACACCGTTGCT
The DNA here is from genome assembly GCA_030620095.1 of Kuschelorhynchus macadamiae. Lineage (NCBI taxonomy): Eukaryota > Metazoa > Arthropoda > Insecta > Coleoptera > Curculionidae > Kuschelorhynchus > Kuschelorhynchus macadamiae. The sequence continues at coordinate 1,015,547 of JAUTXW010005312.1, forward strand.
ATTTAGTTTTTCCCTGCCACATATTACTATTCTGCACAACAAAACGCTAAAACTAGGAATAATCAATTACCTGTTGCTTTTCCTTTATACCTTAAGGATGTGTACAGAATATTGATTATAGATATGACATTCCAATATGACATGTAGATTTTACGATTAAATTATTATTAAATAATGATGGAAGGAATACTTTTCTTAATGCCGTGAATTGAATCGCATATAATATTCAGGTAATATGTTATCTTTCTGTCAATGAATAAAGTAAGCCGTTTGCCCATTTTAGCGATCTTAAACACAGATTTATGTGAGAAGATTTTTTCTTGTAATGTCACTTTTTGTTAACTTTTTAAAAGAGTTGCTGAACTAAACGAGAAATATTTATCTAATCAGTCGTAGATATTTTCTATTTATACATGAGCTGCGAGACTGTATTCAAACTAATTTTATTAAATACTTTTTATGTAATTCTGTACAAAATACTACTTCAAATTCCTGAAGCTAAAATATAAGGATCTAACCCAACTTACCTTAGTACTAATTTGATATTAACAGAGATAAAGGAAGTCCAAATACATTTTTAAATTTAAAATCTCGCATAAGTTTGCTAGTTTTTAGGTATCATTGCGAACGTTGGAATTTGGGGTCCAGGAACGAGAAATTCAAATAGCTCCCAATTTTAACGCAGCTCCTAGAGGGCTCTAAGGGCGGTAACTTTTATGGGTTAAGAACGTCATAACTTATTTGCGCTTACGTCTATAATACTTTAATTGAATAAAAGATATTCCTCGTTCTTTCTGGAAATTCGTAATAGAAACAAAAAGTTTCTTTAAATTTGAAGTTTTTTTAAAATATAATGTTTCCATGTATACAGGGTGTCCCAATTTTGCTGGAACGGCATCAACTATAAAATTTTAAATGGGACGCCCTGTGTTTTTGTTCATTATTTGATTCCTTGTCAAAAATAAATATAAGTCACTAATTTAAACTATAGTCTATCTGCGTAGTTTCCGAGATACTTAATTAAGGTTATGTATAATTTTCTGAAAACTGGAACTATTTTACAAATCACTATAAAAATGGCAAAAATCTAAAATTTGGCGTTTGGGTGGTAATTTCCAGTTTACAAAGCATCAATGCATATACGGAATACAAAATTTCTGTCCACACTTATACAGGATGGACATATTACGAAATCAATCATGCACTTTTTTAAAGTTTTTTTACATAGAACACCCATTATGATTATTATTTATGCAACTGATCATAAAAATACCTACTTTTTCATATACATATGTTCTATACCTATATTGAATGGTTACAGGGAAAATCACAATTTAACAGAAAATCTCAATTATTTCTTTAATATTGTGATGCTGCATACGCAAAAAACTATAGGAGGCTATTGAATGGATAATATAACTATTTGTTTCAAATTTGACAGTTTTTTAATTTATTTGTGTTTTTAGGGGTTGGTGTGTTATTGAAATCATTTAAATTTAAATTAATTAGACTTTGAAAACGTTTTCTTGTATCGGTGTTTACTTGTTCTATTTTAAAAAATGGCTCAATATTCAATTCAAGAGCGACTAAATTTGTTTAACTGTTACATTGAAAATAATAAAAGTCCAGCACTTGCATTAAGAGAATATCGCCGAATATTTCCGATGGCAAGGATACCAAACAAGCAAATTTTTGTCAAAATTTGCAATGATTTATCAACCCATGGAGTTTTGAAATACAGGAAAAGCCCGTTCAGTCGTCTCTGAAGATTTTCAAAGGGATATGAATACATAATAATACATCGAGTATTAAAACAAAACAAAATATCCCCATATAAGTTTCTTCCAGTTCAATTTTTAAGTGAAGCTGATTATCAGACCAGACTGGATTTTTGTATGCAAATGATGGACCTGCATTTGAGAGATGGATTTTAAATAAAACCCTTTGACAGATGATGCGATATTTTCCACTGCGGGAATGCATAACAAAAAAAAAATACTCACTACTATTCTGAGACAAATAAACATTTGGTAATGCAAATTAAAAGTCAAGGATATCAAAGTGTTAAAGTGTGGTGTGGTATTATAAACAACCGCATAATAGAACCTGTGTTTTCTAACCACTATTTGAATAGACAAACATTTTTAAACCTTTTAAGAAATCAAATTATAGAAAAACTCAATGATCTTCTGGAAAATATTTGTGTGAACTTGGGATATCTTCAAGATAATGCTCCATACCACTGTGGAGAAGATATAAGAGCATTTTTAAACGAGCAATTTAATTTAATTATATATAGTAACGGTGAGATTTCATGGCCGCCGCGAAGTCCTGATTTGACACCGTCAGATTATTTTTTATGGCTCACCCTTAAAGAGAGAGAGTATAAAAATCGCAACAATTATTCTGCAAATGAATTGAAAAAACAAATTCGTAAAGAAATTAATAGGCTTAGGAACAGCGACGCCGTCCGAAACGCTGTGGCAAACATTCAAATGCGATATACACTGTGTATAGCAGAAAACGGCTAGTGTGTATAAATCGATTATATAGTCAATTATTTTAAATTTGTCCTGTTTATCTATTTCCATGTAATCTGTTGTTATATGTTGTTTATGTTGATAGCTATGTTACTCAAGAGGCTTATTTCTAATTTTTATTTTTAATAATGGTTTTAAATATTACATCAAAAAATGTCGTATGATTGTAGAAAAAAGTGTACCAAATTTCATAGAAATATTTAGAGTAGTATGAAAGTTATGAAAAAAAAAACCATTTTTTTTATTACAATTTTAACACCCTTTATATCGAAAACGGAGCATTTTAGGACATAATTTTATTTGAAAAATTTTGCTTATTTTCTCGAATTGTATGTCCTGTTAAAAAATAATCAACTTAGAAATCAACCTGTATAATAATATATTAATTTTTGGAATTTGTGCAGTATTTTGTACCGCATAATAATATGCTATCTTCAACACAAATACCTGCCATAACTGATGATTTTGAGTAGTAATTATGTTTGAAATTTATACGACATAGAAACCAATTAACGTCATACATTTTCCTATAAAGAAACAATTTAACCTTGTCCTCAAATACGTGTTAAACAATAAATGTATTAATAAATAAATTTACCAACGTTATTTATTTATTCCTTCTTATAAAGGTAAAAAATTAAACTGACCTGACCAAAATTCACTTTTGTATTACAATATGTGTTCGCAATATCCGAAATACGTAGATTTTTATTGACCACTATAATGTCCTACTTTTTCCCCGTTTAAGATGCTTCGTTTATGAATAATTATCTACAAGTTGTGAAATTGTTTTTGTTTACATGACCAACCCTAGATCCACAAGATTCTGACAAAACTTTAACCAATACCACTGCCCTAGATTAAAGTACATTTTAAATTAGACTATCTTTGAAGTAGTTTTTACATTGACACATACCGCTATTTTGTTACCTCATGTTGAATTCGTACCAGTGTCTCATTTCCTCCTCCTTGAAAAAGATTTTTTACGTTGATTTTTTAAGAATTTTATTTCGCCGCCATTTTGTTTCGCCATCTTAAATTCGTACCATAACGAGTTTATCTCTCTCTATCACACTTAATTCTTGCACAAAATTGAAATTAGTTTAATAGGTAGGTTACAATCCTGTGTAACCCTTGTTTATTGTACAAAATTTGTAAATTGGTAAGTTTTTGAGTAATAATTTTTTTAACATTGTTATATTACCAGGTCATCCCCATATGACCTTTAATTCTTGACTAAAATTTGAAATCAATCTGGTAAGATGCTCCGAATTGAAAAGCAGACAGACAGACAGACAGACCGAGAGACGGACCGACGGAATTGATAAAATATATTTTTTGGGATCTAGGGATGCTAAAACGTGAAGATATGTAAAATCTGAGATGGTGAATTTTTTACGATTACAAATATTTCATCTGGCCGCCATTTTGTTCCACCATCTTGAATTAGTAACACAGTCTTATACCACAATTAGTTATTGCACACAATTTGGAATCAATCCATTAAGTAGTTTTTCAAGCTGAATGTTTAAATATTTCATAATGCCGCCGTTTCGTTCCACCATCTTGGATTCGCACCAAAATTTTACCAACTGGTTCCAACACAATACTTGATGTTTGTGCAAAATTTGAAATAAATTGAATAAACAATTTCTTAATAACATTTCACTAGACCGCCCTATTGGATTGTTACCAAAATATTACCAGATCATCCCCATATGAACCTTAATTCTTTTTTAAATTTGAAATCGATCGGTTAAGCAGTTTTTGAGCTCTACCGCGAACTGAGAGACAAACAGACAGACCGACAGACGGACTAACGGAATTAATAAAACATATGTTTTGGCATCTAGGGACGCTAAAACGTGAATATATATAAAACTAGAGTGGATGATTGTTTCACGATTACAAACATTTTATTTGACAGCCATTTTGTTCGGCCCTCTTGAATCAGTACCACAATCCAGTAAGTAGTTTTTTCAGGCTGAATTTTTAAATAATTTATTAAGCCGCCATCTTAGATTCGTACCACAATTTTACCAGTTGATTCCAACATAATACATTGATATTTGTGCAAAATTTGAGATAAATGGGATAAATAATTTTTTTAACATTTCACTAGGCTGCCATATTGTTCAGCCATATTGGATTTTAACCAAAATATTACCAGGTCATCCCTATATGATCCTTATTTTTTTTTGTCAAAATTTGAAGTCAATAGGGTAAGTAGAAGTAGTCTTTAAGTTAGGCCGCGAACTGTCAGACAGTCAGACAGACCGACAGGCGGACTGACGGAATTGATAAAACCAATCGTTTGGCATTTAAGGGCGCTAAAACTTGAAGATATGTAAAACCTGAGAGAGTGATTTTTTTCACGATTTCACTACTTTCCTTTTACGAGGGAAGTAACTTGGAGGCATTTGATACTGGAGGTTAAAATTACGCTGCGCTGAGTGCTGTGAACGAGTTACCCGTATTTGAGATTTGCTACCATAAATTGCTTCTTTAAGCACACTAACTCATAATATCTCAGGCTATAAAGATATATATGAGTACTTATTAAGTCAAGCTGACAAAATCTCTAGATACAAATAGCAGGAAATGAGGTATCTAAGAATTATGATTGTCGATTAACTTTAAACAAGCCAAACTGGAAAAAAGCACTATTTTTCGACATCTCTGCCTTGAGGACAACTTATTTTAGATTTTCAAAATTTATAGATTTTCCAAATTTCTTTTCTGTAAAGATTTCAACGTATAATAATTTGCACTAATGCAAAGTTTTGTTTACTTATTCTCTTTAAATAATCGGACGTATAATTTACCTCTGTCAAATCTCAATAACCTTACAAACAAGTCTTTGCTACCAGTTGCAGGAAAAGAACGATTACCTTCGATTGCTACTTTGTCGTAAAGACAAAATAAACAACACTTGGGATTATGTTTTTATTCCTATTGCCATCGATGCCGCTAATCTAAGCAAGTGTAGATAGATATCTATCTATAATGGGAACGGGGTAAAATAAGAATATATAGTTTTTTTTTAAATTATACTAATAATAATTTAAATTAGTTGCTTAATTATTTCGCTATTAAATTTATTTCGTTATCAGAAGATCAAATTATTATTATTAAAGTATAATTTCCTATGGGAGTATTTTGAAAAGGAAGCTGCGTAGATGGAAAATAAAATATTTTTGTTTATTTTACTTGAAATCTCTTCGCTGTTGTTTTTCTTGCTAATGTACTGTTTGCATTGAAATCTCGAACAGCTTATCAGCCAAAGAAAAAAAAACTTTGAAGGATCAGTTTAAGATCGATGCATATCTAGATGAACAAATTATTCGGTCGGCTAAACTCAGTGGTGGATTAAGTTTTTTTTCTTGGGATTTTTATGATGTTGCCCATTTCATGTTGAACGCGGGTGAATTTCCCCCATGAGGGTAGTTTAACCGCTCGCGAAATTTGTTTCCCGCAAATTTTATGATGGGTTATTATGTCACTGAACTGCAGTCCAGATGATAGTAACAGATCGTTGGAGGACGCGTAATTTCTGTGTCGTGAGTGGGAAATTGAAAAGTGTTGCGGTCAAATTCACTCCGAGATGTCAATTTGCCGGATTTGACGATATAATGTTAATTCGGCCAGAGCTGTTGTGGAACCACGGTCTTTGTCAAATTCAGATTGTTTGCTGGGAAGGTAAAGATTAGTTTTAAGAAATCCATTGATGTGTATTTCGATTACTAACTTTTAAAATTTTGGAAAATGTCGGTAGTACAGATATTAAACGCAAATCACTAAAGTCGTTAGGCTGTCAAATTTTGGATAAGGGTTTCATCTAAAGAGCTGGCAAAGTGTCACTGGTTATACAAAGATTAACAATTTAATATTAGGTATAATAAATGAACAGCAGTATAATTTAAGAGTTAGATTTAATTTGTCAGGAACAATTGGTTGGTTTTAATATTTTTAATAATGGTGTGTTAATTAAAAATAAATAATTACTAATCTTTTCTATATACTTTGAATTTTACATCTAGGTCGCAGTCGGCGTCAGTCCATAGTTTACATTTTATAAAATTGAAAAACGGCTCCGGAGGCTAAAAATTAATCTTTCCCATAATAAAATAGAAATCATCAGCAAAATTTTCTACGTCCTTGAAAAAGCTGACGATAACAAATCGAAATTAATTACTGAAAACATGATCGATTTAAAACATCTAAAAAGTTATAATATTTAAAGAGACTAATATATCTAGGAGAAGAAAAAGAGGGGCACAATGTATGTTTTATAAAAAAAATACAAAATAAAACACCAAGAATCTGAGCAATCAGATGTTTCATAACATAGTAATGATAAAGTCATGGTGCTTAAAATCAAAATGTATCAAAATTTGTTGGCACTATTGTTCAACCCTCAGTAAACATGAGATATGGACATTTGGATAACACTTTGATGGTTTTCCTCACAAAAAACACTAACTGAACAAACTCAATTTGCTTAAATGAGAACAGTAGTTTTATTTTAAAATAGGTAGTACTCCACATTTCAGCCTGCTTTCAGTCAGAAGTTGAAAATCAAAGAGATCTTTAAAAATTTTTCTTACAATGAAATGAATGTCCAAAAGCCATCATTTTTTACTTTAAAGAGTAACATTTGTCTGTCTGTCAGTTCATGGCATGGCTTAAAAACCTCTTACCAGATTGATTTATAATCTTGTAATATCTTAGTAAAAATCCAGGATTCCAAAGATAGCGGCCTAATGAACCGTTAAAAAAATTATTACTAAAATAAATAATCATCCAATTTACCTCAAACTTTGCACAAAAATCAAGTGTTACATAGGAATGAACTGGTAACATTTTAGTATGAACCTAATGCAGGGGCGTGCGGTCCATGGAAGCAAGGGAAGCTGTGCTTCCCCAAAAAAAATTACAAAACATCTTCTAAAATGTAATTTTTGAAATAGGAAATCATTAATTTAGTTTATATTAAAAAAGCTAAAATATTATCTTAATTATCAAGCCCATAATAAATGCGGCCTTGACTCCGACCGAGCCAGAATAGAAATCGAGTAGAACTTATGAGGGCCGCTAGCTTGTCTGCAGCCAAGTCCTGTATGCTTGATTTCCTGTGAATCGAGCCAGAGATTATCGAACTTTCCACCGGCTGTTTGCAATTTTTGAGAAGAGTGTGTGTGAACGGCTATCCGTGTGTTGTGTGGTGTGTGTCATTGCGTTATGGAAGATAATAAAACGTGGATATGCAAATACCTTCAACTTCGGCTGTCGGTCATTAGTGTGTGTGAATGTGTGGTGTGTGTCTTAATAATAAAGGGATTTTCAACATTAAACTTCGCTGATAATATTTCCAAAGGAAGGGTAAAACCGCCTATAAAAAATTTAACCACAAAAATGAAAAACTGTATTAGACATTTTTATCTGGAAAAACAATATGAACAATTTAAATGGCTAACAGGGTGTGAAAATATAAGAAAATTATTTTGTTGGCCATGTTTACTTTTTGAAAATGAAAAAGGTCTCTGGAATAAAACTGGTTTTTCCGATTTAAACAATTTCCATAAAGCTGTAAAAAGACACATTATGTCCAAAGCGCATTTGAAGGCCGCCATAAAAGAAAAAGTCTTCGGTAAAACCGGAATTGAACACACCCTTAATAAACAGTTGGAAATTAGTCACCGCCAACACAAGGAACTAGTCGATAAAAATAGGCAAATATTAAGAAGACTTATCGATGTTGTTTGTTTTCTCGGACAGTAAGAACTGGGATTTAAAATCATGACGAAACAACGGTTTCTTTAAATAGAGAAATTTTTCAAGATTTATTTAGTTTAATGGCTAAATATGATTATTGCTTCAAAGAAAGCGGAAGTATTCAAGAGCGATTTTTAGGTTTTAAGAATGTGTCCGAAAATCGTACATCAGATGCATTATATACCGTAGTTCATAACGTTACTAAAGAAATTAATGGAGAGAAAAAATTAATTGCTCAAAGCTATGATGGAGCTGCAGTGATGGCAGGACAATTGGGGGGTCTGCAAGCTAAAGTTCGAGAAACTTTCCCAAGTGCTGTGTTTGTCTATTGTTTTGATCATAAATTAAATTTAGTTTTATCACAGTCCATCAATCACATTAAAGAGTGTAAAGTATTTTTCGTTACTTTAAGTGGCATGGCTGCTTTTTTTTCAAGTCAACAAAACGTACACAAGCTTTTGACTCCATTGTCCACAAACGATTGCCCAAAGTAGCTCCTACTAGGTGGAACTATAATGGATGACTTGTGTTAACAGTATCTGAAAATCTTTAATCACTTATTTAAATATTTGAGAATATAATAGAAAATAACTAAATGTGGGACTCAGAAGCAATAAATAGTTCGAGGGGGTTTTTGGACTGTTTGAAACGAGATTTTAATTTTAATTATTTGTTGAACATATTTTCAGAAATAATTCCATTCTCGGACAATGTTTTTAATATATTACAAACTAAAACAAATGATATTGCTTTTTGCCTAAAAAAAGTGGATGATTTTAAGTCCATGTTAAGCCAAAAAAGAGATGACTTTGACCTATTTTGGGAGAAAACGATGACGTTAAATGTAGAGCCACAAGCCAAGCGTCTTCGAAAAGACAAGGTCGGAGATGTTCAAACATCATACAGACGCCTCTTTTATGAAATAATCGATCAAATTCAGCAACAAATAAACTATAGATTTAACAGTTTAAATGATTTTAAATTCCTCGAGCTCTGCAATTTTGATGCATTTAAAGGAAAAACTTTTACAGAAGACGCGTTTAAATCTCTTCTTTTTCATTATGACCAGTTCTTCGACCGAGTATTACTGCGATCTGAACTAAACGTAGTTTACGAAACTGATGATATTAGCGCAAAAAATAACGCTAAGGAACTAATGCAATTTTTGAAAGACAAGGAGCTGGAAGATGCCTACAGCGAAGTGTCGAAATTGTGTGAATGAGTATTGACAATACCTGCCACAAGTTCATCAGTAGAACGCAATTTTTCAATACTTAAACGTATAAAAAATTTCGTGAGAAATTCAACGGGGTAGGAGAGACTTTCGCATACATCGCTGTTGTCCATTGAAAATAAACTTCTCCAAAATATGTCGGAACATCGACGTTTTTATGATGACGTCATTGACGAATTTGCAAAAAATTATTGGAGAATCGATTACATTACAAATAGGTAAGTTTCTAAAAATTGCTTCCTTTTCTTAAAATTTCACCGCACGCCCCTGACTAATGAACAAGGTGGCAGCCAAATGAAATTTTTAGAAATCAACGTAAAAATAATCTTATTCAATTAACTTCAAATTTTGCAGAAATATTAAATGTGAAATAGGGATAGACTGGTACGAATTTAACATGACGTAATACAATGGTGGTGTGAGTGAATGTAAAAATTACTTATTGAATTTATTTTGAATTATGCCCAAAAATCAAATGTGACATAAATAGAAACTGGTAAAATATTGGTAGAATCCAATATGATGGAATAAAATGGCGCCCAATAAATGTGTTTAAAAAGACAGTATACATGTGTTACTAAATGAGGATGTAGTGAACTAAATTAGGTCACAGTTCACTAAATAAAAGAAATAAAAAGAAAGATTCATAATTCCGAGTAAAGGAAATGTACCGACTTGTTTACTTGCACACCACTCATGACAATATTTAATTTTAAGAGTAAAGAATTAATTTTTAGTCAACATCGATAAATCCAAAATGGCGGCGGTTACATGGCGAGTAAATGTCATGATTTGTGCAAGTTTGCGGGAATTTAATAGTGCAAATTATAAATTTGTAGGCAATTTAAGAATTCAAAGTGGCTGCCCGAACGTGGTGGGCTAGAAAGTGTAAAATAAATATTCCATGAAAAATTATAAAATCCAGGTTTGGAAAAAATAACATTTCAACACAGCATAGTGAGCTCTAGTTACAACATTGGTTAAAAATACTAAGAGACCTCTTGTATCCTCCACTTCATTGGCACCCCACGGTTTTTTTTTTATTTTTTATTTTCTCGTTTACTTCATAAAAAAGTGATTTCTTATATATTATTCCTACCTTAATGTTACAACGCAATTTTTTTTTATTAAGAATATATTTCTTAAATTACCTTAAATAATGTTTTATCGGCTTAAAAAAATCGTAAAATGGTACAAAACAAGTGTCAAAATTTATTCTAAGTAATTATTAACCTAGTAATAACATTGGGAATAGAAAGACACTACTGAAACAAAACAACATTGTTTAAAAAATAAAACTAAAAAAATGTCGCTATCATTATAACTGTCATCCTCTGAGGCATTTTGCTCTGAGTATTCTTTGTTTTTACCTATATATATATATATATATATATATATATATATATATATATATATATATATATATATATATCAAAAAATCAATTGATCATCTTTGTCGTAATCAATTTCGTTTATTGGAGAGTAGGAGTTATTAGAATAACTAAAATTTATTGTCCAAACCGTACGCAAAGAATAGAGTTTATATTATGAATGTGGCAATTCAGATTGATTTTCAAAATATGAACATACTTATTGTTCTAGACCAAAGAGGTGCAAATTGGGGCAAACGATTTTTCTCTTAACTTCCTACTAATAAACCAGGTACGGATGAGTTTAAAACTTCTTCTAAAGTTTAAACAGAGAAAAAAATCAATGGTTTTAAAATAAATATGTTGGAATTTTTCCATTTTTTTCAAAACTATTTGAAGTTTTAAGTGCAAGCTTTTAATGGTATTAATGGTAAAAAGCAAAATATTTGCACACCACACATGCCAATAATCTGTACAGTTTCTTAATTCCACGTGTTCTCACGGTTACGACGCATAAGAATTAAGGACATAAAAGCTACGTTTAATCGCGTAATATTTACCTCTTTAATGAGATCAGGCCGTCGTTGTTTCCATACAATGTTAAGCGTCCCTTCATCGATTATAAATATAAGTCAGACAAGCCACAAGCAGCTTTTTAAACTCATTATTGTTTTTAGTTAAAATTTAAAAAATCAAAAATTTTTGTTTAAATTAAAATGTATGGCCAGAAACTATTATTTTTTATTTAAAAGAGCAACAACCAGTGGCGGCGCGTGAGATGTTCAAGGGTGTGTTTTGCATACAAAAAATACGCAAGCAAAAAAACACTTTGTATTACTATAAACTCTACCATTAAACTGGCGCTCGTACGTTTTGTTTCTACTTGAACCACTACCTTTAATGTTTTTTTGTGTTGTCGGACGACCACGCTGGAGATCTTCCGGTTGTGAAACTTCCAGTGTTCTTGTTGCCGTTAGAGAAAAATTCTATAGGAATGTTAGAGATTTATTACGGGATTTATTTGTTATACACAAATATTTAAAAAAATGCGAATTGTGTGTTTAAAAAATGCGAATTGTGTGTTCTGCAGCTCCGCAGCTCTTATACACCAGCCGCCACTGACGACAACAACAATTAATTCCTCATGTACTTACGGTTATGATGTATAAGAATATGAAAAAGCTTCGGTGCCAGGGGGTGGGTTTTGGTCGGTATTCTGCGGGACTCCGACACTACCAACTGGCGCCGAGCCATTGGTGGCCGTAAAAGGATTTCCCACCTTCAATAAGGAAAAAAAATGGGTCGCATCCTATTACATAGATAATTCATGGTTAATATGACAGTAAATATACAATAATAAGTAAAACCGCTGATTTGCCGAACATTTTCTGACCGCAAATATAGAGTATCCCATTTTCAGCACTTCTGTTTTATTTTTTATCTCTCTTATTTTTAACGATATTTATTTTATTTATTTTATTTCACTTTTGCTTATACAGGGTGTTTCGTTTTGACGTGACACATGTCAACTTTCTTAATTTAAATGGGATACCCTATGTATTATTACATATTTCGATTCTACTGTTAATTTGCAAAAGTTTTTATAATAACATCTATATTTGAATTTTTTATCGTTTTTGAGTAAATTGAGTTTTTAGAATTTTTTTTAAAAAAACATATTCTTTAAAAAAAAATTTTTACCTATAAAACTTTAATGGAACTGACTAATATCCTAAACATACATTACTAAGGGTTCAATTCAACGAGTTTCCATGCTGGTCTTACCAATTAATATACAGGGTGTTAAAAATGGAGAGCAAATCAAACAGAATTTTAAATGTAAAAATCTTCTGTTTTTCAAATGGAACACCCTGTATATTTTTATTTCATCTGATTCAGCGTTCAATTACCTATCATTACTCATATATATGTCCTATACCTAAAATGAACAGTTTCGATTTTATTAGCCGTTTTCTGATTTGACTATTTTTTTTAATATAAGTAAACAGATGAAGTGGGCTAAAATAAAAATGTCGTAAACTAAGCCTTATTCTCATTTCCTTAACACAGATAGCGACTATAAATAATGTTAGAAAATACAAATAAAAGCGAAATATTATGTAATTTATGTTCTTATTATTTAATGTTTACGAAAATAAGGGAGAGACAAAAAAAATATCTTGTGCCACACGGTATAACTAATAACTAACTGAGTATTAAACATGATTAAAACAGATTATAAAAAATTTTCAATATGGCCACCGTCCATTGCGATACATGAAGTGTAAATTCGAATAGCGTCCCTTAACGAATTAGATGCATTAAAATTATTGATCTCTTTCCTGATTTTTATTTTTAACTCATTTCTATTATTAGATCTATTTTTATAAACTTAATTTTTTAGTGCACCCCACAAAAAGAAGTCTAAAAGGCTTAAATCAGGGCTTCGTGGTGGCCAGGATATTAAACCATGTCTTCCTATCCACAATGGAAAATGTTGATTAAGGAAATTTACTACCGGTGCAACCGTGTGGTAAGGGGCGCTATCCTGCTGAAAATGATATTTTCTCGAATATTTGCTGGCAAGTCGTTGATAAGGGGCATGATTTCATTCCTAAGCAGCTCCAAGTATCTTTCGCCATTTAACGACCTGTCAAAAAATATTGGTCCGATAATACGGTCGCAAATAATTCCCCCCCACACATTTACGGTTTGACGGCTTTGTTTTTTAATTGCTTTTATTAGATGTTTATTAGTTTGAGACCAGTAATGAGTGTTTTTCCGATTAAAAATACCCGCCGTATTAAATGAGGCCTCATCAGTCCAAAGCACTTTTGAAAAAAACACATTTTCGAACTGCCGGTCCACAATATCACAACAAAAAGTCAATCTTTCATTAAAGTCTAATTGTGATAATAATTCAGTTGGAAGAAATTTATAAGGATGATAACCTTCACCTGCAGTGTTTTTTGAATACTTCCTCTACTGATACCTGCAATATCTCTGTCAGCATCTCTTTGGGATCTTTTATCATCTTCCTCGAAATAAAGTAAAATCTTCAGTTGTTTTTCCTCAGTGAGGACAAAATTGGGACGATTTTTCTTAAAGTTTTTAAGGACACCATTTTCCAAATCACGCACAATTCGAAAAAATATAGTCCTGGAGGGAACTCGATTATTAGGATATTCCCTCGAATATTCTCTAAGGACCAACCCTAGACTTTTATTATTTTTTATGAAACAGTTGTATAATTTCAAACGTTCATCTAAACTATATAAAGCCATTTTTTAACAAATTTCGCAGCAAAAATTTGACAAAAACGACAAACAGAGCAAATGTCAACTTAAGTCAACAATTGCATTAGGTTATTTCCTATTTTGATTTTTTTAGTTTCTGATCTCATTTACTGGCAAAATTCCGGGATAAATCAGAAAACGGCTAATAAAATCGAAACTGTTCATTTTAGGTATAGGACATATATATGAGTAATGATAGGTAATTAACAGGAGATTTTTACATTTAAAGTTCTGTTTGTTTTGCTCTCCATTTTTAACACCCTGTATATTAATTGGTAAGACCAGCATGGAAACTCGTTGAATTGAACCCTTAGTAATGTATGTTTACGATATTGGTCAGTTCCATTAAAGTTTTATAGGTGAATTTTTTTTTTTTAAATATATTTTTTTTAAAAAAATTCTAAAATTTCAATTTACTCAAAAACGATAAAGAATTCAAATATAGATGTTATTATAAAAACTTTCGCAAATTAACAGTAGAATCGAAATATGTAATAATATATAGAGTATCCCATTTAAATTAAGAAAGTTGACATGTGTCACGTCAAAACAAAACACCCTGTATAAGCAAAAGTGAAATAAAATAAAAATTTAATTGAATACAAACAACTTTTGTATTTAACTTTTTGTCGTAACTATTACTGTTTTCTAGATAAGGTACTGTATCACCATAAAATGGCCACCCTGTACACAACTACAATACTGGTGCGAAAAAGGTTTTCTTCTCATGTCTTTTGTTCAGTATTATAGGCTCATATGCGTCATAACACAAATACAAATACAAAAAAGCTTTATTTCAAGTAATATGGTATTTATAAAACATATTAACATACCAATACTTAAATGAAATAGTGACAGTAAGGATTTATTTTACAGTGGTGCATCCAAATATTGTCTATATGGTTCTAGCTCCACTAACAATTTTCTTACTTTCTTTTAAAACAACTCAAATTATCTTCAATTTTTATTAGTAAAAAAGGTAACTTTCTTAGGAAACGACAATTTAAGAATTCATTTTAACATTACCAATTTTTTTCTATATAGAATTAACAGCTGTATTAGATCAATACTAAACATTTTTTCTATAAGGTTATCGTATAGATCAGGGGATGGCCATGTTTTTTGACCTTTGAAGGATCAGCGATCAACTCTGGTCAGTATCAGCACAGAGCCATCGGAAGCGACATACCCGAAAAAACACGCTACTTAAAAATACATTAAGCCTGGGTTATAAATTCAAAACGTTTGCGTCTTGCGTAGCCGTTTGCGCTGTTCTTGAAGTTTACTTAAAGCAAAGTAATTGGTACGGTTATATTTTCTCGCCATCCGTTTAAGTTTTATAAGGTTAGTCCTTCGTAATAAATTTGACAGTAATATATATACATAACATCCTCGTCCATTTAAAAAAAACTGCTCGGATTTTTCTCTTTTGCTCTTTGCCGCCTTCTCTTCAACAACTTTACCGCTGCGACATAAATTAATATATCCACAATGCCTAGTGTTTACTAGGCACCATTACTATGATTTTGATTATCCAAGCTCAGCAAATTTAAAAAACGCACATAAACTGAAAAATAAGTAAGACAAAATTGCATTACACAAAAAGGCGATAAATATAAACATAATAGTAAGGTTTTCAATCTATAACTCGGGCTAAGAACCAGCGTAAATACTTAGCTCAAACCGACGACGCAAGACACAAACTTTTTCAATCTATAACCCAGGCTTTAGGCTTTGGGACCTGTAGTAAAGCAAATTAGAAACAGCCCTGAGTAGGAAAAGTTTAGACCATTTATTAATTCAAAGCTATCAAGGTTTGATCAGGTAAAACGATCGACATCACCGAAACAAATCTTACCTGAGATCCATCATCAGCTCTCCAAAGTCTACCAGTGGGTTAGACATCATCAAAATCAGCGATGGTAAAAACTAGCCAGAGTATAACAAGATATAGCCAATCTTGGGTTTTGGTTGTCCTTGTGACAAGTTCTCTGAAACAGGTATTTTGTATTTAATTAATGTATTTGTTGACAATATTCTTCTACTTAAGAGCTCAGTGTACCAAGCTTAACCATTAAACTTGGGCTGATGAAAAACTTTGTGAAGGCTTTGAATAAAGATGGTGATGGATTTAAATACCTAAGACAAGTCTTTCCCCAGTTAAGTGATGCCAAACTAAAAGCAGGCATTTTTATTGGGCCACAAATCAGAAAATTGCTGGACGATGTCCATTTTACGGAAAAGCTTACCAGGCAGGAACTCAGAGCATGGAATTCATTTGTTAATGTAGTAAGAGGTTTTTTAGGCAACAATATGGATGAAAATCATGAAAAATTAGTAAATGAACTCTTAGATGCCTATAAAGCGCTTGGTGCCAGAATGTCATTAAAAATTCACTTCCTCCATTCTCATCTGTCATTTTTTTTCTAAAAATTTGGGAGTTGTTAGTGACGAACAGGGTGAAAGGTTTCACCAAGATATCAGAACAATGGAAATTCGGTACCAAGGACGATGGGATCCAGCCATGATGGGTGACTACTGTTGGTTTTTGAAGAGAGAAGATAGGACACCTCATAAACGGAAAAAAAAAGTTTAATAAATGTTATAAAAAGAATTAGAAGAAGTAACCTAACTTTTTTTGGCGATTGGGTTAAATCACGGTTCAGGGCATAGATTTGGTTACTTTTTTATGCGACGTTTCATTTTTAAGTTATCTCTTACCAAAGTTTATTTTTTATAACTAAATATTAACCCTTATTTTTATTAGTAAATAAAGTAATATAATTTTCTTAGTAAACGATAATTTAAAAATTCAATTTAACATTACCTATTTTTTCAATCCAGGATTAACAGCTGTTTTAGAAGAAGATTAAATCAGTCCTTTTTTTCTCCAAGGTTATCGTATAGATCAGAGATGGTCATATTTTTTTTCCATTAGATCTACCAATAGACCCTTGAAGGATCAGCGATCAACTCTGATCACTATCAGGACAGAGCCACTGGGAGCGAAATATATCAAAAATCACCTGACTTAAAAAAAATTAGGATACGGGAACCTGTAGTAAATGCAAACTAGAAACGGCCCTCAGAATAGACAGAAACCTCGGGCTATTGACCTTAAAATCCTCGGCGGTAGATGTTTCTACTTCCATTTATTATTCAAAGTTATGAAGTTTTGATTTGGTATGATTCAAGACAGAAACCTTGCCAAAAATATCTTACTTAAAATTCTTCACCAGCTCTCCAAAATTTACCAGTGGGATTAGGCATCGTCAAAATTGGCGGTGGTAAAAAAACGTCAGAGTTTGAGAAGAGATTGCCAAATTTGAGTTTTGGCTGTTCTTATGACAACTTATTTGAGAGTTATTTTGTATTTAAGCTAAAAACTTAATTTAATGATGGCATAGTATTTAAAGTAATTGAAAATTATGATTGTCGACAATATTCTGGATTATTTATTCATAATATAAACATAATAATATATAATAATATATATATATATATATATATATATATATATATATATATATATAACGCTCACTTGTTAAGCAACAAGTAAGAAATACATGGTGTCCCATTTTGGTTTCTTTTGCGGGGTTTCTCCATTATTTTTATAGATAGAAATTTGCAGTTTTCGCGACAATGCGCTACTTTTTCATAAAACTAAAGTTGCCGTTAACAAAATTATCATAGTCCTTTTAGTTTTTAAGATACAGGGCTGAATTGAAAATGTTGCATATATATTGAATATAAAATTTGTCTTCTTTTTACTTTTTTAAAAATATATAATAGTAAGCACTTTTTTTTCTAAAATTAAATGCTTAATTTAATAGTAGGCTATGAATAACAATAATAAACAATTGAAAGTTGCATATTGCTAACGAAGAATTGGATACCTTGCATATAGGTATCTTTTTATATAAAAATACCTATATAGTTTTTTAAATAAAAGTAAGTTTGTAACAACAGTTTGATAGTATAAAGTAACAATATAACAAACACAAAAAAATAACACTATTAAAAAAAGAAAAAACTAATTTTTGAAGGTGATTTTTAAATTGACGACCATTTTCTCTAATTTGTAATTCTTTGAATAGCGTTAAAAAGATCCATTGGTCTCATCGCGGATTTCAAAAGGTTAAATGAATTGCCTCTCCAAGTTCTGCTATGCCGGCAGATCGTGTTTTATATATTTCATTTTGTATATAGC
Source organism: Kuschelorhynchus macadamiae (assembly GCA_030620095.1). NCBI lineage: Eukaryota > Metazoa > Arthropoda > Insecta > Coleoptera > Curculionidae > Kuschelorhynchus > Kuschelorhynchus macadamiae. The sequence goes on from JAUTXW010005312.1 coordinate 1,033,972, forward strand.
CTCATAAAAAAAATCTAATATTAAGAGATCTGGAGTTCGGGGAGGCTATCTAACGGGTCCGTTGGTACCTATCCATCTTTGAGAAAAGTTACACTGGCCGACAAAAAAAATTTTTTTTTTGTAACACAAATCAGAATAGCATAATTTAATAGAATGGACCTATCCAAATACGAAAATGACAAATAAAAAGTTGTAGCACGTAAGGTTTTCTTGTTAGAGTTGTAGAACCATATCAAATGTTGCGATACTTAATATCTATAGAAAAAATGATTTCAGAAAATTCTTAACCCTGTTTATTGACTATGTTTACAGTTTTCGCCTATTAAACACACCATACATCTAAGAGAAAAGCAAACGAGAAAAATATTAACTTAAAACACTAATTAAACTTTATTTTTTCCATTTATGAGGTGTCCTATCTTCTCTCTTCAAAAACCAACAATAGTCACCCATCATGGCTGGATCGCACCATCCTTGGTACCGAATTTCCATTGTTCTGATATCTTGGTGAAACCTTTCACCCTGCTCGTCACTAACAGCTCCCAAATTTTTAGGAAAAAGTGACAGATGGGAATGGAGTAAGTGAATTTTTAATGACATTCTGGCACCAAGCGCTTTATAGGCATCTAAGAGTTCATTAACTAATTCTTCATAATTTGCATCCATATTGTTGCCTAAAAATCCTCTTACTACATTAACAAATGAATTCCATGCTCTGAGTTCCTGCCTGGTAAGCTTTTCCGTAAAATTGACATCGTCCAGCAATTTTCTGATTTGTGGCCCAATAAAAATGCATTCTTTTAATTTGGCATCACTTAAGTGGAGACTTGGGTATTTAAATCCATCACCATCTTCATTCAAAGCCTTCACAAAGTTTTTCATCACCCCAAGTTTAATGTGAAGAGGAGGCAAAAGGACATTTTTGGGATCAACAAGAGGTACAAATTTAACATTTTGAGATCCCGGTTGAAATTCGCTTCTTTCTGGACAAATTTTTGTTACATAATGCTGATTTATTGACCCCTAAAGTCCCACTGAAATCGCTATAACTTTTAAGTCCCCACATATCTGCCATTTACACCTATTGTAGTTTATTTTATCCAAAATCGTGAGCATATTTTCATAATTTTCTTTCATTGCAACTGAATGGGCAACTGGTATAGAGGGAATTTCCAATATGCAATAACACAGCTTTTAAGCTATATTTAGATTTTCTACACTGTAGAATTCAGAAAACATAGCATTTCTTTTTCTGAAATTCGTAATTTTTGTTTCTTTGGCCAATAGGTTCCATTCCTTAAGACGGGAACCCCGAAGTTCTGACTGTTGCTTGGATAACTCCAAATCACGTACTAAATAATTTAATTCACTTTGAACAATCAAATGTGGCTCGTCGGAACTGGGACCTGTGGTAAAAGTGGGATCGGTGCACTATTCTTCTGAGCTGCTTGATGATGCGTTACCTCCATTATCTCCCAAATCAATAGCTCGCCAATTTAAAGGCGCAATCAGCACTGGCAAATTTGCATTATGAGGAACAGGTCGTACGGCAGATTGCAAATTTGGATATTTTATATTGTGCTTTCCCTTGTTGGAATAACCTTCAGTCTTTGTCAGGCAAAAATAACAATGGTCAGAATGATTAGTGGCTTCTCGCCATACCATTGGAACTGCAAAAGGCATACTTTTTCTCTTTGCCTTCATCCACTGCACCAATGAAACACTACAACTAACACAGCACACATGGGGAGCTCACCGCTTATCTTGATCCTCAATTAACACACCAAAATATTTAAAGTAGGCTTTTTTTACATTTTTGGAAAATAGCCTAGCACAGAGAACCACTCAATTCGAAATTCAACAGAAGAGTAATGTTTAACGTTTATTTTATGTCTAATGTTGTAAACAACCCAGCCTAGGTAATTTTTCTGTTGTAAAATTGAACCATTTTAGCGGCCCTACAATAAAATTGTTTACCTGTCAATATAAAAGGTTCTAATTAGGCTATTAAAAAATGGTCCGTATTAGGGCTTTCCGAATATTTTTTTTATTATTTCCATTATGAAAATAATGAGCTGGCCTGTGTTAGAAAAATCTTGTCGGCCAGTGTTATTATCAAGAAATTCACTTAAGAGCCTAGAGTTGTGACTTGGGGCACCATCTTGCTGTAGGTAGACGGAATTATATTGGGCTAATGGAATATTTTCGAGCAGTTCTGGAATAACTTTCTCAAGGATTTCTAGGTATCTACGTGCTGTAAGACCTCCTTCAAAAATCCTATAAACTATATGTCTGCCCAAAATAAAACATGACACCCCAACTCCAAACCGTCCTTGCTGTGCCCTTTCAAACATTAAATGCTAATTTTCACTACGTCAGTTCCTGGTATTGTGACGATTAAAAATTCCCGCACTTGAAAAAAAGCATTCGTCTGACCAGGTAACAAGTCTGCCAAATAAATCGTTGGCATCGATTTGTTGCAAATACCACTGGCAAAACAGTGCCCGGCGCTCGGCACCGCCAGGATGCAAATGTTGCACTATATTAAATTTGTATGGGTGATACTTATATTTCTTCAAGATTCTTTGAAAGGCAGTTTTTGGCACACCAATTTCCTTCTCAATTTTTCTCCATGAGGACGAAAGTGTTGCTTCTATATATCCCAAAACATCTCTTTTCTTTCCCTGTTCTCTTGGTTGTATGTTTTAGGACGCGGGTGAACAAATGATCCGTGCTCAACTAAATTTGCTTTTAAACGAGCAAATATCTTAAAAACGGTTGCCTTCTTTCTGGATAGCAAAAACTTATAATGATAATACAGATTTTCATAGCCAGAACAGCTTACTTACCTTTGGAAATATATTTCCGAGGCTTTTTCAGAATTTTCATTACTCTGTATAAAACATACCAGCATAGCATATTTTTCATAATTTTCATACGCTGCCATTATTCGAAGAAATTGGTAAATTTCAATTAAATAAAAATACCAAAAGAACGTTTATAAACTGCTTTATGTACCAAAAGTCGATCCAAAAACCGTTGAGATAGACAAATATTTGACATTTATTTTTGTTTGTTCTCATAAACAATAGCTATAGCCTATTATTAAATTATGCATTTCATTTCAGAAAATTGTCATTTATTTGCGTGTTTCTGAGAAAAAGTGCATACTATTATATATTTTTGAAAAGGTAAAAAAAACAAATTTATATAAGAAATAGTTTTGGATAAGTTATTCGAGTTGCCTGAAATGCAACATTTTGAATTTAGCCCTGTATCTTAAAAACTAACGGCATCTTTAGTTTTACGAAAAAGTAGCACACTGTCGCGAAAGCCTCAACTACCCAAAATGGGATACCCTGTACACAATACTTGATAAAGATTCTTGATAACTTTGTTAAAAGAATTTGTTGTTAAACTAACAAAATCATTTAATTAACAATCATCGTTATGTAACAATGTTTACCGAAGTAGAAACATTAAGCTCCATCGTTTAATATAATAATATTTAATTATAAATGCCCAGAAATGATAATTTTTACTTGAAAGTGCAAAAAAATTGCTACAACTCACACCAATAATATGTTCAGTTTCATTTACAACAATTAATTCCACATGTTCTCACGGTTGCGACATATAAGAACATTAAATCTCCATCGTTTAATCGCATAATATTTACCTACTTTAATGAGATCGCGCCGGCATTGTTTCCATAAAACATTAAGCGTCCCTTCATCGACTTATATATAAGTCCGATAAGCCGCAAGCAGCTACTTTAAACTCATTAGGGCGCCGTAATTACAGACAAAAGCCAGAGTCACCGCCACACTCAAAGACCATTAATTACGCCGATATAGTTATAATAAAGCATTGTTATGAAGTCATTGTTGACATGTCTTTTAAGGATGTAAAGGATAATTAATATTGCAACAGTCAGCAGGTCCAAGGATCTATTCCCGCAAGTCAACACCACGTCGCGTCTCGCTGAGGGGACTCTCAAGAGTGTTAACGTATTGTCTCGGATATGAACGTCTTTTTTTCAATTTTTTCGTCATTTTGCTCAGATATAATAAGATTGTGTAGATTATCATCATGTTAGTAATTACCCTGTAAAACATGTTGGTTAAAAATGAATCTCAAAGTCTAGGTCTCATTTCCAGGATTGGAGTAGAATCATTTTGACCTAACCCCTTTACTTAACAATTTAATAATTATGACAAGTTATCTGATTTTCTTTGCTAATATGGTCGATTTTACTTTCATACGTTTTTTTTTTACTTACAGATTGGCCGGATATATACAACTCATTACAAAAATATGTAGTTTTTAATAACCCCTGAGTCAGAAGCAAAGGAGTGATATGTTTGAACATTCCTAGAGGTATTAGAGTAACCCACATTCCCTGGAGGGTGTTCTTTTAAAATCCCTTTTCCGAATTTGTCCAAATAGTTTATATATATATTTTGATTTCAGCCTTGTAACGCCGTAAACTTCGTCTTATATTAAAAAATAGAAACTGTTTTTTGGATTAAAAGTGATAAACCGTATGTAAAATTGTATAAATTAGACTTTTAAGAATGTAAAGGATAATTAAGATTACAACAGCCACAAGGTCGAATGATCTATTCCCGCAAGTCAACACCACGTCGCGTCTCGCTGAGGGGACTCTCAATAACGTTAACATATCGTCTCGGATTCAACTTTTAACTTTTCCGTCATTTTGATCAGATAGAATAAGATCATAATAATATTAATAATTACTTTGTTAAATATAGAATTTTCTTAGTTCACGCTCACAATGTAATTAAATTAAACGAACTGTTACAGCTTTTATGGACAATTTATTAAAACATTCAAATCAAATGCCTACGTTTCGATACTGATTAGTGTCATCTGTCAAAAAAATCAATTATTTAAAACGCAATAAAAATTCAAAGTCATCTTCCATAACATTTAAAAACAATCCCTATGTTTGCACTCTTCCGAAAAAAAACCAAAGCGTACCTTATTGAAAGACCTTTTTACTGTGTTAATGATTTTTATAATGAATAAGTCTCATTAAAATGTTTTTTAATTTGCTTGTTTACTTAAATCTCTTTGGGTGTCATGTTGAATTTGAAAATATAAGGAATGAACTGTCTGATAGTCCGTTAACATTAATTGTTATTGTTACATATTAGATTAAAGTTACACATTTTATTTTTTTTCTAATACACTTTAATTACTATATAAGTTCAGTACACTTTTTGTTTTACTTCACTTATTTTGCTTGTATAACGATAACAAAATAGAGTTTAAGGTCGCGTAATTTTAATTTCAATGTCATCGAAATTATTCACCTCGCATATATATTGTTTATTTCCTTATGTTAGGTCACCTGGATTCATTAACCGCTTTACGGCAATGTTACGAATATAGCGAATGTTATATTTACAATTCATGTATTTGCATTGACCTATCGAAAAATATGATTTTTTTTCGATTAATATTTCGTTTTTCATTGTTTTAAGGTAAATTTTGCATTGTCCATAAAATTGTAATAATTATCCTGCGACCATAAAGCATACTTTTGTTTGTTTTGTTTGTTTGAGTAATCGATGTACAAGTAACAAAACGTTCGCCGTTTCGCCATTTTAAACATTTTTTAATATGCTTGCTATGGGACCACTGCGGCAATATCCTGAATATCCCTAAAAATTTCATCCAAATTGCTCAAACCGTAGCGGAGAAATCGATGTATAAACCCTAAAAAAAAACAACAAAATGACCGTTATTCCGCCATTTTTAACACTTGTCAATTTTCAATTCAGGTTTCAAATAAAAATATATGAGACCACCAGAGAAACGTCCTCTACAATTTAGCGTTAAAAAATACGTAGAGGTGGAATTGAAAACCTCCTCCTTTTTTGAAGTCAGTTAAAAAGGATAAAAAACTAACCTAGATTAATGATTAGATATACGAGAATATTATTGTTACAGAATAACAGTTAAGAACGGAGTATGAAAATAAAATTTTATAATATACAATTAATGACAATCGTACCTACAAAAAAATACCCAGAAATCCTACTAACAAATATCAGCTAGAGAATAATAACCTGGTAAATATTAAAAAAAACTACAGACGAACAAAGAGCCAAATTTTTAAAAATACATAACTCTGTTTCTCCTATTATATATGGTTTGCCAAAATTGCACAAAACATACCATTGAGATCTATTTTGTCTTGTAATCAATTTACAATCAGAATCAGGACCATTAGTCAACAGTCCGGGATACAAATTATCTAGTTTTGTACATAATATTTTAAAAAATTCGTTAGAGCTGGTAAATAAACTTAAGGACTTAAACTCTCCCCAATGGTTATGTACTGGTGTCGCTTGATGTCAAATCTCTATTTACCAACATCCCACAGGACTTAATTTACTTTTTTACCGATTGTATAAAATTTGTAAGACCACTAACATATTTAAAGAAACGTTTTGGGATCTGTTGAATCTTATTTTTAAATCTCCACTGGATTCCAGATGCTTACAAAAACTTGATTTGCAGAAACTTAAAGTATAAGCTAGAATTATAGCAAATAAAGTTATTAGGTAGTTCTTTTTTTAATGAAACTCCTCTTAGATCATTATATTAGTAACTCCTCAAAAGAATCTCTTATACTTGCAATTGAAGCTACTATATTTCTAGAAGTATAAGGTGCAACATTGCAAACTTACTACCCCACTTTTTACATTAAGAAGGTACTTTCTGATTTTACCAACTAGGAAGTATCTTCACAATACATTTTTTGGACACTAGATTGAAAGTCAAGGAGTTGTTGAATGAAAAGCTTGGTTACGAGACCTTACTCCACTTGACTTTCTTAGTTTATGGTTACTTAATAGAGCAAATGTTTCTTTAAAAACTTAATAATGTATGAAACTAAAAATTATTATTAGCCTAAGTGTGATACCAAATCAAGACAAGACAAAGATAATGGCACTGTAATGAAATAAAATTAAAAACAGAAAAAGAAAAAACGAGTAGCCATATACATCTATGATATGCGAAGAATCTTTTACTTTTTAAAATGATTTACTTACGAAATTTGAACTAGAGCTCACTAGAATTGGTGAAAAAAGTGTAAATATTCTAAAAAGTAGATTTCTTCGTAGCTTTTATCTGTAGTAGAGCCCATACAGGCTGTATAAAATACGAATGTTATATATACAGTTTTCGGACAAAAATAGTTTGTATGACCATTTTTAAAATTCAGCTTTGATAGGAGAAAAACTATAAAATCATGTATTTATATACCAAACAATTATTATTTATTACTTCCCTCGAATAAAAAATGTATACTCCGAGAGTTTTGCAGATCTTTCTTCTCCAATTTCCGTCGGTCTGTCTGTCTGTAGCTCAACTACTACTTATCCGATTGACTTCAAATTTTGTTCAAAAATCAAGGGTCATAAGGGGTTACATTTTGGTTCAAATCCAATATGGCGGAACAAAATCGCGGCGTCTTAAAATGTAATAAAAATCACGTTCATCGAATGGACTTCAAAATTTGCAAAAACATAAAATGTGACATAGGGATAAACTGGTAAAATATTTGTGTAAAACCATTATAGCGGAACAAAATGGTAGTTTAACGAAAATTCAAAAACTATTTACCCATCTGGCTTGACATTTTGCACAAAAATCAAGTCTTAATTAGGATAGGCTGGTAAATTTAAAAGTTTAAGTATTCCACCAGGTTAAGGTTTCATATAAGAATAGTTAGAGTTAGTCCTTCAACAGAGCTATAATGGATGATTGATATTGGTATATTTTATAATTATTTTGTATTGCATTTGGGAAAAAGATAGGAAAGGAAATAAAAGCGTTTATTATTACTATTATAAATCATAATAAAAAGTTTAATTCCCAGTTGTTATTAGGAGTTTCACTAAAAAATACGTTTGTTAATTTTTTTCTTACTAAGTTTGAATTGTTTTTGTTCGTGTGGTCATGGGTAAATAAGCTGTTACGAAAAAGCGTAAAAATACAGTTTATATTTTTATTAGATAAGCCTGTATTTTATTTGACTTTACAACCAACTTAAAACAATCTGTAAAGGAACCTAACTGGAAATGCCCTCCTGGATTTTCTTTTGTCTACAAAACTAAAAGAAAACGCAGTTTAATATTTTTACTAAATGACTATGTACAAAACTAAATCGGATCATAATTTACTATTCCTAACGAGGGAATTTCCTAGTAATGGAACTAGCACGACTTCTAGCGCAGTAGTTGTGCATGTTTTGCTCTGTAACGTCCAGCACAGAAAACCTAAAAAGAAATCTGCTTTGTATTGTTGTTTTTTGTTCACGGGTTCAATCAAGTATAATCACTAACTAGTTTCTTAAAAAAAGGAGCTGTAGCTGTGAGAAATAGGCAGTGGTGGCGGCTGGTCTTTGAGGCTGCGTAACCGCGCCCCCACCCCTCTCTGGAAAATAGTAAAGTAACAAGCAATTTAAAGTCTTACAAATTTAACATTAAAATAATATTATTTTTCAACAAAAAACATCACCTCCTATCTCTGATTATCCGTCCTCGTTGACTCGTGGGAATATTCACACATGTGATTCGGGCGCTCCAACGCAGTGGTAACATGGGGAATAATATAGTCCTGTAACGGCACCACGCCGACTATATCCAGTGTTATCCATGATAACCATGATATTTTAGGTCGCAGTTTATGTTTCTCGAGTAAAAATATTAATAAATATTTATACAACAAATGCTTGTTTTAAAAAAGATTTTTTAGATTTATTTTATTTTGCAATTTTTACCATTATTTTTACGCACTCTGTATAAGATACTCACGATTTTTTTTGGTAATCTTAGTTTTGGAGCAAGCAAAACTTTATATGAAGATAACATTTTCTGTTAAAATAAAAAAGTTTCCCAACATTTCAAATTTTTACGCACGTTAGAAAATATTCATGATTTTTACTCCATGTCACCATATTAGTACGTAGTCACCGAAGTCACATAGGCATACGCAATTTTAGCTCATCGGATGCCAGCAATGCTTGAAGAATGGATTACAAATTTTGAATGCGAAAGACAGATATACGAACCGGGAACCCAACATACGAAGAAAGCAAGTTTCAGTGGCGGTTTGTTAATAAGAGCTGCAGAGCTGCAGCACTAGTCACACATTTCAAAAAATAATAATTTTAATCCAGCTTTCATTTTCAACTGCATAATTACGTTTACTCTGACAAAGCGCTTACATAATTCCATAGAATATATATTAGCTGTTCTGTGAAAATGCATAATATATTATCCTCGTAAATTTGCCTTTAGATGGATACTACGTCAAACAGCCGTTCTCGCACTGCAAAGTGACATTTTCATCGTGGCTCATCCAATAGCAACTCTCAGCAAACACATCTGATATACGTTGTGACCTTGAAGCGACTAATAAACGAAAAGCTTTCTATCAAATACCGAGCTGCAATTGATTTTACCGGCAGTGTTTCGTCTAACCAGGGATGTGCCGTACTTGCTTGCCACTCGGTTTTAACTATATGTAAATAGAAAGATTGTTGCAAGAAAATTCATTTATTTTAGCTTACACTGTTTAACAATTAAATTGTTGAAAGTACTTCTGTCGATGACGACTGTAGAAGTGGATAGAATACTTTCTACTCTGAAACGGATAGACATTTCTAAGGAATACCATATGTCAAGACAAGCTTAATGACTTAACATATTTGTTAGTTGAAGAGGAACTTTTTCCGTCTACTCTTGATTTGAATGAAAGAGTGATTGATACATTTGCCGCAAAGAAATATAGGCGTACTAATTTGGTTTTTAAAACAAATTAAAAAATTATTTGTTTATCACGGATTTTATTATGTGGAGTGCAGACAATCACGAACAATGTTTTGCTTTTATTTTATATTGACTTTGTTTGAATAATGCGGGGCATATTGCATATTGAATGATCATCCATAATGCCAACAGGGGAGTTATTTAAATTAGTTAAATTATCTATTATGTTTTATTTTCGACATAAACTACAGCCTGTAAAACTATAAATTTTTAGTCAGTTATTAAAATGTGGAAAATTTCAAATTTTAATCTTAACTGGTCTGATATAAAAGAGAATGGGAGTGGGACGCTAAAGAGCCCCACTCTATTTTCCAGCTTTGAAAATTTTCGAGCGAGAAAAGAATACTTTGTGACGCAATTTTCAGTACACGTTGTTGGTCTTAGGGCTCCGGTGCGCCCTTAATAATCCAAAATGTTATGAACCGCCCCTGGAAATAGGAGAAGCCACCTCTTAAAAATACTTTTAGCTAGCAAACAAATTGTGATTTTCTAAATCAACAAGTATGGCAAGGAATTTGGGATTTGAGCAGAAAGTTATATATGCAGTAAATACAAAAATATATTAAGAGTTGGAATAGTATTCCTTATTTTCTTTTAATGCTAAATTGTCAAAAAGCCTTAAATATTGCATCTTTATCCATGTGTTTTTTCTTTCAGTGATTAACCCCTCACATTCTAATCATCAGACTTTTGCTACAGTCCTGTCCCTTTCTAGGCCCACTATAAAATATTTATCTCACATTTGTAATAAATTGTCTTTTATCCCTCTCGAGCATAGTTTATTTCACCCCCCGCAGATAACCGCATACTAAATTTGTCTAAAATAGTGCGGCCTAAATAATGGCATGCACGATGTAGCGGGGCGACGCGAACTAGAACAAGCAAGAACATTTAGAGCATTTAATTAATATTCGCTATCTACTTCCGCCCCCCAATCTCCCCCCTCCCCTTCGTCGTCATCCCTCTGAGCGTTGTAAGAAATGGTTAATTTATGTCCGGGGTCCGGCTTGACCACGACCTTACTACGGCTTTAGTATTCTAATTGTTCAGATTTGATTTTGGGTTCCGATTAGAACGTCGTCCAAGTAGTGGATAGATGGCGATTTAATGCTAGATTGTTTTGCTGCTCCGAGATTTATTTGTTTATTCTCTGGAAATAATGTATAGGCCCTGAAATGGAAAATGTACGACAGTGATTTACAACAATTAAATGAAGGAAATCCAAATCAGAATCTCTCTAGATAAAGAAGTTGCAAACCAACAGAATTAGCCATTCCAAGAGACCAGTAAAATTAAACATTAGAACTTCAAAAAACCGGTAAATTGGCCTGAACTCGGAAGTTCCCTAATTACGAATTTCTCTTTAAATAGTAAACAATTAGACCTAGAGGATTTGATAATTTTTGAATATAAAATAGAAAGTTTGTCTTCTTTTAACTATTTTAGGAGGAAAAATAAATGGATGGACTTTTTCCACGAAAAAGAACAAAAACAATTGACATTTGATATGAAAACTTCTTATTAAGACAGCCTATCCTCCAATGTTGCCAAACTTACTTTACTGTATAGAGAATAGATTTTTTACGTTTCTCATCCGACTGATACTGCTAACCTAACCAAAATTAAAATGAGTACAAAAAATTTAAAAAATAATACGAGTGGGATCCTCTTCTCGACCTTTGACACAAATCAATGAACAATATCTGATCTTATCATTTAACATCGCTACTAATAAATTCTCATTAAATATAAAACGTTGGCTATGTCCATTGTGATATTAACTGGCATGACAAATTAACAAATAAATTAAATGATACGCAATTAAAAAAAATTTACCCTGAACTTACCTCGTTATGAATCTTTCTTTTTATTACGAATAGTAAAGTATGACCCAATTTAGTTCAGTACTTAGTCATAGTTCAGTAACACATATATACTGTCATTTTTATTGGACACCATTGTGTTGCATCGTATTGGATATAGGATTCCTGTCAATCTTTTACCAATCTCTACCTATGCCATACTTGCTTTTTGGACATATTTTAAAATAAATTCAATAAGTAGTTTTTACATTGGCACACTCCGCTATTTTGTTACGTTATATTGAATTCGTACCAGTTTATACCTATCGCATCACATTTAAAGTTTCAAGTCAATTGAATAAAATTTTTTTACGTTGATTTAAAAAAAATATATTTGGCCGCCATTTTGTTCTCCCATCTTAAATTCGTACCATAACTTTACCAGTATACCACACTTAATATTTGCACAACATTTTAAATTAATCTAGTAAATAGTTTTTCAGGCTAATTTTTTAAATATTTTATTAAGCCGTCATTTGGTTTTGCTATATTATATTCATACCAAAATGTTACCAGTTCATTCCTATGTAACACTTTACTTTTGTACACAATTTGAGATAAAATGTATAATTAGTTTTTTAGTAATAATTTTTTAACGCCATCTTGTTCCGGCATATTAGATTTTTACCAAAATATTCCCCGGTCATCCCCATGTGACCCTTAATTTTTGACTACAATTTTAAATCAATCTGATAAGTATTTTTTAAGCTATGCCGCGAACTAACACATAGACAGACAAATCGACAGTCGGACCGACGGAAACGAAAAACATTTTTTGATGGATCTAGGGCTGCTAAAACTTAAAGATATGTAAAGCCTCAGAGGGTGAATTTTTTCACGATTATAAACATTTGAATTCGCACGAAAATTTTACTATTTCATCTCTGTACCACAATTAGTTATGGTACAAAATTTAAAATCAGTCCATTAAGTAGTTTTTCAGGCTGAATTTTTAAATATTTTATTAAGCCGTCATTTTGTTTCGTCGTCTTGGAATCGTACCAAAATTTTACCAGTTGATTCCTAAAATTACTTCATTTTTCTACAAAAATTGAGATAAATTAGGTAAGCAGATCTTTAGTAATAGTTTTTTTAACATTTCACTGGGCCTCCATTTTGTTTTGCCGTATTGGATTTTTACCAAAATGCAATAAATAAATCAACCCCATATGGCCCTTAATTTTTGACCAAAATTTGAATTAATCGGGTAAGTAATTTTTTTAGCTATGCCGCAAATAGGCCGATTGACAGATCGATAGAGAGATAGACAGACGAAATTGAGAAAACATGTTTTTCGGCATCTAGGGACCCTGAAACCTAAAGATCCGAAAAAATCTCGAAAGGTGATTTTTTCACGATTATAATACTTCCCTTTTACGAGGGAAGTAAAAAAATAATAGAACAAATTTTTCCATTTTCTTACATACTTTACTGAGATTATATTAAAAATTAACTTGGCAACGTAGCATCTTCAACACGCTGAATTCTCGACGCTCCCCCTTAATTTATAATCAGATGAATTATGTATGCATCTATCAAAGACGGAAACACTTTAGAATGTGTAATATATTAATTAATTTTAGTTAGAAATAATGAATTTTTGTGTTACTAAAGCATTATATAATCAATCTTTTACATATATGTATATCATAAATTATATTTTGTAAAAAAATATGTTTTTAATTTTTAAATATGTACTTCCAAATTGTCAAATGCCGCGGGCCTATTTTTTTATAAAAACTACTTTATGAATAATATCAGGGTGAAAGGAAAAGACTTCAAATAATTTAACAGATAAAAAAACAAGTAATTTAGAGCAAAAAGTTTATATAACAGGAAGTCAAAACACAAGGGTTGCTTTGGAATTGCAGATATTTTAAAATTTATAGTTTTTTTTTGAAGAGGCAGACATTTTGCAATTTCACTTTCTGAAAGCTGTATAAATAGTCATTTTGAACGCTAGTTTGTGCGGCAAGTAAGATTTGTTCCGTGTTGCCGGATTGCCCGTTCTGAAATAAGGGCCATTAAATCAATAAATATTTTTTAAATGTTGCGTAATTAATAGTTTTAGATAATAAAATGAATAAAATGTTTAGTAAATTTTTTACATTACACGGTGATAAAACATTACCTTTAAGTTAAGTGACCCGTACTTTCCCATGTTAAAATATCTGTATTCATTTGCCTTGTAATATATTTGCTTAACACAGGGAAAGTTTCATTACGAGGAAAGTCCTATTAGATGGGTCTTACATTTGGGTCTATCATTTACTCAAGTACCCCGAACATACCTTATAGTAAATCGTTTTTTGAAGAAAAGAAAAATATATAACAATGTATACAGGTACTTAATATGTGTAAAGTAATTGTCATATAACGACAGGCAAATGTAAACTGTGTAAGTAAACTACCGGGTAAAAACTAAAGACCGATGTAAGGTTTTTTTTATTTTATTTTTATTGATAAAAAATTATGTTGCATATATATTTTTTTCCGTTCTTGCTACATTTTTATGTTGTTTTCTCAAGCTGAGTCACCGGTCTCTTAAAAAGCCTTCTGCGGCTTGCGCAAATAAGAATTTCTGACAATAGACAATATTGGGACGAATACATATTTTTTTATCTCGTAAGAATTTGATTTTTTAAAACATTTTTGTTCATTTTCCTTTGTGACATAAGTTACAATGAGTAGCAGATCGAGACGTATCTTGTCCCTCAATTAACTGATGATTGGTAAGTTATTTTGATTACTGAATTTTGTTATATAATTTTACGCAATCGCAGAATCAGTAAGTACCTACTTGTTTTTTTATTTATAAAGTATTGGAAACGGGGGAAAATACTTTCTATAAGTGTTACAATTTTAGTCTAGTGAAATTAGATGAAATATCGAATTTGCATAATAAGTAGATTTATTACAATATCTGTCATATTACGTAACATGAACCTTAGCCCAGTCAAACTAGGTAAAATATCGCAATTGCCATATAATTAAATTCAGGTGCAATAGTGCAGTCATGCTAGATAATATAGATTTTAGTCTATATTATGTGAAATATGGAAATTGCCTAGTAACTAGATTTTGGGCACAATAGTCCAGTCATATTAGATTTTATAGATTTTAATCCAGTCAAATTAGGTGAAATATCGAATCTGACTAGTAATTAGACTTAGGCACAATAGGGTAATATAAATTTTAGTCCAGTCAAATTAGGTGAAACATCGTATCTGCCAAATGTTTGGGTTCAGGCTATTGGCCAGTTATATTACGTAACATAAATTTTAGTCGAATCAGATTAGGTAAAATACAGTATATGTTAAATAATTAGATTCAGACACAATAGTCCAGTCATTTTAGATCATATAAATTTTAGTCCAATCACATTGGGTGAAATATCGTATTTGCTAAATAATATAATAATAATGTATAATATTCCAGTCATATTACGTGATGTAAATTGTAGTCCCATCAAATTAGGTGAAATATCGTCTTTGCCAAATAATTAGATTTAAGCATAATAGACCAGTCGAATTAGATGAAATATCGAATTTGACTAGTAATGAGATTTAGGCACAATAGTCGAGTCATATAGGGTAATATAAATTTTAGTCCAGTCAAATTAGGAACGCCCCATTTTGTTCCTCCATCATGGGTTAACACCAAAATTTTATTTATTACCAAAATGTTCTTGAGCTATGGCGACTAGAGGCAGACAAACAGACAGACCGACGGAAATGAGAGAACATAAACGCAAAGATCTGAAATAATCTCGGTTTTTTGCCTATTACGTGGGAAATAGAAATTCAAATTCAAAACTTATTATTAGTCAGTAAAAACTAGATTTATTGACACCTATGGACATTTCAAATAATATTACTAAAGTAGCGGATTTTTTTTGGGTTAAGGCCAACAATGTAGAAGAAAGAAAATATTTATTGCGTTAACTAAATTTAAATTTTGTATTTCTTTGTACCAATGGCATTTTATGGAATTTTTTTTTCAAGAACAGGCAAAACAGCGATACAAAGAGGCAAACATAATAGTCCAGCCATATTTACAGCAAAAATATGCTTGTTTAAGAAAAAAATTAAGATTTTATTCTTAAAAGTTTATATTTAGCTTTGGGAATTAGGAAGATAGCCTCCATCATTTGATATCCCGAAAATAGGATTTACTTTCAACATTAAGACGAAATTTACGGCTCTGAAATCAAAGTATAAATATTTTGGGCTGCTGCCTGGACCAGGAGAAAACGGTAGAGGCAACCTTTTTAGTTCCCTTGCAAGACGGAATTAATCCTTCAAGATGTTTTCAGATCTTCACGTTTCAGGGTCCCCAAATAACAAGAAAACCTGTTTTTTCAATTCCATCAGTCCGTCTGTTCGCGGCCTAAATTTAAAATTTTGTGCAAGAATTAAGTGAGCTATGGAACTGGTAAAGTCTTGGTACGAATTTAATATGGTGAGACAAAATTGCAGCCAAATAAAATATTTAAAAAATCAGCGTAAAAGACCTTATTTATTATTCACTTCAAATCTTGTATAAAAATGAGATGTGTTATAGGGATAAACTGGTGAGATGTTGGTACAAATTCTACATGGCTGCACAAAATGGCGGCGTAATAAAATTTTGAAAATCGGGGTAAAAAAATATTTATTTAATTGATAAAAACTGGCAAAATATTAGTGCTAATCCAATTTGGTGAAATAAAAAGGCGTCCTATTAAAATGTTTGAAAAACAATATAATAAAAGGGGTACATTTTCATTTACCCGGAACATCCCTTCTTATTAATTCTTTCTATTATTAGAAATATTTGAATATAGTGATTTAGTAACATATATTATTTGTGTTACTATTACTTTTCTAATGAAAAGGAGGGATTCCAATTCTTTCTTGAATATTTTATTTTGTCTACAAAGGGAAAATGAAACACATTTTATATATGTATTACTTAATGACTAACTGCGGAACTAAATACGGTATACCTGCAGTTTTCTTTTTTTATTATTTAAGAAGTTCGTTGCCATCCCCAGAGAGAAGCGGATTATAGACAGAACCAATGATGTTCGGCATTATTCTAGTCAGGCCTTACGTCTTGTTGAATGCATTTGCAGCTAACCGCTCTAGATGCTGTTTTAACCCTAGCCAGTCGTCACCCCTAAGTAATTAACTTCGTTGTTCGGGTAGATAGCTCACTGCGAAATAATATATAACTCATTTTCCTATTGCCTGTTGGTACTTTGGCCTTTGTTTCTCTCAATGTATCCAGATATTTATAGCTCCTGGAGAGATGCTTGCCTTTTGATTGACTTTGTGTTGTAATCATAACGGTCAAGTCCTCTGCAAAGCGTACCAAGTTAAGTATAATGTACCTACAGGACTCCGTTGTAGAATAGGTTCCAGAGAGCTGTACCGATAATTGAACTCTGACGTATTCCGTGGTTAAATTCATATCTTTCCCCCATGTCCATTATTATTGCTCTTTGGCTAATGTAGCTGTTATTGAATTGAATTATATCTGGATCAATCCTACGTCTAACCATTTCATTTATTATTTCCAGAAGATGGAAGTGAAAAGCATTTTTGACGTCCAGAAACATCAAAGCGCTGGTGCTTTCAGTTTTTCTTAGTACATTTTCTGCTAATGTTTTAATTCTCATTTGCATGGATAGTTCCTCACGAAAACCATATTTGGTTACCTGGGGTTTTGCCAGTTATCACTATCTCTTTCTTTAAATGTAATAGGTTTTTTTCTTAGCTTTCCAACGTGTATTTATGAGACAAAGTAATCTGTATGAGGAAAGCTCATTCTGATGGAAAGCTTCCTTTAGAAGTATTTAGTACGGCCAGCACTGTTTGCTGTAAAATTTTGATGAGCTCTGGCCCTGCAGTTTTGTGAATTTTTAGTTTAATTGTAGCAATTTTTTTGTTCTTCAATCATAAAGAGTCTTCTAGATGAGAGTTTTTAGAAAAAAGACGCCCGCAGCAGTTTCTTTTCACTTTCCTCATACGAGGGAAGTATGGTATCTTGATAAAATTCAGCCTCCAAAATGTTTGCATATATTTGCATTATAGGGCACTTATATCCCGAAAAAATATTGTCGGTCATATGGGGATGGATTGGTAACCTTCTGGTAAAAATTAAGTATGGCGGAACAAAATGCCAGCCTCACTAAATGTTAACAAACTCATTATTAAGAAGTATTTGTCGAATGGACCTCAAATTTTGAACAAAAATTAGGTATGATATAGGAATAAACTGGCGAAATCTTGGTATGAAGCCATTATGGCCGCCTGAAGAAATGTTTAAAAATTCAATACCAAAGCACTATTTATCCAACTGATTTAACATTTTATACAGAAATCTAGTATACAGCTAGAATAAACCGGTAAAGTTTTGGTGCGAATCCCAAATGGCAATACAAAATTGTGACCTAAATACATTTGTTAAATATTTGGTAAAATTACATTTCCTGGAATAAGACGCTCTTTTTATGGAGGAAATAATAAATGATATAATTTATATTTTTATAGATTATGTAGAAAAAATAAATGATAATAATAATAATATAAAAATAAATTAAAAACAAATAAAAATCAGTACATTAATCTTTATCCACAACTTCCGGTATACAGAATTCCATTACATACAGATAACAAATTTCATGAGACCATATACATTGGCAATAACTAAAAAAAAATTGAAAATTACAATTCATAGAATGCATATAATAATAATTGGATATTATAATTATATGCATACATAATCTGTCATATGTACATAGAGCAAGTCTTTGAAAATTGTTAATGTTCCATTCCTTCCAGGTTTTTTAACTTTTGACGGATATTTCCCATAAGTCTCGTTATCGATCTCATGGCAGATTTTTTCTCTCTCTTTGAATCTGGCGGATGCAACGGCGTCATGCACGCCACTGGTGGCATTGCCTTTGTCACTGATACGCCGCAGTGACAGTAAACGACCGCAAATAGCAATATCATAGCCATTAATTAGCCATTTCGAAACGAAAGCATACGATACGATTTGCATTTTCTAATGGCAACAAAGGGGCATTATCAAAATTAAAAGTGGCGAAAATATGCGTATGTTAATTTTATGCAAATGAGCGGCCATTACTAAAACAACTGACGGCTCGCGCCATGCCGAAGTCTCTCAGCTTACAAACGTTACGAGATATTAATTGTGAACAACCATTATTATTACGTCATTAGCACTTTGCTAGCTGCTTTTTATTAGTCTAGATGGGCCGCATAAATTTAAATGAATTTTACTAAATTATTTTCCCCGATTATGCTTGCTGCCTTTATGCCTGAGCTGCCGACCATATTTTTCGCATAAAGACTTCGGTGGTGTGGTTTATGAGAAAATAATTAAAAGGGAGTAATAAAATGGGCATAACTTATTAACGTAGAAGCAAAATTACAAACCTGAACCTGCTACTACTTAAAAGCGAAATTAGTTATTAAGAGATTGGAGAAATAGTACCGTTTTAACTACTCATATATTACGAGGATGCGTGAGAACGGAGCACGGAGACCTGTTCGTCAATTGCATCGATTTAAACTGATTACTTTGTTTACCTATTATTTTCGATATGTGCTTATTTACGCATCGCTTATAAAGCTAAATTAGTTATCATAGAACTACACAAACTAACATCAATAGCGTAACAAGACAGCCTGGAACGCTGGGGCGAAAAAAGTAGCCGCCCCCCCTTCTCCCAAATAAAAGTAATAATTTAACTAAAATGCAATTATTAATAAAAATATCTACAACTCCCTGCAACTTTTTTATAAATGTTTTTAACTACCGTTATGAATATTTGATACTATGTGAAAAAATCAAAGCCCCTATTCATTATAACCTTCTAGTCTAGCATTATTTGAACTTAAACCTCAATTTTTAAAGAACAAAATATTCATTTATATAAAAAGAAACAAAACATTTGTTTATTATATCATTAATATCTATTGCTTATGTTTTTAAATAACTTATTACTTACTTTTCATAATTCGTTCACCTAGGTAGTCAAATCCATTTCTTGAGCAAATTCTCTTTTTCTAGCTTTTCTATTTGCAAATTCGTTCACTTAGGTAGTCAAATCCATTTCTTGAGCAATTTTTGACTCAAGTGAAAGAAACGCTAGGCTAATCAGTCTACTTTGCCTCATTTGCGATCTGAGTTTTTTTATTATTTTTAATTTCCTAAATGACCCCCCTCACGACTTGCCACTGTTACGGGTGATGTAAAAAAAAACAATAAAAAAGCAATATTCACCTAAACAAAATAACTTTCAAGTGTCACATATTGCTCAATTATTAATTAAAATAATTATCTAATTGATATATTATTATTTAATAGTTTTTTAGTTAATATAGAAGGCGCTATTATATCGCAATATTTATTATAAAAATATGTTCATTTTTGCAAGAGAACTTCTTGACTACAGAAAATCCAAATATTAATAAACCGTTTTCATACCTGCGAATCGCTGTTCGATTTGACTAGTAACTTACTTGATCAATAATATACAAAAAAAATATTTATTCGAAATAATCCGTCCGCATTATTAAACCTTTGATCACTAGCCATTTCGCCATAATGTTTTTCAGTTATCGGTTGATGTTTTGCCTTAAAACTTTGGTCAATTTTCCTTTTTTTTGCAAAGTTTCCTGCTTGAATTTTAATTTCGTCAGAAGAGTTCCTTAATTATTTGACGTTATTTTTTCTCGATCCAAAATGTTTACACACTCCTTTTCTTTGTAAAACCTTTGACGGAAGGTTAATTCCACATAAAATTCTAAACGTGAGGACTGTTACAAAACAAATTCAAAATTGGACATTTTATTTTAACGGCTAAAGCTTCATTATTTTCTTTGTTACTAGTCGACTGTGAATGAATTTGTGATGATGATTTTAGAATATTAAAAAAATGTAATGTAACTGCTTCAAGACCATCAAGTGGGATTTTTTTTATGATTCAGAAGTAAATAATGTCAGTAAATCCTATCTTTTGATGCTTAATACAAAGATTGAATATATGTTTTTAATTACATGAAACATTTTTGATATTTCATTACATCACAAAATTATGACATAGCGTATTCCGCATTGGGCTGAATATTTTAATTTTATTCTAGCCCGTTATAGGCACCGCTCATGACGCTAGCACCATCATATCCTTGCCTTTTTATTGGATTATTATAGAAGTCCTATATAGATGACACCCCATTAGTCATACATAAGGTTGATTGATCATTTAGCTGATAAAAACTCAAAAAAATGTATCCTTTAGTTCGACATTTACAGGAATGAGTTTGTTTTTTAGAAAAACAACAATGTTTTTAAGATTTTCACTATATATTTGTTGTTAACATAACATGTTTCGCATATACAATAGCTTCTTCAGATGTTGAGGTATACCTTGACTAACTTGTATATGTGAAATATGTCATGTTGACAAGAAATATATAGGGAAAATCATATAGTCAAAATATTGTTGTTTTTCTAAAAAATTTTATCACGTAACGGCCAACAGTATTCAATGAATGAGTTTGTCATTTCGTGTAACATTGGCAGTTTTAATTAGTATCTCGTAAAAAATGGAGACGAATTTGTATTTGCTGTTAGATTCAATAATAATCTTTTAATTGAATCTGTTAAGTAGTTATTTCAGGCTGAATTTTTAGATATTTAAACCGCCATTTTGTTTTGTCATCTTGGATTCGTACCAAAATTTTACGAACTAGTTGCTTAGGTAACAAAGATGGTGCTTGGGTTTAGACCATTTCAACTGCGATTGCTCGAGGCATCTTCAGGGATCTTCCCGATACCCGACCTGTGCCCAACGACGCGTGACTCACTGTGATGATTGGTTTCCAGACATGATATAGCACGTAGCCCGCCTCTCTATTGAAATTTTCAGGGTGCTTGATAATTTCAATTTAATCTCTAATTCTTCGTTTATAATAACCCGAGACTGATGCAAGAACCTTGGTATCTTTTACATTAATCATGTGTCCTGTTATATGCTGGTATTCCTTAAGTCTAGTAGACACAGACCGTCCAATTTCACTTACATACATTTTACCGCAGGAACAAGGAAATTTATAAACTCCTGATTGCAAAGAAATTACATATTTTGGTGTCCTTAAGCATCTCTTAATATTTTTGTGTGTACTAAAAATTATGCGAACGTTAGATAATAATAATAAATCGTCTTTATTAATTCAAATTACATTAGGCGATATTTAGCTAAAATAAGCTATTCTTACATATAACCCAAATGTAAAAGAATTTAAAAAAACTAAATTGAGACTAGTGGACTTAGCTTAATTTTTTTATACTTATTCTATAAGAGGTGGGCAGTTACCCGCTATCAACGACCTTTTATTTAATTTTGTAAGGGAAAGTTTGCCAGTTGCAAGTTTAAAATGAGAAAGTATTCAAGTTATTGATTAAGGAATTTGCGTATATATTAATTTTACTTTATATTTGAATGTATCAATAGCGTAGGATTTAAGAGAGGGACCTATTTTATTGTGTAATTTAACTGCTATATACGAGAAAGAACGCTGGAAAAAGGCTGTTCTGAATTTTGGAATTGTTAACACATTTCTGTGTCGCACAGCAACCTGATGACAGTTTACTCTTGATATAAGTTTTAGTTTTAAGTAGGAGGGAATACCAGTTAATAAAAGTCGGTGAGTGAAAGTTAATAATTGAATTTCCCACAGTTGATTCATTGGTAACCTGCGGAGCGGCTTCAATTTTTCTGAGACAGATTCATACTTAGTTATACCAAATACAAATCTACCACATATTCTTTGCACACGTTGGCTGCAATTTCTAAAAAATACATGAAGACAAGATCTCCGCACAATTCTTGCAATTTTGTCTGTGGTGGAATAAAATGTAAAACTGCTTTACTTAAGGGGTGAGTACTTAATACAGGTTTAGGTCCGGGATTATTATAATACCTTATCGATCGTATAATATCTTCAGTGCAATATCCGTTTGATTTTAAAGCTTCAGTCCAGTCAGCTTTTCTGTTTCTTCCGGAATTGAATTTGTATCACATATTGACAAAGCTCTAAAGACTAATGAACTGATGACGGATTGTTTTTGAGTTGGATGATGGTGATAACTAAAATTTAAATATCTGTTCGTATGTGTTGGTTTCTTGTAAACAGTGTGACTTAGGGTGCCGTTCTCTTTCTTTTGTACTAACATATCAAGGAAGGGAATGGTACCATCTAACTCAATTTCCAGACTGACTTTTATATTAGAATGTTGTTGGTTTAGATCAGCCATGTCAAACTCAAAGTCATTGGTGAGCCCAAAGCATGAAGACCATCCTAGGTGGACCGCAAAACCTTATCTTAAAGAAGACAAACTATTGAAAATCTTGAAAAAAAGTACTATTATAAGACAAGTCTGTTTATTAAATTTCCACTATAAAGGACATTACAAAAAACTACAAACATTAAATTGTTTTGCCAGATATTCTTTAATTAAGTTGTTTATTTGTGGCGCGAATTTATCGGCGGAAATAACTAAAACTGCGTCCAAGTGTGCGTCCGTCAATCGCGATCTTGCGGGAAATTTGTTTCCTTTCATTAAAGAAAATAGTTATTCACACTTATAGGTACTTCCAAACATTGACAGGATTTTACAGGCAAATTTTCTAATTTCTTGGTATTGAACCAACACTATCAAATTTTTGTTTTAAATGGGTCTGACACTGAATCTCAATTACTTCCATTTGCAAGTGAGGGGGAACTTTATCAATATCGATAGTGAAAAGACCAGTAAATAGAGAAAAATTGTTTTCTTGGGTCTTAAAATCCTAAAAACGCCTCTCAAGTTCTGCCAGAAGGCTTATCACTTTCTCTGAATGTATTTGGTCTGTTATTGGGACACTTGTGCTTTTTTGATATGCTTTACAAGTCAGAAAATGTGACAGATTATCCTTTGCTAACTGTTTTTCCCACAACACCATCTTACACTTGAAAGCTTTCACATGATCATGCATATCTGTAATAACTTGACGTGGTCCTTGTAATTTCGTATTTAAGTTCAACAAGTGTTTTGTGATCTCTACCATAAATGAAACATCTTGTAAAAAAGGTACAACGCATAATAAGCTGACATCTTCTTTTGTTTCCATGAATACGCGTATTTCTTCTTTGAGTTTCCAAAACCGGTCGAGTACTATAGAACACGAAAGACATCGCACCTCTGCATAATATAGTAAACCAGTGTACTCACTTTCTAAATCACGTAAAAATGCAGAAAACTGTCGCTGATTAAGGCCTCGTGACCCTATGAAGTTTATAATTTTTTTTACTGACTATAAAACACTTTCCAACTTGATCACTTTTGAGCATAAAATATCATGGTGGATTATACAATGAATATGATGAAAATCTGGTTTGCCACTGCCCGTTTCTCTGATCTTTGTCTGTAATATTGTAACGAAGCCATTTTTTACTGCAATCATTGAAGGAGCTCCGTCTGTTGCAACGGAATACAGTTTTGACAAATCTAAATTGTACTTTTGCAGAAGTCCATAAACAGCATTGAAAATATCCTTCCCAGTTGTTGTATCCTGCAATGGTACTAATTCCAGTAATTTTTCATACACATTGATACCTGTATTAACCGCACGAAAAAAAACAGCGAGTTGCGCCACACCACATACATCCGTACTTTCGTCACAGGCAATAGAAAATGCAATGAAAGAGTCTGATTTTGTTTTTATCTGATCACTTATATTGGCAGCCAACTCAGTAACTCTTTCAGCGACAGTATTCCGGGACAAGGATATATTTTGAAATGCCTTCACGCTCCCGGGGCTTGCAATTTCCGCGGCCTTTACAAGGCACTCTTTTATAAATGCACCTTCAACAAATGGTTTTGAGTGTTTCGCGATCAACTCCGGCAGTACGTAGCTCGTTTGAAGGACAGATTCATTTTCTTGCTTTGGACGTGTAAACATAAGCTGCTGATCTTTCAACTGTGTTTTAACTTATTTAACTTTTCGTTTCTGACCATGCCTGTAAATTTGTCAAACATAGTTTTATATCATAGTGACGTTTTATATTATATAATTTTGGGACACCGACTGTACTATTACAAATCAAACAAATAATTTTTTCTCTCACTTCACAACAAAAAAACTCTAATTCCCACTTTTCTTGAAAGATACGATGCTCATCTACAAGTTTCCTCTTACTTCCACTTGGTTTTGAAAGAGACATGTCAACTCGAAACTCTATCGCAACTGACTCATAACTGACTAAACACTGAACGACTGAACTCAATCGAACACGGCTTATATACGGATTGTGATTTCTCGAGTTCTTTCCAGAATGTTCAGATAGCGTCATGTGTGTTTTTGCGCGATAAAATTTCATGGAACAAGTCAGATAACGTTTGGCTTTAGGTTTTAGGTTGAGTATGTGTAGTTCATCCTCCTAAACATAGATGGCGCTATGGACAATTGTACATTTTATTATACCAATCGTTGTTGCAGCGGCGCGCGCTTTCAAAAACGGTTTTCAAGTTGTTCGCGGGCTGCATTATCTGGCTGTTTTCAAAACTGATTTGGGTCGCAGAAAAATGCTCACTGCGGGCCGCATGTTTGCCATGGCTGGTTTAGATGATCTAAAAATATAGTTAAATTTTCTTCTCCATGAGGCCGTATTACAAAAATATCATCTACATATCTAAACCAACATTTAGGTTGTAAAGAAGCAGCTAAAGCAATTTCCTCGGAAGCCTCCATAAAAATGTTCGCTACCACAGGAGGTAGCGGAGATACCTTGGAGGCACCCGAGGTTTGCTTAAAAGTCCCCTGAAAAATGAAATATGTGAAATAAGTATTCTCTTATCAATTCAATTAAGATTGGATTAAGGTTTTTATGCTGAAATATGCCAGAAATTTTAGTAATTAAATCGTCAGTAAACATGTTTGTATATAGGGATTCAACATCAAAATTGACAAAAAAATCTCCGGGATCTAAAGCAAAATGTTTAAGCTTTTCTACAAAATGTTTAGAGTTTTTGACATACGAGTTAGATTGTCCTGTAAAGGGGTTTAAGATATTGGCTAAATATTTACCTATTTCATAAGATGGCGAACCTATTGCACTGACGATGGGATGTAGCGGTACATTAGCTAGAGGAATCTTCGAACCGCTTGCCTTCAGTTTCTTCTTTAATAGGTCTGGCAAATCCAAGACATTAATAAGGCTGCAAATTTTCCATTCAATTTTCTTAGTAGGATTCGTTCGTATTGTCCTGTAGCTGTCGTCTTGGAGCAATGTGTCTATTTTATCTACTTAGTTGTTCTGGTCCATGACCACCGTTGCATTTCCTTTATCTGCAGGTATAACTATAACATCTTCTTTGTCATTAAGGCTCTTTACGCCTGTGTTTTTGAGGCTGACAAGTTGAATTTTAGGGATTTAGAGCTGCAAAGAAGTTTTACTGTTTCATAACAAACTGAATCTGCCTGTTCTTGTGGTAGTTTTCGAATGCTATCCTCTACACTTGCTACTATGTCCGCTACTGGAATGGTTCTTGGAGCAATTGCAAAATTATGTCCTTTAGAAAGACCCGATTTTTTTGCTTTAGTTAATTGAGCTTTCATATTATGCTAATTAATTACTACCTAATACTTGATTTTTGAGCAAAATTTGAGGTAAACTGGATAAGTAACTTTTTGACTAGCCCGCCATTCTGTTTCGCCATATTGGATTTTTACCAAAATATTACCAGGTCATCCCCATATGACCCTAGGAACGATAAAATGTGATGATATGTAAAACCTGAGAGGATGATTTTTTCACGATTACGTTCCGCCATCTTGAATTAGTACCTCAATTTTACTAGTTCATCTCTATACCATGAGTAGTTATAGCACACAATTTGAAATCAGTCCATTAAGTAGTTTTTCAGGCTGAATTTTTAAATATTTTATTTAACCGCCATTTTGTTTCACCATCTTGGATTTCTGCTAAACATTTAGTTGATTTGATACAGATTTGATAGTTGATTTCTACATAACATTTGATTTTTGTGCACAATTAGAGATAAATTGGATAAGTAATTTTTTGACATTCTACTAGGCCGCCATTTTGTTAAGCCATACTAGATTTTTACCAAAAATTATAAGGCGTTACGGCTGATACGGAGAATGCGAAAAGCAATAAAACACGTAGTTTTAAATTGTATGCACCGGTCTACCGATTTGATGTCTCATCTACCCAATTAATCTACCGAAAATTAGAAAATGATGTAACTTATCATATTATCTAACTTCACAAACTAGATTTTGTCGTACAAATCACACGAATAAAATATAAAATAGCCTTTTAGCGTTTATGTAAGGCGACCAGAAATACTTGACGTTTTAGTTAACGTTATATCCAACGAAGACGTTAAAAAAACCCTGATGAACCTGAATCACTACGACTCTTGGTTCTGAATAGCGTCTGGTAAGAAATACTAGTGTTGGCAAATGACCGGCCGTATATAAATTGGTCACTTACGAAATTTATGGTCCGGTCACATATTGTCATTTTTAAAAACATTGGAAAGTATGCCTAAAAGGCTGCGTTTATCTTAAAATTTGCGAATGCAGAATGACTCAGATTTTCACGAAACTTTTGGTTACTATTCATGCACCGTCTAAAAAATTGCCGAATAAAAACTTTATTACACTTTGCATTTTGTTTAATTGGCGATTAGTCTGATATTAAGCGGTTATGGTAAAATTGTTTTGAAATGCAGTGTTTCAATTAAAATTAGAAATGTTCTTGATTAAATTGAAGTGATTTCAGTCACTATTGACTTAATAATTTTAAAAATTCCTTTTTATCTATTTACAGTAAATATACCGACATCCCAGTACACACATTATAAATTTAATACGCTTTTAATAATGTAAATTGAATAAAAACCACAAAACATAATTTTGGCCTGTCAATTATAAGATCTGGTAATTCTAGAAGTATCTAAAAATATTTGGAACTTTTGAGCGGACAATATCAAAACTGAAACATAGGTTTTCCTAAAAAAATATTCTGGGATTCAAAAATTTGTTAATAAATGACATAATACTTAACAAAAGCCAGGAGTTGGGAATTGCCACCGACAACATACTTTGCAATATTAACTGCATCTAGAACAAATGCAGAAATCCGCTGCATCTCTTGGTATTTATGGACAGGTATGTTTAATTCTCTGATCCCTTTCCTTGGAAATCTTGAGACTAGGGTCATTATTTTTCTGACTGACATTGATTAATTTTAATTCAAGAATAAGAATGTATTTGAATTTATTAAATCTATAATATGAGAAACCATGAGTCAGTAGTAGGGTAGTTCGTTTAAAAAAACTAATGCTTTATCGTCCTTAAGTATTTTTTCCTGGAAACTGATATAATATGTCCCTATAAATGTTTTTAAAAGCTTCTAAGAGATTATCGCTATAATCCTTGCTGCTTTAGATTAATCGCTGTAATTCTGCAAAAATTCTACATCTCTTATGGGAATTTCTATACATGAGGGAAATAAATATTCAGGATAATCAATACTCGGCAATTATAGCCTACATTAATTGAATATCAATCGTTTCCTCAACTTATCTCCCACGACTGTTTCCATTAAGGACCGTGTACAATAAGAAGTATCATCAGTGAAAATCCCCTTAAGCAATTTTCCTTACAGTTTTCCGGGGTCGCCCCGTTGACAACGGGGCTTACCTAATGATTTGGCCGAAATTAACGTGGCAAGTGCCTTTGATGAATTGGAACAAACAGATAATGAATCGGTGCGGCTGTTAGTTTGCAAAAGATAATTGAAACGCTTGGGTTATTCGTCTCAATACAGCAACGAATTTCGCCTTAACTTTCTTAATAAATATAAAATGAGTGAATTTGATGCACTATTTCCATATTACTATGAACTGGACATATGACGTAAAATAAATTATTTCTTCGCGGACAAACCGTTTTACCGTTCGATTCATATTGTTAACTATTCGATTATTAAGTTATATACAAAGAATGGAGTGATTAAGCCTGGTCTGAATTGTTCAAAAAATTACATTTAGTTTATCTTATAACCATCTAAAAATATAATATCATTTTTACTATTTGTAAGTGATGACATTTTGGTTTTACTTCTCTCGTAAAGGGAAGTATAGTAATCGTAAAAAAATCACCCACCGAGATTTTTTCAGATCTCGTTTCTGGGTCCCTAGATGTTTTCTTAATTCCGTTGATCTGTCTGTCTGTCAGTCTGCCTATTCGCGGCATATGGGGATGAATTGGTAAAAATCCAATATTGAGAAACAAAATGGCGACCTAGTGAAGTGAAGAAAAGAAGAAATTATTACTAAAAAACTACTTATCCAATGAACTGGTGGCATTTTGGTATGAATCTGATGTAGCAAAACAAAATGGCGGCCTAACAAACTATTTACAAATTCAGCCTGAAAAAAAAACTACTTATTAGATTAAATTCAAATATTGTGCAAGCATTAATTGAGATATAGAGATAAACTCGTAAAGTTGTGGGACGAATTGAAGAAGGCGGAACAAAATGGCGGCCAAATAAAAGTTTTAAAAAATCAACGTAAAAAAAATCTTGTTAATTCATTGAAATTTTACAGAAAGATTAAATGTGATATAGGCATAACCCTTTTTCGAGGAATGGTTTCGTACGATTACGGTAAAAAAAACAACCGGAACCAAAGATACTAATTGGTGATAATCTTTGCATTCGTTTATCGTAGAGGGTCAGAATTATGCCAAGAAGAAAATATCAAGTTTTTATTATTAAAGAAACTGATTTTACAGAGAGTAGTACATTTCGGATGGCGGTATTCAGCGACGCTACTTGATACAACCAACCCATGAAGTTAAAAAAAAAATGCTTAAACAGGAAAGTAAATTTTATATATAAGCGTATAACATAGGTAGATACCAAACAGTACAAATCTTAACTACAATTTGAATTAAGAAGGAAAATAATCTAAATCTACATCAATAAAAGTAAATCTCGCATTATTTTAAAGATCATTTTTGGATTTAATATACGTTTTTAATCGTTTTCCAAATGACTCAGGCGTGGGGGCTGCCTTGATTTCAGGTGGCAAGGAATTCAAAAGTTTAGGGGCGTTATAGGAAGAGGGCAGTGCGGTGTTTGGGAACATTTATTAGGTGTTTGTAACGAATATGGCAATCATGGACATTCTCTCTTGAGGTTAATTTTTCATACAAATAAAATGGCTCATGAGTATATAATATTTTAAAGACTGAAGCTAGGAAGCTGTAAAGTGAATCTCTTTTGAATGTTTAGTCAGTTGGAATCTAGCAAATATTGTGAAATATGGTCATATTTTCGCACATTAAATGAAAATCTTATACATGAGTTTTGAATTTTCTGAAGACTATTTTTATCTCTGAGTGTTAAACATGGCCAAAACGCTATCAAAGAATAAGACAGATGGGTCAGGACCAAAGAGTCGTTCAATTTTAATTTTATATTAGGGTCAAGGATGTCTTTATGCAGTAATTTTAATTATAACATTTTGTACGATTGAAGAGACGTGTTTGCTAAATCTCAAATTATTGTCCAAGAATAAACTAAGATTTTTACATACCTCATTACATTTCAAAAGAGTACCATTCAGTGAGATCTTTATGTTACTAAAATTTTTATTTCTACCAAAAAAAAGCATTTGCATTTTATTTTCATTTAGAAGGAAGTCATCTGCTGTTGATACGTCGGAGATAATCTTAAGGTCAGTGTTTATTACTTTCGAGGCTTGTCTATTATCTGTCGAATAAAAGGAGTACAAGAATAGGGTATCATCCGCGTAGTGATGAGATTTAGAATGTTTCAAAGATTTTGAGAAATCAGCAGTACATATAGGAAAGATAAGTGGACCTAAAATGCTACCCTGCGCTACTCCTCCTTTAAGTGGTACATTTTTTGCTGACTGTTTAAAAAATAATTTCAAAACAGTTCTAAAGCACCATCTCCCAATCCAAAATATTTTAACTTAAGATATAAAATGTCATGCTCAAGTGTATGAAATGCTTTACTATAATCCAATAAAACTAAAACGGAGTTTTTATTATCATCATACGCTATGTCTAATCGTCATACACTTAGTGAAGATCGTCGATTATAGAAACTAAGGCTGAGGTGGTACTATGATTCTGGCGAAATCTCAATTGCGTAGAGGGTAGAATTTTGTTTTTTTTAGGACGATGTTTAATTGATCCGCCATAATTGTTTTTAAAACTTTTGACATTGTCGGAAGAATACTGATTGGTCTAAAATGAGCCACATCTGAAGAGTTCGCAATTTTAGGTATAAGAAAGATGTTAGCGATTTTCCATATTTCGGTTACACTTATTAAAGAGTTATATGAGATATTAAATGTGGTAAGGTGCATAATAGCATCCTTATATTAATATTGTCAACTCATGTGGCATTGCTTTTAATACCTTTAAAGAGTTTTTTCTACCTTTTCCGCGGGGACTTCTGCAAATTCGAATTTTTCCACATTATTCTTTAAAAAAACCTTTATTTAACCATGTTTCGGATAGCCCAACAATATCAAGCAAGCCCTCACTTATGAAATTAGAAAAAGGTCGAATTCTGCAAAAAGAGATATAATATTGAAATGCGAGAACTTAATATCATTATTCTGCATTTTGAGATAAGACAAAATTACGCTATTAAACTGTGCAAAAAGTGTAGCTAACAATTCAATAATATGAACCGTAAGTCAACAATATCACGGCTCCTAAATATAAAAAAGAACAATATTGTCTACTTAGTGTAAACAATTGCCTAAATATATTTTAAAATTTGTTTATTCATACCCAAATGCCACTCGACGTGGCTGTTATTGGCCCCCTAAATAAGCTGGAGATCGGTTTTACTAGAATGGTATAAAATATAAAGGATCTTTGCCGAAACAATAATTCCCGTCCTTACTAAATTCTGCCATGAAACAGTTAGACACTTTAAGTGCTTAAGATGCTTTTCTAAGGAGAATTTTGCAGCACAGCTTAAACCTACATCATCAACAAATCGCTCTGTACTAGAATTGTAACCGAGGTTGATTCAAGTTCATTACCGGAACACGAAGTCGATAACGAAAATAATGATGACTCAAAACATAGCAAAATTAAAGTAAAGCAAAAGAAGATGTTTCACTTGATGATTTTATAGGGGCGCGATTTGAAACAAAAGTCACCAAATATTTTGTAGGAAGAGTAGTAGAATTAGGGAGGGATATTGAAGTTACATTTATGAGCCCTAATCGAGAAAGGAAGAAGTGTTTTATTTTTCCTGCTGCCGATGAAACATGAATAATTAATTTGGGGAATTTAAAAAAAGAACTTTTAAAACCAAATTGTTTTACGTCGAGGAGGATATGAGTTTCTAATCTAAGGTTTAGTTTTTTGTTCGTTTTTAAAATTTTTCTGCTTAAATATATTTTGTTAATTTTCTTAGAACGAATACAGTGCTAAATATTTTACGTTCTGCATAAAAATGCTTTTGTTAACTATCTAGGTTAAGTTTTTTGTTCATTTTTTAAATTTTTACTGTTTAAAAACATTTTGTTAAAATACAGTTTATTTCTAATTTTTATCTTATTTTTTAAATAAAATATCGTCATATTAAAATGTGTTCAATTTTACCAATTGATAAAACAGCAAATTTTAAATAGACGTTACCAAGAAAAAATTTTAAAAATTATTATTTTATCTCTATTAACCCCAAATGCGGAATTAATCAGGACGGCCACACAAATATTTTTTTAGCTTTGTAATACAAGTTAAAAAAAAGGTGGTCACTTTAGAAAAAAACCGAAAAATCGTCTCGATTCACCCTGTTTCACGGTACGTCAGGTTCCATCTATACAGCTGCCCATTCTGGTCTACACTTCTGCCTTAGTCCACTTACTGTACCTTCGCCAGCATTTAGCTTCATTT
The DNA here is from genome assembly GCA_030620095.1 of Kuschelorhynchus macadamiae. Taxonomy (NCBI): domain Eukaryota; kingdom Metazoa; phylum Arthropoda; class Insecta; order Coleoptera; family Curculionidae; genus Kuschelorhynchus; species Kuschelorhynchus macadamiae. The sequence continues at coordinate 1,066,755 of JAUTXW010005312.1, forward strand.
ATTTGCTAGTTTAAACGTTGATTGACTGAAACGTTTACTCGATCCATCCATCTCCACTTCACAAATCGTGAGGGCTCTAAAAACGAAAGAGGTAATAAATGATTGCTTCTGTGCTAAATGATGATAACAAATTGTATTTAACCTAAATGTTGGGTTTTTGTTTCGTTTGTCTTGGTTCGTTTACCACTGTGCCACCAAGCTTATTATAGTCAAATATGTCAGTGTTTCGTTCTCGTGGAGTAAAGATTCCTGAAAATATCTCGAAACGATATCGAAAACAAAACATTTGTAAGTTATTTCATTCTGAGACGGTGTAATTCAGAAACTATGATTTCTTAATGGACCTAAGACGTGAAAGCTTATTTTTCATATTATAGTACAAAAATGGTTTATATTATTTTTGTAAATTCTATAACAATAACTAAAAAATAAAATATTCTTATGAAGAAAAAAAGAATCCAGACTAAATTATCTTAATTAAATGTTTTTAATCGAAAACACTCATTTAGCGTAAGCGTTCTGAAATGAACTTCCCCATATAGGCGGGCGCACAAGCCTAATAAAAGAATTTATTCGCCAAGCAGAATAATATATCGAAACACCGTTTTAAGTTTATTTTCCACTTATCCCGATCATGTCAAAGAGCGCGGCGGACGCCCTCTACGCTAAGCCTCATAAATCATCCGCCAGATGGCATATTTTAGCATTTCTAATGTCGCCGTTGCACTGACAACTAAGATATATCGATAATATATGCACTTTAAAATCGGGACCAGCGCAAAACGACAAAGGGGCTGATATATCGGAATCAGAAGACGTTTTATAAATAAACATAGAATTGGGGCTCGGCGTTTCGGCTTTCGAAGTAATTACAAATTGAAAATAGTTTAATGTATTCTTTAAATTAGCCCTAAATCATTTGCTGAATGTGAGGGAATTTGATGATGTGCTGATTAGCACACAAAGAATATAAAGCCTTTATTGCATTCTTTTAAGGCTTCTCGTAGTTTTACAGAAAACATTAATCTGTAACTGAGGAAAAGATTAAGTAATCTATGCATAAAAAATAAAGTTATATATGTAATAAATATACGTACCTTATTTTATGAGTTCTTCTAGGAAAGTATTATTTTCATTAATTTCAATGTTATTTTCAGTTTTGTACAATTAAAAGTAAAAGTAAAATATAATAAATTAATCAAATATTTATTCTAATGTTATGTTTTGTATGTCTTACCAAAGGTTCTAAATTACGAATTCTGTATTTGAAAAAAATATACTATTAACAAAACAACTTTAAATATAAATTTAGACTTTTGCATTTCGTCTCGATGATGACAAATATGTTAAGGCAATCTTTGGTTTCAAGAATTTGATTATTTATTTTAATGGTGTAGGAAAGTGCGAATATACTTAGGGCGTTAAACAGACAAGGTTCTTTGCTCCACATATCTTTTATACATTTTTTAAATGTCTTAGATTGAAAATAAAATAATTACTCTGCCTCTTTCGCTCATTTTAGTCTTGGAGACAGACTTCAGAATGTTTATTGTGGAGTGAAGATAGTGAGGGAGAGCTTTCGTAGGTGTGGATAGGTTTACTGATAGAAGAAAGCAGGTCATTGATGTCAAGTACAGTACAAATTCCAACGCTGAATATAGTGGAAGCACTGTGTTGATTTTTATCTTACCATAGGTACTAAAATACGAATTTCGTGTTTGACAAAAAATAAATTAGGTTAATTTTTAACAAGACAACATTAAATATAAATATTTACTTTGCGCATTTTGACTTGTATTTCGTCCCTATGATGACAAGTAGGTTAAAGTAGTCTTTGGTTTCAAGAATTTGATTATTTATTTTAATGGGTCTTAATGGCGTTAAAAAGACAGGGTACTTTGCTCCACACATATTGTATACACTTTTTGAATGTCCGAGATTGAAACTAAAAGAAGTACTCAGCCTCTGTCGTACATTTCAATCTTGGAGACAAACTTCAGAATTTTTATTGTGGAGTGAAGATAGTGAGGGAGAGTTTATATAGCTATGGATAGGTTTACTGCTAGGAGAAAACAGGTTATTAATGTCAATCTGATAGCCCTGTGTTGATTTCTGAAAGCCATATGAGTTTTTCAGCTGAAAAAAGCTTTTGCCATAAGCTACTTGGAGTGAGTTTAAGGGTCAGTTTAGGAGAGCCTTTTCTAGGCCCATGACCGGTAAATCTCCGAAGACAAAGAACTTTAAGAGTTTCAAGGATTCGCCAAACCTACTTAAATGACAATTTAATTCGCTGAGAATTGTTATTTCATTATAGCACCAAATGTACAAAAACAAAAACCTTTTATAAATGCATGATGATAAAGGCAATGATATACAAATTTTGCGAACGCAATATTATGGAGGAAGCGACCAAAAAATGTAATCCACATATTCCTTTTTTAACGTATAGTTTTTAAAGCTCTAAAAAGATAATCGTTAGTGCTGAATTGAAAATAGGTGACATTTTCTAACATGAAAACCCTTAAATTCGGTTAGAAAATATAAAATAAATAATTACTGCATCTTCCTGAAACCGGCAAAAGAGATTGATGTTGCCGAAGCAATACAACAGCTTCTAACTAAATCTAACAAAGCTCCTGGTATATATCTATCGCATAACATAAAAAACTTATCACCCCTATATTAACAAACCATTAGCTTGTTTGTTCAACCAAATAATTTTAACAGGAAATTCCTTCTTAATACAGGATTAATTAAACCACTGTATAAAAAAGGGGAGATAAAAACTAATTTCTAACTATCGCCCTATCACTTTAATTTCAAGTTTATCAAAAATTATTGAAAAATTACTAAAAAAACAAATATGTAACTTTTTAGAAAAATTGAATATTTTATCTCCAAAACAATTCCGATTCAAATCAAAAATATCAAATGAAGATGTTATTATGTAGCTTACTTAAAATTTATTATGGTGTGGATGAAAGTAAAAAAACTTTATGCGTATTCTTGGATCTAGTTCGTGCCTTTGACACGGCTGATCACAATGTATTTAGATCCTACCCTGCCAATAGAATCCAGCAGGTTTAAATAGACCAGTGCTTCAGTCAGAAAACAAAACTGGAATATGGCTTGCCGCAAGTTCTTGAGCCAATACTATTTTCCATTTATATAAACGGGCTATTGCAAGGTAATTATGACGGACATATTTTATCCTTTGCCGGTGATACTGTCATGTACTACGAGGGCTGCTCCTGGAGAGAAGTAAAAGCATTAGCGGAAATATCGAAAAAACTAAATATTTAGCATTTAGTTTCTTTAGCATAAATCGACCCGAATTTTCAAGCTTACAAATAGACCAACCCCAAATTAATGTACAGGAAACACACATCTAGGAGTATATATTGGTAACCTATTAAAGTGGGATGTCCATATTGGCAATATTGTTAAAAAATTAAGATCAATTATATTCAGGTTCAAACAAATAAGACATATATTGGATGAGGATCAAATAAAAATGATCTTGGTCTATTCTTATAGTCAATACGGAATTTTGGGATGGGGAGGTGCCTATGACATACACATAAAAAACTAGAAATAATGCAAAATCTTCGTCAAACTCATGTTTAATAAGGAGAGAACTTACCCCAGTAACATATCGTATAAAGAGTAATCTATTGGATATTCACCAAATATTTTTAGTTTTAAAATTTTAACAATGCAGGATAAAAAAGAATTACTAAACATAACACATAATCACAACACAAAACTCAAAAGACAGTAAAAAAAATGGACAAAAATCCGTATATTTATCGCTTTATTCCAGACGACATTCGAAATACATTATATATAAAATCCTATAAACAAAAACTAAAAAAATGGATGCTGGATCTAAATAGACTATAGTAATTTAACAATTAAAAAAAATTAAATAGTTTTTACCTATACACCGACTGTTAGTATGAGTTAATCTCTTAGTTGAGAGTTGAGTTTACTAGTGAGTGATTATCACATGAGAAACATCAAGAAAAAACCCACGAAAAAATCTATCGATTTTAGTGGGTCTCTATATTTATTTCTTTGAGAATAAGAATTCGAGTAATTTAAAGAGAGTGTAATTTTTTGAAATAAATATGTGCGATTTAAAAAGAAAAACATATGTGCATGTATTTCAGATTTGATGTTGATTACAGTCTTGTATACAATTTTTCTTAAATTCAAACACGCGTTATGAAAAATCCTAATAGAAACAAATGAACCCCACATTCCTATCTTACTATCCAATAATATCTCCATAGATTACAAAAAAAAACATGTTAATAAATAAATAAAAATACAATACATCTTAGCATATTGATAATTATTTCAACGCCTACTTAAAATATTTATCCATATGTTAATATGACTTCATTTGTTTCTAAATATCGATTTTTCATCGTTTTCTTCTTACGAGGGAAGTTAAAATATAAATTAATGATATTTGAATTATAGATAGATAGTATACATTAAAAAATTAAAATAAAGTTACGGTGTTCATATATTCTTCAACTACGAAAGTGACTAATTACTTTCTATAACCCCTTAAATTCGCCGTCATCATTAGACTGCTCTCGGTTCGGTTTTAAAACAAGAAAATCCTTTTCTCAGAATACGTGTGTCGTTTCTGGAACGTTCATTAATAATGCGAAATGCTACCTCCCCTCTTAAACGAATGCCGAAGTTTTTTTCTCCAAAGTTTGAAATTACCCTCGAAGATTGGCCCGCCCTGTTCTAAGGCTAATGACGTGTGTTTATGCCAGAATGCAACTTTCGTTGTGTGGTTAGCTGGCGGTCAGTACACATCCGACGTTGCCATATTGATATATGTATTTTCTTTTTCAGACATAGAAAAATTAAACTTATCTGTCATAACAGTGTAAATGAAATTCATTGCTACTGTTGGAAACGCACTATTGTTTTATATTTCAAAATATATTTTAATTTTATTTTTGGTATTATTACTCGTTAACGTCTAATCAGACTATATGATTTATTATTATTTTGTTACTATTTATATAATATTTAAATATACGCGCGCAAATACGCACATTTTTTGAAGGGCAAAAAAAAAACTCCCGGCCGGTATGCATCGAAGAGCATACGGGACAAGTCGAGCACACTCGAATTTAAGACGTCAAGCAATCGATATAGTATCGAGACACGTGAAAGTTACACAAATCTTTCATCACATTTTTACTTATTTTGAGTGAAGTGATATTTAGCCTAGAACATTAATCCAGACCATCCAGAGGCCACGAATTTAGGATGATCCGAAGACCAATAGAATAGAGAGCTCTCTTGAAGCGATTTCACGTCGAAATAATGGTGAGTGCTTTTGATTTTATGTGCGTCGACATCTGCGATTAATTGGTAATTTTCACTCAAATCTTTATGAATTTTCACTTTCCTATGGAAATCCTATGGTCCTTCGGCAATTAACAGCCCTATGGCTCCATTTTTGGTCCGATCGAGCACGGATAGGCACTAGCTTTTACAAAATTTAAAAATTTGTACTTCGCTTAACACTAAAATAAATCTCATACGTCTTAGCCATTTTTATTTTATTGTTATCATTTAAACATTTAAATCTGGTGGTACCAATATATCTATCTCTTTTACACATTTTAAGGTCGATATCTATCTATCTCTATATTCTAAGCGCATAGTTAAACGATCAGAAATCGTATTTTTAATCTAAGACAGATGGTACAGTTTTATTCGTTTCAATTCTAAAATCATTCTATAAAGCTATCTCTTTTTATTCAAACAGTGTGCGTCTATTCCAACATTCGCTCTTACTGCTATCGAGTAGGCGCAAATTTGCTGTACAGCCAACCCGGCTATTTTTTGGATTTTTAGGGAACAGCTGATTCAACCGCCTCGCGCTACCTATTCAACAACGCTTGTTTTGTTGACGTTTTCCTTTCAAAACAAAACGAGTTTTGCATTTATTTTGATAAATACACTTATTTATTATTTGCAGGTATTGGGTATATTCTCAGGTATATTTATAAATAGTGGTGGATTTACAATTCTTTATTATCCAAATCTTTCTATAAATATCACGCCGACTAGATATAAATAATTTCTTTATTTTATTGCATCATTTGGTGATTTAGACAGTGTCTTCCTCTTATAAATTAAATACATATATTTTTGTTCCTGAACCAAAATAATTTTAAAATGACTGATCAAGAACAAATCTCTAAACTTGATTTTAAACGTAAAATTCCTTTAAATAGATTAAATGAAATTTACGATTACTGTAACAATTCTACAGCTGATCCATTTTATAAACAAAATTTTTTGGCAAGAGCTGAATATGTAGACACGTTATATGAAGAATTTCAGAGACATCACAATCAAATTATTTCATTAATTTCTGAGGACACTGAATTTCAGGTTCAAGATAAATTCAGAATTTTAGCTGATAAATATTTATATCACATAAAAGGTAAAAAAATGGAATTTACTTGTGCAAATATGGGAAGTGGTAATTTAAATACATCAAATAGTGGCTTTTCGTCCAGTGCAAAGCTTCCAAAAATTAATGTGCCAATTTTCGAAGGTAACTTAAAATCTTGGCCAACCTTTTTAGATTTATATAAACACCTTATTCATAAAAATCAAAACTTGTCAAATATAGAAAAATTTCATTATTTAATAACTTCGCTAAAAAATGAACCTTCTAATTTGGTTAAATCAATTCCTATGACGGCTAATAATTATCAAATTGCATTTGATACTCTACTTAAAAGATATAAAAATAAACGGTTTTTGGCGACCACTTATTTTAATGAAATATACACTGCTCAACATTTGCAAAGGCCCTCCTTTAAGGATCTGCGTCATCTACTGGTCATATTTTCAGAGAACCTTGCGGCATTAAAAAACTTGAATTTTGACACGGATTCTGGGAACTTCTTGCTTTTTAACATTTTATTGCAAAAGTTAGATTCTAAAACCAGAACAGATTTTGAGTTAGAGTATAGCACAACCGAAATTCCTCTTTATAAAAATCTTATTGATTTTTTACACAATCAATGTAAGGCCTTAGAATCTGTGCAATGTATGATGCCGGGTTTCGATTGTAAATCTAAAACAGGTAACAAGAGTGGCCCATCTTTGGATCAACCATCTCAGTCTCCTTCAAAAGGAAAGCAGCGTCATAATTTCTCCAATTACGATTCTATGGTACCTGTAAATCAACAAAATTATAAATGTATTTTATACCCTGAAGCAACGCATGCCTTGTATAGATGTCAGCTATTTTTATCCAAGAATCCTCATCAGAGGCATGCTATAGTAAAACAGCATAAACTATGCGAAAACTGCATTCGTTTTAAACATCCTGTGCGTAACTGCACTTCTTCTACCAAATGTAGGATTTGCCAATTTCCGCATCACACCTTACTTCATTTTGAGTCTAATCCGCTAACTGCACCCTCTCAATCATCTTCAGAAACGCGGACCTCTGGCAGACAGGTATCAGCTTCTTTTCAGGATGCAGTTTTTCCTTCTGTAGTCCCAGCTGCTGCAGAGAAAAATGTGTTAACCCCACAAGACTCAGTGCAGTCTTCTCAGGCTTTACAATGCAGTACTTCTACTTCTTCAAATAAACCATTCACGGTTCTGCTTTCTATTGCAGAAGCAGAAATTAAGGATGTTTGGGGAAACTTTCAGAGAATTCGTATCCTTTTAGATACTGCCAGCATGGCTAATTTTATCTCTCAAAGTTGTGCCAATCGTTTGGGCCTGAAAAGACAACATTTTTCTGTTCCCATTGAGGGAATAAATAATTTAATTTCAACCTCCCATAAAGGCATTACTCAATGTTTTCTAAAACCTTGTGATAAAGTTAGTCCGACATTTTCATTTGAAGCCATTATTTTGCCCAAGGTTTGCTCAGAACAACCAAAGGTAATGGTTAATCCTCAACACTGGTCTCATATAAAAAATTTGAAGTTAGCAGACACAAAATTCCAAACTCCTGGCCCTATTGATATTTTAATTGGGGCGGAGCTTGTACCCTTCGTATTAGGTTCTGGAAGAATTTTTGGAAAACCAGGCCAACCTGTGGCCTTAGAGACTATTTTTGGATGGATTCTACAAGGTCGTACAGAGTATCCGACGTCAAATTTATCTTTAATTAGCTGTCATGCTTCCTTTGAACCACAGGTAGACACAACTCTTCAAAAGTTTTGGGAAATCGAGCAAATTCCGACAATAAATAACTATTTGCCACCTGAGGATATTAAGTGCGAATCTATATATAAAAGGTCAGTTCAGCGTGACAGTTCCGGCCGATTTGTAGCTGCACTTCCATTTAAACATGATAATTCAGATTTTGGGGATATTTACACTCAAGCTTTTAAACGCTTTATTTGCCTAGAATCTCGCCTCTATAAAAACCCCGTACTTCAGTCGTCTTATTCTGATTTTATCAAGGAATACATTCAAAATGAATATATTTCCGAAGTTTCGACTTCTGACTACTGCTCATCTTCAGCATTTTATTTACCACATCACTGTGTTTTGAAGCCGGACAACGTTTCGACTAAACTCAGGGTCGTTTTCGACGCTAGTGCTAAAAGCGACACTGGCATGAGTCTGAATGATAATTTATATTCTGGCCCTAAACTTCATCAGGATTTATCTACAATTTTATTACGTTTTCGTACTTTCCCTGTCGTGTTTACGTGCGACATTAAACAAATGTATTGTCAGATATTAATTACACCTGAGCACAGACATTTTCAAAGATTTCTGTGGCGTTTCTCAAAGACAGAATCAATCAAAGAATACACTCTTAACAGAGTAACCTTTGGAGTATCATCAGCTCCATATTTGGCCCTTCGGACATTAAAAGAATTGGAAAATATTGAACAAGATAATCATCCTTTAGCATCACAAGTCTTACAAGAGTCAGTATATAGTGACGATTGTGTTTGTGGCGCAAACTCTATAAAGGCCGCTCTTCGTCTCCAAACGGAACTGATAACCCTTTTAAAAAAGGGCGGATTTATGTTAAGAAAATGGGTGAGTAACCACCCAGATATTCTATCTTCTGTCCCAAATTCAGATGTTCAGATGCCTTTTTCTTTCGAAAGCGAAGGTCCTACCTACATCAAGGTTCTGGGTCTCCAGTGGAACCCAAATTTAGATGTATTTTCGTATACATGCACTCCCATTGAGGCAAAGTGTACAAAAAGAAATGTTCTTTCTCAGGTTGCAAGAATTTTCGATCCTTTGGGCTTCCTTGCTCCAGTTGTTCTTCTTGCAAAACAAATTTTACAGCAACTCTGGCTTTCAAAAATAGATTGGGATGAAAACCCCCCGACCATATAATTAATATATGGAATCAATTTAAAACAGAATTGCCCTCTATTTCAGAAATAAAAATACCCCGATTATTGCACTCTGACCCTATAGCGAGTTTGGAGATTCATGGCTTCTGTGATGCCAGTACTTTGAGCTATGGTTGTGCAATTTATTTTAGATTTATTACTTCTAGTGGAACTATAAAAGTAAATCTAGTTTCTGGAAAATCTAGAGTAGCTCCGCTTAAATCTGTCTCTTTACCGCGACTTGAACTATGTTCTGCTTATCTTCTGGCTGATTTACTCGCTTCTGTTAAGCAATCATATTATAATTATCTTACGTTTAACTCAATTTATGCGTGGTCTGATTCGAAAGTGACCCTAGCTTGGTTGTCGAGCTCTCCACATCGTTGGAAGACATTCGTTGCCAATAGGGTTTCTCATATACAAGATGTCATTCCTTCATCATGCTGGAGATACGTACCTACTGGAGAAAATCCAGCTGATTGCGTATCTAGAGGTCTTACTCCTCAGAGACTTCTGTTACATGACTTATGGTGGCATGGGCCTCAGTTTTTATATCAAAATTCAGATAATTGGCCAGAACAAGACTCTTCTTTAGATGGAAATCTTTCCTATATATCTCAAGAAGAAAAACAAGTTTCCTTACATGCCTCTGTAAAAACAGATGACAATCCAATTTTAGCACTACTTTGGAAATTTTCTTCTCTTAGAAAAGTACAGCGAATTACCGCCTATTTATTACGATTTATCAGCGTATTTAGGAAAATCCAAAATACGCCCACTTTAGCGTTGGATTATAATTATAATGCTTTACAAGCTATAATGAAATGCGTGCAAAAAGAATGTTTTGTCGCAATTTTTCATGCCTGTGACAAAAATTTGTCTCTCCCTAAGCCTTATAGGAAGCTCGCAGTTTTTGTGGACAATGCAGGAATCCTTAGGGTGGGGGGTAGGCTGAGAAAATCCTCTCTTTCATTTGATTCAAAACATCCGATTTTATTACCAAAAAATCATAGATTTACTGATTTGGTAATAGAGCAGGTGCATAATGATAATCTGCATCCGGGTTTAAAAACGGTGCACAACCTGATTGTCGAAAATTTCTGGATAATTTCTCCACGAAATGCTATTTACCGATGCCTTTCTAAATGTATTAAATGTTTTCGTGCAAAACCTAAATCTTATACCCCGGTAATGGCGGATCTACCCGCATTTAGAATTTCGCAGTTAAAGGCATTTTCCCAAGTTTGTCTTGACTATGCCGGTCCTTTCTTAATCACTATGGGAAAGCACCGGGGTATAAAAACCTCCAAGGCATATATTTGCCTTTTCGTCTGTTGTGCCACTAAAGCACTTCATCTAGAGTTGTCTTCCGATTTATCATCTGAGGCCTTTCTAGCCTGTTTACGTAGGTTTATTGCACGCCGAGGCAGAGTCACAGATATATATATATTCTGATCAAGGCACCAATTTTATAGGCGCATACAACCAACTTCAGAAATTTTCGCAAACTGATGATTGTATGAAGCTATCTATTAGATGGCACTTTAATCCTCCCGGTTCGCCCCATTTTAATGGACTTAGCGAGTCCGCTGTGAAGTCAGTCAAAACCCATATTCATCGTGTGGTAGGTGAGCAAATCATGGCATACGAGGAATTTTACACTTTGTTGACTCAGATTGAGTCCCTCTTAAACTCCCGTCCTTTGTCTCCAATGACTGAAGATCCCAATGACCTTACCCCTTTAACTCCAGGGCACTTTTTAACGCTGAACCCTCTTACTAATTTCCCTGAACCAGATGTCTCAAGTGCACCTATTAATAGACTAAGCCGTTGGCAAATGTTGACGAAAATGCACTATGATTTTTGGAAGCGTTGGAGCGAGGAATATCTTCACACACTTCAACAGCGTTGTAAGTGGACAAAGTCCAGCCCTAACATTAAACCTGATATGTTGGTTCTCATCAAAAATGAACAGAGGCCTCCGTTGGAATGGTCTCTGGGACGAATACTTCAGGTTCATCCGGGAAAAGACGGGGTAGTTAGAGTGGCTACTTTAAAAACTCAAAATGGAGTTTTACAGCGTCCAGTTCTAAAGCTCTGTCCATTACCTGGACAATAATTTTTTTCTTTGTTCGCGTTAGAAAAAACTAACGTGTTTTTTTTTGGTGGGGGGAATGTTGGAAACGCACTATTGTTTTATATTTCAAAATATATTTTAATTTTATTTTTGGTATTATTACTCGTTAACGTCTAATCAGACTATATGATTTATTATTATTTTGTTACTATTTATATAATATTTAAATATACGCGCGCAAATACGCACATTTTTTGAAGGGCAAAAAAAAAACTCCCGGCCGGTATGCATCGAAGAGCATACGGGACAAGTCGAGCACACTCGAATTTAAGACGTCAAGCAATCGATATAGTATCGAGACACGTGAAGGTTACACAAATCTTTCATCACATTTTTACTTATTTTGAGTGAAGTGATATTTAGCCTAGAACATTAATCCAGACCATCCAGAGGCCACGAATCTAGGATGATCCGAAGACCAATAGAATAGAGAGCTCTCTTGAAGCGATTTCACGTCGAAATAATGGTGAGTGCTTTTCATTTTATGTGCGTCGACATCTGCGATTAATTGGTAATTTTCACTCAAATCTTTATGAATTTTCACTTTCCTATGGAAATCATATGGTCCTTCGGCAATTAACAGCCCTACGGCTCCAGCTACGAAATACTTTCATCAGTATCTCCTCGAAAATAATAAATTCCAATTATCAGGTAATAAAACAATATACGCAGGTTTAGGTTAGTATAAGTTGGTAGCTAGCTTAAAGGATATTTATTCATAGCTGACCAAAACGATTTCATTTAACCAAAATTAATCAAGCTAATATTTAAAAATAATGTTTAGGCTAAGAGAGTTTTTTCTGTATTTAAGCTGATATAGGAGTAACTCTAAAATGTCCCGAATAAAAGTATGATCTTTTTCTTTAAGAATATGGAAAGTTAATATTTTTTCATATTTTATTTATTTGTTCTGTTTCAATAAAGTTTACCTTTTTGTTTATTGAAAAAATTAGAATTTCTGATATTTTGTTACAAACTCTAGATACAATTTACTTTAACTTTTTTTTTCAAAAAACACAACGGTTTTCTTTAACTAAACGACGACGCATATTTTCAAGATGAATCGCCATATTTTGTGTCTGGCTGAGCAAACTAATAAAGTTTCTGTCGCTGACCGACATCGACCCATTGCACTTTAAGTGCTGCAGAATCGAGAATTTAAGTCCACTTCGATATTCTCTTAAAAAAGTGTTTTAAAAATTCTGATTTTAAACATTTAATAATTAATTATTTTTCGTAAAGATATTTTGTCGTAAAATATCATTACAAAGAAAAAATAATTATGGAGAAACTGTTTATCGAATAACGGCTTTTTTAAAAATTCGTTTTTCGAAAAAAAAGTTTTTTGAAATACACATTTTGGTTGTAAAAAATAATTTTAAGTCATTTTGAAAAAAAAATATTTTGCAAAGAAATTTTTTTGCAAAAATTATTTAAATCGGTTTGTCAAAATGGATATAAAAGTAGGCAAGTTCCTTGCACAGAAAAAAAATTTTTTTGGGAGCATGATAGCCTTACGCCAGCTCCACACATTGGGTCAAACGTTGGTACCAACGCTCCCTAAAATACAGCTTATGTTCCTTCTTGCGTATCCATACATTGGAACCAAGTTCAAGCCAGATATGGTCAGCGTTGCTAATGCAAAACGAGCTAATTCCCGTTTTGTTTTTTACCTACATTAAGAATAATTTTACTTCATGTTAATTTTTCGTATATTCTATAGACCTATAAAAATGAGGATTCTAATCAAAAAAATTTCATTACCTTAAAACTGGTACAAGGTTTGAGCTATTTTGTTGTTCTGCCTCTCTTGCTCTCCATAGCCATACAAACACTTTGCAGAAGAGAGACACAACATTACTTTGGACTATGTAAATTTATTGAAATTAAGGTTTGGGATTATTTTTTCTAATACTTAAATTTAACATGCGTCTTCTTTGGGTCTAATTCGAATAAACCAGTAGCTTTATTTATACCTTGCTTAACGTACAAAAGGCTCAAATATAAAAAGTTAATCTAGGTATTTGAAAAGGATAGTATTAAGAATAAGACTAAAGTAAATTAATGACTGAAGTCTGTAAAATTTTAAATATTGACATTCCAAGAGCAATTCTTTTCAACTTCTTCTTCATTTGGGTCGAATTTAATTAGTCAAACTATGGATCACCATTACCCGCAAGATTGTTAAAAATACATGCATTTCATTTTATTAACCGCAAATTGGCAAATCTGTATACAGTTGAGGTTCAGTCGTTTTGATATTCACCCGAATAACTGTCGCAAGATGGATAAGTTCCAACCTTGGCGCCAGCATTGGCCATCAAAGCTATTTTTGTCCATCCACTTATTGATGGAACCCCGTTGGCGCCCACGTTGGTTCTAATGTGTGAAGCCGGTGTTATAGTAATGTATTTAAATAAACAAGAGTATATCCTGTGTAGAGGATTTGATTTTTTTTTTAGCTTTAAGAGACAGGTTTGAGAAAAATAAAGTATATTAAGAAAAAGAAATGTATACTCCACATAACTGTGATTAAATAACTTAGAAGTAGAAAAGAGCCCAACTTTGATATGGAAGGAAGTTGGGAAAATTGAACCCTGTGGCATAAACTACTTCGATATTTTAGAAAATATAAAAGAACATCGACAAGCTACGAGAATAATTTCAGAAGAAATAGTGGTCAATCTACTCTAATTAAATATGTTGATGGGATCACAAAGGAAAAGAATCCTGAGTTTTTGCGTAACACAACAACCGAAGAAAAATTGCGTTTTTGACATTTTTTTTTAAACAAGGACTTAAGTTTCTAATGATCTGATAAGAATAAAAAAACATTTTATTCGTTTTCAAAAATAACCAACAAAACAACAAAAAGTGTATGATTGTTGTGTTTATGGAATTTTAATAAAAACTCCTGGAAAGATACTTCTGGTGGTCTCTAATAAGCATGCCAAATTTTAGGATTTTGTATCTTAGAAAACGGTTAAAAATTGTAATTACATTTGGAAATTAAATCGTCGGTAGCTTTTATGCAAACCAGCCAAATTGAATTTTTTATTTCCTTTTTTTATTATCTTCTAAATGACACTAAACATTTTCTCCGGGCTTTTATACCCGACTTATGCCCGCCTAAATCTCAACTCCAAACTCCTTCAGTATTCAGAACTCGTGGAGTAAAGATCCCTGAAGCTGCCTAGTGCAATCGAAGGCGAAACGTCGGATAATCATTCCAATTTGACAAGGTCTATTCCAAGAACAATGATTTCTTAAATAAAATTTAGCTATTTCATTTAAAAATCGAATTACTTTTTTTGTTTAAAAATTAGCTTTTGTTACTGATTGGTTTTTCCTTTGAGTCTAATCGGTTTTTCTTTACCGTTAATCATAAGAATAAATATTTAAAATACAAAAAAACACATTTTGTAAAAATATATATTTTTTTATTTTAGAAATTGAAAAAAATTTCATAGTTAGAGTTTTATACTGCAATTTTGAAAAGAATAAAAAAGCATATACTTAAAAAATTAAACATTCAATTTGGCTCCTCTGCACAAAAATACAAATGATTTAATGTTCGTCCTTAGGTGCAGTTTTTAACCGTTGTATTAGATACAAAGACTTTAAATTTGGTATGGTTATAAGTGACTACAAGAAATATATTTTCACAAGTTTTTATCAAATTTCTTTATGAAGAAAATTAACAAATTCTTTTTGTCATGTGGTTTTGATTATTTTGAAAGTTATGTATTGTACATAGACGTGTGAGAACGAAGCCGTTAAAAAAATGTCATAAACGTCATCCATTTCTCTACAAAAGTCAAGAAATATGACTCTCGGTCTCATTATTTGTGTCACGTGACTAAAGTAAGTCTATGTTTTTTAATAATTTAAATAATTAGTTTTGTGGGAAACTGTTTATTTAAAATGTAAATATAAAATAATCAAAAATATATAATTATGATATGATAAGCCGACGAGGACTCTATGAAGAGATACACAGCTAATATCAGAGTTTCTCCATGATGCCTTCTGAATTGGGCGTTTACTATAAGCAGCTGTAGTTGTTCTATGATGAAGCGAAGTCGTGTACTACCATCCTTACTTTTATCAGGTTTAGGGAAGTCATGTTCGTATGTAACATTGTATACCAGAAAGCTTGTCATTTATAATGTCAATAATAATAATAATAGTTCGGCTAAAATTCTTCAACTTTTCTTCCATAAAATCTAATAATTTTGCCAAAGTAATAGTGGTCTGAATCTTTTGCATATATTTAGGAATGATCTTTTCTGGAAGTGGCTTGATTTATGATTTGACTTGCACCCTGCCACACTGCACATCAAAGGCATGTTTCTGTGGTTTTATCTCAAATTATTCACTTGCACTCTTACACATAAACTTAATTACTTTAGTCTTAAAATATATTATTTTCTAAAATTTATATTACACAGAAATAATTTTTACTTTTTAAACCACGGTAAAAAAAACGATGGTGTAATATCGACTGGCGGCAACTACACAACTGACGCTTGACAGATAAAGGTGACCTACTTTGGTCATGTGATACATCGTACGCCTCGGCCAGTCTTTTTAGTCAGCCATGGGTCGTTGTCCAATGCAAAAACTTCAAAATGTCCTTTCTTTATGGTCCAGCCATGTTAAGCCCAGTTTCTTTCTTACGAAAATTTGCAGTATCTTGAATCCACTAAAAGTTATTGTCATATAACTTGGCGTAGAAAAAAGCAGTAAAATAGTATGTAAAAAAGTATAATTGCTTAACTTCAAAATAATTTAAACTTAAAGAAATACATCATGCACAAGTGAGATCTGAAGAATCCAGAATTCGGCTTATAATCGGGTTGGTTTGTTCCAGTAGTAAGTTAGGAGGAAAAACAAATTGCCATTACCTTTCCTAGAATTACATATTAATATACCTTTATTTGTACATAACACGTACGAGAAGTTTTTTCAGTGTCGTAAAACAATAGTAAGCGTGTAGCGACAGGCTTTGGGCGCTTTTATATTAAATTAAAATGAACCATAAACTTCGCAGCAATAAACACGTTTATCAGATGAGAAAAAAAATGCTTAAATAGAGTTTCGAATAGGAAAATGCTTCAATACCAAACTTGGAAATTTTTCGAGCATTGGATATAAGAAGTCAGATTTGTGAGTCTCCATTAACCCTAATATCCAGTTAATAGCTGTGGCAACATGGCTTCGGACGTAATCGCATATGTAAATACCGAAATGAGAGGGTCCAGTTTAAATAGATTAAGTGTGACACTCCTCTAATCGGGCCGTCACAAAAGTAAACCCAAAAAGGGTATTATGTCGTCCGTTAAAGAGGCAGTCTTGTCCTAAGCCCTTCTACACATGACAATCCGTACAAAGCTCACTTGTTTTGTTTGAGCGGTGTGCATGCACGCGTGATCGCCAGGATTTAAAGACAAAATTAGGTCGTTTTAACTTGATTGTAGGGCTGATTTGAATGCTTATACAGTCATATTGATTGACCCGTTAATTATATACATATGGGCAGTGATACGGTGATACGATTGTTGTAATGAACTGTATTAGTGAGTTAATTATGGATTTTCGTCATAGTAGGTCAAGGCTAGATTCAGCTTTTCCTCCTTTCTGGGCAAACCTCCCTATATATATATATATATATATATATATATATATATATATATATATATATATATATATATATATATATATATATATATATATATATATATATATATATATATATATATATATATATATATATATATATATATATATATATATATATATATATATATATATATATATATATATATATATATATATATATATATATATATATATATAAATATATATATTTATATATATATATATATATATATATATATATATATATATCTATTTATATATATATGTACCGAACATTTACAGGCGTGTAAACCTTGACGAAATATGAAAAAATATTTTATATAATTTTTCTCTAAGCCGCACCGTTTAGAATATACACAAACATGTGTGATAAACATTACATTTTATTATGTAATATCTCTTATGGGTCACTACAGAGGCGTAGAACAAGGGTATATGCTCGGCATTTATGGTGATATTTTTTTACCACTCGCTATATTGCCTATCTTTATTAAAAATGTTTATAGCTTGGTTTCTTTACTAAAAATTATTACTCTTAGAATTTTTTCATACGAGCTATAGTTTCGGAGTTTTATTCGAGTTTAAGTTAAAGCCAATTGTGCCATCACTTAAAACACATTCTTCTGGTTCATGCTAATGTTTTTCTGCTCGTAATTATTATTTATTAATTTGTTATAAACAATTTAGTGCAAAAAATGGCGTTTCTATTTCGTTTTTTGCTTATAAAATGAAAACGATTTAAGCAATCGCAATGCTATAAAAAGGCGACTTGTAGAGAATTGAAAAACGAGCTTTTAAACAAGTCAATAGGATGATTAGTTTCGAAGAAAATCTGGAAAAAATGGAAAATTTACCATTTTTTTAAAAATTTATAAGTTGGCCATTTTTTAAGTTATATCGTATATTTTCCGGAAAATAGTAGTCAATATAGTCAATGACATGAACTTTGTGCAAGCACAAGACAGGCGTTCAATTTTTTACTGCGCTAACTTCCAGCGGGTCTGGATGCGACACTCATTTGCCCATTTCAATTTTGCAAGAAAATTTCGAAATATATATTCTCATTTTGCGTTAAAATGTTGTAAAACTAGTAAAAAATCCTACAAACATGACATTTCTTCACTCATATCCAATCACTTTGTCAAATCATATACTCTTTTCTCAAATCAAGGATATCTAGGGTATCTATGATTTGACAAAGTGACAAGATACGAGTGAAGATATGTCATCTTTGTAGGCATTTTTTACTAGTTTTGCAACATTTTAATGCAAAATAAAAATACACATTTGGAGGCACGATAACTGAGTTTTCAAAATTTTCTTATAAAAACGAAATCGGCCAATCCGTGTTGTATCCAGACCCGCTGGAATTTCCCAGAGTTCAACGTGGCTTACATTGAATAATATGGGTTTGCATCCTGTATTTTACGTCTTTTCCATAAGCCATCGGGTTTTCAGCCCAAGATTGATTTGTGTGAGTGGTATCTTCAGTAGAATCAAGAAAATAATAATTTTCCTGAATTAATTTTATTTACTGACGAAGCTTATTTTACCCGAAACGTGATATTTAATATTTATAATGCCCATGTATGGGTAGAGGATAATCCCCATTCTACACATGTTACGAGCTCCCAGCATCAGTTCAAAATAAACGTTTGGGCGGGTATTATCGGAAGAATTGCTTGATGATGTCCCTGTTTTACAACGACATAATATGTGATTCATGCAGGATGAGGCCCCATTACTCAAGAGAAGTTAGGGCTTGGCTACATGTGAACTTCCCTCATAAATGGATCGGTCGCGGATTTGATGCACCTATC
The DNA here is from genome assembly GCA_030620095.1 of Kuschelorhynchus macadamiae. Taxonomy (NCBI): domain Eukaryota; kingdom Metazoa; phylum Arthropoda; class Insecta; order Coleoptera; family Curculionidae; genus Kuschelorhynchus; species Kuschelorhynchus macadamiae. Next base: position 1,085,756 of record JAUTXW010005312.1, read on the forward strand.
CACTGGCCGCCTCGTTCGCCCGACCTCAATCCATTAGATTGCAGCGTTTGGGGTATTTTAAAGGTTAAAATTTATTCAGTGTCAATTACCACCCCTCAACAACTAACCCAAAGAATAACAGATGTTTGTCTCGAGTTGTCTAATTCTAGGCAGATGCGAAGTGCTATTACATGGAAGTTGATCACATATGCTGAAAAATGTATAGAAGTTGAAGGGCGACATTTTAAAGACTTATTGTAATATTTTGTATTATTATTCTCATTCTATGTATTTTGTTATCTCTAGTTATTAAAACGTTATTCACACACGATTTTGTTACATCTTTAAATATCACTAGAATTCAGTCATGACTTGCTTAAATTTCATTATGAATATTAACAAATACTATGTCAGTATTGTATGTATCCTAAAGGGTTTTGTATATATATATATATATATATATATATATATATATATATATATATATATATATATATATATATATATATATATATATATATATCTATATATGTTACCTTAAAAACCCGATTTCAGTTAAAACCCGATATTCCTAGGAAAATCTAGTTTTAACTGTGCTTCCCAGTTAAGTCTAGTTTTGACTAAATATATTTTAGTTAAAATTAGTTTTTACGTAGTTAGTAGATTGTAGGTGTAACAGACACACCAAGGAATATTTAACCCTATATTCAAATCGATTGAAATTTATAATACAATTCCCGTAGAAATAATAATAATGCATACAGTATATTTATAAAAAAAATGTTAAGAACTATTTATTATGATTTATGTGGTAGTGTTACTTCCCTCGTAAAAGGAAGTAGTATTTAATCGTGAAAGAATCACCCTCCGAGATTTTTACAGATCTTTACGTTTTAGAGTTCCTGGACAAACATGTTTTCCCATTCCCTACAGTCTGTCTGACTGTCTATTTATCGGCCTGTTGTAAGCGGGATAGCTCAAAAACTACTAATCCGATTGACTTGAAATTTTGGTCAAAATCAAGAGTCATATGGTGATGATACAGTAGAATTTTGGTATAAATCCAATATGACGGGATAACATGGCGGCCTCCCAAAATGTAAAAAAATTGATTCTTAAGAAACTACTTATTGGACGGACTTCAAAATTTGTACAAAAATAAAGTGTAATATAGGAAAACACTGTTAAAATTTTTGTATAAAGGCATTATGGCGGAACAAAATAGCGGTCTTATAGAATATTTAAATATTCGGTAAAATTCAGTTTCCTAGAATAAAACCTTCTTCATCGGCTGTTACAAAATGCTAGTTGTAGTAAAAACTAGTTTAACTAGTTAAATCTAGAATTAACTGGGAAGCACAGTTAAAACTAAATTTTCCTCGAAATATCGGGTTTTAACTGAAATCGGGTTTTTACGGTAATATGTATATATATATATATATATATACGGTAATATGTATATATATATATATATGGTGAGGTGAGATCAAAAGTTCGTAGTTCCGCCACTGATGAGTTTTGCAAGAGATTGATCGATTGCAACGGGCTGTGTTGTCTACCTTAGGGAACAATTTTAGTGGGTTCATATCAAGCCTGTGTTGTCTACCTTAGGGAGCAATTTTATTAGATGCATATCAATTTAATTTTTAAAGTCAGGATAATGATTTCAAAATCAAGGAAATCTTTGCAGAGATAAAGCAAAAAAGCGTGTAGTTTTTTAAAATTGTATAATGTGTATATTTTCAATATATATATGGTGTCCCTGGATAGGTGTTAAAAATGGTTTAAAAATTTTTGAGTAGCTAACTCACCTTTTGGAATCAAGACCTGCATGGTTCAAAATGACGCTGTGTAAAATATTACTCAAATTGCTTTTATACAAGGCGTGTTATAAGTAAAAGATTGAAAATTCTCTCAAATAAGGTACCTTTTTTGAACAGATAACGACAAATTTAATTAGAAAAAGTTTTTTAGTACTAATTTGTATGCACATATCTTATGTATTGTAACATCAAAGTGTCAAACAGAGTCATTACTGAGGTAACAGGTATTTTACCTGTAATCAAGGTTTATTTGATGGGACTTAATCTTTCCAGCTACAAACAAATTAAAATTCAACAAAAATACACTATATTTGATTAAATTGATTGATTGAAATTGTACTTTTTCAAACAGAATAAGTATATAAAATTCCTTGCTCCTGTAGAGAAACATGAACAATGTTTTACAAAGAAACAAATTTGCCAGTGCCAGTGGTACGCTGCTGTAGCTGTACACCAGCATACCATTGGCCATATTATACATGTAAAGGAAACCAAGGTTCCAGCATCGGTTTCAGGGTTTTATAAAGGAAAAATTAGAGAGTCTATTGAAATTTGTAAACATACAAAAAACTTCAATAGAGATACGGTGTACGGTCTAAATCACACCAGGAAAGCGATCTTAACACAGAGTCGTGGTTCAACGAGCACAAGTTGGGTATAAAAGGCCGCGTAAATCAATCCAAACTTATTCAGTGCTCAGATATCGTAGATATAAAGATCCCTGAAGATGTCTCGTGCAATATATGGCCAAACGTCGGATAGTATTTCCAATTTGACACGGTCTAATTCCAAGAACCCTGATATCTTAAGTGTTGGTAACAAATGAAGGGCATTAAGAATCGTTTTCTGTTGCGATACACTAATATCATTTTGTTGTAATATTGTCATAAACATAAACTAGTTCTACGGTAATAGCTGGTTGTGGAACTTGATCCGTTAAAACACTTCCTAAAGATTAAAACATATCAATACATCTAAATATAATTTCTGTTTCCCTAACGCTTATGGGTTTTTTGAATATTTTAAAGTAAAAATTGTTTTTTCAAATTAGAATTTATCAGTTTGAATCATAAAATGAAATTAGGGCGAAAGCAAAATCCCTACACTAATATTTCAAATTGTCTGTTTTTTATTATGACTAATTTATATTTTGTTTTCTTCGAAGCCGAAGTGACAGTTTAAGATGTTCGCTTTGTCGTCCCCAATTCTCCCCAGCTTGAAACTGCGACGCCACCCCATAAAATATATGGCATCCCCATATTACTTTGGAAAGCGGAAGGACTCCAGTATGATGAAAATATAGTAATGAATTATGATATTTATTAATAGTGGGTATTTGAAATTATTACCAGATATTAATTGATTCGATTTCAAGATATATTGCACATTTGTAACAGTTTCATTAAATTTTTGTTATATTTTCCGAAGCAATGATTTTAGATAAATAATAAAAGACCATTGGTCCTTCCATGCTAACGTGAACGAATCGTCGAAAAGTCGGTTCACGTTAAATAAGAAAAACGTGTCAATGAAAGCTTTTTTGACGAACTTGTACTGATCTAAAGGGGGAATTCACATACCAGTATAGATTTTGTTAAAAAAAATCTTGTACTGCGAGCTTTCTTTACAAACCTAATTAATCCTAACCTAACGTAACTTTAAGAAAATAAGTAATCAACATTTTTATTAATTATACATTTTTTTTAAAAAAAGACAAAAAAATTTTCGGCTTTGTGGGAACTCGAACCCACAACCTGTATGTCACGGGCTGAGAACCCTACCACTGCTCTACCAAACTTTTCGACGAAAAATATATAAATAGCTTATATTAGTTAGCGTGAACGTTAATGAAGTCACATCTGGTTTCGCGTGAACCAAAATTTAGAAAGTTCGTCCACGTTAGCGTGAAAAGAGACAAAGCTATAATAAAAAATGGGCAACTCAAAAATGTATACTGACCTTAGGGGCCACAATTAGTTACGGCTCAGAATTTAAAATTAATTCCTTAGTTTTTTCAGGCTAAATTTTTGCCTGAAGACCTTACCAGTTGACTCCAATATAATACTTTGATGTTTGTGCAAAATTTGAGATACATTGGATAGGTAGTTTTTTAATAATCATTTTTTTAACGTTTCACTAGGCCGCGACTTTGTTTCTCGATGTTGGGTTTTTACCAAAATATTATCAGGTCATCGTCATATGATCCTTAATTTTTGACCAAAATTTGAAGTCAATCTGATAAGTAGTTTTTAAGCTATGCCGCGAACCGACAGACAGACAAACCGGCCGATAGACAGACCGACGGAATTGATAAAGCATATTTTTTGGCATCTAGGGACGCTAATACATGAGGATATGTAAAATGATTTTTCTCACTATTTTTTACAAGCTGAATTATTAAATATTTTATTAAGCCGCCATTTGTTCCGCCGGCGCCGTCTTGGATTCGTACCAAAATGTTACCAGTTGGTTCCAACATAATACTTGCGGTTTCCGCAAAATTTGAGATAAATTGGATAAGTAGTTTTTAAATAATATTGTTTTTAACATTTCACTAGGCCGCCATCTAGTTTTGCCATATTGGATTTTTACCAAAATGTTAATTTTTGACCAAAATTTGAAGTCAATCGGATAAGTAGTTTTTTAGCTATGCTATGAACAGACACACCGACAAAATTGAAGATCTGAAAGAATCTGAAAAAATCTCGGAGGGTGATTTTTTCACGATTACAATACTTTCCTCTTGCGATAGAAGTAAAAATAAAAAGGTAATTTATTTAAGGCCACACGTAACAGATAATTGCGATCCCATGTTTACCAATTTTCTTTACAATTTTAATTCCAAGCTGTTATTGATGATAATTGGCACAATAATCGATAGTGATATGAATCTGAAAAGACAACATAAAAGACAGTTTTAAATAAAAGTTGTAATTTAATAACAGTAGTTACGAGATAATCGTTTTTGAGCGTAGTAATTGATTAAAAAAAGTTTACGACGAGTATGGGATCTTGATTATTCTTGATTAGTTGTCACTAGAACTTTAATTGATATCATGATGATTAATGAGACCTAAAAAGCGGTAAATTCTGTACACATCTCAAAGCATTAAAATCGATTTTTTTTTCAGAAAAAGTAACAAGTTGCCCAGACGAAAAAAAATGCGGTAGCATTCCACCTCGCACCTAGAATACCAGTGCATGAAAAGTAAAAGAAAGAAGAATCGTAATAGAACGTACTGCGTGATTAATACACCTGTTTTCTTTTCAAAATAAAATTTTTAGAGATATTTATTGATATTTTTAAATGTGTTCAGATTATTTGTTGCGTTTAGATTGACAAACAAAAATCTTTTTTGGCTTTTTCGCAACTGAATAAAAATATTTAACTTTAAATTAATTAAAGCAAATATTTAATATAATTACATACCTCAACATATAGACTAGTCTGTCTACGGAATGTTTTGATACATAATATAAACAATATTATTTAAGCAAGCATAAGAAATTATATCATTTACCTTAATTTGTGTCTATAAAAACTTAAGGTAAATGATATAATTTCTTATGCTTGCTTAAATAATATTGTTTATATTATGTATCAAAACATTCCGTAGACAGACTAGTCTACATGTTGAGGTATGTAATTATATTAAATATTTGCTTCAATTAATTTATATTTATTGATAGTTAATAAAGAATTTTAGTTAAAAATACTTTCGGCCATATTTTGATAGGTAACAAGGAAGAACCGTATTCCTATGTTAATAATTATCTCTAAAAATAACATTTTAATTATAAAACAGATGGGTGTAGTAATAATATACAGGTGGATCTTAGGCTATAATAACTGTTTAAGAGCGTGGATTCATTTTGCTAGGTCAAAGAAAAGTAGCTTTTCTAAACAGAATATACTGTATACTTTTCCGTCTGCTTGTGGTGGTAACTCTAATTAAAATTAAAGTCGAACAAGGGTAGAAACACGTAAGTATTTTAAGGCAGGTCCACACCACCAGAGAAATATTTTGTTGATATGGCTATTTCCTGTAACTTCTGTCTTAACATTCTGAGTGAAGTGAAGAACTTTAAAGGAACTTTTAGAATAACTCCTGGTTTTGGTTGTAGAAACTGTTGCATATGTTGGTATCGACAACTCAATTAAGATCTATTTCTGTTTTGGTGACAAATTGGAAGTACCATTTGTGGTATAGGGTATAGCCAAAGAATTGGTATTGCAAAGAGAGGACAGTCGAAAATGGGGACAGGTATAAGTAACCAATTTAAAGGGACACATTCGGAAACATTCCTTTAGCCGAGGATTTTGACAAGTGATACATTATAACTAGGCTTAGGATATATATGCATTTGCATGAAGGCATATGCAAATGCATATTTTGGCAATTTTTGTATTTAAATGCATATTTTGCAGTTATTCCAGGAAAAATGCATATATTCTAATTTTTCTGAATACATTTTTATTTCCTAAGACAAATTTGATGTATTTCAAATATAATCCATAATAATAAAATAATAAAAAATGTCTAGTTTCTGGCAGGCCAAGAGTTTTACCTATCCTTTCTTAAAATTGTTATAGGTACCCAATAAAACATCTTTGCTTTAAAAACTATGGATTTACAATCTTAAATACGCACGTTTTAAGAATGTGAGAAATAATTTTTCAATTCAGTTTAGTTTACACATTGCAGTTGTGTAAAATCGTTCATTAAGTGCGGTATTAAATATATATATATATATATATATATATATATATATATATATATATATATATATATATATATAATATATATATAAATATATATATATATATATATATATATATATATATATATATCTATATATATATATATATATATAATATATATACATATATATATATATATATATATATATATATATATATATATATATATATATATATATATATATATATATATATATATATATATATATATATATATATATATATATATATATATATATATATATATATATATATATATATATATATATATATATATATATATATATATATATATATATATATATATATATATATATATATATATATATATATATATATATATATATATATATATATATATATATATATATATATATATATGTATATATATATATATATATATATATATATATATATATATATATATATATATATATATAAATATATATATATATATATATATATATATATATATATATATATATATATATATATATATATATATATATATATATATATATATATATATATATATATATATATATATATATATATATATATATATATATATATATATATATATATATATATATATATATATATATATATATACATGTATATATATATATACTACTTTCACGACAACTTTGTATACAAACACGACCGCAATTTTAAAATTCAGAATTTTGAGTAAAAATTCGTAACAATCCCCAAATACCCATTTTCAGTTAAATCGGAGCACAAACAACAACTTTTCTCCATAATTTTTGAGCCACTAACTTGAATTTTTATATACGATAGTGTCAAATTGTACTGTCACGCAAACTATGTACATACACTACATTTCAGCTCAATCGTACATCAGAATGTGCAAAAATTCTAAACGTAAACAGTATTTCCTATATATTCATCGTTGTTTAATGCAAATCAAGATTCCCATGTGACGTCACAATCTAGCGACAGCATGCGCAAAAACATACCGTTAAGTCTGTATATCATGGTACTGTCTATAGAAAAAACATCGCGACATAAAATTTACTGAATATGAAAGATTCTGTCCACGTATTGAAAACCAGAACAAGATTAATATTCAAATTTGTCAGACAGCCTCGAGAAAGCTACTATCTAGGAAATTGTAGATCCAGGTTCGTAGCCAGAAATTCGGTTCGGGGGAGGGGTTCCAAACCAGAAATTCATTTCGGGGGAAGGGGGTCCAAACAGTAAAAACTCAGAAAAACTGGAAAGAAGCATACTCATATTATAATATTTTTTGAATTTCCTGGGGGTCCAGATCCTACGTGCCTGGGTAGATCAAAAGAAATCGCCTTGATCAGGCTGCAAATCTCACAAACCAATCTATACAGAAATCATGAGAAATGGCGAAGACAAATACTAATGGAGAAATACAACACTAACAATAGCGACATCATAATGTCGCGATGTAATGTTCGGAACAAACCTACGAAACTACGACCATGAAAAAGAAACATAAACACATATTAATTAAACAATTAAATAGATTAATTACGTAGCACAAGAAAGGAGAACAATAATATGAAAGAAAAGTCTATAAATAATTAACAATAAAATTGTCGGAAGTTTCTTATGTGCTAATTAGTTCTAAAAAGCTGTAAGAATACTGGGAGGTCCACATTTTGATTTAATGTCAAACGAGTTGCAACTAACTTAAAACATTTTTAAAAAACGCCTACGTACGATTCATTAAAATTAATTTTATTACAAAAAGTGTTAAATAAGATGGTAATTTATAAAACTCTATAAATATAAGGCATAATCGTATCAGGGGAAATAATTAATAAAAATGAGCGTTATAATTATAAATATAAATCAAGTTTTTTTTAATCTGTCTTGCGGTGAATACTTTCATGTTAGTTATAAGTGTGGAATATTTGTAGATGCATTTTATAAACACCTACATCATAATATTTTAAATTTATTTATGAGAGTTGTTTCAACAATACCGAGAACAATACAGTTTATCCTTATATTAGCATTGGTTTTTGTGCAAAACTTAAGGATCATTCGACAAGCAGTTTTTTAATAATGATTTTTAACACCTTTGAGGCAGCCATTTTTTTTCGTAATAATGGATTTTTACCAAAATACTATCCCTATATGATTTTCAAATCTTTGACCAAAGTTAGAAATCAATCCGATAAGTAATTTTTTAGCTATATCGTACATGTGTTTTTGAACCTCCAATATAACTTAGTAATTATTGGAGCTACAAGGTCGGTTAATTAGTATTAGTTTTTTTTGCTGATTAAGATAGTAAAAATAGAAAAACAATTGATCATCGCGTTTTCGAATAAATAGGAAAAATAATTTTTTTTTATGGAATACCCTGTATATTTTTTTGGCTAGAATAATAGAACTTTTTGTTCCGATTCCAAAAATACTATACATGTTGATATTTGGTTTAGTGGTATTTGCTCAATTTAGGTTTAAAGTTGCCAATGTCAATTTTGAAGTCGTGGGTTGCCATGGCTTCAACATTGACGACCGGAAGCCATGACAAAAAACAAAAAAATAGTTTGAAATTGTAATTGTTATTAGGGATTTTAATATGTCAATTCATTTGCACTTCTTAAGTATTAAATTTGATTTTAGTTTGAGTTTAAGTTTGTGTGTGTTGTTTGTTCAGTTAACAAAAAATGGTTTTCAGACATTTAGGAAAATGTGATATACTAGAAACGTACATAGTATGCTAAAAAAATTCTTGACGTGCTGTTGAACGATACAGAGCACTGTTCTTTGAAAGGAATGTTTCCGACTGTTTTCGAGATTTTGGATTATCTTTGGGTACCATTCACAGGATTTAAAAAAAAACACAAGAACGTACGCTACAAGTATAGACCTACACATGGCTCATTAATCCAATTTTATGGAGCGACGAATCTAATTTTAGTAATAGAGGTATGTTTAATAGACAAAACTCTAATTACTGGAGTCGTAAAAACCTGATGTGCAACCATCTTTATAAACTTCAAAGACGCTGTATCAATGTGTGGTGTGGCCTTATTAGTTCAAATATAGTGGGGGCCTCTATTTTACGAAGGTACATTGAGAGGCGAGCGCCACCTACAACTACTCAAAAATCACTTAGAGGACTTTTTAAACAACGTTAATTTGACTGATCGACAGGAAATATTTATTCAGCAAGCCTCCCCATAATACTATAGCTGTTGCAAATCTACTAACTGAAATTTTTGGATAGCTACATGTGGTCCAGTCCGATGGGGATCTCTAAAAGCAAGGTTTTTAAAAATCGATACAATAATGTTAAAGACTTACAAAGAAGCGATTACTAATATTATCAATAATATTGATAGGAGAACCGTGTTAAGGGCGACTAGGAAGGTTTTAAAATGAACTCGTAAATCTGCGGAAGTAGAAAGAAATGTTTTTCAGCACTTGATGTAACTTTATGAACATTATTTTGTTTCGTTATTTTTTTACTAGGTGTTTTATCTACATAGTTTTAGATTTGTTGTGTTAAATTATATGTTTTTTAAATCACTAATTATTGTAATCGGCATAAAAATATACAATTTACTCGAATTCGTGCTTCTGTTAATAGGAAAGTTAATAATTAGGTTTTAGTAAGTTGTCATTCTGTGTTGTACCCAAATAATTAATATTTAATAAAATGTGGGCGTTCTATTTTCAAAATTACGATTTCTTTCAATCAAATCTAGGTTGTCATGACTGCAATACGTCATATTGACATTGGCAACTTTAAACCCAAATAGCGCAAAAACGACTAAACCATATCATTTATAGAATTTTTGGAATTGAACAAAAAGATCTATGATTCTAGCCAAAAATATACAGGGTGTTCCATTTAACAAAAAGTAGTTTTCCCACTTATTCGAAAACGCTATGATCAATTGTTTTTCTGTTTTTTACCATCTTAATCAGCAGAAAAATGACTAAGTTAGCAATAGGGCCGACTTCATTTGGAACAAACTGTCCACATATATATATACATATATATATATATATATATATATATATATATATATATATATATATATATATATATATATATATATATATATATATATATATATATATATATATATATATATATATATATATATATATATATATATATATATATATATATATATATATATATATATATATATATATATATATATATATATATATATATATATATATATATATATATATATATATATATATATATATATATATATATATATATATATATATATATATGTATGTATATATATGTGGACAGTTTGTTCCAAATGAAGTCGGCCCTATTGCTAACTTAGTCATTTTTCTGCTGATTAAGATGGTAAAAAACAGAAAAACAATTGATCATAGCGTTTTCGAATAAGTGGGAAAACTACTTTTTGTTAAATGGAACACCCTGTATATTTTTGGCTAGAATCATAGATCTTTTTGTTCAATTCCAAAAATTCTATAAATGATATGGTTTAGTCGTTTTTGCGCTATTTGGGTTTAAAGTTGCCAATGTCAATATGACGTATTGCAGTCATGACAACCTAGATTTGATTGAAAGAAATCGTAATTTTGAAAATAGAACGCCCACATTTTATTAAATATTAATTATTTGGGTACAACACAGAATGACAACTTACTAAAACCTAATTATTAACTTTCCTATTAACAGAAGCACGAATTCGAGTAAATTGTATATTTTTATGCCGATTACAATAATTAGTGATTTAAAAAACATATACGTTGAATTGAACCATGAATTCTAAACAAAAAATGTCATTTCCTACATATCCTTAAAATTAACAGTTACTTACCTAAGGTCAATGACGGTCTGTACAAAAATTTAACACAACAAATCTAAAACTATGTAGATAAAACACCTAGCAAAAAAATATCGAAACAAAATAATGTTCATAAAGTTACATCAAGTGCTGAAAAACATTTCTTTCTACTTCCGCAGATTTACGAGTTCATTTTAAAACCTTCCTAGTCGCCCTTAAAACGGTTCTCCTATCAATATTATTGATAATATTAGTAATCGCTTCTTTGTAAGTCTTTAACATTATTGTATCGATTTTTAAAAACCTTGCTTTTAGAGATCCCCATCGGACTGGACCACATGTAGCTATCCAAAAATTTCAGTTAGTAGATTTGCAACAGCTATAGTATTATGGGGAGGCTTGCTGAATAAATATTTCCTGTCGATCAGTCAAATTAACGTTGTTTAAAAAGTCCTCTAAGTGATTTTTGAGTAGTTGTAGGTGGCGCTCGCCTGTCAATGTACCTTCGTAAAATAGAGGCCCCCACTATATTTGAACTAATAAGGCCACACCACACATTGATACAGCGTCTTTGAAGTTTATAAAGATGGTTGCACATCAGGTTTTTACGAATCCAGTAATTAGAGTTTTGTCTATTAAACATACCTCTATTACTAAAATTAGATTCGTCGCTCCATAAAATTGGATTGATGAGCCATGTGTGGGTCTATACTTGTAGCGTACATTCTTGTGTTTTTTTTTTAAATCCTGTGAATGGTACCCAAAGATAATCCAAAATCTCGAAAACAGTCGGAAACATTCCTTTCAAAGAACAGTGCTCTGTATCGTTCAACAGCACGTCAAGAATTTTTTTAGCATACTATGTACGTTTCTAGTATATCACATTTTCCTAAATGTCTGAAAACCATTTTTTGTTAACTGAACAAACAACACACACAAACTTAAACTCAAACTAAAATCAAATTTAATACTTAAGAAGTGCAAATGAATTGACATATTAAAATCCCTAATAACAATTACAATTTCAAACTATTTTTTTGTTTTTTGTCATGGCTTCCGGTCGTCAATGTTGAAGCCATGGCAACCCACGACTTCAAAATTGACATTGGCAACTTTAAACCTAAATTGAGCAAATACCACTAAACCAAATATCAACATGTATAGTATTTTTGGAATCGGAACAAAAAGTTCTATTATTCTAGCCAAAAAAATATACAGGGTATTCCATAAAAAAAAAGTATTTTTCCTATTTATTCGAAAACGCGATAATCAATTGTTTTTCTATTTTTACTATCTTAATCAGCAAAAAAAAACTAATACTAATTAACCGACCTTGTAGCTCCAATAATTACTAAGTTATATTGGAGGTTCAAAAACACATGTACGATATAGCTAAAAAATTACTTATCGGATTAATTTCTAACTTTGGTCAAAGATTTGAAAATCATATAGGGATAGTATTTTGGTAAAAATCCATTATTACGAAAAAAAATGGCTGCCTCAAAGGTGTTAAAAATCATTATTAAAAAACTGCTTGTCGAATGATCCTTAAGTTTTGCACAAAAACCAATGCTAATATAAGGATAAACTGTATTGTTCTCGGTATTGTTGAAACAACTCTCATAAATAAATTTAAAATATTATGATGTAGGTGTTTATAAAATGCATCTACAAATATTCCACACTTATAACTAACATGAAAGTATTCACCGCAAGACAGATTAAAAAAAACTTGATTTATATTTATAATTATAACGCTCATTTTTATTAATTATTTCCCCTGATACGATTATGCCTTATATTTATAGAGTTTTATAAATTACCATCTTATTTAACACTTTTTGTAATAAAATTAATTTTAATGAATCGTAGAATCACGTAGGCGTTTTTTAAAAATGTTTTAAGTTAGTTGCAACTCGTTTGACATTAAATCAAAATGTGGGCCTCCCAGTATTCTTACAGCTTTTTAGAACTAATTAGCACATAAGAAACTTCCGACAATTTTATTAATTATTTATAGACTTTTCTTTCATACTATTGTTCTCCTTTCTTGTGCTACGTAATTAATCTATTTAATTGTTTAATTAATATGTGTTTATGTTTCTTTTTCATGGTCGTGGTTTCGTAGGTTTGTTCCGAATATCACATCGCGACATTATGATGTCGCTATTGTTAGTGTTGTATTTCTCCATTAGTATTTGTCTTCGCCATTTCTCATGATTTCTGTATAGATTGGTTTGTGAGATTTGCAGCCTGATCAAGGCGATTTCTTTTGATCTACCCAGGCACGTAGGATCTGGACCCCCACGAAATTCAAAAAATATTATAATATGAGTATGCTTCTTTCCAGTTTTTCTGAGTTTTTACTGTTTGGACCCCCCTTCCCCCCGAAATGAATTTCTGGTTTGGACCCCCTCCCCCCGAACCGAATTTCTGGCTACGAACCTGGATCTACAATTTCCTAGATAGTAGCTTTCTCGAGGCTGTCTGACAAATTTGAATATTAATCTTGTTCTGGTTTTCAATACGTGGACAGAATCTTTCATATTCAGTAAATTTTATGTCGCGATGTTTTTTCTATAGACAGTACCATGATATACAGACTTAACGGTATGTTTTTGCGCATGCTGTCGCTAGATTGTGACGTCACATGGGAATCTTGATTTGCATTAAACAACGATGAATATATAGGAAATACTGTTTACGTTTAGAATTTTTGCACATTCTGATGTACGATTGAGCTGAAATGTAGTGTATGTACATAGTTTGCGTGACAGTACAATTTGACACTATCGTATATAAAAATTCAAGTTAGTGGCTCAAAAATTATGGAGAAAAGTTGTTGTTTGTGCTGCGATTTAACTGAAAATGGGTATTTGGGGATTGTTACGAATTTTTACTCAAAATTCTGAATTTTAAAATTGCGGTCGTGTTTGTATACAAAGTTGTCGTGAAAGTACAATTTGGTATACAAAATAATCAAGATGGAGGCTCCAAAATGGCGAATAAATATTTTTATAGAGTGTGTAACAAAAGTAAGAACACTGCGAAATATCTCAGGTACCGCTTACCTGAATTTAATGAAATATGTACACTTAGGTACGAAATTATGCCGGATCCAATGGCGCACAACTGCCAAGTTTACCGTTTTTCTGTTATAACAAGATTTTGTAATGGAACATCCTTTATTATATGACTTTTTTCAAATCTTCGTCAAATTCTCAATACTTTTTATTAAGAGCACTTTTTAGAAAGTCAATATTTTTTGCGAAAGTAAGGTTTTACTATCCATAATTTAATGTGTTACGTTTTATTAAAATACCTGCACACTAAAGGTTACTTGAAATGTTTGACAATGTCAGTTTTGTTGATTTACAAAAATGGATCGTTTATTGAAATTTTATTATACTGGGCTATGGGGATAAAATGCGAAACCTGCAAGATGTTTGTAATATTTTTAATGACAAATATCCTAACAGAAAACCAATAACTAAATCTACCGAAAGTAAAAGTAACAAAATATTTCGTGAAACTGGAAAGGTAAAAGACGCTGTACGTTCTAGCAGACCGAAAAGCACAATAATTCCTCATCTTCCAAAATAACATTGTCTGCAGTCACCAGCCTGCTGTAACAATATTTCATTATTTGGTGCACCATTACCTAAAAAAATCCAGTTTAAATACTTAATACCGCAAGTAAAGTAAGTAACTTGCGGTTCTGCAATAGTTGGGACAATTTCAGTCCCTAAAAGATTCAAATATCTTTCTCCAGTTCTTGTGTTTTCCATGAAGAAGGGACCGATTATTTTTGCACCCTTTATACAACCACCAAACATTTATCTTTTGGGGAAATTGAGTATGATTTTCCATTTATCCAACGAGGATGTTCCTTGGCCCAATATCGACAATTAGGCCTGTTAACTTTTCCATTAAAAAAAAGTTGCTTTTTCGGAAAAAAATATTTTATTAACAAAATTTAGATTGGTATTCATTATGATTTCACAAATTTCCAAGAGCTTATCGTGATCATCCTTAGAGAGTTCTTGCACCAAAATGGTTTTGTATGGATGAAACTTTTCGGTTTTTAGAAGTTAGTCTACAAACATGTGAGAGACGTCATTTTCTCTTCCTAATGTTCTGGTAGAAAGGTGCGGATTGGCTCCGATAAACTATCCTGACAGACGATTTTTGCGTATTTTATTTTTTTTCCAGAAAGTACACATTTGCAATATTACATTTCAAAAATAAAAATTGCGGGATATGCAAGAGTTTTCCTAAAAAAAAATTTATTAAAAGTCACACTTTATCACAATTTGACAGCCTTAAAACGAAATATTGAGCAATGTTTCCAGATTTTAGATTTACCAATTTGTTAGAGGAAATGAAATGACCAATTGAAAATTATTTGGACAACAGAGTTATAATTATTTATTGTTATTATTATAGTTTTAATGAAGGTTTTATTGACGAACCTGGGCTAACCTAACGTTAGCGGGACAGATTCACCTAACAATATAGTTTTTGTTACAAAAACATCCCCCTTTCAATATAGACTCGAAATTCGGTTGGCGCGCTACCGCGCGCTTTCTTTACCTAACTAATCCTAACCTAACCTAATCCGCATTTTTATTAATTATGTTTTGTTATAAAAAAATTAAATTTTACGTGTATCGTAACTTATAGGTATTTCTTTAATTATGAATATAACAACGTCGCACATCAAATTAAAAACAAGCATAGGGATGGGAACAGTCGGAAAGATGTTCAAAATCAAAATTACCTTTGATTTGCATAATAATTACAACTTAAAGTAAATTCTGAGTGCTGATGAGAGTTTTCCACACATTTTCTGAATTTGGACTGCTAGAATGGTGGATAAAACAAAAAGAAACAAAAATAAACGAGATTTAAGAGTGTCAACATAGTTTACCGAAACAGTGCGGATGTTCTTCTAAACTTATTAAAACATTCAAAGCCTTATCACTGTCTGTTGCTTTTGTAGGTTTGCCAGAACGTAGATTTAATTATTGTATTTCTATATAGGATATTTGTCATTAAAAATGTTACAAACATCTTGCAGGTTTCGCATTCTATCCACATAACTTAGTATAATGAAAATGTCAGTTCCTTAGGTTCCGTTAAACGATCCATTTTTGTACATCAACAAAACTGACATTTTCAGACATAACATAACATAAGGTAATTTTTGTGTGCAGGTATTTTAATAAAAGGTAATACATCAAATTATGGATATTAGACCCTTATTTTTGCAAAATCTGTTGATTTTCATAAAAAGTGCTCTTAATAAAAAGTTTTGCGAATTTTACGCAGATTTTAAAAAAGTGAAATGATATAGGGTTTCCATTAAAAAAGTTTCTTTTATAACAGAATAACGGTAAACTTGGCAGCAATGCGGAACTCGCCGTTGGATCTGGCATAATTTCATACCTAAGTGTATATATTTTCATTAAATTCAGGTAATGACATGTGAGATATTCTACCGTTTCCTTACTTTTGTTGCACTCTGCATGTGATTCAAAAAATGTAAATTTCAGTTTTTTTAAATATCTTGTCTTTCATCTGAAAAATCATATCTGAGTATTTTAAACGTTGGAACTCGGAATGAGAACGAAAAAAACTGCATATAAAATAATCAAAACTATTTTGAATTTTACATAGAACCTAAAAGGTGAAAAATAAAATTAAAGCAAGCCTTTATTAAATAGAACTGGAAAGAAAAAAAAATACGTTTTGTGATTTGATTGGATCATATCATTTTATTAATTAATTAACAAATTATTCTTCTTCAAGATTATTACGAGATTGTTATTGCTACACGAGTGAATGACAATAAAAAATTACATTGAATACGGCATATTATTGATCTCAATTTTTATGTTTAGCCCATAATGTTCATATTTATTTGTACTGGCAAAAAACAATAATAACTTCACTTGTAAATAAACAAAACCTTAGAATACAGACATATTAAGTTATTACAACAGTCACATAGTCTAAGTACAAAAAAATCAAATAAAAGATTTTTTTTTTGAAAAAATGTAATATATCCAACCATTTATTTGATTCAACGTATTTTACATAAGCTTTTAAGAAATGTTCAAAAATCCTACCAGAACCGGGCTAAGTATTCAGTGCAAGTCTTTCACTTTTATGCCTCAGCCTTTCTGTTTATCCATTCTGCGTAGATATTGAACGGTATTAAAGAAAGTACACATCCTTGTTTGACACATTTGCCTATCAGGAATGCCTAGTATTTTTGGTCGTTCACTCTGACGCAGCCTTTATTTCTTTCAAACAAATTTAATTATTCATATCAGATGTTCGACTATTGCAATTTCATACGATATTTACCACAACTTGTTCTGTTCGACGTGTCCAAAGCTTTTTTGTAATCAAGAAAACAAAATAACGCTGGTAGCTACATAATATTCATAAAATCTGACAAGAAGCTAAAGAAAAACATTTTTAATATGCATAAAGCATATGGCATATAGTAAATGGTGGATTAGGATTTTAGGGCACAATTGTTGTTGTATAAAACGTTGCTTAAAAAAAGAACGTGGTAAAAACAGCAATAAATCCAATGCTTTATTTCAACTAAGTTCACGTGGTTGATTAGGACCCTTTTTAAGAAGACTGACGAGTTCTTGTAGAATTTGCTTTATCAAGAATAACAAGATATTGAGAATAGAAACTAGAAACATGTCAAATATGTTTTGCTACGGCTATCAAATAATTTCTTTATTACAAAAGCGATTTTAGTTAGATAATGTTATTGATTTCCTATGCCATGAATAATTTTACATTATATTAGACATTATATCCGTGAGTAATGATTTTATTACTCACGGGCTGCAACCATTCATAAAACACTTCCATCGTTTAACTGTTTGTATTGCCCAATTGAAACACTAATACCGCGGTTAAAACAATTCATAGCGAATGCTATGAAAAAACAAAAGAACATAATCGGTACGTCAGTCGACGTCAGCATTTTATATCCTGTCACTTTATACTGAAAATAAATTGTTTCGCCTATTTTTTTTTCTTAAAAGTTAGTTAGCCAAAACCACTTCCGACGAATTATTACCAGAAATTTCAAGGAATAAGTATGAAATTGTGTATAAACTGTTTATGGAGTGGCGAAGTTAATCATTTTCGGAAAATGTCGTGCTTGCCTATCTTGGAGACTTGTTAGAAGAGTATACATTTTCCTCATTATGGGCCCATTATACAATAACTAATAAGTTAAGAATACGCATAGCAAGCAAAGATAATAGTATTGAAACGTATCATAAATTCCGTGAATTTTTGAAGACGAAAATCAGAAGGTTACAAAGCCAAAAACTCCAAAACACTCACCCCAATGAAAATTAACAGATTTATAAGAGAATTACAAGATAATACTAATGTAAGAGATTTAGAAATTTTATAAATGTATCTTCTTAGTGTTTTGAAAATTTAATAAGTAAAAACTAAAAAAAATTTAAAGATATACTCTATGTGTCTGGTATTAGCATTCTATACTTATAAACACGATACATTAAAAAACAATAATTTGTCGTTGTGTATTGGCCCAAGCTCTATAATAATGCCGCGCAGCCCCAGAGATAGTGAAAAAGTGCATTTACAAAATAGCGAGTTGCAATTTCGGATAGATTTTTTCTAAATTGTCTTCCCTATTATAATTTCTAAAAAAAAAACAGTTTTAATTCTTTAATTATAATAAAACAGTTTTAATTCTTTAATTATAATAATAATATAATTTCTCCATAACGGGAGCTTGCGAATCAAACGAACTACATTTAATAGATATTAACAATATTCAAAATCTTGGATCGGCTTTATTGGTAAGTATTCCTAGCATGAAAACAAAAATAGTAAGAAAATTTAAGGTAACCGACAATTTTAATGATATTTACAAAAATATATTGACCTTCGCCAATTTTCTGAATATGGTTATGAATCAATAAAAAGAAACATCAAATTAAAAAAAATTAAATATAAATTGAACGAAACACACAAGAGAAACTAGTACAAAAATATCCATAATAAATGTGTCTTATTTATATTGTGTTAAATAACAATTCGGCACAGAGCTGTTAACCATTTAGTCATCGTCGCTTGAAGAGAAGAGAAGAGAAGAGAAGAGAAGAGAAGAGAAGAGAAGAGAAGAGAAGAGTAGAGAAGAGAAGAGAAGAGAAGAGAGAGAGAGAGAGAGAGAGAGAGATATTATCTATCCGAAAGTTTAGTACGTTACGAAGATTTGCAGTTAATGTTCTGTTGCCAATTAATATAACTGTTGATTTAGATGAATTAAGTTTTAACTTGTGATCGGAACATATTTTGAAAAGGATATTTAAATCAGGGTTAACGTTGTTTTCTGCAGTAATATATTCAGATGGTTTAAAAGAAAGGTAGAGTTTTGTGTCGTTTGCATATAAATGGTAATTGGTGTATTTAAGATGTAAGAAAAAAATGGATGTATATATACTAAGTAATAGAGGACCTAAAATACTTCCCTGAGGAATTCCTGTTATAACATTGAGAGAATCGGATACATTATTATTTATTTTAAATCGTTGAGTTCTACCACTTAAAAATGACATGATTAAATTTGAAGCTTGCTCAGAGAAACCAATATAATGTAGAAGTGATATCAATATTTTATGATTTACAAAGTCAAATGCCTTTGTGAAATCCAACAATATTAAGGCAGTTATTTCATTATTGTCGCGGTTACGAAAGATATCATCTGTTATATCAGCCATTGCAGAGGTACAGCTGTAGCCACCTCTGAAACCTGATTGCTTTGGGTCAAAATATTGTTAGTTTCAACCAATGACGTCAAAAAGACATAGACCCCGCATTTCATTCATAAAAATGAAATAAATAGAATCAAACATCAATTTGTTGTTCTGTATTAGTGGAAAAAAGACGGACTGATCGCATAACGAATAGTTTGCAGTTAAAATTGCAACGCTATCAGATATCTTCGCGAGGCGTACCAGTGGCGTAGCTATTTTTGAGATAATGTATTATTTGCTATATTTTTTTGAGCCCAAATATTAGTTTGGTCGATACGACAGTTTTTTGTTCTAAGATGAACAGGAACGACTTCACATTGCAAAAGGGAGAGTTTTAGTAATAACTTGAAAACAATTAATTTAGATATATCGTGGAAAAGTCTAATATTCAACTTTAAGTCAGATATACAGCGCATTCAAAAAATACGAAAAAGTGTATATCAAAAATTAAAATTTTTGTGACTGCCGCGGCCGTTTAAAGGCCATAAAAAATCGTAGATAAAGGTTTAGTATTAGTTATGTGATATTAGTAATAGCTAAGGAAAGATTTAAATAGAAAAAATGTTTTTTTGCTGTTTGACCTTAAATATCTCCATAACTATAATAGAAAAAATTTTACCCAGTTCATATTTACGATTGGCCCTTAAGACTACCGTCACAAAAATTTTATTTTTTTTTTAAATCGTTAGTGAAATCCACTTTTTTGAACATCCTGATCTAAAGTTTATTACTATCAAAAATATTTTTTTTTGAACCACCAACTTTTATTAAGAAATCAATAATACAATAAGTAAATAAATGTATTAAAAGGCAAGATGTTTTAATAAAAAAATCGAAACTTTTTGGTGATTCTGAAGATTTGAAACTTATTTTTTTTCTATAAAAATTTAAATAACAAGGTTGAAAGTGGTGCTGCACTTCTTTATAAATTTTCACCCGGACAAGTGGTTTATAAAAATAAAACAAAGTTTAAAAGTTTGGTATAATTTATTTATAAACGGTTTGATATAATAACAAACAACTATTATTATCGAGAAAACAAAAGTAACAGCATATTAATTTAATAAATTTAATATTTCATTGTTTATATAATAATTAAACTCGTTTTCTATTACATATTTAATGATTATATATATATATATTATTTCAAAATATACTTATTATATATATATATATATATATATATATATATATATATATATATATATGTATATATATATATATATATATATATATATATATATATATATATATATATATATAACTAGGTTAGCAAGAAGCTGATTTAATAATATTTTACCAATAATGATATAAGGTATTTTAAATTTGCGAAGAAGTTTCGCAAAAAAACTGTTTTCTATCAATATCTGACAAAATATTTCAGAGTGAGCAAGAGAGGCTATCCTAAACAAAGAGGCACCTACTGATTTTTTCGTAAGTACGACAGTTTCTAACATAAATCGATAGGAAAAATTTCATTTTTCCTCTACAAAAATCTCCTGTCATAAGCAAAATTGCGAATGCGTCACGAGACCAAATTTATGATAATTCCAACAAAAATTATTATTATTAAACTTATTATATTATATTATATGGTAGCTGCTGAAAATTTCTGATCCATTCTCACACAATTTAGAAGTTCTTATCTTTACGTATACGAAACACGATTTAAGGAATAAGAAAATTATTGAATTTGCCTTTGGGGATTGAAAATAATTACCTCCAAAAAATATTCGATTTTGACAGTGAGGGATATTTAGAATTCTCAAAAAAAAGAAAGACTTTTAAGTAAACGCTCATTAAAAGTAGACATTTGAAGATTTCCAGAGATACTACTTATCTAGCTAATATCATAATGTTTTAGAATTTCGAGAAAGTACTAAAGAATAAGATGAATACATTTATGATTTACCTCGTAAAGAAATCCAGATTTTTAATGTAACAATATGGTT
Source organism: Kuschelorhynchus macadamiae (assembly GCA_030620095.1). Taxonomy (NCBI): domain Eukaryota; kingdom Metazoa; phylum Arthropoda; class Insecta; order Coleoptera; family Curculionidae; genus Kuschelorhynchus; species Kuschelorhynchus macadamiae. The sequence goes on from JAUTXW010005312.1 coordinate 1,107,896, forward strand.
CCAAATCTTCTATGGAAGATAACACCACATTAACCTCGATATTAACAAAGTGACTAAGCACTTACTTATTAAAATACTATTAAATATATAAAACCTAAAAATATTAAGCAAAAGTCGCCAAGGTCAGGTCATATTTTTGACACCTGCAATGTTTTAATAGATATTGGCAAATAACCAACTTTTTTTCATATTTTGTTGCACATGAATTGAAATCATTCTTCTTGGCTGAATTGGTTTTGACGTCTAGAATTGAAATCCTGGCTACGTCCCTGCAAAAGACATATTTATGTAATGGTTCATGTGGCAATATTTATTATTAGCAATAAGCAAAAGCAAAAGAGCAAGCATTTCCATGACAAAATACAACCAATAACAGGGTGAGTTCTTATTACTATTGTTACTAAAGATGAAGATAACACTAAATTTTGTTACATGGACCCACTTTGTGTTTTGATGTCTATACCAACAGCTTATTTAATACCTTTCTTCATCAGTTTATCGCCGACTTCATAGAAAATATGTAATAAAATATAATTTGTCACTTTTTAATGCAACCTATTTTTTGAAATCGGGTTTGTTTTTCGAAACATTTCGATTTCACCCTTTTTCTAACAAATTTTAGTTCTATTTACGCGAAGTTAGGTAAAAATTTGGGTCCACTACTTTTAAAAGATTGCCAGGCTCGCGGCAAGTAATATTATATAAAAATGTCACCTTTACATGTATTGGATCTATTCATATTTAGAGAAAATCAGCAATAAACATGACCCAATATTAATATGAATACAAAATTGAATTTCGTATCCTTAAAAACCACGAAAACCATATTATGAAAAACAATATCTTTACAGTATTTATTCCTCAATTTACCCCCTTTTTCCCCACCATCCACCTTCCCCGCTATACACATCACTTATTGACAGTATACATATTTTGTGCCATGTTTAATATTTTTAACATTCTTTATAACATATTACATTATTCTTTATATTACCTAAATCACCTGATTAAAACAAATTCCCCCTAGTTGGGATAATGTACCTCAGGATGGTTTTTATTTACTATTTTGATTACTTATTTTTAAAAACCAAATTTTTAGGCAATAAATTAAAGCATTTCAAATTCATTAAAGAAAATCTCTAGTAAATGAAAAATTTAAAAGTAACGCCATTCCGTTATTTTCATTTTTTGTATATGCTTACTATATGAAAACTCCGACACTACCCTAAATATTTCTTGAAAATTTCATCCAAAATGCAAACCATCCTGGAGTAATTAATGATATACATAAAATAATAGGTCTTACAGCTTACTCAATTAAAATTTAGTACCTATGCTTTACCAAATAATGTACCTCAGGATGGTTTTTATTTACTATTTTGATTACTTATTTTTAAAAACCAAATTTTTAGGCAATAAATTAAAGCATTTCAAATTCATTAAAGAAAATCTCTAGTAAATGAAAAATTTAAAAGTAACGCCATTCCGTTATTTTCATTTTTTGTATATGCTTGCTATATGAGAACTCCGACACTACCCTAAATATTTCTTGAAAATTTCATCCAAAATGCAAACCATCCTGGAGTAATTAATGACATACATAAAATAATAGGTCTTACAGCTTACTCAATTAAAATTTAGTACCTATGCTTTACCAAATAGTATATTTATGTTGTTTATTAACCACTCAAAAAAGGTGGTTTGAAAAATTTTAGAGGAATATTTGAGACTTTTCACAAATATATAAATTAGCAAAACGCTGTACTCTGTTTATCATCAGTATCTTCGACTTTATAGATAAGTTGAAGTTATAAAAATTTAATTTAAGCCCAAAGGAAATGTGCAATACAAAACAATATTTCGTTTGCAAATCTAAGAACGCTATTAGACGGTAATTTTACATTTCAACTATAACACTGGTATGACATAACCTTACTTACCTTCGAAAACAAACTTCTGGGTTTAAATCACCCCTCTTTCTGCAAATAAAGCAAGTTCGCACCATTTTCTTAAAAGATTTTTAAGCAGATTCTTGAAAAAAGCCACACAAAACACTTGGATTTCTGAAAAACACTTATCTCACCAACTAGAACAATTACAACGCCACATATCAAATACGTCGAAATCATGAATGACTACGACCGTCTTCGGCGTATTCCGAATGATCCCGAAAAAAATCTGTAGTAAACTCGAAAAAGGTAGAATTCCGACGATGCCGATTACTCTGGGCTTTATTTCTTGAAATAAGGAATAATAATTACAGAAGATTTAAATTACATTTAAAACAGATTCGGTTTGAGTTATTTATATTAGCTATTTAATTATCAGTTTTAAAATATTCTATATGGAAAATTATACTTGGGATTTCTGGAATTTCTTGTTTATTTAGGTAATAGACAAAGGATGATATCCATCATAATCTGGCCGCAGTACCGGTTTGGCAAACCAGGGTTAATGTTGGATTCCTGGATGTAAACAACTGGGTCTATGTTATTTCCATGTCATTGGTTTCAACGTATCTACGAATTTGATTATCTAATACGCGCTCCATAATTTTCGAAGAAGTTGGCAAAATACTGATAGATCAGAAATGACTGATGTCGGTAGGATTATTTAACTTGGGAAGAGGGGTAAAAAATGCTTCCTTCCACACAATGGGAAAATAATGTCCGAAAATACATTCGTTTACAATATGTTTAAGATATTCGATAATGTAAGGACAACATATATGTATTAGTGTGATATTCAACTGATCCGCGCCAAAAGCTTTTGTTTTTATTTTCAAAAGTATAGATAAAATTTCACTATTGCACTATTTGCTTTCACATTGTTGGAATAAAAGTTTACAAGCTCATCATTAGTCGTGTCAGTATTCTTGGGAGAACTGACAAAATATTTATTAAAGTTGTTAACATTTTTAAACGAGTCAGGTATATATTTTAGTTTTGAAGGTCTAGGTTTGTTTAGTTCCCTCCATTTTTCTTTGACTGTTGAATTTCTAAATGAAGTTTTGTAATAAGCCCTTTTTTCACTTCTAATTGCGGGGTATAGTTCCTTAGCTGTTTGTAATATTCCCATTTAGTTGTGGATCTAGTATTTTTAAAATGTTTCATTGCGTTATTTCTAAGTTTTTGCAAAATTTTTATGCTGTTCGTTATCAAAGGGTTAAACATATTTCTGTATATGGAGAGAGTTCGTATCGGTTCATGATGATCAAATAAGTCTAGTAACGTATGATTCAAAAAATAAATTTTGTCATCAATGTCATTTATAGTATAAATAAAGTCTAGTGGAAACATTTCTAGATCGCGTTGAAAGTTTTCTAAGTTAATATTTTTTAAAGATCTAAACGTTATTTTGCGAGGTATTTCTGTAAATGGAGAGTACTTTATTTCGCAGAAAACCGCTAAATGATCCGAAAGAGTGCAATCGAAAGTTCCTTTGTTAATAATATTGCACGAGTTTGTAAAAATGAGGTCAATTAGGAGAATGATAAATTATTCACACGAGTGGGTTCTGTTATTATTTGATTTAAGTTTAGGGGTTCAATAATTGATAATAATTGATAGCTTAATGAATTATTTATTTTCAGGAAATCGATATTAAAATTTCCCATACAGTGTCATAATTAGTAAAGATATCAATTAAATTTTGTTCAAAAGTACCAAAAAAAGATGCAGTATCTATGTTTGGTGGTCTATAAATTATTCCAAATGAATGTATTTCTGCTGCAATTTCTATCAGATGCTCTCCAAATATTCATTAGATTCACTAAGTATTACCTCGTACTTTAACACTTTTAACGTAGGCAACAACTCCGCTCCCTATACGGAAATTACGATAATTTCTCACAACATTATAATTTAGGTAAGTTAATTGCATCAGTGCTAATATTTGGATTCAGGCAACTTTCGGTGATTGCAATAACATCAAAATTTTTATCTAAAAAGATATCTTTAAAGTCTGTAAAATGTGCAAATAGAGATCTTACGTTTGTGTGGGTAAATTTAAAAAACATTCAAACCAACAATCCCTCGGAAAGTTTAAAAAAGGATGTTATAAAATTTAGAAAAGAAGGTTAACTAATCACTAATCTGCCTGCTTGCCTTCACATATTTATTAACCCATTTACGTACATTTTTAGCATTATTTTTAATCTAAATGCGGAATTTACAAATAACAAAAAAACAATACTGAGAAGGCGCTTAGATATCAAATATTTATTTGCTTGCCAATTGCTCATTCTACGAAAATAAATAAATAATTACACTTCTTATAAAGCTCAAATCTAAAATTTTCCGACCAAGATTAATACTGGTACCTAGGTGTACAAATCCAATGTTTGGGTACTTCAAACAAAAAAGCAGATCCAGAAACATAATACATATCTTAAAAGCATACATTAAAGCGTCTCAAATAAATAATCATTGACTTATAAATATTTAAATTATTAACCATATTTGATATTTTTATTATTAATTGATAGTATATATGATCCAAATGGTCATTGATTAAACAAAAAGTTTTTGGTCATCCCACGATAGCTTTTCCTGTTGAATTTAACGGCATTTGCATTGTCTCCCTTAAAAAATAGTCCATTAATTTTTCCAGGCCAACGTGAACATCAAAGGGTCTATTTTGCATGGATTTTGACTGCCTCAGATGCAACAATCCACCAAATTGAAAATAGGCTTCACTGAACAAAGTTTTACTGCAAGACTGCTATAATTTTAATTATTTTTTAATACCCAATTAACAAATGTACGGCGTTGGGCATGAGCTATTGATTTTAGTTTAGGAGTAATCTGAATCTTGTATGCCTTTAAAATGAAATCTTTTATTAAAGTTCGCTGCATATCAGCTTATAATAATTTGAATTGCTGAGAACGGCGAGGTAATGAGGTACTCGGTTCTTTACGCGCACTATCTCTCAGTGCAGCAATGTTATACGTTGATCGACATTTGCATTCCAATCGACCTCTTGGTTTATCCATAGTTATATCCTTTGCTTCAAATGTTTGCATTATATCTCATATTCCACGATTACTTGGTCCTCGTTTATGACTAATTTTATCATGTGTCTAGTTAACAGCTATCAAAAATTAAAACAAAAACTTTGACAGCATGAAACATAGTAGTTTAATTAAATGGCCAAAAGTCAAATATAAATTAAAGTTAATAATTTAGTTTAAATTATGGAAAAACTTACAGGAAACATTTGCTTTCACAGTTTTATACAGGAAAATATTCATAATTTTGTCAAAGATGTGGCGAAAACTTGATTTACGTTCATAATTATAGCGCTCTCAGTTCATTAATTAAATATTGCCCTTGATGTAGATAACATTTTTAAATAGCTGTATAAATTAATTAGACGTTTGACACTTTTTGTACTGAAATTAACTTTAATGACTTATAAATCATATGATATCTTCCTTTTTACCCATAAATATTTCATACATTAATTACAACTCTGTTGACATCTAATCAAAATCAGAACCTCCCAGTATTCTTTCGGTTTCTTTTTAATAACTAACCATCTTTAACGTATCCATTACACCATAATTATGTTCTTATTGTTTTGTTCTTGCGTGAGATGTTTTTGCTACCTTAATAATCAACTTAATATATTTAACACCATTCATTACGCAATTAATCTATTAGATATTTATGAAACACCATAATAATTTAAAATGTAAAAAAAATTATATAAGAATAGCTGAAAAGAAAACCTTTAGTTTCACTTGCTTACTTTAAATCGGTTTGATTAAATGGAGTTGGACTGGCTGTATTGTGATGTTTCTTTTGAACAATTATCTCATTTTCATTACATAATCATTTTTAATTCAATTTTGTCTCGAAAATCAATTAGTTTTTTTGAGGTGCAGATATTATTGGTACAAATCTATGGATATAAAAAATAATTACCGGTTTATCAATATATCTAGAATCTGTCGCCATACTTTATTGGGCTAAAATTTTCCCACATTTAACCATTTGTCTAACTAATAAAAGTAGTTTTCAGTTGTTTTTTCAAATTGTGAAATATTTTTTTTCTACGAGCGTGCGCAAAGTTGAACTTTTTGTACGTATTTGCGTGCGCAAAGTAATACAAGTAAAACTACTCAAAAAGCTCAAAAATATGGCAAATTTATATGTCTTGTAGCAACAATAGGCTGTTTTATGCAAAATGGGGAGCCGTAGCAATCTCAGATTATTATACTTCATCTAATTTTATACGTAATATTTCAGCTTAAACAAAAAAGTTTCCTCTAGGATAATAAATGATTAAAATGTCATACTTTTTATTCCTGTTTTGTGTCAACAATAAACTACAAACACTGTAAAACGTCGGCGTCGCGTACCGTTTTTCTATCAGATTGTAAAAAATTATAAATATAATTTTAAAATGAGCAGCTCTGATGATAAGTTACCAGATTCTATCCTGAAGACTACAAATATTACAAGTTTAAATTTATTGCCAGCGAAATCTCAACAAAAATATGAATTTTGAAAACTTGTTCCAGAACAAGCCGAGGTGTTTTTGGCCTATCTTGCAGACTTACAAAAAACATTCCAGCCAAATACTTTTAACTCCATATAAAAAAGCGGCCTTAAAATAAAAAGAAACTTGGATTGAAGCCTATATTTGAAGCAAACATCATTTATAAAAGGTAGGATACAAACCAAAAAAAGCCAACATTTCAGATAAAACTGAAGTTTCAAGATTCATTAAAGAGACGCCTAATGAAATTTATCTTTTAATAAAAGTAGGTACTATTTTTGGGTTGGCTGGTGCTTATAGGAGAGAAGAGCTTTCAAAGATAACAATTGATGACATAGAGGATAAGGGAAATTCGATAATCATAAAAATTCCTGACAGTAAAACACTTCAAGGATTTTTGCATAGTATCCGATGAAATAACATTTTGTGTCTTGTACAGAAAATGAGTATGCAGTGTGTTGGAATAAATTCATTTTGAAACATGTCTTCAGAAATAGCTGTATATCTACAACTCAAAAATCCATAGCAGTACACAGGACATAGGTTTCGTCGATCCTCGGCTACCATGTTGACTGATTTTGGGGAAGAAACTACTAGTATCAAGCGACTTGGGGGCTGGAAATCGATGGCTGCCACGAAGAGCTACATAGATAATTAGGGAAATCAAAAAAAGCACATGTCGAATAAAATATTAGGCTTGAATGAAATTACCGGTTCTATAATAAATTTGCAAAACGTCAGTAATTGTTGTTTTGTTATAAATATTAATAACATGTAGTTAGTTTTTGTACTGTTATTGTTTTTACATGTTTCAAGTTGCCTAAGTCTTCAAAATTAATGTGTATAATAATTGCTTTTATTTTCGTTGTAACCTAGAAGCTCGTAGAAAAAATATTGTTCCTAACGCGCGCGCAAAGTATTACTTTCCCGCAGGCGAAAGCAGGTAAACGAACGACGCGACATTCCTACTTTCATTCTGATTGCGCTTGAACATTTCTGGTTTGTAACTTAGCTATTGAGGAAGCACCCTCTCTATTTTAGGTATTGAGGAGGACTCTACCTATACCGAATGTCAGGAGGAGGAGGAAACTCCACTTCCTGTGTAGCTGTGAAGCACGAGCAAGACTACTCCAGGTTATTTTTAGAACTACGGTCTTGCACATAGATGCAGACAAGGAACTATCCTGGAAAGATATCCAAATAGCTATTGTTGTGCGAATGGCAGCTCTTCGTCAGGTGGTAATAGTGTAAGTATTTCTTACTCACTTCAAGAAATACTTACACTTTATTTTGGGCGCCACTCAGTTAAATTATCACAGTGTCTACAGGGCTATTTAACTGAGAAATTCTACTCTGAAAATAACTGATAAAAATGAAACATTTGGAATAAGTTCCAATCTGTTTACTTTACCTTTTATGATTAAAAAAAAAAAGATTTATACTGACATCAATATCAGATTTAAAATCAACCCTGGCAATAAGTACCAAATTACAATTTGATTAAAAAATTACACTTTACAACGAACTTTAAAAAATTAAACTTCACGCATTGACACTTTCTTAAAAAGGAAGACTCCGAATAACTAAAGGTTTTAAATTTCAATTCCTTCCAAAATTTATTGTCTAACCGATGTATGTACTGCTAAAAACCGTAATAATCAGATTAGGTTTTACATTGCTAATCAGATATGTGTAGTTATATGAATTTAGATAATTGAAAGAATACTTATGGAGTTGAAGAGGAAATTTATATCATTAAATTTGCCTGAAGGGCTAAAGTTTTATAAGGTTAAAAGAAAAAAAATTATTGAATACTTATATATCCACAATATATATAAAAGAACTGGCTTTTGATTCCAAAAGCTGCAGTGGAACTGTAGAGGGTTAGCTCATCCCAGAACGGCTAGGCTTTCTGGGCGTCCAGAACGTAACAAGTCGTGGTGTAGTGTGGTTAGAACTCTTGTATTTTGAAAGGAGAAAGAAAACTGCTCTGTGCAGCCGGAGGGAGGACCCTGTAAAGAATATTTACAATGAAGACTGAGGCTTAAAAGGTAAAAGAAAGATCGCTTACCTTAGCTTAAGGGAATCAGTACTCATTATACCAAAAAGGTAAGGAAAACAAAGAGCACTTAATACTTATAAAGTGTATATAATTTAATGTGCAAACATACCGCAACAGGCAAAAAAATGAAAAAATCTTACGACATTAACATGCCTGTAAGTCTTTCGATCACGATGTCCCGTCGAAAAATGACCTATTTAAAAATGCTCTTGACTTTTCTTTTATCGATTAACCTCAATTAAACTCAATTTGGGAGAAGCCACATAATATCGAAAAATCTGCAAATTAAGGAAATCAATAATGAAAATCTATGAAAATCGTGACTCTCGCAAGATAAAAGGGAGAATTGGCAACGCTGTAGATAAATGTAATTTAAAGCCTGCTTATCGATCGGTAGGTGTTTTTGAAGATACTAAATATAGTAACATCCTGCCCCAGGGTTGTGAGAGATGTGTAATAACATCGAAAATGAGTGCAAATTAAAATCAATATTATAATTTCTCACTAGAGAAGCGAAATATAAATAAATCGTAGAATTTTAAAATTAAAACGCTACAGGTTTTATGCCTGTATAGCAATTCTTTATATCAGTATATTTTGGACATTTCTGCTTTTATGCCTGTACAGTTATTACCACAAGAAAATACACTAAAATACTACACATTGTCGGTCTAATGCTGAACCTTTCGGCTTTGAACAAAATTTATTTTAATTTAATTAATGTAACAACTTATTGAAAAAGAAATAATTCCAACATAAAATAAGATTTTGCCAACAAAATAAAATATAGGGGCGTCGGTCTCCCCCCTCCATATGTGCGTCCATGTCTAGAATCTAGAATAAACTTAAATATATCATACTTATTCACTTAGCAATATGACGTTAAACAGAAGGTTAAAACAAAAGAAAAATTAAAAAAGGGTATTCTTGCAATGTTAAACTTTTACACCAGCGTTCAAGTATGCTCACTGTAAAAACTTGAAATATAATGACAAGATGTATATGTTGATTTAACGTAATGATGTTTTTATTAAGAATGATTAAGTGTACATGAAAAAGAACTGTTGGGTTTAAACTTAATAATAGAACATGATTAAAAATAACGAAAACATATTTATCATTATATACTACTGACTATAATAAAGCAATAATCTACTTAATAAATCATTGCAATGTTTACGTTGACGGCTTGACGTACGTAGCAAAGAAAATCAAAATAAATACCTGCCTTCACAGCCATTTTGTTTTTCTGATTTCACGTCCGCTTTTTTTGCTTTTTAAAGTAAATATAAAACGAATAAAAATCAAGCATTCTGTTCTTGTCTCAAAACAAGAAACCAACAAGAGCCATCAAAGAATCTGAAAAAGAACGAAGGCGTTCTACGAGAAAAACAGGACAAATGCGCATTCATTTAAAACTGTTTCGCCAATAAAAATGCTCTTGTTTTAAATCCTCGCGTATTGCCCTTGTTTGGGTAGGACTTCTCTGACTGATATTTACATTTGCTGCGTTCCAAAATTCGGATACTCTATATAATAATTCTATCCACCTACACATTTTTGTGACATATAATTGTTAGGCGAAGTCTAAGCTCTCATTATTAAGTGCTTTTTTTTCGTTGTTTGTAATCTATAAAACCCCTAAGGTACCACCGGGATCATAAAATTCTGGTATATCCTATTAGCCTATAGACTATTAATCATACGCTTGTGCTGTCTGTCAATCACCTAAAATTTTGGTTATGTCTTTATTAAAGCACATTCATATTATAACTTCGGGATTTTTTAAAATGCAGTTGTCACAAAATGTGTAGTTTTCAATTCATCTGTTCAGTTCTAGTAATTAATTTATGTAGATTAATTTACCTAGAATTAAATACAAGGTCTGATATTATTAAAAGTTCTAAATTTTAGTTTTTGTATGATGACTAGGAATATCATCATAATTTTTAACTTTATCCATATAAATATTAGAAAAAATACTTGAGAAGCATGTGGAGCAAAACCGTATTTTGCCTGAAACCCAATCGTTCTTAAAAGGAATCACGGGTCTTCCACAGCTCTATTAAACGTTAGTAATGATATATTTCGTGCAACTGATTCTGGACAAATAACGATATTGGCACTTTTAGACTTTTCGAAAGCGTTCGATACTTTAGATCGCCTATTATTGTTGGCTATTCTCCATTATATCAGTCTAAGTGAAAATGCTGTCAATTTTAAGTTTTCTCCAAGATCGAAAGCAGTGTGTATTTCTTGATGGGGAATTATCCACTGAACTATTCGTTGATACTGGCGTGCCGCAGGGATCCATTATCAGTTCTCTGCTATATATATAGTATATACTTCAAATCTGCCGAACGTAAAAAATGCAAATCCCAATATTATGCAGACGACACACAAATATATTTCTCTTTTAAAAAACAGGACATCATTGAGGGGTGTCAAGCTCTTAATACTGATCTCAAAGAACTTCAAAAATCTTCACTAATCCAAAAAAAAATGTTATTATGATTTTTGGTAAGAGGAATGACGTGGATAGCTTTAGGGAGTTAGTTAATATAAAAATCGGAGACTTTACTCTACCGGTTAAAGATAATGTGAGGAATTTGGGCGTTATACTCGACAAAGATTTGACAACCATGTCTCTCAATGTACTCAACGAGCTTACATTAGACTAAAGCTTCTATAAAGTAATGGTCACGAATTATCAAACAAAAAACTTAAATTAATGATTTGTTACTCCCTTGTGCTCTCTATATTTAACAATGGTGATTTAGTTTATGAAAATAGTCTAAAAGCTATTCAGAAGCAGAGAACCCAAAAAGTTCAAAAGAATATGTTATAAATTATCGGATACAGGGTGGTTAAATATAGAGAATAGGAGGAGGCTTCACGAGGCATGTTGTTATCATAAAATTCTACTCTTTAAGAAACATCCCTACCTACACAAAAAAATAATATTTCGATTTCATTTGCATACACTAAATGTTCGATTCCGTGGTAAAATAACTCCACCCCTGCATAAATCTGCCGTGTTTTAAGGTTCTTTTATTTATAATATTGCCAAATTGTATAACTCTCTTCCGGATCTCAAATAACTCACACCACTAAATTTCAGAAACAAACTTTTTAGATATTATTTTGATAGGCAGGCCACGATATAATAATAATTGTAGTTAGAACCATGCTTTTTTACTCTGTTTTTTTTTCTTTTTTATATACTCCGTTTAGAAGGAACAGGTACTTAGGAAATGGGTTTTTTTATATTGTAAGTATGTTGTTTTTAAGGTTAAGTTGATCAGGGTGGATAACACTTAGGTGCTATGTACATCTGGACTTCGCCTTTTCTCTCATTACATTTTAAATATTCACACATTTAAATACTTACTGTAAATCATTTATCTCTGTAATGTGGAAAAGACATAATTATTATTATTATTTTTATTATATTAATGGTTGTTTTTCATATATCTTAAAGCTAATGCTATCTTTTTGCTTTTAGTGTGTTGTGAACCCTGTATTCTGTATTGCGAAGGCCAAAAGTTTTTCAGAAAAACGCAAGCACCCACTGACTTTTCAATATCAACGTTATTAGTTATGTAAATCAATCAAATAGCGAGTAATTAATTTTTGAAGCGACCAGGTTCCCTTGCTATTTTTCTGTATTCGGCAACATTTTTCTTTTCTTCGTTCAACCTGGTCATAATTTATAAAATACACATATATTTACATAAACAGATGCTAATACCTAATTATTGCACGTTTTAAACAGACATAAATATATATAAAGGGACGGCTTGTATAATATGTAGGTATCTATGTCACTCATAATTAAAACTTGTCATCCCCGATGTCACATCGAACTAACAGAAAGTGCTGAAAATCTTGGCGCTAATTCACATAAATTAATTTTAAAGATGTGCGTCATAGTGTGATAATCCTTTGGCAATTTTGATATTGTATTACTTATTAATTTTTTAGAGTAACCATTCTGCAACAGGTTATTCATGTTTTCAATGTCTGCCTCAAGGTCCATCGTATTATTACAAGTTGTTGCAGCTCTGTTGAAAAGTGTTCTTATTATACCCTCTTTTGTTGATGCCCTTGGTTAAAATCCTTGTTGAGATATTGTCTAGTGTATGTGGGTTTTTGGTCTGATGCCCTCTACAGATCGCTTACTCAGAACGTCAAGAAAAGGCAAAAAAGAATTTTCCTCTTTCTCCATTGTAAAGTTAATATATGTTCTTATGTTATTTAAGTTGTTGAAAAATTCTGTCAAATGATTATCATTTGCAATCCAAATAACAAAGGTATCATCCACATCCCTAACTCAAAGTTTAGACTTGATTTGAACAGTACTTATTCCGTGCTCTTCGAACCACTCCATATAATACCACCGGAGAGAGGGATGATCGCATTGGAAGACCATCATCTTGTCAGTAAAACTGATCTTTTACTTGAAAATAGGAGTTAGCAATAATTTCATCACACCATCCTGAGGCAACTTCGTTCATTCAAAGAGTGGTTCGTTTTCCCCCAACGTTTGCCTAATTGTGTCTGATGATTCTCATATCGGAACATTTCTGTATCAACTTTCTACATCAAAACTAATAAATCTGTCTTCTTGCACTAATGTGCTTGTGAATATTAACAAAATGGTTCGAGTTTTGATCAAATAAATTCATCTTACCTTGATCTCTTACAAAAACTGGTCTAAAGCAGTTCTTGGTGAGTCCCTGGAACTAGTTATTGGTCTTAGAGGCAAGTTCGGCTCGTGGCTCTTTGGCAAGCCATAGAAATGTAATGGTTTGCTGTAATGTAGCGTTAACTTGCTGCGTATCCTATCTGAGATTTAGGCACAATATTCCTTCAATGTCCTGTATACCTCGCTCTCAAATGCGCTTGTGGAATCCTTGTGTAATATTTTGTAATTTCCTTTCGTTGATCTTCTGGTCATATATTTCGGTATCTATAACTACTGAAGCATACTCTTTGTGTATAGGAAGAATCTTTATGGAACTATTTTTCTGGTGACGCTTAAGTGTAGTTTCTTCTTGTTTGGGTATATTAGTTGATGTCTTTTTATCTCCACTACGCTCCTTATTTTATGCCGCTATTCATCTGCTTCAGGCTGAGGGATGTTGATGTTTCAATAATTTCCAAAACTGGTGTGCGGTTTGTTGTCACTGCAATATTAAGACCCTGGCTTAACAACTGTTCTTCTGCCACTGATAATATTCTTTGGGAACCTTGGTTCTGTTTGGCGACGAGGTCGAAGCTCTGCAGTTTGGGTTGGTGTTTGGCGTGCAACTTTCTCCTAGTCTTTCGCAAGTCTTTTCGATTTTGTAGAAAATTGGTCCGTAATCGTCTTTTAAGATATACTTTTTGACTTCTTTTTCTTTGCATCGATTGAGTCTTTAGAATAGATTTTTTTACAGATCATTCATTCGACCATTACAAAGTAAGACGAGTTAATTTGTTTAATATTCTTAAGGACATCACATTAGCGCAAAAAGCCAGATTTGTTAGTCTTGATGTAGAAAGTTTATACACAAATGTTTCGATGTGTGAATCATTAGATATAATTAGGCGAAAGTTCAGGGAAAACGAAACACTCCTTGAACGAATGACGTTGACATTGTATGGTGTGATTCAAATATCGAAATGCTGTCTCCATAACTCGTACTTTCAAGTGAAAGATACCTTAAGAAGCCTTCTGACAAAAACTACGCCAAAGGACAACGATAAGAAATAAGAATATATTTTCCAAATCCAGTGTGAATGTGGTGACTCGTACATTGGAGAGACAAAACGCCCTCTTAGTATAAAAGTCAAAGAGCATTTTATTCATACTTAGTGAGACGTCAAAATCGAGCATAGCGGAACGTCTAGTCAAACCAACACCGGATAAAAGCAGCATTCATAGGAAGGAATTAAGCATATTGAGTAGGCGCAGTGTAGATATTACGAATTGGAAGCCGGTTCTAGCTAAAACTGACCTTTTAAAATTTCACAGTTTAGGTAACCAGGGGAGGAGACTTCTCGCATCACAGAACACGACTAGTATATAAGCCCGTAGCTTTAGAGTTAGCATTTAGTTAACACTTAAAAACGATTGGAGATAGTTATCATTCGAAACGTTGTGAAACTGAAATAATAAAGATAATGCATGTCCGACAAAACGAGTTTAACAAACATAACAAAAGTTGGCAAAATACGTAGCTAAATGACCGCCTGATTTTTATAGTCCAAGGACTATAGTGGTGCTGTACCAGAATTTTATAATTGCAAGGATGTGGGATCATTTCATCATTCAATGCTAAAGAATACTGGAACAAAGAAATGTGCTTTAATCTCCTGTACTATTAGGTAACATAAGTCAAATTGCAGGTTTTGATTTGTTGTTAACTTGTCAAATAATGTATTATAATGTCATCAGTATTATCAGTTAACTGTAAAACAAAAAGCTGTAATTCACAACAGATTGAAGGACAGGGTGCCTGTAAAAGATATTGCTGCGGAATTGAGAGTAAGCAAAGAATGAACCTGAGGAAATTAAAGAAAATCTGGTTCCGGTAGAAGGAAGATCGCGACGTAAGATGAAGATACCGGGTCTATCAACTTTCTAAAGAAACATCATTTAAAAAAGGCTTAAACGCGAAAAAGGAAACCAATTTCCCGGGATCCTTAAGAACAGCAAGACGTTGAGTAGCAGCGTCAGATAAATAATCGACGTGCTGCTAATTTTTGACTTATGAAAACATGTAGAGAAGAGTAAAATTTTGTAGGGAATATCTGAATCAGGATAATTAATGGGAAAAATTGCTATTTTCTGACAAATAACATTTTAATCCTGGAACAATAGCAAAATGAGTGTATATAGACCCAGAAGCATGAGGTATATGATAACAGATACATCCACGACACTAATCAACGTGGATGTTTCAATATTTGGGTTGGATCAGTGCTAGAGGTTCAGGAGCTTTACAAATTATTCAGAGAAGACTAATGTCTTCTGTTTAGTGGTATATGATCCAAAAATTCACCCGAGTATATGACGGTAATGTCTTACCGTGGAATGCAAAGAGCCAGACCGCAATCCTATTGATAATATTATGTATAGGTACGATTTTAGATTCAGAAGCTAAGAAGAAGTCTGATAGAAGATACCTGAAGTATAAAATGAAATAACTCCAGAATTTACAAGAAACTTGTTGTTAAACAAGCTACGTCATCTACAAAGGGTGCAATACAAAATATTAATTAGTGCCAAACTTTTTATTTATTTACGACAAATAGAGTTTAAATATTGAGCACCTTATAATATTTATCAAGAGATAATATTTTGAAGCTGATCTATAATTACATGTATCACATAAAAATACCTTCATCCTAGATACCACTTCATCCTTAGATACCACCGCAATGATACCTCTAAGTTCCAGCTCTCGTTATTAAAGTTCTTTCTTTCGTTGAGCTAATGTTCTGCATGTAATCTATAAAACCCGTTATAAGTTCCTTTTGTATCTAGGTAAATTTTGCATGAAGTTTGGGTAGCTTGAATAATATAAGTTTTTGTATAAAATAATATTTAATTTTTTCACGGATCAAAACTAAATCCATATAAAAATTTGTTTAAGTTATCAATTTTCATGGATATATACTAAAACTTGTACATAAAACAGTAGTTGATAATGAAATAAAATTTTGAATATTTTTTTAAAAGCTTGAGGCTGTATTCCAAGTATGATGACGTGTCACGCCTCAAGCTTTTAGGAAAATATCATAATTTTTAAAAGTTCTGTAATTCTGTCGATTTACTATATAACTATTTAACTTCATACCCTAGATATTACTTTTTAATAAAAGCTTCCTTTTAAAACGAATGTTAACGTTTATTTTATGTTGTACCTTTTAGCATTCGAATTTGTTTAATTACCTCTCTTAATATCTTCACCTGTGCGTATTCATATGCCTATATTAAATTTTACTCAAAATCCAACGAGATCAAACAGGAAAGGGCTGTCTTGTTTCTGTGGCCACCTTTCGGCTCCATCACCAGACCCTGGACAACAACCACCTAGGTCGATACTAATTATCAAAAGGTAATTTCAACGAGCAGAAACAGGACGGTATTAGGGCTATAGTAGTAGCACTATAGTACTTGTCAAGACAAATCCAATGAGCCATCCATCTTGTTGAGTTGAGGAGTTCCTATAACCAGGCTCCATTATCAGACCCTGGACACCATTTCATTCTGTAGTACTTGTTAAGAAAAATCTATTGAGCTCAAATACGACGATACAAATTTTGAACCGGAAAGACGTAAGAAGAAAGTAAGTTAAATAAAAGGTTTTAAAATACTATTGAACTAAAATGTAATAAATAATAAAACTTACATAAACACAAAACTTTTAAAAATGTGAATATTTTCATAAAAATTTGGAGCCTCAAGCTTATAAGATATATTCAGATACTTTTTATTTTTTGGTTCAAGCTTTTTTTACGTTTATTTCATGTTGTACGTTTTAGCACTAGAATTTGAAGATGAATCAAATGCGTCCAAACACGAAGGGGCGTTAAGTCTGGGGACGGAGCTGATCATTCAATACTGCAGCTTCTCTCTATCTAAATTCCAAAAAACACATTGTTAAAGTATTTTCGAAGTTCTCGAGCGTAGTGTAGGGGAGGGGGCAGCATCCGGCTACAACCAGATGTCATTACTTGGTACTGCACTATTATCTAGAAAAAAAGAACATTTTGGGTGTAAATTCCTAAAATTATTTTACAGTGGTAAAAATCCTTTACCCGGAACTTCCCTCGTTATAAATCTTTCTTTTTATTGGAAATATTGTGTGACCCAATTTAGTAGAATACATTGTCATTTAGTAACACATATATACTGTCTTTTAAAACATTTTTGCTCGTCGCTATTTTCTTAGATCATATCGAATTCCTACCAATGTTTTACCAGTTTCTACCTATGCCACACTTAATTTTTACGCATAATTTAAAATAAATTAAATAAGTAGCTTTACGTTGATACACACCACCATTTTGTAACGTCATATTGAATTCGTACCAGTTTATCCCTATATCACATTTAATTTTTCTGCAAAATTTAAAGTCAATTGGATACGATTTTTTTACGTTATTTTGAAAAAATTTTTAACCGCAGTTTTGTTCCGCTATCTTAAATTCGTATCACAACTTTACCAGTTTATCTCTACATCACACTTAATGCTGGCACAAAATTTGAAATTAATCTAATAGGTAGCGTTTTCATTTGATTTTATCATACCAAAATGTTACCAGTTCGTTCCTATATAACACTTGCTTTTTGTGAAAAATTTTAGGTAAATTGGATAATTAGCTTTTTCAGTAATAATTTTTTAACGTTTCACTAGGCCGCCATCTTATTCCGGCATATTGGATTTTTGCCAAAATGTTACCAGGTCATCCCCATATGATCCTTAATTTTTGACCACCAAAGTTTGAAGTCAATCGGGTAAGTAGTTGTTTTAGCTAGGCTGCGAACAGACAGACAGTCAGAATTAAGAAAACATGCTCTTCGACATCTAGGGACCCTGAAACGTAAAGATCTGAAAAAATCTCGGAGAGTGATTTTTTTTACGAATACAATACTTCGGGGATTAGGAAACAATTCCGCCAAAGCCAGAACAATTTTAGTTCTTAATAATTATAAATATCAGGCACCATTCAAATTTGCCTCTAAGAAAAAGGACCAAATTATCCTCCGACCTATTATTCCAACCCAAACATTTTTGTGGAAATTGGGTGTGCTGTTTTCGTATCTGGCCATGGCTTTCTCTTGCCCAGTATCAACAAATATGCCGATTGACGGATCCATTTAAAGTGAAATTCGACTCATCGGAAACATTATTTGACGAATGAAATTTGGATTGGCGTTATAAAGTTCCATCATCGACTTATTGAAATCTAAACGCCTGTCATAATCATCATGAGAAAATTACTGAACTAGTGTTATTTTATAAAGGTAGAATTTTTCAGCACGTAATAGTCGTTGCATTTTATAATAAAAATGTAGTAATGGTGGGATACATCCTAGTTTAGTTTAGACCAATTTATATTTATATTCATATATCCTGTTGCACTGAATTTTCTCGAAATCTTGCACACACTAAACTTTGCTATTGGATTTCGATTTCAATATTTATAATTAAATATTTCACAATTGCTGCATCCTTCATTTGTTCTTCTTCGGTCCCCATTACCCAGTAATATTAGAATTTCTGTTCTTTGGGTTTCGCTTAATGAAACAATTATTTCAAATTTAACATTGACAAAACTCAATAGTTGGTATTTAAATACTGGTTTCCGTTAAGGTGAGCAATTAACGTTAATATTTATTAAAAAATCATCCTTTACTCAAAAGCCGTTGAATTTAGGACTTAAATGTAACATCTTGAATATGTGTAGAATCGGAAAATGTAATAAAATATAGGATTTTTTATTTAAAAACTAAAAGTTCCTATCAATTACTGAAAAATGGTAATCACCCGCGGCTTCTTCGCATCTCTATATATGGCTGATCCAAATATAATTAAAAACGGATGAGGGAATATCGAGATACCCGGAGGTTTCCAGACTTTTGTTACACACTGTATATATAAATAATTATGTCGAACTGGATCATGTTTTATTTTCCTTGATAAAAGAAAAGATTCATAACGATGAAAGTTTCTGTTAAATCCTAATTACCGATTTTGTTTTCGCCTTAGTAGAATATAGTACAATACATCACGTTATGTTTTGGTACATGTCAAAAGTGGGTATCGAAAATTAAAAAAAAAGTTTAAAATAAAAAAAATATTTTAGCTACCACACGTAAATTGAACATCATAAATCCGGAACACATCGGGCGTCGAAGGGCAGGCTGAAAAAAATGAAGAAGACGAAATAAAGAAGATCAAACAAAAGGTAGAGAATATGAATGGATGTATTGAGTGTACAATGCCTGGGTTGGGCGATTTCGGCCATTTTGAATGGTTTAATGTATCGCGGTTAGTCCTTGATAAGCTGAAAATCAAGACACGTTGACGGCTTGGCGTTTTAAGAACGCTTACGGTCTAATTGCATTTATTTATTTTTTACCGCACAGTCGGGAGCTAGTTTGAGATAGGTATTTTTTTTTAACGATGTATCAAAATCTGTCATAACAAATTTTCAGTGGAACTTAATGTGGTCCACATATTAGCTAATTAAATGCCTTTCTTCATCAAATAATTTGTTTTTCTATTAAATTAATATGTGTATGCCGTTTTCACTAAGCGACAAGGTATACATAATTCAAGTTCATCCTTATTGGAAACATGTCTTTTAGATTGCTCTGCATTATGAAATGAAAATAAGTGTAACTTAAGCGTGAAGTGAGACGTTTCAAAAAGCAGGATTCGAAAATCCCAAGACTGAAAAGAAACGGGATATTAAGAGAGAAACAATATTATTCTAGTTTTATTGTTTCTATCTAAAATGAAATTAAAATTCCGTCTGCGCACAGAAAAAAATTGCCTGGTGGATATAAATACGTATATTTGACCCACATTTCGTCCAGACAACTCAAATTAAATTGAATAAACGAGTTAGTTCTAAGAAGCAAATGCATATATTTGCCAGAAATCGAAGATTTATTTGAAGATGAAATAGTTCTATCCAATATTTATATATTTTAATCGCGTATATCGTAAAATCAATGCTATTGAAATATTGACATATTTAAGTTAAATATTTCAATATTGCCTTAAATTCATATTTACGAATTTTATTTACATGAGCTACAACTTGTTCAGAATTATTAGTAAACTTTTAGATAAACCCTTATGTATTTAAAATTAATCTGAAAAATTTTTCGTTTAACACGATATTCGCGTATTTCGTAGTACCTACCGACGACAACCAAAACAATCCAGCCTCTACTTAAAAGTCGAGAGCGTAGGGTCGTGTTGAATTGGGGAAGTTGGGGACTTACTTTGAGTAAAAAGATGGAGGAGTTCTTAAAAAGATGCCAGTTATAAATCTGTCAGTCAACAGCAAGTCAAATTTAAAATATTTTTAACCAAGAAAACATGACGTCATTTTTGGTCTTCACTTTAGTAGTTATAGGTAACGTATAAGTAAATATAAAACAATTAAAACATTAATTGAAGTATTTGCAACAAATATACACATATGTTAGTGTCTTAGTCTTTAATAACCGATTGTTTGATATACTCGATGCCTTGCTTAAATTGTCCAATGGAGTATATAGGCTAGTATACAAAATAAACACGTTTAGTTTATTAATTTCCACTATTTATTTCTGCTTTTGCTATTATAAATAATATATAAATCTAAAAAATCAGCTTTCTGCTGATTTTTTAGATTTATCAGACTTGGATTTATTATTTTTAATATATTATGTGTACAGAAGACAACTTTATAATCTGCTCTCATGAGATGTTTACTGATTTTAGAGCTAATTTTGCCTGTTTATGTTATTGTATTAAATTTGGCTATATCTTTTAAATTATTATTTGGATAGATTAAATTGATTGCTTTTTTATATTGTTTAATAAATGATGATGATAAATGAATATAGCTTAGGTACTTGACAAGTACCTAAGCTATATTCATTTATTAAACTGCATAAAGGCAATATGCCCATTAGACCTGTAGTGTCCTATGTGACAGCTCCAGCTCACAAGATTTCTAATAAATTAATAGACATTATTAGTATATTTTGTAATTTTAAATCAAAATTTAGTATTAAACATAGTTTTGAATTAATTAACAATATAAAAGATGTCACAATCCCAAATAATGCCATATTAATCTCTTTAGATATACAAAACTTATTTCCTAGTGTTCCCCCTATTGAAGCTATTAACTTAGTCGATAATTTATTACTCAAAAATAAAGTTAATCATATTATTCAGAACGATATATTGGATTTGTTAACAGTGTGTGTAGATCAAAATTACTTTGAATTCAATGGCTTCGTGTATGTAAGTAAAGAAGGTTTAATAATGGGTAATCCTTTGAGTAATATACTAGCAGAAATATTTCTAGATAATATTGAACAATTAATGTATAGTCACCCGTTAAGAAAGAAGTTCATTTATTGGTATAGATATGTAGACGACATACTAGCGTGTTTCACGGGAACAGAGAGACAACTAAGGTTATTTTTAGATTTTATTAATAATTTACATAAAAATATTAAATTTACGTTAGAAGTGGAACAAAATAAAACAATACATTTTTTGGATTTAACAATTATGAACAATAACAATAAACACGATTTTCAAATTTATCATAAACCATCTTACACAGATATAACAACACATAAAACATCAAATCATCCTTTTGCACATAAAATGGCAGCTTTCAACAGCTTTGTAAATCGTTTAATTAGTATACCTATGTCATCAGATAACTATAATAAAGAATTGAATATTATAAAGCAGATTGCCATTAACAATGGCTATAGTCCTAATATAGTGGACAAAATTGTAAATAAAAAACAATATCAAAAAGCAATCAATTTAATCTGTCCAAATAATAATTTAAAAGATATAGCCAAATTTAATACAATAACATATACAGGCAAAATTAGCTTTAAAATCAGTAAACATTTCATGAGAGCAGATTATAAAGTTGCCTTCTGTACAAATAATACATTAGGGAAATATATTAAAAATAATAAATCCAAGTCTGATAAATCAAAAAAATCAGGGGTATACGAATTAGAATGTGGTTCCTGTGATAAAGTTTTCATTGGCCAAACGGGTAGATCTTTCAATAAACGTATAAAAGAACACAAATCCTCATATAATAAAGAAAAAACAGACTCCAATTACGCTAAATATTTGATAGAAGCAAATCATACATTTAAAAACGAATATAAAATTTTGCATACGGCAAAATAAAGCTACAAATTGAACCATTTGGAAAGTTTAGAAATTAACAAGAGGAAAACCCGAAATATTTTATTGAATGAGTTGGACTTAAATGGTTTCCCCTCTGTTAAATCTTTATACCTAAAGAATAGACGAGGTGGGTAAACACCGATATTGTTTTATTGATACCAGTAAGATTTGTATATATATTTTTTTATATTTGGTACAGATTTTGGTGTTAGTTTTAAGTATAAAATATATAGGCTTGACAACGAAACTTTTGGAAAACAAGTTGAAGGGACACAAATACAAATGCGTCAACAGCTCTACACAAACATTAGCAAACAACCAAACATGAATCTGATTATGCCAATACAAACATATTAGACACAGAAAAGAAAAATATGTTGTAAATGACAAGCAAGACGTTAAAAATGCAAATCAAATTTATTACATGCAAAATAATAAAATGTATACAGGTCATGGTATCATAAATATTCTCTACAAACATTATTATATTATATATATTCCAAACCGATATCTTAAATTACTGATTCTACCTATAGATTAAATTAATAAAAAAACGAACTCTCTCTCCTTGGTAGCTCTACAACCCTGGGTGGGTTTTGGCTGCAAGTACTATTTGCTTCCATTAAGCCCTTTCATACATGGGTTCTTGCCACTTAGTCACGCCCATGATTTCCAGATCCTTGATGATGTTGTCTCTCCATCGCATTATGGGTCTGTCCGGTGGCTTCTTCATACTAATAAAAAAGGAACAGAAAAACGTATTTCTTAGAAGTATGGTAATTTAAAAAATTAGTTGCCAAGAGAGCACTCAGGTATAAACATAAACACATATATGCATAAAGTAATAATTTCACAGGTACGTACTAATTTTAATATATATATATATATATATATATATATATATATATATATATATATATATATATATATATATGTTTGTGTTAGAAGAATTGCTTTCGATTAACTATAAATATTCTGGGCCTCTACCCTCATCAGGCAGGCTTGTACCCAGGGAGATCTGAAATAACAGATTGCTCGATATGACAAAATATAAGTGTATATCAAATTTATAGGCTAAATGTATGCTATTTTTACTATGGGAGACAATGTTCATTTTGAAATGGTCTAGTGAGAATAATAGTAATGGATATAATCTCAAGTACTTTTAAATAAAAATACATTTTATAATAATTAATAGCAAAAGTGATGACAAAACTCAAGGATCATTTGGGGATGTAACATTTTAATCAAATCCAATATGGCGGAAAAAATGGCAACCTAATGATTTAATAAAAAAAAATTACTAAAAAACTAATTTCCCAATTTATTTCAAATTTTGTATGAATAACCAAAGATTGAGAAACAAAATAGCGGCCTAATAAAATATTTAAAAATTCAACCTGAAAAGATTACTAATTAGGTTAATTTGACATTTGGTGCAAAAATTAAGTGTGACACAGAGATGAAGTGGTAAAAATGTGGTACGTATTCAAGATGGCGGAACAAAATTGTGACCAAATAAAAGGTTTCAATCGTGAAAATTCAACCTTCCAGGATTTTATAGATTTTAACGTTTTAGGATTCCTAGATACCCAAAACAATGTTTTCTCAATTCTGCTGGTATGTCTGTCTGTTCGCGGAATAGCTAAAAAACTGTTTTCATATGGGGATAACCTGGTAACATTTTGATAAAAATTTAATACGGTAAAATGTTAAAAAAATTAATACTAAAAAACTAACTATCCAATTTGCCTCAATTTGTGCGCAAAAATCGAGTGTTACATAATGAACTGGTTACATTTTGGTACGAATCTAAGATGACAAAACAAAATGGTGGCCAAACAAAATATTTTAAAAACCAACTTGAAAAAACTACTTTTTGTATTGATTTCCAATCATGTTCAAGAGCTAAGTGTGACATAGAGGTAATCTTGTAAAATTGTGGTAGATGGCGGAACAAAATGGCGGTTAAATGAAATGTTTAAAAATCTTGTTATTCAATTGGCGTAAAAAACCTTGTTATTCAGTTGACTTAAACTGACCAACGTGATGGAACAAAATTGTGGTACAGTGAAATTTTTAAAAAATCAGTGAAAACACTACTTGTTTAATTTATTTTAAATTATACATATAAATCAAGTGTGGCATAGGTAGAAACTGGTAAAATACTGGTACGAATTCAATATGGTGGAACAAAATGGTGCCCAATCAAAATGCTTGAAGAAAAGACAGTATATATATATATATATATATATATATATACAGGGTGGTCTGAAAAGTTCGTGGTGAACCAAACTTGTGTTTTTTTAAATGGGACACCCGGTATATTATTATTTTAGTTGATTCTTCTATTCGTTACGATCATTTTGATATCAGGTTTGTTGGGTCTAAAATTTATACCAAGGGAATGGGACGAGGTTAAAGTGGAAAAAAGGGTTATACTCCGGCCATTTTTTGAAAACAATTGAAGCAGGTATGGAAAAACCAAATATTTTATAAAATGTATTGTAACTAGGATTACAATAATCGCTTGTAAGTCGTTCAAAATTATTCACTGTTATACAGGGTGGTCAAGTTTTGCAAATTTACCTTGGATTGAATTTTTTTAAATGGAACACCCAATATATTTTACTGTCATATTAAAGATAACATCGCCAGCTTTCAGAAAATACCCTATTTGATATCTTTCTAACCAACAGTTTTTTAGTAAATTAACCGTGAAACCAAAATTTACTCATTCTAACAGAAACGGTATTATTTACGTTGCTTAAATTGACTACCTATAATATAAGGAGGCCATGATATAATCATAAATGAAAAGAAAGATTGACATTCTTGTCAAAACCGCAAAGTGTCAGAGAACTGGCATCAATTACCATCGTTTTTTGACGATAAGCCGAGAAATGGTTAAGTAACAATGAGTTTGAGTACTCCAGAGTTGATAAACATGACTTTTATGTTGGGCGAGTGTCAAAAAAACCCTTTACTAACAAGCAGGGTTTATGCGGTACGATATCCCGATGCCGAAAAAAAACCAAGACCTGAAGCTTTTGCAAGTTTATTAGAGAGGTTTCAAGAAACAGGCAATGTTGCTTTTAAGAAACGTAAAGTAATTAATAAACCAGTTACCAATGAAGATAATGCTTTGACAGTGTTATTAACAGTGCAAGAAAATCCACACCAGGGAAATTGAGAGAACTACTGATATTGAACGCACTAATATTAAACGGATTTTGAAACAACATAAATATCATGCCTACCACATTGAATTACACCAAGAACTGTAGGATCGCGTTTACGTCCAACAACAAGAGTTTTCAATTTGGTTTTTAAATACAATTTGGGATAATCCAGGTTTTTTGTAGATAGGGTGCTGTTTTCAGATGAAGCAACTTTTAAAAGCAACGGCTTGGTTAACAAACATAATATGCACTATTATTCAACCGAAAATCCACATTGAATTCGTCAGGTGGACCATCAAAATAAATGGTCAATTAATGTTTGGGGAGGTATAATTGGCTCTCATGTTATAGGACCATATTTCTTTGAAGAGCATTTAACGGGAGAAGTCTATTTAAATTTTTTGAGAACTGAGTTGCCCGTATTGCTCGAAGACTTACCTTTAATGTTAAGAAATTCCTTATGGTTCCAACATGATGGAGCACCCCCGCATTACCATAGGCATGTAAGACATTTTCTCAATAATTGGAAAGGAGAGCATTGGATTGGGCGAGGTGGACCAGTTAAGTGGGCTGCGAGGTCACCCGATTTAACGCCACTAGATTTCTTTTTATGGGGACATGTTAAAGAAGAAGTTTATAAAGAGGTTCCAACCACAGTGGAAGATATGAAGTTGAGAATAATAAGCAGTTTTCGCAACATTTCAGACCTGACTTTGAGAAAAGTGAAACTTTCATTTATGGATAGACTCGAAATGTGCCTTCAATAAAACGGTGGTTTAGTTGAACATCTTTTATAAGTTTTAATTACATTGTTTTTGTTGATTTATATTAAATTTATTTTTTTTTGTAAAAAAAGATCTGTTATTAATACTGTCAAAGCATTATCTTCATTGGTAACTGGTTTATTAATTACTTTACGTTTTTTTAAAAGCAACATTTCCTGTTTCTTGAAATCTCTATGATAAACTTGCAAAAGCTTCTATCTTGTTTTTATTTCGGCATCGCATCATCAAAGAACAATATTTATTTATTTACTGATGACAATATTCTGACACTTTGCTGTTTTGACAGAACTGTCAATCTTTTGTTCAATTTATGATGATATCATGGCCTCCTAATATTAAATTGTCAATTTTAACAACGTGAATTCAGAGTAATTCGTGTTAAAATGAAGAAATTTTGATTTCACAGCTAATTTACTGAAAAACTGTTGGTCAGAAAGGTATCAAATATGGTATTTTCTGAAAGCTAGTAATGTTATCTTTAACATGAAAGTAAAATATATAGAGTGTTCCATTAAAAAAAATTCAATCCAAGGTAAATTTGCAAAACTTATTATTGTAATCCTAGATACAATACATTTTATAGAATATTTGGTTTTTCCATACCTGCTTCAATTGTTTTCAAAAAATATGTATAACCCTTTTTTCCACTTTAACCTCGTCCCATTCCCTTGGTATAAATTTTAGACCCAACTAACCTTATATCAAAATGATCGCAACGAATAGGAGAATCAACTAAAATAATAATATACCGGGTATCCCATTTAAAAAAACACAACTTTGGTTCACCACGAACTTTTCAGACCACCCTGTATAATGGGTATAATTTTAAAACACAGCGTTCTTGACTATCCATGATATCCCAATTTTTTTTTTTTTCAAATTCCTCTCCGTTTGCCCACAATCGTCCACCCCATCTTGGTTGCACCACCCAGTATATATATATATATATATATATATATATATATATATATTACTAATTGACTATGCTAGAAACTAAATGGGAACACAAAAGGGGAAGATTCATTACGAGGGAAGTTCCGGGTGAAGGAAATTTACCGATTTGTTATTATAGTATGCTGTATCACTGCCTTCTCCTTTTAGGGGAAATATTAATTACTAATAGTGAATATTATTTAGTTTCCCATTTTAAACCACAATAAAGCAAAACATATTTTTTTGTACTTATTGTGTTAAGAAAGCTGGTCAAACATCTACAGACTTGGATTTCGATTTAATTATCGGATTTCATTGTACACTTGCAACATAAAAACATTTTGTTAACAGAACATATATAATTAGTATATTAAATTTTATTAGCTCCATTTTTATGGATTTAACTAACCTTGTATGTAAACAAATCTAAGGGATCGATTTTAACCTATTTCTAATTGTCGTTTTGATTTGAAATTTTGCAAAAGTTTGTAATCTGTATGACAATACTATAATTTGTTACAATCGAGTGTTGATCAGATCAGTACCAAATGGTATAGGCGGATTTTAACCTATTTCAAATTACCCTAAAGATTTGAAAGTGTATGTAATTCGGCTGACAATGCAATAATTTGATACACGATAGTAACAAACGGTACTGGTCAATTTTAACACACTTATAATTATCAATTTGAAATTTTGTCATTCGGATGACATATATCGATTTGAAATTTTGTAAGTGTATTGACCGCGATTTTGTTTCGACAACTGAATCCGAACTAGTTTATCATCATATCACATTTAATTTTTGTGCAAATTTTGAGGTCAATTGAGTAAGATTTTGTGCCTGGATTTTTTATCTAATAGGTAATTTTTTCAGGCTGATTTTTTAAACATTTTTAAGTCTCAATCTTGGATTTGTACCGAAATTTTATCAGTTCGTATATATGTAACGCTTTAATTGTGTACAACATTTGAGGTTAACTAAATAATTAATTTGACCGCCATATTGGATTTTTACCGGGTCATCCCCATTTGACCACAATTTTAAGTCAATAGGGTAAGTAGTTTTTTAGCTATGCCGCGAAATGACAGGCAGATAGAAAGTGCGACAGAACTGAGAACACATGATTTTTGGCATCTAAGGACGCTTAAACGCGATGATACGTAACACCTGGAAGAATTTTTTTTCGAGAATATAAACTTATTTATCGCATAAAATTTGGAATCAATTTAATAAGTACTGTTTTAAAGTTAATTTTTTAAATAATTTATTAAGCCGCCATCTCAGATTCGTACCGAAACCAGTTGATTCTTTCGTAATACTTAATTTTTGTGTGGAATTTCAAGTAAATTGGATACATAGTTTTTTAGAAATACATTTTTTAACATTTCACTAGTCCGCCATCTTGTTTCGTCGTATTTGATTTTCACCAGGTTATCCCCATATGATAATTTCTGACCAAAATTGTCGTCAATCGGGTAAGTAGTTTTTTAGATATGCCGCGAAAAGGAGATTGATAGACAGACAAATCGACATACTGACGAAATTGAGAAAACATTCTTTTTGGAATCTAGAGACCCTAAAACGAAAAGATTTATAAAAACCTGGGAGGACAACTTTACAATACTTCCTGTTTATAAGGGAAGTTATAATACATTGTCGTTTAAAAAAAAAACTAGAAAACATTAGTAACGCACTAAAACTAATATAATTTATTTAAAATATTTTGTTACAATGGACGTATTCTATCACTGACAATTCAAAAAATATATTACATCAATTTTTTTTAGTTTCACAGTTTTGTTCTTCTGATAAGCCCGATTTTTTCAAAATCAGGACGTAAAATCGCCAGGAGGGAAGTTTGTGAACTGGGGGATTTTCGAAGTAGGTATCAGAAAATGTAAAATTTCTTATAAACAAATTTCAGGTTGTGACTAACGTTAGTAAAAACTAACGGAATATACTCTGCTGTTAACTGTGAAAAAATGTTTTGTGATTCAAGAGACAGAGTTAAGTGTTCTTCATCATTAGGGACTACCAAGTTTATAATAGGGTAGGGGGGGGGGCAAATTCCCACATGGGACATAGCCACGCACCGGCTTTTTAAATAGCACGCCAAAAATCCCCTAGCCCACGGCCTTATCTTAAAAATTATTATTAATCAACATGATTTCACCAAAGGTTGGTCTATAATAACTAATCTGCTCATCTACCCTCAATATATTTCAGAATCTTTGGAATGTAGTAAAATGGTCGATGGTATGTATACAGACTTTTCTAAAGCTTTTAATAAATTTGACCATGGATTTCTCATGAACCTGATCATGATATGGTGTTCAGCGTTACCTTATAAAATTGTTTAAATCATATCTTTGTGGTAGAAAACAGATTATTGAAATCAATTAAGGGACATATGTGACATAAAATAATGGTTTTTTCAGACATTTTTTTACAGACCGCACGTCATCCTCTCTTTTCCTTAACATCATTGACTATTTCTAAAGAAAAGCTATTTGCCTGATCGATAATCCAAACATCACAAGTAAGCTTGACCTACTATACTGTCTCTGTTTTGCAGATATTTCCCATTTATTTTGTTCTGACGAATTAATATTCAGTTTACCTTCCTAAGTCATTCCTGCCAGGAAGATACGACCATCGACACATATGTCCCTTTAACAATATGTTACCAAGAAAAGTCTTTCCTTCTTCTCCTAATCTGCAGGTCTTTCAATCTCGCATCAATAAAGAAGCCATCATATGTAGTTCTTAAACCTTTTTTTCGTGGTCAAACGACTGACGGTACACAAAGGCTCTCATGGTAAAATCATAGATTCTGATGATTAAATGGAAATCCACAGATAAATGCTGTAATAACAGGATTGGATGGAACTCTAGTTAAGACATGTGTTAACCGGATATGATATTAATATTTCGGAATTTAAAAAATATGCTGAAGAAACCAGATAATAACATTTAAGCCTTTATTCTCGGTACTCCATACCTGTTCGTTTACAAAAACTTTTTGATTCATGGTAGCGACATTATAAAACAAAGTGTACTTAGGACCAATTGTCTGAAGAAGCTAGAAATAAAGACTGCGGACGATTCCGTGAGTATCATACAAGAAGATATTTCTATAATTGCAGGAATAAAGAACTTAATAATATTATTAGTTAGTGAAAACCTTTTAAAAATCCTATTACGGATTTATTTAGAGATTCTTCCCAAAATATTGTATTTATTCAAAAACAAATAATGCTCCGTATAGACGATTCATCCATGACTGTTTAATAAAATACCCCAAAATGGAAACCAACTTGGCATTGTATTTCCTATAGCAAGGGTTCATCGAGAGATTTATGCGAAGCTCGTCACAATTTTATTTATTTTATTTATTTATTTATTTATTTACACTACCCCACAGGGCAGTAGCCCCTATTATTGGGCAGGATACACAGCAAATATATAACAAATATATATCCAGCAATATAAATTATCAAATAGCTAACATATATAGTTAAATAACTAAAACTAAAATAACTTATCAAATATTGAACATACTATATAATTATAAATAACTAGAACTAACAGATTTAATATTTTTATCATTACAATGGAAAATATCCAAATAATCCTTCAAGCGATTGTGAATAGAATACATATTGTGCAGTGGGGAGAATTTTAAAACGTTCGTTCTAGATTTTGGAAGGTAGAATAATGGTGATGACCGAGTTGATCTAGCGGGCACGTGAAAAGTAACTTGAGATAGCAGATTAGGAGCAGACATTTTATTATTTATTAACTTGTACAGAAATATGAGCAGAAAATATTGTCTTCTTTTCTCAAGGGTGTCCCATTTAAATCTTAAAAGTAGACTTTGTCGGGAAATATCAAAAGGTGGGTAAGACCCATCAATTTTAAAACTCAGAAATTTTAAAAATTTATACTGCACGCTTTCTAATTTGTCAATATGCACTTGATAATTAGGGTGCCAAACAGAGGAGGCATACTCTAACCTACTACGAACCAGAGAATAAAAAAGTGAGCACAAGGTTTCAGATGACTTGAACTCCCGGCTAGATCGTATAAGAAATCCTAAAATCCGATAAGACTTGGCAACAATATCCTCGATGTGATGGATAAATGAAAACCTGCTATCAAATATGACTCCCAAGTCTTTAAAATTTTCAACTCGTTTCAGAGCAACACCGTCCATATGATACTCATACTGCATAGGAATTCTACTTCTACTGAATGTTAAAACATTACATTTATTGATGTTAAGGGACAGTTTGTTTTTTTCACACCATTGACCAAGTGTAAGAAGATCAAGACTCAAGTTCCGGCAATCATCAAGACAGTCAATTGTGCGGAATATTTTTAAATCATCAGCATAAAGCAAACAATTATTATTCATACCGTTAACGATGTCATTTATAAAAATGTTAAAAAATAAGGGACCCAGGACAGACCCCTGGGGAACACCCGACGTGGCAACAAAAGTATCTGAAATATGACACCGATACTGCACAAATTGAGACCGACTTAAAAGGTAGCTTTGCAAAAATTTAACCAAGTTTCCCGAAAAGCCAAAACTGGATAATTTAGTAAGTAGGATACCGTGATCAAGACGATCGAACGCTTTAGAAAAATCTGTAAAAATAACGTCAACCTGTGTATTACAATCCAGGCTCTCAGCAATGTATTGAGTAATAGTACAAAGATTTGTTACAGTCGATCTACCAGATACAAAACCATGTTGTTGATCAATTAGAAGAGGAGTAACGTAAAAAGATAACTGGGCGTGAATAACAAATTCAAAGACTTTGCTAAAATTGCATATTATAGCAACAGGTCGATAGTTTTCTATTTTACTCCTATCATCTTTTTTAAAGATTGGGCAGATTTTTGATTTTTTCCATACATCTGGAAAAGTGCAGTTTTGCACACATAAATTAAAAATAACTGCTAAAGGTTTGGCAAAAGCACTTGCGCAGTCTCGCACAATAAATGAAGGGATAAGATCAGGCCCAGTGGTAAATTTAACTTTTAGTTTCTTACATGCAGTTTCAGTGGCTTCAGGCGTTATGTTAAACAATGAAATTAAAACATGACTAATATTTGAATCATATGTGTGCGCATAATCAGTAGATGTTATAAAAGATTCCTTAAACATATTTGCAAATGAGTTAACAATGTCCATAGGGTTGTTCAGTTCGGAATTTAGGTAAGACATCGTAGAAGGCAGAGTACCGCATGACTTCCTAGAATTTATATAGGACCAGAATGACTGGGGATTACTCTTAAATTTTGTTTCTACATTAGCTAAGTAGGATTGGTAGGATATGTTAATGAGATATTTTACCGTCCGCCTGGTTAGTTTAAAAGCTTCTTAATCATTTACTCGCTTGCACCGCTTATACGTACGCCACTGGGATTCCTTCTTTTTTAATAAAATCCGTATATCACTTGTAAACCAAGGAGGATATTTACTATGTTTAGCCTGCGTTATCGGAACTGTATCTCCTAAAATAATATCTAAGTGCTGATAAAATGCTGCGACCGCATGGTTAGCATTAGGTTCCTCGTTAAGGAACGACCAATCATGTTCGGACAGAAGCTGGTACATTCTCGGAAAATTGGCCTTTTTAAAATTATATGCTAAATTCTCTTTCAGTTTAAACTTATTTTGTTTGTGAATGTAAAACGGAAAAGAAATTAATAAAGCAGGGTGATGTAAGTCAATGGATATCACTGACTCATCAGATTCAGTTACACAACAGGATTTTAGGGTACAAAAAACTAAATCAAGAAGCCTTTTATTACAATTTTCTATCGTATTTAATTGCTTGAAATTAAAGAAGTTTTGGAATTTATTAACGGCTTGCATTTTTGAGCTACACACGATATCGCTTATATTCATATTTTTTCGGTATTCCGGAATATTAAAATCACCTAAAAATATAATATCTAAATCCATATTTAAAGCAGGCAAGGCAATAAGAATCCCAAATAACTCCTCATATGCTGCGAAAGTAGGCGGAATATACATAACAATTACAATAATTTCGAAAAATCTCCGAGTGATGCGCAATCCCAAAATGTCTATACTAGGGAATGTATCTGAGACAAGATTTGTTTTAATAATTGTGGCCGTAAAATATTGTTTGACTGCAAAAAGTACACCTCCGCCTCTACTGACGTTGAGAAGAGAAGTTCTACGATCAGAACGGAAAATTGAATATTTATTAGAGAATAATTCACTGTCAAACACTTGTGGTGTCAACCATGTCTCCGTAAAAGCAATTAGATCAAAGTCAAAGCAATATGATGCATTAAATAAGTCGTGCGTTTTGGTATTGAGACCACGAACGTTCTGATAGTACAGCGTAAAGTTAACATTATTTCGGACAGATTGACAATTCACCGTTTGACTCTGAAGGTGCGAGTCGAAGTCGATTAATTGAACTAAATCGTCAGACTTCTGACTTGCGCAGACATTCGTCGAAGTGTACCGGTACGCTTCGTACACGCATATGCGCTGTGATTGCTACTGCCTATTAAGTATTTGAGCCTTGACCCCAGATAACTTCCGTAGATATATGGGACAAGTTTTATCCCATGCAGCATGATTGACATCAACAGTATCATTAGGGGTTCTAATTGATAAATTGACGCAGTTTACGCATTTTGAAGCAGCGGAAGAGTTGCATTCCGATAGGTCGTGCTCTTGTGAACACTTTGGACAAGCCTTTTTAAAAGTACAGTTCTTAGAAGTATGATTGTAGCCTGAACAATTAAAGCACCTTACGGGTTCAACCGCGTCATAAATAATGCATCTATCATAACCAACCACTAAGTATCTAGCACGACTATTTGATATTTTATCTGAGAGACGGTCATAAGTTAAAAGATCCAGTTGAACAATCGCTTGAAAAATTTTTTTGTCTTTCTTAATATGCCAGTATTTAAGTATTTTACACTCAGAGTCTGCACAGATATAAGGTTCGTTTTGGATCCTCAGGCACTGAATTAGTTCCTCCTCCGAAAGGTCCTCCGTTATACCCACAATCTTGATTTTCGGTTGAGCGACTTTTACTTCTTTCACTTCAAAATTTTCGGCTAGTTTATCTTTAGCCAAATTGCAGAATTTTGAAACAGCCTCATCATTCTTACATCCAACCACAATGCCTCCATCTCTTCTAGAACGCACGTTGTTGACAGCAATGGACGAGTCAAATGGACTTATCTTCGAGAATGTCTCGGATTTGGCACTAGTACCGGACTTCAGTGGCTCTTTCGGCTTAATAACAACAGCAGACTTATTAGCAATTTGAGCATACGTCCCAGAATCCCTAGAAATGCCGGCTTGTTGAGATTCGCTTAGTTTCCTACTTATGTCATTTTTAAAAGTTTCGAGGGATTTTTCTATGTCTAGGAGCTTAATTTGTACCGTCTGCTCGATGGTTGCTTTAAGATCAGTCTCCTTATGTTTCACTACTAGGCAGGTCTTGCAAAACCAAAAGAAACCCGGGAGTGCGTGGATCTTTGCAGCATCAGGAGGTAGGCGGCTACAACTTAGGTGGTACTGGCCTTTACAAAAGCCATCGCAAACAAGCCCAGGTTTACGCTTCGAAACTTCAGATTGGCAAACAGAACAGCTCATATTTTAAGGAAAATTTACACGTTTGACGCCAAAAATTACATAGAGTCCATATTAATAAAGTATATAGATTGTACTTATCTTAAAATTGCAGCATATAACGACAGCAAACCATCAAAAATACACAAGTGAAACGGAGGGCAAACAAACACGTGCACACAGCGCAACCGTACTCACACACAATTTCACCGGATGCCTCCGAATTGAATTACGCAAACAAATATTTCTAAACATATGATACATGACATCCGAGGTTTTAATTAATTTCCAAAATTCAAGATCTATATCACAAACCTCGTCGCAAAGAAAGCTCTGAGTTAAAGAACCGTTGTCAAACTGATTTCCATAGTAGTAGCGGATGATTGATTTTAGATAGTTATGAGAATATTTTGTTTTAATTGATTTGTAATTATTGTTTGGTAATATTTCTTTTTTAATTTTTCGTTTTTGAAAGCTCCAAAAAATATTAGCATACGGGTCAAAACCATTTTATTTTAGAAACACAAGATCTAACAGTTTGTGTGTTCATTTTCAAGAACGTGAGAATCCAATTGAAAGTAAACACTGAAAAGTTGTATTTCAATTTGCCAAAGAGTCACAATTTTCTAAGTAAACAAGAAGTCGACATCGATAACCAAAGATAAATTAAAAATTATATAATGGAAATAAGATATCATTTAAAATTGGAAAAAAAAATTAAATGACAGTATGTCAACAATAATACAGCTTCTATTATATGGTATATTAAATATAATAATTGTTTTTTTTTTATACATTTCAAAAAAAATGCTAGTTCACACTAGACCTAGAGCCAAGGGGCAAATTACTTACCCCATCGGTTACAAACGATTTGAGATTTCTGCGTATAAGTACTTCATAAAAAGTAAAAAGCCCCTACCACCTTCTGCTAGAAGTTCAAGCATGTACCTTATGAGGTAACTTAAACAATTTTTTTCGCGCTTTTGACGAGCGGTCATGGGGTAAAGTTGACCATTAAGACCCGGCAGCCAGGTGTTTTTTTGCTACATATATAGAGTACTTAAACCCAAAAATCTCAAATGTTTTGTATCCGATCGGGTAAGTAATTTGGCTCTAGCTCTAGAAGTGAAACCAGCCAGTTTAAATATTAAAATTCTGTAGGTAGCTTTGGTAACGAATGTTGCTATTACCACCAAATTCTAATCTTATCATCTTCGTTAAGATGATTTGCTGATTTTACAATATATGAAATATATGAAAAACCAAGAATATCTCGGAATATGAGAGCAACGATAATGTTCGTGCATTTTTTTAAAGTCTCGAAACGAAGAAAATTGATATTAATAATTACCTCTTGTTTTGTTTTTAAAGAACACTGTCTTGTTTTACTGGTTCCTTTTATGTACGAAGTGTTCCTTTTAGATTAATAATTACCTAAAATGTATTTTGGCATTTTTTCATTTTTACCATGCAGTCAATTTTTACGGCAGCCGCTCGAAAATTGGGTTTACTCTTCTTCTGCAAAACTTATTTTTAACAATTCTTTAAATGGCCGAAATTTTCCTGATTCCTGGAAATCTCTTCTATATCAGTTCGTTTTTTAGAAACAGTGGCAAGGGAAACCTCAAAAAGAATTATCTTAAAGGTGGTATATACAATGAGGGCATAAAGTCTGGAAACCTGGAGATATGTCAAAAACTATACAAGTTGGGTAAAAAAGTTTCATATAAAAGTTGTATAGTTCCTTACGATTAATGATTCAAAAATGTCTTGAAATATACAGGGTGTTTTAAAATCAAGTTACACGCCAAAACTTCAGAATCTCTAATGGAACACCCTGTATATTATTTCTTTTTAGGAATCTACATGAAATTCTGATCATATTTTATTAAGCCTACCCTATCCCTAAAGTCAACTGTTTTTGAGATAAAAAAATGAGAAAATGGAAATTTGGCTTTAAACAAAATTAACTCATTTCCCTATGCATAGTGAAACCTGGTGAATTATTTTAGAACTCCCATAGAAACTGTCATGTACTGACAATAAACTGTGTCAATTTTTAACATATTGTTGGAGAGTTAATTTTTTCCTGATAAAAATGCTTTCAGAAAGAGAAAGAATAGAGATTCTTATGATGTTTGGATGGGGAGATCGCCAAAGAAATCTTGACGAAGTATGTGAACTTTTTAATAATACGCATCCCGAGCTAGGACAAGCAATTGCAAAACCCACAGTTAGCAAAATTATCAAAAAATTTCGTGATCATGGTTGTGTAAAAGATCTTCCCAGGACAGGTAGGCCAAAACTAGATGATGATATGAAATTGAATGTTTTACTCAGTTATAAAGAAAATCCACATTTACCTACAAGTCAAGTAGCATTAGATTTAAACCTTAGTCAATCATCGGTAAAAAATATTCTGCACACGGCAAAGTATCATCCCTACAAAATAAGATTAATCCATGAATTAAATGAAGACGACTTTGACCGCCGACTTAAGTTTTGCGAAAGTATGCAAGAGCGTCGCAACCTGGATCCATTCTTTTGTAGAAATGTGTAGAACCTTTTTTCTTAATGGTACTGTCAACCGACAAAACTGTAGATATTGGTATACAGAGAATCCCCATTGGGCTCAAGTGGCTCATACGCAATATCCCGAGAAAATCAATGTTTGGGCTGGAATATTTCAAGGTCAAGTTCAAGGTCCCTACTTTTTGGACGTAAATTTAACCGGCGAAATTTATCTTGATTTTTTACAATTCGAGTTGATTCCTGCCTTAGCTCAATTGTATCCAGGTAATGAGCCCGATATGCCTACTGCAGCAATGTGGTTCCAACAAGGATGGAGCACCACCTCACTACGCGCTACCTGTTCGGCAGTATCTCAGTGAAATATTTCCTAACAGGTGGATAGGACGTCGTGGTTTCTACGAATGACCGGCCAGGTCCCCGGACCTAACTCCCCTAGATTATTTTCTGTGGGGATATTTAAAGAGCAAAGTTTATTTGAACAGACCTTCTAATATCGATGCGCTGAAAAATCGTATAAGAGATGAAATCCGACAAATCCCACCTACTTTCATTCGAAATCTACAACAAGAGTTTATCAATCGATTAGGATATTGTCAGGAAGTGAACGGACAACAGTTCCAGCATTTATTACGTTAAAACGCATCATTTAGAATTTTAGACTATCGTTGTTAATCGTTATTAAAAAAATTTTGTAAAACAGTTTTCTCATTTTTTTTTTATCTCAAAAACAGTTGACTTTAGGGGTAGGGTATGCTTAATAAAATATGATCAGAATTTCATGTAGATTCGTAAAATAAAATAATATACAGGGTGTTCCATTAAAGATTCTGAAGTTTTGGCGTGTAACTTGATTTTAAAACACCCTGTATATTTCAAGACATTTTTGAATCATAAATCGTAAGGAACTATATAACGTTTATATGAAACTTTTTTACCCAACTTGTATAGTTTTTGACATATCTCAAGGTTTCCAGAGTTTATACCCTCATTGTATATATATATATATATATATATATATATATATATATATATAATATAATATTATTATATATTAACATGATTTCACCAAAGGTTGCTTAATAACAACTAACCTGCTCATCTACATTTAATATATTTCAGAATCTTTGGAATGAAGTGGTCGACAGTATCTAACAGATTTTTCTAAAGTTTTTGACAAACTGATCATGCATTTCTCCTTAACATAATCAGGATATGGTGTTCACCGTTACCTTTTAAAAGTGTTTAAATCTAGTAGAAGCAGATTATTGAAATTAATGAATGGACATATGTGACATACAATAATAGTTGTTTTACAGATCACAAATCAGACCTAGCTTTAAGTATTGCTCGCTTAAATGGGGTGCAACCTCTCCTTCCTTTAACATTCTTGACACCGTCCAAAGAAGAATTCGCCTGATTGATATCCCAAACATCACAAGGAAGCTTGCCTTACTAGAGCATCGTCGCATTGTGAGAGATCTGTCTGAGTTTTGCAGATGCTTCCATGGATTCTGTTCTGACGAATTAGCATCCATTTTACCTTCTTTAGTTATTGCTGCCAGCTAGATATGAGCATCGACACACATCAACATCAACTGTAAAGACAAAGACCTTCCCACTTTGCTAGCTGTTTCATTCCCAGAGTGTTCTGGTTATAGAATGAGTTACCAGGAAAGGCTTTTTCCTCTTCTCCTAATCTGTTTGTATGTGTTTATGTTTGTGGATGTGCGCGTATGTTTTATGGATTTGGTGTACACCAAATAGCCAGTATCTCTCTTTATCCGTATATATTTATATAACTGTCAGATACTTACTCTGTTCCCTTATTATCCAATTCGAGAGACTCCCATTATCTCATACTATTTTATACATAACATTAACTTACGCGAGTTAAATGTCGGGCCGAAAGAAAGACGTTTTTAAAAATCAATTTTATTCTTAAAAACACACCGAATTTAACAAATTTGAATCAATTATGAGTTTAACAATCAAATGTTTATAGTCAGAATTATTACAGAAGTCCCCCTCTGAATGAATATCACTTATATTTATAACATTTCGTTATCTTACATACGTGGTGGTAGAATATATGAAGTCAGCGGTTATGCAAAAC
The DNA here is from genome assembly GCA_030620095.1 of Kuschelorhynchus macadamiae. Taxonomy (NCBI): domain Eukaryota; kingdom Metazoa; phylum Arthropoda; class Insecta; order Coleoptera; family Curculionidae; genus Kuschelorhynchus; species Kuschelorhynchus macadamiae. The sequence continues at coordinate 1,147,606 of JAUTXW010005312.1, forward strand.
GTAACTTCTCCACCCCTAGAAGGGCATATAAACTTTTAGAAGTTTCTATGACCTAAATTATTATATTATCTTCATTATTAATATTTTTATTCTTATTTTGTTTATATTTCATATAAATAGGCCCTAAATACTTCCATAGTAAGATTAAAATTAAAATACAAACTATACTGTATAGTAAAACGGTCCAAAAACTTGTTTTGTTATAGTATATAGGGTTATTTAATAGTTTAGAATTTTCAATTTTTTGAAAGTTAAGTTCTTCTTGTAAAGAGTCTATTTTATTAAAATTTACATTATTTAAATTGAACAGTTTTACTTTCTTATAAGGAATTTTATTTGTATAATTAAAAATTACTTTTGGCAATGGAATATTCTGAAATAAGCGTTTATTATTTTTATAAGCTTGTATAGTGATATCACCTAATTTTAAACTGCAAGGAAAGCTTAATTCTAATAAATAAGTTCCATTAAATAGTACGTTATTTTGCGAATTTTCGCAAGACTCTATTCTTATCAGATCATTAACGGTAACTAGTATCCATTTATTTTCATCAATATTTTGAAGCTGCATATAATCAATATCTATGGGTATTGGATTGCAATTAGAACTATTGTGTTGATATCTTATTAGTTGAATTTCGCAAGGAGTATTTTTATAAAGGTTTTCCGAATGGATATGTGTACATAGATATTCATTATTAGAAATATATTTACATGGTTGATTCGAGTATCCAAAATTTACTTTATTTATTAGTAAATATTCGAAATTTGGTACAATTATTTTATAGTATTTTATATCATTCCTAGTGGGTAAAGGAAACAATTGATATAAATTATAATTATTTTTCTCTACCAAAGGAATTTCTACAATAAATATAACTTCCTTATCTTTGATATAACTCTTTATTTCTAGCGTATTTTCTATCTTTAAGATATTATCTATAGATGGTTCAAATGGCAACTTTTCAACTCCTAATTTGGAATTTATCTCTTGTAATTCATATATAAACTCCTTAGTGTTTATTATAGCATTGTGAAAGGTATTTAACTTTGCAAATGTAATAGCTAATTCTACTTTTTCTAAAATATCATAAATATTTTGATAGAGAGCAGTTATTTGAGTAAATGTCATTTGAATTCGGAATAGTTGAACAAGATGAGTTTTGTCAAGTTCGATTCTATTTATAGTTGTTATTATTTGTTTTACATGTGATTCTAAAATATTTTGATTATGTGAAACATTTTTAATAATATTTTCAAAATTTTGTATTGATTTAGTTAATAAAGTTGTTTGTTTAGTCAGGGCAAATTTTAAATCATGTTGATTTTTTATTAGTGAGTCTATATTTTGATCAATACGTTCATCGTCATCTTGATCCATGTTGCCAGTTATACTTTCAATTACAGTACCTAATATATTTACTAAAGCTCGTTTTTGTCGTAATTTTGTTGGAAATATTTGACTTATCTGATTATTAATTTTCTGTTTTAAATTATCTGCTATAACATATGAATTATAAAATTCTAACTTATATTGCATGAGATTATTTATATTTTCACGAAGTAAGTTATATTTATGGTTTATGTTGTCAAATTCTTGTATTAAGTTTGTCATATCAAAAATTTGAATAAAAGTCCAATGATTAGTGACCTTTTGTGCATTTCCTATTCGATAGGGAAGGATTCCTGGATTATTATTTAAGTTGTGGTATCTGGAGGTATCTCCTTGGACGTAGGACCATCTGTAACAAGTGGCTTTTTTAATTCCCTTATATGTATAATTTCGACTTTATCGGGATATTTTACATTTTTTATTTTAACCCGATTATGTTCTAACATTTCAATAATTACATAGGGTCCACTAAATTTGGGTTTATTTTTATTCCTAGCTGACATCTTTTTATAAACTTTTTGGTTTACTTTAAAATCTATACTTTCATTACCTTTAACGTTAGTTTTTGCTAAAACTCTCTCTTTGCTCTCATTCGTTTTATCAGTTACTTGTTTATACATAGCGTCGATTTTTTCTTTATGCGACGAAACGTAATCAGAATAAAACGTAGTAGAAATCAAGTCGAGGGGATCCCTGGAATTTGTATGACCTAGGATAATCTCATGAGGTGTAAACTTTGTTACACTGTTTATGGTTCCATTGTAAGCTATGATTGCATAAGGCATGAGTTCAGAGACGGATTTGTTTTTATCTTTTTGTTTTAAAATTCGAAGATGCTCAATAAGGGTTGAGTGAAGACGCTCGACGGGGGAGTTAGATTCATGGTGTCTGGGTGTAGTAAAATGTATATTTATTTTTTGAGATTTTAAGAGTTCTTTTAAAAGTTCATTATTAAATTCTCCTCCATTATCACAAGTTATTATTTCAGGGCATCCAAAAAATGAAAAGAAATTAATTAACCTGTCACAAACGGCTTTTGCATTCCTGTCACAGGGGTAGGCCTGCCCATATTTTGATAATTTGTCAAATATAGTTAAGAAGTTTTGGGTTTCAAAAACAAATGTGTCAATATGTATCATTTGAAAAGGTTTACTAGGAGTTTCTGTTTTTGTGAGAGGTATATAAGATTTAAGCCTACTATATTTAGATGTTTGACAAATATTACAATCATTAATGTACTGGGTTATGTCAGTTTTCATTTTGGACCAAAAGTAAATTTGTTTTAGGCGTTCATACGTTTCATTTATGCCTCTATGATTTGTTTTACCTTGATGTTGATGTGTTATTATCAAAATTTTTTCTTTTTTATCCGAAATATTATTTAACAATTTCGAGCATATTACTATTTTTGGTTTATTAAAATTTTGTAAGTAAACGTTAGTAAAAATTAGAATTAATTCTTTACTATGAAAATATAGATAACACGTTTTTTCAGGTCTTAAATATTCTCGAATAAACTTTTTTATTACATCTGGGTTTTCATGTAATTCCACATTATTAATTAAGTTTTTCTCAAATTTCTCTGAGTTAAGTTTAATTTCATGATGTGGGGATTTTTTAATAATGTATTGTAAGGACTTATTATTTATCATTTCATCAAGGTTGCTGATGCCATTAGGTTCCATATCAGCTTGATTACTATGCACGGTTACATCAGATGTCGAAGGTGGCTTGACCTGAATGTCAGCAATAATGTTTATCTTTTGCTTACTACTACTGGGTCTTTGTTCTTCGATTGCATCATCATTTATCGGGTTTTCAGCAAGATTTCGCAGGAAGTCTACGATATTTTTATCAGTGTCACCCGGGTTATTAATTGTTGATTCATTCTCATAGACATTTAATTGTATTCTAGATAAAGCATCTGCGTTAGAATTTTGAAGGCCTTTTTTGTAAATTATTTCATAATCATATTCTTCTAATCGTAAACGCCATCTTACTAATTTTGAATTGGGTTCTTTTAAATTAAAAAGCCAAACTAGAGGTCTATGGTCTGTGTAAATGTAAAATTTGCGACCGTATAAATATGGACGAAAATATTTACATGCCCATACTATGGCTAATAACCCTTTTTCGATTGTTGAATATTTCGTTTCAGTCTCGTTCAAGGTTCTAGATGCATATGCTATAGGTTTATCATTAGGGATAATTCCTTGGGATAATACCGCGCCTAATGCAAAATTGCTTGCATCTGTAGTTAGAAGGAATGATTTAGAGAAATCGGGATATTGTAAAATTGGGGCATTTATTAAAAGATTTTTGCAGTGTTCAAATGCATTTATAAATTCATGATTATGTATTATTTTTATGTCTTTCTTTAAACAACGGGTTAGGGGTTTTGTTATTTTGGCAAAGTCTTTTATAAATCGTCTATAATAACCTACTAAGCCTAAAAAAGATTTAATTTCTTTAGTAGTTGTAGGAATAGGAAATTTTTTTACAACTGAGATCTTATCAGGATTAGGCTTTACTCCGTCATTACTTACAAGGTGTCCTAAATATTGTACTTCTTTCCTTAAAAATTCAGATTTATCGAGTTGTACCTTAAGATTGGAATCTCGTAACCTGATAAAAACTTTTTTTAATTTATCCACGTGTTCTTGAAGATTTGTACTAAATATAATTATGTCGTCAAGATAAACAAAACATATTTCATTTTGTAAGTCACGTAAAACATTATTCATGACACGTTGAAAAGTCGCAGGGGCATTTTTAAGTCCAAATGGCATACGTAGGAATTCATAATGTCCTGTATAAGTGCTAAATGCTGTTTTGGGAATGTCCTCTTCGTTCATTTGAATTTGATGAAATCCATTAGCAAGATCTAGAGTTGTGAAGTATTGGGCTTTACCTAGCTTGTCTAAAATCTCTGTTATTTGGGGAATAGAAAATTTTTGAGCTATCGTGACGTCATTAAGCTTACGGTAGTCTACGCAAATTCGCCAGCGTTGTTTCCCTGATTTGTCAAGTTTTTTAGGAACAATCCAAATAGGGGAAGACCATGGAGAGTTCGAATCTCGTATTATATTTTGTTGTAAAAGCTTAGACATTTGATCTCTGACTTCTCCGCGATGTATTTCGGGGTATCTATAGGTTTTTGTAAATATTGGGGTATCATCTTTCACTTTAATCTCATGTTTAATGGTATTTGAAAAGGTTAAAGGTATTTCTTCGCAATGAAAAATATCTCTAAATTCGTAACACAATTTCCGTATTTGTTCTTTTTCTTCACTATTGCAATGGTCAAGATTAATATTTTTTAAATTAGCTTTGAGTTTATTATCTAAGTCTCTTGATGGTAAATATTGTTGTGAAGGGTGGTCAATAAAATTTATTTCATTAAGGTTTAAGGGTTCTATGTCAAACGGTTCGAGAAATTCAATTTTTATAGGATTTTCTCTAGGATTTAAGGCTATTGTTAAAGCTAAATTGTTTTTAATTTCTACTAGACATTCAGGAATTTCGATGTGTCCTAGTTTTTTATAAAAAAGAATACCATAACCATTTGAAGCATTAACAGGAATCTGAATTTTTTGAATACTTCTGGGCTCTATTATATAAGTCATAACTTTACTGATATTATTTGTATTAATATTTTTATTTTCATAACGTATGGGTATATCTACATTAGGTAATTTTAACACGCACTTGTTGAAGTCTAAATTAGCATTTAATTGTTTTATAAGGTCTAAACCTATTAATCCGTCGAATTTGTCAGAAAAATTAAATAAGTAAAATTTATGTAATCCTGTAGTATTGAAGGTAGGAAAAATTGGTAAGGTTGCTATTTCATCGTGAAACGATATTGCGTGAGCTGTTTGTACTTGAAATAATTCTTTTTAAATTAAATATGGAAAATATATATAAGCAATTTCGGGATTAATAAAACTTCTTGTACTACCTGTATCTAATAAAAATTTTGCATTAATTTCTGGAATATTAATATAAGGTAATTGTATGTTATAATTGTTTAAAAATATTATGTCATATCCGTTTTCGAAGTTGTAATCGGAAAATTTGATGGTTCTTGTTCAATGCTATCATATACCTGATTATTATTTGAATTAGCGGAATAACTCAAATCTGCATCGTAATCATATGTTTCATTATATAAAGGTATATCATATTCAAATTCATTTTGGCTATCAGTTTGTTGATTAATGTCAAAATTATCATAATAATTATGCAAACTATTTGGTAATGAATTTCCTGAGTTAATTTCAGGAGTTTGCTGCAAAACTTCTTCATTATACAATTCTTGGGAAATAAAATTCCTCTTTTGCATATTATTGTGTAAAACTGTATTGCCTGAACTAGTGTCCATTGGCTCTACTTTATTTAAATTTGTCCTTCTGGACATCTGTCCCAAGTTTTGATTATTAAACGGTCTATGTTGGACTAAAGTTTGAGGTCTAACAAAGTTTTGTTGGTTATTTGGAAAATTTGGTCTCTGATAGTTAAAATTAGTGTTCTGTTGAGAATAATTTGGATAATTTGAAAAAGGTCTAGGAAAATTATTTTGTGGCATATTATTTGCGAAAGTATTATATGTCGGTTTATATGGTATATAGTTTGGTATAAAATGTGATGTTTGATTAGGGACATAAGTAGGTCTATATATTGGTTTTGTATTTTTATTGAATTGCTGTAAAGGTGATGGTGTACCCTTAAGGCCTTGGGCATTTTTAAAATATATAAAGTTTTCTTCTTCTCTTACAAACGACATTGCTTGTTCTAGTGAATTTGGCGATTTTAATCTAGTGACTAACTGTAAGTTATATGGAAGGCCATTTATAAATGTCTTTAAAGCAAATTCATCATAGTGTTGTATTTTAATTAGTTTTGTTTCAGGATCGTCAGGGCGTGCATTTAGTTTTGAAAATAATAAGCTACGAGAATCTTGCACTCTCATGCCAAATTGAATAGGATTTTCATTTTTAAATGGTTTTAAATTTATTAAATCTTGAATTAAACAATCTATCGATCGTTGATCAGAAAAACTGTTTATTAACACATCTTTAATTAAAGTCCAAGAATTTAGTTCTGATCTAGAAACTATTAGTTCTGCTGCTCTACCTGTTAGTTTGCTGAGAATAGTATCAAATAAGCAAACATTTATGGTAGCGGTTGGACTATTTTTATCTTGAAAAGCTTTCAACAAGTTTTCCACTGCCGAAATGAATCTATTTAAAAGTTTTATATTTCCGTCAAAAAGTGGAATATTATCTGATTGATATAGGAGTAATTGATAATTCACTGACATTTTGTTTTTGTTGGCAGTTGAACCAATTGACAATGAACTTAGCGAATCAATTAAATTATCTAAGTTATATTCGTTTATTAGATCTATTTTGATATATTTTTTTTATTTACTGGATACTAGTGAAGATTTTTGTTACTGCGTAACTTTTATTTTCTAGAAAAAGTTGTCTATCTATCGCATTAAAAGAAAAATAGTAATAATTAAATAATATATATACAATTTTTAAATTTGGAAATAAAAACAAAAATAATCAAATCACTTGAAATTCAAAAATTATCACTTACAATGCCAGAATTGTGAGAATCTTCATTGGTCCTTAGTCTAGCTGGATCGATGGTGTTCCTTCTCACCAGTTCCCACGTAGTTTTGGAGAGAATACCGTTGATATTCAGTCACCGGGTCTTCCAAAATGTAGTGGCCAGGAAACCTTTGATATGCAGTCACCGGACCTTCCTGGGACGTTCTGTAGTTCTAAGCTGTTTGTTCTGTGTTTTCGTCTTCTTGATTCTTTTCCAATTGGCTGCTTTTCTCCAACTGCTGCCTAAGATCGGCACTATTTGCTTTGGGTTGAAAAGGGCTTATTGAAATTTTCGTAGGTTTTTTTTTCCGAATAAATTCTTGAAAGAAACCGTAGTTCAATATACAGTTGCCCTACGTTTCAGAATTATCCTACCGACTGCGCCAGTTAAATGTCGGGCCGAAAGAAAGACGTTTTTAAAAATTAATTTTATTCTTAAAAACACACCGAATTTAACAAATTTGAATCAATTATGAGTTTAACAATCAAACGTTTATAGTCAGAATTATTACAGAAGTCCCCCTCTGAATGAATATCACTTATATTTATAACATTTCGTTATCTTACATACGTGGTGGTAGAATATATGAAGTCAGCGGTTATGCAAAACGTAACTCGCGAAATCTTAACTAAACCGATAAAGTTAATTTTTTTTAGTATTTTATATTTTCAAGGATGTTTTTTTTTATTCTGAATCTCGCATCAATAAACTTTTCCTCTCTTCACTTAAAGTAACCATAGTACCTTGTTCTTAAACCATTGCCTCGTGGTAGTATCATAAATTAAAAAAATAATACAAAATAATATAAAAAAAAACATAGGAGCTATTAAAACACCAATTACGACTACTGACTAGCCAATAAACAATCAATGAATCTCGTTGTTATAGTTATTAAAGTTTTAAGTGTGTCTCATTTGTGGATAAGTAAATTTCCTGTTCAGTTTGTATAAAGTTGCAAGAAATCAAATTTTTCCACTTTTTTACGCCGAGTGATTATCGCATATTTTTCCAACGATATTTAAACGCTAATTTGTTTTGTCGCCAAATGTGACAAATGTATCGTAACCAATAATATTCCATGGTAAGAAACTGGATTATATTGTAGCGAAACGTAAAATGAATGGCTAGATTATTACCTGAATGGCAGAAAAATATCCATTTATGAACATATAAAAATGATTTACCACACTTTCATAATGTTCGTATATTCTTATTAAAAACAGTAAATAGACCAGAAAGTCCTTCTCTTTACTTTATGCTTCCTCAGTACATTGACGGAGATACAAAATTTTGTGAAAAAAATAAAATCGACTTAAAAAAAATAAAATTTAAAAAATATTTTTTATTTCATTTCATCTTGGACATTTGACTTGATGACGTCTAACATAACCTAATTATTAAGTATATATCACAAAAAAGACATTTAAGTTGATTTTCTTCTTTTATAAATAATTTTTTTAACTCTTTTTAGGTTTATGTTTAAAGTCAAAGTCAAAACTTTTATTAGCCAAAAATTCCAGTACAAGACACAGACACGTCAAATAAATTACACAATCAATAGGTCAGCAATAATATCCTAAACTAAAAGCAACAAAACTAAAAAAAATAAATTAAAAATAGAAAGAACAAATGATATAAGAATTAGATTAGCACAAAACCTATCTAAAGACCAATTATACAAAACAATAGTGTAGGAAAGATAACAATAACCTTTTTACAATCAGTAGGTAAAAATTTAAAATTAACATAAATGTACCTTATATCTGTATCAATTAAAAGTTCATAAACAATTAAAAAAAGATTCATTTAAAACAGCTCTACTCAGGCGACAGGACATTCACTCACATTGCAGGTATCTTTTCATACTTGTCCAGAAGTATAGGCATCTGTTGTCCTCAAGAATTTTTATTTTAAAAGTCAGGGTCAAAGATTTCGATGCTTAAACCTAGTTTAAAATGTGGGACCTCCCTAATAAAATAAACAAGTACTGGGCTTGTATAACCTATTTCAAAGATTTCTCTTGTACCTAAAATAATATAATCGTTGATTAATGATTACCTTAGAGACTGATTTAATAACATTATTTCTAATCAACATTTTTACCAAAGGTATTGTAATCGTGAAAAAGTCACCCTCCGAGTGATGTTTGTTTTCTCAATTCCGGCGGTCTACCGGTCTGCCTATTAGCGGCATAGCTAAAAAACTACTTACACGAATGACTTCAAATTTTGATCAATAATTAAGGATCACGTGGGAACGACCTGGTAACATTTTGGTAAAAATCCAGTATGGCGAAACAAAATGTTGGGCGAGTGAAATATTAAAAAAAAATTGTTACTAAAAAACTATTTATGCAATTTACCTCAAATTTTGCACAAAAATCAAGTATTACGTAGGAATCAACTGGTAATAGTAATCGAAGATGACGAAACAAAATGGCGGCTTAAAAGATATTTAAAAGTTCAGGTTACAAAAGTACTTAATAGATTGATATGAAATTTTGCAAGAATTAATTTCGGTGTAATTGTGATACGAACAATGGCGGCTATTCAGGTGAAGCAGGTGAAGTGCTACTCCACCAGGAAAAATAAACAAGCAAACATCTAAGTATATTTATTATATATCTCTTAACATTTTAGTTTTTACATTCATTTATTCACCTAATTGATAAAAAATAAACTGTACATCTCGAATAAATATTTTACTTGACCGTTGGCGGCATGTCTTTTTAAAACTTTTAATCGAACTTTATTATAACAACTATAACAGTGGCGCAAACCGCTTCAACTTTGCTGGAGTTTAGTTTACGATTTTCGGTAAATTGCAGGCGCAGTACACTACACCCACGTGTCGTTCAGTTTGCAGTGGTTGTTTACTTTTATTTTCGCGGATTCCGTTGCAACCGGTGAGTTCCTTTGCAGTTAACTTGACTGTTTTGTGTTATATTTATTTATAGTGTTGTTACAACTTCAAATTCGAAGTATATGTGATTGTTCAAGACTGGAATAAATTAAAAGACGTCGTTGAATTTACTACAAACTGTGACAAATCTGATGAAAAATCAATCCGCCTTACGAAAGGATTTTTTGGTGAGATGAACGATTTTGAATTCACGTTTTTGGCATTAGTGTTTAATAATATTTTCTCAATCACGGACCATGTTTGATAAAGCAAATTCTGTTACAGAAATAAATCATTACAAACGTGAGCTTGCTAAGCTTTCACCTGAAGAAATTAGGGCTAAGTATAGAACACTTTTTTATGAAATATTGGACCATATTTTAATGGAAATGACACTAAGATTTCAAGACTGTGAAAAACTTACATTTTCATGTTTGGCAGGTTCTACAAAATTTTCCGAATATAGTTTGAATTTTCCGACTGGCCCGTTTGAAAATTTGTTCCAGTTATATGGGGAAATATTTTCAAAAAGTCAACGACTTAAAAATGAGCTTGGTCTTATTTTTCCCAATGAGAGTAATTGGAATATATCGCTGCAAGAGCAAGTGAAAAAAAAATAATAAAAATAAATATATTTTTACCCAAGCATATAAATTGTTTTCCCTTATTTTGACAATACCGTCGACAAGTGCTTCAGTGGAAAGAAGTTTTTCTTGCCTCAAACGTGTAAAAACTTGTTTAAGAAATACAATATCTCAAGAAAGATTTACTTCTTTAGGTAATATTTCAATTCAAAAGGAATGTCTGGAGGAGATTAGGGCAACTCATCCATTTTATGAGGATGTTATAAATAAATTTGCTGCTATGAATGCAATTCGATTTAGTATACAAAATTTAGGTAAGTCGTAAAAAAATATTCTACCCCCTCTACATATAAAAAAAACTCTGGAAAAAAAATTATTGCGAAATTTTCTTGCTTCATTTGCACTTCACTTACTTTTGCACCCGCGAGCCGCCACTGGATACGAATGCAAGATGACGGAACAAAATGGCGCCCAAATAAAATTTCTATATTCATGAAAAAACCTGTTCGCTGTCTGTTTAAGTCCGTTACCAACCTTACTATTAAACACATTTTCGTGAAAGATCTGTATTCAATGTAGCATAATCCATTTCCAGTTAAGATATAAAGGTCTCTATTAAACATAGCAAAGTCCATTACACAATAATAAAGAAGAATAAGAAAAGCAACTCCAAATACTCCAAAGCGAATTGTTTTTGTACTTTCCCTAAGTATAAGGTTGTTGATGTTGATTTGATTATTTTTATAGTTTTAGTTTAGTTTAGATCAAGGTGTTTCGGTTTTGTTAAAGTTTTAAGTGAAATAGTGAAGTGTTTAGAGTTAAGAATATTGGAAGAAACATCGGCGAATTGAAGTTTTGGGGGAAAGTAATTTTAATGATTTACGCGATTTTCAGTGGATTTTTTTAAAAGAGAATTAAATCGAAATGGTGTAGTAAATTCGGCCCAAAACATTAGTAAGCAACTAAATTCTATGGATGGTTATTAATACTGATAAATTATTCGACGAAACTGTCATGTGTAATACCATAATAGAAAAGTTAGATTTTTCACAGGAGGTGACGCCTATTATAGATAGATATATTTAAAAATGTTTCCACAAAACTCTTCCCAATATGTTTAAGATAACTAAATTTATATTTAGTTTGCCTCAGTGGAAAGGGTATTTTCAATAATGAAAAATATTTGAAGACCTGAAAGAGGCAGATTAGTTGTAACTACTGTAAGAGCTCTATTTTTAATAAAAATTAATATCCATCTGCAGTGCTTGGATTTTTTCCACAAAATTAAATCTAATAAAAATTTTTTGAAAAAAGCCCTGACTTCGGAAAAGTATCAATTTTCCATTCATGATGCTAAAAACACAGAAAAGATATCTAACGCTAGCGAAGGTGAGGAAAATGACCCAACCCCGTGGGGTTGTTAGTAAAAATTATTATTTTTTATCTGTATTATTTTAATTAGCATATGAACTTAAATATTTATCACTGTTTGGAATACCTATTATCTGTTAAGTAGATTTGAATATTATTAAAATGTTGATATTGTATTAATAAACTGTTCACATGTGTATTTTAATTAATTGCATTTTATTCAAAAAATCTTGTCCTACATCGTAAATGCGCCGGACAGCGGCAAAAGAATGTCCGTTATTTGAAATTTATAAATATGGCAAACCTATCTTAAGATGACAAAAAAATACGTTTTCTCAATTTCGTCGGTCTGTGGGTCTGTCTGCCATTTCGCGGCATAGCTTAAAAACTACTTACCTGCTTGACTTTAAACTCTGGCCGAAAATTAAGGGCCAAATGCGGATGACCTGGTAATATTTTGGCAAAAATCCAATATGGCGGAACAAGATGGTAGTCTAGTGAAACTAAAAAAAAATACATTACGAAAAAACTATTTATCTAATTTGCCTCAAATTTTGCACAAAAATCAAGTGTTACAATGTTACAAGACAAAATGGCGGCCTAATAAAATATATAAAAAATCAGCCTGAAAAAAACTACTTATTAGATTAATTTCAAATGTCGTGCAAGCATTAAGTGTGTCACTTAAACTGACTTTAAATTTTGGAGAAAATTTAAATTCGATATAGGGATAAACTTGTACAGATTCGAGAAGACGGAACAAGATGACTTAAATTATGCCCAAAAAGTGTAGCAGAGGTGGAAACTGGTACGAATCTAATATGGTGGAACAAAATGGCGCTCAATAAAAATATTTGAAGAGATGGCAGTATATATGTGATACTAAATGAAAATTGACCGATTTTTTTTCGTACATTATTAAACAGTTTAAAACAAGTGATGATGATTTAAACTCGTTTAAAGCACACTTTTTTTAACCCCGGTATCTATTACACTTTTTTTAAAAAGAGTAGATTAGATCTAGTCGGATGGCAGTTAAAACTATTAGTTCACAATTACATTTTGCTTATTTCACTGTCATTTTGAAATTGCCATTATTAGGCAAAATATTTGTTTAGTAATTGTTGCCTAAGTCATTGACAAAACTGTCAAGTTAGACCTGGCGGTGACTTAGACCTGGTGGTCTAAATTTAAACCTCTTTAGTGAATACAGGTAAAAATTTACAACAAAACTGGTTAAAACAAGTAAAGGTATTTTAAATATGTTTATTTAAAACACTTGTTTTTAATCCGTTTGTTAAAAACGCAACAATCCTGAAATGATTTCATACAAAATAATTTCATGGTTCATTTCCGAAACCTACATGACAAACTACTATCTATATTTAGATTATTCGCACATGCGAATATCGAAACAAAAGATTCTTCTTGATCTTTTCCTATGTGATATATCGCAGATGGCGCGTCACTTATTCTCAAAGTATTTTATAAATATTAGGAGGCATTTTCGCCGCCCCCGAAGGTGGTCAGTATGAGTTATGGCCCCGCAGTGACCGCCGCTAGCCGTGCCGCTGCCGCCGCCGAGATTTCCTCCGATAAATCATCGCCCTGCACTGTATCTCGTGCACACACACTGACAAAACGCTTTTATTTGACAAATCTTACACGACGACGACAGTCCGTGTTCCCTTTGTTTTATTGCGATATTGCCCTCTGGGATGGTCATAATTCACGTTGTCCCCAGAAGTGGAGAATTCTTCAGATTTTCTTATTACCTATATGGAGTCTAACATTTATTTAACTAATACTAGTTTTTTTCAAAACGTTGTTGTTGCTAGTTTTTCCTGTTACATAACAGGACTTTGGCTTTGCTGCAAGGCAATTGCCAGATTGCTCTGCGTCCGGGGCTCAGAGTCGTTAAATCGGCGACCCTCGAAGTCGACCCTGCACCTAATTCCAGTTTGGAGACGTTATCGGTAGGATCTCCGGATGGCGAGCTCTAAACTCCCGGATTTCCTGAATCTTTCCAGTACTTCTTAATTTTTCCTCTTTTTAATTTCTGAAATGCATCTTGGCTTCCACTAGGTGCCCCTTGAGAGTACTACTGTATCACGAGATGACTCTTTCTTTCAAGCTATCCCCTTACCCCTCCCACTCCCGCCACGTAGCGGCCGTTACGCTAATATTCTATGTAGAACTGCGGCAGACGAACGGGATAGAATGCAGGAACAACTAGGCCTCACACGTTCACAGCGTATGCTCCCTTTCTAGCGGGGTCGTTAGTTTCCACACTGAGCGGTTGAGTCTCCCGTTTCCCCCCGAAACAAAGCAGCAAAACCGAACACGTGGCACCACTTATGTTAACAACACAGAGGTCTGCATTCGACGAGACGAACCGGAAATCTGTTTCAAAACGTTGAAACTTGCAGTTTATAAAAGTCAACCAACAACCTAACCTAGAAACCAACTAAAGTTTTAAATCTAGGGGAAATCTACCGAAAATTTTCGTGAAAGAGGAACTTCCCCTGGTATTCTAGTGTTATATATATATAAATATATATTCTTTACAGGGTATCCACGAACAACCCCAACAAATTGAAAGGGGTGATTTTAAATAAAAAAACATGAAAACGTTTTCATATTAACCTAGGTCCGGAAATGCTTTGTTAAGGAGATACAGGGTGTTGAAATATAAATTTGATTTTATTTTTTATTAAATATCTGTTGCAAATAATACAACGTTCTCAGGAAATTGGGCATTCGGGGTATTTTTTGGGTGAGGAATCATAATTTGGTATTAGATGTCATGTGACACTTACAGGGCGCTACGTACGCTACTATTATTCATGTAAATTTTCTATAACTTTTTTGGCGATGCACTACTGGTCTTTTTTACGAATAAATATTATTCGCGTACTTTTTCTAAGCAAAAAAGCTATACTTACTCAACAACGCTAGAGGTAACAGTTCTCGAGCATGATGTGTCCATGCAAGGAAAACAAATTTTTTGATAATAATAAATTAAGGTGTATTTATTTCAAGACAATACAAAATTAAAGTAAAGTATGTATTATTCTAAACTATAATAAATACTTCACGTGATGACCGTTAGTTTGAAGGCATAATGTAATTCTTTTTTTAAGAGAAATCCTGATACGTCTATAAATATTCTGCATTTGTCTGAACTCATTACAGGTATTTTGAATTCGCAACCAGAGCTGCTCACGCGTTTGTATTGGAGCGGAGTACACATGGCATTTGAGAAAACCCCATATACAAAAATCACAAGGAATTAAGTCTGGCGACCTAGCTAGCTATTGAACTGGTCCGCCTCTACCAATCCACTGATTTTCGTAAGTCTGATCCAGATATTTGACGCACATTTGACATCGTGCATAAACCACATGGCTTGCCGAATATTTAAAGGAACTTCCTTCAGTAAAATATTCTGAAGAACTACTCTTCCCCTGTTAGTCAACCTGTGAATTGTGTAAATTATTAATTCCGTCTCTTGTGAAACTAGATTCATCGGAGAATAAAATACGAGAATAAAAAGTTGGATCTTCAATCACAGCATGCACCTTTCTAAAATGAAAGGGGTATTAGTTCTCCTTGTGTATAATATTACTTACAGATGATTTGAGGCTGAAAATCTTCGACAACTTAATTCTGGGTTATCTTCTAGATCCATCAGAATAGTTTCTTCGAATTACTCAACTTCAACGGGATGCCTACACGTTTAATTTTTTTTTGGAGACACCGATCCGGTTTCCCTCAACCTCTGGTAAAGTGCCGTATAGGTTGTATGAGTGGGATGGATTCTATTCGGAAACTTTTCAACATATCTACGTTGTGCCGCTCGAGGGTTACAGTGAACTTCCCCGTAGATTATATGCATATCTGCATATTCTTCATTACTAAATGAAACCAACTTTTAAAAAAATGAAAATTAAAATCTTACTTTCAATTAAATCAAATTGCGTTTATTAAGGTTAAGAATGGTTACCTGTTAAGTAGGTATACTTTTTTTCTATGAACAAATACTTACACTTTCCTAATCAAAAAAGTATACTACGTTCTCTAAAAAAAAGAATTACATTATGCCTTCAAACTAACAGTCATCACGTAGAGCATTTATTATAGTTTAGAATAATTCATACTTACCTTTAATTTTGTACTGTCTTGAAATAAATACATCTTAGTTTATTATTATTAAAAAATTTGGTTTTCCTTGCAAAGACGCATAAACTTGCAAATTGCTCGAGAACGGTTACCTCTAGCGTTGTTGAGTCAGTATAGCTTTTTTGCTTAGAAAAAGTACAAGAATAATATTGAATTGTAAAAAACCCAGAAGTGCATCGTCAAAAAAAAGGGCAAATTTACATAAATAATAGTAGCGTACGTAGTCCTCTCTAAGTGCCCAAAAAATACCCCGAATGCCCAATTACAGTCATTTTTTTGGGAATGTGTTTCAACAAAATTACGAGTGGATTACATAATACTATGTTGTCTGCAGGATATTAGAGTTATTTAATACGACAATATTTGTATATATTAATGATATTAATGTTATGATATATTTTGCTTAAATGAGTTATTTCAGATTTGTTATTTACGGCGTTGGGATTTTTTATTTATATCATTTCTGAAAATTCATGTTTTCTGTTGTTCATGCTTTTTCTTACTGTTTTTTACTCTATATATGTTGGGTGTATCTTGGTTATGTTTGAGTATTTGTCTACGGTAATTCGTCACTTTTTTATTATTTCGCTATGATTTGTACAATGATTTCTGTAATAATTTTAGTTTAATGCAGTTTAAAAAGGTTGCTTGCGCGACCGAAACGTCCATAGAATTATGTAATCCACTCGTAATTTTGTATTGTTGAACCACATTCCCAAGAAAAAAACCGACAATATACAAGTATACTGGTTCAAGAATTTTGAGTTTTTTGGAAAATATTTATATATATATATATATATATATATATATATATAAATATGTATATATATATATATATATATATATATATATATATATATATATATATATATATATATATATATATATATATATATATATATATATATATATATATATATATATATATATATATATATATATATATATATATATATATATATATATATATATATATATATATATATATATATATATATATATATATATAAATATATATATATATATATATATATATATATATATATATATATATATAATTAAAAAGGTTGTATTGTGCATTGTTTAAACTGTTGCTGCCCATACACAACACAACATTAGTAACAAAATGAAAAAGGAATTAGGCTACATTATCTGCAAAAACGTCAGAGACGACAATATAACAATACAATACAAAGACTTTAAAAAACAGATCAGGTTAAATAAAGAAACGTTTTATCATAACAAAATTGGAAACCCTAATACTAAAATAAAAAAATTGTTAATGAGAAATTAAATAGAGGTAAAATTCACAGCTTATAAAATTAAATCTAAAAAACTGCTTTATTTTTTAATCTAATCTTGCGGTAAATGTAAAACTTACTAAGCCTTCTAAGGATTACATTAGTAATCCACTCACATACTTAATAAATGAGGGTTTATAAAAAGAATTTTTTTTAGCAATTCTAAACACTGCAAATGTGATATCACTACACAAAAGGAAAGAACGAGATAGCATAGAAAATCATCCACAAATATCAATCATTAATGTATTTTCTAAAATTTTCGAGAAAATAGTATATTAGAGAATACTTCATTTTGTTAGAAAATATAATATTTTATTGGAATGCCACCATGTTTTTTTACCAAACAAATCAGCTGAAACTACCGTTTTTTAAACTACGCATATTCTATGCTTGACTAATAAAAAAAAGTTTTTTCATCTTTCAATAGCATTTGATACTGTCAATATCAATTCCTATTTATCTGGATGTCAAATGACAGAAAGGTAGGTGGGCGTGTATTCTGAAGCTAAGTCTGTAAATATTGGGATGCCCCAAGGTTCAGTACTGGGACCATTACTTTTTTTACTCTATGCCAATGATCTGCCAGAAAATATTAGTACTGGATATGTTACAATGTATGCCGACGATACGACAGTGTTGGAAGCGGCTGACATCCCGGTGGAGCTTTCCAAAAGCATAAAAAAAGTTTGTAGCGATATGGAGATTTGGTGCCGTGATAATCATCTTATATTTAACTCCGACAAAACAGTGTATATGAATATATAGTTCGTAAACCTTTGCCTTCAAATTTTGAAAGTCTCAACAGTATTAAATTTTCAAATTCAAGCAAATTTGTAGGAACTACAATAGACTCATCCCTGAATTTCAACAGTCCCGTTGAGCAGGTATGTGAAAGGTTTAATTCTACCTACTTTGTAGTTACCTTAAAGAGTACACTTAATGAGTCTGGCTTGCTTAGTATTTATTATTCTTTGGCTTACAACCACTTAAATAATATTATGTCATGGGCAGGTAGAGAATAGCGTCTTTGTTGGACAAAAAAGTATAGTGAGACTGATTTTGGAACTTCAGTCCATGGATAACTGTAAGCCTCTATTTATTCAAAAGAGAATTTTAACATTGTATATATATTTTTAAGGGTCTTATTTACACAAACAATAATTTTAATTTAATTGTCAAACCGGAAGAGAAGAACATTTACCAGCCTGAGCAGTACGATGCTGGCTTGACATAAGATCGTAATTTTGACAATTACTTGTGTTCATCCAATGATACACATAACTTTCTTTATCATGTTTTAATTTTTCTAGAAGACAACTCTTTCAGAATATGTAAGTACCGTTTATGTAAATGTATTATCAATTTATATTTAAATTTATACTTTTTGACAACCCTTTGTACAAATGTATTTTATGGTAATATAAACTATTTTATTCTATTCTGTTTTATTCCGTCATTCTGAATTCGTATCAGTTTATCTCTATATCACATTTAATTTTTCTAGTTCATTAAATAAGATATTTTTATTAAGCTGATTTTTTAAACATTTTATTTGGTGGTTATTTTGAATTCATACCTCAATTTTACTTAATGCACCAAATTTGAAATTAATTTAATAAATAGTTTTTCAGGAGGATTTTTTAACTATTTTATTAGGCCGCCATTTAAGATTCGTATTCATTTTTATGTAACACTTGATTTTTGTGCCAAATTTGAGATAATTTGGATCATTAGTTTTTAGTGATAAAACTGTGACTTTGTTCCGCCATATTGGAGATTTACCAATCATCCCCATAAGATCTTTAATTTTTGCCCAAAATTTAGAGTCAATCGAGTAAGTACATTTTAGCTATGCCCCGAATTGACAGACAGACAAACAGTCCGATGGAATTGAGAAAATATGTTTTTGGGCGTCAAGAAAAGCTAAGACTTGAATCTATATAAAACGTGGGAGAGGGACTTTCATCACTATTACAAACATTTTATTTTGTTCCGCCAAATATAACACTTAATTCTTGCACACATTTTGAAATCAGTCTGACAATGCTGATTTTTTAAATATATTATCAAACCGCCATTTTGTTTCGCAATCTTGGATTTGTACCAACATTTTACTAGTTGATTTCTACGTAATATTTGATTTTAGTGGAAAATTTCAGGTAAATTGGATAAGTTATTAATTTTTTAACATTTCACCAGACCCCCAGTTTGTTTCGCCATCTATTGGATTCGTGCCAAAAATTTACCAAAATTATACTCCGTTTTGAAAATAATAACAAAACATGTACAGTTGGCGTCAGATAAATTCGTACAGCTTAAATGCTCCATTGTAAATTGTATTTTCATCTACCTGACTTACCTTTTGCTTTTAACGCTTTGCACTTTTTGATGTTTCTCTATTTTAGATGTCAATGTTGCTTAGTCAAGGCGTGTAAGTGGCGATTGGAGCATATCTTGGAAAGATCTGCTGGGACGGGTTTCTTAGGAAGTAAAAAAGCCATGAAGATGATGCTAACTTAGTGTTCTAAAAGCAAGATCCGTTTGAAACTGCTCGATCCACCTCATACAGGAAGTTTAAAACAGCTTAGTGTCGTGTGAAACAATGTTTCAAATTTAGAAATCCAACATCTACCCTAAAACGTCTTCTTTGTTGTGGAAGAAACGCTTGACAGACTCAGACCAAATTACAAAATTTGGAAAAATTTCCGTTAAACTAGCCATGGTCGATTTTTATGATTTTTGGTACTTTGCACAGATTTTGGGCAGCCAATCAAGAATCTGAAATCAGATTTTGTGGGTGACATTTCATTCTCGAGTTTTTTATCGTCAACATTTAAAACTTCTTTCATTATTTCTACCTTGTTTTCACAAATATTTCGGCAAATTTTATAGAAAACGGTAGAAAACACAATTATAATGTACACGTCGCATTAAAAATCTAACAAAATAGATTTTTCATTTACTGCTGTGACAACCCTGATTTACTAATTTTCACTCTAACCACTTTTCCTAAATGTCATATGTTAATTTGTCATAATATAAAATAAGGAAATAAACCAAATAATAAATAAATAAATTTAAATTTTATCAAAAAAAAAAAATTTACAATTTTGTAAGCTGGTAAAAAAAAATAGTTTACAAACATCAAAATTAGCAAACAAAAAACAAAAACACAATAAATATATATAATTTTCTATAAAAGAAGTACATACATTAGAAATTATTGCTATGTTATAAACATTTTCATAAATATAATGTAAAAAAAAATAAAAAAGCTAACGGTTTTGTACAAAAGTAAGAATTTGCCGATAAAATATTTCTGACGGTGTAAGACAGTAAGAATGATTTCAAAGGGAAATGAACAGAGATATTATGGATTTGATGTTAAATGGCAGGTGATTATGCATTTTTTTTGCATTGTAGTATCTTTTATAAATTTTGATGATGAATAATTTCTGAGAGGGTAGAAAGGTCTCTCTAATAGAGCAGGTGCATGCTTACGACAATTCCAAAATGAATCTTGTTTTACTAATTTTTATTCAAGCAAATAAATAGCCAAGATTTATTTCTCTGGTGATCCTCGGTTTATATAGTTGATAAAGATGTTTTTTTTTTAATTTTCAGAGAGACAAAACAAATATATATAATTAGTTTTGTTCGCTTCACCGGTTTTGAAATGCGAAATATTTCTGAAAAGACGGGGGAAGTACTAGAAATGTATTATACATTTTGATGATGAACAAAAAATATCACTAAATGTTAATCTCTAGTGATCGGTTTAATGAATTTGTCACTAAATGTTAATCTTAGTGATCAATGAATTTGCCGGGGGGGCATCTGCACCTCCCTCCTGGTGGCGTCCACGTCGGTTTTTAACAAATGTCTATTTTTAAATATTTGTACTCGTTCAAAAACTTGATTTACGCATTAGCAAATATTTCTATATTTTCCAATTTGTAGAATCTATCTAATATAATCTATTTATATTCCTAAATTCATTTGTTTTTGAGTTATTTATATTTAAAAAGTAAAAGTTTTTTTCTAGGCACTTTAATGCTCTGTAAGACCTAATCGATTTAACCTGCATTTGTAGGGTTGCCAACTATAAATTTCTGTATTCCAGGGCAGATGACTCAAAATTCGTAAAAAATCTAGGACACATGGTAACAAAGAAGGACACGTAATCATATAAATAGTGTATTAATTTACGAAATAACGGTGATAAATAATAAATTAATTGAATAAAAAAAATTGAAAATCACATACAACCTCATTTCACTTGAAATTAAGTTCCTCTAAAATTGTATAAAGGGACTGTACTATAATAAAGTATCTACCTTACCTTTCACCTCCTAGGTAGTAGCACCGTATTAGGTAGGTGGCAGGTATTAACTATTAAAAAGAAAATACAAACTTAATAATTAAAACTAAACATATTATTATGGAGGAACAAATAAAACTTTGGTTTAGTTTAATTATTATAATAATTAATGTGTCCGCTTGTTTCACATTTTATTAGTTTTAAACAAAATACACCAAAATAATATTTTCAGTCACTAAAAAAAAATAAATTTGAATCACTTAACACATAACTGCATTGAAACAAAGTTACTATAAAATATATCAACCTTATCTTATATCTTAGGTATTAGCTCGAAAACGAAATACAAACTAAATAATAAAAACTAAACCAAACATATATTATGAAGGAACAAATAATATTTTGGTGTAGTAGACGTATTATTATTAAAAATGTGTCAGCTTATTTTTTATTATTAATTTTAAACAAAATAAACGTAATAAATATTTACAGTAAGCAAAAAAAAGAAAATTTGAAAATCACTTAACACACAACTAACTTGTAATAAAACCTTTTACCTCATACTTCTTAGATATTACTAACTCACAACTTATTCAGATAAATATAAATAGCAGAAACCACCAAATTTCGCTCTTTAAGTGAGTATTTTTATCATTATTTCGACCGATGACATAACGCAACAAAATGATGTTGCCGGAAGTGATTAAAAAATAATAAAATTGTATTTTATGCTGTGTTGTTTCGTGAAAAATTAAAAGTTGCCAAAATTCAGGACAAAATGCGCCCTTCTCGGGAGATCGGAAGGACGAAGGACAAATACGGTTAAATCTATTAAAATCTAGGACGTCCTTCCAAATACAGAACGGTTGGCAACCCTATGCATTTTCCTAACTTTTTTGAAATATCAATATTCCGCTCAATCTGGAGTTTCCGATTTTGGCGCAAACGTTTAAGATTGAAGTTGATTTTAGATGAGATCTTGTAAAACTAACCTTTTAACTTATAGGCGTTAAAGTATAAAAAAATCATGGTTTTAGGCATATAAATCGGGACACGGGACAAATAGAGACCTACACTTAAAAATCAGAGTCCATCACATATTAAAAATTCAGGAAGTTCGACCGAAACAGTTTTTCAACGTAAAATTAATACTCCTGTTGCTGGGACAACGGAGATAGTAAGACTTAAAATAAACACCTTGTATAAGTAGGTATATAATATTTGTGGTTAGTGAGGTGTAGGAAACATCAAGGCATCAAAAAGCGCTACGAAATTGGCGAGAATGCCATCCGATTTACACAATTAGAGCATAGAAATTGAATTTTATTCGCGGAATCACCACTAAAACCAATGGATCCAAAACGCATATAATTGCCATTAACCGAACAAAGTGGACGCTAAAAGTACGGAATCCTTTTCATTCTTTGAAAAATTACACTTTCCAAAGTAGGCAGAACAAAAGAAAAACGCGGGGCGAACGGCTCGCGTTATTTTTATGAAGCAATTAAATATGACTCTTGCCGAGCGTTAAATTATGCATTCTAAAAGGAGAAAAACGAAATTAAAATAGCGGCGAGTGTGAAATCAATTTAAAACATAACTAAAAACTATCGCGAAACCCGTAATATAAAATACACGCACGTACCTGTGGAATGCATAAAAACAATTGACGGCAGTTGCACTTTATCGATCTTGAGCGACAATGTGCGATATTAGTTCGGAGCGGTTCCGATGCAGGAATACAGATGACCGGGTTAAAAAACTGCCGAGAAATGAACGGGCCAGGAAAGGAAACTGTTCTTAGATTCACTTTTTATAACGTAGGTGTCGGAAAATCGCATTATTACGTGTAAAGATTAGCACTGTTAGCTCTTGGGTTTTGTTTTAGGAACAATAATGGATATATATTGAAATTAACTTTACGGACTTTTTTTATAAAACAGTTTACTATGAAATAAAGAGAAAGAGAAAAATGAAATAAAGCTTTCCATATTTAAGAATTCTGTTAATTAGTTCAATTTGAGGACTTAATAATTTGCAATTATGCAAATTATTTTAAAAGTATATACAAAGAATAGTTACTATTAAGAAAGGACAGTCGAAAAGGAGACTACAATTAAACAACATGCGATTTAAAATCAGTTTGGTGGAATACTGTGTCTTATTTTTGATATTTTTCTTTAATAATTCTATAAGTTTGTAATAAATTTCTATATTTGCCATATAGGTGAACAGAACTCAGCTTCTACCGATATTCACCCATCTTCTTCGCTGTTTAATTTTTTGCAATCTGTACTTATTCACATGTATAAATTCCATTGTTACAAAAGAAATTGTGTACAATTCACAGCGAATTAAGAAAAAAATTAATAATTTGTGGATAAATTGCCTTTGTTTTGATATTTTGTTTGAACAATTTTTAAAAGTATTTTTTAACGTGTCTTAGTAGAACTTTAGAGTCTTGGTCGCTATAGGAAATATTAAAAGTTCACGTTTTTTTAAAGTTCCTAATTGCTTTAAGAGTACTTATATTTTATCTGTTTTTGGTATTTATGTTACTGCATTAGTTTTACATAATATGTATGTATGTATGTTGAGACAAAAGATTTTATGGTCAGTTAAGTATTTATTCACTGATTTATTTGTTAATGTTTTTTTTTTCATGAGGTTTTTTGTTAAATAAATAATGGACCTACGTAATTATATAAAGAAATTTTGTTTTTTTTTCCATTCCATCTGATTTTGCTTTATAAATAGGTATTCATTACGACTTTATAATAGTGTAATAAGTATCGAAATGGGATTTTCAAAATTATCTAGAAATATTAAAAGGCATAATATTCAAGCGCCATCTTCTGAATATTGTTTCCATTGAAGCCGGTTACAGCTAAGACGCTGGTGGCTAACAGAAAGTATGTTTCTGGGAAAAACTACGTCATTATTATTACTGAAACATCCGATGCCTTTTATTAATCTAGCGCTAATTCTAATTACCAGTGGACCAATTGCTCGTCCAATTTCACTTTCTACGATTATTTTTTGGTTGGGGCTTAGGAGACTTTATACGTTGTAATATTTTTTCTAAAATAACTCTAAGTAAGTTTTGTCATAAATATTAAATGTTATATTTTTTATTTAATTATTATTAATTAGCGTTTTTGTTTGTTGAAAACAATATATTAACTTAATTTTATTTTAGTTGTTTTTCTTCTTTGATAAAATGCATTTTTATCATGTTTAATGTGAATTGTAAATGAAATATTATTATTGACAACATTGTTGCAAACTCGGTACAAATAACAAGTGCTAAAAAAGTGCTACATTGCAACTAATTTCCCAAAATAATGCTGAATTGGCAACAATGATTGACAAATAATTATTTTCTTTTCAGTTTAGAATTCATGGCTAGAGCGAGTTAATTATCATAATGGACGAATCGCATCCACGCTAACTAGATCTAATATGGTTTGTTGAATTTCTCATAAGGGGCAATTTTGAAGTCGAATAGTTCAACCACGACCATTTCAAGTATAGACAAATTGCATATTTTTGAAAAGAGGATAATCAGGAGAATCCAAAAATGTAAAAATACACAGGGTGCTCTATTTAAAATACCGAAGTTGATGGTGATTTCTAAACTTTTCCGATCGTTACTTGTTTTTCAATTTATCATAGTGCAAATGTTCAGGATAAATCTTACAACTTTCGTATAATTTTTTTTGTAACTCTTCAAATAAGGATTTTAAAGCGGTGGCAAATTATAAGGAAAAACCCCGTACACTTCAAGATATTTCGAAGAATTTAATTTTATTGTTATGTTAGAGTTCAGAATATTTTGCGAAAAAATATTAATGAAAATAAATTCAGTGTCATGTGTCTAAAAAAAACTTAATTGACCTGGTTAATTTGGAAATAATATTTTTTTAGAATAGAATGCGTTATCAACATCAAGTAACAGCTAATTCAATAAATTATAAATATTATAAAATATTACCAGGTCATCAACCCTTAATTTTTGATTGAAATTTAAAGTCAATCTGATAAGTAGTTTTTAAACTATGCCGCGAACTGACGGACAGACAGATGGACTGACGTAGATATGTAGAACCTGAGATCTTTTCATGACTGCAAACAATTTATTTGGTCGACATTTTGTTTTGCCATCCGGAATTAGTGCCATAATTTTACTAGTTCATCTCTATACCACAGTTAGTAGGTAATTTGAAATCAGTCCATTAAGTAGTTTCTTCAGGCTGAATTTTTAAATATTTTATTAAACCACCATTTTATTCCGCCTTCTTAGATTTGTACCAAAATTTTACCAGTTTAGTCCTACATAATACTTGATTTTTGTGGAAAATTTAAGAAAAAATTAGTTTTGTAGTAACATTTTTCACTAGGCCGCCATTTTGTTCTGCCATATTGGATTTTTACCAAATGACCCTTATTTTTTTTATCAAAATTTGAAGTCAATCGGGCAAGTAGTTTTTAGCTGTGCTTCAAACAGATAGACCGACGGAATTAAGAAAACATGTTTTTCGGCATCTAGGTACTTTGAAACGTAAAGATCTGAAAAAATCTCGTAGGGTGATTTTTTCACGATTACAATATAAATCGGTAAATTCGTAACCTACAACTTTCCACGTACAGGATTCTGGTTACACACAGATAACACATTTTATGAATCCATATAG
Source organism: Kuschelorhynchus macadamiae (assembly GCA_030620095.1). Classification (NCBI taxonomy): domain Eukaryota; kingdom Metazoa; phylum Arthropoda; class Insecta; order Coleoptera; family Curculionidae; genus Kuschelorhynchus; species Kuschelorhynchus macadamiae. Next base: position 1,173,978 of record JAUTXW010005312.1, read on the forward strand.
TTGTTTGGTAATAACTTAAAAAAATGGAATAAACTATAATTTGTTTATAGCAGAGATCGCCAACCTTTTAGATTGTGTTAAGCTATTCTTTAATAACCTTATAATAGACAGTGAGTTACGTAAACTTCTTTGACCAAAATAAAAACATTACATATTTGTACTGTACTAGATTATAATATCGTCATAGTTCTTTACCGCCATTTGAATTGAATTGTACAAATGTTGCATTTAAAATACTGCACATTGCTAAATATTTGTTTCATTTGAGTTACAAATTGTACCAACACCACAACTTCCTTAATATTTTGAAAAATTTCTTAAATGCATTCTTCGAGCTAGGTACAATCCATACATAACGTTTAACAGTTTTATAAACGTAATTCGCTGTTAAACCGGCCCGGTGGAGCAGAGCAGCTAGGGCTATTTGGTAGATATAGATACCCAACATTTCAGAAAGCAGATTTTTTCATATTATAACGCAGTGGCGCAGCTTCCGGGATTTTACGGTTAAAATTCCCTTTAAATGGAGCCCAACAAAATCTCTGAGCTCCGACCCCTTCCTAATATGAAATTAGTGAGGATTTTTTTTTAGTTATAACAAGCTCTTTGGTATAAAGACAACAGATTTCATTGCGTTATATATTTCTGAAAAGTCATCTATCACCTAGTTTTGCATACCATAAGCAGCAGCGTATAGTTAGAGTGGAGGCGTTGGGAGCACTCTCCAATTACACTAATATTAATTTGAAAATTAACACATACATTAATTATATCTGTACCAACACTACAACTTCCTTAATATCTTTTCTTAAACATTATTCGTGCTTTTAAGAGCCGTAATTTTGATATAACGGCATAACTAAAAAACTACTTACCCGATTGACTTCAAATTTTGGTCAAAAATTAAAAGTCGGCTGGGGATGACCTGGTCACATTTTGATGAAAATTCAGTATAACAAAACATTAATGTAACATGTAATTTTGAAAAAATCACCCTCTCAGGTTATACAAATAGTCACGTTGTAGCGTCACTAGACGCCCAAAAATATGTTTTATCAATTCCGTGGATTCGTCTGTCAGTTTGTCTGTCTGTCTGTCAGTTCGCGGCATAGCTTAAAAAATACTTATCAGATTGACTTTCATATTTTGCAGAAAAATCAAGTGTTACATAGAAATGAACTGGTAATATTTTGGTACAAATATAAAAGCAAAACAAAATGGCGGCCTAATGAAATATTTAAAAAATCGGCCTGAAAAAATTACTTATTAGACTAATTTTAAATTTTATGCAAGCATACATTGTGATATAGAGATAAACTGGTAGTAAAGTTGTGGTATGAAATTCAAGACGGCGGAACTAAATATTTTTTTTAAATCATCGTAAAAAATCTTATTCAATTGACTTGAGAATTTTGCAGAAAAGTTAAATGTGATATAGGAATAAACTGATACGAATTCAACATAACATATTAAAATGGTGGTGTGTGTCAATATAATTATTGAATTTATTTTAAATTAAATTATGCCCAATAATCAAGTGCGGCATAGGTACAGGTAAAATATTAGTAGGGATCCAATATGTTGCTGAAAGAATTTGTACTGAACTAAAAATTTTCCGATTTTTTTATTTATAAGCGTATGTTTAAAAATATTCTCCTATTCATTTGATTCTATCCACCGTTATTATCGTTTCACATGACATAGATTCTTACATTTATTTGTTCGTATAGAAATTGATGTATTTCCTAACTCAGGACATATTCTAAAATCACATTTGGTATTTTCAAAGCTTTCTTTCTCGCGTCCGAATAGAGACAAAACTGTTCTTTTCAGATCGACAGTAATGAATGGGGATGCACACCCGGAATGAAAACCTATCATATATATATATATATATATATATATATATATATATATATATATATATATATATATATATATATATATATATATATATATATATATATATATATATATATATATATATATATATATATATATATATATATATATATATATATATATATATATATATATATATATATATATATATATATATATATATATATATATATATATATATTCATTTTAGATGTTCACGACCGTACTAATATAAATAAGGAATCTAATATCGGGTATGCGGTCTGTAGGTCAAATAAATAACTAATTTACTTCTGACATCCTCTATATTTCGTCATTTATTTATGACTTCATCAGGAGGAAACGCTAAAATACACCACAGATTAAAATGATATCAAACTAAAAAAAAACAGTTAAGACTTACAAGTGAAGTTACAAAAACATGGTTATATGCATTTCAACACACAGTAGAACGTTAAATTAGGACGAATACAACCACATGAATATTAAAATGTTGATAACAAGTAGAACTTAACAACTAGCGAGACATTTATATATACATTTATTTATTTTTTTTTTTGAATAATAAGAACTATTTTATTTTTTTGTGGTAAAAGAAACATTGATAAACAGTTTTATGTACCTATTGAAGTTCGTGGAATATTTATATTATGGTATTTAAGTTATTTGTTTTTTGTTGAACAAGGCAAAGAATTCATTTGTTCAACAGATTGCAATAAATGGTGCTCAGCTGTTAGATGTCAGATCTAGAATTAACTGAATTATTTTCGTTGTTGATATGTACTATTTCCAGAAATAGCCTTTTTCTGTAATTATTTTCATATTCCAGAATTTGTATGTTTTCGTAATCAAAATTGTGATCCTCTTTCTGAAAATGATCAACCAAAGCACATGAGTTTTTCCCAATACGGCAGTCGCTTTTGTGTTGTGTCGATTTTTAATATATTGGGAAGTTTGTCCTATGTAACACTGATTGCATTGTTTAGAAGGAATTTTATATACAACATTATTATTTAATGGGATCGGAGTTTTATCTTTAATTTTAGTGAGCATTTTGCCAATCGTGACTGTATTATATTTAGCTATTTTTAAATTATCTCTTCTAAGGTGGTTAGTAATATTATCTGTAAGACCTTGAATGTAGGGCAATTTCTTATATTTGAAATGTGCAATAACTTGGTCTTCTGTCGGACCATAAAAAAACCCAGAATGATAAATTAATTTGTTTAGTATTTTTTTCGGAAAACCATTATTTAGAAATAGTGTATAAACTTTCTTTAAATTTTCCTTCAAAAACCTTTCGTCCGAAATATGAGTGACACGATTTTTTAGAGCAATAATTGTGTTGAATTTTTGGCTCATTGGACGGTTCGAAAAATAATTAATATATCGTCCAGAGGACGTCGGTTTTTGGTACCAACTTAAAATAACTTTGTTAGTATCAGTCCTAATTAGTAAGGTATCTAAAAACGGTACTGGATACTGTTGTTAACTTCTGTTTCCATAGTAAACTGCAAATGTTCATTCACAGAGTTAAAAGTAACTAAAGTAGTTTTTATCTCACTCGAAGGGACAGAAGTCCCTATGTCGTCCAAAAATTTATACAAAAACGGAACATTAAAAGGTAATTTTTCTACGATTATGTCCAATATATGATCCGTTACTATTTGAGCCAAGATTGGACTAATAGGTGAGCCCATGGGGGTACAAAATGTTTGTTGGTAGAAATGGTTGTTGAAAAAAAAATAACAGTTATTGCACACAAACGATAATAATTTGAAGAATTTATGGTAACTTAACGTTGTGAACGGCTCTATTATGTGCCATTGTGAACATAGCAATTCAAGAATAAGATCGAAAGGGATATTAGTAAATAATGACACCACATCCATTGAAACCAATACATAATCTTCGGGTAATCTCCGATCTTCGATAGAATTTACAAAAACAAATGTGTCAGGTATATTGTAGTTAGTCCTATCGGCTAAGGATTCTGTTAAAATTTTCGTTAGAAGAAGAGTATAATTTTGATAAAACGGAATTATAAATAGTGAGACATTTAGCAACGTCTTCATCAATTTCATTTTTTGATTTTACCGTTTTAATTAATTCATTGACTTTTTTTTTTAAATAAGCGGTAGGATCCCTATCTAACTGTTGGTATGTATTAGTATCGCTTAATAGTTCCTCCGTTTTGGTAATATAATCGTTTTTGTTCATAGCTACGGTACTATTAGCTTTATCGGCCTGTAAGATATAAATATTAGGATTATCATTAAGAAATTGTTTAGTTTTTGTATATAATTGTTGTAACGGTGTAATTTTATTTGTACTCAAGTGCGTTCGATAATTAGTTAGTAATTAATAGTAATTAGTAGTAATTAATTATTGTTAGTAACTTGAGCTCTTAAAATATTTTTGTTATTATCAGGCGCATCATAAATAATATCTTCAACATCAGCAAGAAATTTTTTAACATTTAGTTGATCATTGGTAGGAGAAATTGCGAATTTAGGACCTAAGGATAACATATCTGCAATGTCATTTGGTATATTTACGTTCGATATGTTATTAAACCATTTCTTGTTATCGATAAACATTCTCTCCCTATTTTGAAAGCAACGAACAAGATTATAAAACTTTTTTAAATTAGAATTCTTTACCTTGTTAAAACGTCTATTATAAGATACGCTTAACCTACGAGAATATTCATTTAACATATGTTTTGGAAGAATAGTATTTAATTCATGTTTAATTGAGTCTAGATTTTTGATCATATTACTGATATTGTTGTAACATACCTTAATCTCTAGATTGAGATTCTTTTTACTTAGAGCAACAATGTGCCTACGAACTTTTTGAGCTATCTGCCAGTTATTGGTTTGTATCATATCCATCATTCCTCTCGCTGTATCCGGTATGTGTTGGAGTAGAATGTTCGTTCTCCTACATCTCAATAGAAAATTCTTTCTGTTTATGCCATTAGCCAGCTTGATGTTAATTGAAGACCATTTTTTCATCAATAGTGTAGTGTGATTACCAAAGGTGTTTGTGATTAGTTGATAAAAACCCATCTGAGAATTATTCATTTTAGATGCTTTCGACACAACACAAAAGCGACTGCCGTATTGGGAAAAATTCATGTGTTTTGGTTGATCATTTTCAGAAAGAGGATCACAATTTTGATTACGAAAACATACAAATTCTGCAATATGAAAATAATTACAGAAAAAGGCTATTTCTGGAAATGGTGCATATCAACAACGAAAATAATTCAGTTAATTCTAGATCTGACATCCAACAGCTGAGCATCATTTATTGCAATCTGTTGAACAAATGAATTCTTTGCCTTGTGCAACAAAAAACAAATAACTTAAATACCATAATATAATTATTCCACGAACTTCAATATGTACATAAAACTGTTTATCAATGTTTCTTTTACCACAAAAAAATAAAATAGTTCTTATTATTCAAAAAAAAATAAATAAATGTATATATAAATGTCTTGCTAGTTGTTAAGTTCTACTTGTTATCAACATTTTAATATTCATGTGGTTGTATTCGTCCTAATTTAACGTTCTACTGTGTGTTGAAATGCATATAGCCATGTTTTTGTAACTTGACTTGTAAGTCTTAAAAGTTTTTTTTTAGTGATGTCATTTTAATCTGTGGTGTATTTTAGCGCTTCCTCCTGATGAAGTCATAAATAAATGACGAAATATAGAGGATGTCAGAGGTAAATTAGTTATTTATTTGACCTACAGACCGCATACCCGATATTAGATTCCTTATATATATATATATATATATATATATATATATATATATATATATATATATATATCTCCGTAATTATAAAAACCATTATCTTGATTTTTTTTTTATTTTATTAAAAACCTATGTATTTTGGTATACAGTGGATGGCTGAAAACATGTATTATTGTTTATTTACAGGTGTTATTTAATATATATAAATATAAAAAAATAAAAAAAAATAATGGTTTTTTATAATTAGGGAATTTATATAGATCTCACCCATCGGTTAAAACTTTCAGAACAGCAAAATTATTCCTGTAAATAATATTGTCGTCTCCAAGGTAAGGTACATATAAAATTTATTTTAATAATTTACGCTATAGTTGTTTTATTAAATGTTGTGAGTACAAAAATATTTTAATTAATTAATTGTTCAATAGTTAAGTATTATGAATGTTTGTTTTGTTACGTATAGTACATGTTAAATATTTGCGTATGTTTGTTGAAAAATACTAATCCATGTATCCATGTATTATGCAAATGTTTCAAACAAGAAGCGAAACGTCGAGCTAGTTGCAGAAAAAAAAGTTTTATTAATTAAACCTATACTCAAAAAAAATAAAAACTTTTTGTGTATATATATATATATATATATATGCTTGTTAATATTCATTATAATAATTGTTATTTTTATATTACTTACATATTTTAGGTTGTGAATTGTGCATACACTCCCGGGGCCGGTATGCATTTTTTATCGGTACTTAGGATAATTTGAAAATTTAAATGCTTACGTTTAAGCCACATATTTAGTATTAGAGTTTTGGTAAAGTTTCAACGAAACGTTTTATTTCAAGACCAAATTGAAATATTGCTCTCAAATATTTTTAATGCTGTAATCGTTTATTGGGCATATTTATAGTAATTAAGCTAATTAGTAATAGCATATTTCATTTTCTCAACACTCCAAAATTGCTCCAGATTCACCTTGTAACGTTACGGCCTCTCTTCAGAATCAAATTAAAATTCCCAGCAATGAAACATGCAATTTTGCGGGGACAAATAGTGAACCTCGATCAAACAAATTTTATGGGGATTCGTTCACAAACCGACAACCAGTGCATTCGTCGAGTGACGTCATTAAAACTACTGGTAAAAAAACCAAACCAAACCAAACCTTTACTGGGGCACCCAAAGAACAAAGGTGTTCAATTATATTAATGATATTATTTTTTCCATATTCTATATCAAATAAAAGACATACTTTTAAAACTGTTAATAAATCCGCACTTTTATTTTAGGTAAATGTTTTAATGCTTTTATTTTCAGCTGAAAGGTCTCCCATATTTGATTTCGCCTCGTGCTGTACCAATGCTCTGGCCGGCTGCAGCTGCTGTCCTCATTGAAATATATGAAGTTTTTTGTCTTTGGCTTGGCGATTGTTCAAACGGCCACTAAATGGAAATCTTTTTGCCGCCTTTTTGTTCGACAAAAATTCTATTTACATTGTCCGATGATCGTTTTTCTCCTGACTTTTCGCTTTTTAGTGCCCAAGGGTCATGAAAGGATTTTCAGAATATCGTTCGTAGAAGAATTTAAATAGCGGTAACAGGTAGAGGGAATGTCTACTAATGATAATTGCTGATTAAGAATTTAGTTATTAGCAATAGGTACTTGTCACTTTGTTGTTAAATGATTTTATATACTGAATTAATAAAGTATATTTAAAATTTTGAATAATATCAGGTTTAAATAATTCTAAACTTCTAGGGCGTTTGTAGCTCTACTGGGTTAAATTTTTGGATTAATATTCTCATTCGTTTCTCGCTATATTACTGCAGTATTAAATTACTTTAAATTTTACTTTCTCATATTTTACTCTATAACCGAATTTTTCTGTTTTATTATGAGTTACAAAAAACATATTTTGTACATTTGGACAATCAGTCCATAAAATATGCTTTAATTATATTATTGATAGTCAGGATGACCAAATATACTCTTTTGAAAAGTAATTTTCTCTCTTCTGTACTCTGTACTCTTACTATTGTCATAAATATGACGAATTGTCAGAATTTTGGTTGAAATCTGGTCGTAGCTTGAGAATTTAGAAAAAAATATTCAGTTTAGATTTCGGTTAATAAAACTATAGTGCGTCGATTACTATCGACCGCTACTGGGGCTAAATGCCAGCAGAGCAAGGCGATAGTTTCCCGGGCTTTTTCGTAGCTTAGTTGTTATAACCATGGCTCGAAGAAAATGTAAATAGAACAAAGCGTTTCATTTCAATAGTAGATTAAATATTGATCTAAATGGACATTTAAATACAAAATTAAATGGAAAAAGAGGTTGGGTCACACATCTTTTGATTTTGTTTTTTCGGCTTTAGCCTTAAATTATCTCCAAAATATGAAAACATCAAAAATTACAGATCCAAAATTATGCAGAATAAACATTTTTAAAAACTTAATAGAACTTAAGTATTTTATAACTCACGTGACTCTTAATAGTAATGTTCTTAATATTATGTGGGCAAGGTATAATAGTAAGTTTTCAACTCGTCAGGGTTTGACAGGGATTATCTCGGAATGAGGTCCTGTTATCTAGGCCAAACAATAGTTCATCTGGAACACGAGATTATTTCGAAATCACGGTTTATACTTCGTCATAGAAAAATATTACCAAAATAATTACCAGATTATAAAAGTGCTTTAATATCGCACATTCGTATCGTTCTTTGTCCATTCTCCGGGGCCGTCAGGGATGGTTCAAGGCGAAGGCCTATTTCTTAGTGAACACTTGATAGATGGTTATTATTCTTTCTTAGTTGCCCCGGAAATTCTAAAAGCTGGCAAACCTATATAGTAGTTACAGAGAAATGTAGATTTTTATTTAAAATTAAAATGTAAAGTCCCCACGCTCATAAGAACATTTTAATTAAGAATCATATGAAGTATAAAATTCTATACTTTAAAATAGCGCCCAGCTGACATCTTGAAGTTTTCGACCAAACACTAACAAAAAAATATCTAGGGTGCTGCGGAAAGGAGTCAAATTTCAAATTTTGATCCAGAATGGTTCAAAACAATATAAGAGGGGGAAAGAAACAAAAAGAATAACACTGTATGATATTTGCAATCCGTCAAACTGTACTCTTTTTTTCCTTGTCAACCTATTTATACTCAAGCATGATTTTCAAGTACCCGATATATAATATACGTTGCATGTTAATTTCACATAATTTACATTTACGAAATTCTGAACAATACCTACACTAAAATATAGTCAAAATACGCCTGTTGCCCTACAGTACATATCACTATTTAAATTTTGTTCTTTTTGTATATGTGAATATCTTTCTCAATAGAAAATTTGTATTCTTGGACAACGAAGCATATGAGTATGAAACATATATAACTAAACATAACTAAAAGAGGAGTAATAGGTCCTCCAGAGAAGGATTAATGGTAGTGTATGTATGAAGAAAATCACCTAAAACTCTACGATCCACAAATAAGGAAAGTTTTCTTGTACTGTTTGGATTATCAATTACAATTACATCATGAACCAGTCTGTCTCTAGCCATTATCAAGAGCTTGATGACGACTAGAAATTCCAACTAGTCGAAACGTTATAAAGAAATCAACAATAAACACAATGCATAACCGACAAGTAAGTTATTTTCAAGCCTTAAAGCTTCGCCTTCTCGAAATATCATCAAACAGCTTTTAACTTACGACTGTCTAGTGTGTTTCATTAGTTTTCAACTAACTTAACTAGAGAGTCAAGAAAAGTACATTCCAGTTTTTTTCTAAAACCGGCAAAAGTGGACATCTCAAACTTATGAGTAGCAAATAATTAATTACGAACACTACCAGTGAGGTTATTTGTCCAGCAAGGCAGGTCTCTCCTACAATTTTACATCCCTAATAGCCGGGTTCTTGAAGATTCTTGTCATCTGAGGTTATAAAATGGCAAAACGGTAAATGAGCCAGAGAAGATATTGTGTATTACATGTGTGATAATGCTTTCCTTAATCATGTGTTGTTATCACATTCGATAAGTTTTTATGATCTATGAGCAGACCACGAAGGCCGAATGCCTAAGTACTAGGTACCGTGGTTGGTTTAAGTGAAGACTGCGGAAATTGATGCGGGATTTAAAAACTTACAGATTAGGAGGAGAGGAAAAGGCATTTGCTGGTAACACATTCCATAATCGGGATGTCGGGTCTTTGTCTTTACAGTTGTCGTGTGAGGGAATGCATGTGGGTCCATGCTCGTGCCTCTCTGGTAGGAATGACTAAGGAAGGCATAATGGATGATAATTCATCAGAACAGAATCCGTGATAGTATCTGTAAAACAGAGACAGAGCCCCTACAATTCGACGATGCTCTAGTGATGCAAGCTTTCATGTGATGTTTGTATACTCAGAATATTAAGAATTGAAGGAGAGGCTGCTTCTCATATATGTCAGCATTATTCAAGGCAGAGATCATGTGATAATGCAAGTGAAGATCTTTCTGATAAGTAATACCGACTAAGCTAATGAAATCTTTGGCTTCAAGCATTTGATTTTTCGTTTGGATAGTGTGATAGTAAACAAGACTGTGTCTTAGTTGCTTTAAACTGACAAAGTTATTGGCTCCTCATCCTACGATTTTAATGAAGTCTTCGGTTACTATTAATTTCTCTACTGTATAAGTCTTGGAGACAGGTTTGGGAAATTGTCGTCAGCTTAGCTGTGAATAGGATTGCTGGTAGAGGAAAGCAGATCATTCATGTGCAGGAGGAACAGAGTCGGCGCCAACACTGAGCCCTGTAGAACGCCTGCATTGGTTTGGGGCGAAAGTTTGATGGCTGGCCGTCAACCTCTACAGAAATACTTCTGTTGTAAAGAAAACTGACAAACCAAATACAAAGTTCTACAGGAAGCCCATAGGCAGGCAGTTTGTTAAGTAGGGTGTCATGCTAGACTTGATCAAATACTTTTTTTTATTTTTGTATTGGCCGTATTGCCTCTCGTGGATAAGTTTATACCTTTTAAGATAATTTAAAAGGTCATTATTGATATACTCATAATTGAGAGGAGAGATATGGGTCTATAGTATGGGATCTCTTTCTTCTTGGGAACAGGCTGTACACGAGCAGATTTCCAGCTTTTAGGAAAAATGCCCTTTTCTTAGGACGTTTGGAATTAGCTAGTAAGCATAAGGACCAAGTCAGAAGCGCACTTTTTTAAGATTTTGGCCGAAATACCATCAAGCCGAGAGGACTTTCTGGTATTAAATACGTCGATGCGAGGCAAGTGATCACATTCATAAGTATATCATGCATATTTTCTACTTCCCACCTGGTTTAAGAACAGTTCGGTAAAGAGAAATGAGATGTCAAAATGTCCAAAAATATTAGCGGAATTGAGGGCCGTGATGTAAAAAATTAAAATTTACTTATCACTTGCGTAGAAGAACACGTATTAAGTATTTAAGAACAAAAAAAAATCCTTAAAATAAGGAACAGGTAAAGTTCCAACTTTGACACCATGTATATAGCAAACTAGCCGCAGAATTGGGTTGTGCCTTTCAGAGCTTTTGATGAGGAAGTTAAAAACTACAACATATCAAATTTTCAGGAATATTGACTGAAAGCCATTTCCCAAAGGATTGTGCGAGGTCCTTTAGCGAAAGTAAAGCATATAAAACTTATATTAATTTCCACCAAAACATTTTTTTTGCCATAAAAGGCTGATAATTACACTAGTGCGATTATCCGATAATTGCACTAGTGCACGATTGTCGCGTATCTTATTCTGAGAGATTTAAGTCAATAACTCATCAATTTATTGTCAGAATGTTTATTTTAATAGATGAATGAAATTTTCACAATCAAACGTTTTTTCCAAATTACATAGAATTATGTAGAATAAAGATTTTTATTTATGCTAATTAATTTTGCATAATATTTATAATTAACATCAACTTAGATCCAATACACTATTTAATACACTTGTCGTTTTTTTATTTCTATTTAAATAAATTAAAGCAGCTAACAATGCGGATCGAGATGAAAACGTAAAAAGTAAATTACGTTTTTCGTCGGTTCTGTAATAAATTAATCTAAACTCGACAAATAACAGTTCCTATTATGATTTATTCATTTCTTTTTAAATTCTCTACGGGCAAGGATTTTAAAAAACAATATATTGTTTGAAACCGCAAATGGCACACGCTATTATTAGGTTTTTTGTCGTGTAACCGCAACATATTTTATTTTTACGTCAACTCCGAAATCTGGGTTAATTAAACAATTTATAACAAACAAAAGGATTTTAGTAACAATAAAGTGATGGGGATCACTTTATGGAATATTATCTTTAGCTAGCGTGCCCGGCAGACCTCGTTCTGCCTTTTCCGTTAGACAACGCGATGAATTTTCAGTGGAATTATAAGAATATGGGGCGTATTCACCACATCGTCCAGAAATATCATTAAAGAAAAATATATTGGTTTTATAGAAAAATACGCAGTAAAAAAATACAAAAATTAGTGCTGAAAAGTCTCGGTAAACAGACGATCATTTAATAAAAATCATGTAAATTGGTTCAGTACAACTCTCTCACGAACTTGCTGAAAAATCCGGCTTAATGTTTAAAATATACAGATAACTTTAGATAGAATAGTATTTTTATTGTTCCTAGGAAAGTATTAAAATTTCTAGCATTAATTAAGGAATCACTGTAAATATAATGAAAGTGCAGGCCTCTTAACTCTACGTCTACCCGATCTTGTGCAGTCACCACTTGGTCATCGGCAAAATGAAGCCTGTATAGTCTTATTTGGTCATTCCAGAACACGATCTTTTACATTTCTTTAGAGCTGCGTTTAAATAAATCTTAACTAACGTAATATACTGCAGCCTTGTCTTAAGCCTTTGGTCACGATAAAACTTTCTGAAAATTGGTTGTTAATTTAATTTTTATTTGAGCACTATGATAAAATTGTTGGATTGCTATTTCTCATGTAATGCCGATTGTTGAATTTTCAAGTACTTGCCATTGTTTATTAAAGGGATTTCTTTTTGTTAAGTTAGCCAGCTCTAAATCCCACCTGTTCTTCCAGTTTTATTGATACAAATTTATCCTCAACTAACGTCTTGAATAATTTTCCATACAGTCTGCTGAACGTACACGAGATGCAGCGGTAATTCTTGCAGTTATTTTCATTACCATTTTTGTGTATCGGTGTTATCCATCCTTCTTTCCAACTACTCGACGCTGGGGCTCCATTAATCCAATGATACCTGTGAAATAGATCTTGAGCATATTTGTGAGTTTTGGTGTTCAGCTCTTAAGGGTTTCTGGGATTTCTTCTGTTCCGCTGACTCTTTCGTTTTTCATTGATTGAATTAGTTTTTGTAGGCCTCATGTGTAACCCGCACTTCAGGACCATATAGATATCATCTAGGTGAGTGGTTCATGAACCGAGCTCTAGTTTCTTTGAATGTTTCTTAATAATGATCATTCCATTTGTTTATATCAATGATTTGAAGATTTGTCTTGTTTGTATTTTCATTTCTCAAATTCTCTAAATTCCCAAGCATCCAAGGATCTACTACCACCCAAGTGAGACTCAAGTTCCCTGCATTTGTTGTCACAGTTCTGATTTTCATGGGATATTATCATATTCCTGAGTTGTGTTTGTTGTTGGCGGTATTCATTTTATCTCCTATTCTTTATAAGTTCAGCCATTTGTAATAGGTTTGTTGTTTTATTTGTTTTTGTTGTTCGAGTTCGCCATTCCATAGTAATTTTTTGTTATTCTTCCTGGTGTTACTCTTGTCTTCATTTCTCAGTGCCTCATTTCCTGCTCCCTTATTGATTGCAATATGTGCGCGTAGAGTTATTTGTGTCTCTATTTACAATAGTCAAATTAAGTTTTTGATCAAGCCTATTTTGACACAAGTTCTTCACATGATCCCCTCAGTTTGTATCTTAGTTGTGATGGAAAACATGTGGATAGAATAGAGTTAGCGCTTTGAAGCAGACAAGACATTTCCGAATCCTAGCTACACTAGAGTTACTTCTCGTAGTAATGGAATGCGACCCATGTGAACGGAATGACTTTATAGCGAAATGCCGCCTTAACTTATTTATATTTAGACAGGAACACACTAAAAACGGTTAACGCTGCACGTAGCGGATAAATGCAAAAATGAAAAAAATGGTGTCGAGACATTTTGTTTCATGGCGTGATAAAGCTAAAAACTTAATTTCTAGAATCAGCTTTAAAATACCGAACAAAAACCTTCTTTTCTCGATTTTTTAAGTGATGGAGCTTTGACAATACAAGCAGGAAGGCAACATCAATGGTAGAAACCATCCTTGAGAACGATGGTGAGGAAGAAAATTTTTTGTTGGTAATTTGAGGATTTATTATTATTATTATTATTTATTTGTATGTGAAATATATATCCTTTTTACTATATATATAAAAAAGAAAAACTACTTTTTTCTTAATTTATTTTAAATCTGTATAAAAACAAAATCAAAAACAATTATTGCAATTATAAATTATAAAGCGTAGTATGTTTTTCGGCGTAGGCTTTTTTTTCCAGCAGACACTCTGAGTTCTGTACTGTGGCTCTGTTTTTCGGCCTGTAGCTGTTATTGTGACAAGTGCCTGCCTCAATCTTTGGTTAAGCTCTATGTTCAAAGGCAGTTTTCTCTTTTGTAGGCTGCCCTAAGAAGTAAGATAACCTCTACACCGTTTCTCTTTAGTAGTATTTCAGGGCGCTGAGGATGAGCAGAAGGTGGATGAGTACTAGAAGTTTCAGCCAAGCTATATCAATATATAAGGTTTTGTCATACATGGGTTTGGGATGTTGGAATATTGAGAACGGATCAATATCAGTAACAAACTCAACTGGATAGGACGAAACTGTCTGTACTGTATAACGTGGGTAGCATTAGCTTATCCTCTGTCCTACTGTCATTTATTATTATTATTTGATAACTGATATGTATTCATAATAAATATTTTTTTACGTTATTTATCTTTAAAATTAACTTTTTAGGTTGAGGATTTGAGCCCCCCTCAAACAACCTCCTTATCTACGCCTTGAGAAGATACATTAAACTGACGGTTTAAGAATACTGAGTGGAAGGTTCATTTAACGGACTTTTTTTGTCGTTATCACCGATATTCTTTCAGATCATTACGTTTCAGGGTCCCTAGATACCGAAAATATGTTTTCTCAATCCCGTCGGTCTGCCTGTTCGCGGCATAGCTAAAAAACTACTTACTCGATTGACAAATTTTGGTCAAAAATAAAGGTTCATATGAGAGCGACTTAGTAACATTTTGGCAGTGCCGGATTAAGGGGGGGCTTTGGGGACTATAGTCCCGGGCTTCCCACATCTGGGGCCCTCCCGATAGTTTATAAAGCATAGCACCTCTCGGAAAGCTGCAGCCTTTATTTACTGATATTTTGTAAAGCACAACATTTTTGAAATAAAAATACTTTTTTATGAACGTGGGGCTCATGATTAAAACTGATTAGATGGCAACTCCGCACTGTGGATCAGCTAACTGAGACGATTTTACGGTCACGGGTCGGTCACAGTATTCCGCAAATTCCGCGGCGCATTTTTTTAAATTTAATGGTAGAAAATGACCTCTCAGAAATGTTTCCAAACAACTATTACAAATTGTGAGGGAGAGAGGTCATTTATAGTCGAATGCGGTCTTATCGTGCGGGTCCAAAGGTCACCGACATTGTGAATCAAATCAAAAAACACAGTGAACATTTTGGTGTTGTGTGATTCTTTTATCGAGCTATTAAATCTCGATGGGCTATTTACAAATATACAGTGAGAAAGAAAATAGTTTTTTTTTATTATATAATTTATTTATATTAAAAAATGGCAAGCGCCTTAATAAAGTTGGAAGGCGGTTCGAATCAGTGGAACAATCAGGATATGTTCTGTTTATACAGCCACTTAATGAAAGTGAGATTTTTGCGGGCCTTCCCTGTGCAAAGAAAACTTGTTTTTTTTGTATTGTGATAACAAAAAAATTTTATTTTGCAAAATTATTATACACTTCTGTTGAAAACACAAGATAATTAGTTATTACTTCCCTCGTGAGATTTTTTCAGTTCTTTACGTTTAAGAGTCCATAGATGCCGCAAAACATGTTTTCTCGATTCCGTCTGTCTGTAGGTATGTCTGTCCGTCAGTCTGTCTGTTGACGGCATAGCTAAAAAACTACTTATTCGGTTTCTTAAAATTTCAGTCTAAAATTAAGGGCCATGCATGCGAAAAATATATGCTATATATATATATATATATATATATATATATATATATATATATATATATATATATATATATATATATATATATATATATATATATATATATATATATATATATATATATATATATATATATATATATATATATATATATATATATATATATATATATATATATATATATATATATATATATATATATATATATATATATATATATATATATATATATATATATATATATATATATATATATATATATATATATATATATATATATATATATATATATATATATATATATATATATATATATATATATATATATATATATATATATATATATATATATATATATATATATATATATATATATATATATATATATATATAGTTTCTGGTAAAGCGATTTTACCGATTTTTATATATCAAATTTTGTCTTATAATTAACAAAAAAATTACCTTATTTTAAACACGCTTTAAAATTGGAACAAGTATTCTATAATTTTTTATTTACTGCCTACAAAGTTACAAATGTACTAAAAAAATAAGCAAAAAAATTGAGTCAAATCTAATAAAAAAAATTTTAAATTAAAATTCACTGGCTAATATCCAGGAGCCAGTGGCAAAAGCTCTGAGAATCGGTATAATGAATGTACAGAAACTTGTGCTTAGAATAAAAACGTAATTTACTTCCGAAAAAGATTAAGAAATGTACACGAAAAAATCCAAAGGCAAAAGACTTAAGTTACAATGCAAAAATGGATATTCATAATGCAATATATGATTTATACACGTCAAAGACTAATATAATCCTTCAGAAACTTTTTAATATTATAGACTAAAAAAGATCATCATCACTCAAAAAGTCCTCATCTTCGAGTCGTCCCCAAATGGCGCAATGATCATTGGTGCTATTTCGACATCTAGAACTCGTTCTCGATTCCACCAATCCCATATTAATGTCTCCGTATGTTCCACAGATTTCTTCCAATACTCCGGCGTAATATAATTTAATGAATATTGCCAAACAATTTGCACTTCATCTGATGTAAGACAAACGTGTTCGTAAGTTCACGTGTTTTTCGTAATGATTTTGCTCCAATCCATATTAATTCTATTGCATTAAACTGGCAATGGTATGGCGGCAGTCGTAAAACCTCATGTCCATTTTCCCACAATATTTCATCTACGGCATATATTGTTGGTTTTTTAATAGATTTTGCTATTAAAAGAAGTTCCAGTTTCAGCATATTGGGCAAAGGATTTTGTTTTTGTTTTATTAGCCAGTCATAAATATTACTTTTCTTCCAGGATGAAGTAGGTTGTTTATTTAAGATTCTTGAATGACAAGATGCATTGTTCAGAATGATTAAAGATGGAGCATCTAAATTTGGAATCAATTGTTCTTTTAACCACTTTTCAAACAGTTCACAGTTCATATTATCATGGTAGTCCATACTTTTGGATGTTGAAGAAAATAATAAACTTGCCCCTGGGAGAAATCCTGGTGAAGAACCTGCAACCTGCATCGAATTTTAAACTTGAAGGGTCATAATAGTTTTTGATATGTATAATTCGTAAATTGCATTACGAACATTCATTTTTACATTGTCACTTAAGTTTTCTGTCTTTGGCTTTTTTCGTGTACATTTCCTAATCTTCTTCGGTAGTAAATTATGCTTTTTTCTCATGCACAATTTTCTGCACAGTCCTTATACCGATTCCCAGAGCTTTAGCTACTGTCTCCTGTATATTGGCCGGTGAATTTTCATTTTCGTAATATTTTATTAGATTTAATACCATTTTTTTCGCTTCTGAATGCAAAAAACCCGAAAATTGTTTTCTGTTACTCATTTTGTCATTGACCTGTCAATTTAACTTTGAAGTGACATTTCTCAAAGATTTTTGCAACTGCTGATATTTACATGTTTATCCTCTTTTTTCAAATGAAAATATCATAGGTCTATCTAATTTATCTTCCGAATTTTATGTGGAGGATATGATTACACGTAGTAAAAGAAAAACAAACTTAAAAAGTTTGTCGTTGATAAATCGTATGACCCGCACGATAACACAGCTTTTGACTATAGTACCTTAGCTTTTATTAAAAATAAATACCGTTCAACGATGGACGAATCTAGACTGTCGGCATAATCTCTATTACCAATTGAAAGAGATCTGATGAGGTCCTTAGATTTTTCTGATATACTTCATCTTAGTTTTATAGTTAGTTTAGAAATCACAAAAATAATAATTTTAGTTTTTTAGTTATGATTATTTTAATAAAGATGTTTCTTTTTAACTCATATGTCTTTCCTTTAATTTCATTATTATCATTTATAATTTATTGAAAACATATCATGGAAATATGCATTTTGGTAAAAATTCAGTATGACAAAACAAAATGGTACCCTAGCGAAATCTTAAAAAAATTATTACTAAAAAACTACTTATCCAAATCATCTCAAATTTGGCACAAAAATCAAGTTTTATGTACGAATTAACTGGTAAATAGTGTGAATTCAAGATGGCGGAACAAAATGGCGGCTTAATAAAATATTTAAAAATTCAAACCGAAAACTACTTAACTGACTGATTTCAAATTGTGTGACATAAGTAATTGTGGTATATAGATGAACTAGTAAAACTGTGCTACTAAGATGGCGGCCTAATAAAATGGAAAAAATCACCCCTCAAGTTTTACATATTTTCAGGTTTTAACGTCCCTAAAAGCCAAAAAATATGTTTTCCATTCTGTCGATTTTTCTGTCAGATCGCGGCATAGCTTAAAAACTACTCCTAGATTGACAGATTTTATTCACAAAATTGCACAAAATGGCGGCCTGAAAAAAACTACTTTTTAGATTAATTTCAAATTTTGTGCAAGCATTAAGTGTGATATACAGATAAACTGCTGGTAAAGTTGTAGTACGAATTCAAGACGGTGGAACAAAATGGCGGCCAAATATTTTTTTTTAAACAACGCAAAAAATCATTTTCAGTTAATTTTAAATTTTGCAGAAACATTAAATATGATATAGGGATAAACTGATACGAATTCGACATGACGTAACAAAATGGCAGTGTGTGTCAACGTAAGTACTACTTACTGAATTTATTTTAAGTTATTCCCAAAAATCAAGTGTGGCATAGGTAGAAACTGGTAAATTATTGGCAGGAATCCAATATGATGGAATTTAATTGCACCCAATAAAAATGTTTGAAAAGATAGTAGATATGTGTTACTAAATGACTATGTATTGACCTTTTTTCCCATCTGACCCCCCACCCTTTAATCATGTAGCCTTCGACTTGTCCTTAACTGCAAGTACCAGGTACAAACTTAGCAAATACAAATAGATCGTGGTAAAACGCATCCTTCGAAAAAATGTGGTTAAATCCTAGAAAACATCGGATATAAACAAATAGAATAAAAAATTGAGCAATCTTTGATATTATTCGAGGCTATCTTTAACATACTGCATACATGATAATACTTAACACATTCAATGAAACTTAATCCTGAGGATAAAAGCCGAATAATTTTAATAAATAGAGGCAGAATCTCAAACAAAGTTTCCTTGGCCGAGAAGGCTTTAAACTAAATCAATCGTTTGGACCGTGTGGATTAATTGCTGCTCATTTTATATACCTATATATTTCAAAAATATTCAAAACAGTTCAAGTCTGTGCATTTCTATTTTATAGTATGTAATAATTTTATTTTTATTAGAAATACAAACTTACTACCAGAATCATATATAGAGGAGAGCCCCATCTGTATAAAGCCTTCTTGCCAACGGAAAATATTATATTAATAATTAATTATTAGGTATTGATAGAAGGAAAGAAATTTTTCTTTTATCTAGGATGTACCCGTACTGGTGTAGGCTGCAAGGGCCAATTTTGTCGTACCTGCTAAGCTTCGCCCCCCCCCCTTAGCTTTACTATTACTTGATAGTAGTTATTACTATTTTGCATTATAAGGGTATATGATTGAACATAACTGTACCGAATTATTTAAAAAATAGTTTTTAATAAACGTTTTTTAATAACATGCATTAAAACATAATATTGTTTAATTGAAAAATATGGTCGCTTCTGTTCACAGGTACAGGTGTGCTCTGACCAAAATCATTGCCGACACTTCAAGTTGGAGTGCGGGTTATATGTGGGTATTTCTTTATGCAGTCCATGTCCTAAGGAGATCTACCCATTTTTGCAATTTAATTATAGGAATTTCGTGATTTATATATTATTGACTTGCTCCAATATATTTATAAAAATTAATAGAATAACTTGGTAACAACGAACAAAAACAAATTAATGTTTGAGAGCATAATAACGTCTTCCACTTTTAATAAACGGGAAATTATTAATAAATATTATCATGTCTTGAAAGTATTATACATAATATTTTGTTTTTTATGATAAAATGTTATTATTAAACACAGTATATAAAAACTATTCATAACTTACTCTGGTTGGTTCATTTTTGGTTAACATTTCTTCTAGTCATAATAGGTAATTCTTCGAAATTCGAAAAGAGAAAGGAAAAATCATTTGATGCATTAATAATTCCGGATATGATTTCTCAGACGAAGAGAAAGAGAGACTACCTTTACCTACCAGTGTTGGTACAGATGACTTAATTTCAGATGTTATACCAATACAATAATGAAAGAATTAAAAACAAACCGTCGGAAATATGTCCTTGCTACCTAAACTAATACAAACTGCTGCACAATAAGTTTGTACATGGCAATGGCATGAAAATATACAAATGAAGATATCGATATGAATTTGGTATTTTAGTGACAATATCATAGGATGCCCAAAACATATTATTATACAGAGTATTAACTATGACCCTTGCAAAAATTTGAAATTTAATTTCTGCAGAGAAAGTTCGAAAGTTGGACCAAATTTTTATGCCAAGATAGTGAATGACTAAATACAGAAAAACAAATTTGATGCATTTAATATGAAATTGTTTATTTAGAAAAATGGTGCAAGAACAGTTTTTCTTTTTCTCTATCTTATTTTTTTATTTTTACACATGCTTTTAAATACCAAAAAGATTATTTGAGATTATACAGATCATTTAAAAAAAATTGTTCCTTTGTATCACAATAAAAATATATTTTTTATGTCTAATAGAAAAGCCACTTAATTTTCAAATTGTTAAATATTTTTATTTTATTCAGTCGTCAAAATCACGTTTTTAACAAAATTTAACTTAAATAACTCTCCCTCCTCTAAATGTCATTGCTTTGATGAGAGAAAGCGAAAACTTTTTGGCGAAACAGATCACAATTAAGAGATGAGGGAAACTCTGAGGGTAAAGGAGTGGGTAGTCCTTGATACATGAAGTTGGACAGTGAACGAAAACATACAAGTGAGATAAGACTCGTGTTTCCCTGATAATCAAGAATAAACAAGTTTCAATAAATGTATTTTCTTCAGAACAGACCAATAGTATAGTCATTTTTATAGAAAAAGATCAGATCACAATTCAATTTAAGTGAAGCCTTTCATGTACTAGTAGTACTAATGTAATCTCGTAGTAGGGGATAGAAAAGCTGAATTAAATCTATTTACAGCAAATACTAGCTCAAAATTACAATTAACAATGGTTTATCTTAACACAATTTTGATCCTATTTTTTTTTTAATTCTCCCTAGGGAATAAGAAAATAAAATATTTAAAAAATGGATCGTTTGTTTTGAAGTTCGAAAGAAACTGTGAACTTTTGAAAAAGTGAATTTCCAAATTATTCTTATTTGTAAAATAAAATTCTTGCCCTTATTTATTACAACAGCCTGTATGGAATGGGCTTATTTATATTAAACGATGATACTATTAAGTACATCGTACAAAATTTTTTAAAAAATATTTTAATAAATAAATATATATAAAATAAAAGCGACTTCAAAAAAATGCACTAAAAGTGCCTTTGTAAACTGATCCCAAAAAAAGTATATTTTTAACGTGCCAGGAACTTCAATATCATGTTTCTTTCTTAAAACACAACTTCTTTTAATCTGTAATACGAAAATAAAAATGGTGTTTCTTTGTCTTTTGTGGTAACCGTTTACAAGGGCTTTAGATTTACCAAATAATAATATACAGGGTATGTGAAAATGTCTTTACACATATTTATAACAAAATTGACTCATATTTTGCAAAAATTAGTAAAAAAAAATGTTTGGTTTATTATTTGGTAGACCAGGTTGTAATCTTTGCATCTAGATGAAATGAAATGAAAACACTCTGTATTGTATTTTAACTATTTTGCAAATTTTGTTTTTATTATGTAAGATCTATTCAAACATATTTTCAAAATCAAGTTCAATTTAGATCTGAAATTTAACAGGTTAAACTTTTATTAATTTATCATACTACCGTACGTAACTCCAGGAGGTGATTCCTTAGGTAATTTTAAGAAAAAAAGTTTCTATGAACATGTATCTGGAGTTGTCCCGATTCTGAGATATGGGGTGTTAAATATTTAAAAAAAAATCGGTTTTTTATAAACATCATAAATATCCTTAAGCTGATTTGGTTGAAATTTGGCAGTGTCATTTTAAGTACTAAGGAGCTAATTCAGCCCTAACTAGATTGAAGTTATTAAATCCAGTGGCGTCTCAAGGGGCACCGCAACCATTATTATTGAGAAAAAAAGTACGCCACTAACTCTTTGAAGTTTTTATAGTTTTTGTCAGTTTAGGAACTAAAAATACAACTTTTTGTCTGTTCTATATTGTTCGTATCTAGCCTCGTTTTTGAGAAAAAAAAATGATTTTAAACCACTTCAAAAATTATCCATGGCCAACATTAAAAAAATAAAAACTATGTATGAATTACTATACAAAAATTACAGAAAAATAAAAAATAAACATTTTCGACCTTAAAGTAGATGAACAAAATGACTACCATTTGATAAAATACACGATTGCAATCACTTCATCATCGACTGTCTAACACGTTACTTATGATTATTCCTTATGGCATTGTACTTGGCGATTATTCGATTTCTCAAGTCGTTTACATCTAGTACAGGACCCCATAAATAGAAATCTAGAGGATTCATATCAGGACTACGAGCTGGCCAATTTTAAGGTCGTGCTGACGAGCAAGGACACTAAAATAAGCTGGGCCCCGTCATGCATAAACCACATATTCGCTCTTATATGTAGGGATACATCTTCTAACAAATTGGGTAGATGTTCTCGAAAAAACTTGTTATTCTTGCTGGTAAAAAAAATGGGCCAATTAGGTAATCATCAATAATTCCTAGCCATACGTTCAGCGAAAATTGTTGCTGAAAATGACTTTCTCTAATAACGTGGGAATTTTCGTCGGCCCAAAAATGGTTGTTATGATAATTAAAGATAGCTTATCGAGAAAAATTTACTTTGTCCGTAAATAAAGTCTTTGGTAAAAAATTGTTATTGTGTGTCACCATATGAAGCAACCACCTACAAAACATTAATCTTGGGTAAAAATCCCGAGGCAGTAAAGCTTGAACCAGCTGTATGTAATATGGTTACAGTAGATTTCTTTTTAAAACATTCCAATCTGTTTTGGGCTAACTTGTGCAGCTTAAAGTGCAACCTTCCTGGTGCTATTTGAAGAATCTTCTTCGACCGCATTAAGTATAACTTCTTCTAGTTCAGGCGTTGTTACAGTTTCTGGTCTTCCACCGCCTGCATTTTTATTAAAACTACCAGTTTCACTTAATCTTTCATGAACCGTTCTAAATGTTTTAGAATATGGAATTGGAAACTGTATTACTGTATTTCTTAAAAACTTAACTAAAATCATTACTAATAACATAACAAAAGAAACTGAAAGCTAAACAAATTTATCTTGATTTAAAAGGTCTTACCATTTCGGAGGAACATGTTATGGATCGGCACCATTCGGAACAGGAGGTTTACTCTCAATAACTGATCTCCCAAGCATATCCCACATATGCTCAATGTAATTCTAGTCAGGATGCAGCAGCGGTAAAGGCAACCATTCTAAGTGGGCGACTTCTAGATGTTTAAGAGAAACTTTCGCTTTATTAGGCCAACTCTATCATCCAAAAATCTAATTCCTGGTTTTAGATTCCAGCAGTTATTTTGAATAATATCGCCAATGATGTCTGCTGCATAAATTTGGCAAATCATACCACGTTTGCTGCGTTCTACCTCTCACAAAATATTCCGCTCTGTACCATTACAGAACCACTCCTGCATGCGTGAACTTTTTGTACATATCTCACGTATTTCGAGACCTCTACAGACTCGTCCCAATCGTAACCAAAATTGTTTCATTTCTGTTAAAGACTGTTTTTCTTTTAGCTACATAAAAATGGTATTTAGTTCTGCCAAACAATAAGTTTTATTGTTTTCCAGTTTTCACAAAAACACAATATAATTAACTTTGTTATATGTGCAGAGACATTTTCGTAAATCTAAAGCCTATGTAAATGATTGTCATAAAAGACAAAGCTACGCCATTTTTAATCCCGTATTCCAGATTAACAAATATTTTGTTTAAAGAAAGCTACAACATGAAGTTTGGAGTACGTTGTAGATATGTTTAAGATTTTGGGATTAGTTTATTTCAGACCCCCTGTAGGTATAGTATATATACACTCAGCAGGCTTTTTGACCTATTAACTGTCATGATGAACTTGGAAAAAAAATGCGGATTTTCTGCCCCTTCATATATGGGAATTTTTTTTAATTCCTTATTTAGGTAATCTGATTTTGCAAAAAGTTTTTGCAAAAGGTAGTCACGGCATTTATCTTAACTGGTAAATTTGACACTTTTTTGAAAAATTGAAGAAAACCACATGATTTCTCAAAATTTTGAAAAATGATAAAGAAAAAATTTCTTCCTTTTTTGATTTTATAGATATATATTTTATAGATATATATATATATATATATATATATATATATATATATATATATATTGTGGCGACTGAATGTCTCCCACATTTGTCTGCCAAAGTTAAAATTTGCGCATATCACACTGTATATATTTGTTTTTCTTTTCATTGTTATTGCATAACATAGTGTACATATTTATTTTATTTTACATTTACCTTTTTAATCTAGGCTAATTATCTATTGCTATTGAGAAATGTAACAGTTTGTAGGTACTTAGTTTTCTGTACATAATTGTGAGAATTTCCATCGGCATTTAGAGTCTAATTTAGTTTTAAGGTTCTTGAATGCTATCCGTTAATTTTTATTTTTACAACACTTCTTTGTACGATTTTATGTTGTTGCACGTTCGATAATAGGAACCATCACCGATAGTGAACTGTTTATTGCATTTAAGGTTTATGATAGGAAAATACCGAAACGACCCTTCTTAGTAAAGCTTTCTCTAAATTCCCATTTTACTATCTGTAATGAATTGTTTTATTTTGATCATGGGAAAGTTTACAAAGATAGAAAAAAAACCCTTTTGCCAACGAATAGGACCAATCAAAGCGAGGAATTTTGGCACAGGGGGTGGAACTTTATGTTTCTTGAAATTTGTATTAATATTAGAGGAAGACTCTGTTTTTGGACTTGCAAGAAGTCGGATGTGAATTTTGTTGTTCTAGTTCAATAGACTTATTTTATTTCGTTTTAACAGTGTTTCAATAAACTCTCACAGTTCATATAAAAAAGGAATGTATTGGATATATAGCTAATCAAGCACAGACGCATACGTTCCTAAAATATATCATATTTCAACGCTATCAGTTACCACCAATCTGTTTATAGGCAAAAAATATAACAATTTTGCCATGTTTTACCGTTTTTATAAAATGTGTTTATTTATTAAAATTTAGCGTTTTACAGCTATAAAAAATCTAAAATTTCAAATTTGTTTTTAGGGTACTTTTTGTTCCTTTAGGTTACACATTAGAAACACATCCGTACAGACTTTTTTTTTCAATGTTTAATCATATATCGAATATATATGGAATTCCCCTGTAGATATAACTTGGGGGAAGTAAAAATGGGTCTAACTTGATGCAAAGTTTATCAAGTTTTCACAATTTAATGTAAAATATTTATAAAGTGGGTTACTTATTAAGTTTCTACATATATATTTACTTTGTTTACATTTTAATCAAAACAAGATTTTTTTAGCTTTATAGGCTTACATTGCTATACCGCTCTCTCTAAAAAAATAGAATATTTTGTTAAAAAATTGAAATAACCAAATAAAGCCTAAATTATAAAGTAGTTTTGTGTTTTGTGTAAACAACTAAGAAATTCCTTAATTTTGTATATAAAATTATATAAAAATGCAGTGATTTATTCAGATTTACTTATATTTGGTTATCTCTAGATAAAAAATCATAATTTAAAAAAAAAGAGAAAAATTTAAGTTAACAGGTACAGTTAAATTTTGGTATAAAAGTATACAACCAAAAATGAACAACATTTTCCTCTTTTAAAATTAAAAATATTTTTTGAAAAAGTCGCATTTCACAGGTTAGATAATTCACATTAGTAATTTTTTTATTGTCAATTTAAAAAAAATATCTCATACGATGAGGACTTTACTAGTTGCACACTAAATTGAGATGGGTGGAAGTCCCTTTCCCAAAAAAGGGTGGCAGTGCCCTTCCCCACTGAAAGCTTATCCCATTTTTCAGAAAATAAGATAACTAAAAAAAATATCTCATACGATGACGACTTTACTAGTTGCACTTTATACTGAGATGGGTGGAAGTGTCTTTCCCAAAAAAGGGTGGCAGAGCTCTCCCGCACTGAAAGCTTGTCCCATTTTTCAAAAAATATGATAACTGAGAAGAATAGTGGAAAATCTAAAACCAAGCGATCAAAACAAATAATATCTTCATATACATTGCATGTCATCCTAGGGGTGATCTGTCTCTGCATAGGGTTAGCCCTATGTAAGCTCAACTCTAAGGGTTTTTATCTAATATATTTTTCCGGTTTTGATTTGTTTGTAAATAACTGTAGTCTGAAATAAAGAAGGTACTGAGTGATTGCGTATAATATTTTAATTAAGAATTTTTTATATTTGGCTAGTGTATATGTCGGCCCGAATGGAGAGTGTCTCCATTCGAACGCGGAACAGAAAGATGTGAAAATGCCAGAGGCCGTTCTTTTCAGAGCAACCGTACTGAACATATGTATACCCGGAATGAAAATACACCGCATTTTACATAGAAGATTGAGCTTTTTTCTAAAGTAGTGGTTTGTTGGGTCGTTCATAAGAGATAGTAAAATGCGTTCTCAAATGCAGTAAGTGCAAGAGGCCAACAAAATTGATAAAAAACTGAGGAATACTTCAAGTTTAAATCTGAAAATTGAATGACAATTACTCTTCAATATTGTTTTTTTTCTACTTTCCCCTAAGCACGCCAGGGCCCAAAAGAAGTCTATTATAATTGGTATTGCTGATAGAGCTATAAACCCGTCGGATTTTAAACACCGAAAAAGATCTATTGAAAAAGCAAAGAAGGACTTTTCGAAAATAGCTACCCTAACAAATTCCATTTTTAAATCCCGCCTTTATAAATTTGAAAATATTTTAAATCCAAATAATAAAAAAGAGAAAAGCATCTATCTTTCTCTACCTTATAAACAGGGGCTCTCAAAAAATATTCAACGTGTTTTCAAGAAACATGACATAACTGTCTGTCACCGAGACACACACAATTGTAAGAAATGTATACAGCAAATTAAAAACACTAGTCCCAAAA
The DNA here is from genome assembly GCA_030620095.1 of Kuschelorhynchus macadamiae. Lineage (NCBI taxonomy): Eukaryota > Metazoa > Arthropoda > Insecta > Coleoptera > Curculionidae > Kuschelorhynchus > Kuschelorhynchus macadamiae. The sequence goes on from JAUTXW010005312.1 coordinate 1,201,672, forward strand.
CATAAAAAACTGACACAGTTTATCAAATACGTTGTTCCGAATGCAGTAAGGTATACATTGGGCAAAGTTGTCAGCATCTTGGAAACAGACTCAATGGGCACAAATATGATAAAAGAAACAAAACCGCCTTAACAAAACATGAAACTGAAACAGGTCATAAATTCAAATACAGTGAGACCAAAATTTTAACAAGAGAGCGTAGCAAAGCAAAAAGGGAGGTTTTAGAAATGATACATATACAAAGAAATCCAAATTCAGTAAACGGAAAAACAGATATAAAAAGCTTAAGTAAAATGTGGTGTGTGGTATTTCTGACTGTAACATCGATGTTTTGAAATATGTTCAATAATTTTATTCAAGCAATTAACAATAAGGAACACTTAAAAGTGTATTTTTGTTTTTGTGTTGAGAATTATAGGTTATAGAGCCATCATGTAAATAGTTTGACTTACAGTTTTTAATGTGTAATTTCGTGATGTCTTTTTAAATTAGAATCCAGTTAATTCATGTATAAAAAAAAAATTCTTTCTCGGGTTAGTTATTTTTATATTTTTTTGTAACTTTTTCTTGTTAAAAACAAACATAGAAAACCTCATTTTGTATAAACTTTTAATTTTTTGTATAATATTCATTTATATTATTCTAATTAAAACTGGTATATTTATTAAAAATTTTAGTATTTATTTTATTATATAAAAATATATTATTGAAATTAATCACACGAGGTTAAAAATTTGTGGCCACTTTAATGTGACATTATTAGATTTTCTGCAGACAGCAAATCTAGACTGTATCTAGAACCACATATTCACAAGGAATAGAACGCATCTAACACAACCCATACTCCAACCCGCCGTCTCATTTACTATCCATGACTAAGCGTTTTCCGCGTCCATCTTTCAAAATTATCAAATCATCTACGTAATTACTTCACTTGCGGCACTTGGGGAATGTCGGAGCGGAGACGAAGTGCTCGTATTCCGCAATCTTAAACAAAGCGGGCCGTGGCCGGCCAAATTTTGATGTGATTAACGAGATTGCGTTAATTATTCTTGACCCCCTGTTCCCTACATTAGAAACAGTCTAGTGTATGGAAAATACCAGTGACGTAGTGTAACCATAAAGAAAAAAAACGCCATTTCCTTACTTGTTCTTGAATATTAACTTGGTTAGACTTTTGGGAAATGTGTGAATTCGGGTTGGCCACCCCTGCCAGATCACGATACACAAACTTAACGTTATGCTGAGTGTAGCCTCAGATTTCATTGGTTCCGCGCATTTGACGTAATGTGAAATTTAGAAATTCATCTAAAATTCCTTCTATTAATTTAATTCCATGTTTTTAGATTAGGTTTCATGTTGAGAAAAGGTAATTATTTAGTATAAGTTTAGTACAACAAATATACGAAGATGATTTGTCGTTAAGAAATTAACCAAATTGACGGATAAAAGTGAAGGATTTGTACTGAATAATTACACCGGCTCTGGTAGAATTTAATATTTTGTTGTTTTTTGATTTTTACTTTTTTCCAACAAATAATGTAAATTAAAATCCATTAGCTAATCGCACTTCAGCACAGCATTATTGGTACATTTTATTTAAAATTTTATGATAATATTGTATGTAATTCCTATAGTATTCCAATACATGTGTATTCAATTCATAGTTCTGTTTATTTACAATACATACAATGAAATCGTTTATTTTTTGCAAGTACAAATTAGAGCATTGTTTGCTCAACAGAAAACCTAAAGATCAATTATATAACGTTTTCCATGTGGATTTTAATTGTCATTCAGGTAGGCAGCAAGAACAATCTCACGAGAAGCTTTTAGATTTGTTAATTAATATAATGTAATTCAATCAAACAACACTACGTAATTTATTTTTTTTCCTTTTTAATCAATTTTAACAAAACCTTGCATTCATTTTATTTTTCGCATTTTAGTTTCTATATAAAATTAAAACTAGTTTTAATTATGTTATATACAGTTTTTTTCTTTGATATTCGCAATCCCAATCTTAGAAATCCTTAAATATGATTTTTCGACACAATATATTAGGAAATTCGTAATTTGCATACTTCAGCACCCGGGGACTCCGAGTTTCAGTCGAATTTGATCACATATAGCAATATTTATCCATTATTTTTGGCCCATCATCTTGATTTTTTTATTTATTTTTTTTGCCATTTCCATATTTGGTATAAAAATTGTTACATGCAATCTTAAGAACCCCAGAATCCGTTTTCAATCGAATCGGTTCATAAATAACAATAATATTTTTACGTCATTTTGGAGACGACATTTTTGTTGTTATTCACGACCATCTCTTTCACACTAATTCGAAATTCTTAATAGTCGGATTGTATGGTAGGCTGAAAATTAGGCCTGAAAAATATAAGCAAGGTGCAACCATGAGTGTAAACATTATTATATGCAACTATATAAAGTCCCACACAGTCTTAGGAAATAGCGGCTTAAAAAACTACTTTCACATGCGCTTTTTGCGTCCAGCTTCTCTTATCCTCAGTTTCTGGTAGAGCATTAGTAGAAGTATAGTTGCCGCTAAACAACTCAAAGTTTCGGAGACGTGGAGACGGTTATATAAAAAAACATCTTTACAATGTGAAGCTTAGTAACAAAAAATGTAAGAAGAAAAAGAAAACGGTGTCACACATACTTTGTGATTGCCTTTATGTTTCTATAGTCATAGAATCCATTTTGAAAAGTAACTCTTAAACAAAAGAATTTAAGAACTATGGGAATAAAACAAAAAAAAACTAAAATCGCTTTAGGTCGATATTGAAACAGAGTAATATCTGCTTTTAAAAGCAACAGATTGTATTAAAGATTCCTGAATTTTCTCTAAGGCTTCTGTCTTGGTGTGCCTATTGGAAGTATACATCGGTCGAGAACCTCTTGGTGCATTAGGTAATTTGTAAAACAAAAGTGAATCAGTGATACTGAAAGCTTTATTAAAGTCTGTGAGTTAATCATTATGATTCTGTATATCCGCTCTGCAAAACAAATAATGCCAACATTTTTTTAGGACTGCCAAGAAATTTTGTTGACTTATTCAGAGGGGAACAAATTACAAGTTTTTTTTATTTCTTGAGCAAAACCTATTTTTTTGGATTCAACTACACCCAAGTAACTAAAAAATACCTTAATTAATGAATTTAGTTGCGCCTCTTCGCCTGCCTTTTGAAAGCAGCCTCTGGGGCATCTCTCGTAATAGCCCAGCAGTAGTCGGCTAACATCTAACAATTTCATTTTCCCTGATACCTTCTTTCCAAGTTTGAAAGAGCCTGGTCGAACTTCTCACCGTGCTCGTCACTTACAGCATCACAATTTTCCGGAAAGTAACCTCGATTAAAAACCAGGAAATGAATTTTCAACCACATATTACACCCTAGGTTTTGGTAACACAAAAGAAATTGGGTAATCAGGTCTTTATAGTTTCCTGCTTTTATCTTTCTCAAAAAACTTGTTCCAACCATTTTAAAGGCATTCCAAGCATCTTTTTCGTTGCCTTCAAGTATAGAATCGTATTGGAAGCTTTCTAATCTGGGGACCCATAAATATTCCGTCTTTAATTTTAGCGTCACTGATTCTAGGAAACTCTTCTTTTAAATAACTTCTTTGTCAATGGCCTTCACAAAGATTTTATATGAAGTGGGGGTAGTAATTTTTTTCAGGAGGAACGCTGGTTACATTTTTCTTTCCTGGCTCAAAATACTCTCTCGGTGGCCAAATTTTCTTTCTGTAGTGACCCGATCGTGATTGACTGTCCCATTCGCAGAGGAAGCAGCAGCATTTGGTACAACCTGGCTGCATTCTAAGCAAAATCGCCACAACTTTTAGATCTCCACAAATTTGCCATTTATATATTTTATATTGTATGGTCTCCAGTAACAATTTCAAATTGCTATAAGTTTCTTTCATGTGAACTGCATGACCAATTGGGATTGAAGGCAACTTCTTTCTATTATGGAGTAACACAGTTTTAAGACTTACTTGTGAGGAATCCACGAAAAGTCTCCATTTTTTTGCATCATAGTCCAGATTTAAACCTGCCATTAATCCCTCAATGTCTCTAGAGGCTACCAAATTGTTTTCCATCCACCTAACACGACTTTGGTACACAGAAAATCCATCTGGAAGTAAATTCTATTTTTGCAATCGAGAAGCCACTAGTTCTGCTTTTTTCTTGGGCAATTCTAAATCCCTTATAAGGTCAAATAATTCGCTTTGACTTATTTTGTGAAGTTTTTTGCTGAGAAATTCACAGATAAAATCGGAGTCTTGCGAGGATGGTCGCGACATTTTCCGGTACACTACCGCTTGAATCCGTTGGATCATTATCAGAATCAAGGGTGAATTCCTGAAGTGGATTAGACATAGGCAATTCGTCACTATGAGGTTCCGCGTATGGCGGATTGTAAATTTAGATACTGTAACGCAGACCTTTTTTTCTTCGAAAAATCTTTTTTGATGGAAGGTGTCAAGCAAAAGTAACAGTCAGTAACGTGATCTTTTAGAGGACTAGTAAAGGGCATCATACGCTTTTTTCCACTTATCCAGCCGCGAATATTAGCCAAAATACAAGTGATAAGCGTTTTTTATTAAAGGGCAAGTTACTTCACCACGGATTTAATAAAAATGATCCACCTTATTTATACAAACTCGCGACATTTTGCTCCAAACTCTCTAATTTCTCAAATACGAACAGCTGTCGATCAAATGGTGGTTGAAATATAATTAACAATTTAGGATTTATGTTATATGTAATAAAACCGCTTATAAAGTACACCTGGTATAATAATTCAGGTATTTCTCATTTAATGGTCGAACTTTCCCATGCATTAAGGGCAGGTACGAAAATTATCATAATAAGTATGAATTTATAAAACCGGAGTCAACTGTGACTTTTGCACAGATTGTTAATTTGTGTAAGATAAGTAAAATTTTGCTATTTTGGTCTCGGAAACATTTTTGCTGTTTCCCAGATATTTAAAGGAAGGAGGGACAGTTTTAAAAGCATTATAGAATAGTCTTAAAAAAAAGTGTTTTACGATTATACTACACCACATTAGCTTTTGTAAAAGCTACAATTGGCGATAGCGATATCAATGAAATTGGACACTAGCTTTATTGCCCAAACTTGGTCTCTAGTGAAGAAACTAAAAACATTTTTAATAGGGGAAAATACGGGGACAAACTTGTAGCAGCCGTTGAGGACATTTTTGAAAAGAAAAACAGCTTTAAGTTGTTACGACGAGGTAGGGTCAAGTGGTGTAACAGGGGAGTATTTTCAATAAGTTTGATTATTTAGCACTTGTAATTTGTATAAAGATGTTTAAGAAAATGTGCGTCCTACGTAACTTTTACCGTCCAATTTCATTCATTACAAGATTCAGGATTTAAGATAGGCAAAACGTTTTGTTTTAAAAAAAATCCTGTCGTTTTTAACCAGGCTTTTGGGTAAAAAATCTCTTTAGTAAGTTGTAGTTCTTGGAGTAATTATAAAAGCAGCCAAAAAGTGAGACATGATAATATAATAATATTCTGCCCTTAAAAATAGTGCCATAAAACTTTAAATTCCATCATTTTTTAAGTACCAATCATACAAGATTTAAAGCACCAATAAATAACGGTTTGAGCAAAGAAGATAGAAAGAGCACCAATTAAGAAATCATGGTTTTTGGGAATAGACCGTGTCAAAAAGGACATCTTCAGGGATCTTTACTTCACGACATCGGAACAGTGAATGACGAGACTAGACTCAATGGTCGAGTCGACAATAGAAAAATGAAAAACATTCGTTATCATCAGCCTTTTTCTTCAGTGCTGAAGCATACTTCTCGCACATACCTAGGCTCTATCTCTAAGTTGTTTTAAACAGTTACATGGGACCTACAGTTTATCGTTGGATCCGATGGGCGCATTTATTTTTAACAAAAATTGCCGGAGATCTTAAGCACCAAGGGCAGGCACACGGCCACTAGGCTACGCTCATCAATCAAAAAAAGAAAACATGTAATTTTGTTTTAATTACTACATATTCTTAACAAACGCCCCCTTCAAAGCTTGAAGGTAATTTAAAAAATGAATCTTACGCCTCTGCGATACAAATACGTCATAGCAGGTTAGATTTTCAGTAATGTAAATGTTTTTTTCTAGGCAATTTCGCTTTTTATACCTGAATAGTGTAAATATTGATGTCTCATTTTTATCAATTAACAATTACCATCAGTTTCAAATATCCCCACCAAATCATAATATTATATGCACTACTTAACAGATGGTGACATGGAGGCGAATTTGAGTGTAGACTGTAGAGTGACTATTGAAAGTAGCCCGTTAAAACGCGTCATTCGCTGAATGTCATCGGACTCAACCTTGTAGAGTGGTTGGGTCATCAGAAATTTTTGTTTTGAGAAGTCTTTTGCTCTTTTGTTATGTTAGCAAACATGATACTATACACTACCATAATATTATCACTGTTGGACTCGAAAACTTATTGTAGTGCTACTCTGGTACCAGTCCACCCTGTGTCTGTGAATTAACTAATGGGAACTTGACAACAGTTCATATATTTATTCCAAGAGCTTTAAGTAAAGTCAGAATCAAGACCGCAACTCGTTCATTTTATTTTGGACTTAATAAGATTTAACCGCAGTTCATTTGCACCTTCTAAAAAAAGGTGTATTTTATTACTCGTAAATATCAATTCATGTTTCTATTTTTATAATAAAAAGAAAGCACTTCACTGGCCACTTCTCGCAGCACAGTTGGCTTTAAAGTAATGGAAAGCCTCCAGCCTTACCAGGCGATTTAATTTTGAGGTGGACACGGAGAACAGCGATAAAATTTTAATATGCGACGATGACCGCAGCAAAATTTATGGTCAGTCAAAGAGGGTTATTCTTTTCGCCAGGAGCAGCCCCTCGGCCTACTTGAAAAAAACGTCTTTATAAATGTCGAAAAGAGTAATGTTTCATTACTGGTTTATTTTTTGCATGTTTTAGTTGTTAGCTCACAAGAGGGCGCGGCGGTTCGGACTAGAGTAATGGTTTTCGTAATAGTTAATTGAATAGCTTCCGAGGGGATTATTTGCCTACATCAGTGGCGTATATAGGGGGTCTACACCCCCTCCTTGGTGGTTTTTATTTTTTTAAGAAAAGGTATAATTAAAGATAACGTGGTCTTTATATGATGATATCATCTTAAAGTCTTATTCTGTTCGGGGGTGTGGACCCTCCCTTCCGGGAGTTCTTACTATATTAAGAAAAGGTATTTATTAACACCTACACCGCATGGTCTTTTTATGATGAATACTCATTAGACTATAGGAGGGTGAAGTATAGTACTTGGACTTAAGAGTAACAGAGCAGACTTAGAGGTAACAGAGCGTAACGAGCAAAGAGTTATCTTCAGGAAAAAAGGACTGACTTCTAAAAGAGTGTAAAGAGCAAAAAACAAACAAGCCACTTGAACACCATCGAACTTAAGAAAACTTTAGGAAAATCACACACATCACAATAACGAAATTAAAATATAACGTACGTACGTATTATTAGAAAAATACGATTTATGCTGCGAATTTTTAATTTTGTCTTACGGGTGGGTAGAAAAAACAAAAATGTGAAATATTGTCGACAGTAAACTAGCCTTTTTTAAATGTGTAAAAATTATTTGTTGCATTTAGAATGACAAAAAATATATTTTTGACTTTTTCGCAACTGAATAAAAATATCTAGCTTTAAATTGATTGAAACAAATATTTTAGAAAATTACGTAAAGAAACGTAATTAAAAGAATATTATTTAAGCAAAAATAAGAATCGTGTCTTTTTCCTTAAATTTTTATAGACACATAGTAATTGTATAATTCATTAGATTAATTGATTAATTGAAACAAAAAAATTAAAGACATGAACTTCTGCGTCTTCATTGCGTTTGAAATCAAAATCACCCATAATCGTGTAAAGAATCGAAATTCTCTATACAGTTTGATGGTTCCGCGTTTAGTGTAGTTATATCCTAAAATGTGGCTCTATACAGAAATAACATCACATATAATTTTTTTAAACTAAACATAACTTACTAATGATTATATCAATTTAAATTTAATACCGAGTTGGTCTTAAATTTAATACCAAGTTGGTCTTGCATCTCATGTTTGTCATGGTTTCGAGTGGACGCTAGAATTACCGGACTTCTCCCTTTTGAACAGGGTGAAAAATTTGCCTAGTTGTGTCCTTCTTCTCCAGACATTCTATAAAGAAACTGCCAGGACTTCTTCTAGGGGCCACCTGGCCTGCTCCTTCTATCTACATCTCCCTTCCCGCATTCCCTGTCTCGTTTCCTTTCATTCGCAATGGCTTTTCTTCCCTCTTAATAGCAAATCAATTAAATTGTTTAACTCTGTAAATCGGACCATTTCGACTTAAGATATTCTGCAAGGCAAAATACTATTCTTATGAGCGTGTCGTAGTCTACATCATTTAAGCAACACTAATTTTAACCCAAATTGCCACCATGGTCATGCCATTACAGAACAGAGAATAGATAAAAGGAGCAGGCGAGGTGACCTTTGAAAGGGGTCCTGGCAGTTTATTTACAGAATGTCTAGAGAAGAAGGGCACGACCAGATAACTTTTTCACCAAGGTCAAAAATGAGAGGTTCTATAATTCACTCCACTCGGAACCATAGCAGCCATGGAAACATGAACTAAAAATTTACATTTCTTCACATAAAACTCGGTATTAAATTTAACTAAATTCAATTATTAGTAAGTTATTCTTAATGTTGAGTTATTGATTTTAAAAAATAATATGTGATTCAAGTTCTGTATAGGGCCACTCTTCACTATATAACTACACCAGACCACTTTAGTTCTACCCTCCTAGATAAAACGTAAAGATCCAAATTAATGCTTATTGGAAGCAAAATTTAATGCTCTTTAATTTTGGTACGAGTTAAATTTTCTATGCGATCCAAAATGTCGTGGTTTTCTGGCTCCCATAACTTTAGTTCATCTCAGAGAACGTCGCAAACTCACATTACTCTTAGTTAGAAGCTTTTTACGAAATAATGCACGGCCTTTTTCTGGTGTAACTTGACTCGGCTATCAATAATTGAAATCTAAAAATACCGAGGTCAACGAGGCGAACAAATTTTGACATTTGTGGAGAGTGCAAATTTTAGTTTTCAAAACTAAAAATTACCGATTAAATGTTATATTAAAAGATTTGAAAAGCGCGCTTCTATTTGGGGCCAGCGTAATGGTGGTAACGCTTTTTTCCGTTAAATAGATGTATGCACCTTTGACTCAAAATGAATTGTCATAAATATATTTGAATAGAATAAGATTACAATATTTGGCAGGATCAACAATGGTTATGATACTGGTGGGTTTGAATATGTATAAGTTCTAATGAATTGCTTATCAGTGGTACGATAGCGCAATTGGTTAGAGCAATGGACTAGGGATCCAGAAGTGTGGGTTCGATTACAGCTCGTACCATAACTTTTGCTGTTGATTATAAATATTTCTATAAATGTATTTATCTGACCTGAAATTTTATTTCTTTACTTTTTAATTTACTTTATCAAAGGCGATGTTTTTAAATTTTTTATTATATTGTAATGTCTAAAAAAATTCTCTATTGTTATGTTTAGATTACATAATAGCAAGAAAAGAGACCTTTACTTAGATTTTTTAAAAACCGACACAATTTATTATTATTTTTAAATCGATTATTCCTTACTTTTAATGTGACTGATTTTTTAGTCTGAGTATGTATAGTAAACAAGATCATAATCATTAGTTTGAGAAATTTACAAGATCATTATCGCAGAGTTAAACTTCCAATTACAAGTTTATGTAATAAATATGCCGCTTGCTATATATAGTAATGGGTACACATCCGCTTCTGTCTAGACAACTGCCCTGTCTCTTAATTATCCTTAGGCGAAATAACGAAATGCCTAAAACCACCAGAAAGGCAAATTTCCACATTATTAAGAAAATTTTGAATTATTAACTGCTTCCCTCCGCGATGTAATTTATTGTTGCCATTAAAATAACGAGCCACTTGTCAACTGCCAGAGATAGAGAATAATAAGACAAAACTAAGAAGGCGATGAATAGAAACCAGGGGTGGCTTTATAACAGTCGACCAAAATACCAGTTGTGCTAGAGAGGGAGAAATACATGTTACACTTCTTTAGAAGTAGAATAGTAAAAACCCATTTTACAAATTGGTAGATATATATAGATTAAATAAGTTTTAAAATGTTTCTATTTAAAATATATACCAAAAAGCATAAAATAATATTTTTAAGGAGAATAAATCAATGCGAATGACTTAAAATTATCATATCAGACATATTATAAATCCGCGGTGAGTATAACTCATTATAAATGTATCAAATTTTCAAGCGATAGGTTAAGAGAAATCTTTTATTTGTACGCAAGGGCATATGGGTAATTACCCCCACCCCAGAAAGGTCAAATGTCAAGTATGATCTACACATATTTTTATATTTTAAAGAAAAAAATATATTAGGACACAAGTTTGAGTTGTTGGATCTCTTGCATATCGAAAGATATACTCATATAATATATAGTAAATAGATTTGCTGCACAACAAAATAGATTTTATTTTATAAATATTTATTACAGGATATTTTTCATATAATCAACCAATCGAGGCACCTAGAACCGACAACTAACGGGCCAAAAAAAGTCTTCTCAAGTGTACAAAAGTCCCAAAATCCCTAACGATGGATATTGAATGAGTGATATCAAATAAAATAATAACGACTTATTTGCAAACTTATTTTTTATATTTTATTTTGGATAGTGAAATGTAAAAAAAAATATTACTAAGAAACTACTTATTCAATGTACATCAAAGTTTACACAAAAATCAAGTATTACTTAGGAGCAAACTGGTAAAATTTTGATAGGAATCCAAGATGGCGATACAAAATGAAGGGTTGATAAAATATTGAAAAAATCAGCTTGAAAAATCTAGTTATTGCGAATTCAAGATGGCAGAACAAAACGGCGACCAAATAAAAATCTCCCTTCCAGAATTTTACAAATCTTCACGTTTTAAGACCCCTAGATACCCAAAAACATGTTTTTTTTTAAATTCTGTCGATCTGTCTATCAGTCTGTGTGACTGTATGCCTGTCAGTTCGGATATAGCTAAAAATACTACTTACCGGATTGACTTTAAATTTGGGTCAAAAATTGGGTCATATGGTGACAATTTTGTTGACAAAAATCCAGTATGGCGGAAAAAAATTAAGGCCTAGTGAAATGTTCAAAAAATATTACTAAAAAGCTAATTATCCAATTCCCCTTAAAGCCTGTATAAAAATCAAATGTTACAAAGCAAAGAACTTTGGTACAAATCTAAAAATCAGTCTGAAAAACAACTTGTTAGATTGATTTCAAGTTGTATGCAAGAGTTAAGTCTCATTAAGTCTTTTTAAGTATAGCCAAATTTTTAAAAATCTTTTTAATTCTAATTTGCTTTTGCTACAATTTTTACTATGAAAATAGCTTTATAATACCTGTTGACTTTTTGTTGTTTCTACCTATTCTCTCCGGCTAGTGTCACCAGCAATTGTGTTGAAGAAATAATTATATATTCCCCCAAGTGCTAAGGCTACGAGTTCAAGATGGCGCATGGCGGACTAAAATGACAAATGACGGCAAAATAAAATGTTTTAAAAAATCAACGTAAAGAAACTTCTTATTCATTTTCCTTTAAATTTTGCACACAAGTTAGGTGTGATATAGGGACAAACTGGTAAAACTTTGGTACGAATGCAACATGACGGAACAAAGTGGCACACTCTAAAAAAATTATGCATAAATTCTGCACAATTGTGTAGATTTAGTACACAAATTGTGTCTGAATGTGTACTTGGAACAACTTTGTGCAGAAAATGTACACATGATTGGTCAGAATTAGTTGTATATATTTTCTGAATAAATGTGCATATCTTCTGAACAATACTGTGTTGAATTGACATACAATAATATATAAGATTTTTGCACAAGAGAGTGCATATTTTCTGGACAATTTTGCATAGCAAAAATTTCAATAACATCAATATGCGTTTTCTTAAAAAAATATTGTGCATAATTATTGCACAAATTGTGAACATTTTATGCCCAAAATTGTGCAACAAATTAGATTTTTTTTGAATAATATTGTATATTTTTTAGCACAAAATGTGCATCGTTTCTAAAATAAGTGTGTGCATAATTCTTGCAAAAATTGTGAACATTTTAAGCACAACATTGTGCATTATATTAGAAAATACTTTTTTCTGGATAATATTGAACATTTTTTACGCACAAAATGTGTATGTGTTCTAAACAATTTTCGATAACTATGAAAATATGTGAAATAAGGAAGCCAAACAATAATCAACTACAGAACCTTTAGTCAAAAATTATGTCAAATAAAAAATAATTTTTTTTGACATAATTTTATTTTTTTTATTCATCGTAGCAACTCCAACTGGATGTAGATAAACTTTTTGGCAAATCCCTTTTGAAATCTCGATGTTACGTAACTAAAACAAATGGTGTAAAAGTATATGGTTTTTTAACGAGTGAACATAGTACTTATCCAAAACACAATGTTCTGTAAGATTAGTAAATTTTTTTTTATTTTAAAACATAACCGGTTACTGCAATTGCCTTTTTCTAAATTACACAAAAGCCAACCGTTATTTGCGTTTTGTGAAAATAAAGCGAGTTTGAGGCATATTTAATACAAATTCAAGTTCTTTCATGTTTTAATGTTTTACTTGGGGACTCATTATGTTTTAAAAAGCGTTAATTATCTTAGACTGATATATCTTCTTTGCTTTTATGTAAGATTTTATCTCAATTCTCAGAAATAATTGTATTTATATATTATGTCAATAGCTATAAGTGTGTATATCTTACTCCTATTTGCCTACAAGAGTAAAAAACTGGAGATTCCCCGGTGTAGAATATTTTAAACAAAAACGCAGCACCACTCCCCAAGAAAGTACTTTTTTTGATAAACCTTCAGTCTATAAACCAAACAACAACAACAACCTTTTATGTATGTTGCCAGTATGATAATCTGTCATTTCTGTTGAATTATATTTCCGAATGGCGCCACCATAGCGCCACAATTGAAAACATCCGATCTCTGAAGTCCAATCAGGGCAGGTTTGATAAAATATAAACATAATTGTTCAGAAAAAATAAATAATTCTGTTCTGAAGGTTTTAACACGTGACGCTATTGGTATTTTTACACAAGAACTTATCTTTATAAAATCGTTCCGATCAATACGTTACTGATATCCTCCAGCCACATGTTATACCGTTTGCACCTTTCATAAGCAATGCCTTTTTATTCATGCATGACAATGGAAGGCCACACGTTGCAAGAGTCGTGCAGGAATACTTAGAAGATGTGGAGATCTCAGTGGTGGACTGGCTAGCTCCAAGCCCAGATCTTAATCCCATAGAGCAATTGTGGGATCAGATGGGCAGAAAAGTTTGAGCTCTAAATCAACCGCCTCAAACCCTGGCCGAATTGAGGATAACGCTCCAGATGATATGGGGGAAATGGACCAGGTTCTTATAATGAGTATGCCAGACCGCTGTCAGTCAGATATTAATGCAAGAGGGGGAAATACGCGTTTTTAATGTTTGTTTGTTTCAATTTTCTCTACTGATCATTTTTATTTTGTTGCTGTGTAATTCAATTTAGATTAATGTTGTAGCTTCGCATTTTTTCCTTTTTACCCTGTATGAATGTTTACCGAAACTTATTAATAGGTTATGTAGTAACTAACACAGAGAGAGAACCAAGATTTCAACTTCTCTCCTTTTCCAAAGATTCGGTTAAAAAGTGGTCAATTTGACATGACTCCGTACTTATTGACTTTCCCAGTATACTAATATCTTTTTTATTCTTTCCAATAGCACCTAATATTAACTAAGGGCTGATCTTTCAAACAGTGAAAAAAAATTTAAATCGATCTATTAATAAGAAAAATATCGAAGTTTGAACTTGACCTATGTTTAATAATCCATAATTTTGGAACGAAGTTTATGTTCCATATAAAAGCTGCAATTCAGTTTAAAAATCGAATCGTCTCTAATTTGTGTGCAAATCGGCCAACCGTTTTATTTTTTATTTAAATTTCTTATCCTCTTCAAAATGGCAATAAAAATAATTTATTAAATAAGAAGATCAAATTGTATTAAATTTTTAATTTTTTTTTAATAAAAATCATTATTATTAATTGTTTAAATATGAAATAAAATTGTGTTTATTTAAAAATAAAACACTATTGATTAGACTTTTTTGTTTGAAAATAAGCTTAATTTCTTTTTGAGCATAATTGCTTTTTTCCTCTACATTTAATTTTAAAAAAATGAATGATAAAAAAACCTGATTTGGCCAAGATTTTTAATTATATATGAAGTTTTAATAAATAATAACTAATACTTACAGATGATTCAATTTTCAGATTAAATTGCAGTTTTTATCTGTTCTGTTGGATAAAAAATCTTAAATTGCCTATTAGTGACCACTAGAAATATATTTTCACAAAAAATTAATAAATATGTATTATAAATGTATTTCTCCATGTGATACCATTTTCGTTGTTTTGTAAGTTATGTTTTGAATATTATAGACCATTGAAGCAATAGAATTAAAGCTTTTGTAAAAAAAATCAAATACGCCATTTTTGCCGGTTGTCATGCAAAGCAAAAACTGAGGATTTCTTTTATTTGTGATTTCATAAACATATTATTACAAGAACATGCAAGGTGAAAAGCAGTTTTATTTTGACAAATATTTTCAGCAGATTTTCGTCAATACTAATGTAAGAAAAAGTCAGTAGCATATACTGATATTGCATCTGGGAGGGGTTTTGATAAAATTATCAACCAATCTCTGTTTTCTACATAAGCGGACGTTTTGAACGTAATAATATGGACAAAAAAAAGGTCAATACTTTATTTTAGCTATAAGTAAAACTGGCTCTGGGGGGAGTTTTAACTCCCAAATCCTCAAATAAATATGCCACTGGAAAAATAGATTGGTAAAATATGAGACGAGGAACAATTTTATCTTGTACTTTTTTCTATATAATTAACTCTTAAAATATGTCCAAAAACCAAAATTAAGTCTGCTGGTTAAGAAATTTTGTTTTTTTTTTGAGGGAATTCGTAGAACGTTAGTAAAAATATTTGTTTTATGATTTCTTCAAACACTTCAGTTTTAAAGAGCACTAGACATTTATATTTATGACCTCGCCCGTATTAGATTAACCTAGCTAATATAGCTACAATAAAACCAGAGACCGAAAGCCACTCTGTAAAAGTGACTCAGCATCAAATTCAGTCGTACGTGCGCGACTTTCATTTTCAATAATCTTTGAAACTTTATAGGTCGATAAAAAATCCTGTTTAGTATGGCTACGGCGAAAGCCGTAAAGGTAATTTTGTACCGAGTAATTAAACTTCTTTTGACAAGACCGACCATAATTTCCTAATTTGCTTTGGTATCTTCATCCGCGCTGCCTTTGTGTGCGTTGGTACGATGAAGTTTGCAACTTGCTGGATATGCCAACGTTTTAAAAATGCTTTAATAAGCGAAGAGCGCTGTGTCATCGAGACATTGCAAAATAGTATCTTGAATACAGGGTGGAGACATCGAGGTACGGCTGTTTGCAGTATCAATGATTTTATTACAGGTGACTGCATGCAGATGAATTATTACAAATATGTTTAGTATATGATTGTGATGCGTCAATAAAGTCATCACTAGTGGATGGATGATTGTTCGAAATAGGTAAGGATTAAAAAATCAGCAAAAGAGTCAATGTTAAAATATCTAAGTGTAGCCTTTGATGCGAAGTGAAGTTAAACTGTTCATTTGAAAAGCAAGAAACCATAATATCTGCCGAATTCAAAGTGTACTTAAAAGAAACCGAGGATAGGAGCTATACGTCAAAGAGTGCGATATACTTACCTTCCCTGGATAGCTTTCCAGGTTAGATGGACTAATTACTCACTTGGTATAGAACCAAATGTAGACTGAATTCATAGTCGACGGCGGCGTCCTCTATGAATGAGGGAATTTGTAAAATGCTTCTTCTAGAAACAGGTGTCGACGGCATTTCTGCCAAGTCTGCCTTACACAAAATAAGAACAAAATACAGAGTAGATGTTTTTCGAAACGTATAAAACAACAGGTAAAAATTCACGAATTCTATAGACAGAGTACAGTGAAGCTTCTATTTACGGATAGCCCTACACAATGGAAACCTTTACTGAAGTCACTCCTGAACAACGGACCCTCCTCACAACAATTCCGGAAAAAAATTACCTATTTTTCTATTAATTCTTGCAATTTTACCTGATGTCAACAACGATTAAACCTTTGCTTTGGGAAATTCAAACAAATGTAAGTCATAAAAGTAGGCGGTACTTAGTGCCCGTTTATTATTACGGGTCCATGCCAATTCAGCACCAAACCTTCAAGATAATAAATGTAGATCGGTCAAAAACTATAGTCCTATACATATCATCCAGGTTTTGTGAATTTAGTTGTGATAATCTAATCACAGTTGCAATTTCTTCAATTAAGAGAAAGTTTTTGAGTTTGAAAGAAAAAATATAGAGTCGTCTGAAAAAAATAATTGCACCGTTCGAGTTTTGGCAGAAGAATTTTCAATAGGAAAGACTCAAGTTATTGACATTTTAAAGAAAAAAGTCGTATTAATAAAGGTGCTGCCATCGATTCTATACCGTAGGAGTGATTTTGCAAAGTAAGGTGTAAAAATATTCCATTATCTGTACCAATAATTAAAGAAAAAGCTTTGGAGGCTGCTAAAGAACTAAATTTAAACTTTAAAGTTTCAATAGTTGACCCGACAAATTTTACTCATGACACAACATTAAATTCCGAGCAATATCTGGAGAAGCTGCAAGTCTAGAATGGAAAATAAAACTGCCAAGTTTAATAAGTGGTTATTCACATCAAGACATTTTCAATGCCGACGAGATTGGTCGTTAGTATTGAGCTTTACTAATAGTCTAGTAATCAGGAGGTTTGGGGACGTGCAAAATACTAATGTGCCCAATTTATTTTTTGCAAATGGTACCTCTCGAAGGGCTGTTTAAATATGTGCAGAGTGCTTAGACAAAAGCCGTCTGGTTCGCAAAAAAAATTCAACAAGAAAAAAACATGAATACCTTTTTATTATGTAATAACCTGCCCTACATTTTTTATTAAACAATTTTGTTCTATCTGCGATAATTTGAAAGATATTGATTTTTGCTTTTTCTTACCTTTTTTAGTGAATGAGACGGGCTACGTGTGAGCACTCTGCACATTCCTAAAGAACCATTCGGGAGGCACTGTCGATGAAAAAAAATTTGCACAATTATATTATTCCTGTAACAGCCTCCAAAACTGTCTCTATGGACCGGGCTGTACGTAAAACTTGTTACATTCCGCAATGAAAAGTGCACTGGAGGTAAATCTGCTAAAGAATGACTAACAGTATTATTGTGTGCCCACCCAAATGAGGAAACAGAAATGGTGATTGGTAAAAGTAAAAACTCAGCGATACTTTAAAGGTTCTCATATCGATAAGCTGCCGATGGTACTACAACAAGAAGGCCTGGTTGACCAGATATATCATGATAGACTGCAATGCAAAAATGCAATGTCGAAAAGGAAAGATTATCTTCTTCAATGCAACATCTCACCCGGATATTCAGCTAACCAACATATCGTTAGTTTTTTTGGCAACCGCTTGACCAAGGAATATAAAAAACTTACCCTATATAGAAAATATCTGATGATAAGAATATTATCATCTATAGAATGTTCTTAATCAACGACTGAATTGGAGAATCTATAACCATTGCTAACGCCTTAAATTGGATAGTGGCAGCATGGAAGAACGTTCAAGCAGAAACAATTAAAAAGTGCTTTATAAGGTGGAGTTTTTTTTTTAAGACAGTGATGTGGAAGAAATTAAGAATATTTCAGAGTTAGAATAATAAATAAATTTTTTGTAATCTGAAAAACTCACCCTCTCAGGTTTTACATATCTTCACGTAAAGGAGATGTACCGATTTTTTAAAGAAGTAATTATGTATATATCTGCATAGAATATATAATATGTATGAAATTTTTTCATGTTTTTTTATTTAGAATCACATCTGAAATGATTCGAACGAAATACACCCTGTATATTTAAAAAACTAACCGAGCAATTAAGCATCCTTATTTAATTTTTACCCATTTAGCAACAACCCTACACAACAGACGCCTCTACACAACTTTTCCCGTTGGTGTCCGTTATGGAGAAGTTTCACTGTATAACCTATTATGTCTTTATCGAATTCACTGTCAATGTCAAATAGATAATTATACCAGCTATAGGGCACTATTAAAATATCCGGAAGTACCGACAGGTTTGTAAGAAAAGCCAATGGTTGGATTAAATGTAACTAATGCCTAATTTTATATGTGATATTGATACTAGTCATGATTTATATTTTGGAAATGGGTTAAAAGTTAAGCCTTCTAATTTTCACCTTTCCTTGCTGTTAACTATTGATTTTTTGAAATGTGATTATTTGTCACTACTTTCGTTTTTCAAATGAAAATACTTACAAACTTACAAAAAATACAGTTTAGAATTAATTAAAATCCTATTTTGTCCAAATATAGGATTAAAATCATCAAGCCAAAGAAATATGTACTTACTTTTATTTAAAATTTATAGTTTTCTGAAATACAAAATTCCTAATTTTAATAAATCTGTTATAATGGCTTCTACAGTAAAATTTTGAATATCAATATTATGAGTTAAAACTTAAGTTAAGGCTTATATCCTTCTATTTATCTATTTATCTATTACTTATTTAAAGACAAAACTTCGACAAAAATTCCTACCAAGCTGGATTTTTGATGTTCTAAGCAGTACCCGTGATTGCTTTTTGTTTTTTATTGGTTTTTTCTAGTTTTTGCAATTATCTCCGAAAGTATTATTTTTGTATGAAAAATGGTAATAAGTAAAATTGTAGTTTATAACTACAAACAAAAAGAGTCATTTTGTTTGTAGACTGTAGAAAAAGAGTCATTTTTTTTGTAGAGTCACTTGGTTTGCAATATCTGCTTTTTGTCAAAAAAAAAGTTAAATGACAACCTCGCTTCGCATTTGCTACAAAAAATTAATAGAATTGTTCATTATAATTAAAACAATCAAGAAAAGTAAAACATAAAGCAATTTATTTTATTCTAAATGTAAAAACTTTAACCGGAACTACCCTTGTAGCAAATTCTACCACACACAAATTACATTCCTAATTTATATATAATATGCACACATAAAATAGGTATGTAAGTTATTTAGAAATAATAGATAGTTATTAAATTATATATATTGTGCAAGGTAAGATAAGAAAAAAGCTCCATTGTGGGAAATGCCCTGTTAAAAGAACTTTATCTATTTTTTCCAAAGTACATGGAACTTCTTCTTTCATAACGAAGCTTTTGTTTTATTAAAAAAATTTGAATAAATTGGTATTGATTATGTATAAAGTTATTATCAAGTAACTAAATAATATATATTCTCATCCAGATCTCTTTTCAATAAAACTTCGTCATCTTTATCAACGTCTTATACCTTTTTGAACTAAGAAAACCATTGGGCCTATTTCTTCATCGATACCTCCATTACTCTTCTTTCTTCAGCCTCAGCAATTAATCTTGATCGCCCAAGGCAATCTCCGCATACTGGAAATCAGCAGAGTTTTATCTTATTGCTTCGATAATTCGCATTAAAGCCTTTAGTGATGTTGCAAAATATATTATTTAGCAACTGATCAGGAACCCATGGACACAAAATCTTGAATGGGCCCCAAACTTTTCTTCTTAATCGTACCACCTCCAGTCTTCATTGTTTTACTTATTATGAACTTAGTTTTGAACGTGTAGATTGACTTTAAATAAACGTCGTGATGCTGTAAATGTGACTAATGTGGGTGGTAGAATCGAAAATTTTACTGGTTGCGAGCACTTCGGTAAAAATAAAGTCGTTTTAACAGAATATTTCTCATAATTCACTTTTCTTCAAAAATATAGTAAAATAAATTCATTACAATCTAAATACTATATCTGAAGTTATTATCAAATAACTATATGCATAGGCATATATAAACTATGATATTTGTATGAGAAAGCATTTGATACGACGAAGCTTCTGGGTAGAGATAAATTTGCAGTTGTTTAAATTAGGAATAAAATAGATTTATGTTTCACAGTTCTTAATATTGTCAATCCGAATAATGAGATCTATTGAATTTTTATAAAAAATGCGATGTTGTGGTAAAAAAAATTATCTATATTGTTTAAACCAACTACCTCGAAAAGTTACTTGATAATTTTTCTTAACTGAGCGTACTTCTGTTTGGTGCGGAGGTGTAGAAAAGAAAACCTATTTTTCGCACAAAATACGGATACTGCGGAAACGATTGATTCTACGAAAAAAAATTAGGTTTTCTGGTACAAAATTTTATAACTACAATTTTGCCATAACTATTTTCTTTACTGATGCTTATGGATTATGTCAAGGCACATATTTGATTAACCTAGTTTTTTAATGAAACACCCTGTATAATAACAAAGATTTAAATAAAGCTCTTTTAAGTATATAAAAATGTAGTAAATATGTTTTCTTTGTATTTCTCTTTTAACCATATAATCTGTCCCTTATAAAAAAAAACAGAATAATCGACGCAAGGACCTAACGAAACATAAACCGCATTCATCCGGGCATAACGTAACAAATGATTCTAGTCAAACCCAAATGAGCACCGTCCACGATAAAATGCTTAATGTAATGTTTATTTTCTCAATTGAGGGTGAGCATTTAGCTAACCCTGACGATCCCCCGTTTTTCGTCTCGCTTTCTCGGTTATTCTTTCACCCCACGTCTTTGCTGACATTATACCAATTTGTTCCCGTTTGCAGTTACCCAATTTATCTCTCTATTTATTACTTATTTGTTCATGGCCTTTTCAGTTTTCTTTTTAGTATAGTAATAAGTTGAATGAATATATTTCGGAGAACTTTCGTTTCTTATATGATTTTCCCAATAAACTGGTAGAGAAATTTTCATTCCTAAATAAAGTGTAGAAAATCATCGATTATTCGTCGCTGCGCATCTGGTAAACTAATACATGATCAGTGGCGGCTCGTGGTCAACTTTTCAGGGGGGTCAGTAGATATAAACCACAAAGAGTCATCTGAAAAAATCAGACACACAAAACAATAAAATGCCTTTGTTACTTCGCAACCGCATGTCCAGGCACATAAATCGTATATATTTCTACGAAAATAACGATTTACTTCTTTGGTTTTGTCTTTACTTGTTTGCGACTAATGGTCTTAAATTCGCTCGCCAAAATAATGAAAACGGATTATAAAGTCTTAATATTCTAAAACACTGTGGCTACCTTTCTTTAAAACATTAATTTAAACCACAAAATCAACAAACAAAATGTAAAGTCTTCAAATTAAAATCTATAAAAATACGCAATCGTAACCACAACCTATCAACAATCCACATTAAACACATCAACTGACAAAAATATTTAAGTTTCCTCGGCGCGGCTGTTGACCCACACTTTGCCAACGTAAGCCGTATATTACCTATGCGCCCCTATGCACGTTTGATTGGGAACACTCGGGAAAAACTCGCTTCCGTTTATAACCATGAAATCAACGCGGGCCGCCAGCCGTGATCGATTCCAAATTCTCCGGAGATCACGGTGCGAGGCATGGATAGTGTGTCGCGGAATTAAGAGAAAGGTCAACGAGTTTATACGCTTAGAATAATACAGGGAATTGCCAAATTTAAAAATTGAAAAAGTATAGAATATGTATTATTTTGTTTATTTGTTTCTGTTTGGAAACAATTATTGGGGGGTCATTTACCATTTGACCTAATGAAGGATCCTCCACTGTACATGATTAATTATGATATTCTGAGATGGCTAGTAGAGGGATGTATCATCACTGTCGTTCACGACAGATCCAGCTAAGGCATACGGATCTTTGTACTCGTTGAAGCCGGGTCTTAAAAATCTCGCGAACCGGGTTTCAGATCTTTGAAATGCAGACAAGATTATAGATATTCAGTTCAACGCGTGATCGCTTATAGGTTTAGACTCGCGAACCGAACTGACGACCGATAGAGCACGATTACCGTTTTCGAATCAATCTCGACACATGGGGTCGGTCGGTAGGTCGTTCACTCATTGCGTATCGATTGCCATGAAATATGAAGTTCTATATGACCCGATTTTTAAAATTTTTCTCTCTAAGGAAAAAATTAAAAAGCCTTATAGCTTAAAATGTCATAAATTTAATAGCTTTTATATGGGACAAACAGAAAGAAATTTTAACACTAAATATAAAGAACATTATGCGCATCATACAGGCTCAAAATGCAAAATTCAAATCTTTTTTAGAATCGTCACATAATTTCCCCGAGAAAATTGTTTACATATTTTACATCATGAACAAAAGGGTCGGAAATTGGATGTTTTAGAAGCTATTAAAATTTATAAACATAAGGATTCCAATATAAACCTTTTAAACTTGCAAACAGATGTTAGCTACTCCACTCTTTTAATTGGATCATTTAAGATCATAAAAAAAATAATGGAAAAATCTAATTCTCAGCTAAAATATGTTTTTTTTTTGTTTGTTAAAATGTACTGTCAAACAGCAACGGACAGATCCGTAAATTCTTTGTATTAAAGTTGTTAAGTATGTTCAACATGTAAATGAACTGCAGTAAACTGAACCTGGAACAGTTTACGGCCGAGATGTGTCGACCCATTATAACTCACTTATTATTTTAATTTATAATTCATAGAGATCCGATATTCGGATCCTTGACCTGATCCAGATCTATTGAGACGGGTCTTTAAAAAGATGCGGATTTCCTGTCTTTACAAAGAGAGGGGAGAGGCTAATAAAAACGTGGTAATACAAAATTCATGCTTATCTAGCTCCAGAAGAATAGTTTAGCGTTAGAGGGCTATTGCCACCATACGTGAGCTTCATATTACATTCAAAATTTTTTTTCATCATCACTATTTTAAATTTCTTAAGAAAAAACCAATATTAATTTGGTGAGGTCTTTTTTTTCCTTGAGAAAATCTTAATGATCACTAAATTTATTTTCCACCGAACATGACAGGTGCGGCATTGCCAAGAAATAAAAAAATAGCAATTACGGGGAAATTATTTTTGTTACAAGTTTATTTTTGGTATAAAAATGTTTCCGCTGGGGGTCATTTAGGGACGGGCATTTGCCCCCAAATAGTTTTATACCTAGAGCCCAGGACCTAAAATGTGTATTCATCACTCCGTGTCTGATAAATTGATACATGATTAGTTATGACCCTGTGGTAGCGCTCTTAGATTTTTACGGCCTAAATTCAATTATTGTTATAGAAATTAACGTATACCTTAAACATGAGATTCGCAGGAACCACTTTTTGCATTTTTTAAGGCTAAAAACAAGGTTTATTCATATAACAACTACACTCCGCGTTTGATTTTGTGGATTTATCTATATGCCATCCATATTCCTTAAATCTAAAGTATCAAACGCGCATCCATCAGTCCACAATCAATTTATTCCTTGCAATTTCCTCCCTCCTTGAGTTTAACTCTGACTGGACTGGGCTTAAAATTTAAGCCCAATCCAATTGGTGTTATACTAAAGGAGGGAATATTAACCAAAGCACTTTAACGATTTAAAAATATAATGATTATAAAAAATATTTAAAAGAGACTTCTTTTTTAATATTTCATGACAACCAGTCGAGGCGCAGGCGCATTAATAGTATTATCTACTAAAGATAGACGAGATTCACGTTTTAAAATTAAAATGCCATCAAGGACTGCAAATCATTATTTATAAATATCGGAAATCATCAAATTGAAAAATTCATATCTCGTAAACTATTCGACAAAAGAAAAATCTTCTCAGTTGTTGAAAAAAAAATAGATATATCTTTTTAGGTTATTTTTTTATTTAATGTCGATTTATTCTAGCGGATATGTGACATAATTATTTATTCATCATTTCAAAACTATTTTTGAAAAAAGAAGGAAAGGTGCGGTTCCGATAATATTTTGATTTACTTATGATTTTGAAAGCTTTGTAAAGGTGAACTGCGTGCCTATTGCCTATGCGATGAATAAACATATTGATAAGTAGTTTTTAATGTTACAGAAATACAGAAATTTCTAAATTATCTCCTCCTGAAATGTTTAAATATATTATTATGCCGCCATTTTGTGCCTCCATCTTGAATTCGTACCAAAATTTTACCAGTTGATTTCAACATAATACTTGATGTTTGTGCAAAATTTGAGTTAAATTGGATAAGCAGTTTTTTAATATTTTTTTTAGCATTTCACTAGGTCGCCATTTTGTTTTACCATATTGGATTTTTACCAAAATATGTCCAGATCATCTTCATGTGACCCTTCAGTTAATCAGGTGAGTAGTTTTTAAGCTATGCCGCGAATTGACAGACAGACCGACCGACGGACCGATGGAAAAAACAACTGTTTTTGGCATTGAGGGATGCTAAAACGTGAAGATATGTAGAAACTGAGAGGTAGATGTTTTCCACGATTACAAAGTTTATTTGGCCGCCATTTTGTTCGGCCATCTTCAATTCACAATTTTACAAATTGACCCCCATATGACCCTTAATTTTTGATCAAAATTTGGAGTCAGTCGGGTAAGTAGTCTTTAAGCTATGCCGCGAACTGACAGACAGACAGATAGACATACCGACAGGCGGACCGACGGAATTGATAAAACATGAAGATGTAAAACTTATTTGGCTGCCATTTTGTTCGGCCATCTTGAATTAGTACTCCAATTTTACTAGTTGATCCTTATATCACAATTAGTTATGGCACACAATTTTAAATCATTCCATTAAGCAGTTTTTTCAGGTTGAATTTTTAAAAATTTTATTAAGCCGCCATCATAATACTTGATGTTTGTGCAAAATTTCAGATAAATTGGATGAGTGGTTTTTTAACAATAATTTTTTAACATTCACTAAGCGGCTGTTTTGTTTCGCCATACTGAATTTTTACCAAAATTTTACCAGGTCATCCCTATATGACCCTTAATGGTTGACATACATTTGTCAATCAGATAAGATGTTTTTTAGCTATTCCACGACAAAAATCCAACCAAAAATCTCTGAGGGTGATTTTTTTAGGATTACAATATTCTGTAGTAATGACTGTCAAATCCGGCGAAGATCTCTGTTGGTGACGCTGGTGTGGTTTTGTTGTATTAAGTTTTAACCCTATATATATGTATATATATATATATATATATATATATATATATATATATATATATATATATATATATATATATATATATAGAGGCCCGTAATCAATTTACTCAATTTATTACCCGTGACTCACACTGCTCTCGGCGGTCCTATACCTGAGGTGAGTGACAGTATCTAAAATTTCGAATCTTGCTAAATAAATCTTAAGCAATGATACATATCAGGCAAAATGAAAAAGTTTACTATCAGAAATATTGACCAAATAGTCACATAAAAAAGTTGAGGGCGTTTTAATGCAAAAAGTTATAGGTGTACTAATTTTCATTCAATATTATTTAATTTATTTAATAACTTAAAAAATATTAATTAAATTGTTTGCTTTCAGCAGTGCCTACTGTCTAGTCGGATATTGAGTTGACCTTTTGTTTCTCTCAGGGTTTGGTTAATACTTTTAATTTATTTCCATGTTATTCAGACATAAAATTCAAATATTAATTGAACATAATAAATATATTTTTTTATGATTATTATAAATAATAAATTATTGCTAACGAAGATTGTATTCTTAATTTTTTCTGATTTCCCAAAAAAATATGCGGCGGGAACCAATTCCGGCCATCCCGAAGATAATGCAGTAGCGTCTGTTTTAAGACCGCTTTTCTCGGCTCGCACAAATGACAACATTAAAATGCAGGATCCGAGGGCAGATGTCATTCAGGTTTTGATGCATCTGTGTGTCGTCTGTGTACGTCTTAGCATCGTCTTCTGCTGTATATTAAGCTGTATATCATGGGTGTATAATTAACGCTAACTATGTCGATGAATAATTTTTCAATTATCCGGTTGTTAGTGAATATCCTCGTTTACTGAGGGAATACTTATCCTATGTGGCTTTACGGTAATAAGACGTTTAATCGAATACAGGTGCAGAATTAGTTTGATTTATTAAATTAATTGTTTTGTAGGTAAGGTTGTCTGGCCAGGATGTTAACGATTTATTAGTTTGGTTATTATTTGAAAAATAATAAAAAAAAATCTGATTGCCATTCAATTATACCGTGTAATAAAGAAAACCAACTGCTATTTCCAGAGAGTTCATTTGTCTACCACAAAATTGAGAAAACAAATTATATATAACTTAGATATATTACTTAACATCCATTTTAAAGAGAAATGTTTTTTGCTCTTTTGTAATAAAGTTCAATGTCAAAGTTTTCATTGTATTCCTACAGGAAGCAGACTGTAACATTTAAATACTATGGTTAAAAATCATCACTACACTAGACCTGACTAGTTTTGTTCGTTCTCTGTACATCAGACATTTGAATAGCTGCTAAGATATGCATGATGAATCTGTACATAACAAAATATAGAGCAGTTTGTTGCTCTTCTGATATCACTTAAGGCTGTCATTTTTCTGAAAACGATATAGTTAGTGAACTTCAAAAACTGTGTATGGTATGAAGTAAAATGTAAATGAAGATCACTGACAAAAAATTTAGAGTATATTTATATGAATCAAATATAAAAGGCAAACAATTCGTAACCCTTAGCAACAGACTATAGCAAAAGAGAGAGTTTATAAGAAAGATGGAATAAATTGTCAAATTTTAAATTAGAAATTGTATATTATATTACTAAAATAGTACGAAAGCTTTCACGGCTGGAGTGAATTACACTCCACTTCAATATACAATTCTCTAAACCTATCTCCAATAGGCGTAGAGTACTGACTATCTTCAACCGAACACCTGATTAAAACCGTAAAATGGGGAGAACATCCTTGTGATAAAACTATCTCAAAAATTATCTCCCAGTACCATTCAAATGAACAAACAAATGGAAGCCAAAGATCCCGTAACCTAGTCCGTACCACTTTTTAGAAAGATGGTATGATGAACAATTGATACAGCAGCCCTTTATGCTTCACAAATCAGTCCCTACCTTGAGTAGTTTGCACTTTGCAAACAAGAATTAGCCTCTCCTTCAATCTTTAATATCATTCAAATGAACAAACAAATGCTCGAAGCCAAAGATCCCTGACAAAATGTCAGAGATTAGCCATTCTGGTTATATTTCTGATACGAAACATAAGACATATTCTGCTTTTAGTATTTTATTTGTAGGTTTGCTGAAGACGGGGGTAGACTTTCCCTCGAAACGTCCAGAAAGCAGGCATTTTTCAGTGTCGTTCCTCGGGTACCTTCGTAGTGGACCCAGAACTCAAGACTATCTATTCAATTTATAGGGTAATTATATTTTTTTTTTTTTCAATTTTCTAAGGCGGAAAAACCCAAAAAATAGTTTTAAACCACAGATTATGTTCTGACAAATTATCCATTATATCCTCCTTAGTCATTTCTGCCAGGGAAACACGAGCCTCGACCCACATTCATTCCTTCACCTTCCAACTGCAAAGATCAAGGACCTCCCACTTTGCTTGCTCCTTTATGCCTAGAGTGCCCGAGTTATGGAACGCCTTACCAGCAAATGCCTTTAACTCCCTTTAAATCCCGCTTCAATAAACTTTCCTGTCTTCACTTAAAGCAACCATGGTGTGTAGTACTTAGACCCTCGGTCTTCGTGTTCTGCTCATAAATATAAAATTAAGAAAGCATGGTTTTTGGGTTTAAACCATGTCGAATTCGAATTTCTTTCCGACATTTCGCCTGCGATTGCAGGAGATATAAATATGCATTCCGGGATCTGCACTGCACAAGATCAAAAGACTGAATGAGCTCAGAAGAGCAAAGTTGAGGAATTTATACCCGACCTGTGCCCGCCGACGTGTAAATCACTATGATGATCAGTTTCCTCGCTTGATGTAGCATATAGTCCGCGTTTCTATTAAAATTTTCAGGAAAAAGATGATTTCCACGTATTCTCTTATTTTCCGTTTATAATAACCCAGGACTGATGCAAGAACCGCAGTATCTTTTACATTAATTAGTTGTCCTGTTGAAGGACAAGTAATTTTATAAACTCCTTTTAATTGCAAAGGAGTTACATCTTTTGGTGGCATTGCCCAATATTCGTGTCTGTATTAAGACTTATAATTATTACCGTTTTATGAGTAGTACCCTGGATATAAAAGGTGAAACTGCACTACTTGATGATGGTGCATACTATATTAGTTGAGGTCTGGGATTATTATAATACCTAATCTTATGCCTAATATCTTCAGTGCAATATCCGTTTCATCTTAAAGCTTCAGTCAGTTTTTTTGTTTCATTCAGGACTGAATTTGCGTCAAATGCTGACAAAGCTCTAAAGACTAATGAATTGATGACGGATTGTTCATGAGATGGATGATGGTGAAAGCTAAAATTTAAATATCTATTCGTATGTGTCGGTTTCATGTAAACAGTTGGGTACCTAGTAAGGGATTGGCGCCATCTGACTCAATTTCCATAGTGAATTTTATATTAGAATGTTTAGATGATCGAAAAAATGTAGTTAAATTTTCTTCTCCATGTAGCCAAATTACCAAGGTATCATCGACATATTGAAACTAACAATTAAGAGATAGAGGAGCAAAACTTAAAGCGCTTTTGTCAACGCACGAGGTTTGCTTATAAATAGTCCTTTGAAGAATGATTTTCAACGTTAAGCATTCCCTTATCGATTCA
This sequence comes from Kuschelorhynchus macadamiae, assembly GCA_030620095.1. NCBI lineage: Eukaryota > Metazoa > Arthropoda > Insecta > Coleoptera > Curculionidae > Kuschelorhynchus > Kuschelorhynchus macadamiae. The sequence continues at coordinate 1,230,768 of JAUTXW010005312.1, forward strand.
ATTAAGATCGGATTAAGAGTTTTATGTTGACATATGTCAGAAGAAATCGAAATTTTGCAATATGTAAATTATTTTACCAACAATACGTCAAAACATAAAACTGACCTGCGATCGAGAAACTGTAACAGAAGAAAGGGAAATAGCTGATAGGTTTAATGATTTTTTCATTCAAATAGGGCAGAAGCTTGCAGATGGTTTTGACAGGCCTGCTTCCTCTGTTATTAAATCAAATATAAATATAAATTCTATAAGTTTTTAAAACCAGCAGAGGAAGTCGAGGTTGTCAATGCGATCAAAGAGCTTAAGCTTAACAAGCGGGCCATGACAACATTTTGGCCAAGACACTAAAAACAATTACTCCTTATATTAAAAAACTTGTAACATTTTTTATTAATAAAATTATAAAAACAAGAACTTCTCCTCATTGTCTGAAAAAGGGTTTGGTAAAACCGTTTTTTAAAAAAGGGGATGCTACAAACATGACCCAGGCCGATAACATTAATAACCAATGTATATACAAAAGCAGTCGAAAAAAATTATAAAACTAAAAATGGGAGTCTTTATAAATAAGTATAGCCTATTATTAAAAATCATTTTGGTTTTAAAAAAGGTATGTTAACAGATGATGCTATTTTGTTTCTTACGTCCAATATCTATAAAAACTTAGACGAAGATAAAAACGTGATATGCTTACTTGACCAAGGCGTTAAATACCGTTAATCATGCCATATCAATTAATGAGTTAGAAAAATCTTGGTTTCAGGGGAATAGCTTTAGAGCTTTTTAAATCCTAAAAATAAATAATACCTTCAGTAGTGAGAAGAATCTGAGCTGCGGTGTGCAACAAGCTACTGTCCTGAGTCCGGTGCTATTCTCTCTTTATATAAAGGGTCTTTTAAATTTGGATTTCCAGGAATGCATCTCATCGTTTGCTATGATACGGTCATCTTATATGAGGGATGTTCATGGAATCGGGTGAAACAAAAAGCTGAACAAAATTTGTGCAAAATAAAAGGGTGGTGCGATGAAATGCGTCTTAGTATTAATTATAAAAAAACGAAATACATTGCTTTCAGCTGTAATCAGAATAAATTTCTTCCATATAAAACATCTTTTCTAAATAATTCAATTACCATCGAAGAAACAGACAGTATTAAAAGTTGAGATTGACAGACATTTAAAATGGGACTTTCACATAAACTTATTAATTAAAAAGCTAAGGCAAACAATCTACAAGTTTAAACAAATAAAAAAAATACTCGATATTCCTCAACTTAAAAGTATTTACTATGCTCTTGTAAAGTCACATTTACAATATGGAATTTCTAGCTGGGGTGGTACCTACCAAAAGCATCTTAAACCCCTTGAGGTAATACTAATAATGTTTTTAAAGATAATTTATGGAAAAATCAATACTTACCCAAGTGATGATCTTTATAAACTTAGCAACATATACGAAGTAAGACAGATATACGACTGTAGGATAATTAATACCCAGTTTAAAAACAGGCATGAACTGGGAAATATTAGTCATGAACATAACACGCGACTTAAAAATACAATGCAAACTGTGACACTAAAGGTTTCAAAAACGCATGTTCAGCGGTGAACTTGGTTCTTGTTTCCATATATTTATCGTCAGATACCTAGATATATGAAAGAATCGAGTACAAGCAAACAATTTAAATCTCAGTTAGGAAAATGGATTCATGACCAACCCAGAAAAACTATTCATGGGTTTGTTAATCTTAAATAATTGTGTAAGAATTAATTTAACTGTTTTATATGATATAATTGAAATCATAGAAATGTTCTTTGTTAACGCTTCGTTGCTTGGATGTTTTGTGTTTTATAGGCTAGGTTTTAAAATGTGTTTTAGGCACTTATTTATAAAATTTGAAATTAAGTACTAAAATAAAAAAGGTATGTCCCAAATTAGTTTTCGGACTCTGGAATGTCTTTCTTTTTATTTCCTATATTAATATTAATGATGTAATGTACGTTGAACTATTGGAAATAAAAATTATTATTATTATTCTGCGGCTGACAATAAAAATACTTCGCAGCTCTAAACTATCAAAATCCAACTTGTCAACCGCAGAAAGAACAACTATAAAGAATTTCAACGATAAAGAAGATGTTATAATTCTACCTGCAGATAACGAAAATGCAACGATGATAATGAAGAAGAACAACTACACAGAGAAAATGTAGAAACATTACTTCAGGTTGACAGTTATAGGACAAACAAACGGACCCAACAAAGAAAATTGAAATGACAATATGCATCCTTATCAAGATTTGCCAGACCTAGAAGAAAAACTGAAGCCAAGCGGTTGGAAGATTCCTTGATTTTTCGAACTAAATAAATAAAGCCAATGTACCGTTACGTCAAAGCAGTGTCTTAGGTAATAGGTAAATATTTAGCCAATATCTAAAACCCCTTTAGAGGAAGATCTAAATCTTATATAAAAAACTACAAACAATGGGCACCGCCATGGGATCTCCGCTATGGAGGATATTTATGGGACTTTTGAGGAAATCTAAATATTGGTTTAAACATGTGGATTGCACCTTTGTAATATGGTCATATGGAGAAGAAAATTTAACTTTAGTTTTAGATCTTGTAAATTGTGGTACTATTCCTTTCCTTGATGTTTTTTGAAGTGTTAGTACAAAAGAAAGAAAACGACACCCTAGATGATACTCTTTACAGAAAATCAACACCTGTGAATAGATATTAAAATTTTAGTTCCCACCATCATCCATCTCAACAACGGAAATTGCACTGAAGATATTAGGCGTTCGATTAGGTATTAAAATAACACCAGTCGCAAACCGGTATTGGATACTTAACTATCAAGTAGTGCGGTTTTACCTTTTATATTTAGGGTACTACAGATAAAATTCTAAGAATTCTAAGGTACACAAATAATTGAACACAAATTAAGGTCATCAAAAGCATTCAGTCTCCATCTTTTGATCTTATGCAGTGAGGTTCCCTAATGATGCCTCGTGCAATCGCAGGCGCAACGTCGGAAAGTAATTCTAATTTGACACGGTCTAAACCCAAGAAGAAAATTATTTCATTTTAATAAATACAGTAGCCCTAAACAAGGAACTTTGTAGTAATTATAAGGTTTTGTTAAAACAAAAAATAATATGTGGTATACGAATTGTTGTTACACACGAAATGTAACAATTTGGTCACAGAAAACGTGGCCGAGTGCCACAAGTCATGAGTGTGAAAATTCATTGTAAACCCTCCATTTTTTATACATTCCATACATATAAATATTTTAAATATTTTTGAAACTTTGGAATTGAAAATTAGAATCCAAACAGGCGCTAACTGAGCAATCACCAACCGTATATCGTTGTATAAGATAATATATAAAGTAGGCAGGAATTTGCATACAGGAGCTGACTAATGACCAGGGGCGTGCAGTCCATGGAAGCAAGGGTAGCAGTGCTTCCCCAAAAAAAATTACAACACATCCTCTAAAATGTAATTTTTGAAATAGGAAACCATTAATTTAGTTTATAATAAAAATCCTAAAATATTATCTTAATTAGCAAGCCCATAATAAATGCGGCCTTGACTCCGACCGCGCCACAATAGAATATCGAATAGAACCTATGCGGGCAGTTAGCTTCTCTGCAGCCAAGTCCTGTATGCTTGATTTCCTGTAAATCGAGCCAGAGGTTATTGAACTTTCCACGAGCTGTTTGCAATTTTTGCATTTCCGTCGCGTGCTCTAAGTGGTGGCGGAAGCTATCGCTGGAGTAGGTTCTTTGTTTGAACGGCTATCCGTGTGTTGTGTGATACCTACGTCGCGTCATGCATGGTGCGATGTGGAAGACAATAATACGGACGTGGATATGCAAATACCGTCAGATTCGGCTGTCGATAATAACGTTGAAAATGTTGTAGAATTTAGTAAGAACAGTGTGTGTGAATGTGAAGTGTGTGTCTTAATAATAAAGGGATTTTCAACATTTAACTTCGCTGATAAGCTTCAAATAATTTCCAAAGGAAAGGCAAAACCGCCTATGAAAAATTTAACCACAAAAATGAAAAACTGTATTAGACATTTTAATCCGGAAAAACAATACGAACAATTTAAATGGCTAACAGGGTGTGAAAATATAAGTAAATTATTTTGTTGGCCATGTTTACTTTTTGAAAATGAAAAAGGCCTCTGGAGTTAAACTGGTTTTTCCGATTTAAACGATTTCCATAAAGCTGTAAAAAGACACTTTATGTCCAAAGCGCATTTACAGGCCGTCATAAAAGAAAAAGTCTTCGGCAAAACCAGAACTAAACACGCCCTTAATGAACAGTTGGAAATTAGTCACCACCAACACAATGAACTAGTCGATAAAAACAGGCAAATATTAAGAAGACTTATCGATGTTGTTTGTTTTCTCGGACAGCACGAATTGGGATTTAGAGGTCATGACGAAACAAGGGTTTCTTCAAATAGAGGAAATTTTCAAGATTTACTTAGTTTAATGGCTAAATATGATGATTGCTTAAAAAATCATTTAGAGCAGTCTAGCGTTTTTCGCGGAACGTCGAATTCGAATCCAGAATGATTTAATTTCCGCTGTTGCAACCATTATTCTAAAAAGAATTAAGCAGGAGATTGGCGAGGCGCGGTTCATTGCTATTGTTCTGGACGAAACAACTGATCACTAATTTTAGCCAATTATCTATAGTAATACGCTACGTTAAAACAGACGGAAGAATTCAAGAGCGATTTTTAAGTTTTAAGAATGTGTCCGAAAATCGTACAGCAGATGCATTATATACCGTAGTTTATAATGTTACTAAAGAAATTAATAGAGAGAAAAAATTAGTTGCTCAAAACTATGATGGAGGTGCAGTGATGGCAGGGCAATTAGGGGGTCTGCAAGCTAAAGTTCTGGAAACTTTCCCAAGTGCTGTGATTGTCCATTGTTTTGCTCATAAATTAAATTTAGTTTTATCCCAGTCCATCAATCACATTAAAGAGTGTAAAGTATTTTTCGTTATTTTAAGTGGCATGGCTGCTTTTTTTTTCAAGTCAACAAAACGTACACAAGCTTTTAGGAATAATGGAAGACTTGTGTTAACAGTATCTGAAAATCGTGAATCAGTAATTGAACTATTTGAGAATATAATAGAAAATAATGAAACGTGGGACTCAGAAGCAATAAATATTTCGAGGAGGTTTTTGGACTGTTTGAAACGAGATTTTAATTTTAACTATTTGTTGAAAATATTTTCAGAAATATTTCCATTCTCGGACAATGTTTTTAATATATTACAAACTTAAACAAATGATATTGCTTTTTGCCTAAAAAAAGTGGATGATTTTAAGTCCATGTTAAGCCAAAAAAGAGATGACTTTGACCTATTTTGGGAGAAAACGATGACGTTAAATGTAGAGCCACAAGCCAAGCGTCTTCGAACAGACAAGGTGAGAGATGTTCAAACATGTTCACATACAGGCGCCTCTTTTATGAAATAATCGATCAAATTCAGCAACAAATAAACTATAGATTGAACGGTTTAAATGATTTTAAATTCCTCGAGCTCTGCAATTTTGAGGCATTTAAAGGAAAAACTTTTCTAGAAGATGCGTTTAAATCTCTTCTTCTTCATTATGGTCAGTTCTTCGACAGAGTGTTACTACGATCTGAATTAAAAGTAATTTATGAAACTGATGACATTAGCTCAAAAAATAACGTTAAGGATAACGGAATTTTTAAAAGACAAGGAGCTGGAAGATGCCTTCACCGAAGTGTCGAAATTGTATGAATTAGTATTGACAATACCTGCCACAAGTTCATCAGTAGAACGCAATATCTAAAACGATTTTTATTGGATTAAACGTATAAAAAATTTCATGAAAAATTCAACAGGGCAGGAGAGACATTCGCATACAGCGCTGTTGTCTGTTAAAAATACACTTCTCCAAAATATGTGGGAGCATCGACGTTTTTATGATGACGTCATTGACGAATTTGCAAAAAATTATGGAAGAATCGAATTACATTATAAATAGGTAAGTTTCTAAAAATTGCTTCCCTTTCTTAAAATTTCACCGCACGCCCCTGCTAATGACGAACCAATTTGAGCCCTGGGAAATGATTTCCAACCACATGCGAAATTATTCGTTTTCAGACCTTGCTAGTTGTGTGTTTTCGGGCGTTTCCATAGCAGTCGTAAAAACATTTTAGGAGAAACAAACAGGCAAACCTTAACATGTTTGAGAGTATTTATTCTTATCATTTTTTGCATTCTTCAAGTTTACTGTATGTATGAGTATTTGTTAAAGTATTTTACCGTACACTTAAATCACAATATCAAATGATAATTTATCTTAATTTTGTTTTATTTGCATAATTAATTATTTAGTGTAGAAAAAGATTTTCAGTGTCAAATGTATATAGATTTTCAGTGCAAAATGTATATAACTACCTATTTAAAACTCAAGGCGATTTTTTTTTGGTTTCAATCTGTACCTACAGACGTGGTAACACTACACTGAGATGAAGAGATATTGTGAAAAACGGAAAAACCATCCATTTTTATCCCCTTAAGAATGGAATTTAAAAAAAATCCAGAAATTAAATTTCAGAAAATAATTTTCAAAAGCCACTGACGAATTTCTTAAAAACATATTTGGTTAAAAAGATATTGTTAAAAAAGGAAAACCATATTTTACCCCTCTTGTGTGACAAATTGAAAATTTCAAATCCACTTTATCTATATTATATTTTATTCTTATATTCTCATGTATCTGTAAGCCTTAAGTTTGATCAAAGAAAAAAATTATTATTTTTATTAAATTAAAACTCTGTGCAGCATCTTTTTTCCTACACATTAGAAAATACCATAAAAATGTATATTTGCAGTTGTTATTAAATGAATGTCATTGATTATTATAGGTTATAGCTGTTTTATCTTTTTCCAAACTACTTCAAATAATACATAAAGGACCGTTTTATTTTTAAATCAAATGTTAAGGCGATTTATAATATAGTATTATGGATCCTTTGTGTATTATTTATCGTAATTAATTTAAACAATAAAGTTTCATAAAACCTTTCACCTGTATTCCCATTTAACCCAATAAGATAGAAAGAGACGGAGATACCGCAAAACGGTGAGTTGCCTAAAATGTATTTTGTACACTTTTGTAGATCGAGGGGCCGTTCAGTATAGAGTTCATTGGGTCTATCTGCTCGACGGCACCGTCTGCCACCTTTTGCTCAAATATAACCCATGACCGACTGCAGGAATATTGTTTGCTTTAAACTGTGTGCCAAACTGTTTACATATTTAGAGTTCCTTCCAATAAAAAAATTGTAAATCTAGGTGTATATGCAGTATATCTTCGTAATGCTCAATATTCATTATAAAATATGAGCTCTAAAAGTTTGAATCTAAATAAACCCTTTTAACGTTACGAGTGGAAGCAATACCAGTGTACCTCGCAATTATATTTGTCACATTTGCCCCTGGCAAACTTTTAGAAGATCTCAACAATAGTCGCGACTGTTTCAGTTACATAATATAGAATTCATCTTTACTAACATGGAAGGGAAGGGCGGTCGCCCATTTCTAGAAATAGCCGAGGTTGTCCCTTCGTTTACTTTAGGAAACATTCATGCTAGCCCCTTCAACAATTATCTCCCGTAACATTTAAAAACTCTTCATAAATTTAAGTAAATATTTTAAATTCTATAGACCTTATGACCTTTAATGATCAGTTTGTAACATATATATTTTTTATTTCAGCCCAAAAAATTAGTTTCCTTAACGTATCTTTAGTTTTTTTTAATTTATATTCTAGATTTCATATCGAGTCATTGAGAATAGCTTTAGCTGTAGGGCTAAAAACCCGCTTTTGCTTTTTAGGAGCTCTTCTCATATTAAAAATATACGAAAAATATATGCCCTCTTATCTCCAAAAGAAAATTTAACTATATTTTTGATGATCTAAACCACCAACATTTTAATATAAAATTCGCTATGGAAATTGAGTCAGATGGTGGCATTCCCTTCCTTGACGTGTTAGTATATAATGAAAAAAGAACGGCACCCTAGGTCATACTAAATATCAACCGACGCATACGAATTGATATTTAAATTTTAGTTTTCACCATCATCCATGTCAAAATCAATCCGTCATCAATTCATTAGTCTTTAGAGCTTTGTCAATATGTAAAGGAAATTCAATTCCAGAAAAACTGATTGAAGCTTTAAAATCAAATGGATATTGCACTAAAGACATTAGGCGTTCGATTAGGTATTATAACGATCCCAGGCCAAAATCAGTATTGGATACTCAACCATTGAGTAGTCCACTACAAACGACGATCGCGACAGATTGACTGAAGTGAATCATTGCACCTGCGGCATTGCAGGACATGGCCCAGACAGGGATCATGATGTCCTTCTTGTGACGTTGGTGTGGCGTGAGACAAAAATATATTATCACTATTTCTTTCAACGAAAGTCAGGAATCAACCCTGTAAATCAGTGCCGGGGCTCGCTAGTCTATAGCGGCCTGATGAGCTCTAAAAAGAGCGAAATCGCGATCGTCGTTTGACTTAAATGGATCATTGCGCCTGCGGCATTGCAGGACATGTTCTAGACAAGGATCATTGTATCATTGTTGTGACGTTGGTGTAGCGTGAAAGAAAAATATATTGACATTATTTCTCCTAACAAAAGTCAGGAATCAATAGTGAAATTCAATGGCGGTCGTGGTCTTAGCCAGAGGAATAGTTCTTTCTGTGATTCCATTTTGTGAATATTTTTTTTTATTTTTTCATTGAGAGTTTATTAATTTTAGTTATTTTAGTTACTTTATATCTATTTCAATCTATTCGTTGGTATTTAGTGTCGGTATCAGAAAGCGTAAAATTGTAATGGCCGTTTTGACATTTTTTAAATTTGTTTGTCAATCGTTTCAGTTAGGTTATTTTAGCTATAAAGCTTTTTATAACAGTTATCTGACCACGGAGCATGCTTACACTGCATAGTGCATATTGGAATTGATATATGAAAATTTCTGCGATGCCAACGCAGTTAATTGAAAGCATGGACGCGAAACATTTTATTTTTATTTTCATTGTTTTCTAAGTAATTTGTGTTTTTGAAATATAACTTTTTTTAAAAAGGCGATTCCGTAGTCTCGTTTTGTAATTCTTAGAAAATATTGTCAGTTCATTTTATATTTCGTCTTTCTTCATTTATAATTATGTAATAATTGATTATATATTTTTGTTGTCATTAAAAGAGAATATTATACTGTATATGAAATATATAAATATGTTGTTAAGAAGTTCTATTTTAATTATAAACTTTAAAAAATCTACACGGTGTGTAAGGGCTCATCAAAATTTGCCTTTTAGAGCCTGTGAACGTCTAAAACCGGCCCTGGTGTGGCAAGCGTTCAGCCAATATATATTTCGTTCACTATATCATCAGGAAAAAAAGGTACGCATGTTAATATGGTGTTTCATATGTTTTTCGGAATTTTTAATAGCACGAAGTTCAATTTTACTCACCTTTCTAAATTTCGACATGTTTTATAATATTAATACGGTGATTCTGGCAAAATTTCATAGGCAATGGACCCGGTAGCTAATTATTTATTTAGGAACCTTCAAAACTTTAACCTAACTTTAGGAATTCAAATTTAAAACCTTGTATAAATAAAAGTGAAAAGGATGAAATAAAAAAAAATGTATAAAAAATATTACCAACTCGATTTATGAAGTCGGTGTCAAAAGAATAAAGACTGAGTCTAATGTATATAGACACTCAATATATAAATGTCTGTTTGTGATTAAGTAATTAACAATTAGTTTAACGCCGACTTCATAATGCCAAGTTTGCATTGCGGAATAAAATATTATTTTTTATATTTTAGTGCTTTTTTGAAGTCGATTCTATTATTTTATAAAAATTGTTATTAGCTGACAATGTGCAGTCAGAATTCTTGTTAAAAATAGCAGGTTGTTCCGGGACACTGCTGTTTTACATCATAAATTTATATATCTGTGCTTAAGTTTTATTTTTTCTTTTTTCTCTTTATAAAAGCCTGGTTTTACAATTTTTTAATATATTATTTACTTTCATAAAGGAATAAAAGTGGCAAAGGATAAAAAATAATTGATATAGATGCCATAATGGCCCAAAAATTAAAAATTTTAAGCTTTTTATGAGAATATCAATATTATTTTTATGTCAATTTCCTGGATTTCCTTTATGTTTTTCTCGCGCTAAATATATTTTAGTAATGTTCATTACACTTAAAGAGTTTTAGTTTTACCTTTTGCTTATATATTAAAATTCAAATAAGGAATTCCCCTACCTATATAACATCTTCTCCAAAGAGAGAGGAAGTAATAGTTCGCGGAAGTATCCGAAGTATATTAAACGTAAGGGAGCCAAAATCTTGCGGTCTAACCCCTTGGCGGCTCCCGGCTCTTCATAATACGGCATAAGTAGACGTCTCAGCCAGACAAAGTTTGTGATAAATGACGAATATACGAAGTCAAGTTGCCGCGAAGTTTACGTTTCGGACAGATTTTGACCGTTAAACGTGCCGACTGGTTATTTATGATGCGGACCGTGTTTATTTTCAATGTCAGGAGTTTAGGAGCTTTGCATCCGTTTTGAAAGAGATTTGTATAGTGTTTGATTTGGATGATTATTGTTGCTTTATCTGCTACTTTTAACGTTTAACTTTACCACACTACAATAATGAAATATCTCCTTAAGAAATATATTTTAAACAATTACTGACTTAATTTTAAATTCAATTTTTCAGTTCAGTTTTTTTCCGGGCTCAAAATTTTTAAGTGATGTTTATTACACATACAGAGTTTTAGTTTTAATCCATTTATATTTAAATAAAAATAGCGATTCCCTATGGTATGGTCACCCTAATCTAATGCCTGTTACAGTTTTATAATGATTTACCATTCGCTTTTTGATTGCCATCAGAATATTCCTAGTTAGATTATATGAAGAGATTCGCAGAACTCGAAATTCTACGCAGGGGCTCGTAGGAACGATATTTTTTGGGGGGGGGGACAAAAAGGAGATCATATTCCTTACAAACCATTACAGAACTATGGGATAAATTCAATTGAAGTTAAGAGGGGGGTATTATGTAAAAATTCAATATATAAGACATGATATATTAAGACATATTAATAAAATGTATTAATTTTAAAAACAAAAAAAAAACATATACGTAAACATTCGAAACAAAATAATGAAAATAATAATAAGAGTTTTTATTACACTTAAAGAATACAATACTAAATTTTATAAAATATATAAGCCAAATTAACTAGGCGAATTTTAAAACGATGGCTACTCTTTCACAACAAGAGTTTCGGACTAATATATTATTCGGTATACAATAAGTAACACATTACAGAGATCAGGAAAATAGCAAAAACTATGGAACGCCGTTTTACTTTTTAGTCATACGCGTCTTTGATACCAAATTTAATTGCAAAACATATAAATGATGCTGCCTGCATACAATTTTTATTCTTTTTAATTCTTCCGATATCGAATTTTTGTGGATACCGATTTTACCGAATGACATTTTTATGATAAGCAATTTCTTTGCAGACCATTTCAATTGATACCACAAAAAAGTAGTTGTTTATCCTTTTTTAACACGTATACAGCCTACTTAAAATTTCTATATACATGCGTCTTTCCTTAGTTATTGCATTTCAACAAATCGATGTTAATAAAAATTGGTATGAAATAAATTCTATATACAAAAATCAGTTTAAATATTTAATAAATTGACTATTATTAAAATGTAATCGCTTCAAACGGGATCGCATTAAATTAATATTAATACCGAAAACATTAGAATGCAATAACGACTTTGTGGAGATTAATTTATTTCAACCGTATGAAGGCAAATCTGATTTAAGAACTCATGTAATAAAAAAAATTAATTTATTTTTATCGCATATCAAAAAAAATTAAAGCATCTCTTACGATATCATTTCTTTTTAATGTCAATTCCATTAACACCCTAAAAATGTAAATAGAATAATGCTCATTATTTTGATTTTGATTTTCGTTTATATGTAATTTATACTACATCAAACGGATATAACACGGGCCCTTTACCATTGAAATTAAAATACTTAAATATACATTTGAATAAATAAATAAAAGTTAATACGAGATTTAATTGTATAAGAGTTGTGGAATTTAAATGATTAGCGGGTATAAGGTAACTGATTTTATTTAATATGCATTGTTTTGATTTCGAATTTTTATTAATGTCGATTCTTCTGAATATCAATTTTCATTGAATGCAGCCACCTTGTTTCAATTTTAATTATCGGACGTGGAGCGATCTAGTGCAAACTAAGAACAACAAGAGCAGAAATCTGTAATTTTTTAAATACCCGAGTTTCTGGCTAGGCATGCGTTCGAAGATTTAAAAGTGCATGTAAAATTAAGACTGTGTTGTGCATGACGTTATGACGAGTCGGATGCGAATAATGAAAAACATATTCGTAGGTAATCAATGACAGTTAAAACGTGTTTAATTATTGTTCGATTGGGAATACTTAGTTATTAAATCATTGCGGAATATGATATACACCCCTATATTTAAAATGTGACCACGTACAAAATACAGATCATAATAAACATCATAAACCAGAATAAAGAAAACAAGGTTTTGAATTTCCCAGCTATAATTCACAGATTACCACACAATGTAATTTGTAATGGCAAATTACAAATTGAAAAGAGTATATTTCGACGAAATGTAAAAATAGGTACCAGCGTATAATAATTAAGTAAAGTCTTATCACTTTCGCAGAATTCAATGACTTTCAATAATAATTATAATACACATAATAATATGGACTAAAAATAACAAAAATAATTAGAAAATGGCACCAGATTTCGCAAAATAGAGATCATTTGTCCCAGATTTCTCATAATAGAGGATATTTGTCGTATTTATGGAAATAGTAAGAGTACCAGAGTACATGGACCCGAAAAAGAGAACATTCCTCTTAAAAAGAGTAATGTGGTCACCCTATTTAAAGCAAACTGTAGTAAGGTTGTATAGGTATATCACTAAATCTTTATTTACAATATTTATTTGATAATTAGGATACTATTTTCATGTTTGTCTCCCTTGTTTAATATGTGAGTAATTATTATAATTTATAGGTATGTGCACTTCACTTTCAAAGCTGCGTGTCGATCAAGAGACGGTTTTTCAAAAATGAACACATCAGTGGTGTATTTAGAATGCCGTCTTAGAGGGGGAGGCAAACATTTGATAACTAAAAAAAAGTTCTAGGTTCTTGTTGGAACAACATAAGCATGAAGACTAAAAAAAACAAAGTTCTCAATGTGTGAGGTAGAAGTCCCGAAATGCTTTATATAATGTAATTTTTGCTTGGGTTATTAGCTCGGGGGGAAAGGGGGTGCAGGGTGCATTTGTCTCCTGCACGTACTCAAACCGAAACTGTCGTATGTTGGAATGCAGAACATGTTATATTGAAGAATACCCCAAAACAAAAACATTGCATTCATGCCCTATTATCTTGGTAATTTTGTTCACAAGGTCTCTTTACACACAGCTTTGTAGGTTACACAAATTTAACCTACAAAGTTGATTTTTTTTTTCTATTTTTAGTTTTTACATTCTGGTACTCACGCACATATTATGAAATCAAGGGCTTTTAAAAAACGCAGGTGTATCTAAAAAAAAAATTAGTTGATCTGACCGCGAAAAAGAAACGTCGGATTTCAAATCTATGTGCACCATCTTGTTGATAATGGAAAGTAGCTATAAAGATATAAAATTTATTTTGTGATATGTCTTCAAATGCAGCCTGAAAAAAATAAAATATGTATAGCTGATTTTTCGGTATTTTACGTACCTATATCCTCGGAGGTAGTCATAATTGTCTAACTTTGTCAACTACTTATTATTCGATGTTAAATTGCGCAACTTTGCTCTATTTTAACCGACATTGTATCGAATTTGTAACACCCTGTATATGTTTGCGTGTTTTCATTCGTTGGGACCATTCCGGTATACTACCTCAATGGTTGAGATATTCCAAGTACAACCATATGTAATTCTCACATTGAATGCTATTTTTTAACTAATTTTTATTTCTCAATCTAGAGTGCTGTGATTTGGCAAAAACTATTAACTTACCTCCAAGAACCCTGAGAAAAATAAAATTATCTGTCTATTCACTAAACCTCTTTTACGCCCATTTAAATATTAAACGATTTTTTCTAAAAAATCTTTTTTTTAATGTCGCTCTTCAGGTTAGCCTTTGCGAGTAATATATAATGATACCCCCCACAACAATATGCAGTATTTTAAAAAATCGGCAATAATATGCATTTAAGTCTAAGCAATTTCTAGTCACCCTGATATACGAAGGTTCTGGTTTGACACGTCATGGTTGAAGTTACAATATTATAGTAAATCAAAATAACAAACAAATATGGGGCGTCCCATTTAAAAAACAAAAGTTAATAGCAGAAATTCGGAACTAAAAGAAGATACGGCAACACTGTTACAGTAAGATATATCATAAAACAAAATAGATAATAACTCAAAGTGGAGGTGCTACAGATAGAACGTTTAAACACGCATTTCAGATTTCAAAACATAAAAATAGCTTTCTGGATAAAAAATCAGATTCAGCTTTTGCTGGAAGAACATTCATTGCTTTATTATACACCTACCAATAAAATAAAGGTTGTGTTGTTTGATTGAAATTGTTATATCATTGTATAAACGGGGGCTTAACAATAATGGTTGTATACATATATATATATATATATATATATATATATATATATATATATATATATATATATATATATAATTAAAAAATAAATCCGAATTCAATGGCCGATTCAAATTATACACCTTTCATTAACATCCGAATCAGACACTATCACTAACCGAGAAAATAAGTGTTACTTCACAGATTGTTTTGTAATCTGTGACAATATAGCTTGTACAAATTTATTTAAAACTAAAATCTCGAAGTGTTGAAAGTAGTTTGCCGAACCATCGACGTCGCACGTCATGCGAATACTATTTTTTGCCTTCGCCCTCCCACTTCATATACTAACGGCCCGCCACTGACTCAGGCCCCCGCCGTCGCGTCGGCAGTGGCCCCAGCACAGAGCTTGCGCGTTTTGTTTTTGCGGGGATTTAATGATTGAAAAGGCCACAACGCGTAAGGCTCAAATATGTGGTGGGGGCCCCGAGAGACATCAGCGAGCGAAATACAAAACTGAGGATCTTTTCTTTTTTTTGTCATCATGTAAATTTTGAGTTGCTGCCGAAGTGCCCCCAAATACGTAAAACCCATTGACCGTTTTTTGTCATCGCAAAACTTTGCCTCGCCCAGATGAGCCCCAACCATCGTAAGTAGTTAATTCGGCCTTGTTGCTTCTAGAAAAGCAGCCTCTATAACGCAACATGCGAGTCGCCTTTTAATACTCGTTGTTTATAAAATTATGATTAACACCACGATACACTTACAACGGTATGCCCACGCTGGTCTCTTCAGCATTCAGCAAGAAAATAAAATTGAAGTTTACAAATATCAGATTATCTAAAGTGCTCATCGTGAGGATTCGTGATATTTATTTTGATTAAAATAATTAATTAATTTAAAATAAAAGTTAAGAATGCTGCAAGTAAAATAATTGCAGGGGAAACTTCCATTCATATTTTATAACATTTGTTACTTGAGTTGCTGCACTAGTGCCGTCTATTGACATTTTTAGTTTTTACTTTCAATTGAAAAATACAAACCAGTTTCAAAAGTGCCCTATACAAGTAGCTAAAACCATATTTTTCTATTATTATAGTAAATATATCCTAAATTACCATTTTTTAAATTTATCTTAACAGCTTGACGGTAAGCGCCAATCCACATTTTTGAAAATGTATTATTTTGGAAATTTGAAATATCTTATATCTGTCACTTTTGTTTATCGATTATAATTTCAATGTCGATTTCTACTGCCTGCAACTGCACAGGTAGGACGTAATAACCGTATTGAAAATAAAATCTTTAGATTCAAAATAATTAGTTTAATAATTTTAAAAACATTTTATTGAAGCGTAAATTCTACAAACGTTTTCAAATGACAATGCATTACGGCCTATTTGACTCCCAAACGCTGTACATAGATGTGACGTACTTGCGCGAGAAAGACGAGTTTAAATTCGGTCCGTATCATCGTCGTTTATTGCACAAATGATATTAAAAAATCAGCAAGCAAGATTATTAGAATGCAATCCAATGTTAGCGCAATACGCAAACCAAAGAAGTCGGCTCATACTTCAGAACACAGAATACCAGACCAGAGAAGCTCCAGAATTTTACAAACCTTTTTGAGCGCGAAGACTTCTCTTTCGTATGACGACACATTCGCAAATTAATTTGAGTTATCGAACACACTCACGCAAACACATTATATTTCTTTTGGTAGGCTATAGATGGCGAAACTTCCGATAATAAAAATGCATTCGAGGTGCTTGTATTCAATCGAAATTGATATCAATGGAAATTGGTTTCAATGAAAATAGATAATCATAGAAATTGCTGTAAATGAAAATACCATTCATAAAAATTGATAATCGGCTATATTGTTTCCCACAAAATACTACAAAGTTACTCGTTAAATATTGGATAAATATTGATATCAACAAATTTGTAAGTAATAAAATTATATTATAATAAAAAAAATGCATTTTAATTATAATAATATAATGAAAATTGAATTAATTTTGTACAGACCCATCCAAATATCCTGACATACATTTTAATAGCTAAATCAAATTAATTGATTGTTAAAAATCTATATGAAGGCTTTAGCTCTAGATGTTCCAAGGATTCAGTTAAAATTACATTTTTATTATAATATTATAAAATAAATTGCCATAATGAAGTCCCATTCAATTTAAATTAATACCGGGCATATAGCAGACTAAAAAGTAAAACGGCGTTCCATAAAAAACCAAACAAAGCTTATCATAATGCAGCTAAGTAACAAGTGAGAAACTACGGTCATAATTTTCAAACTTTTGGGCGGAATCTTTGTTAGAACTGGTGTTAGTGAGATATGTACGTAATGGTTAAGTTCAGGTTACTCTTTTACTGAAGATTTGTGACAATTCCATGGTGTGAACTGACGATCGATATTTTTATTTTTAAAATATGGCTTTACTTTCCTCGTAAAAGAGAAGAATTGTAATCGTAAAAAAATCACCATCCCAGGTTTTTACAGATCGTCACGTTTTAGGGCTTCTAGACATTAAATTTTGGAGAAAAATTAAGGGTCACAAAGGGCTCACATAGTAAAATTTTGGTCAAAATCCAATATGGCTAAACAAAATGGCGGTCTAGTGCGTTGGCACCTACCCAACTACTCCGCCATATCAATAACCTGCTTTCTTCTACCAGCAATCGTATTCACAGCTATGCTGTCGATAGAACACTCCACTCCAATATACAATACCACCAACCTGTCTCCAAGACCGAAATTGATGGCAGGCGTGGAGTAATAACTTTATCCCTAACCGAGGACCTCATTAAAATCGTAGGATGAGGAACAAAGAACTCTGTCCAGTTTAAGGTCACTAAGACACAATTTTGTTTACTATCTCACTCACATCTTCCTCTCAGTACCCACATCATTTAAATCGATAATCAAATGCTTGAAGCCAAAGATTCCTTTAGCCTAGTCGGTACCACTTTTCAGAAGGATCTTCGATGGTAAAAATACTTTTCTGCTGCCAACTTGCTTACCCTTTACGCTTTGCAAATCAGACCTTACACCTATGGGGAGCAGCCTCTCCTTCAAGCCTTAACATCCTTCACTCTGTCCAAAGAAGAGCTACTCACCTGATTGATGATCCAAACATCGCAAGGAAGCTTGCATCACTAGAGCGATCTGTCTCTGTTTTACAGATACTACCACGGATTCTGTTCTGACGAATTATCACTTTTTTTGTCTATAGAGTATCAGCCTGGGATGTTTTATTCACCTGTTTGCATTAAAATCTAACAGCCATTGCTATTTTTTATTTTGGCTTTAATAATGGTTTTATTGACATAGCTGGTACTAACCTGGTGCCGATCCACCTAGCAGACCGATTGTTGATGTGAGTGGCAGTCCTAGATTTATAAGGCAAACCTACCGTCAGGTATCTATCATGGCTTTATTGACCGACCTGGTGCTAACCCGAGGCGGGGGAAAGATGCCTTTCCAACATTTTGATTTGTTATCAAAATCTCATCATGTCGCCATTATAATATAGAACTTTTTGACACTCATCATATTTCCATTATGCCTTTAACGATTACCCGGTGCGGATTTACCTAATGCTACCAAATATTGATTTTATTAGTAGTCTAAAATTTATAAAGAAAAACTACCATTCATTATATCAAACATATTGGACCATAATACTATTTATAATAACTTAACAGACTCAGGGGCAGCTATGAGATCTCCTCTATCACTTGGGGTAGCTTATCTTTATGGAGTCCTTTGAGGATATTGCTTTAACATCCACTCCACTAAAACCCAGGTGGTTTAGATATGTAGATGATATATGCGTTGTTTGGTCTCATACAGAAGATAATATTTATATTTCTGGAACACCTTAATCAACCACACATCAAAGGAAGGAAAATGATACGTTAGGACATTCTGTGTATAGAAAATTGACGCATACAAATAGATACTTAAATGCAAATTCCCACCACCATTCAGCACAAAAGAAATCAGTTATTAACCCACTAGTATTTAGAGCCATTTCTTTTTCTTCAAACATCAGACACATTGAAACTGACCCAAGCTCTAAGAAGGAATGGCTATTGCACTGAAGATATTAAGCGTTCATTTAAAAGATATAGTAATCCAACTCCGCGAAAGGAGAATGATAATGATAACGGAGCCACCGTTAGGTAGTGTTGTTTTTCTCTACATACATAGCACTATAGACAAAATAGGACGATTATTTCGCGGTCCAACATACCTACAATCTTCAGTAGGCATAAGAAGATTGGACAACTCTTGCGATCCCCGAAAGATGTTGTACCTTTTTAAAAAGAAGGAGTATATAAAATTTGTTCCTGTGGAGAAAAGTATGTGGGAGAAACAGGATGCTCAAGACTTAAGAATATGAACGATATATTAAAAAGAAAACAAATGGTTTATTCTGATGTAGCTTAACACGAGCAACAAAAGAAACCAAGATTCTAGCATCGATTTAGGATTTTGTAAACGAAAACCTTCAAAAAACTTCAATAGGGATATGGATTAAGGACTACATCACACGTGGATTAATAAAGCGTCACGGGTCGACGAACACAAGTCGGGTATAAAAGCCGGCCTGACGCCCTCCGAACTCATTCAGTATTTAGATTTCGTCCAATCGAAGGCGAAACGTCGATATTTGATTTCCAAATGTATTAAGAGGTTCACAGTGCAAGGCTATTTGCCGATATTGGCCTTAATCCAAACCATATCTAGCTAACAGCGCCACATATGAGTGATGCGTGAACTAATAATGGTTCAGGGCGTCCTTTTTACGACGAGATGTAAAAGCTCCATGATCTGGGTCACTGATTCGGATCATTATACTGATCGATGATCCGAATTACCTTAATGATCTGGTTTTGCCATATCTAGTTGAGCTCCGAATAAAGTACGTTTCCTATTTCCGAACTGTGTGAGAATTAAAATACAAAAGTGCATTAAATATCGCAACGGATCGGGTTCAGGCGACAAGTGTTTTTGAAATTAATACGGTGGAAGGAACATCAAGAGCATGTGTTTCATATTTTTTGTCGCCCTGGAACATATGCGTAACGTTTTAACACTTTTTCTAAGGCCACTGCACTATAATTTAAACACGTTTTACAAACTTACGGCATACCAGAGCCATTGCTTCGTGTCGTGTTAATGTCCTTTTAAAAACATAGTACGAAAAAATGGAATGAAAAAGGTTAATCACTGTTTTGTAATACTTTTTTCTTTGCCTGTTAAGACAGCAGGTCTTTTTTTCTATTGCGAAATGAGATATGAGGAGGAGATGTTGATATAATAATATAGCTGTTGACGAAATCGGTGACATTATTGGAATAACAATTGATTTTCGGTCTTTAGTATACAAATTGATATTATCATTCATGACAACTGTATTCGAAAATATGATTAAGTATTTCTCGAAATGTATTTACCGAATAATAAACATTTTATTATTTGAGGTACCAACTTATTTTTAAATACTTGACTCTTTAAAGATTATCGTATAATACGAAGCAGAAATCTGACCCTATGTGGTAGGAAAATACTATGTCCATCATCCAAAATAGTATTGCTTATGTCCCTGCGAATATTTTAATCCATAACTTATACTGATATTAAAGAAGCCAATCTGAAGAACTATAAGAGATAAAAAAAAATTGTAAAGACAATTTTGTTTTAATTTTCCTAAAATATTTGATTTATTTAGTTTATTTTTATATAGGATACTGAATAATTCCAGGGCTAGTGGAAGAATCCTTTTTTAATAGTGTACCCTATTTATTGTTTTCGAATATACAGGGCTTTTAAAGATAATTAGTAGCTCTGTAATGTTTGGTATTTATTGACATTTATTTTCATTGTTTTATTTATTTTTAAATTAACATAATGACACTGATTTTTAGCATTTCTAAGTTATGCAGCGAAAAAAAGATAAAGCCATTCTTTTCTCGTATTAAAAAAAATCTTTTTGCATTCTAAACGTATACACAGCCTCTAAGATGTCTTTTTACTCCCCTGTATGAGTATTGTAATCGTGAAAAAAAATAACCCTCTGAGATTTTTTCTGACCTTCACGCTTCAGGGCCCCGAGATGCCAAAAAACGTGTTTTCTCAATTCCTGTCTATCCGTTTGCGGAATAGCAGAAAAGCCCACGTACTGGATTGACTTCAAATTCTGGGCCAAAATTAAGGATCCAATGTTGCGGAACAAAATAGCCGCTTAGTAAAATATAAAAAATATATATTACTAAGAGACTACTTACAAAATTTATGTAAAATTTTGCACGAAAATCAAGTGTAATATGGGAATTAATTGATAAAATTTTGGTACGAATCCAAAATGGCGAAACAAAATCTCGGTCTAATAAAATGTTTCAACAACCAGTTGCGCAAGAATTGATTTTGATATAGAGATGAAATGGTAAAATTTTGGTAGGAATTCAATAAAAAAAATTGGGGCTTAACAATTTTTTTTTAAATTTATGTAAAAAGGTAATTTAATTGACTTAAATAATTTAAGTGCCTCTGGCCGGAATCAAATAGAGGACCTTAAGCACCAGGAGCAAACACAGTTGCTGCTCACCATTGCCAATTATAATGTATGACCAACAAAATAAGTTTAATGTTCTTCGTGCTATAACTAGTTACAAATGACTGAAAAGTTTAAACTACTTACTAAAACTAAACAATACAATATTTACCGAAGATAATGATAAAAAGAAGAAGATCAAGGAAAACCAGAATAAGAAAATCGGTTAATTTACCCGGAACTTCCTTGTTATGAATCTTTCCTTTAATTAGGAATAGTAATCCAATTTAGTTCCGCACATAGTCATTTAGTATACTGTCTTTTCAAAAATTTTTATTATGCACAATTTTGTTCCACCATATGGGAATTTTACCAGCTTCTACCTGTGTCACACCTATTTTTTGATCATGATTTAATATAAAGTCATTTTTTTTACACTGATTACGTATTACACGTATCATATTCAATTTTGCTCCAATATTTAGTCAATTGAATAAGAAGATTTTTACATTAATTTTTTTAGACATTTTATTTGGCAGCCATTTCGTTTCTTTGTCCTGAATTTGTACCACAATTTTACCAATTTATCTCTATATCACACTTAATCGACGCCAAAAATTTAAAATTTATCTAATAAGTAATTTTTTAGACTGATTTTTTTAAATAATTTATTGGGTCGCCATTTGTTTTACTGTCTTTGGAATTGGATAATTTGTTTCTAGTAATATTTTTTTTAACATTTCATTAGGCCACCTTTTTGTTCCGTTATGTTAGATTTTTATCAAAATATTATCAGGTCATCCCCATATAACCCTTAATCTTTTATCATAATTTGAAGTCAATCGGGTAAGTAGTTTTTAGCTTCGCCGCGAACTGACAGACCGACAGTCAGACAAATGGAATTGAAAAAACATATTTTTTGACATCTAGAGACGTTAAAACGTAAAGATAAATACCTAAAATCTGCAATTTTTTTCACGATTACAATCATTTTATTTGGGCGCCATTTTATTCCGACATCTTGAATTCGTACCACAATTTTACCAGTTCATCTCTATACCACAGTTAATTCTTGCACAAAATTTGAAACCAATCTATTAAGTAGTTTTTTCAGGCTGAATTTTTAAATATTTTACTAAGACGCCATTTTATTTCGCCATCTTGGATTCATACCAACATTTTACCAGTTAATTACTACCTACGACCTGAATTTTGTACAAAATTTAAGGTAAATTGGATAAGCTGTTTTTTAGTAATAATTTTTTTGACATTTGACTAGGCCGCCATTTTGTTTCGCCAAATTGAATTTTTATCAAAATGTTACCAGGTCATTCCCATATTGACTGAAATCATTTAGGTATGTAGTTTTTTAGCTATGCTGTGAACAGACAGACTGACAGACAGACATACCGATGTAATTGAGAAAACCTGTTTTCCGGGATCTAGGGACTCGGAAACTTGATGATCTGAGAAAATCTCGGAGGGTGATTATTACAAAACTTCCCTTTTACTGTCATTTTGAATTCGTACCAGTTTATCCCTATATCACATTTAATTTTTCTGCAAAATTTAAAGTCAATTGAATAAGAAAAAAAAAAGATTTGGTGACCATTTTGTTCCGCCTTCTTGAATTGGTACCACAACTTTACCAGTCACACTTATGTATAAATAAAATTAATTAAACTAATAAGTAGTTTTTTATATATTTTATTAAGCCGCCATTTTGTTTCGCCATCTTGGATTCGTACCAAAATTTTACCAGTTGATTCCTACATAATACATGACATTTGACATAAATTGGCTAAGTAGTTTTTTAGTCATAATTTTTTTAACATCTTACTAGGTCGCCATTTTATTTTGATATATTGGATTTTTACCAAAATGTTACCAGGTCGTATATACAGGGTGTCCCATAATTAATGGTGCACAGCAAAACTGCAGGTTCTTTGGATAAAAATATTGCGATTTAACCATACTTTGCCTAGTCCAAAAGTTCACAGTACCCAAGATACAGGGTGTCAAAGTTGTAATTTTAATTTAGTTTTTTCTTCACAACTAATGAGCAGGGTGACTGAACGGCATGAAATTGGGAATTGGGGGGTTTTGTGAAGCGAGGAGTTCAAATCTGTGCTTAGTTCTGATACTGCTTATAGAGGGCGCCACTTACGGTGCATTAAATCTGTTTAAAATAACTTAACTTTTTTGTTTCACGGTGTATTGGCCTAAATGTTAAAGATTATCTATTTTCCACTTCTTCTACGCAAAATAGGTATACTTTGTAAATGTCCCTAAGAGTGGCTGTTTGCAAGATATTTGCGTATAAATTAATCAGTACACCTTTTCAAATTTCAAAATTTAAAATTTTTATTAAAAATGTTTTTGAAATAATAATTATTGAAATGAAAAATTTATAGAAAATAAAAATATTTTTATTGAAACAATAATAACAATGAAAAAACAACTGCTTTTTACATTTGTAACAATATCATTCAAAAAACCCCCCAATTCCCAATTTCATGCTGTTCAGTCACCCTGCTCATTAATTGTGAAAAAAAAATTAAATTAAAATTACAACTTTGACACCCTGTATCTTGGGTACTATCAACTTTTGGACTAAGCAAAGTATGGTTAAATCGCAATATTTGTAACCAAAGAACCTGCAGTTTTGCTGTGTACCATTAATTATGGGACACCCTGTATATATATATCATATATCGCCCTTAATTTTTGACCAAAATTTGAAGTCAATCGGGTAAGTAGTTTTTCAGCTATGCCGCGAACAGACAGACCGATAGATCGACAGACAAACCAACAGAATTGAGAAAACATGTTTTTCGGCATGTAAGGACCCTGAAACATAAAGATCTAAAAGTCTAAAAAGGTGGTAATAAAGAAGGGTTTGCACATAAAAATGAAAAAAGTACCATACGCGAAACATGACAACATCATAACCTTTTAAAAATATCTAAACCTGACTGAAATACTTTTTTTCCGACGTTAGCACAGTTCCAAAATTTTACAAATTAGTGTCAGTCAGTTTGAAAATACATTTAAAAACTGAAGTATACCAATAAATCTCAAAACGTTGCAAATCAGACCATACTAATACATACCCATATTGTTAAGAACGTCTTTAAATGCAGAACTATAATTTTTAATAATAAATATGGTATCCTGTTTAAAATAAGAAACTAATACTAGCCCAGGAAAAAGTGAGTATTTTGTATAAAAATAAACTTAATAAATTAAAACTTCAAGTGAGACTAAAAACGCATGATAGGGCGGCTGATCTTGGATACCATGTACACTTGGTAGTAGAATATAATTTTTGAAGTCAAATGGATAAATAGTTTTGAGCTATGCGATGAAAGG
Organism: Kuschelorhynchus macadamiae; assembly: GCA_030620095.1. Classification (NCBI taxonomy): domain Eukaryota; kingdom Metazoa; phylum Arthropoda; class Insecta; order Coleoptera; family Curculionidae; genus Kuschelorhynchus; species Kuschelorhynchus macadamiae. The sequence continues at coordinate 1,255,553 of JAUTXW010005312.1, forward strand.
ACAGACAAGCAGAGTACATTGGAGGACCATGAAACGTAGATTTATGAAAATATTTCGGGGGTTGTTGTTTCAGGATTCTAATACTTGCTCTTTACGCAAACGAAGAAGTTTTGTTATTGTCATAACTAATGCTTCTATTCCTACGTACTTTACAATATTATTTTTCTACAGTCAGTAACAAGCATAGTATGTCATATTATAAATGACCTGTACACCAACGCCCCTTTGAAAAAATCTCTCTGGAACGTGAAAGGCTGAACAGAGATATCTTAGGATCATTAGCGCGGTTCAGCGAGCATCATCTCCGCGAAGCGATCGCTCTTATCCGATCCGAAAAAGCCGCGACGTCCTCTGACAGTGTCACAATGGATGTCTCCGCACGGTCAATGTTATGTTGTGGTGCAATTTTTCCACGTCACCGCAAGGCGACTCTTTGTCTGATAAGGGACGTCGACGAAGGGGGTCGCTGATGCGACTTCCTTGTTGCCTTTTCGATTTATCCAACGGGCAGGATATATCTTAATGTATTATATCGTGTTAATGTTATTTTACTCTCCATATGAAGGCTGCCTGGAAGTCATAAGTTATATATGGGAAAGAAGTATTCAGCGTTTCCATGGCTCTAGAACAACTAAAAGAATGTAAATACATTATTGTGCAATTGAATGCAATTTTTTACAATTTAACCCAAATTTAAATGACTATAATTTGTGCATTTTATAGGTTTATGCTTTGTTAATATTTTTGTGGTATGTGTATTTTAAGGGTTGCTTTGGTCTGGTATATACGAGGGATAAGACAAAAGTAGTTTCTTTACTCGAACTTTGTCAAGAGCAAGAATTGAAAATCTGAAATTATTTTGATTTTATATGTATGTGAGTACATACATTTACTGAGTAGTAAATGGGTTCTTAGGAAAAAACTAATTTCTCAAAATTTTGACATCTGATTTGTTTCTTTTTTTATTAATTTTTTTTTATAATACGCATTTTTTTCAATATTTTTCTCTCTAAATTAAGAACTCTTATTAAAAAGACTAGTCTTTTGATCCTTTTGCCTTTCCGAATATTAATTTTACTTCAGGGGCGTACTAATTAATTTTTTCAGGTCGTTGTATATTTCGTATTTTCTTAAATTAGACTATGTTTCCTGAATTCCGTAAAGGGTATTATTACTTTTTCTTATTATTTTTGATAAAAGTGACTTCAAACCTCTGAACGGTTTTTTAATTTCATAGAACTATTACACGTAGTCTGAGTAATTTCGATTATTTTTTTGTTTTATTTCAGTTTCATAACGTTCTCCGACGTCTTCCGATACCCAGTCTCCACTAGGTGCGGTCATTCCATTAGCCTTCTTCCAGCCCTCTCTCTTGAATTCACTATCAATGCCCTCTCGCCAGCTTTTTCTTGGTGTACCTCTTTTTCTACTTCCCGCTGGTGTCCATTCTATCATTTGTTTTGGGAGTCTCTCTGGTGTCATTCTCTGGACGTGTCCATACCATCTTAATTGTTTCACCCTTATTTCTTGGACTATAGTCTGCTTCACCTTCATAATTTCACGGATTCTCTCGTTTTTTTTTGCTTCACTCCCATATCTTACAATACTTTTTAATATTGTATTGTATATTTGGTGCTTCTTGTCTTTGCTGATCTTCTGGTCCCATAAAATACTGTTTAGTGATCTAATAGCTTTTCTGCCTAGAATATTTCTTTCTTTTCTGGCGTCATCGAGAGTTCCAGCTCTTGGGCCTCTACTGTTTGATCATCTGCAAAACTAAGAGTGTACAGAATAGTGTCGTTTAGCGGGATCCCCATATTTTTGAATTTTTGTTTTCATTTAAGAAGTACTTTTTCCAGAAAAATCTTAAAAAGCGTTGGTGAGGGGCAGCAGCCCTGTTTTAAACCTCTATTTGGGGAAAACCTTCGATATTTTATTGCCTATTTTTATTCGAGTGTGGCAATCTTGGTATAAAGCTTGTACTCCTTTAATCAGATTAGAATTTATGTTTATGTTATTTTTAGTGATTCCCAGAGTTTGGTTAGTGGGACGGGGGGTAATATTTTTTAAACTTAATTTTTTTTAACATAAAAACTATTTTCTTTTAAAGTACCAATTTTAGGCACTTTTTAATTAAAGTTATAATTAACTGAGTATGTGTTCTTCTTTATTAGTAAATCTTCGTATACCAAGTGTCTAAAAATATATAATTATTAAAACATTTGTACAGGGTGTGGCACAACTTACCCGTCCGTCTCTAACTACTGAACGGTACTTTCTTTTTAAAATTAACCTTGCAGGATGTATGCAGATTAGATAAAGCTACATTCTAAGTTATTCTCAGCTATACATGGTGCGTCAAAAATACGTGGTATATTAAAGTTACATTTTTTTTAATGGATTGCACTGTATTTTATTGTATATTTAAATTCCCCAATAAAAGCAAGGTTACATTTTAATTTTAATTAAAAGTTGCCTTTATCTAATGATGGAATAACTACACTTACTAAAAAATACGAAGATTATTAAAAAACTGTTGGATTTAGATACAACTACAGAACCCTAAATTGCAATTGAGAGTGTAGTTTCTTAAAATCCATCTTTAATTTAAATGGTTTGTTTGTAAATGAAATGAAAATGTTAATTATGCAACGCCTGAAATATAGTGAGTAAAAATTAAAATCATTAAAATATTTTTCAGTTTTTTGTTTTCGGCATTCTTAAAAATGAATGTTTTACAATGCGTAAGTCTGTCGATATTAGAACTTTTTCTTACCTCTTTCTTCTCTGCGAGATCCTAATGAGCATGGGCATCGAGTTTCCAACAACATGTATAAGGTTTTTGTTATTTATGTATTTTTTATACAACCGGTATCGAAAAACTAGTGATAAATAACATACATAATTAAAAAAATCCCTAAAATTTTAAATTTAGAAAAATGTATATGCATTAACATAACTGAGTTTAATACAATATTGAAAAATTATTCTTCCTATGGTTAATATTTGTATGAAGCTTAAAAAGTTATTAACCACTGTTTTTCAATATACAAAGTAAAAATGCAATTTGCAAAATTCAGGATAAAAGTGTAATTTCAGAGAATTAATTAAGCTTGATTTAAAAAGAAAGTATCGTTCAGTAGCTAGAGACGGACGTGTAAGTTTCCCCCTCCCTGTATAAAAGTTTTATTAATTGTATTTTTTTGGTCACTCGGTATACGAAAACTTACTAATAAAGCAGAAAACATACTTTAGACATAACTTTATTTAAAAATTGACTAGAATTGGTAATTTAAAAGAAAGTAGTTTTTATGTTAAAAAAAAATTAAGTTTAAAAAATAATCAAAGTTACTCAGACTACGGGTAATAATTCTATGAAATTAAAAAACCGTTCCGAGGTTTGAAGTCATTTTTATCAAAAATAATAAGAAAAATTAAAAATACGCTTTACGGAATTCAGGAGACTAATTTAAGAAAGATATATAACGGTGTGAAAAAATTAATTAGTACGCCCCTGACGTAAAATTGCCATTCGGAAAGGCAAAATTGTATTAAAGCCAAAACGATTAACAGAATAGTATTTTTAATAAGAGGGCTAACATTTAAAGAGAAAAATGTTAAAAAAAAATTATAAGAAAGAAATAATTAAAAAAGAAACAAATCAGATATCAAAATTTTGAGAAATTGGTTTTTACCTAAGAACCCGTTTATTAAGTACATTCACATAAAATCAAAATAATATCAGATTTGCAAATATTGACAAAGTTCATGTAAAAAAAACTACTTTTGTCTTATCCCTCGTATATACAAGACCAAAGTAACCCTTAAAACACGCATACCACAAAAATGTTAACAAAACATAAGTCTACAATATGTAAAAAACATACCATTTTGTTTACAAGTTTATGGCAGGTTGCACAAAGCTCAATTAAAGTTTAGAATGTTTAATGGAATGTCAAATTTGACAGCGGGCTCCTAGATTTCTGTAAGCAGCTTGTCAAATCCGAAAGCTCGGTTAAATATTCTAAACATCAATTAAGTTTTGTGCAACCAGGGGATAGCCATTTAAATTTAGGTTAAATTTAAAAAAATTGCACAATAGTGTATTTGAAAATTGTACAAATATGAAAACCAAAATGAGTGATCCCGCGGCGATTTGCTCTGGTTCAGTCAAAGAGAATAATCCAGATAAATTCGAGTGTACAGGGTGTTCCATTAATAATCGTCTCGAAATCGTTGGAAATTATTTTCAAGTTCGAAAAATGGCCGCTAGGGGGCGTAACGCGAACTCAAAATTGGAAAAGCCGATTTTCTCTTAAATTTTGCTAATAAGGTTTGTCGAAAATAAAAGCATTTTATTCTTCAGGCAATTATGCAACTTTTTGCTATTGTTCATTATTTTTTATTTTCAATAATAAAGTAGTGGTAAAGTCAAACGTTTATATCTCTGTTTTGGAAGAACCAATTATATTGAACTTGGTGTCAGAAAAAAAACGCTTTTTTTGCTCTTCACGTATAGCTATTAACTGTACCGTAATAATTCTATTAGTGGTTATCGAATGCTATGTTGACTTTTTTGTCATAATTTAATTTTAGATATTGAATAGTGATATAAAAAATCCAGGTCGCTATTTAAATTAAAAAAGTTGATGAATCTGAAACGTCTGATCGGAAAACTATCCTCACCAATTTGTAGAGGAGAAAAAACTGACAATGATGAAGTGTAAATTATTTTCATTTGTCATTTCAAATATCGGCATTTCCATTTTTGAGTTGCTATTACGCCGCCTAACGGACATTTTTCGAACTTAAAAATAATTTCCAGCGAAAAAGAAAGACTACAGGAGTTAAAAAATTTCAAATTTCATATGCATTGTCAAATTTCATATGCATTTGAGTGTAGGACATGTTACGTGAGATGTAATTAGAATTAATTGTAGTATTTAGAATGGCCTATTTAAAATATCGAAGTTGATAGTAGCCCCAGTATATACAAAAATATTATAAAATAAAACTTCATTTTAAATAATAAACTTCTATATTTTTTTCTTCCGTAAGTCATATAGTTTTCCAGATAATGTACTGGGTTATCTTACGTAAGCCACCTTATACTTAGTACTTGAATATATTTCAGAGTAATTGTAGTAATACAATTACTGCTGAATATATTAGGACAGCGAAGACACTATTGCAACTTCTAATATATACCGTAAAATACGAATGTATGTTCGGATTCTTATTCAATGTTGAGTCAAATTATAACGATTCTACCTCATTATATTGGCTACGAGGTAAATAATGCTTCTGACCATAGCAATCTATTTTTGTACTTCCCTCGTAAAAGGGAAGTATTGTAGTCGTGAAAAAATCGCCGTCCTAGGTTTTTACAGATATTCACGTTTTAGGGTCCTTAGGTACCTTAACCTAGTGAAATGTTAAAAACATTACTAAAAAACTACTTATCAAGTTTACCTGAAATTTTTCACAAAAATCAAGTATTACTTAGAAATCTACTGGGAAAATAATAATTGACTTCAAATTTGTTACCAAAATTAAATGTGATATAGAAACAAACTGATACGAAATTCAAAATTGCTGTCTTAAACTTTAGTGTAAAAGTTATTTATACAATTTATTTTAAATTATGTATAACTATTAAGTGTGGCATAGGTAGAAACTGGTAAAATCTTGATATGAATTCAATGGTTGAGTTCAATGAAGGAATTCAATAGTTGTGCGGAAGTAAATTGGGGTCACACTTCACTATTCCTAATAAAAGGAAATATTCATAACGAGTGAAGTTCCGGGTAAAGGAAATTTACCGATTTTTGTACATTATGCGTGAAAACGTATACCTAAGATCTTGTATTTTTGTTTGATTTGTTCTGCTTACAAAAAATGGACTTATTTTGACTCTAAGAATTTTCAAATACTTCATTGTAAGAAATGTATATTTTTTATGTCAAATATGTAGACGACGAGTTGACAATTTCAATTTTGAAAGAGACATTACGAAAAAGAAAGAATGGAAAAAAATAGAAAAAAAAGTCTGTTGTAGATTTTCTACAGAGATATTTTTTGCTGAATGATCAAAGAAAACAAATATGTAAAATGCGGGAAAAATATTAACACAAATGAACAAGAAAACCTGTAGCCGAACCCAGAAGTCATAAAGCTGTCGTGTAGAACATTTGGCATCAACTATAATGATTAATAAATGAATTACAAAATTGGTTCGACAAAAATTATGGAATGATATTTTTTAAAATTAATTTTTACTCTGAAAACATAGTGGTGTCATTAGGCGCAGTTTCCTAGTTTCTGTACCAACTAAGGCTGAGAAGAGAAGATGTTAAAATGGTTCTAATTAAAAATTTGGATTAAAAAATTATTCTTGCTTTAAAAACGAAAAGAATAAAAACCAAATTTAGTAGTAGTAGTTGGGGGAGATCTAAAGACCTGACTGATAAGTCTGTAAGGCCCTTTCGGTCTACCTAGAACCTCCCTCAACCACCACCAGGTTGTCATCCTTGAATCTACCTGTCCTGCGTATATAAACCCGCATATCTATCCAGGCGAGATCATTAATTACATCCCTACGTAAGGCCGTAGCTCCGAAAATGTCTCGACGTAGTCATGCTCGTAGCTCACATGTGCACAAGAAGTAGAGTAAAGTTTCCTCCTCCTCCTAACACTCCGTGGAGTAGTTAGAATTCTCGTCAACATAGAGAGGTGTGTTCCCAATCGACGGTGCTCCGTTACTATTAATTCGTGGAATTTAGGGTTTTTCTGTCCCGCGTTAACAACCACTTTGTTCGGCTTTTATCTCAGCTTCGTAATGAAATTTTGTCCTGTCTACCACTTTCGAACCGGCCTCGCTCACATCGCAGCTTGTTACCTTTAACTCCACAATATCCGGGCACCCAAACCAACTTCACCCTTTTACTTTGCGCCAACTGCTCCAGTCTGTCACGACATTCTTGTACCAGAATTGATCTCGCAATGGGTGAGTCCATGGCCTTAACCGCCATTTTGTTTCGCCGTCTTGGATTCGTACCAAATTGTTACCAGTTGATTCTTTCATAATACTTGATTTTGTTGCAAAATTTGAGATCTACTAGAAAAGTATTTTTTTAGTACTAATTTTTTTAACATTTTACTAAACAGCCATTTTATTTTGCTATATTAGATTTTTATCAAAATCCAACAAGGTCATCCCCATACGGCTTAATTTTTGACCAAAATTTGAAGTCAATCGGGTAATTAGTTTTTTAGCTAGGCCACGAACAGCCAGACAGACACACCGACGGAATTGAGAAAACATATTTTTCGGCATCTAGAGACCCTGAAACGTTAATATTAAGCCTAAATGTTAGTTAGCTGTCGAAACACCTACCTTTTAAGTCTTAACATCGTGCGACTTTATGACTATTTATAGAATAGTTAAAACAGACTGGGCTACGCTTACTACGGCGTTAAATACAATTTAATACAAACCCCCTAAAGATGTTGTTGCGATAGAGCGCAATCATTAACGTTACTAACCCTACCAAATGGTTTGAAGTCATCCACAGAGAACAATTTATTATGTGACAGACAGATCGTTATTAAATAACAAAAATAGCAGTGGTCCTAAGTTGGATCACTGAGGAAGACCGGATGGTGCACCATATACCCCAGACTGAAAGCCGTTATAAGAAATAAATTGAAACCTTAGTTTTTGGGAATCTCTGTACACAGCACATCCATCTGACCGACATCGACAATTATACAATTCCTTGTTTCGAATCCAGTAATGAATAGTTGTGAATACATTAAGAACATATCTAAATTGTACGCATATTACATATTTGGCATTTCACATATGTTGGATTTCTCAAAAAACTGTCGAAATTGTCTATTTGCGTATTTAGAAGGAGTCCGTTTTTAAAGGAGGTAAGACAGCACTTATATAAAATGAATGAAACAATATTTTTGCAAATAAACAATAATTTAGCAAAAGCCAGTCCTAATGAGGTTGCTTGAACATCGTACTAAATATAACTAAGCTAAATCTAAATTCCAAAACGTAAAGATATAAAAAATTCTCGAAGTATGATTTTTTTTAGGGTTACAATAAGTCCCTTTTACAAGCTTGCATCTTTTCGATGCTCTTCTGTTTTGCGTCATATCACTAAAAGATATACTAGGTCAAAATCTTCAAGTGTCGTATTTACACTTTGCATCTCAAAAAATAACAGACGAAAACAAATGTCATAATATAAAAAAATCACCCTGTACATACCGCCGAATGTTTATTGGGTGTATGTAGGTGATGGGGTAATTTTGTTATTCTTCATCCCATGATGTCTGATTACGTGACCAATGGAAATAAGATCAGGGATCGAGGAGACGATAGCAAAATACTGACATGCGCAGTTTTAAAAAATCTCGCCTTACTGTCGTTAAATGAGGACGGGGTTACATTGTTAATATTCAGAATTCTGAAATGTCCTATGGTAAGACATAGGTAGGGTGTAACAACCTCGATCACTCAACGTTTTAAGTCAGATTGTTTACCCAAGTTCCTAATAAGTATTATTAAACCTATTATAAAGAAGCTAAAACATCTCCAACTTTTACTTTTTACGAATTAAGATTAAGAAACATGCCACCATCTTTGGGTAAATATAATGACAGATTGAACTAAAAGTTAAAGATGAATCACACATCTACCTGACCTATATCGACAATTATATAATTTCTTTTTACGCAAATCCAGCAACGAATAGTTGTGAACACATTAAAAACGATATCAAAATTGTACGCATGTTACATATTTGGCATTTCACATTCGATTGCTTAAAAAACTATCCAGATTGTCTATTTGGGTATTTTGAATGAGTCAGTTTTTAAAGTAGATAAGACAGCACTTATATAAAATAAATGTATCATTAATTAATTACAAAATACTAATAAAATGTTGATATATTGTTGTGTTGATGTGAAAAAGTAAATATCGCAGATATTATACAGAAATCAATTGACCTCTTTTCTCTTTCTTCATGTGTGTTGCTTTGGAAATAATCTCCTCCAATATTTATGGCATTGTTTATTCCGTTATATTAAAATCGAATTAACTTTCGCTTATTTTGTGCAAACGATCCTCGAGATCCTCAAGTGCTATGTCTGAAATAGGTGAGTGTCAGAAACAGGGTAATATTTCTGCAAATAACCAATAATTTAGCAAAAGCCAGTACTAATGAGGTGGCTTGAACATCGGACCGTATATTATTAAGCTGACAGCTTGATGCCGTATAATTCTACATTTAATATCGGTATTAAAATGAGTTCAAACACTAATTTTGCTGGTTTTATTTAAATGGATGTGCCACGTACATTTAATACGCAATTTATCAAGTAGCCTTGACTACAAAATTAGCCCAGGAAGGTGGAAATTTAAACAGATGCTTTCAGGTGCTTGGATTAGTGCGTTTAGTGATAATGATAGTGAAGTAACTACATTATGTAATATAGTCAAATAGTATAACTATTCCATGTTATAATGTCACAAAAATGTAAATACCTGTATTGATAATATTATTTTAATAATTTTTGCAGTACATATCCACATTGTTGTGTTAAACATATAGGGAATTTGACACAGGGTTAGGAAAGGAAATTAAATTTAATTAAATGGGTATAGCCTCCTCGCCAGGCAAGGATCTAATTAGATGATATTATATTTCTTGTTTATTTCAACTACGCCGGGTGTTTTTTTATATTTGTACATGCTCTTTGTCCTTTATATTTTAAGATGCAAAAAAATAAAACTTTTGAGTTTTAATATATTATAGACATATTATCTATATTACACTTAATTCTTGCACAAAATTTAAAATCAATCTAATAAATAGTTTTTTTCAGGCATTTTATTAGGCCGCCATTTTGTTTTGCCATCTTGGATTCGTGTGAAAATTTTACCAGTTCATTCCTAAGTAACACTCGATTTGTGTGCAAGATTTGAGATAAATTAAATAATTAGTTTTTTAACCAACCAATATCAGCAACAATAGAAGAGCATAAAATGAACATCAGAAATAAACAAATTACCTCGAGTCAGAGTCTATTCCTATATTAACACAAAATATGCCACAAAATAAATTTCAAATTTTCAGCAAAAGTGTTGTTTTCAAAAATAGAGTATTGAACAGATGCACATTCGGAATGTAAAGAGATCATTTTATATTTCATCCGTGAAGAACTACGGATCGTCATGCCTTTTATGCTCGATGAGGTAAGATGTTCTACGATCGCCATTACACTTTCCATATTTTTTGTTCCTACAACACCAACTTGTTGAAAATAAATTACAATAAAAAGAAATTTATTGTAATAATATACCCATTATATATTTAGATTACCTGTAATTCCATTAAGTATTTGTAATACTTAACATTATTTGCAACTTTTAACGTATAAGAAATTACATGGCATTAAAAAAAGATGAACGTTTCCAGATAATGCTGATTTATTACTTTATTATTGTTCATATTCAAAAATGTTTCCTTTACTTCGATAATGATAATTATTTTTAACTTTAACAGCAGCTTATTAAAATTGCGACAAATTAACAAACCAATCGACATAAACGACCCTAATAAAAATGCGCAGCCCAGTTATTTTTATTTAAAATAGTAAAGCAATTTTCTTAACGATCGCGTAAATGGAAGTGTATTAAAACGCTCTTAATTATATGGTTCTTGATTAAAATTCGTAATATATGACACGGGATATGGAAATATGACTGTGAGAAAGGGCCATTAGCCAAAGAAGCCAATCAGTCTCGATATTCTCAAAGCAGGTATGAAGAGAAGCGCCCAAATTGACACCTTCAGTCCTTGACAGGTCCGTAATCGTAAATCAGGTTTTGCTCAGTTTCTACATTAAAATGTGTTTTTATTCATGTCGATATTTTGAAAATGGCCTATATATATATGGTATATATATAGTATATGGGCATAAATATAACATTTTCGCGCAACTTTAACGTGGATTTGGGGATAAGACCCGAGGATGTTTTTGATCTAATTATAGCATACTAGAAAAAAACTTGCTAAAGATGATATATTATGACATATTGAGTTTTCAACTTTATTTCATTCAGTGGGTTTTTAGATTTTATAAGCAACGAAACTGTTTATATAGATATCAAGTTTAACATTTTCCTTAAATAATCATTTCTAAAGCTAAAAATTGACAGCGGCGCTGAAATCAACATATGTAGCTGCCATTCACCACAGTTACTAATAATAATACCGTCTAAAAAAACGTGGCACATTCTAAATCACATAAAGGTATTTTTAAAACTAATTATCCTCAAGTATCAATAAAACCAAACCGATTAATTTATTTACTATGGAAACAACAATTGCTTTGTCTTTGTTAATTCACTGGAATGTACTCCCACCAACAGAGAGCGTCGAAGTGAAGAATTTGAATAACAAGTTAAAAAATGGGTGAATCGAAGATCCATATAGAGTTTAATCGTTTAGCTTTTAAACAATTATAAAAATCCCTTCCTTACTAAGGACAATTTTCAAGGACGACATTTAAATTGAGAACGATTCTAGTTAACAGCTTCTAGATCTAATCTAAACATAAAAAATCGAGAAAAAAATCGATCAGTAGTTGTGTGGCTAGAAATGCTCAAGTATTAATTATCCTTAAAACATATAAGGTATGCAACTATATGTACAGGAGTTTATATGATCTAAGTCGGGCATTTGATTCTGTATATGTCGATATTTTTCTTAAAAAGGCTCAAGCGTTAAAACTTTTATTTTCATCGTAAAAAAAAGTATTGTAATCGTGAAAAAATCACACTCCGGAATTTTTTCAGATCGTCACATCACCCTAGATGTGGAAAAATATGTTTTCTTAAAATTTAAAAAATTAAAAATCCAATTCCTCAAATTTTGCACAAAAATCAAGCGTGGTAGAGGGATAAACTGGTAAAATCTTGGTGAGGAGCTATTATGGCGAAACAAAATGGAGACCTAATTAAATGTTTAAAATATGCATTATGTTAAAAATTTTGCACAAAAATCAAATTTGTTAAACAGAGATGAGCTGGTAAAAGTTTGTCAATCCTATATGGCAAAACAAAATGTCAGTAAAATTACTAAAATTTCATTACCCAGAATAAAGACCTTTTTATGAAGGTAAATAATAAATACCATAATTGATTTGTTTTTATGGATTATGCAAATAAAATATAATAATATAAATACTGGAGTATCGAAGCAGTGGTTTTTTTAAGTAGGTTTGATAAGTAAATGAACGTTTGTATGTAGTTATGTATGTATGTACGGGTTGTTCACAGATGGACGTTACGAGAGCACAAATGGTTAAAAAATTTGTACATTTCGAGAAAAAATCATTCTTCATAAAGATTTTGACTTACTAAAAAGATTCATACAGAGTAGTCAAAAAACAGGAAAACAGAAAATTTGGTCAAAAGCACTAACCTTATTTGAGAAACGTCAAATATTCAAAATCAAATTCAAAACATCTTTTATTATCATAAATACATAGTTACATTTGTTGACAAAGTAGTAAATAGTAAGAAATATCAATATAATTAAAATTCAGAATAAAACATGCGTTGTAGGATCACAAAAGAATGTAGAGATAAGGTTATTAGTTAGAGTTATCATTATAAAATTCTTGTGAATTGTAATAAGCTTTTTTTTAGTAAAGTTATCTGTGAATCTACATTTTTTAACTCACTTGGATGGTGGTTACAAATGCTTTCATACATTAAACAGTTCTTGGTGAGACTACTTTTAGGGACTGGCAATGGTAGATGATTACCCTGCCGTGTGTTCTATATACCTCTAGAGGTAGCGATTGCATTAAAGTTTCTACCTTTGTACCTGTTATAGACAAGACCCACTGCATGGCTCTTCCATGCTAATCCAACAGATATACCCTATTGCCCGTTTTATTGCAGTACAAAAATGGAAACAAAAATATACTGCCTACAGAAACTCCAAAATGCTATTCCATATCTAAGATGGTTTTCAATTAATGAGAAAAATACACCGATTTGGCGGCAATTTTGCTCAACTCGCTACGGGCAATCCTAACTGCGTAACATCCCCTGGCCAGCCTCACACTGAACGCCCTTACATGTTGAATATCACAATTATCCAGACTTACATTATCACAGTTAAATCTAAAGTTAAGCCCACTAGTCTTACTGACAATAAGACATAAACGATTTGAATCACACCATTCACAAATTTTCATATACAATGCTGATTAGTGAATCCGTACTATTATGCAGCAAAGACCGTAAAACGTACTCGAATGTCAAGAGCAGCCAAGTTATTTATATAGAGAAGAAAGATTATTGGGTCTAGCACCGAACCCTGAGGCACTACATACCTGATAAAGCAAGCATCTGATATTTGTTTCTAAATAGAACAATTTGTTTTCTGTCAGCGAGGTAAGAGTCCATTTCAGAGTATTCGCCCTAAAGCCATAATGGGAGAGTTTCTCCAACAATATTCCACACAACCAAATGCCTTGGAGAAATCACAGAACACTGCCGAGGCTACATCACCTTCATTCAGGCTTATATATAAATCTTCTAAAAAGCAAAAGCATCATCTGTACTTTTAGACTCTTGAAAACCATATTGACAATGCTTATTTATAAACTTAAGAATTCTGTTCTTAATAAGATTTTCTATGATTTTTGATAAAGACAGTAATAAGGAGATGGGTCTAAAGTTTCCAGGATCTTTAGAATCTCCTCCTTTATATATTGGAATGACAACAACAATTTTTAAACAAGATGGAAGTGATCTAATATCAAATGCATTATTAATTGCATCTACCAAAAAAATTAAATATTTTATTTACGAAAGTATAAAAAATTACATAACAAAAACACCTCCTCCATATTCCACGCATTTTTTTCAATTGCTTGCGAAGGTAGTCAGAACTTCTTTGGACTTCTAACATTGAAATAGAGTTTATAGCTTGCATTATCCCTCATAGTAAAACTTCAATATCGTTTTCCATGAACGTCTTGTATACTATCTGTTTTAAAGCTCTTCATAGATAATTATCTGCAATAATATGAGATCTAGGTTTTTTGGACATTGGAGCTAGTATTAATATGCCACAGAATGCTAGAATTGTGAAAAAATGTACGTGGGGCAAACAAACAGGAAATATCAGCAAGAGCAGAAAAGCATGAACTGAGCATCAGAAACAAACAAACATCAACACTATTCCTACATCATCAGGAACCTGGTCATAAAATGAATTTCGATAGGTGTAAGGAGATTGCCAAGATTGGAGGACAATAATCGACAAATCTAAAATAACGAAAAATCAAGCGGAACTAGCGCAACAACAGCAACGGCCGCTGAGATATAACCGCAGGTGGGGGTATAAAAAGAAGCTCGCAGTCGCTCACACTTCATTCTCTATTCGGACGCGAGAAAGAAAGCTTCGATGAACCCAAATGTGATTTTGGCGAAACGTCAGCATAACTGAACAGATGTACATCCGGAATGAAAACTCATCGTATTTTTTCATCTGTGAAGGACTAAGAATCAACATATATATATATATATATATATATATATATATATATATATATATATATATATATATATGTTAATTCTTAGTCCTTAAAAATAATAAAAAAATAAAATTATCATATGCTCTTTATTCATTAATAAGTTATATCAAAGTTATGGCCGTCAATTCAGTTTATCGTAAAACTACTAAACTACTATTTCCATTGATTTATAGACAGACCACCCCAATATTTAATCATGATAAACCTCAAATGATTTATAGATAAAAAGCAGTGTCAAAAATGTGGCACGACTCGGTTCTGTCTCCCAGAATCTGCATTAATTAAAATTTGCATTCGTTCGCATACAGATGATACGACCCACACGGTTTGGAGAATTATTTATTTCTTCATTTACAAACACGTCTGAATTAATATGGATATTTAATAATTAATTAAAAATGTAAAGTAGGATGCCTTGGAAATCCAGTAAATTGGAAATGCTTATTTGTGGCGTATTTAATAACAGTGTTTATTGCTTAAAGTCACAGGCGAGGATTGTATGAAAGATTTAAATTTTTATATAAGGGTAGTCAAAAAAGTTTGAAACACATGGGAAATTTTTTTAATCTATAAAAACATTTTGACATAGTCAGGTAACTACTATTATGAAATGTCAAAAAATTGGTTTAAGAGTTTAAATATTGAAAAAAGTATTCAGAGTTTAGTTGTATGCTTATTGACTGAATTTCAAGGAAAGATATGAACATATAAGAAATTGTGTTTTTTTAACATACTGTGTTCTTAAAATATTTTATTCCTTTTTCGACACTATAAATCATTTGGTAAGCACCTAATGTTTGATTTTAAATTATATCAAATAAATTTATATTTTTATCATCGATGACAGAAAGGAAATGAAAAATTACTCTATAAGTGATAAAGTAATTACCAAAGTCCTGAACACAATTTTCAATATGTTGTTAATATTAATTATAATTTACATGATAACTCAGGAAGAATTGCATGGTTGGCCTAAGAAGATGAAATAAATAGTTAGCTTAATTTTCAGTTTTAATTCAAATTTAAATATCAGAATAATTGAAAGTTAGTTTTAATTCAAATTTAAATATCAGAATAATTGAAAGGTTACATATAGAACGTATACAATTTGTCAAAAAAAAAAGAGTTCTTATATAGAGCTTAACAACAATATGTATTGGAAACAAGACTAGACAAGAAGTGAATCAGAATCAAACAAAAAGATAAGATACATATTTACGTTTCGAAATACCGGACAGTTTCAGCACAGTTTAAAGAAATATATATATATAGACTCTGGTTTCAGTGTGCCCCTCTCCAAACACTTAATTGTTCTATCGGCGAATTCGCCGACAGTTGACATAAACACATCTGATAGTATTTCTCTTGCAGAAAGTCTTATGGGATCTTCAAGTTTATCTAGGTTTGCAAATGGTCTCTGTTTATAAACTTTCTCCTTAAGGCATCCCCAGAGGAGAAATCGAGGGGCGAAAAGTCGGGTGATCGCGGTGACCAATTAAATTCTGAACGTCTTGCAATCCATCTTCGGGGAAACGTGGTACGGAGCCACTCAAAAACATTCCTTGTACTGTGTGCTAGGTACCCATCGTGTCGATACCACATATTTATTCTAACATTTATAGGTAATCCATGAATAAAATCAAATTTTTAGTTTCTAAGAACCGATGGTAATTTTAGCTGTTAAGATTCTCTCTAAAAAAGAGAGACCCTACCAACTGCCGGTAGATATTTCACATTTTCTAATATTTCTGATCTCTGTGATCAATCACAAAATTTGGATTTTCCTGCGCCCACCACCGACGATTGACTACAAACAACATCATTTGTAGTAAAGATAGTTTCGTCAGTAAAAAAATAAATCGTGAAAAATTACAGTTTTCTTCGATCTGGCCTTGTATCCATGCAGAAAATCCAAATCTTTGATGATAATCAGTACCATACTGTTTATTTATAAATCGAAGTTTATATAGATGAAAACTGTGGCGTAATACTGACTTTAGGGATGTTATTTCTATACCTGTTTGATCAAAAATTTATTTGGTAGAAATTTGTGGAGTTTCAATCACAATCTGGAATACTACTACTGCATACTGATTACCTGCTGTAAGAACAATCTTGTAATTTGTAGGACAACTTACGTGTCTATTTGGATGACACATGATGACAATTTCTGCCGCCTCTCTAACAGTGTTATAAATATCACCACCAATTAAGACTGTTTCAACTCTTTCATTGAGGGCTTTTCAAATGATTTATAGGGTCGAAATAGGAATAAAAATTTTTATAAACGCAGTATGTTAAAAAAATC